>JAWNPJ010000027.1:10000000-11406842 GCA_035047585.1 Drosophila monieri
TAGAGATAGCTATCTGCTGCAGGATGATTTGCGCCGAGTCTCTTCTTGGTGCGCCCTCAATCTTCTTCCTCTAAATTTAGCTAAATGTCACTTCATTCGTTACAGTAAGAGGGCGCTAGATTTATGTACTTCCTATGCAATTGGCAAACACAACCTGCAGCTCAAGGAGGAGGTGGTTGATCTTGGCGTCCTTTTTGACACAAATTCAAAATTTTCCAGCCATTTAGATTTTATAATGCCTAAGGCGTATGCCATGTGGGGTTTTGTGAAGAGGCACACAGACCAATTCAAGAGCCCGTACGCGAAGCTCAGTGTTTACGCGGCATTCGTCCGGTCGAGGCTGGAATATGCCTCTATTATTTGGAGCCCCGCAAATAAAATAAGTTCCAATAGAGTTGAGCGGTTGCAGAGGAAATTTTTTTAAATTTGCACTTCTCCCATTAAGGTTTGTGGATCCTCTACTCTCATACCATAGCCGGTGCCTTCTCCTCCACATATGTACACTTGAGGATCGGCGCACTGTGGCAGCATTAACATTCATCAACAACATTGTATCTAGCAGCATTGACTGCCCCATGGTATTGGGGCTTATAAACTTCAACGTGCCCCAGAGGGATCTTCGCTCGTTTGCTCCCTTTCGGATTGCTTGTCGTAAAGCCAATTACCTTTTGAACGAACCTATTGATCGAGCATTATCATTTTTAAATACATTACCGCCTAGCCTCCGAACTAAGTGGGTCTCAGATAAACAAGCGTTTAGGGTCATTTTGGTTAGGCATTTTTTAAGTAGTATGTAAGTTAGATTGTATAGTAGCCATGTAAGATTAAAATCAATGGCAAAAGAGAAATAAATAAATAAAAACTACCCACTTCCAATCTTAAAACACCATTGTACTCCAGATCTAGATAAGGTGTAACTGGACCCGTGACGAAAGTCAGCATGGCTGGGGGTCCGGGATATAAGCTCTGCCGAGGCTCCAACGGAGAGCTCTCTGTATCTGGAGATCCCCTATTCTAAGAAGCCTTATCCGGGTGACGCGTATCTACGCCTGAATGGAAAATTTATTTAGAAAATAAATTAAAACACAAATAAAAATAAAGAATTGTGATCTCCTAAGAAATCAAACCAACTGGCATTGTCGAGTGAGTCTGAATAGGGGCCAAATATGGCGAATGAGCCACCCTGTCCGGCCAAGATCACTAGGCAGGGTCTAGGAGGACCCCGCCCCAAATTACAGGTGCCCAGAAGCAAGCCCCCAACTGGCACCATAGCTGCGTAATCCGGCCTAAACGCCATGATTTCCCCTTCGAATGTTACGAATGAAGATCTTCTGGCATCTAGCGATAAAAAAAGACTCAGAAAACCTGGCCAAATCAGTCAAGAGTCAATGAGAATCCGTCAATGCGTGAAAAATGTACTGCCATTGTAGGGCACAGCGGCCAAGCAGATATCATCGAACAAGAAACCACCTAAAGTACGACTGCAGCCCAAGCGGGAACGATCCCAGGATGTGCCGGGAGGACCCAGGGTGTGCTACGCACACAGCCAAAAAGGTCCTTCGCAAAGAGTGGAAAGAGTCGCATCCTGCTCAGAAATGTCGAAAAAGACCATTCCGACAGTAGAATCCCAAATATGAATATGAGTAGAGGCAAGCTACCGAATTTTTCAACATTTGATTAAGAAAATAGGCCGAGTCTTCAAAGACGAGAGGTGGTTTCATAAAAATAATAGCAAGTGATGACGAACGGTCTGCAGAGTTTCAGTCAACATGCTTGGCGAGATATACAAGGGTGTCAAACATGTTGCGTTGAGCTGGTGATATCCTGTGATATCCTGTGATAAGTGTGATAGACCTCGAACAATGATTTTGATCCTGGCATCCATTAAGGATGAACCATACCGAGGCAGAGGCCTCTGATACCGAAGACGGCTACAACACAAACGCATCTTTGCTGCGCAACATGACAGCAAGTTGGATGGACTTTGACGAACTCTCAGACGACGAGGAAACTGATCAAGCTGCAAGGCTTTGGAAACCCCTATCCAAATCAGCCACGATTTCAGGCTCAAAAGAGAACATTGCACGTCTATGTCCAAATTTTTCTGTGCGATAATTTTCACATTAGGGAAAATAAAAATTGTTTCACGTGATATATGTATTATTAGATTTTGTATTGAAAGTCACCGTCTAAATATGTCAATTAAATCTGCTCCCGTCAGGAACTTTTCGGAAGCCGGTCGAAAAGCTCGTTCATTGGCTTAAGCTACAAATTGCAATATATCGACGAATTTTCACCGAAATTAAGATTCAAACTGTTAAAAAGTATGTGTGCCTCAATCCATTCAAATATTATAATTAATGTCATGACGGACGAACTACTCGTGTGTCCAAAATGAATTCCTTTAACAACAAAAGCAAAAATAGTGGAGAACGGAACTCCCTAATAATGTCCGGAAATGGGATCAGTGATCCGTCTATCTCCAAGGCAGATAGAAGTCAAGAAGATGCTGGGAAAGCAAAGTTCCCCCCAGAGGGAGAACATCCGGAGGATTTTGGTGGATGAAGGTGGAGCGCCCCAAGCGAAAATAAAGAGCGCAGACACAAACGGCTAACAGATCCGCCAAAGTAACGAAGGGCAGGGCCACCATTTGGGTCATTGACAACGGCTCCAAAGAGGGCCTGATCCCCAAGGAGCTTTAACGGAAGGTTGGTGAATGAGCTGCATGGGCGCTGCATGTAAGTGATACTAAATAGTAGAGGATCTCCACCAGATTGCAAAGACGCATGGTGGTACCAGAGTAGCATCAAGGTGATAGAGTGCCAAGATGCGAGGTCAGTAAGCCTCTACAAGCGCATGATTGCGTCGCAGGGACCCAGGATCCAGATTGGAGACAGTAGGCTGGGTCAAGATTCCCAGCAAACCGAGGGCTCGCATATGGCTGACAGAGAAGCCGGCGGAACCCCACACTGCCCACGGCGGCCAGGAGGGTCGCCAAGGTGGAGGAAGCAGTGCCGGTAACCGTATCAAGTACAGTTTCGAGCATGTAGCAGTGAGGATCAATTTGGAGATAGACGTTCAAGAGCCAGACTTGGAGGGAGCCACTGAAGAGGAGCGTCCTGAAGAAATGTCGAATGCAGAGGAGAACATTCTGGAGGAAAGCACCTCGGAGAAGAGTGACTTGGCAAGGGCTCGTGAAGGCGTCGGAATGGAAGAGGACTCATTGTTAGGCCACCACATTGTTATCTCCACCACAGAAGGAGACATCTGCTGCCCTTCTGCTCCACCTCACTGAGAGTGTAGCTGACGTGGCCCTCATGCAGGAACCCTGGATCCATGGCGACGCCCTAGGCTTCATCCTAGACCTACTACCAGTGGAACTGATGGGGGTAAAGATAGCCAGCCCGTAAATCCCCAGCACTTACGGGCAACCAGGATCCCATATGTATCTTCTCGGACAGTCAGGTGCTTCACAGCCTTGACAGCCGTCAAGTGCCTTGGCTTCTCATCAAACTCTAGGACAGCCAATGACTATCGCCGATCTCTTAACGAAATGGCGGAACAGTATAACATTTACCTCATATGGGTACCCGGTAGGGATCACGAGGAAATTTCGCGCCGCAGATGAACTAGCTAGGGCAGGAACTACCAACCCTCTCCTTCCGGAGAAAGAACTAGTAGGCATCCCCTTGACAACTTGCAGCCCCCCAGCATCGCCGCCGTAACCTAACCTAACCTAAGCAGGCTCAAATTCGGACAACTCATATTGACCAGGAGTGTATCCGTGCCTCACACCTTTTTTCAGAAAACTTGCCCTAGTAGAGCTGTTACCCTCATGACCCGTCGATTCCTCTCCTTCCTACACCATGTTCTCATCTTACTTACCTCTTACAGAATGACCTTTACTTCAATTTAAAAAAAATTTTCACCTTTCTTGAAAATATTTTTAGTTCGACCGATAGAAAGATCTACATTTCATAGCCACCCCAATTATTATAAACGTTCTGTTTCATTACCACAACAACTATGGCATCAAAGTAACCCATCCCCTTATTAAATGATTTGATTCCAATCTAATACACAAACTCCTAAAAATGAAAGTGAAATGCCACGTTTCTTTTTCAAGATTCAAAATTATAATGTGGTCAAAAGTGACGTTATTATACCCTTGCAGAGGGTATTATAATTTTGGTCAAAAGTGTGAAACCACTAGCCATACAACATATAGACCTCTTATTTCATACAACCAAAATGGGCGCAAAAACTTCTTGCGACAGGCCCCAGAGAGCATATAATTCTCATTCTTACGCTCATAATCTGATTGAACGTTTTTGGTTATTCAGTCGCAGAGAAGTGCATCATAACGATGGTTGCTCCGCGGTTAAATTGATCTTTATATGTATGCGTGCTCACACAATTCACATACACGGTTTCATGTGTGTGCGTTCAATTTCGTTTTGAAGCCAGTCAAGGTTTTAGGTTTTTTTAACTTTTCATCATTTTTGGGTTTTCACTCATTATTGGGTTAATGATGAAAAAATTTAATTATCTGTTATATTATATTTTTTTATATTTCGTCATACATGTTTAGAAATACGATTAAGTGATGGCAGTAAAAAGTTTTTCATATATACTTATATGTCTACGAATGAATACAAATGTATATACTAAGGTAGAAACGGGGTATATTTCAGTCGGTGTCAATTAAAACCCCGATTGCTTTTAAGTTTTTTCTTTCACACCCATCTGATAGATGATTTTTAGGGGAATGAACATAAAGAAAAACAGCTGATTTTTAGTTTGTGTGGTCATCAGTAGGGTATGCAAGCACCATCCGATTGAAAAACAAAATAAAAACAATTTGGGTTTTAAGTGAAACCGACTAAAAGATACGCTGTTCCTATCATAGTACAATTATTTTGATACTTTTTAAGTATACATATATATGTAAAGCATTTTACTGCAACCACTTAATTGTTTTTCTTGACATATATAATATTTAGGATGAAATATTAACAAATATAATATAACATATATGTTGACTGAGATCAGTATATCTCAATTTGTTAACCGAAAAAAAAAGAGTGGCTGTAAATTACTAAAAATCACTACGATACAAAAAGTGCCTGCACTCGCTTTCACGTTATAAATTCGATTATATTTGTTGGGCCAAGCAGCCACCAGAAGAAAACATTAATGCATAATTGTAATGTATTTATCTGCAGCGTTTGTTATCACCCTTTTCTTGTCTGTCTGTCTCCCAGTTTCGCATGCGCTGTGTTGTTCTTTGTAGCGCATGCACTTTGGATGCTTGTAAAGCTTCTGCGCAAGCTTTTGTCACTTGGTTTTCGGCATTAGTTTTGAGCAGCTGGGTTTTTGGTTAAATTGAACCCTCGAAATAAAAATTGAAATTAAAACATAAAAGTCGTGTGTTTATTCGGCCGTTATTAAAAACTATTAGTCGTGTAACAATATTCAACAAATAACTTAAGCCTAGCTTATCTTTTGCGGCGAAGAGTGGCGAATTCTCGAGAGAGCGCAAGTGAGCTTTTCTTGCGCTCCCGCTCCGCCCTGTGCATACTCATACTAGACTTCAAACAATTTCAATTTCTATCTTTCAATATATTAATCTATATTAGCTCTGTATTAACTCTATATTAAGTATACACCGGCCCCGTTGAAGGCCTCCATCAGGCTTCAACCACTGGCAGCCTCGCCAGCTTGTGGACTGCTCTCTTGAATACCGCTCCAGAGCTAGTCCTCACGACGGCGACTCTGACCCTTCTGTCTGGGCCGGCGTGAGTTTCGACGACCCTGGCGGTGATCCATTTTTGGGGCGGCTGGTGATCCTCGGCGACCAGGACCAGATCGCTCTTCTTGATATCCTCCTGCTCCCGCTGCCACTTTGACCTGCCCTTGTAGGCCCCCATACGTACTCCCGGGACCATTGCTGCCAAATCATTTGATTGACTGACGAGACAAGCCGCCAGCACGTTAGACCCGCCTATGAACAGGTGCCCGGGAGTCAATGCCTCGCCGTCGCTTAGGTCCTGACTGAGGGCGCCCAGGGGCCTCGAGTTCAGGGCGGCCTCGACTCCAACGAGGACGGTCTGCAGCTCCTCTGCGGTCAACTTCGCGCTGCCCACCGCTCGTAGGAGTAGGTGCTTGGTAGACTTGACACATGCCTCCCATAGTCCGCCCATGTGCAGAGCCCGCGGCGGTATAAACGCAAATACGCATTTTTATGCGTATTGTCGCAGTTCATCCGCTTCGTCTTCGATTTGGTGCCGCAATGCCGCGAAGTGGCGACTCGCTCCGAAAAAGGTTCGTCGCGTTGTCGCAGTGCACGATCTGCGGACATCCTCGGCGCCCAACGAACCTTTGAAGTGCCAATAAAAAGGAATCAGTTGACAAATCGGAAACTACTTCTAAATGTACTGCTTTGGACGCAAATCAAGCAAACATGTCGCCACATATGGAGAATCGGCGGAGAGCACGGACTCTATCTAAGGGTTAATCTCCCATTATTTGAGTCATCAGATGAGGCTTGCATTTAAAACAGCGTACGCATGACCGTACTATCTGACAGCAGACTTCCTGCGCGTTTCCTATCCAAACACGCTGTAGCAAGAGACTCACCAGTGCACGTGGACCAACATGAAAATTCGACTCGTGCAAGTATCGGAAGTAGCTCTGAACAAATTGAGAGCGCTTCGTCAACAATACTGGAACCTTAACGTCGTACGAAATAGGAGTATTAGCTAGTCGCCCTCCGACCCGCATCACCGAAAAGGTAAGCCCAGCCTGAGCGGCTTCATGGACAAACGGATTTAGCTTCTGTAGGATTGGGCTAACAACCATATTTTTTCGAATGTTTTTAATTTCCTTTTGATACTCGTTCCCTTGGACTATCCGGAAAATTTTATTAAAAGCTTCTTGATGTTCGACAGGTGAAGGTACACTATCAGAAGTAACTACTCATTTTTTAAACTTCTTTATAAAGCGAAACATGTAAATGAACACTCGCAGCAGTTTTAAGTGAGAGGAAAATCCTTCTATCACTTCCAATAAATATGAGATGGAAACCATTGCGGTCAGTCTGACCGCATTCTTTTTTGCTTCCATCTGCAAAATCTCTGGTGACGGATCAAACCGGGGACTCGTTGGCCACTTATTTTCCGGCTCCGTTAAAAACGATGGACCTGTAAACCAGATCGATTCTACCATCTCCTTTACTTCTCCACCTCTTGACACAATATCTGCTGCGTTCTGTTTAGTTGGTACATGCCGCCACGTACTATCCTCTGACCACTCTTGAATCTCAGCAACTCCATTTGACACAAACGTTGGCAACGACGATGGATGGGAACGAACTTCTGAATCTGACCAATAAACACTTCGTTCGATCGGTGATTTGATAAGAGGTTTTATTTTGCGGCAGAGGTTTGCGAGAAGGTGAGCGGCACATAACTCAAGTCGGGAAAGCGTCTTTGTCTTGAGCGGTGCTACTTTGGACTTTGCAGTCAACAATGAGACTTTAATACCATCTGCAGATTTGCAACGAATATATACGCAGGCTCCATAGGCTCTCATCGATGCGTCAGAGAAGGCATGAATTTCAATTGGTGACATCGGCTCACTCATCACAAATCTGGGTATTGAGATATCTTCTAACTGTGACAAGGCAAGCAGAATTTTGTTCCACGCGGTTTCCAAATTCAGTGGAATGGACTCATCCCAATCTAGCTTATTAAGCCAAAGTTCCTGCAACAGGATCTTTCCCTTTATACGAATTGGGCTTAATAAGCCAAGGGGGTCGAAAAGCTGTGATGTCACCGAAAGAATATTCCGCTTAGTCGTCCTTTGACCCATGCCTTACGAATCAATTTTATTTTTAAATACGTCATCTTCAGGAACCCAAGCAATTCCTAGTGTTTTTTTCAGCTCTGTCCGAAAGTGTTATTGGCTTAACGGTGCTCTCGGATGCAGTAACTCCAGGCGAGTTTGAAAACCACTTACTCAATTCAAACCCAGCGTTTTGAAAAACCTGAGTTACTTCAGACTTAAGTGTCTTTGGCTCCTCCACGCAACCAGCACCCGTTAACATGTCGTCGACGTACAAGTCAGACCCAATAACTTTAGCAGCTCGAGGGAATGTATTTTTCGCGCATTCATTCAACCTCCTGCAGTGCCACATGTAACGGTGTTGAGCTTGCACAATTGGGACCATTGTATCCAATGTAATGTCATCTCCAATTAGCATATCTATCCGCTGAGGTTTATAAAAATATGGGTCTGCTAATGGCAAGTTCTTTGGAAGGGGCCAATTTTTCACGTTCACTGACTGGTCAGGGTGATAGCCTGAAATTGTTTTCAAAACCCAAAAGTCGAACGGAAATTCACTTCCGTTGATTCTCGACTTCACCACGGTGTGTATCTTTTTCTTTACGTGTGAATTAGTTTGACCAATTCCAAGCATGTTGAAGCACGACTTCGCTACCGTGTGACCTTTTCGCAGACAATTTAAACATACAGACCTAACAAGCTCAAACCTTTGTATTACAGCAAGGTGAGCGAACGGACTGCACTGGGCCAAAAAATGGTCTTGAGCGTTACAATAACTGCAAGCTGGTTTGGCGTTGGCTGAGCCAACGAACTTGTATTAAGTGGCTTTGCTAAACCAAGTTTTTTCCGGTTTTGGTTTGCCAGTCTCTTCAGCGGAAAGGCGCTGGTACCTTCGATTTCATATTTTTTCGAAATCGGACCACAGCGGAAATTCCTCATAATCCAGTGACTCTTCCCATTTTTGCTTGGTCACTGGATCCACTCTACTCAACACTAAATGTATAATCATTGAGTTAGCAATTTTAGTATCATCTCCTATGGATAATAGTGATCCATAAATTGATGACACAGTGTCGATGAGACCCCTCAACGACGACGCAGACGGCTGGGAAATTTTCGGAAGGCTGAACAGTTCACTTTATTGGTTCGCAAAGATGAGACATTCGTTATCATACACTCTTTTTAGACTAGCGAGAGACTTTGTCTCTTGTCAGACTTTTTCATAATTACTCTCGGTGACCTGGAATGCCTTGATAGTTCCCAAGGATTCACCAGAGAGGCGAATTAAATGATTAAATTTCTCGATAAGGTAAATGTTCACATCTTTGTTAACTAATGTCTCGAAAAGACTTATAAAATTCTTGAACTCCGAATAATTTCCACTGGTAATGCCAATTTTGGTAATGCCAAGCTGGATAGTCTAGCTCAAGTTGGGGCTGCAGAAATTGCAGTAGCTGGGAGTCTTCAGCCGAATTAAAGGCATTACATAAGGACATAATCCTTGCCTTGGTTGTTATTGCTAATTCTTCCAACTCGGCTCCGAAATTATCCATTTCATCTAATTGCTCGATCTGGTCTTGCAACTCATTTGCTTTAGAAATTGTCTCATCTAAAACCTGAAGCCGGCACTCTAGCTCGGTCTTTTCTAGAAGAAGTGATCCAGCTTCCAAACGTTCCTCCAACCGGCGAATGCTTTTTACTTTAACTTTTAATCTTCTTTTTAAATCATTACGGGTCGTGGAATTAAGTTTCTGTTTATTACTCTCTATTTTATAAAAAATTATTTATTTTTTCAATAAAGAAGCGAAAGCGATAAAATTTTTAATATTTAATATTTTTATTTAAATATTTTTTAATTAATTAAATTAAATTAATTTTAATTTTAATTTCGATAAAAGGCGAAAACGAAAATAATTAATTAATTTATTAATATTAATTTTATCATACAATTTATATTTTCAAGTAATACGGCCAATTATTATAATTTTTTTATTTTAATATAATAAAATAATTTATTATTTTTAAGCAACAAACGAAAATATTTAATTAATTGATAGTCGAATAATTTGATAGTCGAGGCACTGAGTATCCAAAAAAATAGTTGGTCGTTGGTCGAAAACCATATTTCCAACCAAGTTGTAGGGTAGCGCGTCACTTGGCGTTCCGTTAAACTAAATGCGCCAAAAATGCATGTGCGTACATACATACATACAACAGCGGATAACGATGGAAAACGAAAACGATAATATTACCGCTACATCTATTGTATGAAAACCAATAATATAAGAACATTTATTTTATCTGTAATATATAAAATAATTTATATATCAAGAACGAGGGGTAGGGGGCGACAGTGATTAAATAATATATATATATTTTTATACCCTTGCAGAGGGTATTATAATTTTGGTCAAAAGTGTGCAACGCAGTGAAGGAGACATCTCCGACCCTATAAAGTATATATATTCTTGATCAGGATCACCTCCTGAGTCGATATAAGCATGTCCGTCTGTCTGTCTGTTTCTACGCAAACTAGTCTCTCAGTTTTAAAGCTATCGACTTCAAACTTGGCACACATCCTTCTTTCCTTTGCAGGCAGTATATAAATCGGAACGGCCGGGATCGGTCAACTATATCCTATAGCTGCCATATAACTGATTGATCGGAAATGCCATAACTTCGTTGTTTTTTAAGTTAGAAGACTGGGACTTTGTATGGATTCTACTTTCGGCAAACTAATTTGATCTGCCGAGTTTTATGAGGATCGGCCGACTATATAAGATCCGATATATATCTAATAATATAAGCTGCAAGGGTATATCAACTTCGGCTCCGCCCGAAGTTAGCTTTCCATTCTTGTTGTTTTTAATTTTGTCCACAGGCAGTACATTTATGTTAGCATTCATATATATATAATGAGTTTTTTATAAGCTTTATTATTTATTTTAGTTCGACTATTTTTTATGTATGTAGCGCCAAGAATTGAAAGGAGGGTGCAATATTCCAGCACTAGACGAATTTTAATTTGTCTTTTCTCGACTTTCAATTTTTTTCACAAATAACTGAGGTTCTGCGTTCGGATCCTTTAATCCTGCGGCCACTTTCATTTCGACATTTCCAGTGGATGCAGGTGCTGGGCATTCACTTTTTTCTACCACAACCGTCGCGAGCAAGTATTTTTTTTTTTTTGTATGTATTTATATTGTGTCACTGTCACTTTTTGTTGCTTGTTGTATATATTTAATAATAATACAGTCCACCCGGGGGCACCAAAATGTTTACTGAGATTAGTTTATCTCAATTTATTGAACGAAAAAAAAGGGTGGCTTTAAATCACTAAAAATCACTACGATAAAAAAGTGCGTGCACTCGCTTTCACGTTATAAATTCCATTATATTCAACAAATAACTTAAGCCTAGCTTATCTATTGCGGCAAAGCGTGGCGAATTCACGAGAGAGCGCAAGCTTTTCTTGCGATCCCGCTCCGCCCTATGCTAACTTATACTAGACTTCAAACAATTTCAATTTCTATCTTTCAATATATTAATCTATATTAATTCTACATTAACTTTACAATATAATAAAATTGTTTCATCATTAACCCAATAATGAGTACTGCCATTTTTAGGGTAGAAAGCCTGAAAACTTACAAAAATCTAAAATTTTGGCTGGCTTCAAAACGAAATCGAACGCACACACATGAAACCGTGAATGTGAATGTGTCAGCACGCATACATATAAAGTTCAATTTAACCGCGGAGCAACCATCTTGAAGATACTCTCTGGGGTATCACCCTGCTGAATCTTATCTCAAGAAATTTTGGTGTCCATTTATTTTTTTTCATTTGAACAAGAGCTGTCAATTTGTAAAATCAAAGGAAAAAATAACATTTTTTTTTGGTTTTATATACCTATATTTATAATTCCTACCACCATTTGAGAATTTTTAATTTTTTACCAATTGTTATTGGTGCTATTTGCTTCAACGAGATATCCAATTTAAAGTTGGTAATAAAATAAAGCCAATCTTATCCCTGTTGTTGATTTTTATACCCTTACAGAGGGTGTTATAATTTTGGTCAAATGTGTGCAACCCAGTGAAGGAGACATCTCCGACCCTGTAAAGTATATATATATTCTTGAACATCTATAGATCCTTGATCAGGATCACCTCCTGAGTTGACATACTTCTTTCATTTGCATACAGAATATAAGTCGGAACGGCCGGGTTCAACTATAAATGTAGCTATATTCAACTATAGCTGCCATATAACTGATTGATCGAAAAGTCCATAACATTGTTGTTTTTTAAGTTAGAAGAATGGGACTTTCTATGGATTCTATTTTGGGAAAACTTATCCGATTTTTTTGGGAAAAGATCCGATATATATCTAATGTATACGCTACCACGGCCCGGAACGGCCGGGTTCAACTATAAATGTAGCTCTATTCAACTATAGCTGCCATATAACTGATTGATCGGAAAGTCCATAACTTTGTTGTTTTTTAAGTTAGAAGAATGGGACTTTCTATGGATTCTATTTTGGGAAAACTTTTCCGATCCGGCAAATTTCATAACGATCGGACGACCGTATAAGATCCGATATATATCTAATAATATAAGCTACCACTTAACTGCAAGGGTATATCAACATCGGCTTCGCCCAAAGTTAGCTTTCTTTTCTTGTTTTTAATAAAATAACCTTCCACCCTCGACTGAAAACATTTACAACTTTTCAGCGCTTTTTGACTTATTTTTCAAGTTTAACTAAGTTTGACTACTTATTTAAAATTTTGGACTTGAAAACTAATTAGCCAAGTGGTTTTTGTTTAATTTAAACTCAATGATGTAAATATGTAGTATAATAATGTATATGTACAAATTTTTGAAACAAAAAATGTTTTTTTATTACAAAAGTTTTTAAGTTTTATGGTTATTTCATTCTTCTTTCTTACCTCCTCACAGAGAGCAAGCATACGCCTCGTGCTTTCGAGAGACTGAAAGAAAAGAAATATTAATAGATTTATTTTATTCACAATTTTAGAATTAAACTTTATAAAGAAAATATATTTATATATAAATACACACACACAAAAGCACACATTTTTTTAAAGATTACATAATTAGAACATTTTTACTCAGCAATGCCTTAGTTTTTCCAAGAGTATAGTGTTTTTCAAGATAGGGTGACTGGCAACAAATTGCTGGAAGAAGAAGTTACAACAATGCGACTCGAAACGTTCTTTCCCCGAAGGTCGGCTATAAATTTCGACTCTATAAAGTATATATATTCTTGATTAGGATCACCTCAGTCGATATAAGCATATCCGTCTGTTCGTCTTTCGCCCGTCTGTCTGTTTCTACGCAAACTAGTCTCTCAGTTTAAAGTTATCAACTTGAAACTTTACACACATTTTTCTTTTATTTGCAGGCAGTATATAAGTCGCAATGACTGGGATCGGTTGACTATGTCCTTCAGTTGCCATATAACTGATTGATCAGAAATGGTATAACTTTGGTTTTTTTTTCAAGTTAGAGGGATGGGACAATCTATGGATTCCATTTTAAGCTAATTAATCCGATCCAAATTTCCGATCCAAGGTTGCGCGTGCTCATCCCCTTGTGGGCTAAGAGTGCTCCCATAACTGCAGCTGCATACGCGAAATCGATAGTGGTTTTGAAGGGGCAATCTTGGACTTCGCAATCACCAAAGAAACGTCCACTTTGGCTTCCGTTGCTACACGCAAGTAGCAGACTGCAGATTACTCAACGATGGCGTCGACGAATGTGTGGAGCCCAATTTGACGTTTTCAATGGTGCCAGACTTCCAGCATCTTTTCGGGCAGCTTCTGATCCCATTCAATATTTAGGCGCCTTTTACGCTGGGTATAATAATACTTTATTAGCCCAATCGTCTGGCATGACAAGAATCCTAATGGATCGAAGATTATCATAAGGTCTGGCAGAACTTCTCGCTTTGTGTTTTGCCAGAACGTCGCGTTTTAGCCTTGCAAATCTACAGATAAACTTAAAAACATCATTATGTGGATCCCAGGACATATCAAGTATCTTTTCGGTCGAACAAAAATCCACTGGCTTTTGACTACCACCAATGCCATTACTTCGCAAGCTCTTAAGGACTTCTTTCGAATTTGATGACCAGATGCGGATCTCGAACCCACCTCTTTGATGGACCTCTATAACCTGTCTGGTGATCCGGATGGCCTCCTGTTCGTTCCTCATGATATCGATGTAGTCGTCGACGTAGTTTTGGTTGGCGTTTATGGCCAGGAACTCTTCTTGGTAGGATTCCGCGTTTTTATTTCGAAAATAGTGCGCTATAAACGGTGCGGAACTGATCCCAAAAGTCATAGCTCACATGATATAGGTATCTACTTTATCGCTCCTTCTGTAATTTCACAAAAATCGTTGCGCCTTCATATCCTCCTTGCGAATGTTGATCCTTTGAAACATTTCCGCAATGTCACCGCAAATCTAAATCTTGTTGACACGAAAGGCTAGTAAGACCTCTATGAGTGGGTTCAGACAATCTGGTCCCCTGATTAGGTAGTCATTCAGCGCACATCCGTGTGCATTCGCGGCTGCATCCCATACTAGCTTAATATTACTCGGCTTATTTGGATTCCTTGCTATCAATATCGGCAGATACCATGTACGGCTGTTCTCACGGCAGGTATTCTCCTTGCATAGCTTAACCGCGTCTAGAAGGTTCCTGATTTGGAGGTTAATAATTTCGCACAGATCGGGTCTTTTAGGAGAGAGACCTTTTTCCGCATGCAGGTAAGGCGCTTCAGAGGCGCTCTCTGTCAGTTTTTCGGTGCCTACCAAGCCACGAAAAACCGACTTCTCTTGGCAGTGGTCTCTAATATTTTGACTGCTAGTATATCTTCGGCTGAATATAGCTTTCGTAGTACGATGGATAAGTAGGCATCCTTGAATCTCGGCGGATGATCCGGAACTCATTAGGCCTACATATTAAATGGTTTAACTTCCCAAAACAGGAGGACCTCTTTGATCTTAGCCTGAAAGCTGAAACGGCGACTACTCTTGTAGGCATAAAACCACATGAACATCATAATTTTAACCAGGAAAACAGAAGCCGGCCAGTTGGCATAGCCACGCTGAAAGTTGATAACAAAGGCAAAGACAGTGCAGTCTTATATAGCACTGGCACCACTAGTGCCGTCAAGAAGAGTAGAGTTTGCAGCGATCCTTATGGAGCGTTTGGTCATTTCCACTTGGATGTCGACATACAGCTCAGTGGCCAGCTGGGAGAACTTCCAGTACAAGTTTCTCCTTCAAGCGACACGAACTGAACCGAGGTTATAAATGTTTGTATTGAATAAGTTCAGTTATCCAATCCTGCGAACGGTTCAGTTAAACTACACCCAGAGCCTACCCATGAAGAGAATATTAGAATATTTTGGGCGAATTGATTCCCAAAATCGTTTCCTATTTCATCCATTTCACAAATTTTGTGGCTACTCTCTACTGGCTGTTATTGCGCAACTCTTGTGCGTCTTACTGGCTAGACAAATAATGATCCAGATAGTCCTATATACTATGTCCACACTCCTTTCACACACTTGGTAAAGGAATGGTTTCCAGAAGCAGTACACTCTAGTCACGTGGTTTTTCGGATGGGAAAGTATTTCAGAATATTGGGACACTGCCAGGTCCTTAGAGCATCCCACGTAAAACAAGCCGACCTTTTATGAACGAAACGCTGAAATCTTTAGTTCAATGTTAAAAAAAATTATAAATTCGAAGTCGCTTTCCACAGACTACAGGGTCATAATAGTGGTATCCTCACTTCGCACTGCAGCCTTGACTTTGTTATGGAGGGCTTTCATCTCCATCTATCAAGCAGCCGCTTTTCCACAGACTACAGGGTCATAATAGTGGTATCCTCATTTCGCACTGCAGCCTTGACTTTGTTATTGAGGGCTTCCATCTCCATGATGGTAACCTCTGCTCTTTTCCAGACCATCCTTTCTCTGCTGTCGATAACAGATGCAGCTTGGGCTTCAAGCTCCATTATTATGTAACTCGGAAAGATTGTAAGGTGATGGTTGTGATGGCAACAAAAAATAGTCATCATGCGGTGTTTTATTTTCCGAGATTATACTTCACTTCAAAGATCCGTCACGTCGGGGTCACCAAAATATTACGTTATTTTTCATACATACATTATTTTTTATTAATGGGTTCACTTTAACCTCCAAATCAGCGGCCGCTCAGTATCAATGTCAAAACTAACTGATGAGCTTGGGAAGCTCTGCCGAATAAATATATACAAAATTATGCAATAAAAATAATAATATGAAAAAGTGTAAGTACAATATATTTGATAGATTACCTCAAGAGAATTTTTTATGTGATTTTAACGAGCAATAAGCTTATAAGGCACATGTAGAACTTTGTTTTTGTTTTGCTTCATAAAGTGAATTTAGAAAAAATCGTCGCTCGCGATCATTTCGCAAAAATGGGGTCGATATACATGTAATTCGGGTATCTCAAACCAAACTTGGCATAAAGCAGCATCACTTATGACGTCACATGGCATTGCTGCACTTTCCGTCCGCACTTAGACTGCTTTCTCCACCTTTTCAGAGTATCGGTCATCAGCCTTCCGTCTTGTTCGGGATTGTCGTCCGCTTTTATTTTTAGTTTTCGATCCCTCAGCTAATTTTTTAAGCGTTTTGCCGTGCTTCCATTATAATTGTGACCCCATTTTTCACCCAAATCTCTCCCAAACCAAATGACTTTTGGCACACTTTTAGAAAGAGATGTTCGAATTAAAACAATACCTTTCGATTGGTCTATCACAGATAATAAATTTAAAAAAAAATATATATATATATAAGAGAGTACTGGTGAGAGTGAATTGTGTGAAAAATTGCGTTTTAATAAGTAACATATGTAATTCCATAGATTCAATTGATGCAAGATCGTGTGTGTCAAAAAATGTGTTAAACACACACAAAAAAACAACATTCGGTGTAATATATATAAAAAATATATATAAAAATATATACAACATATATAAAATAACATATAACAAATAACAAATTTATAAGAAAATAACACAATAAGCCAACTCACTGTAAATGTGTAGATATGAAGAAATATTTGAAAATGTTGACTAAATCTGCATATTTGCAAGATGCAAAATTTAAAAGCCTCAATGTTATCGAATTAAATTACGATCGATATCTAGGAAATGATGAAGTCGTAAGAGGCAAGTTTTTATTAATTTATTACATTATTTAACATAACAAATTTTACATTTTAGGTTTATCTACAAAAATATTATACCAACTATATCACAAATTCCAATTCACCGAGAATTCATCCAGGTTTCACCCCTCTTTAAAAAAATAACCAGCTTTATACATATATAAACGAATGATGCACTATAACTGTCAATTCCTTAATGCGTAATCAATTTATTTTTCCTAGGTGGTAACCTTCCGTCTAGATGCTTTGGATTGTGTCCCAAGTAACTTAATGGACGCCATTTATTGCGAGTGTGTAATTTCTTTAAGTGCAGTATGTTTGGACGTATAAACCACAATCTATTGAATTTTTCTGGAACCTGTTCCTGCCGTCCTTCATTGAATCCCTCACCGAATTTTTCGTATCGTACCGTAAAATTCCTGGTTGCGTCAGATCGTCAGATTGTCCTCCAATATCCTGGCCAATAAACCAACCATAGTTGGGCTTTAAATAGGTTTTGACTACGACTCCGGGACCTACCGTTACTGCCGCGATTTCAAGTTCAACGCTAGTGGCCGTATAACGTTCGAACGGACTAACAATTGGTTCAGTTTCTTTAGTTCTGCGAATATGTTTTGGTCCACTGGATTCCATGTCCACGGCACGTTCTTGGCTAGTAATTCTGTGTATCGGCCTGTGTATTAGCTTCGCAGTGGTGGCTTTATGGCGCAAGAATGAGTAGTAAAATTTTATCACGCGGAGAATAGTTTGTAACTTTTCTTTCTCTTTTGGTGGTTGCGCTTTATAGATTGCTTTAACTTTATCAGCTCATTGGCAAGGGAATCCACTTCAAGTCTGAGAAATTCGATTGATTGATTGGTCAATACACGCAAATTCTAATTCTGTTTTACGAATGGTCTTCCACGGTTGTATGGATTGTCGGTTGTCGCTGTTTTGTAATCTCGTTAGTTTAAATTCTCCTTGGTTATTTGCTATTGCTTAAATAGAAAACTGTTCATACGCTTCATAAGCTTGCGGCTGCATCGCTCGATTAAGTGTCGACTTATTTTCTTCACAAATGCGTATGAAACTAGCCTTCTTGACTCTGGGCACCGGTCCAATACGAATACTCCACTGGCTCAAGTATTCCTTGATCACTGAGACGGTCCTGCTCTTCTTCATATGGCTTGATGAAATATGGAATACGACAGGGAGGCTGTTTGACCGGTGGAACTTTCTGGTCAAATTTGATGTCCAGTATATCGACCATGTTCGGACAAAAACTATGTATGAGCTATTTATGAACACTTTCGTTCGTCGCTTACTCGTTGATTAGTTGAATTGGGATGAGCTGGCTTAACTGTTACTGCTGTACACTCGTCGTATAGCTCTGCATACCCAACCAAAAATAATTAGTGGATTTTACGATTGGGAGAAGTAGCGTTCAGCCTCATTTTTGCTAAACGCTTTATGGTCCTAGAAATATAAATCACAGAGGTGATCACAATGATCCATAATATCGTTGTGGAAAGATGATTGTCACTACAGACGTCTTGAGACTGTAGCTTCAAAGTTTAAATTAAGAAACTTCTTCCTGAAGATCCATCTGACGATATTAATTCTCCTCTGAAGCCATGGAACTTGTAGAACCTTTGGCGTCAGCGGTTTTGATTCCGGCATTTCCAGTAAAATATATGTAGGACAGAAGTCTGATAAGTACTGATAAGTATGTCCTTTTTCCTCACCAGTGGAGCCTTTAGCACAGGCTCTTGAACATGTGTTTCTTCTATGTGTTTTCTTCTCTTTTACTTTGTGTTTCTTTTAAGAAACACATTTATTATTCTTAATTTTTATTTTTTCGCTCAGAAAATAATAGTTATTTTGTGATTTTTTAAATTATTTATTCTCTCAAACTTATTTGTTTCAATTTCCGATGTATCGCTATTTAGCCACGTTGCCTTCTCTTTGGATTTGCTAATATTTGATCAGCAGCGAGCCTAACAGTAGCATTTATTTTAAAACATACCATTTATTCCATCCCTTATTAATAGCGTGCTATTTATCCTACAGCCAGCAACCACAAATTTACAAGAAAATAAATAACAAATTCTGGTTGCTATTTTTACCATGGCACCCATTTGTTTTGGACGGCCCGAATCTTGTTAAGATGGATCTTCGCAGCTACATCATAGATCGGGAAGCCATACATCAACGATGCATTGTAGATTATAATCTTGTTTTGAGACCAGGTAACTCTGCATATTTTCACTAATTCTTTAACTACGTGTATGGTCTGTGAAAGCCATTCTCACATGGCCTGTTAATGGTTAGGTGAGTTAAGTTAGGCCGCTGATTTATGTCAAAAGTGTCATTGTAGGATCAAAGCTTAATCAAAGCTTAATGCATTTTGTTAGCACCGCTCCAGCTGCAATCCAAGAGCAATCCTCCGCTCCTAGAATAGGGTCTTATTTAACCTTTGATAACCGCAGCCATTTCACGAAGAACCTAGGACTGGCTTGGGATCCTTTCTTAGATCAAATTCGGCTATTCACCCACTGTCGAAACTGTACCAGAGTTCTTTTCTGTCATCGATAGCATGGTTGTACTTGGCCGGTTGTTATAAATTCAAAAATATTATAGCAGAAGTGCTGTCAGAAAAACTTTTTTGGAGCCTACCTTCCTTAGGCTTTTTATACGGATTAGCGCTTAGTTCAGGAGCAATCATGGTTGTTCAACCTTGAAGCCTATGACGCGTGTGTTTACTTAGTGTCTGGTGTTTTTAGGAGCGAAGTACCGACTCCTTTGTTCGAAGCCGCGTGCTTCAAACTTTAAGGAGACCAAAACGGGAGGTTCCGGGAGCTGAGATTTTAACAAGAATGATGGAACAGGTTTTCAGTCCAGGGTCTTCCATTGGAAAAAATGTTTGTTGGCGTAAGTCGGCGAAGCAAGCTAAATATAAAGCCAGCCTTTATATTTTTGTTTCCACGTGTCAACGATGCAGAGTCTAACTTACTTTACCGAGTGGCATTATGTGTCTACATCGCTGAATCCATCTGACATCTTATCTCATGGAGCTCTTTTTGATGAATTGGTTGGAGTTGGTTTTTGTCTGGAAAGGAAACAGAAGGACAGACCCTGACCATAAGGATTAGAATGCCAGCCTTAAATCTTCGCACTGCAATTTTATTGTTGAAATTCCCGCATACAGACATCGTGGCGAGATGCACGATGCGATAAATTTTTTCCAGCTCTTCAGCACGTGTTTGCGTACGTCTATAGATTCTGCAGACGGGGCCGTCATGAGGGATCTCATTCACGATCTCACTCACTCGCATACTTTTGTGGGCGGTTCAGCGCACTCACTTATGGGATAAAATAAGGACGTTGCACACAAAGGAGATGGCTGCTTCCCCTAGCTTGCTGTTTTTGTTATCCCCCTTTTTGGAACAGTTTGGTTTGTTTCGAATGCATTCCGATTACGATGTTCGTCACCCATTAATCTTGCCAAGAAGTCATTCGATCACATTTAGCATAATGAATAGCCTTCAGGCACAGAACCTTTAAACTGGGATGCGTGCGTTATTCGCGATGATGCGTTCCCAGTTTAGCCTAATGAGGGGAGGAAAACTGTGCTTAAGCCAAAAAATAAATGCGTGGATGGTTTCGAATAAAGCCGAGTTTTGTTGCAGTCTGTGATAGACGATCGCCCGAAGGAGGATAGGGAAAAGTAGGAAGTGGAAGATTATCAGGTCTTCAGTGTCACTGGAATCAAGTTTTGCAGTCCTTTCCTGTACAAGTCAGAGGAACGAAGTTTTTAAAGGCATTTAGATACTACTGAGAATCGTTTAAATGTAGGCGATGTTCCAAGCCATACCAACCAGTTTATCGGTCGTCTTAAGAAAAGTTTGCGGTTGAGGTCTTGCTTGGAGAAAGTTTCAGAAAACGACGTCTTATTTTTCAAGAGCAAGTTCTGAAATTCTGAACTTGGAGACGGAGGCACATCAGCGTCGATCAATTGAAGTCACATATGCGAGCTTCAGGTGTACTTTGAGTGTAGCCCCGAATGTAGATATGTTTACACGTAGAGTATTTATTATTAGTGATAAAATAAAGTGAGTTTATTAACACAACAAAGGAATAGGGACATGGATTTGCTATAAAACTGCGACGACTATGAATTTTCAACTTTTTACGACGACTTTAGAATATGCGAGTTTTCTTTGCAACTTTTCGAATGATAACACAGCCATACAACAAAAAAAATGTGTCTTGATTTGGGGTTGAGACATATGTTTTCCGACGTATTTCGATGCGCAGAATTCGGCCAATGGGTCCTGGTTTCGCCCTAACCTCAAAAAATACCATAAAATCGATAAAATAGTCACTTTTGAATTATCAAAATTGAATCTAACCGCATATTGATAATTTTCTAAGATCCCTTAATTTAAATAAATTATTCTATAAGCTTTTCAATTGAAAAACCATATAAAATATTACATATGTCTCGACCCCAGATCAAGACACTTATTTTTTTTTGTGTGGCTGTGTAACCTTCCCTTTTTTCCCTTTTCAGTAGATTCTTATTACCTGGTCTCATTTTTGATGTCCAGTGTCAGCATTCTTTATATACATATATTAATAGGATTGGGTATAACATATATAAAAAATATGTATGTAGAAAGAAGAATATATATATATTTTATAGGGTCAGCGAGGGCCGTCAGCCAACGGGTACTACAGGGGAAGAAACGCGTGAGTCTTCACGTGCCGTAACTGTGTACACCGCTGGTAGTCCAAATATACTCTCCACGTGAGGGCGGCTGGTAACAGGTCCCGGTAAGGTCATGTCTCCGCCGAGGGCGCTGGCGAATCGTAGTCGGGCGGGGAGAAGAACACTCCCTTCCTCAAAGTACCCCAAATCCAAGGTGGAACAGCATATGCCGAGGTATGCATGTCCGGGGGGGTGCATGGACGTTAATATGCGGACTCTGGGGGACCGGCCGGCCCCTCAGTTTCAATCAGCCTTGTCATGATAAGCGGCCTATGTCATGATGGACGAACCCCTTCCCACCTACTCGTGGGTCCAAATTATGAACACTACTACAACAACAAACAAAACAAAAAAAGGGGAGAACGGAACTCTCTTAGAAAGTCCGAAAATAGGATCATGGATCCGTTGATCTCAAAGGCAGATAGAGGCCAAGGAGATGCTGGGATGGCAAAGTTCCCCACAGAGAAACAACGTCCGAACGTAAGCTGCGCCGGTGTAGGGGGGGATGCACCCGGCGGTGTTCCTAAGGAGCTCTCCTTAGGAGATCCGGCTGCTGCTGACTCTTTGTGGCGGAAGGGCTCCTATAAAGATAGGAGGAGAGCGGCCTTCATTTTGATGAGGTGGAATCCAACCCCGACCAGGCTGAGATTATAAAGTGGGCGAGGGAAATCCTGCCTGACTTCCAGTCAGCAAAGGCGGGCATTAGGTTGGATCCCAAGAAGCCGACAGCAGTAGGCACCTCTGCTAAAGAGATCGCACAAAGTGCGAAGAGGCAGAGGTCGACCGATGGTGGAGCGCCCCTAGCGAAAAAGAAATAGGCGCAGACACAACAAGCAAATCGATCCTGACCCGAAGTAACGAAGGGCAGGACCATCATTGGGTTGTTGACAATGGTTCCAAGGATGGCCTGATCCCCAAGGAGCTTTGGCGGAAGTGGAGGATCTCTACCAGACTGTGAAGACGCAGGCTGGTATCAAGGTAGCATCAAGGTGATAGCGTGCCAAGATGCGATATCTGTAAGCCTCTAAAAGCACATGATAGCGTCGCTGGGAGAGGACCCGCGTATAGCTGACAGAGAAGCCGGCGGACCCTGCAACTATACTGGCCATATTGGGGATGTGCAACCCCACACTCCCCACAGCGGACTGGTGAGTCGCCAAGGTGAAGGAAGCAGTGAGATTACGGTGACAGGTTATCCTCACACTAAATGAGGAAACCGCAAAGATCCTGGAGGGTGTCAGTAGCCGTATAAAGTACGGTTTCGAGCATGTATGTGAGTGACGATATACAAGTACATGTAAGTGAGGATATACAAGTCGGATGCAAATTGCAAGTCAGGAGGCATCGACTTGGAGATAGACGCACAAGAGCCAGACTTGGAGGAACCGACTGAAGAGGTTCACCCTGAAGGAATGTCGGATGTAGAGGAGGACGAGTGGTGTACCCTCTGGAAGGGTACACCTCGGATGACAGTTCAGGCTTTGCACAGCCGATGTAACAGGTAAAAAGCGAGCTTGCATTCTCGCAAAAAGAACCTTAATATTTTCTTGCTACCAAATTTCAGCAACGAAGAAAGGCCCTCTTAGAATATGCTCGGCGTCTAAGGATCACGACCACATAGGACCTCCCCCTACTCAACCTACTGAAAAGATCAACCTACTAATAGGATGCGACGCCAACGCTCATCACCTTCAGTGGGGAAGCACTTACTGTGGCAAGTGCCAAGGCGTACCATAGGGCCTGCCCCAAAAGAAGAATAGGTAGCAGCAGATCGAAGAAGCCTCCATAGGGGACCTCGGCGTTAGCTCCCTTGAAGAAAAATGCACGTAGGGCCTTTAACCTCGCGTACCGCAATACGGGCGAGGCATGAACCCAGGAGATGCGCAGCCAGGGATACCAGGGCACACTCAAATATCTCCTAAGTAATAGGAATCTTAAATGGGCGACAGGTAGTTTCAAACCCTTCAAGTCTCTGGGCTCGGATGGCATTTTACCGGCGCAACTATCAATGGCCGGAGCTAACCTAAGGCAGTGGATCAAAAAGATCTTCATCACAGTCTTCACTACTGGCATGGTGCCAGAGGAGTGGCTGCGTACGAAGTTTTTTTAATACCCAAGGCAGAAAAAACCTCCACTGCACCACCAAGGACTGTAGACCCATAGACTTATCTTCCTTCCTTCTTAAGACGACGGAGACGTTCCTATGTGAGACTTACAACATAAGTCTCCATCTCCACCTTAACATAAACCCAGATGACATCTCAGTCTCACAGCATGCCTACAGGAAGGGCGAATCCACAGACAGTTGAAGGTGCCTTCAACAACATCCTGCCATACTCAATAATCAAGGCACTGACGGGACTTGGAATAGACGACCGATCGGTTCACCTAATAAGGACCATTCACCTAATGGTCCTGTTGACCAGATCCTGGTCCATGCCAAAGGGGGGTACGGACTACTGCAGATACTGGTCAACAGGACCATTAGTTGAATGGTCCTTCCAGTTCGCCTTGAATGGTGTCAAGGCGACTCTTGGTGAATCGTCTATTCGAAGATACGTCAAGAGAGGCACCCCGAAAGAAAGTGTACTATGGAACGTAGCGGTTAACAACCTACTGTGATCCTTAGAGAGTGGCGGCTGCAAAATCATTCCATATGCGGACGATGTAGCTATCGCCTTTGTAGGGAAACTCCCACAAACAATGTGTGACCATAGCTGGATAAGCTGAAAGTGCTTTTAGCTTGGCGCATAGGAACGGGGTTGGAGTTAACCCGTCCAAGACAGAGCTCGTTCTGTTTACTGGGAAGTATAAAATACCGAATCTTAGACTTCCGAAGCTCCTTGGCTCTAAACTCTAACTCTAACTTAGAGAAACTCTTACTCTTAGTGGTAGTGCGAAGTACCTAGGCATCACATTGGACAGGAAACTAGACCGGAAGCAAAACACAGCAGATAGGGCTAATAAAGCGGCAATTGGATTCTATACCTGCGGGCAAGGCGGGGCGATGTCCACGAAGAAAGTCAGTCATTATACCAATTCTATTTTATGGAGTTGTAGTCTAGTGGCCTGACCTGGATAACTCCTTATGCAGGGAAAGGTTGAGGAGGACGCAGTATATGGCAGAGGTCTGCATCACTGGCAGTATGTGCTTTACGCCTAGCCACGCCATATACTTCATCTTAGGCCTACTACCAGTGGAACTGATAGGGAAAGATAGCCACATTGGCGGCAATTGCGAGAATTGCATTGGCGGCAACTGCGAGAAGCGAATCTATGGAGCAGGAATACTTTTGGTCATGCGAAAGGGGGGTACGGACTACTGCATCCCCGTCGACCAACCCACCATATATTACAAAATCGTTATCCCTTCGAAGGAGGAATGGGATGCCCGGACCAGAGGGCTCTCTTTATATCAACGCAGATGTATCAAAACTTAACGGCCAGGTGGGAAGCGCTTTTTTTGTGAGCGTCTGTGCGTCAAAGAGTCCCTCAAACTCCCCGACCACTGCAGTGTTTTCCAGGCTAAAGTAATAGCCATCAAAGAAGCACTTAATTCCCCACTCCCCCAGAAAGAACTAGTAGGCATTCCGTTGGCTACTTGCAGGCTAAAGTGCAGGGAGTTTTTTAACCTGGCAGCCACTAGAAAATGGAGCAATCTCGAAACCAACAGACCAGACTGTAGTCTAGCGGTAAAGGCAATTACTGGGCACTGGCTGATAGGCGAACACGCAGCTCTGCTTGCAGTGCCCCACAACGACTACTGCAGGAGCTGCAGGAATGAAGAGGAGAAAGAGTCGGTCACGCACCTCCTATGCCACTGCCCGGCACTCGGTCGCAGCAGACTTAAACACTTTGGGTCCGTAGAACTTTCGGATCTCAGAGATCTCTCCACGCGGACTGGTAGCCTTCATCAAGAAAGCAGGTTGGGACCATGGGTCGCCACAGGAAGGATAGGCATGTATGCACCCCAGATAGACAGGAAGGGAGGGACACTTCGGTGAATACCTTGCCTTGCGGTAGCACAAGGAGCCCTAGCGCTCAAGTGGAAGCGGGGGGTCTTCTATGATCCCCCAGCATCGCCGACCTAACCTAACCTAAACTAGGGTCAGCTAGAACTTCTTATCTGTGTCTGACGCTTTTAGCCTGCATTTTAATACCCTTTGAAACGCTAAAAAAGGAAGAGAAAATAAATAGAAATTTAATAAATGAGAAAAAATATGGGAAAAACTTTCCCAGATCCAAACTAAGAAATCATTTGACTGGGGAGAACTCTGAAACCACTTCAGTTATTTTAATGCTGCACTTATTTTGGTGTAAACATTTTCGTCGTTGATTCCGCTGAACGCAAACTAAAACATGAAGCGCGGTACCAAAGCAGATATTCACAGTTAAGTATGGAACTCTTAAGTTATTTAAATTAATACATACCTCATCAGCTACTCCTTGAGCCTTAATTTGAAGCTCTTCTAACTCCGTTTTGGGGACTTGAGGTCCAGCCATTTCATCTGATGGATCAGCAGGCATTCTAAAATTAAATTTTATAATAAATGATTGTAGTCATAAACTAATAAAATTTCATGAATAAACTTCCACGAATAATCATAAAATTACTACAAAATTCACCCCAAATATTGAATATTATTCATAACGAAAAAAATAATTAGATTTATCTTCGATTCATTCGGTTTCGATTCATTCACGAAATAAATCAGTCAAATCAATGGCATTGAGATAGAAGTGTCGTTAGAAAATGGGAATGTGGCCAGCGTCTAATTTTTGGCGATATTAGTTACTGCATGAATTATTTTTCAGTTTCAATTGCTTCTTAATGTTTTTGTTTTTTATACCATTGAAAAGGGTATTCTAATTTTGATCATCAGTGTGCAACGTGTGTGTGTGCAATCAATCGACTATTTTTTATAGTTGCCATATAGCTAAACAACCGGAAATGACACAACTTTGGTGTTGTTGGAGAAAAGGAGGTTGAATTATAAAATAAAATTGTGCCACGGTCAACTCGATAGATTTTCTGAAGCAACTAAAATGCATAAATGAAGATAGAGAGACAGAGAGACGTACAAACATATTTACTAATATTTTCAAATAAATCTAATTATATTCGGCCTTGGATAGTTTATTGCATTCTTTTTTTATTGCTTTGCTTTCTCGTGTTGTTGATTGCATGTATATACACGGATATCTCTATAATTGCTAGAGTATACACACTTGGTACTTACACACCTTGCACCTAGCGATTTTCACGAAAATGCAACGGAATATCAAGTAATTTCCGCAAAAACAGTGCATTGTTTCCTGGAAGACCTAGCTGACTCAGAAACAGTCACGATTTTAACATCGTGGACGAATCAACTCCTGTGCTAACACCATGAAGTCCTTACTTCTAGCAGCTTATAAGTTTTTCAACATATAATCCATTACTTTTTTCATCTCAAGAACAGGAAATTAAGAGATAACTAAAATTGTCTATGGTCAGGATCCATGCTTCACCAGTCAAACTATGTTCATAACCATTTTTTTAGCCTTAACAATCCACTTTATATTGATTTTGTTACTTTCGTAATGATCCTTCTATTTTGTCGTAACCCTTGTCTTATAAAAATATTTCCTATTTGTCAAAGCTTGGTGTTTCTAATCTCTTTGCATCGTGCTCCTGACTATGTTCCGAGTTGCATCCTTTATCACTGATGATATATTCTCTGCAATCCTCTCACACATCCTTTACTCTCACAATCCTTTAATTGTCTTTTTATTTAATTTATCTTTGAAGATTGCATGCCTTCCAAAACGGTGAAATGAACGGTGAAAATGAAAAGATCCAAGGCTTTTTATTGAAAACTGTCGTGATGAAAAGTTGTGCTTTTCTTTCCCCGACTTATTTTATAGATATAGTTGTTTGACACGCTTGAGCATCACGTCTGGATCGTGTTTCCTCAAAAAACGATCGAATCCCAATAGCCTTCAATCATAACGCTGCCGACTAAAACTATTAAACTTACCTCTATTGCAGGAGGGTCGAACTTGTTATGAGGTTATGCTCATTCATGGTCTGGTTGATTTCAAACTACTAATGTAAGAGTTATTCTTAGCAATAACTAATAGAGTAACTGTGATCTTCTGACCCCAACGGCTACCAATTCTCAAATGCAACCACATGTTATCTCCTAAATTATCCCTAGATGTAATTAAATCTAAAACTATAATATACCCTTTAGCATAATTTAACCTTATTTTGAATTATTATTTTACAGATCATTGTAAATAACAGTCAGACTTCACTCATCCTCCTAGCAAACGGTTGTGTCTTTTTTGTGCGCTTACGTTTGAACTAATTTGCTTTTTTTATCAAACACATGTTTTTGATTCATTCTTAACACATTTTTTTGTGACAAATTATAAATCTATACAGGTATTACTTCGCGTTATGCAGTACCATATTTGGGTGAGCACTGTTCGGGTTTAATCAAATTTTCCATTTCAAAAATAGTTCTACTTCTTTTTTCCTTCAGTTCTATCTTTAGATATTTCCAGTTTAATTTATGCTGAAATTATCTATTTCCACTTATCTTTAAACACTTGTGCTCTGGTGTAGCTCTCTTTCCGTTACTAACCCTCGCTTCCTAAATTGTATTAACCATTTCGGTCCAGTGGTCAATTGTTCATTTGTATTGAAAAGTATTCAACCAAAATGGAATACCATATTGTCTGTTCTTTAGATTCGCTGCTAGCGGATTTAAAAAGGCTAGCATATTTTTTTGGCTGTGTGAAAATGTTTCACACGCCAAATATGCTGGCCTCACTGCATATGCGACTGTTGCCATTTCCTGCCGAGTTGACCTCCATTATTTTTGCAATGGGTCTAAACTAAATGCGATCCTTTATACGACCGACTAAAAAAATCAGCGATCATCTCAGTGAGATTGCCTTCAACTTTTGAATGAGTCCCCTAAGCATAAAAAATACACTACCAGACATGTTGCATCTCCAGATATGGACTTAATCCAGCCCGATCCATCGGCAATCATGCAGCCTTGCCACCCCAAGAGTAGGAATGGCGAAAAAAAAATTCGGCTCCCGAATTTCCCGTTGATAAGCAAAATTCGACCGCTTTTCCCTCCATGGTATCACTCCAAGAGATAGCTGGGAATGTTTTGGAACTAATCCCTTCCACTTTCATTCAAAGGGGTAACCCACCGGGCCCCCGGTACGAACAGATGTCGCGGTTGACCATTCTACCTGTAATACAAATTTCCCACGTCTTGCCCCTGATACCTGGTTGACATCTCGGCTTATACCAAAGCCAAATCAAAGAGAGTGGAAGAGTGTTATAAGAGTTATATACAAGAGTACAAGAGTGTATACAAGAGTCTTATAACTAAGAGTTATAAGAGTGGAATATATTAGGAAATTTAAGTATTCACACTCGAGGCACACGTCATTCTTCAAGATAAGTATGCCATTGCCGATTTTTTTCGATCTTTCACTCCCACAGGTTTAGTAATTTTTTTCTTCATAGTACTTGGCTGATGTTCTTAGACGAAAATGTTCTCGGTCCAAAAACTGATGCCTAGTATAGGTGTATTTCAATTTAGTGATATCCGCCACCTTTATGTCAGCTTTTATTTTGGCTTTGATGTAAGCCGAAATATCAATCTCAGAAGTGTCAGGGGCAAGCCGGGTGGGATCACAAATATATGTTTTTTGATGGTGGGTTCACCTGTAAGGGTTTTAGTGTTGCAGTAGGTTAGGTTAGGTGAGACGGCTGGTGGTTATAGAGGCAGCCACCACCCTTAGACCGTACTCGGTCACTTGTGATACCGTAGGCCGGATCTAGTTCCCCTTGTTCGCAGAAAGGACTCGTGGTCCTGCAGTTTCCCCACCCTGAGGCTTTGGTTGATGTTTCTATCTTGTTTGGATCTATCTCTGACATCATTGAGATGTCTGTGAGGAACCTATCACCTAGGTGTTCAAGTCTGAAAGACTGCAGGACTGGGCAGTGACATAGAGGATGCTCAATAGTCTTCATCTTCTTCGTCCCTGCATCTTCGGCGTGAAGGTGAGGGGTGAATTCATTCGCCTAGCATGTTTTCCCACTAGCCTCTGCCCCTTGATGCCTCTTATGGCCGTGCCGATACGGGTTCTGTCCATGCTAGGTAATTGAATGCTCTTTTCTTTGAGATTATGGGCCTGAGTTGTCGGGACAACCGGCAGTTGGAGATGGAGTTCCAGCATAGCTGTTTTTTTCTCTTAGTTGAAGTTTTTCACTGAGTTGAAGTTTGTATGAGACTATTGGTACACAGGTACCCTCCAGTTTACCTTGGAGCGGCGTAGTGGTGCCTATGCGAGCCAGTTAGGCTGCTATGCAGTTACCCGTAATGTCCCAGTGACCTGCGACCTAGATGAGGCTTATGTCATACTGGGTTACAATCACGTGGAGATGTGATCTGCAGTCGAGACTGTTTTTGAGTTGTTGGTGATCGAGCTGATCGATTTTATAGCCGCTTAGCTGTCACTGTATATGTTGATTTCTCTTTGTGAGAAGTTGTATATGTTTATGTATTTTAGTGCTGCCCTTTTGGCTATCACCTCGGCCTGGAAGACGCTGCAGTGATTGGGTAGTCTAAGAGAGGCTGTGGTGCCTACAGGTTAGGAGCATATTCCTCCTCCTACTCTATTGTTCAATTTGAAGTCATCGGTGTAGAAGCTTAGTGCGTTCTCTGGCCCTGGGGTCTGGTCTCCCCATTTCTCTCTGTTAGTAATGAAGGTCCGGAAGGGTGTTTGTGGATACTCCCTGGGAGTGCAGTAGTCTGTACTGTTGGGGATAAGTGGGTCGTTTAGTAGAATGGTGGCGTGGCTCGTATTAGAGGGACTCTATTGCTGAGCTTACCTTAGCCAGATTGCTACTACTTTCGCTTGCTCCATTCCAGCAAGTCCTGGGTTAGGTATGCTAAGTATGGCATTTAGGGCTTCGTTTGGTGTGAATCGTAGTGCACCACTGATACATACTGCTGCTGCTTGCTGGATTTTTTCCAGCTTCTTAAGGTGTTCTTCTTTTGGATGTGGATATTTGCCTGTGAACATGTTTGTAACGTCATCCGCATATATCACTATCTTGCACCCTCCCTCTTCCGTCTTACATAGAATCGAGTTGACAGTTATCATCAATAGGAGGGGGGTGATGACTCCTCCTTGTGGTGTGCCTCTGCTGACGGCCCTTGTTTGAGAAGATGTGCCTCGTGAGGTAGTCACTGCTCTGCTTGTTAGCAGCTGATCAAAGAGCCCCACTAGGTGGTCATCTACCCCAAGAGTTGTCAGGGCGCTGTTTATGGCGTTCGGGAGAACGTTCCTGAAAGCCCTTTCTATATCCAAAAAGGCTACCAGGGCAAATTCCTTCTGAGACAATACTTTCTCTAATTTGGAAATTAGCGCGTGGAGGACAGTCTTGGTGGATTTTTCCTTTTTGTAGGCTTGTTGTGCGTTAGATATTTGGGTGGAGCTAAGTGTGTATCTTAAGGGGAGGCCTATGGCTCTTTCTAGCTTCTACAGCAGGAAGGGTGATAAGCTGATTGGTCTAAAATCTTTTGGGATCGTATGGCGTGCCCGCCTTGTGTATGAAGACGATACGCGACTTGAGCCACTGTTGTGGAAGTTTGTTTAGTGTGAGTGATCTCTTAAAGAAATTTAAGAGACAGTTTGCGGCAATGTGTTCTGCTTGTTGGATTTGTGTAGGTATTATATCGTCGGGGCCGGCCGATTTACAATCGAATACAAAGCCAAAGAGGCCTTGTATTCGGTCCACAGTATCTTCTCGTTTCCGGCTATAGCCCTGTTGAACAGGACTCTGCTTTCCGTCTGGAAGTTGCTAGCTCTGAGGGTATTATTTGGTATTATTCTTGGGCATGCCATTCTGAGGGCATTTCTGCAAGCTTGAGTAAAAACTTGTACCATAGTATTGAACGGTTTGAGGAAAGTCTGGAGGTTGTGCTGCAATAGTGGTGTCGCAACAACTAATCCTGCAAAATTCGTTAGTACCGGGGGTCCAGACAGTTAATCCAGACTGTCTAAAGTCTGGACTGAAGCGATATCACAGGGAAAATATAGGACCATTGCTCATTTATACTGAGATATTGGGAAGACGATTTTTTCCCAAATCCAGCCCTTGACTGGAATTTCTCGCTCACATAATTGTAAACTCGTATTGATTATACTCCAACTTAATTGCCAACCATAATCGTCAAATAAACAGAAAGATAGGAAGCCTCAACATCTTATTACTCGATATCGGGGAGCAAACCATCGCATCTATGCAGTCATTGGAGTGTTTTCTCAGGTGAGGGGGCACATTGCCCTCACGAAGGACGAAGTCCTTAACTGGCACCCATGCAGTCCATGTCCTTCAAGGAGATGGAGCCCGATAAGTAAAAATTATATTAAAATTTTAACATTATGAAATAAAACGAAAAAGCGGTGGTGCGGGAATTGTTTTGTGTATATGTTCAAAAGATAAAAGAAAAAAGGAAAAAAATAAAAAATGACAATGGTGCCATTAAAAGATATTTTTTATAAGCAATATAAAAGTATGTTTTGTTGCCGGTGCATTGCCAACCCGAGACGTGCAATGCCGAAATTTTGAGCAAAGGGAATTTAGTAAAATTTTTCTAAAGTAAATTTGTCACCTTAAACTAAATAAAAAAAAATAAAATAAAAAAAAGGATATTCTTATCTTAAACTAAATTAAATTTTTGTTTGACCCAAATTAAATGTTGCGAACATGTTGCGAAATAATTTCTCGACTACCCACTGAGGCGGTTTGCCGACGGAAAATCCGCGAGTGCATTTAAATTGGTAGTAATTGCGATTAACCTTTGTTTTTCCAAGACAAACAAACACTGCGGCGGTTTGTCAGTGACATTATAAGATAACCGCTGCGGCAATTAATTGCGAGCGGCAAAGAAATAATAATAATTAAAATGATAAAAGATGGTGTATGGCAGTTTACTAGAAACGCTGAGAGGAACGCGGAATGCGCCCGAAAAAGCCGCCTAGTAGATTGTGTGAAAATCCGTACCTTAGTAGGCTTACGCTAAAGCGGAAGAATACGGACCGCCAGAAAATAAAGATCGCCAAAACAAAAGCCAGAATAAAAAATTAGCACAAAACGAAAATTCCCCGCCAAAATGAAAAAAAGGAAAAAACCTTTTTAAATAAATAAAACGAAATAAAAAAAAAAACTTAAATGAAATTTTTCCTTCCCCCAAGAGTCACGTAACTAGTATCTTTTTTCTTTCAATCAGAATCTCGACATACTGGAACGAACACATTACAATCAACGGGGGTCCGATTACGGGGGTAATCGGGGGTAAGTGAAACGTTTTTTTACCTTATTTTCCACAACAAGCTTTACGAAGATTTTATAAAAGCCCAACTAATAAATAAATGTTCATGAACAACCAGTAATGGGTATACCATAATTTCTTCCAAATGGATCCCGAGTGGGTATACAATTTTTTCCATAATTTGTATCATCCCGAGTGGGTATAGAATTGTTTCCTTACACAAATACCGTAAACCTCAATCGCTTAAACATTTTTTGCGCCTCCGAGATGCACCTTTGCAAAGAAGTCTGATCCTTCTATCAAGTCAAATACCTTTTTACCTCTTATCTTTTTATCTTTATATAAAAATCTTATACCTCACGGATTTTTTATTCCCTACGATTCGCTGCCATTGATTTATTTTCGGTAATTCCCTGTAATATTCTTATTGGGGAGATTTTAGACAGACGTCATTTTTTCCTTCCCCCTTTGTCATATATAATTTTCGCCGTTGACGAATCTTGCTTCCTTGCTATAAAAATGAACAACAATGGAGGAGATCAAGGAAACCCTCTGTAAATTTGACGCGAGTCTTAAGGCCCTGCTCGTGCAGGTAATGGGGTAAAAGAGGACGTCCGTAAAATCGGCGGTAGGGTTTATACTCTGGAGCAGGAGTATGAGAACCGTAACCCGACCATAGGCCAACCCGCCCCCTTAGTGCGACCGCGCAATGAATACCAACTAAAAGAAACGGCAACCTTAGCCGACTTTGTGAAGGAATTGCACACGTTTGAAGAGGAATTCGGGAAGTATGTGTCCTGGACCAACAGGGCACAGGCCATTCTCAACGATTACGAGATCGTTTTAGGCAAACCGTTGTACCGATCCATGGTCTTGCACATTAGGAAAAAAATCCGGGGAGAAGCTGATCTGGCGCTGTGTGCATTCAGTGTCCCGGAAGATGACTGGCCGGAAATCAAGCGAGTTTTGGCACTACACTATGACGATAAAAGGGATGTTCGTACCTTAGCGTACCAACTGAGTCAGTTGACTCAAGAGTCAAAAACCATGGAGGAATTTTACCTTGAGGTAAACAGTCACTTTTCTCTGGTATTGAACAAATTGAAGGAAGGCGATCCCGACGTGGCCAGGTCTCTAATCGAAACATATAGGGACAAGCCCTTGGACGTATTCGTGAGGGGACTTAACGGCAACGCCTCAAAACTTTTATTAATCCGTGGTCCGAAAAGCCTACCTGAGGCTTACTCATTTTGTCTAGATTTGCAGAATGTATCCTTTTAGGGGGGACACGGGCCGCCCCGGTCCCTTAAGTCGGTTTTCCCAACCATATCGGGCAATCGGCGGACCGCGCTATGGTACTCCAAACCCTGTCCCAAGATATTCGTCACCATATCAGCCAATGGATGGTACCTTAGGGGCCACAAATCGCAATTATAGTTCGGCTGGAAGTTCACGGAGTTTCCACCAATTCCAGGAACCCAGGCCGGCTATAAAAATGGAATCAAATAGGTCGGAACAGTCGTATCGATCAGGCTATAATGCGCGCCAAGAAAGTGACTTTGTAGGCAAGCGCGGCCCGAACAACTCATCTGGATCAAATCCCATTAGGAAGGCGCAGAAACTTTATCACACTTCCGCTGCCACTTCATGCACCGCATATCGACCCCGCATATCGACCCCGAACCGAACCCAGAGGAGCCTACTCAGCAGATCGAATTTGGGTACTCGGTGAATGAAGATTTACAGGAGGTTAATGATAACGCCACTCATGTAGCAGATGCTGGGGGCCCAAATTTTATGTCCGACGCCTCTCTAGCGTACCATACATAGAGTATAGTACAAATGAGGGGACTAAACTGCAATTTCTCATAGATATCGGTGCGAATAGTAGTTTTATTAGTCCCAAAATTGCTGCCGGTAGCTTCCCTGTTCCCACTCCCTATTCCGCCCAAACTGCTTCGGGCAAAATCAAAATTACGCATCGGATAGTAGGCCAATTTTTTAAATCCTCGGGTATCGACTCTCTTATAACGTTCTATGTACTCCCTGGCTTAGAAACTTTCGACGGAATCATCGGCGATGATACCCTCAAAGAAATGAAAGCCAACATAGAAAACGACAGAGAAACCGACCTTCTTATCCTATTTTCCGGAATCAAGTTGCCTCTTTCAACAAAGTTGTCTTCAACCATCAACGCACTAATCGATGGCGAACATTCCAAATGTGTCAAGGATACATTAGAAGAGTTGGTCGAAGAGCATGCCTCTATATTCCAACCTCTTTCATCGGGCAAAGCTGTGGACACGACCGTTTGGGCCGAGATCCGCACCAGAACTCAAGACCCGATCTACTCACCTAGCTACCCCTACCCTGCCAATATGAGAGGAGAAGTTGAAAAACAAACAAAAGAACTCCTAGACGCCGGAATAATCAGGCTGTCAGCAACCCCTTACAACTCTCTGCTCTGGGTGAGACCCAAACCGAATGGAGAAAAACAATAGCGCATGGTGATTGACTTCAAGCGCCTGAATGCGGTTACTATATCGGACACCTATCCCATACCCGACATAACCTCTACTTTGGCTAGCCTTAGGAAGGCCAAATACTTTACCACCCTCGATCTGACCTCGGGGTTCCAACAGATCCCTATGAAGGACAGAGACATCGCAAATCGACTTTAAATGGCAAATACGAATTCCTTCGTCTTTCCTTCGGTCTTAAAAACGCCCCGCAATTTTCGAACGTATGATTGACGATGTGCTAAGGGAACACATCGGAAAAATTTGCTACGTCTACATCGATATCATAGTTTTCAGTGCCGACTATAAAAGTCATTGAAGCGGTATTTAATAACCTAAAAATGGCCAAACTCCAAGTAAACCTAGAAAATACGCGATTTCTCTCCCCGCACGTCGAATTCCTGAGGTACATTGTCACACAGGACGACATCAAAGCTGATGGGAAAAAGGTTAAAGCCATAACCAACATGAATCCACCCAGTAATCTAAAGGAATTGAAGAGCTTCCTGGGAATGACTTCGTATTATAGGAAGTTCATTCGGAACTATGCTATGGTTGCGAAGTCCTTGACAAATCTGACAAGGGGAGAACTCGCACGGGTGAAGGCTTCGCAGTCGAGGAAGATTCCTATCGAATTCGACGAGAAAGCTGCACTAGCCTTCGAGGATTTAAAAACCATTCTTTCCTCGTCTGAGGTATTAGCCTTCCCCGATTTCAACAAACCATTCCATCTGACCACGCACGCCTAGAATTACGACATTGGCGACGTACTTTCCCAAAATGATTCGGGAAAGGATCGCCCGATATCGTATATCTCTCGCTCACTAAACCGAGCCGAGGAAAACTACGCTACGATAGAGAAAGAGATTCTCGACATAGTATGGGCCCTAGACAACCTCCGATCTTATCTTTACGACGCTTGGTCTATTCAGGTGTTCACGGACCACCAACCCCTTACTTTCGCCCTAAGCAATAGGAACATCAATGCGAAGTTAAAACGATGGAAGGCACATATTGAAGTGTACGGAGCCAACCTGACATACAAACCCGGCAAGTCCAATGTCGTCGCCGATACTCTTTCACGCATTGAAACGCAAATAAACTATCTGGGATCAGACATAGCCACCGCTCCCGAGGCTGACTCAATGGTTACGGTCTATAGTGCGTTTGAGGATGCCTCCCACCTAATACCACACGAAACAAGCTCATATTTGGCCAGGATCGCGCGGAATATGCATTTGAGTACCCACATGAAGGGTATACCCGGCATCACATTCCCATTAGTAGCGATACCTTGGTCAAACTTGCTGAAATACTTACGAAATATCTGAAACCCACGATAGTTAACGGGGTAAAGATTCCTGAGACTTATTTGCCGTTCTTCCAGAGTATTTGTTTGAAAAAATTTAAGTCGTACAAAATTCGAATAACGCAACGAAGGGACCCCTGTCCAACAAAGAAGATATCTGTCTGGTAATCGAAAACGAACATCGCAGGGCGCACAGAGACCCGAAAGAAGTTCGTATCCAGCTGTTAGAAGAAGAATTCTTGGAGATCTATACGTGTCTGAAAAGCGAGCACCCGAACTTCAAGTGTACTGACCTGGTACCTATAGCTGTGGACAGATACAACAACTCTGTCCACTTCATAACTAATAAAAACCCGTAGATATATTTTTTTATCGCTCTTCTAGGATTAACTACCAACAATTAACCAATTTAAAAGAACAGATTTTAGAAGACGTGAGAGGTTTGGTTAAATACAAACAGGATCTCAACCGAAATAAAAAGCGTCGTGAACCTCTGAAGTACGAAAAAGGCGACAAGGTGTATGTCGCAAATAAGCAAATCAAGACTAAGGAAATACAAAAGTTTAGGGCTGAAGAAGTGTTGGAAGAGGGAAAGGTTATGGTAATAACAAATTCGGGAAAAGTTGTTCATAAGTCAGATCTGAGGAATTAAAAGTGCGGAAAATAGGATGAAAAATGTTTCATAAGGCCTGGTTTCAATATGACACTTTACTACAAATTATGCACACCTCGCTTTATACACAACTCAACTTTATACACGACACTTCTCACCATGGAGAAGTGCAAACGATTCTGTCGGAAATCGAAAGTCTGCCATACCAAAATTTGGTCGAAGCACTAGAATTCTCACGCCCGTCCATTTTGACCAATGGGACATTTCTTCTCTTCATATTGGCCATGCCTGTCACGAACAGGAAGTATCGATTAATGCGCCTACTTCCGTCAATATCCAATGGAAGACAGGTTGCACTGGACTTCGATTTAGTGGCTATGGACAACCAGGAGATATACGCCGTTGCTGGGAATTGCCTGTCAATCGGTAACAAAACGGTCTGCCCAGTAAAGGAACTAATGAAGCTGGAAGAAGTAGTTGCATCCCCAAGCTACGGAGAGGAGGGCACGCGTTAAGCAGATACCTAAATAATAATAAGCAGGTGATCACATTTATCGATGAGAGTACGATGTTCCTCACCAACTTCAATGGAACCCTAGATGAAGGACTAAAAGAACACCAACTGGAAGGAACTTTCATAGTCCAACTTGCCAACGAAACCATAACCATCCAAGGCAAGACCTACAGCAGCTACTCGTCAACCCAAATAATGGCCATGCCTGCCGTACTCACGAAGTGACTACGACAAGCTATGAACCTAATTTGGGATATGTCCACGAATTTAGTATTAAAAATTTGGGCAAGTTATCCGACGTCTCCAGCAGGATGACGAAATCATTCTTAGCAGAAGGCGTCATCATCATCATCGTAGCAGGCGCCTTCTATCTCTTATGGAAGAAATTAACATCAACAAAAGGCATCCCCAAACCGAGCGACATCGCCGCGCAGTTGGAGCAGCGAGCCGCCTCTGAGTCAAGTAAGTCCCTATGATCTGCGGGGCGCAGATCTTGAGGTGGGGAGGAGTTAAAACCCACCAGCTAAACGTTCCCCCCACCATCATCATCAGGCCTGACAACTGCCCGCACCTGACCCCGAGAGAAGTTGCAGAATCGCCCAGCGCAAATGCTGCGGTTAGCGCTTACTGCCCAGCGGAGCCAGCGGACTCAAATTTTACTGCACCGGCAATGACGGCACGAGGTGCTGACGCTGCGAATCCCACGGTTGGGCTGAAACAGACGACTGGAGAGCACCGGAGCGCTTAGATTTAGTCAGTCTTATTTTGGACACTCAGTCAACGAGAACATAATTTCCTGCTCACATAATTGTAATCTCGTATGGATTATACTCCAACTTAATTGTCAACCATAATCGTCAAATAAACAGAAAGAAAGGAACCCTCAACATCTTATTAATCGATATAGGGGAGCAAACCATCGCATCTATACAGTCATTGGGATATTTCCTCAGGTGAGGGGCATATTGCCCTCACGAAGGACGATGTCCTTAACTTATATTTGTATATATTATCATATGTTGTATGGTTAGAGATATTATGTCCAAGATGTAAATGTAGAATGTAATAAAGATGTATATATATAATGTAAATAAATCGGATGCGGGTATATCCGCACCCTTTACAGTCATAGGTGTAACTTCGGTTGATTCATTATCTTTTTGGTTCCCAAGAATGATAAATATATTGTCAGATATTTAATACAATGTTCTACATTCTTTATCGCATTGTTCGTATATTCAAGGCTTTTAGTCTTTTTAGGCTGCACCATGTAAATGTGTCTGTAAAGAATTCGTAAATAATTGTTGGCAGTTTCCTTACGTTGTACTCGCGAGAGCACCCGGAAACAATTGTTCCCTCTTTAAGAAGAAGACTTCGTTTCTGTTAAGTTCAAGACGCTTTTTAATCAAACATCGTACAATGAGAGATACGAATGACTCTCGAACTCGGCACTTAAATAACCGATTGACAGAAAAAATCAACTCAAAGGGTGTTTACAATATATATATCAATAGATGATAATTATTGAATCGATGTATGGTGGAAGGTTGTGTTTAATTTTTTTTTTAAATTTTATTTATTTATAGTTTTGCAAAATTATTATTGAACTCTGTCTTTTGTTAAATGCACATACACAAGGCTCTAAAGAGCCTTAAATCATCCTTGTATGTCAAGTCCAGGAATAAGCCAATATAAGAAAAGTTTTTATACAAACAATGCAATCGGTTGCTACGGACTTTTTGATAAAAGTCTGAGTGAAGAATACTTATTTTGCGACCGCACGCAACAGTCAACAGGTATTTCTGAAAGGTATGTTTTTCTTCCATAAGGAGGTAATGCTGATTAAGAATACATATACTTTATAGGGTCGGAGATAACTCTTTCACTCCGTTGCACAATTTTCACCAAAATTATCATACCCTCTGCTAGGGTATAAAAACAAACACTAAAACCAATACCACCCAGAAGTCGATTTTGGGGCGAGGAGGTCTTAAATATGTAAATATGTCTCAATGGAAAAGACTCAGAAAGAGTCAATATGTCAGCAGAAAGACAAGCTACTGGAACTACGTCTTAATTGAACCATTTTCTTGTTGGCATGACGTCATTTTGTGCGAAAAATAAAATTACGCCATGAATTCTAAAAACTTTCAAAATCATAGGAAAACTTTATCACAAAGCTTCACCAGAAGTTAATACTCGCAGAAGACTTTATGCCAACATCCGATTATTCGATCGACACCAGCAGACGCAATGCATGCATGCGTGAAATATTCCGTTGTGGCAACACAACATTAGATTGCAGTTAACGATGAAAATTCCAAATCAGCTCCGGAACGATCAATCTTCATCTTGACGCGCTCTGAAGCAATAAATTAACAATAATAAATTAATAAATTAATAAATTAAAATGCGCGCCAAGACTAATATATTGTGCGTATTAAAATTAAATAAACACCTAATAAGAGCTGCAGCAAATGTTTCAAAATTTTAAATAAAACGGATAAGTACTTTTAAAGTCTGAGCCTTCGATATATTAACGTACGTACGTACGTTTATTAACGTACACTGAGAAAAGAGAAATGATTTTTCTTTCAGCAAAATTCAAAAGAAAAACTGCTTGTTAAATTATCAGTAATTTCAATAAGGATATACTAAAATATTGAAATTGTGATTGAAATTTGTAGTGTGAAGCGTAATGCCAGAGTTATGTCGCGCGAGAAGCAAAAATCTCCTTTCTATCTTGCACCCGCAGAAAAAATGTACCTTCAGTCGTTGTTGGCTTGGCTAGACTTCTGACAACGACATATGTACACATACATATGTATGTATGTATTTACATATATATTTTATTTTTATTTTATTTTAGAGAATGAGTAATAATCTCTAAAATAAAAAATTAAAATCATGAAATAACTAAATTCATTATATTATAATTGAAATATTATATTCGAGTGTTTAAATGTTCTTCATAAGCTACAAAATTATGTTTTTATGAAAATGTTTCTTTTTCAAAATTAATTTTTTTTAACGGTGCAGTTCAGTTTTTAAGGGCACCCCCTGGGGAAAAACAAAAAACCAAGAATCACGTGACCGTTCTTTTGATTCTGCGCGATAGTCACTTAACAATTTATATTGTTATTGTTACATTAGCTACTTTTTTATATTTGCTTATTAAAAGCTGTAAGTTCCTTTAAAATAAAATTTGACAATATAATTATATTTGGAATATTGTGGTTTTTTAACCTTATTAAGCTACCTGGATATTTTAGAAATAGTCTAGTACTTTGACTAAAAGATATTAAAATTGTAAAATTCTTTTATCCGTTATACGTTCAGATATCGGGTGTCAAATTGTAACTAAAATATTTCGCATTTTACTTGTATATAGGGAGGTAAAAAAATCAGCGCGCGCAGGATCTATACACAATTTTTATTTTCACGTGACATATTTGGTATATTTTTATAATTTTGGTCAAATGTGTGCTAACTGCATTGCAGTGAGACATCTCCGAATCTCAAAATTATATATATTGTTGATCAAGATTACCTTCTCGATATAAGCAAACTAGTTTAGACTATCAAACTTATCCGATGCACCAAATTTCATAAGGATTGGCCGAGTGTACCCCGTAGCTGCCGTGAAAATGAACCTTTGGAACTGATACAACTTAGGTGTTTGTGATTATATAATGTTCGAGGTTAATACAGATTTGAGGCAAAATAATCCGATCTACGAAATTTCATAAATTTCATTCGGCCGACTATATACTATTGCTGCAATATAACGGAATGATCGGAAATGAAACAACCATAGTATATTTAAAAATGCTTGGGTCTTTTTCGAAAGATCAGCCCACTATATCCGATCCGAATGCTACTTAACTGCTAGGGTATCGATAGGCTTAAAACTGAGAGATTAGTTTGCGTAGGAACAGACAAACAGGCGGACAGACCTGATCAGGAATATATATACTTTATAGGGTCGGAGATGTCTCCTTCAGTGCGTTGCACACTTTTGACCAAAATTATAATAACCTCTGCAAGGATATAAAATTGTGTCATTTTTGGGTGCTTTAGGGGGCCGTGGACAAAATTTAAATAAACTTGAACTGCGCTTTATTCATAGGGGGTCTTCAAGCAGAAGCACTATCTCTAATCGGGCTCTCTATCTTGGGAAACGGACATGGCTATATCGACTCGGATGTTGATGCTGATCAAGAATTTATATACTGGGGTCTGACATGATACCTTCTTCTTGCTACATTTATTCACACGACTGCAATATACCCTTGTATTATATGAGTACCGGGTATAAATATGGAGAACCCTATGGCCAATTAAAAAACCAATACTTCTGTCAAGGCTCCAAAATCAAAACCGAAATCAATATTAATAAAATATTAATGCTAATGCTATAATTATAATGCTAATAAATGAAGAAATTAAAATTCTCAAACAAAAACAATTACATGAAATCATAAAAACTTTACAATTATCTTATAGAAGAAACACCACAAAATGCAACATTATTTCAAACAGTCTCAGTCTAAACATAGATACCGGTTCAGACATAAAAATTTTAACAATATAAAGTAAATATACTCGGCATAGAAGAATCCGGTTTAACATTCGTAGAAATACAAACAGGAAAATCCCTTTTAAGCAGTGGCTGAAAATAATAATTTGAAACAAGAATGGAAAGCTAACTTCGGGCGATGCCGAAGTTGATATACCCTTGCATTTAAGTGGCACCTTATTTTATTAGATATATATCGGATCTTATATAGTCGGCCGATCTTTATAAAATTCAGCAGATCAAATTAGTTTGCCGAAAGTAGAATCCATACAAAGTCCCAGTCTTCTAACTTAAAAAACAACAAAGTTATGGCATTTCCGATCAATCAGTTATATGGCAGCTATATCCTTATAAAACTCGGCAGATCAAATTAGTTTGCCGAAAGTAGAGTCCATACAAAGTCCCAACCTTATAACTTTAAAAACAACAGAGATATGACATTTCCGATCAATCAGTTATATGGCAGCTATAGGATATAGTCGGCCGATCCTTATGAAATTTAACAGATCGAATAAGTCTGCTAAAAGAAGAGTCCACAGCAAGTCCCATCCTTCTAACTTAAAAAACAACGAAGTTATGGCATTTCCGATCAATCAGTTATATGGCAGCTATAGGATATAGTTGACCGATCCCGGCCGTTCCGACTTATATACTGCAAAGGAAAGAAGGATGTGTGCAAAGTTTGAAGTCGATAGCTTTAAAACTGAGAGACTAGTTTGCGTAGAAACAGACAGACAGACGGACAGACGGACAGACGGACATGCTTATATCGACTCAGGAGGTGATCCTGATCAAGAATATATATACTTTATAGGGTCGGAGATGTCTCCTTCACTGCGTTGCACACTTTTGACCAAAATTATAATACCCTCTGCAAGGGTATAATAACCATAAAACATAAAAACTTTTGTAATAAAAAAACATTTTTTGTTTCAAAAATTTGTACATATACATTATGAAACTACATATTTACATCATTTAGTTTAAATGAAACAAAAACCACTTGGCTAATTACTTTTCATATCCAAAATTTTAAAAGTTCGTATTCATTTTTTTTAAATAATCAAACTTAGTTAAACTTTAAAATCGGGCGAAGCCGATGTTGATATACCCTTGTAGTTAAGTGGTAGCTTATATTATTAGATATATATCGGATCTTATACGGTCGTCCGATCGTTATGAAATTTGCCGGATCGGAAAAGTTTTCCCAAAATAGAATCCATAGAAAGTCCCATTCTTCTAACTTAAAAAACAACAAAGTTATGGACTTTCCGATCAATCAGTTATATGGCAGCTATAGTTGAATAGAGCTACATTTATAGTTGAACCCGGCCGTTACGACTTATATACTGCATGCAAAGGAAAGAAGTATGACAACTCAAGAGGTGATCATGATCAAGAATAGATGATCAAGAATGTATATATACTTTGCAGGGTCGGAGATGTCTCCTTCACTGCGTTGCACACTTTTTACCAAAATTATAACACCCTCCGCAAGGGTATAAAAACCAACAACAGGGACATCTGGATATCTAGTTGAAGCAAATAGCACCAATAACAATAGGTAAAAAATTACAAACTCTCAATTTGTGGTAGGAATTATAAATATAGGTATATAAAACCACAAAATAATGTTCTTCTTTTTTCCTTTGATTTACAAATTGACAGCTCTTGTTCAAATGAAAAGAAATAAATGGACACCAAAATTTCTTGCGACTGGCTCCAGCAGGCCCCAGAGAGTCTTACTCTCATTTTTACGCTCATAATCTCATTGGAGGTTTTTGGTTATTCAGTCGCAGAGAAGCGCATCATCAAGGTGGTTGCGCCGCGGTTAAATTGATCTTTATATGTATGCGTGCTCACACATTCACATACACGGTTTCATGTGTGTGCGTTCGATTTCGTTTTTTAGATTTTTTGCCAAAATTTTAGATTTTTGTAAGTTTTTAGGCTTCCTACCCTAAAAATGGCTGTACTCATTATTGGGTTAATGATGAAACAATTTTAGTATATTGTAGAGTTAATATAGATTAATATATTGAAAGATAGAAATATAAATTGCTTGAAGTCTAATATAAGTTGACATAGGGCGGAGCGGAATCGCAAGAAAAGCTCACTTGCGCTCTCTCGTGAATTCGCCCGCGACGGATGTGGTGGAAAAAAGTGAAGGACAAACAACTTAAATACCGCGTCGAAAACAAAACTTTTAACGCCAACTAGCTGCTACTGAAAGGATTCGTCGTTCCCATGCCCTGCACCTGCATCGACTGTAAAATGAAAGTGGCCGCAGGATTAAAGGAAAGCAGAACCTCAGGTATTTGGGCAAAAAATTGAAAGTCGAGAAAAGACAAATTAAAATTCATCTTGTGCTGGAATATTGCACCCTCCTTACGTACATTAAAAATAGTCGAGCTAAAATAAATAAAAAAGCTTATAAAAATTTCATTATAAAAGTTAAAAAGATTATATTATTATTCTTTAAAAAAAAAGAATTAATCTTTTATGTTTCGTTTATTTGAGTGTCGAATTAGAACTGACAATTATGATTCTTATAATTTATAACTAAACCTATGTGTCGCTCCGTCGCTGCCGCGATCTCAGTCCCGGTTGCTGCTGCTGCTGGCGTCCCTCGATGTCATTGGTAGCTGGTGTTGTTGCTGTAACTAAAGTCCATGTCTTTGCTCCTAATTGGTCAATGCAAGTACATTATGTTGTTGGTAGATGTACTTGCCATTGGGTTCAGTGAGCTTGCCAAATATTTTGGTGTTTTCTTTCTTTTGGTTTTCCCACGATTGCAAACATAATCAATGCTTACTCAGCGAACGTGTCTTTCGGTCCGTGTGATCCTTATTGGTGCCACGGCAACATATTGCGTCCGGTGCACGGTGCACTCAATGTGGTTGTGTAAGCTCTGTTGCTATTAAGAACTTATGGGCATGTGACTGGACTTAACGTTTTATTAACTAATTAGTATTAGTTAGTATTTGACATTTTAGGTGTTAACTCTTCCCCCCTTAAACGCGGGCGTCCTCGTTCGCAACGTAGAAGAGAACTGGGTTTGGTGAGGATGAATCCGCCGGTGCTTTTGTTGTTTTTGGGGCAGCTTCTTTTAGTTTGCACTTTCTAACTAGCATTGTGATCAGACTTATGATCATTATGAGCAGGATAGTGGCTGACGTATAATTCACGGATGCCTCGATTGCCTTCTGTTCTTTAATTTTGTTCAGGATCTTGGTGTTATTTATATTTAGTTCCTTGATTAGTTGAAGGGAGAGGAATTCCTTAATTTTAGGGCTTGCTTCTGAGAGTTGGAAAAGCGGGGGTTCTGGCTCTACTACAGTGAGTTCTTCTGTTCTGTAGATGTTTTCGCCAATTTGTACTGTGGAGTTTCTGTACTGGATGATGAATGATCCTTGGAGATTAAGGTTATTTCCGTCTAATGACACCATTCCATTAAAGTCGTTCAGCATCAGTGTACCCGGTAATAATTCCTCAAAATCGGGCACGTGTTGACTATTGATTGCCTTGCATTCCGGTGGTCTTAAGTTTAATAGAGCGCTCACACAAGTGTCGTTGCTTAAGTCTAAGAGTTTTTCCTTAACACAAATTGTTCTATCGTTATGCGATTCACATGGTTTCGATATCGCAAATAGTCCTTTCTTACATTCTAACAAGTTTTCGAATTTTATGTCATTTATTACTTGAGCCTTTTTCACTGCTTTGACTAATAGAGTTCTACAGGTTTCATTACTTATTATTGGGATACTTATGATATACAGAAGGTCGTTATTATTTGATGCAAGTTTGACTTTTGAAAATTCTAATAGTTCTTCAATATTAATGAATAGGTTATGTTCTTTATTAAAAATTTTTTCTATAATATTCGTTTCAATTGTTGAGAATATAAAAGAGTTTACAATATTTGTTTTGGCCCAAGTTATAGCATGTAGTATATTGGAGATTTCTTCTTTTATTATTTGAATTTTATATCTAAGAATATTTGCCTCTTCGTTAATTATTTCATTTGAATTTTTAGTTACTTTTAGAATAGCATTCTTTACGTTACTTATTTGATAATTTTCTCCCTTAAAAGTTTATTTATTATAACTTGTTTGTTATTATTTTCTAATTGTCCGTTTATTTTGTTTTTTAATATTTCGTGGTCATGGTGGTCCGGTGATCCTGCCAACCATTTCCATGCCGATCCTAAGATTTCTATTGCTATTTTTATATCCTTGCAGAGGGTATTATAATTTTGGTCAAAAGTGTGCAACGCAGTGAAGGAGACATCTCCGACCCTATAAAGTGTATATATTCTTGATCAGGATCACCTCCTGAGTCGATATAAGCATGTCCGTCTGTCCGTCTGTCCGTCTGTCTGTCTGTTTCTACGCAAACTAGTCTCTCAGTTTTAAAGCTATCGACTTCAAACTTTGCACACATCCTTCTTTCCTTTGCAGGCAGTATATAAGTCGGAACGGCCGGGATCGGTCAAATATATCCTATAGCTGCCATATAACTGATTGATCGGAAATGCCATATCTCTGTTGTTTTTTAAGTTAGACGGATGGAACTTGCTGTGGACTCTTCTTTTAGCAAACCTATTCGATCTGCCAAATTTCATAAGGATCGGCCGACTATATCCTATAGCTGCCATATAACTGATTGATCGGAAATGCCATATCTCTGTTGTTTTTAAAGTTATAAGATTGGGACTTGCTGTGGACTTTTCTTTTAGCAGACTTATTTGATCTGCCAAATTTCATAAGGATCGGCCGACTATATCCTATAGCTGCCATATAACTGATTGATCGGAAATGCCATATCTCTGTTGTTTTTAAAGTTATAAGGTTGGGACTTGCTGTGGACTCTTCTTTTAGCAGACTTATTCGATCTGCCAAATTTCATAAGGATCGGCCGACTATATCCTATAGCTGCCATATAACTGATTGATCGGAAATGCCATATCTCTGTTGTTTTTAAAGTTATAAGGTTGGGACTTGCTGTGGACTCTTCTTTTAGCAGACTTATTCGATCTGTCAAATTTCATAAGGATCGGCCAACTATATCCTATAGATGCCATATAACTGATTGATCGGAAATGCCACATCTCTGTTGAGATGTGGACTTGCTGTGGACTCTTCTTTTAGCAGACTTATTCGATCTGTCAAATTTCATAAGGATCGGCCAACTATATCCTATAGCTGCCATATAACTGATTGATCGGAAATGCCACATCTCTGTTGTTTTTTAAGTTAGAAGACTGGGACTTTGTATGGATTCTACTTTCGGCAAACTAATTTTATCTGCCGAGTTTTATAAGGATCGGCCGACTATATAAGATCCGATATATATCTAATAATTTAAGCTGCCACATATCTGCAAGGGTATATCAACTTCGGCTCCGCCCGAAGTTAGCTTTCCATTCTTGTTATAACTGTATTTCCCCTAGAATAAAACATACATACATATGAAACAAGCATATTTTGCGTTTGAACACTAGTGGCTGGTGTATTGGAGGCGGGTTGCCATATCGCCGCCGTATGTTGTAGGCAACTCCCACCCGAGAGACGACATATATTTATATATAAATATATTTGTATAGAAAAATTGCACACACAAAAGCACACATTTTTTTAGAGATTACATAATTAGAACATTTTTACTCAGCAATGCCTTAGTTTTTGCAGAAGTATAGTGTTTTTCAAGTTAGGGTGACTGGCAACAATTTGCTGGAAGAGGAAGTCACAACAATGCGACTCGAAACGTTCTTTCCCCGAAGGTCGGCTATAAATTTCGACTCTATAAAGTATATATATTCTTGATAAGGATCACCTCAGTCGATATAAGCATATCCGTCTGTTCGTCTTTCGTCCGTCTGTCTGTCTGTTTCTATGCAAACTAGTCTCTCAGTTTTAAAGTTATCAACTTGAAACTTTGTACACATTTTTCTTTTATTTGCAGGCAGAATATAAGTCACAATGATCGGTCACTGGGATCGGTTGAATATGTCCTTCCGCTGTCAACTGATTGATCCGAAATGGTATAACTTTGGTTTTATTTTTAAGTTAGATGGATGGGATGTATTCCTTTCTATGTATTCCATTTTAAGGGAGTAATAAATATATTTGCGGCATCCTCGGTGTCGGGTCAGGCAGCAGCCACGGCATAAATTGAATCAATAGAAATGTAACTTATAGTAATAAATGTAATAACTATAGTTTAGAATCATTTTCTCATTGCTATTGTTGGTCGCAAGCCGACTCTTCTCGGCCGCTCGGCTTTATTATCTTTTTTATTATCTTATCTTTGTCATTTTAGGTCGTTTCCCTACGAAATTGTTATCATGGGGTCTATTCATATAGTTAACATGACGTGAACGAATGGATTGATCTACATACATGGGTGTTGGCTTTGGTTGGGGTCTGAGAGGTGGTTTAGGGTTGAAGGAGGCTTGTGCTCCTGATTGATTTGTATGGATTTGGTTGGGTGGGTTATGTCGGGTTAGTGTTGTTTCGAATGTCCTTGGTGGTATTGCTGGTTTCTGTACTTGGTTTGGATAGTAGTACAGATTTGGTTGAAAATTGTGTTTGGTCATTCGGGGTAGCGCTTGAGGCGGATAACCCCTAGTGGGTACTACATTATTTCTTCCGGAATATACGGTTCTTAGGGTTTGGCCATTCCTAGTGTTCTGATTTTCTATTAGGTTGCAAAGATGTAATGCATGGCCTAAGTCGTGAGGTTCTTTAATAGCCAAAAGTTGGGAAAGACTGCCGTTTAGGCCATTACAAATGTATAAAGTGCTTTCTCTCTATACAGTGCTGTTAAGGCCTGAATAGTTTCCTGAGATGCTTCGAGATTCCCAATTTGATTCAAAATCAGGGAAAGTTGTTGATATACAGCTTGATAGAATTCGACTATCGAATTGCTGCCATGGTTAAGTGCATACAACTGATATTCGAGTGTTTTTAGATCCCGCCTATCAGCAAAGTGTGCTGTCAAACACTTTGATATTGCCTCCCAATCCAAAGGTGTGTTATAGGATTCTAGGACAGCATCTGCTTATCCGACGATTTTGTTTCTAATTGCTAAAATTATGCCGTAATATTTTGGGGACCCTTTTTTACTGTCATAAATTTTTAGAACCCTTTCTACGCTTTTTTTCCAAGACGAGTATTCGATCTTGTTTCCAGAAAAATCCCTAAGCGTGCGTACTATGTCTGGTAATTTATCTAGCTCGCCAATATTATGGGCTAATTTGGTCTGAAAAATTAGAAAAGTCTTTGTTTGGATTAAGGATTTCCTTAACCAACCCAGCTAAGTTTTCTTGAAGTATATCCTTAATTTTCTCCTCCACGTCGTTTTCCGTAAGTAGTTTTGCACTCGCCCTTACAGATGATGAAGGTCCTCCAATATTTCCCATCCTATCTACCAAGTTTTGTTCCGTCATTTTAATGGAGGTTTAACGGATGATCGTAAATGGGTCTTATAGGGGTTAATAAGTCGGATATCGAACGAATGGAACTTGCTGTGGACTCTTCTTTTAGCAAACCTATTCGATCTGCCAAATTTCATAAGGATCGGCCGACTATATCCTATAGCTGCCATATAACTGATTGATCGGAAATGCCATATCTCTGTTGTTTTTAAAGTTATAAGGTTGGGACTTGCTGTGGACTCTTCTTTTAGCAGACTTATTTGATCTGCCAAATTTCATAAGGATCGGCCGACTATATCCTATAGCTGCCATATAACTGATTGATCGGAAATGCCATATCTCTGTTGTTTTTAAAGTTATAAGGTTGGGACTTGCTGTGGACTCTTCTTTTAGCAGACTTATTCGATCTGTCAAATTTCATAAGGATCGGCCAACTATATCCTATAGATGCCATATAACTGATTGATCGGAAATGCCACATCTCTGTTGAGATGTGGACTTGCTGTGGACTCTTCTTTTAGCAGACTTATTCGATCTGTCAAATTTCATAAGGATCGGCCAACTATATCCTATAGCTGCCATATAACTGATTGATCGGAAATGCCACATCTCTGTTGTTTTTTAAGTTAGAAGACTGGGACTTTGTATGGATTCTACTTTCGGCAAACTAATTTGATCTGCCGAGTTTTATAAGGATCGGCCGACTATATAAGATCCGATATATATCTAATAATTTAAGCTGCCACATATCTGCAAGGGTATATCAACTTCGGCTCCGCCCGAAGTTAGCTTTCCATTCTTGTTATAACTGTATTTCCCCTAGAATAAAACATACATACATATGAAACAAGCATATTTTGCGTTTGAACACTAGTGGCTGGTGTATTGGAGGCGGGTTGCCATATCGCCGCCGTATGTTGTAGGCAACTCCCACCCGAGAGACGACATATATTTATATATAAATATATTTGTATAGAAAAATTGCACACACAAAAGCACACATTTTTTTAGAGATTACATAATTAGAACATTTTTACTCAGCAATGCCTTAGTTTTTGCAGAAGTATAGTGTTTTTCAAGTTAGGGTGACTGGCAACAATTTGCTGGAAGAGGAAGTCACAACAATGCGACTCGAAACGTTCTTTCCCCGAAGGTCGGCTATAAATTTCGACTCTATAAAGTATATATATTCTTGATAAGGATCACCTCAGTCGATATAAGCATATCCGTCTGTTCGTCTTTCGTCCGTCTGTCTGTCTGTTTCTATGCAAACTAGTCTCTCAGTTTTAAAGTTATCAACTTGAAACTTTGTACACATTTTTCTTTTATTTGCAGGCAGAATATAAGTCACAATGATCGGTCACTGGGATCGGTTGAATATGTCCTTCCGCTGTCAACTGATTGATCCGAAATGGTATAACTTTGGTTTTATTTTTAAGTTAGATGGATGGGATGTATTCCTTTCTATGTATTCCATTTTAAGGGAGTAATAAATATATTTGCGGCATCCTCGGTGTCGGGTCAGGCAGCAGCCACGGCATAAATTGAATCAATAGAAATGTAACTTATAGTAATAAATGTAATAACTATAGTTTAGAATCATTTTCTCATTGCTATTGTTGGTCGCAAGCCGACTCTTCTCGGCCGCTCGGCTTTATTATCTTTTTTATTATCTTATCTTTGTCATTTTAGGTCGTTTCCCTACGAAATTGTTATCATGGGGTCTATTCATATAGTTAACATGACGTGAACGAATGGATTGATCTACATACATGGGTGTTGGCTTTGGTTGGGGTCTGAGAGGTGGTTTAGGGTTGAAGGAGGCTTGTGCTCCTGATTGATTTGTATGGATTTGGTTGGGTGGGTTATGTCGGGTTAGTGTTGTTTCGAATGTCCTTGGTGGTATTGCTGGTTTCTGTACTTGGTTTGGATAGTAGTACAGATTTGGTTGAAAATTGTGTTTGGTCATTCGGGGTAGCGCTTGAGGCGGATAACCCCTAGTGGGTACTACATTATTTCTTCCGGAATATACGGTTCTTAGGGTTTGGCCATTCCTAGTGTTCTGATTTTCTATTAGGTTGCAAAGATGTAATGCATGGCCTAAGTCGTGAGGTTCTTTAATAGCCAAAAGTTGGGAAAGACTGCCGTTTAGGCCATTACAAATGTATAAAGTGCTTTCTCTCTATACAGTGCTGTTAAGGCCTGAATAGTTTCCTGAGATGCTTCGAGATTCCCAATTTGATTCAAAATCAGGGAAAGTTGTTGATATACAGCTTGATAGAATTCGACTATCGAATTGCTGCCATGGTTAAGTGCATACAACTGATATTCGAGTGTTTTTAGATCCCGCCTATCAGCAAAGTGTGCTGTCAAACACTTTGATATTGCCTCCCAATCCAAAGGTGTGTTATAGGATTCTAGGACAGCATCTGCTTATCCGACGATTTTGTTTCTAATTGCTAAAATTATGCCGTAATATTTTGGGGACCCTTTTTTACTGTCATAAATTTTTAGAACCCTTTCTACGCTTTTTTTCCAAGACGAGTATTCGATCTTGTTTCCAGAAAAATCCCTAAGCGTGCGTACTATGTCTGGTAATTTATCTAGCTCGCCAATATTATGGGCTAATTTGGTCTGAAAAATTAGAAAAGTCTTTGTTTGGATTAAGGATTTCCTTAACCAACCCAGCTAAGTTTTCTTGAAGTATATCCTTAATTTTCTCCTCCACGTCGTTTTCCGTAAGTAGTTTTGCACTCGCCCTTACAGATGATGAAGGTCCTCCAATATTTCCCATCCTATCTACCAAGTTTTGTTCCGTCATTTTAATGGAGGTTTAACGGATGATCGTAAATGGGTCTTATAGGGGTTAATAAGTCGGATATCGAACGAATGGAACTTGCTGTGGACTCTTCTTTTAGCAAACCTATTCGATCTGCCAAATTTCATAAGGATCGGCCGACTATATCCTATAGCTGCCATATAACTGATTGATCGGAAATGCCATATCTCTGTTGTTTTTAAAGTTATAAGGTTGGGACTTGCTGTGGACTCTTCTTTTAGCAGACTTATTTGATCTGCCAAATTTCATAAGGATCGGCCGACTATATCCTATAGCTGCCATATAACTGATTGATCGGAAATGCCATATCTCTGTTGTTTTTAAAGTTATAAGGTTGGGACTTGCTGTGGACTCTTCTTTTAGCAGACTTATTCGATCTGTCAAATTTCATAAGGATCGGCCAACTATATCCTATAGATGCCATATAACTGATTGATCGGAAATGCCACATCTCTGTTGAGATGTGGACTTGCTGTGGACTCTTCTTTTAGCAGACTTATTCGATCTGTCAAATTTCATAAGGATCGGCCAACTATATCCTATAGCTGCCATATAACTGATTGATCGGAAATGCCACATCTCTGTTGTTTTTTAAGTTAGAAGACTGGGACTTTGTATGGATTCTACTTTCGGCAAACTAATTTGATCTGCCGAGTTTTATAAGGATCGGCCGACTATATAAGATCCGATATATATCTAATAATTTAAGCTGCCACATATCTGCAAGGGTATATCAACTTCGGCTCCGCCCGAAGTTAGCTTTCCATTCTTGTTATAACTGTATTTCCCCTAGAATAAAACATACATACATATGAAACAAGCATATTTTGCGTTTGAACACTAGTGGCTGGTGTATTGGAGGCGGGTTGCCATATCGCCGCCGTATGTTGTAGGCAACTCCCACCCGAGAGACGACATATATTTATATATAAATATATTTGTATAGAAAAATTGCACACACAAAAGCACACATTTTTTTAGAGATTACATAATTAGAACATTTTTACTCAGCAATGCCTTAGTTTTTGCAGAAGTATAGTGTTTTTCAAGTTAGGGTGACTGGCAACAATTTGCTGGAAGAGGAAGTCACAACAATGCGACTCGAAACGTTCTTTCCCCGAAGGTCGGCTATAAATTTCGACTCTATAAAGTATATATATTCTTGATAAGGATCACCTCAGTCGATATAAGCATATCCGTCTGTTCGTCTTTCGTCCGTCTGTCTGTCTGTTTCTATGCAAACTAGTCTCTCAGTTTTAAAGTTATCAACTTGAAACTTTGTACACATTTTTCTTTTATTTGCAGGCAGAATATAAGTCACAATGATCGGTCACTGGGATCGGTTGAATATGTCCTTCCGCTGTCAACTGATTGATCCGAAATGGTATAACTTTGGTTTTATTTTTAAGTTAGATGGATGGGATGTATTCCTTTCTATGTATTCCATTTTAAGGGAGTAATAAATATATTTGCGGCATCCTCGGTGTCGGGTCAGGCAGCAGCCACGGCATAAATTGAATCAATAGAAATGTAACTTATAGTAATAAATGTAATAACTATAGTTTAGAATCATTTTCTCATTGCTATTGTTGGTCGCAAGCCGACTCTTCTCGGCCGCTCGGCTTTATTATCTTTTTTATTATCTTATCTTTGTCATTTTAGGTCGTTTCCCTACGAAATTGTTATCATGGGGTCTATTCATATAGTTAACATGACGTGAACGAATGGATTGATCTACATACATGGGTGTTGGCTTTGGTTGGGGTCTGAGAGGTGGTTTAGGGTTGAAGGAGGCTTGTGCTCCTGATTGATTTGTATGGATTTGGTTGGGTGGGTTATGTCGGGTTAGTGTTGTTTCGAATGTCCTTGGTGGTATTGCTGGTTTCTGTACTTGGTTTGGATAGTAGTACAGATTTGGTTGAAAATTGTGTTTGGTCATTCGGGGTAGCGCTTGAGGCGGATAACCCCTAGTGGGTACTACATTATTTCTTCCGGAATATACGGTTCTTAGGGTTTGGCCATTCCTAGTGTTCTGATTTTCTATTAGGTTGCAAAGATGTAATGCATGGCCTAAGTCGTGAGGTTCTTTAATAGCCAAAAGTTGGGAAAGACTGCCGTTTAGGCCATTACAAATGTATAAAGTGCTTTCTCTCTATACAGTGCTGTTAAGGCCTGAATAGTTTCCTGAGATGCTTCGAGATTCCCAATTTGATTCAAAATCAGGGAAAGTTGTTGATATACAGCTTGATAGAATTCGACTATCGAATTGCTGCCATGGTTAAGTGCATACAACTGATATTCGAGTGTTTTTAGATCCCGCCTATCAGCAAAGTGTGCTGTCAAACACTTTGATATTGCCTCCCAATCCAAAGGTGTGTTATAGGATTCTAGGACAGCATCTGCTTATCCGACGATTTTGTTTCTAATTGCTAAAATTATGCCGTAATATTTTGGGGACCCTTTTTTACTGTCATAAATTTTTAGAACCCTTTCTACGCTTTTTTTCCAAGACGAGTATTCGATCTTGTTTCCAGAAAAATCCCTAAGCGTGCGTACTATGTCTGGTAATTTATCTAGCTCGCCAATATTATGGGCTAATTTGGTCTGAAAAATTAGAAAAGTCTTTGTTTGGATTAAGGATTTCCTTAACCAACCCAGCTAAGTTTTCTTGAAGTATATCCTTAATTTTCTCCTCCACGTCGTTTTCCGTAAGTAGTTTTGCACTCGCCCTTACAGATGATGAAGGTCCTCCAATATTTCCCATCCTATCTACCAAGTTTTGTTCCGTCATTTTAATGGAGGTTTAACGGATGATCGTAAATGGGTCTTATAGGGGTTAATAAGTCGGATATCGAACGAATTGTCAAATTTTTTCTTAAAATTCTAGCTTTAAATCCTCATTAGAGTTTTGTATAATTTGGGTTTATGTTTTTAATTTGTGAGTTTTGTTGGAATTTTTTTTTCAAAATTATTATTAATATCCTTCTTAAAATTCTAAATTTCTCTCTTTTTGATTTTTTTTTTTTTTTTTAATTCTTGGTAAGGTTTTCCTCTTAATTTCGGTACGAGTTATTAATTTTTTTCGTATTTTAGGATCAAAGTTTCTTATAAATTTTCCTTGTTTCCTTTTTTATAATTTTTTTTTTTATCTAAATATATCTTAACTAGCTTACATTAAAATCATTTCGGCGTGCTATCGTGACGATAGGCAACGATTCCTCTTGTGTGTGGGTCTACTACGGAGCCTCCTCTATTCCTGGATCACGTTCCCTCTGAACGGGTATTGAAGGGATCACGGCGATGAAATTTGGAGCCTGGCTTTTCCTCTAGGTAAAATTCCGTTAGGAGTGCGTTGTAGCGTTTTTTTTTTTAACGGCACTTCCGAATCGCGATGTTTGGCGTTTTCTTTATAAACGAAAATAAAGCCAAACGTCGGGATTTTTTTTCCGATCTGAACGAGACTCGGAACTTGTATCCTTTCGCGGACTAAACCTATGTGTCGCTCCGTCGCTGCCGCGATCTCAGTCCCGGTTGCTGCTGCTGCTGGCGTCCCTCGATGTCATTGGTAGCTGGTGTTGTTGCTGTAACTAAAGTCCATGTCTTTGCTCCTAATTGGTCAATGCAAGTACATTATGTTGTTGGTAGATGTACTTGCCATTGGGTTCAGTGAGCTTGCCAAATATTTTGGTGTTTTCTTTCTTTTGGCTTTCCCACGATCGGAAGCATAATCAATGCTTACTCAGCGCACGTGTCTTTCGGTCCGTGTGACCCTTATTGGTGCCACGGCATCATATTGCGTCCGTTGCACGATGCACTCAATGTGGTTGCGTAAGCTCTGTTGCTATTAAGAACTTATGGGCATGTGACTGGACTTAACGTTTTATTAACTAATTTAGTATTAGTTAGTATTTGACATTTTAGGTGTTAACTTATATAAATATATGTATGCCAACATAAATGTACTGCGTTTGGACAAAATTAAAAACAAGAATATATATATATTATTGTAAGAAGGACCCTTAAAATCACTAGGTTTTGTACTTTTCGAGATGAAATATTATCCCCCACGGTTTTCAAATGGTGGGAAATGAATTTACAATCCCCTTAGACGGATTAATAGATAGACGGATTATAGATAATAGACTGCACTAAAAATTGTTACAACCTATGAAGCCAAGCCGCCGGAAAGCCTGGCCGGCAATAACTTATTGAACTCGATTCGTCACTCTCTATTATCTTTATTTCCCTATTCGCGTCGCACGCTCTCGTGCATTCGATCGGTCACCTGCATCTGCCGTCATGCGCTATCATTGTCTCGCTCTCTCGCGGTATCTCTCGGTCGCTCCGCAGCATCAAGCGTTGAGCCTCGCTCACGCGTCTTTACTTCTTAGAAGTCTTCAACCCTACGCACAGATCGCATATTTTGTATATTAACAAAAGTCATCAAGTTAGAAATATAAAATGCGTTTATATAAAAACGATGAAGGCTGGATTCTGAAAATTAATTAAAGCTCCCGGAAACGCTCCGTAACTTAACATTTTGGTGACCCCGACGTTGTGCTTAATTCGTTGAATTATTTTCTATTGAAAATATGAGCTTCGCGGCTTAATATATAAAATAATTTAAAAAACATTATTCGGTTTGTGATTTGTGCGCGAAATATAAGCATCTATTGACATACATACTCACATTGCATCCGTTGTTTGCAGAGTGTTACAATCGCTCATACATGTATTACCCCGTTATATAGTGGGTCGTGAGCTGACAATAAATTAACGAACTAAATTTAATATTTTGTTGCGAAAATGAATCCGTTCTTCGAGTGTGCCTCTCCAGGAAGGAAATTGTTTTTGAGTCAAAGTGCAGTCGTCATCTTTGAGGATCTTCAATGATTGCTGTCCTCCTTGAAAGAAGTGGAGACATTTCGGAGACGATGATAAATGTGTGGCTTAGCGAATTGGAAGGCATCGTTGCGGATTTTAAGAGCACGCACAAAGAGCTGTCCGTGGTGGACACAAACCCATTTATTAGTCGGATGGAGAAGCTTCAGCGGTTGCGGTCCTGCCTTGGAGACTGTGTGATCGTTGGAGCTGACAGAAAAAAACTATGACGTCGCCTTGGAGCTTCTAAACAAAAGGTTTAGTAATCGCAGGCTTATTTTTCAAGCTCATGTTAATGATATACTGCATCTGAGGGGCGTAGAATCCGCATCTGCGAAGAGACTTCGCGAGCTTTCGGATAAATTTAATTTGCATATGCGAACCCTGGCAAGCATGGGCACAACGAAGCAAATGGCTAGCTGCATATAATCAAAGTGTTGTTGTAGAAGGTTGATGATGCCCCGCAGTCTAAGAGGAAGGAAATGCAAGCTGACTCGGATTCCTTGGATTCCATTCCAACATGAGTTGGAACTCCTTGAGCAGAGATGCCGGACTTTCGAGACCATGGATTTTCCGACAACATCATATCCACCAAACCGCATGCATGATCTGTGATGGCCATTCTCACATCATAAACTCCTGCCCAAGGTTTTTAAGTTTGTCGCATGAGGATCGTTTAGGCGAAGTTAGGCGACTGGATTTAGGCCGTAAGTGCCTTGGATTTGGTCACCTATCTTGGCATTGCAATGCTTCAAGCTGGCGTGCGTGTGGACGCAGCCATCGTAGTCTGCTGCATTTTGATGGCAACTCGCCCGCTGGTATTCAAGGCCAACACCCCTCTCCCGAGGGGTCCGCATCCAGCGACGCTGTTGCTTTTTCAGCGTCCGCTGCCGTCAATTCTTTCGTCGCTAAAGATCGTTTTGGTGATGTCTAGTCCGGAACCGCTCCGGAGTTCTATCCGGGGATCCCGGGGATCCGAAGGTCCCCGGAGTCTGTATCCGGTTTAGGTGACGCAGGATTCTCTACAGATGACTTTTCTGGGCACGTCAGCTTGAAATTCCAATGCTCTGACTACTCGGCGCAATTAACTGCGATCGTAGCCTCAAACATCACTGATCTTTAGCCCAATTTTGCATTGGACGTCAGCTCTTGGAAAATTCCCGCTAATGTACTGCCAGCGGATCATCATTTTCACCAGCATCAGCGAGTTGATTTGCTAATTGGAGCTGGATTATTTTACGAGCTGATTTGTGTGGGGCAAATTCATGTGCCTCCTGGTTTGACCTCAATACAAAAAACTCGGCTCGGTTGGGTTTTTTGTGGAGGCGGAGGCCATGATAGGTCCGCATGACAGCTGAGCGGTCGGGACTCGTCTGCCCACAAGGCTTTTCAGATAAGCAGCTCGATCAACTTCTTCGATAGTTCTGGGAAGTCGAAAACTCCACCGATCCGATTGAGAAGGCGTCAAAGGAAGAACTAGATTGCGAGAGTCACTTCGCTAAGAACTTTGTGCGGTTAGACGGTGGTGCCTACACAGTCAGGTTGCCAATTAAACATAACTCCGGTGTATTGGGCGACTCGTACTCCCAGGCGTCGTTTCCAGTCGTTGGAGAGGAAACTGTCTCATCAGCCCGAACTGCGCGCTCAGTATTCGGCTTTTATAAAGGAGTATGTCTCATATGTCCCTGGTACCGCCGGAGTTTCATCGAGATTGCACATTTTTTTTGTCACATCTATGTGCGCTCAGGAAGGACAGCACCACGACGAAACTTAGCGTGGTGTTTCATGGTTCCGCTGTTACTACCTCAAGTTATTCTTTGTATGACATCTTAAAGGCTGGGCCTGTCATCCAACCGAAGCTTTTTCACATCCTGCTGAGGTTTCGTTCGCATCCGGTAGCACTGACTGGCAATATTTGTAAGATGTATCGTTGTGTGAAGATGGCTTCGCCCGACAACTACTTGCAGTGCATTTTGTGGCGAGATTCCCCTCTGGAGAAGCTGCAAACATATAAATTGGACACTGTTACATATGGAACAAAGCCTGCTTCCTATCTATCTTTGCGAGTGACCAATTGGCTAAGGACGAGGTTGAAGACTTTCCAGTGGGACCCGAAATCTTGCTTCGAGATTTTTACGTCGATGATCTTATTTCTGGTGGCAAAACCAAGGAGAAGGTTGTTGGCATTTAATGGATTTCAGCGCTGCTGTCTAAGGGCGAATTTTAGCTGCGGAAGTGATGCTCCTATAAAGAGGATCGGGAGTCTTATTTAACTTTAACGAAAACGTTAGGATTGGATTCGGATCCTTTCACTGATTAGCTGCTGCTTTCATTTTCTGCTTTCAGTCCACGTCGAAGCCGTCCCGACGTTCGGTCTTATCATCAATGGCGCAGTTGTACGATCCGATGGGTCTTGTTGGTCCAGTCGTTACTAAGGCGAAAATATTCTTGCAGAAGCTGTGCCGGGAGCAGCTTTCTTGGGATAAAAGCTTACCTCAATATTTTTCACAGAGTGGCAGGAGATCGGCTGGAGCTTCAGTAATATTCAACGTGCAGGATTTCCTCGGCTGGCGCTTACTTCTGGAGCACTCGTTGAGATTCATTGGTTCTGTGACGCCAGCATTGAAACCTACGGAGCATGTGTCTACATAGTTGCCAGGTCGTCAGGGGCTGAGAGCCGACTTCTATGTATGAAGTCTAGTGTATCGCCTCTTAAGACGTTAACTGTGCCGAAGTTTAAGCTGGCAGGAGCTGAGTTGTTGACGAGAATAATGGCAGAGGTTCTCAGCCGAGGGGCTAACAAATGGAAGTATTTTTGTTGGTACAACTTTTCAGTTGTGTTATCCTGAATTCGAAATGAGCCAGCCAGGTTTAACGATTTTGTTGCCAAGCGCGTGTCAACCATCCAAAATCTGACTCATTCCATAGAGTGGCGTTATGTGCCTACGTCGCAAAATCCAGCTGAAATCTTAACTCGGGAAGACCTTTCTACTGAGCTGATCGGATCCAGTTTATGGTGTCAGGGGCCGCCCTATCTTTTAAAGGCACAGCAGAACTGGCCTGCGACGATAGTAATCGAAAAGCCAGCTTTAGAACTTCGAGAGAGGAGAGAGTGGAAGGTTATCAGGTCATCGATGTAACCGGCATTGATTTTTGCGGTCCTTTCTCTTATAAGTCGGAGGTTCGCAACAAGGCCCCCATAAACGAAGGCCGTCCGCTTAGAGCTGGTGTGGGATCTGTCCACCACCGCCTTTCTGCATGCACTGAGACGGTTTATCTCTCTTAGAAAGAAGCCTCGACAGATCTGGTCCGACAACGCCACCAATTTCGTTGGAGCCAAAAATTAATTAAGCGAATTAAAGCTGTTATTTCTTAGCGACAAGCATCAGAGCGCAGTCTTGGATTGTTTCCTTCCATTGAATGCAAGTTCATCCCTCCCCGATCTTCCCAGTTTGGCGGCTTGTGGGAGGCTACTGTTAAGACTGTCAAGTATCATTTTTACAGGTCGTGGGCTCGGCTGTACTAAAGGACGACGAGTTGCAGACGCTTGTCTACAATATTATTGAAGTGATTAATTCGAGGCCGTTAGTTCCTAGTCCCATCAACCCTACGCACAGGTCCCATATATTGTACATCAAAAAAAATCATCAAGTTAGAAAAATAAATTGCGTTTATATATAAATCTATAACACAAATAATCTACAAATCAACAAATAGATCCGAAAAAATCATGTAAATATAAAAATATTACTTATTAAAAAATAACTTCCCACCTGCACAAAAATACCTTATGACGAAATAATGTTTGAAGTATAAGATATTTTTTTAATGGACACGGAACCAAACACAACAAATAATTTTTACAAAAAATTGAGATTGAAAGATGATGAACCAAGTTATGTCAAAAACTATACACCTCACTCCCAATAAACCGAAAGCTAGATAAGTAGCTGAACGTGTAGAGAATTAGATAGTCAAACCATCAGTACCTGAATATAAACCATTATTTCTCGTACCGATTCCGAAGAAAAGAGATGGCCTTTAGTTATAGACAATCTCCAAATCAATAAAAAAATATTGACTGACAAGCTCCCACTTCCTTCCGATCATTTAGGGAAAGCCAAATATTTTTCATGTTCAGATCTAATGTCTGGATTATACCAAATGTAACTTAAAGAAAGTTCAAGAAATATAACCAAATTTTTTATCTTTTCAAAGAATGATGAAAATTGCATTTACTGGCCTTGAACCTTTCCAAGCACTTCTTTATATGGACAATTTAATTGTCATAGGATGTTCTGAAAAACATATGGCCAATAACCTCATTAATTAATGTCTTTGACCTTTGCTTTGACCTAAGCTGCATCCTGATAAATGCTCATTCTTCATGCCTGAAGTTACTTTCCTCAGGCAGAAATTCACTGGTTAAGCGATATTGCCTGATGACACCAAATATAAAGCCATTAGGAAATATCCAGTCCCTACGGACGCAGAAAGCGCTAGAAGGACTATTCACATCACATAACGAGGTTCTGTAAAAAGAATGTAAGGTTCAAATGGACCACTGAATCATCACATCAACACGCATTTAAACATTTTAAAAATCGTCAATACCCAAAATTTTGCATAATCACAGAAGCATGAGGGGCAGTACTAACACAAAATTATGATGGTTCAATACCAGTATCATACGAATCTCATTGACTTACCAAGAGTGAAAGTAATAAGTCAACTATAGAACAAGAATTATTATACTATAGACTTACAACTTATCTATTTTTTAGGAAGTATCTCAAGGGTAAAGGCAATTATGTTGCGGATGCATTATCCCGCATAACAATTAAAAAACTAAATGAAATACATAGAAAAATATTAATGGCCCAAACGTGGTCATCAAAAAGACAGGAAAACATCGGCGCAGATGAAAAATTAAAATTGCACAAATAAATAAAAAAGTCCAATGTCTATAAAGTTGGTAGCAATTACAACGTTAAAAAATGTGTGAAACTAAAAACAACACAATTCAATTGTTTATTTAAAATATGCAAGCGAATAACTACACAATTTTCAATTAGTGATCATAAAAAAAAATTTCTTTTTAGTGAATTTTTTTTTCTTACGATATAGACATTTAATCTTAAAGAAAGCGAAAAAGGTATTAAAAACAAGAATGGAAAGCTAACTTCGGGCGGAGCCGAAGTTGATATACCCTTGCAGATATGTGGCAGCTTAAATTATTAGATATATATCGGATCTTATATAGTCGGCCGATCCTTATAAAACTCGGCAGATCAAATTAGTTTGCCGAAAGTAGAATCCATACAAAGTCCCAGTCTTCTAACTTAAAAAACAACAGAGATGTGGCATTTCCGATCAATCAGTTATATGGCAGCTATAGGATATAGTTGGCCGATCCTTATGAAATTTGACAGATCGAATAAGTCTGCTAAAAAAAGAGTCCACAGCAAGTCCCAACCTTATAACTTTAAAAACAACAGAGATATGGCATTTCCGATCAATCAGTTATATGGCAGCTATAGGATATAGTCGGCCGATCCTTATGAAATTTGGCAGATCAAATAAGTCTGCTAAAAGAAAAGTCCACAGCAAGTCCCAATCTTATAACTTTAAAAACAACAGAGATATGGCATTTCCGATCAATCAGTTATATGGCAGCTATAGGATATAGTCGGCCGATCCTTATGAAATTTGGCAGATCGAATAGGTTTGCTAAAAGAAGAGTCCACAGCAAGTTCCATCCGTCTAACTTAAAAAACAACAGAGATATGGCATTTCCGATCAATCAGTTATATGGCAGCTATAGGATATATTTGACCGATCCCGGCCGTTCCGACTTATATACTGCCTGCAAAGGAAAGAAGGATGTGTGCAAAGTTTGAAGTCGATAGCTTTAAAACTGAGAGACTAGTTTGCGTAGAAACAGACAGACAGACGGACAGACGGACATGCTTATATCGACTCAGGAGGTGATCCTGATCAAGAATATATATACTTTTTAGGGTCGGAGATGTCTCCTTCACTGCGTTGCACACTTTGGACCAAAATTATAATACCCTCTGCAAGGGTATAAAAACTTTCAAACTAAATATAGCATGTGAAGTTAGGTGCACTGGTTGTAAAGTCACGCGTTCCTTACATTTAAGAATCTTTTTAATTTTTTAAGGTAACTATGAGTAATTTAAAAAAATTTTAGAACAAACGTTGCTTAGATTTTGGTAACTAACATACTCAAATTTTTTCAAAATTTTAAAAACAAAATAAGGCAAACGCGGACGGGACATTTTTTCGGAGTAAAATTTTAAAAACATTTTCATTTAGGAAATTCATTTAGAAATGTCGGAATGGTTGAGGTACCAATCGACGCGTATTTTGGAGCCGAATGTGCGTATATAAAAACATTTGTCTGGTGACACCAATGTCCCCACTATCTTCAATTTAGAGAATCGGAAGCGTATTACATTTACGCAAATTTCTCCCAAGCCAAACTACTTTGGCCAATGTTTGGATTAAATCCCTCTAATGAAAACAATACCTTTCATTTGGTATATCACTCATTCAGATTAAACGCACACAGAAAATTTTAAATTCTTCGGCTATATATAGAGTCTTCACGCGCCTGGTACAAGCAGGGCATGCATGTCGCCACCTCGGCAAATCGGCATCCTAGTTAAGTTCCCTACGGTCGTTATAAACCCCATATTGAGGTCACCAGGCACATGAATCGAACTCCAGTATCGGACGGACCAATGATATAAATAAACTTTTAGTAATAATGCGGATTATTAAATTCTTTTGAGCATTTTTTAACAAAACGAAGTACACCTTTAGCTTTATTAACCATTAAGGAAATTTTATTTAGTTTTACGTGTAATAGGAAACTAAAATCATTAACCTGAGTTAATTTTTTGAAAACCTTTTTAAAGCAAAGGAATTATGAGAGATTCCTTCCATTTAAGGGGAAAAATTAAAGTTTCCAAAAATAAATTCAAAAGTGTATGTAGAGGTTTGCACAGATTTTTAAAAAAATTGTGGCACAGTATTTTATCACTGGTTTAACTATTTTTTATAAACTGGTTTAACTCTTTGAAGACTTCCCTCTCTTATCTTAAAGCGAACGGACGTGGTTTTTTTTTTGCGCACTGCGTTTTTACTAAATATTTGATTTAATAACTTTAAGCTCCGGTGTTTATCTATATTTATTAATATTTATAATAACCAATCTTTTGCATCTTTTGCATGTGTGCAGTGGTATATTTGGAGGTAAAATAATAATTTGATTAAATTTCTTCCAAACATAGCTCTGCTCTGCTTCTATCGTCGCTTAATAGAGACTCTTATCTCTATTCTTTGCAGTGGTATATTTGGAGGTAAAATAATAATTTGATTAAATTTCTTCCAAACATAGCTCTGCTCTGCTTCTATCGTCGCTCAATAGAGACTCTTATCTCTATTTTTTGCTGTTTGCTAACCCACACTAATCGCTCTCTTTACTAACACTACTTACACTAATCCCCCTTTTTCGTTTCCCTGGCACAGTGGCTGGCACAGTACGTCAATAATATAAACAAAAAATATTAATAAATTAATAAATCATAATAATGGAGTTTAAACTTGTCTGCGCATTGAAGTCTTGTAATAAGATAATCTCCTCATCCCAGCCTACCATCCACTGCGGGATCTGTGAAATCGTTTTACACGCAAAGTGTGCCGGGTTTACGGCCTCAGTTTCGGATGCCATTTCACGTAGGTCTGGTCTCCACTTTTGCTGTGACGGTTGTCGTGCTGTTCAGCACGAAATGAGATCGTTCATGAGAATCAAACTAAAAGTGGATTCCACTAAAAGTGGTGCCCCAAGGAAGCCATCTTGGACCATTACTTTTAACATTATTTATTAACGACTTGCCCCGTGCCTTAACTGATTCACTTATGCACTTATGTACGCTGATGACGTTAAGCCATGTCTTCAGTATAGATCACTAGCGCCCAATCTAGACTTCAATCCGATTTGGAAAATTTCAAAATTGGTGTTTAGCAAATAACCTGAAGCTTAAAAGAAATTCAAAAGAATTCAATGACCCGTGCATAACAAAAATTTTATATACTTCACTAGTCCCTCCGATTCTTGAGTATGGATCGTGTGTCTGGAGTCCTCAATACGGAGTACACCAAGATCACATAGAATCTGTACAAAAAAAGTTTTTATCTTCACACTTAGGGGACTTAATTGGGATGCAAGTCTTCACTTTCCATCCTATCATTGTAGACTTTTATTAATACATTATTAACAAACCGTAAAACGATGCTGGGTGTCATGTTTCTATTTAATCTAATTAATGGTAATGTAGACAGCCAGCATTTAATAACACGCTTAAATTTTAATGTTCCTAGTAGAAGGACTAGAAACTTTCGTCCTCTACTCCTTAGCCATTGTAGCTCGACATATGCCCAACACGATCCTTCAGGGTATTATGTTCGGACTACAATGGTCTTTACAAAATCTTGCCACTTTGCTCTACTAACAATCTTAAATCCTTTATACTAAACGCCTTATCTGTGCAACACTCTTCCTCGTGATACTCTACTCCTACTCCTTATACGTTATGCGGCAGCGCCCTTCGGTCGTTTGGGCGGGAGCTGGGGTGTACGTATACAGTGGGAACCGCGCGAAAAAGAAAGATCCAATAATACAAATACTATTTTCAGAGAGAGATATTGATCTGAGATTTAAGGAGGTGAATAAGTTGTTTGAAAAAATGTTTCGCATAATTCGGCAATGGCTACTTCCTGATCTGAAGTAGCTGTGGAAACTTATTTCTTTTCCACTTTTCTAAAATCTAAACATCTAAGTTGCAAGGAAAAAAATACATTGAAAACAAATTTTGCCCGTAACAAAAAAATTGTTGGCTTCAAAAATTGTATCCAACGATTTGATTAATTTGAATTTTTCGAGATAGCCGTTAAGATTATGAAACTTTAAATCAGTGCTGGACAAAATGCACACATGCAAAGCTTAAAATGTGTGCGTAAACAGCGAGAAAATGAGAGTTTGCCCACCACTGCTGTAGATATATCGCATGTGTCTGGAACAATCCGCTAACTCAAGATATAGTATATATGTATAGTATAAATATGTATAGTATAGTATAAATATATTGTATAAATGGAGATGCCCATTTTATGCTGCCGCCAGTGCACTTCTTGGCGTTATATGCACTGATTGGTTTGTGCTTATATTTGAAGTGTTCTTTCCGACGATGTATATATATTAAATATCTTCTATGTAAAATATTAATCGACTATAAATATCTGACCAAATTGTTTCGGAAATTATTCTTGTCCCCGAGATGGCTTTCATTAAGTCAAAAACCGTAGATGCCACTGCCAATGTAATATATATAGTAGAACCTCAAAAGGCAGATTTAGAAATGATAAACATACTGATAATAGTTAGTTTGTCACATCATCTTTCAAAATTCGTGTGCCCGTGAAGATGTTCAATACGATTTATTCCACCAGTTTTTGGCCAGAGAACATTTTCCTCCAAGAACATCAGCCAAGTACGTTGTAGATAAAAATACCAAACCGGTGGGAGGGAAACTCCTACATGTTAGAGCCACTGACCAACCTTCTACCTCATCCTCCTCAGCTTCAAAAACTAATTTCTTCACTAACACCTTACCATCAAAATACTAGAGGGTTACGTAACTTCCCAAACTTTTTTCTGATAGTTCCTCCTTTGCATCTCACATTATAGTTTTTACAGAAACTTGGTTAAAGCCGGAGTTCTTACGCTCCGAAGTTTTTCCAAGTAAGTTCACCACTTTTAGACGTGATAGAACACTGCGAAGAGGAGTGTTCATTTCTGTTGACTCCAAATTCGCTTCTGAAGAGGTAAAATGACAGAAGTTTGATGACATAGAATTTCTTTGCATCAAAATCATTTTGTCCGATAAATCTTTATACGTTACCTGCTTGTTCGTACCACCTTCGTCCCGAACCGCTCGTTTCTAATCTTCTGTCTAATTGTGACCAGCTGGTAGCTCTGGTGACTTTAATATCCCAGAGCTCATGTGGTCTAAGGCTTATAATTCACCATCTTTATTGCTTAACATGCACCATGTTTGACATGTCACTCAAATTAACCACGTTAGAAATTCGTTATGTCGGCTGTTGGACTTGTGTTTCGTTTCAGATCCTGATGGAATTACTCTTTCCAAAACTTTGCACCTATCTAATCCTGACGATTCGAAAGTTCGGTTCTTCCGTAAGGCTGACTTTAAGAAACTAAATAAGTTCATTTTGGAATTTGATTGGTCCTTTATTTGATTTACTGGCATGTGAAGATATAAGCATTGCCTTATATAAATTTTATTGCACATTAATTATATTTTTTGACTCTTGTTTGCCGTGGAAATATCCGTCCGGTTCAACAAATCAAGTACAAGTGGTATACAAGGCACCTACTAAATTTAAAGAAAATCAAGTCTAAACTCATTAATAAACGTAAAATTTCTGGCTGTACAATTAGTTATTCAAGATACTTAGTATAATTTTATTTGAATCATATTCGCCGCTGTCGGATTAAGTATACACAGGATCCGAAGCTGTTTTATAACTTTGTAAACACAAAGCGCAAAAATGTATCGTTTCATCCTTTGCATAAATTCACAAGTCCCCTAATCTACTAGTGACTAATTATCTAGACTTTAATCCGATTTGGATAAATTTCAAAATTGGTGTTTTGCAAATAAATTAAAGCTTAATGGATCGAAATGTAAACTCATGTCATTTTATCGATCTAGTCCTCACTAGGCTACATACTTTCTCTATGGGTTCGCCTTAGAGCGATTAACTCAGGTTAACGATCTGGGTGCCCTATTAGATTTGAAACATAAATTTACCGACCATATATCCACCATGGGTAATAAAGCAATGGCTGTGCTTGGCTTTATTAAAAGATGGTCAAAAGAGTTTAATGACCCGTACATAACAAAAACTTTATATATATCATTGGTCCGTTCGATTCTTTTGTATGGATCGTGTGTCGGTAGTCCTCAATATGGAGTACACCGTGATCACATAAACTTCCTAATATTCACCCTTAGAGGACTTAATTGGGATGCAAACTTCACCTTCCCTCTTACCAGAGTAGACCCTTATTTATCAACTTACCATCACTAACAATCCGTAGAACAATTCTGGGTGCGTGTTTCTATATGATCTCTTTAATGCTAATGTAGACAGCAAGCATTTACTACTACGCCTAAATTTTAACGTTCCTAGTAGAAGGACTAGAAACTTTCGTCCTTTACTCCTTACCCACTGTAGTTCACCATTTTAAGCTTTAAAGTTTAGGGTATTATGTTCGGACTACAATGGTCTCTATCACATTTTGTCATTTTACTCTACTTTCAATTTTAAATCCTTATTCTAAACGCCTTATCTGTGCAACAATCTTCCTCATAACATTTTACTCCTACTCTATTCTTTCAATATCTCGGATCTATCCCTGCGTTTCAACCCGTACGTAATGCGGCAGCGTCCATCGGTCGGTTGGACGGATAATAATGGTTTTATTGATATGTGCTAAATTGTTTTGCAAAGCTTATAAATTTCACAATAAATGTTTGAAGGAGCGATTTTTAAGCAAACCAAACGATCTAGACAAGATCTAGATAATAAGCTAAGATAATAAAATAATAAACACAATATAAAATAAAACAAAAAAATATATAAAAATAATAATGAATGATTCCATACTATATTCTGATTCTATCAGAAATAGCCTAATCATAAAAAGGGATTCAAAAAAAAGGTCCAAGAAATTATCTTAATCTTACGTAGGGCTTTAATGTATAAATTAATTATTATATAGGTATATGGAAAAGAATAACCAAGATTTTTCTTCAGTAATTGGTTTCATCCTCTTGAAAAAATCAAAAGTACTCGGTTCAATTCCCAATTGCAAAGTATCAAGAAGAATAAATTGTGCACCAATATTAGACAGAATGTTTATCTACAAAATCCAATGGGAAGATGAGCATGATAATAGAAACGATTAAAAGTAGAATGGAAGCCATTTCGTTCACATATCCGTAAAATACAAAACTACTTTGATAAGACCTACAAATGCGTAAGTCAGAATTGGACCACAAACAAAGAGACAATAAATAAACATTTTCAATGAAGTTAGACTATTGGTGCATTAATACAGAGTATCACTTAGTTAAAACGATTGAGGACCATACGAAAATATTACTGTTTTCATTGAATTGTTCCTAATGACAAAAACGTACTAATGCCAAACCAGGAAATCCAAACCAAGTGAATTTATGTCGCAAATACCATTGTTACTTCTCAAAACACATTTCACCGATTTTTTAATACGGCTTAGTTAGTCCAAATATTCGAACTCAAACACGAAACCTTTCGAACTTTAATGTAGTTCAAACAAATCAAGAATCCAGAGAGTCTTATCTCCATTACCCAAAAATTTTGCACCACAGGTCAAAACTTACCTAGAAAATGTATGTAGCCATATACGGATATATTGGAAAATGATTGACAAACAATTTTTACAAACAGAAACTAATATTAAATGCTGAAACACCAGTGTGTATATAAAAAATTATAGAAACCCTCATAGTCAAGTAGAAGAAATTCAAGACCATTCAATTGCATTAATAATTAATAATCGACGGAATAGTAGAACTGTCAGTCTCGAAAATAATAGCCACCACTTATTTTAATATATAAAACAATATCATACCTCCACCAAAAAATATCAAACTGTGAAAAGAAAAATGGAGATAAAAAAAAGTTTTTTTTTTTTTTAAAGTTTTTTATTTAAAACCTAATATCCAATAAATTTACTCTTCAATTTTTCATGTCTCAACTCAATGCCGAGACTTCATCAAATATATAACATCCTTTTTTCGGTCCAAAAGAGTTTGTGAGATGACTCCTAGGATGCCTAGCATAGGGCTAACGAACAGGTCCCAGGTTACGGATAGCGAATGGACTTCCAGTAAGGTAAGCAGTGAATACAGCGAAGGGCCCCATAGTAGGACTCTCCTCGAGGGCCTTTCATACACTTTCCTTTCTCACACTACAGTAACTACCCACTTCCCATCCCAAAACAAATAATTCTGCTCAGTCTCTAAGTTCTGCTTCCTCCGGCGGTGGTTACTACGTAAAGGATTGGTTCTTCTGACGGGAGCAACACTCAGAGGCGTTACGTATAGGTGGTTCCTACTTGTGGTCCTTTTGACGGGAGCAACACTCGAAATAGACTAGTTTCAAGTACTGTAAATTGATACTTGAACCAATTAGCTCTGTATTCGCAACAGTCTTTATTTTGGAACAGGTGATATTTTAGAAGATCAGATAATTACATATGTTGTAGCTTAACTGTGGTTAGCTGGTCAACGTTAATAGAAGTACGCCCAGTAAGATCAATTTTAAAGAAAGTACGTGAAAAGCACTAGTTCTGGGTCTGCTGACTCAGATCGTTTGGTTTTGCTCTGCAAAAAGTCTTATATACATGCATAGAAATATATGTATATGTACATAGCTGCGACTAATCGCTGCCGAGCTTTGTAGGCAGCGCAGCCAAGAGTAACAGAATATCAAGTCACTCTCCAATGTACGTTCAACAAATAAAGTACCAAACGGCCGAATGGCCCAAAACCAAAAATTAACCATGATATCTACTTGCACATGGCGACCGTGACAGATAATTGCAACCTTCGGAAAGGTGCAAAATCGATCTCTGTTCATGCAAATCCGCAGTGAAAAAAAAAAACCAGAAATAGTGAAAAAAAAACTCAAGAAACAACAAAACCCATTACAATTCAAAACTTCAATTAAAAACATTCTTCTAAATGTAATATTCTAATATGTAACACAACAAAGACTATGTGAAAAAAAAAACATGCGAAATTAAGATGCGTCGTAATCTAATAATTGCAATAAATACAAATCGATGAAAAAATTGGGTTTCCAACCAAATCCCTAAACATGCAATCAATAATAAAGTAAACGACACAAAAAAAAAAACGGATGCATGAAAAGCATACCGCTTTTTATGCCAACGAGGGAAGAAGAGAAAAAAAAATAATAAAAAGAAGCAACGACTAAAATAACTACGTCTACACGGAGTACGAGGAACAGGCCGACGAAAAAAAAAAACCAACTAATGAGCAGCGAGGGATTCGGAGAAACTGCTCCTATCGAGCAAAGGGATGCACCAAGCCTGCAAGAGGCACTAGAGGTGTGTCCATACGATGGACCACGCCCACTAACAATAGCTGAGTACAGGGCACGGCAGAAAAACAAAGAAAAGAAACCAAAGAAGAAGAGGAGTGGACAGAGGATCAAACTCCTCCAACAGCGACGACTAATCAAGGACTACATCAAAGCGGCAACCAACGACGAGGAAAAAAATCAACACGAGAAGAATTTAGAAATCATCGAGGACCAACTTCGCAAAAGGGCGAAGTAACGCAACCAGGCTGCATTTATGCCAATTGCCATTATTATAATAAAACTCTACCTCAAGTCGATGCGCGAAAGCGCTGCTTGAAAAATACTAACCACTGTTAGGCTTGATACTAAAACCATATAACTGATGTTGATTTATATAGAGCAAAATATTATAAATCAGTTATATGTAAATTAACACCTTTTTTTTTTCTCTTCCTTCATTTTTTTATAAATAAACCCTACGCAATTGCGCACGGAAATTCAAGATTTTGTCTTTCTCTTAATTTTTTTAATGAATAATAGCATTAATAAGTTAGACTTCAATAATAAAAATAAGCCACATATATTTGGCATAAAATATAGAATTTTAGAACAAACCCCAAATATGGGTTTAATAGAGACGAAAACTGTCGATTCAACGGCAAACGTCATAAACAAAATATAATCAGGAAAAATAGACATGGAAACAGTTACTATATTATTGATGATAATAGTCATTGTAATGCTAGCAAATGTATTTATCAAATTATACAAGCTGCATAACAAATGCTTGCGTAAAAGATTCCAAAGTCAAGCCAATGACTTGGATAACTCAAAAAAAATATAACTCAAAATTAATACCTACACATATCAACTACAATTATTATTAATAGTAACATATATTTTCCTTTAAAAAAAAAATAAAAAAAAATTTCACTGAAAATGATCACCATAGAAGTTATAAGACTGGTTTACGAAAGGGATGCTTATTTTAATAAACATTTTCAACAAATAGTCTCAACGACTCCAATAAGCTTGAGTGTCTTGAGAGAACACTTCGATATTGTTAAATGCAAGGTCCCTACTTTTTTAACATCTTCGTTATGGATGAAGCCAAATATCTTGGGCTTAGAAGCTGTCGGTTGCTTTTGCAAATCCGAACTAGATGTTGAAACTGCGCAGTTATTTTTCTGTTTACTTTGGGATCTAGTATTGACTTTTAGTATTTGTCTATTCATTTCTTTTAGTTCATCGATGCTTATTCATGATAAGGCATCTGCCACATAATTGTTTTTCCCTTAAGGTATACTGCAATAAATTGATATTCTTCCTAGTCTAATCTCATTCTTGTTAATTTGGAAGTTGGGTTTTTCATTGAAAATAGATATGGTGATGGTTTGTGGTCTGTTTTTATAGTGAAATGTTTGCCATATATATATGGTCTAAAATAGTTAACTGCTCAATGTATAGCTGTCAATTCCTGTTCAGTTGTAGACTTATTACTTTCGCCTTTTGTAAATGTTCTTGAGGCGTATGCTACTGGGAGGTCTATCCCCTCAGTCCTTTTGCAATCTGAACTATCAGACCAAGAAGAAGAGGATATAGATTCAAACAGAATAATAGACTAAAAACCAATTATAATGGCAGATGAAACAATTGCCCAACGGGCATACATAAAAGATATTTCAATGGCCAAAAACTAAATCTTCAAAGATTTATCATAGCCTTGCATTTGGTGAATTTAACAAAAGGCACATTCGAACATATAGCGGTTGAAGTAATCAAATCAAAAATTGTACGATCAACCCTATATAAAGTCCAAAATGAAACCACTATAAATAGAATAATAAAAAAACTCAAAGACACTATAATCGGAGAAACATCCGATATCATCAAAGCAAAAATGTCAAAAACACTTCAAAAAGGTAAAACGGCTGAAAAGTTTACAACTGAAATCGAAAACCTGCGAAAGCTTCTTGAAGCATCGTATATTAATGAGGGGTTGCCTGCCGAACATGCTGATAAATTCAGCAGAAAAGAGGCAATCAGCACAATAACTAAAAATTGTGAACATGGACCCCTTAAAAAAGTACTAGAAGGAGGCAATTTTTCAACAATAAACGAAGCCATCGCTAAGTACATACAATGTAGTACTGACTTGACAGGCAATCCGAGTACACTTCAGAGGAAATTACCGCGAAAGAGGTTATTATAACAATAATTACCACCAAAACAAAAATTTTATAACCAAAATAATGGGTATAACCCAAACTATAATAACCACACCAATAATTATAGAGGTCGTGGGAATTTTAGAGGTAATAACCGTGATGGAAATAACAGCTACAATAACAGTAACACTGGTGGAAATAACAGCTACAATAACAGTAACACTGGTGGAAATACCAATACCCAAGTTCGAACTGTTGAATCCCAACAGGAAAACTAAAGACTTCCCTTAAGAAAAAGGCACAAAACCTAGAATTGTATAAAATAAACCTCAGCCTCAACATTTATGTAACCATTAAAAATTACGTTACAAAAACACCCCTAACTCTGTTAATAGATAAAGGCTCAGACATTAGAATTTTAAAAATAAATTCAGATCAATATAATGAAGTAGATTCAACAAAAACGATAACAATGTCTGTTATAAGAGAAGGTACTATTCAATCTCAAGGTTTAACTTTTGTAGAAATACAAACAGGAAAATTCATAATTCCATTTCATTTTCATTTAGTAAACAACGACTTCCCAATACCATGTGACGGCATATTGGGAATGGATTTCATAAAAAAGTTCAATTGTCAACTAGATTTTCAAATAGATCAAGATTGGTTAATAGCAAGACCATTAGATTCCAATCAAGACATAAATATTCCAATTACGCATTCAATTAATAATAACTTAATTATCCCAGCACGATCTAAAGTCGTGAGACAAATTAATATAATAACCACTCACAAAGAAGTCCTTATTAAAAATCAGTGTATAGATGAAAGCATCATTATAGCCAGCACTATAACTGATTCAAGCAACACATTTGTTCGAATACTAAATACGATCGATAAAAATAAAATGATAAACATTTCCAAAATAAAGTACGAACCATTGAAAAATTATCAAATTATCCAAAGCAACGAAACTAAAACCAGAAAAGAAGATGTCCTTTCAAAACTAACGAAAAATTTTCCTACAATGTATAAAAGTACCCTCACCAAACTATGTACCGAATTTACTGATATATTCGGATTAGAAACTGAACCTATCTCAGCAAATAACTTCTATAAACAGAAGCTGAGATTAAAAGATTCTACAACAGTCACCATTAAAAACTATCGAACACCCCATAGCCAAAAAGATGAATAAATAAACAAGTAGAAAAGCTAATAAAAGATGATATTGTAGAACCCTCAGTATCAGAATACAACAGCCCATTTATGTTAGTACCCAAAAATTCACTTCCTGGCTCAGAACAAAAACGTTGGAGACTAGTTATTGACTATCGTCAAATAAACAAAAAGCTACTAGCTGATAAATTCCCACTACCAAGAATCGAAGATATCTTAGATCAACAAAAATTTGTTTCCTGTCTAGATTTAATGTCTGGATTTCACCAAATTACCCTAGAAAAAGAATCAAGAGATATTACCTCTTTCTCTACAAGCACTGGGTCATTCAGATTTAAAAGACTACCTTATGCAGTAAAAATAGCACCAAATTCATTCCAAAGAATGATGACATTAGCATTTTCGGGATTAGAACCATCCCAAGCTTTCCTTTATATGGACGACTTAGTAGTTATAGGTTGTTCAGAAAATCATATGATAAAAAATCTAACTAATGTATTCAATCTATGTAGAAAACACAATCTTAAGTTACACTCAGAAAAATGCTCTTTCTTTATGAACGAAGTCACATTTTTGGGACACAAATGCACAAATAAAGGAATTTTACTATTTTGTTACTGTAATAACAAACTATTCTGTTCCGTCCGATGCAGATGAATCAAGAAGATTCGTAGCCTTTTGCAATTACTATAGACGATTCATACCAAATTTCTCAAATTATTCAAGACATCTTACCCATTTGTGCAAGAAAAATGTAAAATTCAATTGGGCTACTGAGTGTCAAGAAGCTTTTGAATATCTTAAAAACGCACTAGTGCAACCCACATTATTAAAATATCCTTATTTTAATAAAGAATTTTGTATAATAACGGATGCTAGTAAACAAGCATGCGGTGCATCCTCTCCGATGACGAAGAATCCGAAATCAAATTGGGGGAGGGAAACTTGCAAATGTCTCTACGGGTTCTGCAACCTCAACCTCAACAGACGAATTGGCTCACATACGCACGACCACACCGCTCCAGGGTGAGGAGAGTTTGGCGGCCGAATGGAGATGCAGACCACACCGAAGCGAGCATCGTACAGCAAAGTAGCAAGGACGAAACGCCCAGCGTAGATGCCTCCTCCGCATAGTGCAAACCAAATAGCTGGAAAAAGAGACGTTAATCAAACCCAGCCTAAGAGATCCGTCCCGACGTGCTAATAACATCGGGAAATGCAGGATCCACGTACGGCGACGTCCTGAAGGCACCCGCCGGCAAGATGGTAAACTAAACGAGGTCAGCCAAAGCGTTAAGAAGATCAGACGCACGGCCAAAAGCGATCTGTTGAACCAAAAGCGCACTCAAGCTTCGGCTATCCCAGGTGCTAGGCGAGGCAGCGAGCGTTCGAGTGGCCACTGGAGAGACCACTCTTTGGGAGTGGGGTCAAACTTCGATTCCAAGATTTTTTCAGACGGATGGATGGATGGATGGATGGGCCACGTCCAGAGTAAGGGAGCGCACGGCCCAGAGTCGCTGCTATAGGTGCATTAGCTTTGGACACATCGCCGCTTTCTGCAAAGAGCTGACGGATAGAAGCAATTGGTGTCTCAGATGCGGAAAATCGGGACACAAAGTGGCTTCCTGCACGAACGAGGCAGAATGCTTTCTCTGTTCAGCTGCAAACCATGCAGAGCTTGCCCACGTAGCTGGAAGAAAGAGATGCCCACTCGGCAAACTAGAAGCAAAGAAATAAAGAAGGGTATGATATTGATACAAGTAAACCTCAACCACTGGGAAGTAGCTCATAAACTATTCGAGCAGATCTCGAGCAGAGGAATGGGGCTCATCCCGCACTAATGCCAGGGGTCGCACCCTGCAAGAGACCTTTGCGACTCTAGACGTTGCCCTGCTGAACTCTAGCTCCCAAAACACGTTTATCAGAGCGGGGTATGGCTCAATCGTGGACCTTATCTTCTGCAGCAGCGGACTTTTTCGGAGGACAAGGTAGTCCCGGACTTTTTAGGAGGACAAAGTAGTCCCTAGTAGACGCTGCAACCCAAAATCTTCACGCAGGAACTAAGGATTCCAGATCCTTCGGGTGACGCTGAACGCGATGTCCAGGAGACCATCGCCGCGGTTCAACAGGCCTGCAGAGCCAGCATGAGGTCTAGCCGCAGTCATTTAAGGCCGCGGTCTACCAAATCTAGGCAAGCCGCCGGAGGCCCCGTCGTCCCTCAGGCCGATCTGCCTCATTGACAATGCCGGGAAAGCCCTAAAGCCTTGCATATGCCGGAGGCTCCAGGAGGCTATAATCTGCGCAGGAGATCTCTTCCCACTGCAATATGGTTTCAGGGAAAACCGTTCTATTATCGATGCCATTTCCCTGATAAGGAGAATCGCAGCCATCATTGCCAAAGCAATGGGCAGGCGGAAGTAGGGAGTACCTGATCGTGACCGCCACACTGGACATTAAGAATGCATTTAACACGGCCATGTGGGTCGTCAAAGTGGGGCGCTGCATAATCTCCGAGGGCCGACAAGCATTGTGGAGGTTACAAGGTCGTACCTTAGCGATCGTACCATCAGGTACGAGACGATCACAGGCATTCAAGAGCATGAGAGAGGGTCACCTGTGGTGTCCCTCAAGTCTCCGTCTTAGGCCTAGCCCTATGGAACGTCAGGTATGAGGGGGTCTTCAGGCTTGAGCTCCCAGACCGAACACCCCTAGTCGGATTCGCGGACAACATTGCAGTAGTGGTCGGTCAGTAGTGGCCAAGACAATCCAGGAAGTTGAGAATTCCTGCTATGCTGCAATTGCAAGCGTAATCGATTGGCTCGACGAGGCAGGGCTAAGACAGAGGCTGTCCTGATCTCAAGCGATACACGCGGTGACATCAACCAGGGCCGTCAGGTATCTGGGAGTAACTCTGGATACGAGGATTTGCTTTAGAGAGTACTTCGCAGATGCCAATAGAAAGGAAGCGAGCGTCACCAGAGCACTGGGAAAGATAATGCTTAACTGCAGCGGTCAAAAGCAAGGACGCAGTTTATTGCTCTAGATCGTCTGCAGCGCAACGTTGCTCAGCCACAACAAGGTCGTGCACAAAGGGACTAAACAGCACATACAGATAGTGCGCCCTAAGGGCTGGCTCGGGCTTACGTACCATCTCGGATGACGCAGCTCTCGTCATCGCAGGCATGTTTCCATTCGACCTTCTCGCTGCGGAGCGAAAAGAAGTCTACCAGGCTATAGTAGCGCTATGTGGGCAAGCTCCGTTGGCGACACACCGTCGGCTAAAACTTACCTCGAGAGCTACGAGTATCCAAAAGTGGCAAAGACGTTGCGACGAGTCGACCAAAGTACGCTGGACCCACTAATTGGCCCCCGACCTTCAGGCTCACGCAAGCGGCCACTTCAGGGGCTACCTGTTCAAATTTGGCCATGACGATTATCCAAAGTGCCTTGAATGCGGGGTAGACAAAACTGCAGAGCATGTGGTCTTGGACTGCCCACGGCTCATAGTTCCCAGGCGAAGATATCTAGGGGAAATACCGACAGCGGAACTCCTTGAAAGGAAGTTTCTGGAGGACGACCAGTTTTGGGCAGGCATGAACAGCTTCACAGCCACAACCATGAAGAAGCTGAGCCGGCTTGAAAGGATCCGGGCGGAGGCTATGCTCCAAGCCGAGCAATCGAATGTAGCGGGGCGCTAACTCACGCCAACCCTGGCCCTGCGAAACAAAGCCTAGCGGCATTACCCCAGGGGCTAGGACTTAAGGAGGCTCTATTGCTAGTTTAAGTTTTTGCAAATAAACGATTAAAAAAAATGCTACAGGATGAACTGGAGGATACCCCTATAACAATAGCCACATACAAACTTCGCCTTACGGAAGCCAACAAAAGAAAAAAGCAGCTTAGCTGGAAATCCGATCCAAATTGACGGTTGGCCCGCCAACTCTGTCAATATCTCAAAGAAAAGTACATCCCAACTACTAAGAATGGACAGGGTCCGCATCAGCACGGCTATAAAAGTCTGGTTATTGAGAACACATGCTAGGCGAATGAATTCAACCCACAACGAGTATTGTCACTGTAGAATCGAAGCGGAGGAAGAAACTGTCGAGTATCTTCTATACCATATCAGCCCTGCAGTCTCTTAAACTATAACACCTAGGAGATAAGTTCTTAACAGATATCTTGGAGATATCAGAAAAAGATCCAAACAGGATATAAAGATTTACCAAAGCCTCAGAGTGGGGAAATGGTTAGACCATGCGTCCTACGGAAAAGGGAATCAGATTCAGTTTAAGGTTTCACAAAGCACTGAACAGGATCTAAGAGTGTCGGAGCCTCTATCCTAATCTAACGTCCTTTTCGACAAACAAGGGCTCCTACCGCTTTACCATTTGACTTAAAAATTGCTTCCAACTCATCATCAACATTCTCGGGACTTGAGATAAGCATTCATTTATATGAATGGTTTTATAGTTATTTGTTGTTCCAAAAACCATATGTTTTTTCGTTGTGTGCGCATAGTGTCCACAAATTGACCAGAAAGTAAATAAAAAGTAGGCACATTTGTAAAAAAAAGGCAACAGTGCTGTGTTTAGGTGGCGGATAGACACATAACGCAATGTAAAGTCGCGCTTTATTTTGTGTGCACTTAATAGTAATAATTAAAAAACAAAAATAAAAGCCAAATATATATACTTACTTAAATAGCCATGAATCAAAACTATAATCGAGTCTAGCTTCAACGAGAGCACGTCTAGCGTCTGCAATCTTTTTCATATGTATCAACAAAATACTGCTAAATCGAATTTCTGCAAAAACGATCGACCGCAAGCATTAACCCCAACCGCTTTTGCTGGACTAAAGTCAATAGTCGGTAAAATTGCGAAGCGCCGGCCAAAACAAGTTCGACCGTGCAGACTGGACCGCTTCATCCAAATAAAGTGGAAACTCAGCCACAGAGCCCATAATATGTCGGAAAATATGGCAAATTTTAACCGTCTGCAAACAACTTACAGTGGAGAGCACAATAAAAGAGAATAGATTTGCAATTCTGGAGGACCAGCCCAATATGTTATACCAGTCCAATACAGCCACTGCATCGAACAAGAGAAAGCCAAAGCCGCTTTGAAAAACTTCTCATTCCCTCGTGAATCTCGTGAATATTGGATATTATTTGGAAGGATATTATCAGCTTAAAAGCAGTAAAGGCCAACAAGTAGAAATTAAAGGCATTGAAGCAGTCTAACAACCAACGGAAGTAGGTTATGCAATTAGGGAAAACGGACTTGAAGTAAAAACTGTTACCAACATAATGAAGAGAAATCGACGCCCTCAGCCCCAATTTAAGGTGGAACATAGTGTCCACAAATTGACCAGAAAGTAAATAAGAAGTAAATAAAATTTAGTCACATTTGTAAAAAAAAAGGCAACGGTGCTGAAGTGCATCCAAGGCAATCAGAGAGGTCGGATCCGACACAAAGTGCCTACATCTCGGTTTCTAACAGCAACATTGATACTAGACCTCTGTATGAATTTACTCATTTGTAGCATAACAGTGTGAGGAGATTAAATCTTCCACACGCCAAGACAGGTGGCAAGAAGGGGGCAGCAGCGGGGAAAGGGATCGCGCGGCCGTGCGCGGATGCAGGAGAAAGCGGAGGCAACGTGGAACGTAACGGTTCCGGACGAGCCTCTGTGACGGCCGTGAGCGGATGCAGGAGGAAGCGGAGACAACGTGGAACGTAACGGTTCCGGTCGGGCCTGCGCGACAGCCGTGCGCGGATGTAGGAGAAAGAGAAGGGGGGCGGGGAACATAGCGGCCGCGGTGGCCGAGGTGTTTAGAAAGCACGGAAGGAGAGAAATGCGATTGGAGCGACCAAAAGGGGAGCGCGGGGGAAGCGCCGGTAAAAGAGCCAATGCCCGGCATAATAACAATGCGGGCCGGTGGCCAAAGGGGGAGCGTGGGGGGAGCGCCTGGAAGAAAGCCGCTACCGCGGCATAATAACGATGCAGGCCGGTGGCCAAAGGGGGAAAAGGGGGTGTGAACGGTGCGACTAATTGGAAAGTGGGATTAACGGCGGGAATAGAAAGCCGAAGGATTAACGGCAGGAAGAAAGAGTTGCAAGGATTAACGGGCGCCTCTGGAGCTATGTAAGGAGGGCCCCTAGAGTAAATCGGGACCGAGTCTTCTAGGGAAGCTGGCAGAGTTGAGTGAAAGACCCCCCGTGGGTAAGTCTAACATTCAAGCGAGAAAGTTTCCTTGGAGGAATTAGGAGTATAGGCTGAAGGACCCCCCGTGGGTAAGTCCGACAGTCTCAAGTGCGAGAATTAAAGCGAGTGCGCAAGGATCTACGATCATTGGCTCAAGGACCCCCTGTGGGTAAGTCCGGCGGCTGTACGCGAGTCTTCGGAAGAGGAGAACTCAAGGAGCAAGTGGGAAAAGGATCCAGGATCCGCGGCGGAACTGAAGCCCAAGGGTAAATAGAGTCGGGTTGAGTTACTCCCGGACACGACAGGTATCCTGGTGTTATAGCAAGGGCGTCGGATCGGTCTGGCGTACGCCTTACAGATTCCTGCCCGTTGTGACCAGGTGTGATCCTGTAAAGCGAGGGATGGCCAGCTCGGGAACTCAAGCCCATCAATAAAACCAAACAGGAACGTCCCGGTAAAATCAAGAGGTTTCTGATCCAGGCGCTGGAGCGTATAAAGGAAGCGCGACGCCAAACCTCTGGTCGTCCATAAATCCTGCGGAGTGGCAGACGCAACCGGGGGCGTATCCTGTGGGGTAGGTAGGCCCTTCGTGCCCTGATCCGGCCGCCAGGCACTAAGAAGCATATCCTGCCCGGCGTACGCCTGGGAGGTGAGCATATTGGTCCGCCAACACGGATCAGGTGCCGGCCACGGCGAAAGGGCAGTCCCAGTGAGCCAAGGGTAATAGCGATCCACGCACCCACGGAAGAGGAGCAGCGACAGCGACGAGAGGAGCAGCGACAACAGGAGCGGCGACAACGGAAGCAGCGGCGACACTCAAGGGAGAGACATCAAGAGCAGCGTCACCGGCACGAGAGGGGCAACACAGGCCCCGCAACGCTTTCCGGAGGAAACCGTGAGCCGAACCGGCGCCAGGCACCGAGACCACACGTCCTGCTGGGCGAAAGCTTTGGGGGGCGTGTGTATCGGCACCAATCCGGAACGGTGACCGGTGACCGAGGGGAGGACGAGCGGTCGATCGGCCGAGCCGAGCAGCCGGTGAGATTCACCCTTTTATAAACTTTGTGCAAATATCGTGTAAATAAAGGGTATATTTTGTGAACGAAGCAATCCCGTGTTATTTCTGGGCTCGGGCAGTCACGTCGAATCTATAAATTCGGTGGAACGATCCATAAACTCTTTGAGCTAGCCGCGGCATTTGTTGCGAGCACCGATCAATTAAGAAAAGTTCGTTACAACAGATCTATATACTAGTATTGTGTTCTTAAAGATACTGCACTCATTCCCATTCTCTCATTCTCATGCACTCAGACCCGAGTGAGAAAAGTATATGGTTGTACTCTTCGTGAGTGAGTACTACATTTGTATCGTTTTTAAAACGCTATACAGCTTGTACAACCATAACTGTGTACAACCATGCAGATGAGTCCAAAACTTTTTAATAAGTGCATAAACATGAATTGCAAGTAAAACCACGCTCGTACAATGAACGCACAGGAAAATGTAAGTTTTTGTTATAATATAGATGGTTTGACACAAAGTATGTGTTTTTTTTTAATCGAGTTTATTTCCAAAAAAAAGCCTATATAAAAGAAACTTATTTTACGGACTAGACGTAAATTGATAGTATAGGACGGCTACAAGAAATGGGATAAGTTGGTGGGGAGTCCTGGTTTTCTGCGGTAATGCCGCGAAGCTTTGCTTTACAGGGCCAGGGTAGGCGTATGTATCGCCGCTCTAATGTTCCGGATTGCTCTGGCAATTGCTCGTTGTCTTTCAAGTCGACGTAGCTCCCTCATTGTTGTCTCTGCAAAGCTGCACACGTCCTCCAGCATCCTTCTTACTAGGATCTCCGCCGTCGTCATACCTCCCAGGAATTCATTCTTCGCTCTGGCAAACCGCGTGCACCTCAGAATAATGTGTTCCGCAGTTTTTTCAGTGCCACTTCTGCAGAACCTAGTGACCTCATCGTGGCCAAACCGGTACAGGTAGCTCCCAAAGCAGCCGTGGACGCTTAATATTTGTGCCAACCAAAAATGTTCCTCTCCATGCTTTCTCTGTATTCAGCACGTAATGTTTGGGATAATTTGGTGTGTCCACCGACCCTTGGCGGATTCATCCCAGCGCTTTTGCCAACTAGCCATGCTTGCGGCTCTGGCGTTTTTCTTCAGCCCCTGTAGGTGACCTGCTGGGGGGTCCTCCCTTTGGTCATCCAGTGCCTTGAACACTTCATTTGCTTCCGTAGCAAGCAGGTCTTTTGGCACTATACCTGTGATAGCCAGGGCTGCGTCGTCGGAGATGGTGCGGAAGCAAGTGCAGACTCTCAAGGCGCATAGTCTATAAGTGCTTTTCAGACCTTGATCATACGATTTCGTCTTTGCAGCTTCCGCCCAAACTGGAGCTGCGTACAGAATTATAGCTCTGTAGACGGTCTGCAAAAGGTGACTGCGTCCTTGCTCTGGGTCTTTGCAATTATGCATTATCCGCGCCAGAGCGACGTCTAGCGACGTTTTCTGACTTTTTGTTGGCTTCGATCAAGTGCTCCCTGGAGCACAGCTTCGTGTCAATCATCACTCCCAGGTACCCAATTACTCTGGAAGATTTCACGACATGCCCGTCAACTTGAATTTGCGGAGAGAACCAAGCTTGAGGAGACGTTCAGGTTGAGCAGCGGCTCGACTATTGATGTCCAGCGTACGCTTTGCCTCTGCCAGCCCACCTGCTACCTTCGATGGCCTTAGCTGCGATCAGTATCACTATGGAAATGGCGTCAATCGTGGATCTCCACCTCCTGGGAATGACGCCCTCTTTTAAGCAATTGCTAAAAACTTTAGCAAAAGCAGTCGGGCACGTTGCCATGACCAGCTTAGTACCGATGTCCGGGATTCCATCTGGACCTGGAGCTTTGCCGTTCTTCATCGCGGCCGTGAGCTCCGCTATCTCCTGGACGGTTATTTCCGGGAACGGGGCTGGCGTCTCCGTCTTGCTCCATCGATCCGTGCTGCGTCGTGTAGCGTCGGGAAGCGGTGCTCAACGATTCTCTTCATGGTTTGTGGTTCTCGTAGTAACTAAAGGCTCTGTTCCGCAGCGTCGCACATGTCCAGGAAGCACTTTTTCTTTACTTCCTTTATACGGGTTTTTAGAGCTTTTTTCTTGTCAGAAAACTCCCGCCTCTTGAGCTCGTAGTCCGGTCTTCCCCTAGCTCTTTGATGGAGCCTTCATGCTCGGAGGCATTCCTGTTTTCGGCAATTTCTGACGACCACCATAGGATCGGTTCGTGGTGGAGTGGATGGCTGCGACTGAGCTTCATGCTAGCTCGGCACGCCTGCTCCACTGCCGGCATGACTTGTAGCGCCCCGCCTTCAACGTCTCCTATCGGGTCTGTAATCCTTATTTCCTGGGCGAACCTTTGGGGCTGCAGCGTCGCCGAGCTAAACTTTATGGGTATCGATGCTGGCGTTTCTCTTGCTCTGTCGACGATGTTGCAGACAATGTACTTGTGATCGCTGCCAGTGTACTCCTCGCTAAGGGCCCACGTCGTCTTCCTGAAGAGCCTGCTGCTGCAAAAAGTGAGATCTATCCTGCTGCATCCTGCTCTGCTGAAAGTGTGCCGGGAGCCTGTGTTAAGCAGGGCCACATCTAGGGTTGCGAAGGTCTCTAGGAGTGTACGGCCTCTTTCATTGGTGCAATCACAACAACATTGTGATTATTTGTGATTGTCTTTTGTATGTTTGACGTTAGTGCCAGAGCCCCAGGCCAAAACAAATATTTTCAAATATATATATGTATGTGACTGTTATACACATGTATATTAAAACAGAATTGTTTGCCATCAGTCGTTAACGCTGGACACAACAACTAAATCGTCTTTTAAAAAGTACGCTGCCACAATTAAAACAAAATTATTAGGTGGTGAGTTTAAGACTTCTGCGTTACGAGGTCGTAGAAAAGTGCGGGACACCTTTTCTCAGCTGGAGAAAAGCACATCAAATTTAGTCAAATACAAATGCTACATTATGGCCAACAGATGAAAGCGCAGTCTTCCTGTCGTTGATGAACGCTCAGAAAGCAAAAGAAAATGCAATGCTGGATCTGGTTAATCGCTGCAGCCAGCTTGTTAAGTATTTTAAAAAAGTCAGGACACAACTGGAACTTAAAAAGCACCCTAAACAGCTACTATCCAACTGGTTGGAATACTATATTTAACCTCTTGATGTCGGTTGAGTTAAATTGGATGGAAATTTAAAATTTAATAAATATTACCGGAATGGAAGACCGTCTTGCACCTTTTGGTGGTTGCAATAATCAAACTGTGACTGTTCCCCAAATTAAAAACTTAAAAAAATATCCTCACCAAATGACAATAATATAGATGTTGAAATAATCGTAATCGTGTAAAACGACATTTGAAATAATCGTAATATATTTAACTGCAGCGGCTTATCAGCATATATTCTTGTCTCACTCTCTCCCAGATTCGCATGCGCTTTGTTGTTATTTGTAGCGCATGCGCTTTTGGGAGCTTGGGTAGAGCTTCTGCGCCCAATCTCTTAGTTTTTGCTCTTGTATTGTGGAAATGATATTGATATTGGGCCGCTACTTGTTATATTGCACGGAATTGACCCTAAATAAATATTAAAATTAAAATTGAACTGCAACTCGTTTAATTCAGCCACCACCAAATAGCTGGTAGCGTAACATTAGAAATAGTAACAAATTTCAAACTTTCGTTGTTACAGTTCTTAGAATCAATAGTTATTGAATCTATTGACTAATAAATTAACTAAACGCGCACAATTAGAAAAGGAACAATGTGTTAAAAAATGATGATTAATATTCATATAAATAAGTCAGCAGATACTGCATAGATTCGTAACCAAAACAGAATTAAAAGTTTGGTTTATCGAATGTTTATTTATATTATCGCTAAGTTGGTCGCAAACCGACTCTTCGCGGCGCTCGGCTTCAACGGGACTTATCTTTAGCATTAATCTAGCGAGCTCTCGCTCTTCCTATTTTCTAAGACGGTCTCTTACTCTCGCCACTCATGTCATTGCATACGTACCATAAATTGGGGTTGCTCTCCATTTCAGCTGCACGCAAAATAAACACTATTATAGCGATTTTAGAATATATAATTTCGTGTTGTTATTTGGAACGTCATTGAAAAATAAATTCACGAACATATAATATAACCAGTGCGAATATATGTGGTTCAGTTTTGCGCAGTGTGTTTTAATATGTACATTTTGCATACAGTGCATCATGGGCTGAAAAACTAGAATTTTTTTATTTATAATTCGACTATTTTATTATTATAAATAAATTTATAACCATCCAATATATAAAATATATAAACATCCATCCACGACCGTCAATTGTTATCCAGTCCACTACTTATAGCATACATACATACGTTACACTTGCAAGTACATTCGCCGCGCATAAACATTCATATATATATGCCTTTCACAACTTAATGTACTGTTCTGAGAGCACAGTGGGATAAATGGTGTACGCCGCGCGCAATTATAATTAAATACAATCAAATGATTATCAATATAATTTTGGGGCCAAAATAATTTACTGCGTTTCTTTATTTGATTATTCATAGTTCTCATAGTTCAAAGCAATTATAATTAAATACCATCAAATAGTTATCAGTATAATCAATATAATTTTGGAGACAAAATTATTTACTACGTTTCTTTATTTGATAGTTTTTAGTTCAATTATAGTGGCGATGAACTATGTATGTTTCAACTGCTAAATGAGTCTCCAAAGCCTTGTGGCGATGCTTTGTGCTTGTGGCGAATAATCTTCAGCCGACAATTATGTAGCCTCTCATATCTCTAGCCACCCCAAGGGCTGGATCTGGGAAAAATTCTGCTACCGAATATCAATAATTCAATCCCCCTTAAGAGTCACCGAACAGGGCAAGGCCAACTTGGGAGGCAATGGCAGAATTTCTGGAGCAGCGATGGAGGACTCTGGAGGCTATGGATGTTGCTATGGTCATCCCACTCAGGTGGGATGACGAAGCGTCGCAAATATCAGTAGATCGTATTTTATCATTACTAATTCACCTTTCCCTGCCTGCATATTATGCGGTGGGTGGTCCCATAGTGTAGTGTCTGCATGCCCCAGATTTCTGATAATGCCCCTTGAGAGCCGCCATGGCGAGGCTAGGTGTCTCGATCTTTCGCTCGGAATTGCAGCCTCCTAGCAGTCAGTGTTCGGTTCTTCCGTCTACGTCAGCCACAGCCGATTCCACGGAGCCAATAGCCTCTTCACCATTCATGATCAATGCATTAGTTGCCCAAGGTATTGCAAACATTCTCATTCGGAGTCGCGCTGGAGCCTTGGTTCCTTGTCGTGCTCTTTCATATTCAGCATTGCAGGTGCATATGATTACTGTATAAGCGTTTTGAGTGTTTGCTCCGTCAATTTTGGGAAATCGAAGACTGCTCCGAGCCTATTGTGAAGAGAACGAAGGAGGAGGTGGAATGCGAGGCGCATTTCGTGCTCAAGTCATTCTTCTCGGCTCGAGTTAGGCGCCTCTTCCGTGGGGCTTGGCTTGAAATGCATATCTGAGTTGCTAGGCGAAACTTACTCCCAATCCGTATGGCGATTTCTCTCCCTCGAAAGGAAGCTTTGCCGTCAGTATTAATTGAAGGATCAGTATGCTGCGTTCATAAATTAGTATTTGGAGTTGGGGCATATGTCTCCAGTCCTGGCTAGTGCACGCCTTTCCAGCCAGTATTTTTTCTGGTGCGATTCTGCTGTGGTGCTGTCCTGGATTCAAGAGGAGCCCGCTCACTTTTATTTTTTCGTCGCGAATCGGGGTTCGACACTCCAGGCGGTTTCGACACTCCATTTTGAACCCGTCGGACATCCTGTAGCGTGGTGGTCTTCCCAAGTAGTTGATCACAAGATCGGTGGCCAGCAGCGGTTCCATCTGATAAGCCCGCTCTGGAGCTGCGGAAAAGGCTGCTATCCAATCTCCGTACGTTGATGTGACAGCTGGTACTAAGTCACTAATTCATATCCAGCACTGCACTATGTGCACTAGTTCTCTCAGCGAGTTCGCCACGAGGGTGTCACTGCTAGCGACATCAAGTATGGAACCCTACTATTATTGCGACTAGTGCAGCGTGTGCATTTTTTGGATAAAGGCACTTCAGAATGCAAAGGAGATCTCGTCATCAGCATGCTTTTTGCGTCCCCTCCTTTTTTGGCCAAGTTTGGTCTGTTGCGTGTGGACGGTCGGACGAAAAATTCGACCTTAGATTTTGATAATCGTCATCCAGTTATACTGTCTAGAAGCCACCCAGTCACTCTGGCTATAATTGTCGATTTCCATGAGTGAAATCTACACACGAGGCCTCGCGCTGTTAGCTATTATTCGATCCCAATACTGGCCAATTGGGGGGAGGATAATGGTGATGAAGGCAAATGTATCCGATGCTTTTGCACCAAGCCTCGATTGCTGGATCATGGCTTATTAACTTGATTATGGCTGATCTCCTCATGCAAAGAGTCAACGGTTGCCAGGTCTTTGGAGTCACTGAAGTGAATTTTTTTGCGAGCAAAAAATAGACAGAACACAGAAGTTTGCAGTAAGGCTTCCGAAAAATTTTACGTTTTAAAATGGGTTATATGCACCCGCCAAAAGCCGCAGCACATTTGTTCTGACAACTCAACCAATTTGGTTGGAAAGCGATGAGCTTCAACGAACTCTACTATTTCCATTGGTGCTGTCGTAAACTCACGGCCTTTATTGTCTCTTTCAGAAGATCCTGACCTCGATGTTCTAACGCCACCCCATTTCTTAACTGGTGATCCGTCAGTCACGTTTATAGAGCCTGATGTCACGAAGCTGAATTTTAACCATATGGACAGCTGACAGCGTGTGTCTATCCTGCAGCAGACTTTCCGGGGCCGATGGAAGGAAGAGTATTTAAGCCTCCTTCAGCAATGCTTCAAATGGCGTGTATTCGGTCCTGCCTTGGCCATTAATGATGTGGTGCTAGTCAAGGATGAGAACCTACCCCCTATGCAGTGGCCGTTGGCGAAAATTATAGATCTAGTCCCCGGTCGAGATGGAGTATCTCGAGTGGCGGGGATTAGAACCGCATCTGAAACCACCAAGCGCAGTGTCTAAGCTGCGCCTGTTGCCCTTTAAGGACGAAATTGAAGGGCAGGCCCCAACTGGGGGGAGGATGTCGGTACAGGCAGCAGCTACTGCATAGATTTGTAACTAAAACATAACCATAAGTTTAGTTAATCTTATGTCTATTTATATTATCGCTATGTTGGTCGCAAGCCGACTCTTCTCGGCACTTAGCTTCCACGGGCTTATCTTTAGCATTTACCACAAATTGGATAACTTTGATTTGCTCTCCATTTAATCTGCACGCAAAATAAACATTGTTAAAACGTTTTTAAAATACATAATTTCGTATAGTTATTTGGAACGTCATGTTATTTGAAAAATTCAATGAATCAAAATCGGTCTTTATTGGTGGTCAATTAATGACCGTTTTCCTCTGCTTTATTAAATTAGCTGAAAGATATAAGTTTCCTGTTGCCAAAAAATTTAGTTAACGAAAAACGGTCAAAAATTGTCACCAATGACCACCCAACCTGCATCTAAGTATGCAAGAGTTTGGAAATTTATTCAGACTACCATGCAAATATCTTATCAAAATAATCCATGGCTTGCCTGCGTGTAGCACTATGGAATGATAACGGCGTTTCACGGCACAAACTTGAGGTAGCTCAATTCATTAATGATAACAATATCGACGTTGTCGGGTCAAGCAGCCGCCGGAAAGTCTGGCCGGCAATAACTTATTGAACTCGTGACGGCACTCTCTTTTATCTTTATGTTCCTATTCGCGTCGCCCGCTCTCGTGCATTCGATCGGTCACCTGCATCTGCCGTCATGCGCTATCATTGTCTCGCTCTCTCGCGGTATCTCTCGGTCGCTCCGCAGCATCAAGCGTTGAGCCTCGCTCACGCGTCTTTACTTCTTAGAAGTCTTCAACCCTACACACTGATCGCATATTTTGTATATTAACAAAAATAATCAAGTTAGAAATATAAATTGCGTTTATATATAAACGATGAATGTTTATTAAAGGCTGGATTCTGAAAATTAGTTGAATTATTTTCCACTGAAAATTTGAGCTTCGCGGCTTAAAATATAAAATAATTTAAAAAACATTATTCGGTTTGTGATTTGTGCGCGAAATATAAGCATCTATTGACATATATACTCATATTGCATCCGTTGTTTGCAGAGTGTTACATATACATATATTATCGAGTACATATATTACCCCATTATATAGTGGGTCGTGAGCTGACAATAAATTAACGAACTAAATTTAATTTTTTGTTGCGAAAATGAATCCGTTCTTCGAGTATGCCTTTCCTGAAGGGAAATTGTTTTTAAGTCATAGTGCAGTTGTCCATTTTGAGGATCTTCAAGGATTACTGCTGTCCTCCTTAAAAGCAGTGGAGACATTTTCGGAGGCGATGATAAATGTGCGGCTTAGCGAATTAGAAGGCATCGTTGCGGATTTCAAGAGCACGCACAAAGAGCTGTCTGCGTTGCACGTTGCGGAACTCAGGAGCGATCTGCGCGTCAACTTCAACGATGCGGCGAGGGAGCCTGAAGATTATGCGGCGCTCCAGTTTGTTACCGGCAAGCTCGACACTGATCAACGCTACTTCAGCCACCAATTTTGATGCGTCGTTCGGCAGAACTTTTCAGGCTGTGCCGCCACTGCCGCTTCCCACTTTTAGTGGAGGTTATGCGGAGTGGAATTCGGTCACTGTTCTCGACCATGGTGGACACAAACCCATTTATAAGTCGGATGGAGAAGTTTCAGCGGTTGCAGTCCTGCCTTCGTGAGTCTGCCTTGAAGACTGTTGGAGCTGACGGAAAAAAACTATGATGTCGCCTTGGAGCTTCTAATCGCAGGCTTATTTTTCAATCTCATGTTAATGAGATACTGCATCTGAGGGCCGTAGAATCCACATCTGCGACGAGGCTTCGCAAGCTTTCGGATAAATTTAATTCGCATATGCGAACCCTGGCAAGCATGGGCACAACGAAGCAGATTGCTAGCTGCATCATAATCCAATTGCTGGTGCAGAAGGTTGGTGATGCCACGCAGTCTAAGTGAAAGGAAATGCAAGCTGACTTGGATTACTGGGATTCCATTCCAACTTGGGAGTCCATCGCAAGTTTCCTTGAGCAGAGATGCCGGACTTTGTAGAGCATGGATTTGCCGACGACCACCAAACCCTGCGGTAGGACGACATAAACCCTTTCATCCAGGTAACTCTGCATTTATGATTACAAACTCGTCCGCATGCATGATCTGTGATGGCTTTTCTCATATAATAAACTCCTGCCAAGGAGTTTACTCGTTAGGCGAAGTTAGGCGACTGGATTTATGCCGTAAGTGCCTTGGATTTGGTTACTTATCTCGGCATTGCAATGTTTCAAGCTACCGTGCGGGTGGACGCAGGCATCATAGTCTACTCCAGTTTGGTGGTAACTCGCCAGCTGGTATTCAAGGCCATCACCCCTCTCCCGAGGATTCCGCATCTAGCGACGCTGTTTCTCGTTCAGCGTCCGCTAACGTCAATTCTTTCGTCGCTAAGGATCGTTTTGGTGATGTGGTGCTGCTAGCCACTGCCAATATTCTAGTCCGGAATCGCTCCGAAGTTCTACTGCCCTGCAGTGCGCTGCTCGATTCTGGCTCTCAGGTACACATAGTCACTTCAAGGCTGGCGAAACAGCTACAGCTACAGAAGATAAGGTCTCCGGTGTCTGTTTCCGGTATAGATGACGCAGGGTTCTCTACAGATCGGTTTTCTGTGCAAATCAGCTTGCAATCCCAATGACCACTAACTAATTGCGCCCAATGGCGCAATTAACTGCGATCGTACTCTCCAAAATCACTGATCTTCAGCCCAATTTTCCATTGGACGTCAGCTCTTGGAAAATTCCCGCAAATGTAAAGATAGGGGATCCTTATTTTCACCAGCATCAGCAAGTTGATTTGCTTATGGAGCTGGATTATTTTACGAGCTGCTTTATGTGGGGCATTTGTCTCCTGTTTTTGCCTCAATCCAAAAAAAACTCGGCTCGGTTGGGTTGTTTGTGGAGGCGATTCTCGATTCTGCCTATCGAGTTTTTGAATCAGACACCACAACAACCAAAAGAGGTGAAGAGGTTTATTTAAAAGGATTAAGCTGGTTCGACAACGCCACCAATTTCGTTGGAGCCAAAAATCAATTGAGCGAATTAAAGCGGTTATTCCTAAGCGATGAGCATCAGAGAGCAGTCCTGGATTTTTGCCTTCCAGAGTCCATTTAATGGAAGTCCATCCCTCCTCGTTCTTCCCACTTTAGCGGCTTGTGGGAAGCTGCTGTAAAGAGCAGCAAGTATCAATTTTTCAGGGTCGTGGGCTCGGCTGTACTAAAGGCCGAGGAGTTGCAGACGCATGTGTACAATATTGCTGAAGTGATCAATTCTAGGCCGTTTGTCCCTCTCTCTGAGAACTCCGATGATCTGAACATCCTGACTCCTAATCCTAACCACCTAACCATGAAGGACGAAAACTTGCCTCCAATGAAGTGGCCCTGGCGAGGATGACGGAAATGGTCGTCGGAGATGACAGAGTGTGTCGGGTGGCGCAGCTGAGGACGGCGTCCGGAGCTACAAGGTGAACAGTCAACAAATTGTGGCTGCTGCCCCTTCATGATGCTGTTGAAAGCTCATCTTCCAACGGGGGGAGCATGTCGGATTAATCAGCCGCCGGAAAGTCTGGCCGGCAATAACTTATTCTGGATCGGCCACCTGCAGCTGCCGTCATACGCTATCGTTGTCTCGCTCTCTCGGGGTATCTCTCGGTCGCTCTGCAGCATCAATCGTTAAGCCGAGCTCCCGCATCTTTACTTCTTAAATCTGCCTTCAACCCTACACACAGATTCCATATTTTGTATATCAATAAAAATCATCAACATAGAAATATAAATAGAGTTTATATATAAATGTAACAGAACTTGTTTATTGAAGGCTGGATTCTAAACATTACTTAAGGGTCGCGAAAACGCACGGTAACCAAGTTAGCTCAGTAGCTCTGTCCAATTTCACCGTGCATAATGCAGAATTTTATATGAGTCATATTCGCCGCTATCGGATTCAGTTTACACAGGATCCCAAGCAGTTTTATAACTTTTCAAACACAAAGCGCAAACATGTATCGATTCATTCTTTGCTTACGTTTGAGAACTCATATGCGTACACTGACTAGGCAATGGCCGATCTCTTTGCACAGTTTTTTCAAACAATGAATTCACCTAGAATGATTCCAACTTTGCTATACACTTATAATATCCAATCATTCGACCTTATATTTTTCCCATCTTTTGATTATAGTGGTGTGTTATCGGATCTTCTTAAGGTTAAGCCGCGGAAATTTCGATCTTCCCCTCCGACCAAAAAATCCGTCGCTGCCAATTATAGAGGCATATCTAAATTGTTTGCAATTCCAAAGCTTTTTGAAAATCTTATCACTCCACATTTGCAACACCTATGTAGCTCAATATTATCTCCGTTGCAGCAAGGCTTCATGAACCGCCGCTCCATCACAACCAACTTATTGGAGCTCACACCTTTTGTCACGGATGGGTTCCGGAATGGCTTACAAACAGACGTCATTAACACTGACTTCAGTAAAGAATTTGACTCTGTTAACCATTCGCTTCTTATAAGTAAACTCAGTCTTTTGGGATTCCCAACTGATCTCCTGATTTGGATTTCGAGCTACTTATCTGGAAGAACCTAACGTGTCTTCTTTATAGATGTTACCTCGCGTTTAGTCTGTGTCATATCTGTGGTGCCCCAAGGAAGCCATCTTGGACCGTTCCTTTTTGCATTGTTTATTAACGATTTGCCACATGCCTTTGCCACATGCCTAATGACTTGTACTTATGTACGATGATGACGTTAAGCTTTGTCTTCAGTATAGATTCACTAGTGCCCTAGACTAATCATCTAGACTTCAATCTGATTTGGATAAAATTGATGTTTTGTACATAACTTAGCTTAATGGATCGAAATGTAAACTCATGTCATTTTATCGATATAGTCCTCAACAGGCTATGTACTTTATCAATGGGAATGCCTTAAAACGATTAACTGAGGTTTACGATCTGGGTGTCCTATTATATTTGAAACTTAAATTAAAGCAATGGGTGCGCTTTGTTTTATTAAACGATGGTCAAAAGCTTATTGAATTTAAAAATGAAAAATGACTATAAAATTAATAATGTAATGACCCGTACATAACAAAAACTTTATATACATCATTGGTCCGTCCGATTCTTGAGTATGGATCGTGTGTCTGGAGTCCTCAATACGAAGTACATCGTGATCACAAAGAATCTGTAAAAAAAAACTTCCTAATATTCGCCCTTAGAGGACTTAATTGGGATACAAATATTCACCTTCCCTCTTCCCTTCCCACTTACAAACCGTAGAAAAAGGCTGGGTGTCGTGTTTCTATATAATCTCATTAATGGTAATGACAGCCAGCATTTACTAACACGCCTAAATGTTAACGTTGCTAGTAGAAGGGTTAGAAACTTTCGTCCTTTACTCCTTACCCACTGTAGTGGGTGCAATACCTCGGATCTATCCCGACGATTCGAGCCGTACGTTATGCGACAGCGCTTCACGGTCGGTTGGGCGAGAGGTGGGCTGTACGTATGCAGCGGGAGCCGCTCGAATCAGAATCAGAAACCGCATAAAGCTTCACTTCAAGAAACTATTTTCAAGCTACTTCTATAATTCTACAAACGCATGGTCAAAATGTAACTCTAGCACATGCACTAGGGGTCTTGCCTTGTGAGTGTAAAACGCCATTATACAGACGACTCACTTGGCAGATACACATTGAAGCCAAAGAAACATACCTAAAGCTGAACGCTGGAAGCATGCCCTGGATTTTAAACTCCCTCTAACAACTTAGTACTCTGCACAACTCAAACTGCTCTACATCTCAGTCCTAAACCAATCTGGCCATATGGCTCTCAGTTGTGGGGGAGCTCCAGTAACAGCAGCGTATACATTAAGCAGATTTGACTGAGCGAATTTCCTCAGAACAATCACCGGTGCACCGTGGTACATTCGGAACGACAACATTCAGTCAAATATGAATATACTCCCCGTCAGAAATGAAATAGCGCATGCCTCTGAAAGATACTACCAATAATAAACTTTCAACACACCCAAAACACGTCGCAAGACCCCTAACCAGAGTGGCGGCTTACTGTTGATCTTATCTTCCTTGCAATGACCTTCCCATCCAGCATTATATATTAGGAACGTGTATAACATACTGAAATAATAACATACTATTTTAGGATTTTCATACTATTTGTTAGTGTCGTCAAGAAAGGATTCAAAAATTAAAGCAAAGTTAAAATCAAATAAATTTATTTAATTTTAAATTTTGAATTCAAATATAAATTTATTTATTTAATTTAATTTCAATTTATTTAATTATATCGATGATTTCCACAAGCTTTTATTTTTTTCCGGCTTATTAGAAAAAAAAATAACCTAAAATGTCTTGCAAGGGTATCCGCTGACCCTGTCAAAAAGAATTAAAATCTTTAATCTTTTCGCAAAAAACATGTAATAAAGTCATCAGTGTAAATATGTATTTAAATCCCCATAAATATGTATGGTATTTATTTGTTCGGTCTTGGTTCTTGGTTGCGAACAGACCCTGTCAAAAACCGTTTTTCGCATATTTGTCTCTCGCTCTCATTCTTATAGCTGAAAAGCAGGTTTTTCGATTTTTTAAGTTTGGATTTAGTTTCGGCTCGAAACTTGAAAGGCCCTCTGTCGCCTGACTCTACTCCATAAGAAGTAACGAACCTAGAGAAGTTGAAGAACTGATACATAATACTCAAGTAAATGTTGATATTCAGTTCTCTGTCTCATTCTCAACGGTTTCATTTAATGTTTAGAAAATGATGGCACCTTGACATATTTACCGTTTTCTGGATCAGAAAACAAAATCGTCATCATTTAAATAGGCGTCGTCTTTTCGTCGGAAAAGTGTATAGATTTAAAAATCTGATAAAATGGGAACACTTACAGATTTTGGACAGATAGCTCTAAAATGGGACCCAAAAAATTTGGAAATTCGTACCATGTCGGTTGAAAAAACATTAGAACCGCTAGTTTTGCAAGTGACTACTCTTGTTAATACCAAGGGACCTAGCAAAAAAAAAAAGGGTAAACCTATTTTCCAATATTGGTCCTATAATTTAATAAAGATTTTACGATTTAAATGAATATTAAAATTACTTATTTCCCTTTTTTTTAATTTATCATTAATATGTTAATTTTTATTACATTTGAAAAATTTTATTATTCAATAATATTCTAAGCAATATAAATATGTATTGATTTCTCTTGATATTTTAATTTATCATACACATTAATTTAAAATAATTATATACATTTTGAGTGTATTTTATTTGATTGTTATATGCCACAAATATATTTTAAATACCTTGTATGATGTATGTACATACATACACAACATGTGTAATTCTCTAGAGAGGATCTCCAAAGGGGAAAAATTCAATACAAAGTCAAAAAAGTGCCAATATCTGCATTGATATGCATTGATATTGGAAACTAAAGAAGTAAAGAAACTATGTATTCATATTCCAACGAGTTTATAATAAGAATTTCGCGAATAATGATGCGCGCAACATTGAAAGAATACTAGAATAGAATTTTTTATCATAACGTCCAAGGTAGTTGCCCAAAAACTTTGTACATATTTTTGTATAATATTGAGTCCGAACGTATGTATGTATGTATTTACATACAATATTTTGACACCAAGGTAATAACTGAAAATTTGAGTAAACAAAAGCAGGGTTTTTTAATAACGTATTTAAAATAGGAAAAAAATATATTAATTACTAAAATGAAAACATTTAAAATCAATCAAAAATTTAGTTTTGACATAATTTAATAAAAGGTTGAATTAACATATTTTAAAAATAGAAACATATGATGGGAAATGTTGCGATCGACACTTTCAAAAATAAAACTTAAAATAGGAATTTACAATTTTTCGTTAAAAAACGGAGTTTAAAGTTGTTTTTGAAAAATTAACTTTTGTTTATTTTTATACCTTGCAGAGGGTATTGTAATTTTGGTCAAAAGTGCGCAACGCAGTGAAGGAGACATCTCCGACCCTATAAAGAATGGGAAATACTATTATAAACACAACTTTGACACAAAATTCATCTATAACAACTTAATGTATTTATTTTTAAATAAATCAAAGATTTTTTGACACTATCTACTTAAGATTTTCCAAAATATGGCTAATAACAAAATATTAATAAAAATTAGGATGATCATTAAATAGCAGTGTTAAATTAAAAATAAAACAAAATTCTCAATAGCCTATAAATAACTTAATTATATTAAAAAAAAGTTTGGCTACTTCTTAATATTTGGTTGTAAACCCGTTATTAGCAATTACAGCCTCACACCGACGTGGAATTGAATCCACCAGGTCCTGGCATCGAAAGCTGCGGTTTAGATGTAGGAGATTTCTTGGACACATACCGCTTGATGTCTCCCCATCAGTTCTCTATGGGATTTAAGTCCGGAAATTATGCTGGCGAAGGCATTACGTCAATCTTCTCTTGATTGAACCACTCCTTGGCCAATTGGCTCGTGTGCTTCGGAACATTATCCTTTTTTTTTTTAATAACTTAATTATATTAAAAAAAAGTTTGGTTACTTCTTAATATTTGGTTGTAAACCCCTTATTAGCTATTACAGCCTCACACCGACGTGGAATTGAATCCACCAGGTCCTGGCATCGAAAGCTGCGGTTTAGATGTAGGAGATTTCTTGGACACATACCGCTTGATGTCTCCCCATCAGTTCTCTATGGGATTTAAGTCCGGAAATTGTGCTGGCGAAGGCATTACGTCAATCTTCTCTTGATTGAACCACTCCTTGGCCAATTTGCTCGTGTGCTTCGGAACATTATCCTTTTGGTCCATTTTAATGGAATCTCATCCTCAGCATACGGCAGCATAACGTTTTTAATTATATCTTCGTGATATATGATTCCCTATATCATGTGTATGGTACCTACACCGCTATAAGAACAACATGCCCAAACCAAGATTCTTAGGGCCCCGTCCTTCGCTGTTTTAAGCGTATGGTTTGGGTGGTACTCAGTGTTTGGGGCTCGACGAACATACTGTCTAAAGTCTTTTCCTCCAAAGAGCACCAGTTTCGAACTGTACACAGAATATTACGCCATTTCAATACTGGCCAGTTCAGGTGGCTTTTGGCAAACTCCAACCTGGCTTTGATGTGTCTTTTACCAAGCAATGGATCTTCGTGCATTCAAATTTTGGTATAAAAGTCGCCGGCGAATAGTCACATCACTGATCTCTAAGTTCAGGTCCGCTTTTATATCCCTAGAGAATGCAATTGGATTCGCTTTGCTGAAGCACACTATACGGCGGTCTTCTATGACTGTAGTTTTTCATATCGCATCGCATTTTTCAGGCTTGAAATCATGTTTCATGGCATTGGAAACCATCTTGGCTGAACATTTTAAAATGCTTTGAATTTCTTTATATGTTTACCCCCCCTATCTTAGCCGAAAAATCTTCACCCTTTCTTCCTTAGTTTAGTTTTATATCAGAACTTAACCGAAAAAAACTAAGAATGCTCTCTCTCAGAGAGAAAACCCTTTGATTAGAAATATTTAGGTTTTCGGTTGAGCTTTAACAGAAGAGTTACATTTCATAGGGTCTGTCAAAAATAACTTAGAGAGACCGAATCCCTTGAGTGCTAACACACTAAGAGTTTTCAAAAGACCGAAAAAAAAAGAAATCGGTTCAAACGGTCTTTTGTGTTTTGACTCAAAAACAACAAACTTTGCATCAACCCAAGGTTCAAATATATTCCTAAATAAAAAAACCTTGGGATAGACGAAAGGTAATATTTCTAATAAATATTATTAAATATTTCTAAATATAACATAATATTGATGAAATATAAAAAGAATTTATTTGCAAGCTCTGGTCAGACCTGATCAAATTAAAACAAAAAATATCGGTTTTCTCTGAGTGAGAAAGTAACTCTTAACTCAAAAACCGAATCGCATATTTTTTTCTGACAATTTATTCAAAGGGTCCATAAATGAGACTAATTTTTTAACAAGTAGAAACGGTTAACTGTTATTTGCAAGCTCTTCATATAGTGCCACTGAAAATCTGCACCTACGCTAGACAATAGGCTGTAACTTCTTTAGATTTTTATTAAAATCTTTCTGTTTGATGGATTTTTCGGTAAACTGCCGGTTAAAAAAGATTTTTTAGGTTTATTTAGTTTTTTGTGACTCCCTAATATTTTCCTGAACAAGTTTTTATACCCTTGCAGAAAATATTACAATTTTGGTCAAAAGTGTGCAACGCAATAAAGGAGACATATGCAACCCTATAGAGAACATATATTCTTGATCAGGATCACCGCCTGAGTCGATAAAGGCAACCCAGTCTCTCAGTTTTAAAGCTATCGACTTCAAACTTTGCACACATCCTTCTTTCCTTTGCAGGCAGTATATAACTCGGTACGGCCGGGGTCGGTCAACTATATCCTATTGCTGCCATATATCTGATTTTTCGGAAATGTTAAAACTTTGGTGTTTTTTTAAGGGGGTTAGAGGGATGAGACTTTCTATGGATTTAATTTAGGCAAACTTATCCGATCTGCCATATTTCATAAGGATCGGCCGACTATATCAGTTTCAGTCTAGCTTTCTTTGCGTTCGGACGTTTATTGATAGTTGCGTCATTGGAAACGACTCTCATTCAAAAATTGATGAGCTTAACAATAAGGTCCTGGATCTGGAATCCCTTTACCTGAGCCTTAATGCGAAATTGGATCATGCTCTTGAAAGTTGTGACACCCCTACTAATTCGACTAATGCTGGAAATAAAAAGACTTCATTGGCTCAGGTCCCCACTGTGTCAAAAGCTGCTGTCCCAAGAAATAAGAGGAATAACCCTAAAAGGCGCATTGTTGGACATGCACCCAGCTGTGCGCAGCTCCAAGTTCTTCCCACAATATTTTCCTTTTCTTGAGCCATCAACAACATTCGGCGATGGAAACTGTTGATGTGTATTTCACTTCCTATGATATTCTGCTCCCGTCAATGCACTATTTGCTCCAACAACAACAGCTGATTCCAAGGAGGGCTGTTTGCATATTATCTTCGCTTGTGGATCTCCAGCAACAACAAATGGTTTGAGATCGACTTATTGGGAGCCCTTCTATGTTCATCTTCTTATCTTTCTTCGATGGGCTGTCCACTGTGAGATTGACCGCTCGTGCTGACTTTTTGGCGACTGGAGGAAATGTTTGTTTCATTCATCGCTACGCGTGGATGCTCAAAACTATAATCGCTCTATATCTTTATCTTTACCTTTCACTGGATTCGCACGGCGACTGGACATTCATAGGTCCAATTTGGAGATTAAGGAAAATTTATGTGTGTCCACGTTGGCTATCTTGGAAGCTATGCGTTTGGGATATGCGGCCTCTTGCATCAGGATCCTGCCAGTGCCTTCACATTTACCACCCAGCCGCCCAATTCCTACAGTGGACCGAATGGATCTTGCTGCCTTGGGCTCTAATAAGAGCTTAAAAGTTTTCTTCCATAATATTTCTGGAATTCGGACTAAATCCCGCATGATGCTCTTGAATTCTTCAGTCTGTGATTTTGATGTAATCGTTCTCGTGGAAACATGGCTCAATAGCAACTTTAGTTCCTCCGAGTTCATTGAACCCAACTTGTTTCAAGTATTTCGGAAAGACCGTGATGCATCCAGCACCCATTGTGAGCGATCCCTGATGGCCACGTTCAGCTAGATCTTGGCCGGATCAGCTAGCCTTCTCAATACAGGGCATTCAGGGCCCTTTCATCATCATTGCATCGTATATCCCACCAAACAGCGCATTCAGTACCTATCAAGCGCATATGGAAAATATCGCCAGTGTCTGTGGTAGTATGGAGGACCCTACCGCTCTGATGACTTTCGCTCTGGCGACTTCAACCTGAGCTGTATTGTTTGGTCTTGGGACCCGGATTCCCTAGGCATGTTACCCAGCAATGTTCACCAATCGCAGGAAATCGTAGTCGTGCTCTTTTAGCATGGGCCTCTCCCAAGTAAATAATATCTATAATGATTTATCGAAAATTCCGGATCTGATATTTTTAAATAATGTCGTACATAGTAAAGTAGAAATTTATTATGTACCATTAAGTCCGTGTGATATGCACCATAAGCCATTGTTGATACACATTGAATTTTATAGTTTTCTACCTTCCCCCTCACCTATATCTTATTACTTTAATGAGTCTAACCTTTCACTTATTAATACCGCTATTGTAAGTTTTGATTGGGTTTCCCTTTTTTCGGATGGCACGATGAATGAGTGTAATACTAAGTTTTTGATTGCTCTTTTCAATATTATTGACAATAATGCCTCTGTTAGGGTTCGAAGGTCGTACAAACTGCCCTGGTACACAGAGGGTCTAAAAAACTTAAAGAATAGAGGGGACACATTTTATAAGCGATTTTTAAAGACAAGGGAACAAAATTCTGGTGAGATGTACCGGCAATACAAGCGGAAGTTTGAATTCCTCAATAAATTTCTACATAACCAATATATTTCCGATGTTGAAGCGAGCCTCATATCCAACCCTAAAGCGTTTTGGCAGTTTGTGAACGGGAAAAAATCATCCTCTGATATGCCTTCTTCCATGTCTTATGGAGGTTTGGCAGCCAACTCCGATAAGGGCATCTCTGAGCTTTCTGCTAAATATTTTGCCTCAAACCTTGAGCCGAAGGACTCTTGGGATGAGCAGGAGGTACTTCAGAAAATTTTGCCTCCATGACCGACCATGCCACGTTCCCCTTGGTGATGCCACCTCGAGTCCCCTCATTGCCTCATCTGGCCTTCCGCAAGGTAATTCTTTGGGGCTGCTCCTATTCATCATATTCATAAATGACATCTCCTCTTGCTTTCTTTATTCGAACTTTCTTTTATTCGAAGTGTAAATTAGAGATAGCTATCTGCTGCAGGAGGATATGCGCCGAGTCTCTTCTTGGTGCATCCTCAATCTTCTTCCTCTAAATTTATTTAAAGGTCATTTTATTCGCTACAGTAAGACGGCGCTGGATATTTGTACTTCCTATGCAATTGGCAACCACAACTTGCAACTAAGGGAGGAGGTTAAAAAATTTTAAAATTTAAAATTTTCCAGCCATTTAGACTTTATAATGCCTAAGGCGTATGCCATGGGCTTTGTGAAGAGGCACACAGACCAATTCAAGAGCCCGTACTCGAAGCTCTGTGTCTACGCCGCAAACAAAACAAGATCCAATAGAGTTGACGGGCTGCAGAAGAAATTTTTACAATTTGCACTTCTCCCTCTTACTATAGCCGGTGCCTTCTCCTGCACATATGTACACTTGAGGATCGGCGCACTGTGGCAGCATTAACATTTGTCAACAATATTGTGTCTAGCAACATGTAATTGGGGCTTATAAACTTTAATGTGCCCCAGAGGGATTTTCGCTCGTTTGCTCCCTTTCGTCTTGCCTGTCGTAGGGCCAATTATCTTTTGAATGAGCCTATAGATCGAGCATTATCATTCGCCTAGTCTCCGAAATAAGTGGGGCTCAGATAAACATGTGTTAAGGGTCTTACTGGTTAGGCATTTTTTAAGTAGTATGTAAGTTAGATTGTATACTAGCCATGTAAGATTAAGTTCAATGGCGAAATAAATAAATAAATATCCTATATCGCGCAATATAACTGAACGATCGAAAATGACACAATTGGTCTTTTTAAAGATGATTGGGGCTCCAACATTAAAACAATTGATTTGATAGTGAAATTCCTATAAGGATCGGCCAACTATATACGATCCGATATACAGCTGCAAAAAATAGCACCACCACCAGATGAAATTTTTTAAAACATATTTTTAACTTTAAGAAATCGTTTTATACATTTATGACCCTTATGAAAATAGAAAAGAACAAAAAAACTTAAATTTTTGTTAATGTTCTATAAAATTCAACGAAAAAAATAATAGCATCACTCTTCAAAAATGGATTTTAAATTATAATAATGAGAGTCTCCATCTTGGAGACTATCAGGATTTATCTTCTCTTCAATAAAATACTGCACAGGTAACTGCAATACCTTTGCAGAGGGTATATAAATTTTGGTCAAAAGCATGCAACGCTTTCAGCTGAATCAATTCAGCTAGCTATTTCTGTGGCACCCTGTGATAGCAGTATAGCAAGTGAACTCTTTGATATTCTCGATAGAGATCTTAGAATATAAGCTGCCACATAACTGCAAGGGTATATAATATACCCGGTTGATATACCCGGTATATAAACTCCGTCTCCGATCGTAGTTACCTCCCCTTTCGTGTTCAATTTGAAGCATATTCATTCTTATATAGTCTATTCCGACTACAAATTGTCAGCTGAATGGCTTTAATTCAGATGACATTCCCCTGGAACAAGGTGTGATTGTCATGTCAGAAAGTATCCTGGAAATTTTAATTGTAGAGTTTTCAAGTTACTTTGTGTTTCGGATCCAAGTTTTAAATTTTTTATTAAATAAAAGAAAAGATGGCCACCATACCAGGACGTAGTATAGGTTTGACTATGGCAGGGTAAATCCAGATCATAATGTAGGGGGACATGTCCCATTTGAGTCACAGGACTCAAATTGCTTTTTTGCAGGTGAAGAGGGATATTACGGCCTTCTTCGCGGGCTTCGCTTATGGTGTTTGAGAGAACGTTGTTGAAAGCTCCTTCTATGTTTAGAAAGGCTACGAGGGCGTATTCTTTCTGAGATATTGCTCTTTCTCTATCTAAGCGCGTGAAGGGAAGATTCTGTACGCATTCTGTATAGGCATGTTGTGCTTTGGATATAAGGGTTGATCTTAGGTGAAGGCCTATGACTCCTTTTTAGGATCTTGGAAGGATCCTAAAAGGGATTTAGGATCTTTAAAAGATCCTAAAAGGGATTTAGGAACTTTAAAGGATCCTAAAAGGGATTTAGGATCTTTAAAGGAGCAGAAAGGATGATAGACTGATTGGTCAAAAGCTTTTTAGGGTCCTATGCGCCGGCTTGCCCGCTTTGGGTATGAACACAATTCATACACATTGTATGAACAATGATCTGAGACCACGGCTATGGAAGTTTTTCTAAAGAAAATTTGAAAGGCTTAAAGCTGTGTATTTCCCAGTATAGGGTTTTCTGGTCAACGTCTAAGTTTAAGTTTGTGACAGGGAGTGTTTGTTTCTGGGAAGCATTCAGGGAAGTAAGAATCTTTCTTTATATATCTTTTTGTGATCCCGAGATTACAAAGAGAGATTTCGAGTCCGCGTTTTTGGTTTCAAAAATCTAGCTTCCATGAAAATTCCCACGAGCTTCGCAGAAAGGACGGTGTACCGGGGCATAGATCTGCGTCACCCGGGTAAGGCTTCTTGGAGCAGGGGTCGCCAGGTGCCCTGAGTCCTCCGAGACTGGCTAGAGTTTATATTCCGTGTCCCCAGCAACGCAATCTATCGGCACGGGTCGAGTGACACAGCAATCCGACCCAGGTTGAGATGGTCTTTTGGGATGAGAGGTGGGTAGGTTATTTTGTGTGCGAATAAGAAGGTGTGTGATGCATTGTCAGTACAGCTACTGTGCGGATACCTGCTTCGTTTTATTCACAGTTGACCTGGGGAGAGGTCGTGAGTTATCCGCAACCTGCGACCCGTTCGGCAGCCATATCCTAAGAGTCAATGCTCTTGGACTATATTATAGCAAAATAGAAAACCTTCGAGCCATTGTCATTAAATAAAAATATTTTTGTAATCTCATTATAAATAAATTAAAAATTTTACTAATTTAACTTATAAATTTATATAATGGCATACTATTACATACATTTTTTGTAAATAAATATTTACAAAAAAATGTATATAAACAAAAATTCTAGTCTCTTTTTTTTTTTTTTATTTAAATTCGTTTTCTTTAGTGTAGCACCCACCTTAATGCGAACGATAACTTGTGGGGAGATTCATTTTAAAAAGTCATTTGAAAAGTTTTCATTTGAATAGCTGTTTCTTCGCATAGGACAAAAGTCCCTCTCTGAACGCCCAGAAATTGTTATAAAAAAAACCTAATTAGACATTTAAACACAGTATGCTGTGTAAAAAAAAATAACATAATTCGAAGTATGGTTAATACACTTGCTACTAAACAGGCTATTAAATCATTTACAAAAAATTTTTATGGTTTTCTAAAATGGAATAAAGTTTACCTGTTATGATAATGCCGAAGTTTTATTTTTTAAAAAATTATTTACATGTCTTTTATTACATTATTCGATAGGAAAGAGACCATATTTTAATTGAACCGAACTATATTTTTATTTCCTTAGGAAAATCAAAACGAGCCAGTGCGCTAGTGGCAGCTGTTGAAAAAGCTACGGAAAATTTTATCCAAAAAGGTGAACAGATTGCCTATGAGAACCCCGACATTACTCAAGAAATGCTTACTGCCGTGGACGAAGTTAAGAAAACTGGAGACGCTATGAGCATTGCAGCCAGAGAATTTTCGGAAGATCCATGCAGCTCATTAAAACGAGGAAACATGGTTCGAGCGGCTAGAAATCTTTTATCAGCTGTAACTCGCCTTTTAATTTTAGCTGACATGGTAGACGTTCATCTACTTTTAAAGTCTTTACATATAGTTGAAGATGACTTAAATAAGTTAAAAAATGCATCCAGTCAAGACGAGCTTATGGATAATATGAGGGTAAGGCTATTCAAGTTATAAATTGTTATATATTAACTCGTGATTTCAAATGGGGTATTCTGGATTAAAATTAATTTTAATTAATGAAATTTCATGTAAACGATTAATATTAAATTAAAATCCTTAACAAAGTATGTGTAAAACTTTTGATATAGTCGTTTTTTTATCCCACGAACAACACCTTAAAATGGCTACTCATAAAAAAAATATTTTAATATAAATGTATCAAATAACATTTGATGCTTAAGCTGAAGTTATTCAAGATCGAGTCACTTATTTCGCTTATTACACTATTCGCGCTCCGGAGGTAACAGAAAAAACAACAAACAGAATTACAACACTGAGAGGGCACATGCTCTGCCCTGAGACGTACGGTGCCTTTTACCTAACCTCCCTGCCGCCCTCCTTCATATGCTCCAACAACGATATGTTGATAACATTAGCGACCAGCACAATAATCTGAATCGTGAAGGTAACTTCGACCTCTTCAACGGCAACAACAACAACTGAATTTCTTCAGAGGCCTGTATTGACTGTATTGAAAGGAAAGCTAACTTCGGGCGGAGCCAAAGTTGATATACCCTTGCAGTTAAGTGACAGCTTATATTATTAGATATATATCGGATCTTATACAGTTGGCCGATCAATATGAAATTTGTCAGATCGAATTAATTTGCCAAAAATAATGGAAACCATAGAAAGTCCCATCCTTCTAACTTAAAAAACAAACAAGTAAAGGCATTTCAGATCAATCAGTTATATGGCAGCTATAGGATATAGTTGACCGATCACGGCCTGCAAAGGAAAGAAGGATGTTGAACAGTGAAAAAGAAACTACCAGCAGAAGAGCATACGTCAGTCAATATTGAAGCCCGACAGGCAATCTATTTCAAGTTTGATCTCTTATACTTGACTGGGATTTGAATCTTGTGCTTTTGGGTGTTGGATCGACATTTATGGCTCTAATTCCAGGAACATATGATATTTCGATGCCCAAGCTCTGCCACAGACCCACAGTATAAACGAAAGAAACGTCATGCTCGCAGCCAACTTTTGGTTATTTTTTCTAATACTGATGTACATATTTTTGTCATATCAATGTATTGTGTGGATACCACTGCTCTAAGCTATTAATGCATCGAGAGTAGTCAGTGACAGTGACAGGCAATACATATATCTTTATAAATTTTGCATATATGAAACAATCTTAATTTTTATCAATTCCAATTAAAAACAAAATTTGAATATAACTTTTAATGAGAAAACAGCGTTATTAAAAACAAGAATGGAAAGCTAACTTCGGGCGGAGTCGAAGTTGATATACCCTTGCAGATATGTGGCAGTTTATATTATTAGATATATATCGGATCTTATATAGTCGGCCGATCCTTATAAAACTCGGCAGATCAAATTTGTTTGCCGAAAGTAGAATCCATACAAAGTCCCAGTCTTCTAACTTAAAAAACAACAGAGATATGGCATTTCCGATCAATCAGTTATATGGCAGCTATAGGATATAGTCGGCCGATCCTTATGAAATTCGGCAGATCGAATAAGTCTGCTAAAAGAGAAGTCCACAGTAAGTCCCATCCTTCTAACTTAAAAAACAACGAAGTTATGGCATTTCCGATCAATCAGTTATATGGCAGCTATAGGATATAGTTGACCGATCCCGGCCGTTCCGACTTATATACTGCCTGCAAAGGAAAGAAGGATGTGTGCAAAGTTCGAAGTCGATAGCTTTAAAACTGAGAGACTAGTTTGCGTAGAAACAGACAGACAGACGGACAGACGGACAGACGGACCGACGGACAGACGGACAGACGGACAGACGGACATGCTTATATCGACTCAGGAGGTGATCCTGATCAAGAATATATATACTTTATAGGGTCGGAGATGTCTCCTTCACTGCGTTGCACACTTTTGACCAAAATTATAATACCCTCTGCAAGGGTATAAAAACAGGAAAGAAAGCTTACTTTGGGCGATGCCTATGTTGATATACTCTTGCAGTTAAATACCAGCTTATATTATTAGATATATGTATAGCTGTTATCAAACTAATAGAAGCGCTTTTTCATATTCTCTTGTCTTTTCTGTAGCAATGTTATGCATTCGGTTTTTCCAATTCTATTTCTTTCTTTTAGTTTGCTTATCAGAACACCTCTGAGGTACCATTATTTTTATACCCTTGCAGAGGGTATTATAATTTTGGTCAAAAGTGTGCAACGCAGTGAAGGAGACATCTCCGACCCTATAAAGTATATATATTCTTGATCAGGATCACCTCCTGAGTCGATATAAGCATGTCCGTCTGTCTGTTTTTACGCAAACTAGTCTCTCAGTTTTGAAGCTATCGACTTCAAACTTTGCACACATCCTTCTTTCCTTTGCAGGCAGTATATAAGTCGGAACGGCCGGGATCGGTCAACTATATCCTATAGCTGCCATATAACTGATTGATCGGAAATGCCATAACTCCGTTGTTTTTCAAGTTAGATAGATGGGACTTGCTGTGGACTCCTCTTTTAGCAGACTTATTTGATCTGCCAAATTTCATAAGGATCGGCCGACTATATCCTATAGCTGCCATATAACTGATTGATCGGAAATGCCATATCTCTGTTGTTTTTTAAGTTAGAAGACTGGGACTTTGTATGGATTCTACTTTGGGCAAACTAAGTTGATCTGCCGAGTTTTATAAGGATCGGCAGACTATATAAGATCCGGTATATATCTAATAATATAAGCTGCCACAAATCTGCAAGTGTATATCAACTTCGGCTCCGCCCGAAGTTAGCTTTCCATTCTTGTTTCAACCTAACATCTTCGTTTCCTGAAAATTACCACATATTACCCCATCAAAATAATAGGAATGTGTCTTTTAAATCTGCTCAGAGCGCAAAAAAAACGTTATTATTCTTAAAAAACAATTTTAACTTTTAAGATCGCAATGGTCAGCGGTAGACACTGTACACCTGAGCGGCGTGTTTTAATAAAAAACTTGTCATCAAGTGGAAAAACGTAAAAGGAAGTACATAAAATAATTGGATGCGGTGCTTCCATAATCCTGAATATACTAAACTTTTCACCCAAGCCCGAAAAACGCGGTCGATCCCGAGATCTAGCCGATAAACTGGCAAAACGTCTTGCCAGGTATTCTAGAAAGTATCCTTTTGGAAGCTGCAAAGCAATAATGGATGAGCTTAGCTTGTACGCAAGTATCCAAACTATAAGTCTACATTTAAAATAACAAAATTTGACTGCCGTAGTCCCAGAAAAATTCCGTTTCACACGAAAAAGCACATAGCCACAAGAATCAAATTCGCAAAGAGCCATGGTCAACTGGTCATCTGAAAAATGGCGTATCATCCTGGGGTCGGATGAATCGAGAATAGCCATTTATGGTGGCAAAGGATCTCAAAAATTTGTAAGAACACCACCTAAGGCCGAATTAAATGCCAAATATTACTTTAAAACTATTAATCATGGTCAAACGAATATAATGATATGGGCGTTTTTTTCGTAATATGGCGTAGAGCCAATATATTGGATAAAAAAAATGGGATGGTCCTGGATATGTCAAAATAATGCAAGAAACAATGTTGCAATGGTAAAATAAATTTTACCATTTTTTTATTACATTTATCATCAAATTACTAAATATAATCATAGTTTGCCGTTATATATTTTTTTCATGAGTTCTGAGTGAACTTGCTTGAACTCTCGTATTATTTTGAGAAACCCATATTGGTTATACTATTCCCTTATTTATTTATTATACCCTTGCAGAGGGTATTATAATTTTGGTCAAAAGTGTGCAACGCAGTGAAGGAGACATCTCCGACCCTATAAAGTATATATATTCTTGATCAGGATCACCTCCTGAGTCGATATAAGCATGTCCGTCTGTCTGTTTTTACGCAAACTAGCCTCTCAGTTTTAAAGCTATCGACTTCAAACTTTGCACACATCCTTCTTTCCTTTGCAGGCAGTATATAAGTCGGAACGGCCGGGATCGGTCAACTATATCCTATAGCTGCCATATAAGACTGGGACTTTGTATGGATTCTATTTTCGGCAAACTAATTTGATCTGCCGAGTTTTATAAGGATCGGCCGACTATATAAGATTCGATATATATCTAATAATATAAGCTGCCACATATCTGCAAGGGTATATCATCTCCGGCTCCGCCCGAAGTTAGCTTTCCATTCTTGTTTTTTTTTAAATATATATACTGAAGCTTTGTTTTAGTTTTAATTTCTTAAATACAAGTCATACTTGTTAAAAAAAATTAATTTTAGAAATTTAATTCATTTTGACATGGAGTTTCTCTGCGATTTTCATATTCGTAATGCGCACTCCTATTATTTTGATAACAACTGTGAATTCAAATTTAAAAAAAAATGTTTCTGTTACGCTATTAATAGTTTTTATTAGCGCCCGAATAAACAAACGAGCTGCAGTTCAAATTTCAATATTTATTTGGGGTTTAATTTAGCGCCTAAAAATATGCAGCCGCTCAAACTAATGCCGAATATACAAAAGCAGAACAAAGTGCTTGATTTCCGATCGTTCAGCTATATGCAAGCTATAGGATATCGATCCTGAAATTTGGTACATCTGATAAGTGTGGCCTGTATGAAATCTCTAGCCCAATTTTCTAGCTTAAAAAACACCAAATTATACCATTTCCCATCAACCAGTTATATGACAGCTATAGGATCCCGCCCATTCCGACTTATTTTCTGCGTGCCAAGAAGGATGAGTGCAAATTCGAATAGCTCGTCTTTGAAGTTTTTACTTATATACTGCCGGTAAATAAAATAAGGATTTGGATGCAAAGATTCAAGTCGATAGCTTTATAACAGAGAGTCTAGTTCGCATAGAAACAGACAGAAAGAAAAACAGACAGAGCAGTGCTGATGCGGCTTTGAATCGAAGTTTATATGATGCTATTGGTATACCATAACTCAAGGTACTAGTTGAGTGTTTGGGCGTTTCATTCCTCCCTTTTGGGAATGATAGTGCAGAAAGAGGTATATCTCTCTATAAAGTCTAATTACCCTAATTCCAAACCAGCTAGCTCAGGATTGGATAGGTCGAGTATGGTGTTCAGTGGTTCTGAGAGCGTTACTCCTACAAGGGGTGCCGATCTTTGAACTTTTCCTAGATTTTTTTTATCTTGCTTTACTTTTTCAGGGCCATACCTTACTATGGCAGTGTAGATGCAGGTTAGATATTAGGGGTACATGCCCCATTTGAGTCCTATTGTTTTGCATGTGAAAAGAGCCATGGCGTTCTTCCTTGCCCTTTCATCTTGGTTAAACTGAGCCTCTAGACTAGAGTGGGATGGAATTTTGTATCTCCTACCGTAGTTAACCGTAGTGAACGATGACTCTGTTTTTTGCTTGTTTACTTCTAAGTTTGTAAGTTTTTTACTCCTTGTTTAGTCCAGTTGGCTATGGTTTGTAGTTTTGCGCTCATAGGGTAATTTTCATAGTGGGTATTTTTAGGGTAAATGATTCCAACGTCTAAATTGCAGCCCCCCTCTTCCATCTTACATAGAATTAAATTGACAGATATGTTCCATAGGAGAGTCGAACTATATTTTTTTTTTGCTTGTTCACCCCCAGGCCAGACTTGTCCAGTTATCTAAGGTTTGTAGTTTCGCGCTTATGAGGTCACAATGTGACTCCCTCATGCGGGGGGAATTCAAAAATTTAAAAGCCAGAAGTTTTTCAAAACCCACGGAAAAGCAACATATTCCGTTGGTTTTGAAAAACTTCTGGGTTTTAAATTTTTGAAAAGGAGCGATGTTCCTATGTTCTGTTCTGTTTTCTCCAGTTATTTCGAAAATAAAGTATCTCTTTGGATATATTTAAATGAATTTATTCCATGTGGTTATTAATGACGAAAGATGAAATTAGGAGGCCTGTTTTGAGCTTCTCTCTAGCTTAGCCTTCAGCTCGTTTGGTTTCGCCTTTTCATAGGCCGGATTGGGGTCGGCTGAAGCTCTACGGTAGCTGCCGCGTTTTCTGCGTCACTGTAATTATTTAGTTTATTCCCTGGAATTTTCCCTGGAACCACCCCACGTTTTCGAGATGGAAACCTCTACCCATCTCCACTTTTCCCTTGGGATTTTGCCGCTTTATTGACTACCTAGAGCATAATGCGTCCTTTCGCAATCTCTGGGATGAACCTTTTTGGCTGTGTGCACTGGCACACTGCACCACTGCCGTTGGTTCGACCGGCACATTCTGAGATCCTTGCCTTTTTAATTGACGCCGTGGCTCCCGCTTCGGAGCTGTGGGCTTGGGCTTTGCGCCTTACATACGGAGTTCACTTTTTGTCAGAGCTCTTGGATGATTTTTGGCCCTGTCATGGCTTCTAAGAATCTGTAGTTCGGTCCACTTCTCCGCGTATGAAAACTTGTTATAAGCTATACTAAGGCGCTCCAGCTGCCCCACAAAAGCCATAGCTAAATCAGCCCTTCAGTCAGTTAAGGTAGATGAAAATGGTTAATTACAATGGTTTATTACACACTTATTATCGTCCCTTTCTCTTGATTACGAAGTCCAGCTTTATGACTCTTTACTAAAATCTATCTGTGTTTATGGCTTCCACATTTGAGGAAAAGCCAGCGACAACAGTCAAATCAACTGAGAATAATCAATCACTTCTTATAATTTTTTTTTTAATAAAAGGTAAATTTTTGGTAACTATTAACCGAATTAACTTTTCAATTATCAAAAAACTGAAAAAAAAATCTTGACGAAGAAAAATAATAATATATCAATATAACTGATATCAATTTTGATGACATAAAGAGCCAATATATGTAGGAATAAAAATGTACACATTGTTCAGTAAAATAAGATAAGAACAAGATAAAATTGATAGCAATTTCTTTGGTGGTGATGCATCCCATTGACCATAATGAGCGTTGAAGTCAAGATAATACAATGTTATCATCAGTCTTCAGTCGGATGTAAGGGAAAGAGCCTTCCTTTTTGCTCCTTTTCTAACTCGGATTTCTTCACTGATCAATGAGGATAAGTCCGTCCTAAGAGCTTTTGTTAAAAACAACGATTCTGATTTGGGTTAAGACGAGCCTAACTCCTTTTCTTATTGAACGAATTATTCCCTTGAATTATTGAACGTTTTCAATAATTAGCTTTATAAAATGTTGAGTTCAATAAATAAGAACACCTTTAATTCATTTTTATACTCAAGTTGTTACGCTAGGGCGGGATAACGATCGAAAAAAAAGAACAAAAAATCGTGTTAAACGCATGGTGATGCAGAGGAATGAGCATGAGGAAAAGGGAGAGTGGAAAACTTTACCAAATGTGCCAAAATAGCGTTAACGCAGTGCAATTGTCAACAATGATCACACTAAAGAGTGACGTGCTGATTAAGCGTTTCGCTTATTATATTTTGAGTGTTTTTTGATTTATCTACAAAATTCATAAAGCTTTACTGAACCAAGGTTTTAAATGGATTTAGTCATTCCGAGGGCGTCTCTTAGTTGATTGTAAGCTAAAAATTTAAATAGTCTATCAAAATAGATTAAATTTTCTATGCCTTGAGCCACCTAAATGCAATGCATTTGCATGAAAAAAAACATCAATTTTATGGCATCGAATTCAAAAAGTGAAATGTTTCGCTTTTTTTTTTTAATTATTAGGTCGTTTAAAAAATATAACAAATAATAAAAATTGTTTTGTAGATTACATATTATTTAGTCCAGGGACTGCTCTCGTTCCTCCTTTGTTGTTCGATTGCTCTGTCATATAGGAAGAGCAAAGTCATATATGTACGTGTGCGGCTCTCAGCATAGGCAAGGCAATTTACAATACCAATTTTACATTCAACACTTTTCGTCCTAGTGCGAAGGCATGTTGTTTGTGAATTGCCAAAAACTTTTCATTGACATAAATCAGTTCTTGTTGTAGTCTCTGACATAATGGCTGACTTCAGAACGATGCATATTTTCATTGTAGGAAAGTTTTTTTGCGAGCAGCAACGTCCCACTGGTATCATGGTTGAAAATAGAGGGTTGGCGGGTTTTACAGTGTTTGCGTATTAGAATCGTGCCCTATAACATATATCTTTTTTCTTTATGGATAACGGCAAATTACTGCATCGGAAACATTTTAGCCGAGCTTACGTGGAGATCCCATTGGTGGTAGGTGCATATAAGAACATATTTTCCTGATATATATATATCCTTAAATTCTTATGAATTGTGAAAAAAATTTAACCTAAAAATTTATTTCCATTTCAGCAATTTGGTCGAAACGCTGGGGAACTTATAAAACAAGCAGCAAAACGACAACAAGAACTTAAGGATCCACAATTGAGGGATGATTTAGCGGCGGCTCGGGCAATGCTTAAAAAGCATTCAACCATGCTTTTGACTGCTTCAAAAGTTTACGTTCGTCATCCGGAACTGGATTTAGCAAAAGTAAACCGTGATTTTATTTTGAAACAAGTTTGTGATGCTGTAAACACCATTAGTGATGTTGCTCAAGGAAAATCGACGCAACCTGCTGATGTTTACAGTGGCGCTGGGGAGCTGGCTGCTGCATTGGACGATTTCGATGTAAGTATTGCGATTCGAAAATTTTTGACAAATGTTAAACCTTAATGCGAAGACAGTTCTAAACTCTTAAGTAGGTCATTGCGTGTGGCGTGCAAGAAATGAATTTTTTTTAAATAAATTTTTAACATGTGTCAAAGTAATTTTCAACAATTCCAAGTAGTTTTAAAGATGCAACAGGTAGAAGGCTAAGCTTTACGTGTGCTCCGCATACAGTAGTTAAACTTTAAACGCTTTTTTCTCAAAACTGTGTTTTTTCTCCATCTCAAAAACGGCTAGACTAAATGACTGTGAGTGAAATTTGAGTAACTCATCACATGTAAAGTTTGAAAGTGTGATGATAGATTCTCAAGAGTTTTTAATTTTTTTTTGTTGGATAACTAACTTTGGATGTCTACCATTAATCCCATTTTTAGTATATTTAGTTGATTTTAGTTCGAATCCGTGCATTTAGGTATCTAGATTAAAACTCCGCTAATTTTTGTTTGGTTCAATCAATACAATCAATCGGAATCGTGGAGGAAATACTGCTGCCACGAATAATGCTACTGCGTTCGACAGGCTTTGGATCGCCAGCATAGAATCTGCCACATTCCAAAGTTGAATTGAGCGACCCGCGGTCGTCTCCCGCTTGTGCCGTTTACGCTAATCACGTAAAAAGTTATTTTAGACTTATTAGAGTGCATTTCTGCACGGAAATCTTTAGTAAAAAAGGCGAACGATTTATTCGACAACTGTAGAGAAGTCAGAATATATATGTGCGCTAAGGTTTCTGGGCGGCTGGGGTGCTCCATTTATCAGACTATATCTTATGTATGCGGATTATCCCAGGTATGAATGATATATCAAAAGTTGCGTTTTAACTGTCCAAAAAGGAATTAAAAAAAGAAAGGAAAGCTTCAGCCCTCTATTTTCTAAGGTCTGTATCTTCGGTTTTAATGTATGACTTCTGGAAAACATAGTTTTATTTTATTGGTAATTTAATTTAGGTTTTCTGAAAAATTTTCTATGTGGTGACGAAAAATGGAAAGAAAACTCTAAAGAAAATAAAATGTTACTCATGTTACCACAGTTTTGCACTCTGAATATATTTGAAACCAAAAAATGTATAAATATTTTTTAATAATGTGGTGTTAATTATCCAATGCGCGGCATACTGTGGTTATAAGGTTCGCCATTTTTGAGGGTATAGCGTACCATACGTGCTTTGCCCTCTCCCACAGCTGGGAAGATTATTATGCAAAGTTTGCAGAAATTGTTCTTTCGCATTATTCCATCGATTAACACTAAGGGACCAACTCTATTTTTATAAATACAGCCCCAGATCATAATTGATTACGTGACGGCTCGATTGTGGGATCTCTAGTGCAATACCAGGAACGACCGTCTGACTCAAAACAAAATTTCAGTCAATGACAAAATTTCTTGTCATTTTTGATGACTTTCAGTATCATTAGTAGTTAGTCAGTAGTGGTTTCTTCTTCATTTCTTTAGTTTTTAAGCCCAATCTATTTAAGCTGCGTCGAACTGTGCAAGCACTGGCATCCAAATTCAGCATCGTAACTGCTTTTAATGGCGTGAGGTCTGGGTTACCCGTCACCAAGTTGGCCACGTAACGTGTATCGGGGACGCTTTAAATTCTTGGTCGACCTCCTCCATTAACTGGAATGTTTTCGATACATTTTTTTTTAGTCGCTGCACAATCATATGGCTTACAAAAAAAAATGTATTATCCGTTTTACGAACTGATTCACCAACTACCAGTAAATCTGTAATTTTGTTTTTTTTTTCACTGTCCATAAATATAAAATGTTATATGCGACTTTTAAATATTGTAGCTTAATGAGCTAATTCAAAACAATTTAACTTTAATGTTAAAAAAACGAGTCCAAAACTGTAACATCTTTCTTTCAGTTTTCTTTCCATTTTTTTCCTCTCCACATAGCAAATGGCTTCAAATATTAAAAACAAGAATGGAAAGCTAACTTCGGGCGAAGCAGAAGTTGATATACCCTTGTAACTACACTTAACTGCCACTTAACTAGTGGCAGCTTTTTTTATTAGATATATATCGGATCTTATATAGTCAGCCGATCCTTATGAAATTTGGCAGATCAAATTAGTTTGCCCAAAATGGAACGCACGTAAAGTCCCATCCTTCTAACTTTAAAAACAACAAAGTTATGGCATTTCCGATCAATCAGTTATATGGCAGCTATAGGATATAGTTGACCGATCCCGGCCGTTCCGATATATATAATGCTTGCAAAGGAAAGAAGGATGTGTGCAAAGTTTGAAGTCGATAGCTTTAAAACTGAGAGACTAGATTGCGTAGAAACAGACAGTCAGACGGACATGCTTATATCGATTCAGGAGGTGATCCTGATCAAGAATATATATACTTTATAGGGTCGGAGATGTCTTTTCACTGCGTTGCACACTTTTGACCAAAATTATAATACCCACTGCAAGGGTATAAAAACATAATAAATTAAATTATGTTTTGACTAAGTCTTCCAGAATGCATTAGAACCGAAGATACAGATCTGAGGGCTGAATTCGTGTTACAGCTTGCTCGTCAGTGAATATACTGACGATATACTGATTCCTTGGCACGTGCCAAGGAAAGAAGAATGTGTGCAAAGTTTTAGGTCGATACCTTAAAAATCATTTTGACTGAGTATATCTTGAGTAAGCGGATTATTTATCAATTTTTTTGTTTTTGCTGCTAACGCACACACCTATTTGTTATAGCAGTGGTTGCTTTAATATATATCTAAAGTTGCGATATATCTAAAGTTGCGTAATCTTAACGGCTATCTCCAAAAACTAAAATAAATCAAATCGTTAGTCAATTTAAAATAAAACAAGAATGGAAAGCTAACTTCGGGCGGAGCCGAAGTTGATATACCCTTGCAGATATGTGGCAGTTTATATTATTAGATATATATCGGATCTTATATAGTCGGCCGATCCTTATAAAACTCGGCATATCAAATTTGTTTGCCGAAAGTAGAATCCATACAAAGTCCTAGTCTTCTAACTTAAAAAACAACAGAGATATGGCATTTCCGATCAATCAGTTATATGGTAGCTATAGGATATAGTCGGCCGATCCTTATGATCTTCGGCAGATCGAATAAGTCTGCTAAAAGAAGAGTCCACAGCAAGTCCCATCCTTCTAACTTAAAAAACAACGAAGTTATGGCATTTCCGATCAATCAGTTATATGCAGCTATAGGATATAGTTGACCGATCCCGGCCGTTCCGACTTATATACTGCCTGCAAAGGAAAGAAGGATGTGTGCAAAGTTTGAAGTCGATAGCTTTAAAACTGAGAGACTAGTTTGCGTAGAAACAGACAGACGGACAGACGGACCGACGGACAGACGGACAGACGGACATGCTTATATCGACTCAGGAGGTGATCCTGATCAAGAATATATATACTTTATAGGGTCGGAGATGTCTCCTTCACTGCGTTGCACACTTTTGACCAAAATTATAATACCCTCTGCAAGGGTATAAAAATTTGTTTTTGAAAATATTTATATATATATATATATATTTATTTTTATAAGAAAACAAATTTTTTTTCATTGTTTTTTCCTTACCATTTAGATGTTTGGCTTTAAGGAAAGTGGAATAGATATCTAAAAACCCTTTCGAACAAGTATGCATGTTTAGATGGCTTTATTGGTTCTAAAGTTATCAGTTTTTAGTTTTTCATGTGATGAAAGAGCAAGAAACACATCATTACAATTAAATGTTGATAGATTTATTTTTATACCCTTGCAGAGGGTATTATAATTTTGGTCAAAAGTGTGCAACGCAGTGAAGGAGACATCTCCGACCCTATAAAGTATATATATTCTTGATCAGGATCACCTCCTGAGTCGATATAAGCATGTCCGTCTGTCTGTTTTTACGCAAACTAGTCTCTCAGTTTTGAAGCTATCGACTTCAAACTTTGCACACATCCTTCTTTCCTTTGCAGGCAGTATATAAGTCGGAACGGCCGGGATCGGTCAACTATATCCTATAGCTGCCATATAACTGATTGATCGGAAATGCCATAACTCCGTTGTTTTTCAGGTTAGATAGATGGGACTTGCTGTGGACTCCTCTTTTAGCAGACTTATTCGATCTGCCAAATTTCATAAGGATCGGCCGACTATATCCTATAGCTGCCATATAACTGATTGATCGGAAATGCTATATCTCTGTTGTTTTTTAAGTTATAGGGTTGGGACTTACTGTGGACTCTTCTTTTAGCAGACTTATTCGATCTGCCAAATTTCATAAGGATCGGCCGACAATATCCTATAGCTGCCACAGCTGGATTCTACTTTCGGCAAACTAAATTGAACTGTCGACATTTATAAGGATCGGCCGACTATATAAGATCCGATATATATCTAATAATATAAGCTGCCACATATCTGCAAGGGTATATCAACTTCGGCTCCGCCCGAAGTTAGCTTTCCATTCTTGTTTTAATATATGGTAAGACGTATGGGTAACTGGAAGCTTAGTTATAATTATCAGAGAGTAATTATTAGAACAAAAGAAAATAATGATTTAGGATCACTTCGAAAATTCAGTTTGCATTGAGATGCATAGGATTTGTTGCACAGATTGTTTAGGCTAATAAATTGGTTACGGTTAGTAGATTTTTTTTTTAATGAAAATGTGGAAGGCCAGGCGGAATGCAACACAAAGGATGTCGATGTATAATAATAATAAAAACATGCTGATTTTAAGCAACTAAACCTTGAAAGTATGGGAATTGGAAGCCAAATTCTTTCTTATCTTATGTATATTCTATATTAGCTTGCTCGTGCAAAGGGAGTGCAAAGGGAGGCTCGGCAGGTCGCCTAGAGTTCGCATTTAACGTCCAGATTAATTTCTAGACACCCTTGGGTTAGGGTGATTTAAGGAAGAGATTGTCTCCACCCGGGACCATTTTCCTGCCTCAAAGACTTATCTCCGACCCTATAAAGTAGATGTATTCTTAATCAGCATCAACAATCGAGTCAACATAGCTCTGTTTGATTTTGATTCACTAAAATGGAGCTGATGGGGGCATTGTGGAGTCCACAGACTAAATGTTGTCATATTCCAAAATATTCTTCATCTGAAAGTGCAAAAAAACAGTATATAACAGACACGTGCCGTGTAAGAATATATTTTAATGTGTATATTTCTATACCTATAAATACCTTATACCTTTTTTCGTTACCAAAATTGAAATCAGGTTTGTTAGGCGTGGCAGCCGCGTTTGTCACGTGTTTTTTCCAATCAAGAGGTTTTTTTTTATTTGATTATATATTATATATTATTTAAATTAAAACCTCGTTCCTCTTCTTTAAAAGAAGGCACTGTGTTCATATAATACTAAAAACGCATTGAAATATTCTGCTCCGTTCTTGCGCTATTAATTTTTGTCCGATGGTCAAATTTCTGATGGTCCGATGGTCTAAAAAGTAGTCAAATTTCCTGAAGTGTAGCGCCTCAAATTACGTTAACCATGATAAAAAGGCGGCCTAAAACAGAAATTACGCATCTCCTTAAGCGTAATTACAAAAAGAAAATTAGCACATTCAATATTAGTGGTGGAGGCCAGTACAAGAGGAAAAGGTATCGGAGACTAATGCAGTAAAGCCATTTGAGGGAGGAGGGCTGAAATTGTGCGAAATCAATATAGTCTCTGTGATCCTTACGTCAAATATATCCAATATATAGAACAAGCAATTATAATCTAGGATTTACATTTTTTTTGTACAACTTTACATTATGCTGAGTCGGTGTCGCAAACGGTTAATTGGTGGCACCAACGGAGAGCAGGAGAGAACTACTTGCTCTAGGTCAGCCTTTCTTTGGTTTGCTAAGTTGTTGTTGCTATCAACAATTAATTTAATTATATTGAAATAAGCATTATTTATGCATGATGCTCCCCCGCACACTCTGGGAGAGTGATGCTCTAACTCATTTTTGATTTCTATTAATTCCACAATGTTTGTTTGGATAATTTGTGCGATTTTATTTATTTATTTCATAGAATTTTATCTAGTATACAATACTTATAAATCTGTATAATTTACAATTAAAATTTTCTCAAAAGTGGAATTTTTTAAAAATCTGATGTGCGATATGTTCCAAATATTGCTCTGTAAATATCTGTACGTGAAGAGTTCTCATACGAAGATTTTCAGTGAAGTAAAGCCAAAGTCGGTTTTGTACGTCCTTGTAATTGAAAAGTGTGTAAAGAATGGATCGGTGTAAATTCAATTTCTTTTCCCAAGATCTTCTGGTGAACTAAAAAAAAGTATTTAGTATTCTAAATTTTAGAATATAATCGTCGTTTTATATAGAAGCATTATGGATTTGTGTGATTATGTTGGGCCTTTTGGAGCCGATGCTGAAGATTTTGATTGCAAATGGTTCTGACATTCTTAGTGAGAATTTCTCTTTATCTTTATATCTTCTTCTATGCAGGATTGAATGCCAATGTGCATGCCACTGAAGAGGTGAATGGCGCGGCGAAATGCACCGTGGTACGGTGCATGTAGTTTTTTACATGCGTTGTAGCTCACCAACCAGTAATTTCTATTTAAAATTTTAAAGAATTTAATAATATTTAATACAGTTTCAAGTTGAAGTGTAAGATTAGTGCAAAGTTGTTCGAAATTGTATTTGGAAACGGAGGTTATACTCAAAATTTAAAGGAAGTGCGACGAAAGAGACATTATTTTTGGTCGAAAGAGTGTTCGACGCCATGTGTTGAATAGTGGGTGGTATGCCTTTAAATGCAACTAGATTGTGCCAAATTAGGTTGTTTTTATTAATAAACGATTTGTTCATCCAATTTGTGGCCACAGCACATTTTCATCCGAGAACATCAACCTAGTACGGTGAAAAAAAATGATTAGTTCTGTTAACCACTCGCTCCTTTTTAAAATACTCAGCCACTTTGATTTTGAGTGGGTTCTTAAATGGAAGAACCAATCGTGTCTTTAAAAGATGTCCACTCGCACCTAGTTCAACGAAGCCATCTTTTGAATCCTTACTTTTTACATTGTTAAATAATGAACATGACCCTTGCCTTACCTAATTCATTGTAATTATGTATTCTGATGTCGTTAAACTTTGCCTTCAATACAGATTACAGATCAGCGATGTCCCAAACCCTATCACATGTACTAAAAAATTGATCTACTCGTTTACCTATAGTTCAAACGACTACAAAGAGGCGTGTACTTACGGAAAAGTCTTCGTATTTGTACACAAGTCCTAAATGTAAACGATTTGGATAACTTTCAAATTTTTTCTCAGCAAACTATATAAAGTTTAATCGATCGGAATGCAAAATTATGTCTTATTATCGATCTATCCCTCAGCAACTATATGAGCGGGCCTAAGGGTGTCCTATTATATTTGGAATACCACCATATATCGTGTGCTTGGTTTTATACAATTCAAGCGACTTTTTAAGAGAATAGCAAAAAAAGGCGACAAATAAAAATTGTATATAAAATTGATGCTATAGGAGAGTTTATATTTGATAAAATTTTTAAATTTTTTAATATAATTAACGAGCAAAGGATCAAGGATTGTTAACGTAGGCCGACAAAAAATAAATTTTTATTTTTTAATTAGTCGGAATGGCCGGGATCCGTGGACTATATCCTATATTTGACAAATAAGTGATTGATAGGAAATGCCATAAATTTGGGTTTTAAGTAAGAAGGATATCACTTTCTATGTATTTCTATGTAGGGCACACTAAGCATTTTCCATTTGGGCACTTTATAAGCAGGAGTCTTATTTTTATTTCGCATCGCAAAATTTTTGCAACCATTGTTATAGTACTCACTACTGATCCTTTGGTTTAGCTTATTTAACACTCAGAGATTTCTGAATTCTGACAATTCTAAGGTAGAAACGTCCTTGTACATGGATTTGCTTAGTCTGTTGCGATAAGTTAAAAAATTTGTTTTTAAGTAAATAAATGGTGGTAAATTAATGCAAATGATTTATAAAGTAAAAATAATAAATTAACAATTTAAATAGTGTGTAACAATATTTTGTCGATTTCATTTATTGACTATCACAGCGTTCATCAGTGTGGGCGGCGACACACATGCCCTAGTTTGTAGCTAGCGCGTAGACACTTTGCTTACATACATATAGAGTATGTATGTAATACATTTATATTACATACATTGCCGAAGAATACAAAATTGTATATTTCGGCTCCGCCGATATTTTTTTATACCCTTGCAGAGGGTATTGTAATTTTTGTCAAAAGTGTGCAACGCAGTGAAGGAGGACCCTATAAAGTATATACATATATTCTTCATCAGGATCACCTCCTGAGTCGATATAAGCATGTCCGTCTGTCCGTCTGTCTGTCTGTTTCTACGCAAACTAGTCTCTCAGTTTTAAAGCTATCGACTTCACACTTTGCACACATCCTTCTTTCCTTTACAGGCAGTATATAAACCGGATCGGATAACTAATTATCGGAAATGCCATAACTTTGTTGTTTTTTAAGTTAGAAAGATGGGACTTTATATGCTTCCCATTTTGGGTAAACTAATTCGATCTGCGAAATTTCATAAGGATCGGCTGACTATATAAGATCCGATATATATCTAATAAAATAAGCTGCCACTTAACTGCAAGGGTATATCAACTTCAGCTTCGACCGAAGCTAGCTTTCCTTTCTTGTTTTTTTTTCCCCCTTGAAATAATCCAATCACCCGGAGTCATGAAACCAGCAAAAAAAACTTCTGGCGAAGCCGATGTTAGTAAACCCTTAAGATAAAACCCCTTCAGCCTTCTGGTAGACTTCTGGTTATTTTACTTCCTTATAAATTTGTAAAATTTTTGTTTAAATAAATGCAAAACAATATTTACATATATATATATAATAAAAAATAATAAAATCTTGTATGAAGTTTATACATATACAAATAAATTATTTTGTAATTTGTATATAGGAAGGCATTGTTATGGACCCTATGACGTATAGCGAAAAACGTTCTCGTCAATTACTTGAGGAACGTTTGGAGAGTATTATTAGTGCAGCGGCTTTAATGGCGGATGCAGATTGTACTAGAGACGAGCGGCGAGAGAGAATTGTAGCCGAATGCAACGCTGTGCGACAAGCTTTACAAGATCTTTTATCCGAATATATGTCAAATGTAAGTTTTTATTTCATAAATTTTCTTTATATAAATAATTATTAAGATAAATATTTTAAGATGACTCAAAAAGATAACAGCCCTGGACTTGTCCGTGCAATTGATCAAATGTGTCGCAAAACACGTGACTTACGACGACAATTGCGAAAGGCTGTTGTTGATCATGTTTCCGACTCGTTTTTAGAAACTACAACTCCTTTAATAGATTTAATTGAAGCTGCAAAAACTGGAAATGAAAAGAAAGTTCGTGAGAAAGCCGATATATTTACTAAACACGCAGAAAAACTTGTAGAAGTTGCAAATCTTGTATGCAGTATGTCTAATAATGAAGATGGTGTCAAAATGGTTCGATATGCCGCTGCCCAAATTGAGAGCCTTTGTCCCCAAGTAATAAATGCTGCATCTATATTAACAGTACGCCCCAATTCTAAAGTGGCTCAAGAAAATATGTCTACTTATCGCCAAGCTTGGGAAGTTCAAGTTCGTATTTTAACTGAAGCGGTGGATGACATAACAACAATTGATGATTTTTTGGCAGTATCTGAAAATCATATACTTGAAGATGTTAACAAATGTGTAATGGCTTTACAAGTAGGTGATGCCAAAGATTTACGTACAACCGCTGGAGCTATTCAAGGTCGATCTTCACGAGTTTGTAATGTCGTTGAAGCGGAAATGGATAATTACGAACCTTGTATTTATACAAAGCGGGTTTTAGAAGCAGTAAAGGTGCTCCGTGAACAAGGTATGTTGTTTAAATTTGATCATAATTTTATAACTTTTCTCTGAAAGAATTTTTCGATACGGTTGATATGATATCTCAAGTTCTTACTAGCCGGATTACTTAAAATTTAGCATTTGTTGGTTTGTGAGAGAGACATTCATTAAGATTGAGAATTTAGTCTTTTTTCATTCTCCAGATGATCACAAGAGTCTAAATCATCATAAGCATTTTCAATTTGCATTTGAAAAAGCATATCTCTATGAAAAAGTATTGTTAAATATAAATAAACAAATCTGAGTATTAAAATAGGGTTGTGAGACAAATGTGCATCATTTTTTAAAATTTTATGCAAATGAGAAAAAGATCCAAATGCAATTTTTTCAGGATTTAAATTAGCTGGTGGTCCGCATGCAACCGTCTGTCCGTCTGTTTCAACGCAAACTAGTCTCTCAGTTTTAAATCTATCGCCTTCAAACTTTGCACACACCCTTCTTTCCTTTGCAGGCAGTATATAAGTCGGAACGGCCGGGATCGGTCAACTATATCCTATAGCTGCCATATAACTGATTGATCGGAAATGCCATATCTCTGTTGTTTTTTAAGTTAGAAGGATGGGACTTGCTATGGATTCCTCTTTTGGCAGACTTATTCGATCTGCCAAATTTCATAAAGATCGGCCGACTATATCTTTAGCTGTCATATAACTGAATATATACCTTACTTATTTTAATGATGCTTGGGACTGTTTTCAACATTTTATTAGAACATTTTTTTGGTAGTGAAATTCTTTTATATCTAAGTTATAATATAAGCTGTCACTTAATTGCAAATTAATTGTTATATCAAATTTCTTCTTGTTTTTTCCTTTCTTGTTTGTCGTTACTTTTGCGATATTTTTTAGTAAAATATTTTTCAAAAATATTAAACAAGAATTTGGGGAACTATAACGCTATTTTTGTTTAGTAAGAATAGCATACTACATAAAAAAATTTTATTTGAATAAAATGGCAACTCCAATAAAATTTTGTTTAAACCAAAATCAAAATGTGATGTAGAGTTGCTATTATTTTTGCTATTATTATTTTTTTGTTATTGTGTTTATTTGGTCGATAGTTCCATGTTTTCTACTACAGCCAAATTTCTGTGCCGGGAGTATTGTGAGCTTCCAGATATGGTATTATACGAGTTGGAAGGCATTTTTCAAACAATTTAGACAAACAGGATATTACGCTTATTAGCCTTTATGATAACGGAATTGTGTGGTTTTTTTCGTGCTTTGGTATAATTTTATTGCTAGACTTCTTCTACTTCTTCGGGAAGTAGACAAGATTAATAATACCATTGAAAAGATTACAGAAATCCTCAACGCTGATTGGAAGTTCAATTAACATATTTGGAGTCAATAAGGAGGTGTTCCTTGCAAACGTATACTTTCTGGTTGAATTGGTGGCCCACAAATAAATTTGTAGCAGGATTTGGGTGGAAAACACTTTGGAGATGTGAATGTTTCAGCTCTGTCTTGGTCGCTGCGGACCCAGAATCCCGAAGAGTTTTTTATCGGAGTGGTCGTTTCCATCAGAGCGCTTAAATTTGAATGAGTCCTCCACAGAGGATTGAACTTTGTAGAGGCTTTGTACTTGTTGACGAATATGTATGGATATACCGCAGCTGTGCAATTTCCGCCTGTGGCCGAAGAGCCTGGTCGAGTGATCCATTGCATCCTTAAGGCGTTATTTGAAGATGACGATCTGCTGGTCTGCCAAGCACGACGCGTCTTTCCACACAAGCTGTTCTATTTGGTGATTGGATTTATAAAGTTGGTTCGCTTGTACTTCCTTCCCTTGCGGTGTAGAGATTATGGCTGCCGCAATGAGTACGAGACGTACTCATTCCAGGGGACGTTCCACGGGACGTACTCATTCCATACACCCTTCCAGGACGACAGTGGTCAGTGGTTTTTTTTCATATACGGGTTTGTTGGTAGACCAGTGAGCGGCTCTGTGATTCATCGGTGCAATAGATATTGCATCTTTTAGATAAATAGATACCGCATGAAATGGCAAGATATGCAAGTAATAATTTTTGAACAAAATGGAGATACATACGTCAGGTTCAATTAAAATGGTAAGGTAACAATACATAAACAATGGTAAGGTAAAAGAAGACATTTTAAGTTTTATTGTTGTATCATTGTATGTATCATAGTCATTAACAGACTAAAAACATTTTTAGTTCTTCGGCTATAAATAGCAGAATTTTTGCTCATACTAGGGCATGTGGTTCGAGGCAAAGGCCCTTACTCTTAGTCTACTCCGCCTTGACGGAGCGAAAGATATCTGGCTGTAGGTGCTGAAAATTAGCAAATCCCGTTGAAGTCGAGCGGCCTAGAAAGAGTTGGCTTACGACAAACGAAGCAATTTTTATATCTTTCGCCCAAGTTACTCTCAAAGCAAATAAGTCGTTTTCTTTCGTTAATAAGTCGTTATTTATATATTTAAAAAGGTTCCTTACTTATTAGGCAATTTCTGAAAACATTTGAGGGGATTCATTGTGACAATTGGCATCTCGTCAGGTTGCAGAAGAAACAATTGTAATTTAAAATAGCTCATAGATTTGTTCAAAAATTTAATTTGTGTTTCGGGTCTAAACATTTTTTTTTTATCTTGCAGGGTATATTAATGTTGTCTAGATGTTTGTAATAAATTCAATGAATCATCTCTCATCTCTCGCCCCTATAAAGTATATATATTCTGATCTTGAGTTTATAAAAAGAAAACATGACCGTCTGTCTATTTCGATGCTTCTTACTAAGAGACTATAAAACCTATAGAGTTGCACAAAACTCTGAATTGCTTGCAGGCAGATCTAGTTGAAATATTAGTCATAAAAACGATCGGGTAAATTTTCGTATTTTTAAAGATATTTTGACTTAGCTCGGTTCCCGTCCGAGATAGTAAGGGTAGAGTAGGATAATGTGAAGTATCACGAGGAAAAGTGTTGCACAGATTATTTCAGGTTTCAGGTTATACGTAGAGATCAAACTGACAAGAGGTTGTAGAGACCATTGTAGTCAGAACATAATACACTGACGGGATCGTGTTGGGCATATATCGAACTACCATGGCTAAGGAGTAGAGTACAAAAGTTTTTAGTCCTTCTACTAGGAACATAACAATTAAGCGTGTTAGTAAATGCTGGCTGTCTACATTACCATTAATAAGATTATATAGAAACACGACACCCATCATCGTTCTACGGTTTGTTAGTGATGGTAAGTTGATTAATAAGAGTCTACTATGGTAAGAGTAAAGGTGAAGATTTGCATCCCAATTAAGTCCTCTAAGGGCGATAATCAGGAAGTTTTTTTGAATCGATTCTATGTCTGCAGACATGATCCATACTCAAGACTCGGACGAACGAATGATGTATATGAAGTTTTGACTATCTTTAAATAAAACCAAGCTCGAATCGAATTCGACTAACAAACGGATGCTTAACAGCTTAGCCATTGGTCATTACATTGCTGAACAACGTGCATGGAGGGAAATTTTACCTTTAAAAACACGACCCACACTGGTGCTTTAAAAGTATAAAGTATACCCATAAAGTATAGTAGTATAAGCAGTTGTTACTTCGTTAAACTGAATGTCAACGTGACACTGATCGCTCAGCTGACAAAAAATTTTAACGAGTGACGAGAAGCTTCACCGGATTATATCCGAGCGAGACTATCAACTTATTTACAAGCTAAAAAGAGACTTATTATAACCTTGCAGAGGATATTATAATTTTAGGCAAAAGTGTGCAACGCAGTGAAGGAGACATCTCTGACCCTATTAAGTATATATATTCTTGATCAGGATCACCTCATGAGTTGACATACGCATGTCCGTCTGCCCGTCTGTCTGTCTGTTTCTACGCAAACTAATCTCTAAGTTTTAAAGCTATCGACTTCAAACTTAGCTTATATTCTCTTCTTTGCAGGCAGTATATGAGTCGGAACGGCCGGGATCGGTCCACTGTATTCTATAGCTGCCATATGACTGACCATAACTTTGTTGTATTTTAAGTAAGAAGGATGGATTCCACTTTGGGCAAACTAATTCGATCTGCCTTATTTCATAAGGATCGGCCGACTACGAGTATATCCTATATCTGTCATATAACTGATTGATCGGAAATGCCATAACTTTGTTGTTTTTTAAGTTAGAAACATGGGACTTTCTAAGAATTTAATTTGGGGAAAACTTATCCGATTTGCCGATAACGTTCGACCGACTATACAAGATCCGATATCGGCTCCGCCCGAAGTTAGCTTTCCTTTCTTGTTTTTTAGTTTTTATTTTCTTAATTTTACCTAGAATATACTTATTAGAATATATTATTTCTTAAGGAAGGGTCATAGATTGATAGTTTAATAACTCATGATCATATGTCATTTGAAACTACTTATAAGAACAAAGTATCAAGTTAATAAACTTTGAAATTCAAATTCTGGGATTATATAAATATTTAAAAACGCAATCTTATTAGAATATAGAAAAAAATGGAATATAACCGCTTTTCATATAATTTTTTCGTTTCTTTTATTTTTAGTAATGAACAAATTCGATCAACGAGTGGAAGCAGCAGTTGGAGCCCTTGCAAATACCTCCAATAAAGATGTAGACGAAAATGACTTTATTGATGCTTCTCGTCTAGTTTATGATGGAGTTCGAGAAATTCGTAGGGCAGTTCTTATGAATAGAGTAAGTTTTACTTGTTATTTATTTTTTAAATATTACTAAATATTATATGATATTATTGTACTGCGGCAGTGTGACCAAAAGACCAGATCAATATTTGTTCTGAAAATGTAAACTAAGTAATCACTAAAATATTTGATCCTCCGCGGAGCTTTATAATTTTTATACTCTTGCAGAGGGGATTATAATTTTGGTCAAAAGTGTGCAACGCAGTAAAAGAGACATTCTTTTCAGAGTTTACATTTCAAAGAGGCGATATAAGCATGTGCGTCTGTGTGTTTCTACGCAAACTAGTCACCCAGTTTTAAAGCTATCGACTTCAAACTTTTCACACATCCTTCTTTCCTTTGCAGGCAGTATATAAGTAGGAACGGCTAAGATCGGTCAGCTATATCCTATAGCTAAACACATCCTATAACTGATTGATCGGAATGCCACTCAAATGCCATAACTTTGGTGTTTTTATGTAAGATCGATGGGTTTTTCATAAATTCCATTTTGGGTTAACTTATCCGATCTTCCAAATTATATTATATCTTCCAATATAAGGACCGGCTGACTATATCCTCTAGCTGTCATATAACAAGCATGTTTCCAACATTTTTATTAGAAAATGTATTTGATTGTGAAATTCTTTTAAGGATCGGCCAACTATATACGATCCAATATATATATAATAAAATAATAAATAAAATGGAAAAATTTATCTGATTCTTTTAAAGAATATGAAGACTATAAAGGTATAAATGATTAGCGTTGAGATTTAGCACAGAGAGATTTAGCCTGATTTGCTTGCAGAAAGATTAAATTTTTAAGATCGGAAAATTATACCATAAAACTGCTATAACTGATCAGGTCAACTTTCTTATTTTTCAAGATTTTGACATTCGATTTCACCTTTTAAGAGACAGTGTATGTATTAAAAGATTAACAATTGTTAATTCCGGATCGGCCGACTATGTATAATATAAAATAAAAATAAAAATAAAAAAAATATTAAAAAAAAAAATAAATAAATAATTTTTCCACTGTTGATCTCATGAGCGACGCTTAGACATGCTCAACAAATTAGCACACTCTGCCACACATCGACGATCAAAGCGCAAATCAAGCATGATATTCCTTAAAAATCAAGTATTTATCATAAAAAAATAAAGTTAATTTACTTCGTTTAACATTTTTTCTTTTACTTTTGAAATTTAAAAATAAATAAAAATAAAAAAGGTAACAAAAAAGGCACGCTCTTGCTAAGCTCTTTGAAATGTAAACTCTGAAAAGAAAAACTGCAAGGTTATACTAACTTCGGCTGCAGCAGAAGTTGGGATTTCTTTCTCGTCTTGTTTGTTTTTATTTTAATTATTTAATTACATTTAAAAAATCATTTCTACATAAAGTAAATGTTTTGTTTTTATGGAAAAAATGGATAAGCCCAACTTAACATACTTTATGGTTTTCCCATACACCGCACATAATTCAGTCAGAGCTCACTCCCAGACTTTTACCATTCAACTTTTGGGAGCCAGAAGTTACTTCAGCTTTGTAATCACTTTCTAGCATAACTCAAGAAGAAACCAGCAGAATCGATTACTTCAATTTATAAGACTTTGGTTAGGAAATACAAACATAACAAACAAGCACCTCCTTGACCTAAAACCCTAACAATTGTGCTCATGAAATTGTGAGGCATCAACAACTCCCATAAACATGGAACACATATGCGGAACACATATGCACATATGAAATATTTCAATGCGAAGTCCGAAATGTGCGAAAATTTAGTTTTCAACATTTCACTGACACGATTATTTTTAAATATACTTCGTAAAGAGATTTCAAATGCATTAATATTTAATTTAATTAATACTAATACTACTAATTTTTAATATCGGCCTATATCCAAAGATTAAAACAAAAATGTAACAGAAACGGTGCGATTGGTAATTATTTCGAATTTCTTATCAGATGGTCAGTTTCATTCATTGTCGTGCGACATTGAGTTAAACAAAAATTTTTGTTTAACTTGAAAATTATATTTTCCACATTTATTTTGCTTAGCTCTAAATTAATGTTTAATTAATATAGAATATCGAATTTATGTGTAATTATTTAAACATAAATGGAAGAAAATGTCGCGTGCGACAGAGGTAAAAATTTAATTAAGAAAAAAAACTACCAACTATTTCCAAGTGAAACAAAAAGAACTACTAAGATCAATTAATAAATAATGTTTTAAAATTGATTGCAGAGAAATCAATCTCATTTCACTGAAATGAGCGTTTGAAAAGTTTTTAGAAAAAGTAACTTCTATCTCTTCTAACTTCTAGGGCGACAGCCCTAGAATATTTTTTAAAACAAAAAGTCATCCAAAATATATATTTGCACCAATTATAGTACTTGCCAAGAGCTCACTTGATTCAAAAGATTCACTTTTTTAAAAATAAAAAACAGCACATTGCGTACGAATGTCGCGTTCGACATTAGAGAATTACCCTTATATAGTTTTGTAAACTTTAATATCATCTTACTAACTTAATGATCTTTATTTTAGAGTTCAGAAGACCTTGATACCGACACAGAATTTGAGCCTGTAGAGGATTTGACTTTAGAAACACGAAGCAGATGTAAGTTATAAATATTTTTTAAATAGTTTAAAATAAATATAATTACATTTTTTTTTTTTTGTAAATATAATTTCTCTGATCGTATTTCGGTCTAAACCCAAGTTTTGACAGATCTTGTGTTGAAGTTTAAAGATATTTTTGTACACTTTTTCTTTTTCCGAAAGTGTATAACGTAACTAAGTTTGCAAATATATTAGCTTGACTGCTCAAACAGAATTAAACAAAAATATCAATTAGAGCAACGTGGGGGATTTAAATTTTGTTCAAAAGTGTGCAACGCAGAGACCCTATTAAAAATATCACAGCGGACGGCCGTCCGCTAGGTGGCGACATGCATGCCCTGCTTGTAGCAGGCGCGTGAAGACACTATATAGAGCCGAAGAATTAATAATTTTCTGTGTGCGTTCAATCTGAATGAGTGATATACCAAATGAAAGGTTTTATTTTCATTAGAGGGATTTAATCTAAACATTGGCCAAAAGTATATTGGCTTGGGAGAAATTTGCGTAAATGTAATACGCTTCCGATTCACTAAATTGAAGATAGTGGGGACATAGGTTTTACCAGACAAAATATTTTTATAGACGCAGATTCTGCTCCAAAATACGCGTCGATTGGTATCTCAACCATTCCGATTCGACATTTTTTTTCAAAACTTATTCAGGAAAAACGATTTTTAAAGAATTTCCCAAATGAAAATGTTTTTAAAATTTTACTCCGAAATAATGTCCCGTCCGCGGTTGCCTTATTTTGTTTTTTAAAATTTTGAAAAAATTTGAGTATGTTAGTTACCAAAATCTAAGCAACGTTTGTTCTACAATTTTTTTTAAATTACTTAAGGTTACCTTAAAAAATTAAAAAGACTTAAAGTATCGCGTAACTTGATACTTGATATATCGTAATTTGATATTCGAAAAACGATATTCTTGAGGGTTTCTGAGTGCGGTGACAAACGTTCATGCAACGCCCAAAATATCTGATATCATATTATCAGATATTATATCTGCATTATCATATCTGACCAATTTTGGTGACGAATAAATGCAATATATGTACACAAAATTACATATGAAAAATATTCTTATTCGGCACGTGGAACAATACCAATATACCATATAAACACGTGCCGGGTAACAATATTTTTCATATGTAATTTTTTGTGAAAAATTTTTTTTTATTTAATTTTTTATTTTTTTACTGGAAATACTTGCGGCCACACCGGCCAACGAGGTACAACATTCGTTCGATATGCTTTTAGATCGTGCAAAAAGCTGTATTGAAGTAGAAGGAGACTATTTTAAATTAAATAAATTGAAATAGAAATTGAGTAGAAAAGAAATTGAAAGAAATTGAGTATTATTAGATATATATCGGATCTTATATAGTCGGCCGATCCTTATAAAACTCGGCAGATCAAATTAGTTTGCCGAAAGTAGAATCCATACAAAGTCCCAGTCTTCTAACTTAAAAAACAACAGAGATGTGGTATTTCTGATCAATCAGTTATATGGAAGCTATAGGATATAGTTGACCGATCCCGGCCGTTCCGACTTATATACTGCCTGCAAAGGAAAGAAGGATGTGTGCAAAGTTTGAAGTCGATAGCTTTAAAACTGAGAGACTAGTTTGCGTAGAAACAGACAGACGGACCGACGGACAGACGGACATGCTTATATCGACTCAGGAGGTGATCCTGATCAAGAATATATATACTTTATAGGGTCGGAGATGTCTCCTTCACTGCGTTGCACACTTTTGACCATAATTATAATACCCTCTGCAAGGGTATAAAAATGTAAAATGTTAGCTATTCAATAAAATTATTATTATAGAACATAAAATAGTAAACTTAAATAATATAAGTTTTAATTTTTCATGAATAAATTTTTTCTAAGTTAAAGTCCCACGCAAAAATTTTTCTTAGTCCCAAGCGATATGAAACTTTTCTGTCTTGTTTTTTTAGAGCAAAATCTTTGTTGAGGGAACGAATTTCCTCTCTTAACTCGGGGTGGGTTAGCTCAAGCATCGAGCTCAAGCATAGCGCCGAAAAGTTCGACTGGGAACTTTTTTTTGGCCTCTAGGGCCAAACAAGCAAATCCATATAATCCATAAAATATAACAGATGGCGACAGAGGACAGGATCCTCGGATCAAGGAGCTAGGAACTTGCAGACCGAGAACGTAGAGTCTAGCGACACTGAAACGAAGACAATAGAATTGCACACATAAAGTCGCTATTATATGTAAACAGACCACCACCAGCGTGGGAAGCAGCGCATAATCTGCAAGCCGAACTTGACTACCAAATGATGCCTCGAGCAGACAAAAACCCATAACGTAACTCACTTAGTTAATAATCAAAAAAAGGCCATTCCAAAGTTAAAGTAAATTTTAAAAAAGAAGAAAGTCTGCCCCGGTGACCCTCCGGGGATCCCTTTGCAACGCAACGTGCGAGCATATCTTCAGCCTTACGACAACCATTGCATGACCGGCACCCCGGAAATCTGCAGCCCAATCCACGTAAAGGACCTGTACAGCCAGCAACAATACTAAATTTGTTTTTTATATATCAAATTAATGAACTGCGTTTCAATACTAACTCCATAAGTTGCATTAGTAAGGCCCTGCGTTGCATTATAATTATACATTTTTTATACCCTTGGCTGAAAAATTTTTGGGAGGCTGAACAATTTACTTATTTGGCAGGCAAAGATGCGAAATTCGTCATTATATACTCTTTCTAGACAAACGATAGACTTTCCATAATTACTCTAGGTGACCTGGAATGCTTTGCCTAAGGCTTCACCAGAGAGGCAAGAAATTAAATGATTGAATTTCTCGATAACAGGAATGTTCACATCTTTATCTACTAAGGTCTCGAAAAGACTTATAAAATTTTAGATTTTTTTTGATATTTTTTTTTTGAAACAAAAAAAAAGCGTATACATACATACAACAGCGGATAACGGTGGGAAGCGAAAACGATAAGTTTATCGCTGCATCTATTTATATGTACACCAAAAATTTTTTGCACATTTATTTTGATCTCTAATATACAAAATCATTTTGGCTGCACTTAAACTATTTATTTGGAAAATTTATAATACCGAGAACGAGGGGTAGGGTCGCAGTGATTGTGGAATATTATATACATATATGGAGATCTTGCAATAACTGTTAACCGTTTTTTACTTTTAGTTTTGTATCAGAACTTAACCGAAAAAAACAAAGTATGCTTCTTCTCTCTCTTAGAGAAAAACCTTTGATTTGAAATATGTAGGTTTTCGGTTGAACTTTAAAAAGATGAGCTACATTTTATAGGGTCAGTAAAAAATATCTCACAGAAACCGAAGCACATGAGTGCTAACACACTGAGAGTTTTCAAAAGACCGAAAAAAGAAAAATTCAGTTGAAACTGTCTTTTGTGTTTTGACTCAAAAACAACAAACTTTGCCTCAACTCCAGTTTCAAATATATTCCTAAATAAAAAATATGGGGATAGCCGAGATGTAATGTTTTCATCAAGGAAATAAAGGGGAAATAAAAGGGTCTGTGTTCAAATTCAACAAAAAAAAAAAAAGTTTATTCTTACTAATTAGTTTTTTCTAATTTGGCCTATTTTAAAATTCAATATTTCAAAGAATTCGAGATTCAATTGACATCATATTGATAAAATATATAAAAGGAATTTAGTTTAACCGATTCCTTTTTCGAAGTTCTCCTGCAAACCCACCAGTTTAAATTTACAAAAACCTTGTTTCATGAATCGTTGAGCATTCTTAATAGAAATAACTGTTAAAACGAAAAAAAAAGTTAAAAAAAAAAATAAGGAGCAAGACGATCAACAAATCAAAGTCAAAAATCAAATTGACAAATATCCAAAAGACTTTTTTTTTCAAACTCTCAGTCTCAGAAGTTTTTTTTTTGTTCGATAATTACATTTTACCAGTAATTTTTGAATATAAAATTGAAAGCATTGAGGACTTGTTATTGAAAACGTGTTGTAGAAAACCGTGCATCGAGAACGGTACCGTTCCAGAATTTTAAAGTCAAAGTAAAATCAAAGTCAAAAATCAAAAATGATATTGAAAGTGATGAGAAAAAGGTTAAATTGGATGGTCGAGATGGAAATCAGAAATATTGGTGTGATCTAAGGCATCCCCGGCAGACTTGCTATAAGCAGTGGTAGCTGCCTAATGGTCTGGGCAGTTTTTAGCTTATTGGGAAAATCTCCAATTTGCTTTGTATCGAGCCGGATTGATTCACAAATGTAGAATATATCTCCTAGAATAAATTAATCTCCTAGAAAGCGAACTTATATCATTTGCGGAAAATTTTCAACGCGATGACTGGATATTCAAACAGGATAATGCTCCTATACATGTTTCAAGGTATACGAAATCATTTCTGGAAACAAAAGATATCCCATTATTGGACTGGCCAGCTGTAAGTCCGGACCTGAATCCTATTGAGGATCTTTGGGGAATTCTTTCTTAAAAGTTTATGATGGTGGAAGACAATTTAATACCTTAAGAAGTGGGCAGTTATAAACATAAGCGTGCTTACAAATTTAGTAAATTCGATGCCTCGACGATTACAATTAGTTGTAGAACGAAATGGAGATTCAATATCTTACTAATATTTTTAACAGCCTAAACCTGGAATATAAACATCCATTAATTTCAAAAATATGTTTTGCTCATTCTGCTTTTATACAAATATCAATTTTCGTTGAATAACATTTTCAAATTAATATTGTATTAATAAAATAATTCAAACAACTGTAAATAATTGTTTCATAAACTGTCTTTATAAATTACTTGTTAAAAAAATGAAGTAAAAGCTTGCAAAAAAACATTCAAAATATGGTTGCACAAATATTAATTTTACCGAGGTATATGGGTAGCAGTTTTCGCCTGGGAGATATGGGTATAGGTATTGCAGTAGTCAGTAGTCCCTATTGCAGTAGTCACTGCCGATTCTAGTTCAATTACTGTTAAGTTTCGGCCCAAATGTGTGTCAGAGCGGATACCAAAGTAGGTTGATAGTTTCCCGCCTGCTAAATGGGGAGGACGATCTATGGTCGTTCTATGGTGATGCTGCGTGTTGACATGTGCTGTTAATTTTCTATATATATATATTTTTTTTTTTACAATATTTTGTCGTCTCCGTTTTATATTTTAAAATGTAAGATCAATTTTTTTTTTAGTAACACATTATAAATATGTATGTAACAAGAAAGAAAAGCTAAATTCGGATCGGCCAATCCTTATTACATTTGGCAGATCAAATTATTTTGCCCAAAGTGGAATCCTTAGAAAGTCCTACCCTTCTAACTTAAAAATGTGCCCTAAGTGGAATCCATAGAAAGTCCCATCCTTCTAACTTAAAAAACAACAAAGTTATGGCTTTTCCGATCAATCAGTTATATGACAGCTAAAGGATATAATTGACCGATCCCGGCCGTTCCGACCTATATACTGTCTGCAAGAGAAAGAAGAATGTATGCAAAGTTTGAAGTCGATAGCTTTAAAACTGAGAGACTAGTTTGCGTAAAGACAGACAGACGGACATGCTTATATCGACTCAGGAGATGATCCTAATCAAGAATATATGTATATACTTTATAGTGTCGGAGATGTCTTTCCTATAATACCCTCTGCAATGGTATAAAACAACTTTTTATTACTCAGACATTGAGCTAAATGTCCAAGAGAGCACTTTTTGTCGCTTTCTTTAGTTATGCTCGTTCACAATCCGTTTGCTTATAAAGGACGGTTAAAAAGTCTTTCTATGTCTGTATGTAAAAAATTCGTGGGACTCATTTGGTTTTGTGAATTTCGCTTGTGAACACTAATCTAGTGATCTTGCTCTCTAGTGCGAGCTTTTCATTATATACTTCCAGGGGGTATTCAAATTTTACGGCAATTAACGGCAAACTATGATTATATTAAGTAAGTTGATGGTAAATGTAATAAAAAAAACTAAAATTCTTGGTGGCATCACTTATATTATATTGCAAGGGTATATCAACTTTGTCTACGCCCGAAGTTAGCTTTCCTTTCTTATTTAAGTTAAAATAATGTGATTTATTTGGAATTCTTTGGGTAAATTTCATAAAGATTTGGCGACCATTAGATATATCCAATAGCTGACACATAAATTTATATTAATCGAAAATTTCCACCGTTTCCATAACTGAACAATCGAAAAGTTTATAAATTCTGTGTTTTTTATGATAGAATCCATTTTTCCACATTTATATTATTAGAAATTATTTTATTATTGAAATTCTCATAAGTAAGCATTTTTATTTTAGCAAGCGCCCATACTGGTGATCAAACTGTCGACGAATATCCAGATATAAGTGGAATATGTACTGCTCGAGTAAGTAATTATACATTATTTGTTTATAAATAAACAAAACATCAATTTTAATTTGAAATTTGTAGGAGGCTATGCGAAAAATGACAGAAGAGGATAAGCAAAAAATTGCGCAACAAGTGGAATTATTTCGAAGAGAAAAACTTACTTTTGATTCAGAAGTAGCAAAATGGGATGACACTGGAAATGACATAATTTTTTTGGCAAAACACATGTGTATGATTATGATGGAAATGACTGATTTCACCAGGTAAGAATCCTTTTTAAATAATTTGATTCTTGTTGGCTAATTTTATCCTGATGTGCGAAAAAATAACAGCAGTCTTGAACATATGTTGAAAGTTTTAACTTGAAACTTATTATATCGGGTCATGCAGCTGATATCTAGAAATCGTAATGTGTTGTTGGTAAATGAGTTTGGAGGAGAGCAAAATTTAAAGGAAATGTTAACTTTTTTAAATGTGGTTGTTTAAGTTTATGTCGGATGTTACATCGATGTTTTTGACCGATGTGTAGTAGATATTTTGGAACAGAGGTCCCAAATTGATGTTAAATTTTTAATTATTGTAAATATTATAGCGTTGTCTGCTTACAATGAGATGTTTTTTCTTTATGTCGAGATAAAATGTTATTCAAATGTTATCAATACTCAAGAAAGAGGGGAGTCTTGTGGAATTGCGGTGTGCAAAATGTCGGTATTCCAGGTGAAATTGTTTATTTGAACCCGGAAAGAGCTATTGGGCATAATGGGCTTAATAAGGTTATAAAGCCTTGGTCCAATGCCCCAGCACTCTGGTCGACAGAGTACGGCATAACTCCCCAAGCAAGCGAAGTATCTTTCAAAATCCGTTACGAGGAAAGAGACATTATTTTTGGTAGAAAGAGTGTTTGACGCCATGTGTTGAATTGAAAACAAACGGGCATTTACTTATATTTATATTTAAATCAATTTGGGATTGTATAAAATTCCATATCGCTTCACCTGTGCTTTGGTATATTTGGAGATAAATTAATAAATTTGGTTATGTCTGAGCCATGCATAGCTCAGCTCTGCATTTTCATCTTTTTTATGTTGCTTCTATTTGCTTCAACTCAACACTTCTAGCTTTCCCACAAGACTCGGTCCCGATTCGCTCCAGTGGCCCTCCTTATATAGCGCCGAGGCTCCCGTTAATTCTTGTAACTCTCGCTTCCTGCCGATAATGTTTCTGGTTTCTATTCTCACCGATAATCCTTCCCAGTCGGACTTTCGGGCGATAGAACTGCTTGACCATATGCGTGGCTGTCGCTTTTCGATATAAAACTTAACCCACCCCGAGTTGCGAGAGGAAATTTTTTCTCTGAACAAGAATTTTGCTCTCAAAAAACTGGACTTGCATCTCGCTTGCGACTGAAGCACTAACAATTAAACATAGGTCAATATATTTAAACATATATTCTTGAGCAGGATCATCTCCTGAGTTGATATAAGCATGTCCGTCCGTTCGACTGTCCGTCTGTCTGTTTCTACGAAAACTAGTCTCTTTTAAAGCTATCGACTTCAAACTTTGCACAAACCCTTTTTTCCTTTGCAGGCAGTATATAAGTCGGAACGTCTGGGATCGGTCGACTATATTCTAAAGCTTTTGCTTCCTCTATTTATCTTAAAGCGAACGGACGTGAATTTTTGTGCGCACTGCGTTAATGTTAAATCTTGCTATATCATAAATAAACAAACCGGTGTTTATTGATATTTATTTATATATTTTTAAACCAATTTTTTATACTATATATCCGTATCGGTTCGCGTGGGCAGTTGTACATTTGGAGGTAAAATAATACATTTTTATCTTATCTCCAAAAAATAGCTTTATGTTTCTGTGTTGCTTCTTTTGTCGCTAAGATTCTAAGCTCTATTCTTTGCACATTTTCTAACTCTCACTAATCGCTCCCTTTAAGATCTCTTTGTATCGCTGGCACAGTGGTTCAAGGTACTTCAATAAAAATAAAATAATAATTAATAAATAATTAACTTTAAATATGGATTTCAAGCTTGTCTGTGCAATTAAGTCTTGTAATAAGACAATCTCATCATCCCAGCATATAGACAATAAGACAATCTCATCATCCCAGCCTACCACTGCTGGCTCTGTGAAAACGTTGTACACGCAAAATGTGCCGGGTTCACAGCCTCAGTTTCGAATGTTATTTCGCGTAGCTCTGGTCTCCACTTTTGCTGTGACGGCTGTCGCGCTGTTCAGCACGAAATGAGGTCGTTTATTATGCATGTTTATTATGAATGAGGTCGACAATTATGCAGCCGCTCATATCTCGGCTTCCGAATATCTGAATATAAATGAGCAATTGTCCGATATGTCTTCTGTGGCATCGCTTTAACTGATACCACCAGTCCCAATAATTCAAACCCCCTTAAGAGTCACCGAACAGGGCAATCAAGCGTCAAGACCTCCGGTACGAACTTATGCTGCAGTATTAGTTACGGCGGCACCAAAACCCTTGCAGGTGATTCCACCATCGGAACACATATTTTTGATCCCACCCGGCTTGCCCCTGATACCTCTGAGATTGATATCTCGGCTTACATCAATGCCAAAATAAAGGCCGACATCAAGGTGGCGTATATTACTAATACTAATAGTTTTCCAAAATACGTGTGCCCGTGCAGATGTTCAATACGATTTGTTTCACCGGCTTTTGGCCAGAGAAAATTTTCGTCCAAGTAAAAATAACGAAATCTGTGGGAGTGAAACACCCACATCCGGTGCATCCCACATTACACTTTTTAAAGAAACTTGGTTAAAGCCGGAGATCTTAAGCTCCGAAGCTTTTCCAAGTAAGTACACAACATTTACGGGTGATAGAACACTGCGAAGGGGAGGAGAAGTGTGTTAATGTCTAATTTATGAGTCTTAGAAACTAAGACTCCAAATTCGCTTCTGAAGGGGTAAAATCACAAAAGTTTTGTGACAAAGAATTCCTTTACATTAAAATCATTTTGTCTGGTCATTCTTTATACGTTACCTGCTCTTGCATACTACCTTCGTCCTACCGCCCACATACTGGTAACATTTGTCCGCTTTTTGTTTTGTATCTAATCTTCTGTCTGATGTGAGCAGCTGGTAGCTCTGGGTGACTTTAATAGCCCAGAACTTATATGGTCCAATGCTGATAATTCACCATCTTTATTGCTTAACAGGCACCATGACTTCCACGAGGCCATGTTTGACATGTCACTCGGTCAAATTAACCACGTTAGAATTTGTTAGGTCGGCTGCTGGACTTGCATTTCGTTTCAGATCCTGATGGAATTACTCTTTCCAGAACTTCGCCCCTCTCTAATCCTGAGGATCCATGTCCCCCCAAACCTGTTAAGGTTTTAAACGAAACCAATACTTTAATTGACCTTAAGCCTACACTAACAAGTAAAAAACTAAATTAGTTAATTCTAATCCGATCTACTGGCATGTGAAGATATAAACATTGTCTTACATAAATTTTATTACACTGTAAATATATTTTTCGACTCTTGCGTGCCGTGGGAATATCAGTCCGGTTCTACAAATCCGCCTTGGTATACAAGGCATCTATTAAATTTAAAGAACATCAACACTAGACACTTTAATAAACATAAAATTACTGGCTGTACAATTAGTTTTTCAAGATACTTAGTAGCTCGGTCCGATTTCACCGTGAATAACGCAGAATGTTATAAGAGTTATATTCGCCGCTGCCGGATTCAGCTTACACAGGATCCGAAGCAATTTTATAACTTTGTAAACACAAAGCGTAAACATGTATATTTTCCTCTTTTGCTTACATTTGAGAACTCATATGCGAACATTGATCTGGCAATGGCCGATCTCTTCGCAAAATTTTTTCAAACAACTTATTCATATAGCACCATTCCAACTCAGCCTTACACTTATAATATCCAATCAGCCAACCTTATATTTTGCCCATCTTTTGATTATAGTGGTGTGTTATCAGATCTTCCTAAGCTAAAGCCCGTGTATTCGCCAGGTCCCAATGAAGTACCACCATATTTCCTGAAGAACTGCGCCGAGGCACTGTGCAAACCTCTTCTAAAACTTTTTAATTTATCTCTAGAATCTTCGATCTTTCCCCTTAGGTGGATGGAATCATACATTATTCCTCTGCATAAAAATGTCGAAAAATTCATCGCTGCTAATTATAGAGGCATTTCTAAATTGTTAGCAATTCCAAAGCTTTTTGAAAAACTTATCATTCCACATTTGCAATACCTATGTAGCTCAATAATATCTCCGTGCCAGCATGGCTTCATTGGAGCTAACATCTTTTGTCACGGATGGGTTCCGGAATGGCTTACAAACAGACGTCATTTACACTGACTTCAGTAAAGCATTTGACTCGTAACCATTCGCTTCTAATAAGTAAACTCAGTCTTTTGGAATTCCCAACTGATCTCCTTATCTGGATTTCGAGCTACTTATCTGGAAGAACCCAACGTATCTTCTTTAAAGATGTTACCTCGCGTTTAGTCCGCGACACATCTGGGGTGCCCCAAGGAATCCATCTTGGACCATTACTTTTTACATTGTTTATTAAGGATTTGCTACTTGCCTTAACTGAATCACTCATACTTACGTACGCTAATGACGTTAAGCTTTGTCTACAGTATAAATTCACTAGTGTCCAATCTAGACGATTTGGATAAATTTCAAAATTGATGTTTTCCAAATAACTTAAAGCTTAATGAATCGAAATGTAAACTCATGTCATTTTATCGATATAGTCCTCAGCATGCTACGTACTTTATCAATTGGTACGCCTTAGAACGATTAACTCAGGTTAACGATCTGGGTGTCCTATTAGTTTTAAAACTTAAATTTACCGACCATGTATCTAACATGGTTAATAAAGCAACGATGGTCAAAAGAATTCAATGACCCGTACATAACAAAAACTTGATATTCATCATTGGTCCGCCCGATTCTTGAGTATGGATCGTGTCGGTAGTCCTCAATATAGAGTACACCGTGATCACAGAAACTTCCTAATATTAAGCCCTTAGAGGACTTAATAGGGATGTAAATCTTCACCTTCACCTTTTTTAAGTTAGAAAGATGGGACTTTCTATGGATTTCATTTCAGGCATTCGATTTGCTAAATTTCATAAGGATCGACCGAATATATCCTATAGCTGCCATATAACTAAACGATCGGAAATGAAACAAAACCTTGCCTGTTTTGAAGAGGGGCTGTTTCCAAAATTTTTATTAGAAAATTAATTTGATAGTGAAATTTTTATAAAGATCGGCCTACTATAAACGATCCGATATACACTGGCCAAAACTTATGTACACCGATATAGTGATTATATGTTTCGATATAACTCGATTGTTATGTAATGCACACCCGCTAATTTTTTTATATTGAAGGTTTACAGTGTTACACAATTTTTAAAACAGAAATGATAGAGGGGAACCCCGTGTATTCAATACTAAGCTTAAATTTCTGCTGGATGGGCGATTTTGGTCGGGCCAAAATAATAAGTACACCTGTGTATTTGATAAATTTTGAAGCATTAAAGCTAGAATTGGGAAGGTATGGTTGTTTTTATTATTTCCTTATATATACCTGGAAAAAAATTATATATATGGGCAAAAAAAAGCTACAGAAAAATGACAGGAACAAAAAAGTCTTCGGGAAATCGCTAAAAGCCTTGTACGGTCAGTATGCTTTGTCCAGAATGCATAGCCAGAAAAGTTTCTCTACATCGAAGGAATAATTTAAAGATGAGGAAACCGTTTGCCCAGAGGGTTACAAGGGACTTCCAAAGGACTAATGTCCTATGGAGCGACGAAACGAAAATAACTCTTTTTGGTAACGACTCCATAAGGTATGTACGACGCCCCAAAGGCCAATAATTCGAATGGGGATGTTTTTTTTTGGCATGGAGTTGGCCCGATTCATCGGATTACCGATTTTATGACTGATTTGGGTATTAAAATATATTGTCAGACATAATGCTGCCATCAAAGATGATCAATCCCTGGTTTACTGAAAACACGGTTGACATTATGAGGTGTCCAAGTCAATCTCCTGTCTTAAATCCCATCGAAACCCTATGGGGAGAGCTCAAACGTCGGATTGTCTGAAACAAATTTTGAAATAGAGAAGAATTGTGCAAATTCGTTGAGAAAACATGGTACGAGATTTCTCTGGAGACGTGCCGTAAATAATTTGCCGCCAGCATGCCGAAACTGATAACCAATGTTATAGAAAATAAGGATGGATATACTGGGATTAGCATAAGATTATAAAAATCTTGTATTTATTTTTAAGTTAGAGACTTAAGGTGATTTGCTGTATTTATTTATTTGACCAATCCTTTTTTATGTTTTTTAGGCTTAATTGACTGTAAATTCTATAAATTAACTGAACTATTCTTATGTTATTATGTTACTATTTTTATACCCTTAAGTCGGAACGGCCGGGATCGGTCAACTATATCCTATAGGTGTCATATTTGTTGTTTTTTTTTGTTTTTATGTTAGAAGAATGGAACTTTTTATGGATTCCATTTTGGGCAAACTTATCAGATCTGCCAAATTTCATAAGGATCGGCCGCCTATATAAGATCCGATATATGTCTAATAGTATAAGCTGCCACATAACTGCAAGGGTATATCAACTTTGGCTCCGCCCGCAGTTTGCTTTCCTTTCTTTTTATTTATTTATTTTGCATGTAACGCAATATAATCCAATACAATGTCAGCTCCCAGGAAACTTACCAAAAGTTTTATTTAGCAACTAGTCAGAGAAAAGCGGCTTCTTCGACGAGACTGACTAATAGAAGTCACACGCGAAAATTCTAGAATATTAAGGCAAGAAGAAACCAAGGTCCATGAAACTTATTTTCAAAAATTGTCACCCAGGAATTCCCGCTAATGAAAGCTCAAAGCTTTCTCAAAGTCCACCGATTTCAGCTGATACACCGTTGCAAGACCTAGATGGCTCATGAGCTAACAGCGATGCAAAAAATGCCAACGAAACATTTACACAACGTCTTTAACCCAGATGTAGCTGCAGACTTGTTACAAATCCTTCCATAAACCTCTAAGAAACCAGAGGTCTCTTACTAGAACCCCGAAATCTCCAATGTAATCAAGGAACAGTTGAAATCACTCCTAAAATTTTAGGAGTGAAAGGTTAAAGCTAGATTAGAAAAATCTCACACTATGCAACACGTCACCTTGCCTAAGATGTGGCTGTATTTGCCCTCTGGCTTGATGACTACAGCGGTACAACGGGGTAGTAGTTTCCACGTAATGTTGCTTCCTACCTTAAAAAACCATTTACGATGTTAAGGTATATGTTGGGCTAAGCAGTCACCAACAAAACCAATTGGAATATTGATAATTGTTTAGCTGCAGCGGCATTGATTTGCGTCTTTCTGTCTCCCAGTTTCGCATGCACTTTGTTGTTATTTGTAGCGCATGCGCTTTTGGGAGCTTTGGTAGAGTTTCTGCGCCCATGCTTAGTTCTGTTGTGTTTTTGGTGTTGATATTCACGGGCCGCTACTTGGTTATATTGCGCGGAATTAACCCAAATAAATATTGAAATTAAAATTGAACCTGTTTTAATACGGTCGCTATCAAAAAGCTGGTAGCGTTACCATATATATTTAAAATAATTAATATATTTAAAATGAAAAAAAAAATTTATTATTCCAGGGGACGCGGTCCTTTAAAAACAACAATGGACGTGATTAACGCTGCCAAAAAAATTTCAGAAGCTGGGACAAAGCTAGATAAACTAACGCGGGAAATAGCAGAGCAATGTCCCGAAAGTAGCACTAAAAAAGATTTGCTGGCTTATTTGCAACGAATAGCTCTTTATTGTCACCAAATTCAAATAACCTCTAAAGTCAAAGCAGACGTACAAAATATAAGTGGCGAACTTATAGTTTCCGGGGTGAGTAGTCGGAAAAATGGAATTTTAAAAAATGTTTATTGATAAAACTTTTGTTTTATAGTTGGACAGCGCTACATCATTGATTCAAGCTGCTAAAAATCTTATGAATGCGGTAGTACTTACTGTAAAATACTCATATGTGGCGTCAACCAAATACACTAGGCAAGGCACAGTTTCTGTAAGTTTTAATAGTGCATTGGAAATCAAATTATTAATTAATTGTATTTCAGTCTCCAATAGTGGTATGGAAAATGAAAGCTCCAGAAAAAAAACCGTTAGTTAGACCTGAAAAACCAGAGGAAGTTCGTGCTAAAGTTCGAAAGGGTTCACAAAAAAAAGTTCAAAACCCGATTCATGCGTTATCTGAATTTCAAAGTCCCGCTGACGCTGTTTAAATATATTAATATATTCAATATCATATTGCACACATAATAAGAAAATACATCATCATTCTTTTATTTTTAAAAATACTCTCAAATAAAAAGCAAACGTAATTATCAGTATGATGTTTATTGAAAATCCAAAAGGGAAATGAAAAGATAACTTCGACCGCATGCGAAGTTATAATGTATTTATAGTTCATGCGTGATTCACGGATCACAGTACCGCGACCAAGTAGCACTTCAAGGTATTGCAAACATTTTAATTAAACAATTTTTGGTTTGATAGTTTTAATTGTAGTGGTAACGCACACATAAGTTGCTGTCCGTCGACAGCCGATTAAAATAATCTTCAACACAAGGATGAAGGGCAAAACCTGTTTAGTAATATCATTCATATACACGATTCAGACTTATTATCACAGTTACCAAAGTTTAGAGTCCAGGCTCTTGAGCCACTACACTATGAGAAATTTTACTACTGGTTGTGGCGAAATGGTTTGTTTTAAATTATTTAAAAACAAGAATGGAAAGCTAACTTCGGGCGGAGCCGAAGTTGATATACCCTTGCAGATATGTGGCAGCTTATATTATTAGATATATATCGGATCTTATATAGTCGGCCGATCCTTATTAAACTCGGCAGATCAAATTAGTTTGCCGAAAGTAGAATCCATACAAAGTCCCAGTCTTCTAACTTAAAAAACAACAGAGATATGGCATTTCCGATCAATCAGTTATATGGCAGCTATAGGATATAGTCGGCCGATCCTTATGAAATTTGGCAGATCGAATAAGTCTGCTAAAAGAGGAGTCCACAGCAAGTCCCATCCTTCTAACTTTAAAAACAACAAAGTTATGGCATTTCCGATCAATCAGTTATATGGCAGCTATAGGATATAGTTGACCGATCCCGGCCGTTCCGACTTATATACTGCCTGCAAAGGAAAGAAGGATGTGTGCAAAGTTTGAAGTCGATAGCTTTAAAACTGAGAGACTAGTTTGCGTAGAAACAGACAGACAGACGGACAGACGGACATGCTTATATCGACTCAGGAGGTGATCCTGATCAAGAATATATATACTTTATAGGGTCGGAGATGTCTCCTTCACTGCGTTGCACACTTTTGACCAAAATTATAATACCCTCTGCAAGGGTATAACAAGAATGGAAGCTAACTTCGGGCGGAGCCAAAGTTGATATACCCCTGCAGATATGTGGCAACGTATATTATTAGATATATATTGCTAATATGTGGTAGTTTATATTATTAGATATATATCGGATCTTATATAGTTGGCCAATCCATATGAAATTTGGCAGATCAAATTAGTTTGCCCAATGTATAACCCATAGAAAGATCCATCCTTCTAACTTAAAAAACAACAAAGTTATGGAATTTCTGATCAATCAGTTATATGACAGTTATAAGATATAGGCGGCCGATCCTTATGAAAATTGGCAATACGATTTAGTTTGCCTAACGTTGAATCCATAGAAAATTCCATCCTTTTAACTTTAAAAACAGTCAAGTCTTAAAAATTAAAAAATCAACAGGTGCTCACCATTGCCTATCCATTAACACTTAAAAACGTAACAAAAAAAATTGATGCCGATGATTCCCCACATCTTAAATCTTACAAATTGAACAGTAAAATCTATGCCCATCATAATCCATCCTTTAAAACTTAAAAAACTAAACAGTTTCAAGATTGTTGCAATTTCAATATTGCAAGTAGTGGGCAATGAAGGGCATAGATTTTATTATAAACTTTTTAAGTTTGAAGATGTGGGCAATGATGTTATTTTAAAATTCTAAACGATGGGCATTGGTGAAAAAATTTCAATTTTTCAATTCAGGAAAAAATTTCAATTTCAGGAAAAATAATTTCAAAATCTAAAATTTTCATTTTTTGAATTTTTTCATTTGAAAATATTGATGGGCATTGTTTATTTATTGGAAAACGATTTCAGTAGTTTTTTTTTAATTTTCTTTACCTGTCTAAAAAATGACCAAATCTAAAAACTTAAATGTTTAAAAAAGTACAAGTTTTTTCAAAATTCTAAAACATGCCCATTGGTGGGCAAAAAAGTCGATTTTGAAAATTTCGGAATTTTTTTTCAAATGTTCAATTTTGAATAACTTTATAATGGAAGGTGGGAAAATATTGATGTGCATTTTTGGGCAATCGATTGAACCCTTTTATCTCAGAAAATATCATTTCACCCGACAAATCTTCTCGTAGCTAACATCCCAGAGCGTTCCAAAAAGTGGACTAATGTCCTATGGAAATAAATCTTTTTGGTAACGACTCCATAAGGAATGTAAGACGCCTCAAAGGCAAAGTATTCGAATCTCCCCGTACACGAAAAAGACCGTTAAACACAGAGGCAGGAACATTATGGGTTGGGGATGTATTTTTTTTGCATGGAGTTGGCGCTATTAACCGGATTACAGATATTATGCCTGATTTGGGTATAAAAATATATTGTCAGACATAATGCTGCCATCAAAGCTGATCAATCCCTGGTTTACTGAAAAGAAGGTTGAAATTATGAGGTGGCCAAGTCAATCTCCTGACTTAAACCACATCGAAACCCTATGGGGAGAGCTCAAACGTCGGATTGTCTCAAACAAATTTCGAAATAGAGAAGAATTGTGCAAATTCGTTGAGAAAACATGGTACGAGATTTCTCTGGAGACGTGCCGTAAATTAATTGCCGCCAGCATGCCGAAACAGATAACCAATGTTATAAAAAATAAGGATGGATATACTGGGTATTAGCATAAGATTATAAAAATCTTTAATTTATTTTTAAGTTAGAGACTTTGTTGATTTGCTGTACTTATTTATTTGACCAATCCTTTTTTATGTTTTTTAGGCTTAGTCGACCATAAATTCTATAAATTAACTGAACTATTCTACTAACTGAACCAAACCCTATTATTATGGGTTTGGCCCTATTCTTATGCTAATTATTTTTATGCCAGAAATAAAAAGAAATTATAATTGGTTCCTTACGGTAAGAAAAAAAAAATAAAAAATAAATCTTATGGTCATGTACTTATTATTTTGGCCAATAGTGTATATCTAATAGTATAAGATGCCACTTAACTGCAAGGGTATATCAACTTCGGCTCCGACCGAAGTTAGCTTTCTTTCTTGTTAAATACATAATTTCGTCTTGTCATTTGGAACGTCATTGAAAAATCTCAATGACAAAACACATATATTAATAGTACTCAAAATAGAATATCTATGAAAAAATCAGACTTTATTGAGCCCAATGTCCATCTATGTGTTCTATATTTTTTGCTTATATGTAAGATATATAATGTGAATACAAAAATTTAAGATATGTTTTACATATCACATGTAAGTGAGTCTTGCAAATATTGTCTTTTTGCGAGACCTCTTAACAAATCTCCCTCGGGGTCCCACGTAGTCCCAAGAATTTGTACTGATTGATCATGGGCTGACTGAAATCAAGATTTATTTTTAGTGTTGCTTTTTGGCCCCTTTTTAAGATGCCTGTTAACACTTTCAGGCTTTGAGGTCCAGGGTCCGTCCTTTGGTCGTGTTGTTGATTCAGCATTGGCTGGGAACTTTATCTTTCAGGTTTTACTAGTTGCTTTATGAGGATCATGTATTGGGACTACGCTCCGATGTGTAGATCTCATCGAGACCTTTAGTGGTTTGATGGCTTGCGGTTCCTTAGGTTTGATGTTCTGCTTCAGGATTTGTAGGTGATGCCGGATCACAAGTAGTGATTGTCCCTCCCTCAAATCGGTGGTACGACTACCAATTGAAGTCGCTGTTTATCTTCCGTTCTTTGCAAATGAAGTTATCCCATCTGGACGAAGGGATAAGATTGTGCAGCATAGCTAAGGAGCTTCAGCTGTTCCATGTACTCTGGACGAAGCGATTCAGAATCTAGGATTATGCGACATTGTTGCGGAGTTCCAGCTGTTCCATGTACTCCATTCTGAGCCATTAGTGCTGAGCTGTGCAAAAAAAATGTTTCGACCATGGACTTTATCAACAACATTTTGTATTGATTTCTTATCCATTGCCATCCTATTAACTGGCCTACCTGGTCTACTGTTACATGATTATTCAAATGCCTTAGTTTTATGGCATCGGTCACGTTTGTAGCCGTAGAACCACAAGAAAGGTCTTGTGTCCCACAAACGTAAGAAGGGATTGCATTGAGAGGTCTTATTCCATAATTATACCTTAATAATAATAGCGTTATAAGGTATTATAAAAAATAATTGAATTGACCGTCCACCGCTACAGAGAATTTGGCGCCACGAAGCTGGCGTTGGGCAGGAGCCCTCCTATGGTGGGCAGGAGCACTAGCTCAGCATGGCGATTTTCGCTCAAAATGGTGTTGATTAATTAGAACGGTGGGGTAACTGGGAAATGTGGGAAATCGGAAGAACCCAAGTGGGGCATTGGTAGGGCTAGATCGCGATTGTGAAACAGAAAATGATGCCGGCGATTGCACGTTGGATAGCGGAATCCTGAACATCCGCGAGAAAATACGATATACATCAGCCCGTCTCGTTAGTTGGTGCATTCAAAGCAATGGCGGAGTCAAAGCAAAATCTGCACTTTTAAGCTTTCGGCCAAGAATCATCGTTAGAGTGTATTACGATGAAAGGTTGTCCTCCACGGTTCCTGCGAAAAAATACTTCCAATTGGCTTTGCCGACAGGATCCTGGAGGCTTCCCAGACTTTTGAAGCGGCCACATATGACCGTTGAATTGGTCAGATAAATCCCGAAGAGTAGCAACAGATCCAGGCTCAACAACCCGTCGAAGATTATACGTCACTAACGAAAACAATTATTAAAAAGGTAAAGGCCCCATTATAATTAGCATTAATAATTTCTACCGATCTCACCGTATCCAAAGCTGACTGATGTAGACATGAAATGAGCCAACTGCGTTTTTTGGTTAGGTGGGGGTGGCTAAACAGGGTCCTAAACAGGGCGCAGAAATCCTGCCACTCGGCATAGCCGCCGCTGAGTGTTGGCATCGGCAAAAGAGGCAAGGAGGGAGCAAGCTTGTATAGCATTGGAGAAACACCGGGACCACTGGTGCTTCGAGAAGAGTGGGGTGCGCAGCGAGCCTCATAGAACTAGCTGTCTGTGTATATTTTATGTTCTGTTGGCCTGGCTGGCACCTTTCGATGCTGAATCTAACCCACCCCGAGTTGAGAGAGGAAATATGTTCTCAATAAACTAGACTGGAAAAAATTTCATCTCATTTGGAACTCAGAAAAATTGTTGCTTGGCTTAAAAATGTATTCTCAAGCAGTTATATTATTTAAGTTAACCAATTTATGGTATATAAAAATTTTGCTGAAGTACTAAAATTTTAACATAGCTCAATTTTAGGATCAGGAAATGGCCAGGAGTGAGTGGAGACAGATCATTTGGATCTGCTGTTAACAGGCACAGTGGCCGTGAGTTTAAACACGAATTGATTTGGGTGAGCACCGTCGATAATTCTTCTTAGGTCATTGCAATGATTTTGAAGCAACGATACAGATAAGTCTTAACGGCCTTCACGTTGGCCTGCCACAGTCCGCCAAAATTAGGACTGTAAGGTGGATGGAAGTCAAAGGCTTCAAAGGCTTGTCCAGGGGGGTTGACGCGATGTCGAGGCAGATCCCCCATTAACTGTAAAGCAGGCGTTGGGCGATAGTTGAAGCACTAGACATAATTATCGCAGCATCCTTTTTACAGCTTGTTTTCCATTGACTGTCCAGAATGTATGCCGAATGGTAGCTGCGGTGAGCTCGGTGCCACCGAGGAGTAATTTAAAAAGGTCAAAAGCGCTCAGGGTACTGTGCAAATACTGTGGCGTGAGTTGTGCAAATATTTACGAATTAAAGCCATAAGATTGTTATATGAAGAGTGAGAGGTCATTAGTGAGTCGTCAACTGAGCAAACATGTGATGTGACTTTGATCGGTTGTCTTCTTTCTTCTTGATTCTGGTCAGGGGGGTATGAGTAGGTGTTCTTAGGCCAACGATTCTTGTCTTCCCGGAGTCAATCTGGACCGAACCACCAGAAACCATGCCTGGCTAACTATTAAGGCCCCGTGAGACGCAATCGGCAGGGTTTTTCTCCGAAGATACATGTCTCCATTGGGCGGTCGTACTTTGTTCCAAAATCTTGCTAATTCAGTGGGAGACGAATGTCTTCCAGCGTATCGGGTTCCCTTTAATCTAATAGAGGACGATGGATGCAGCAGTCCAGAAATAAACAGACATGGGAATGTAGGTGCAGGATGATTGCGTTAGTACCAATTTAGCCAATGTGTAGCTAACACTGCTCTGAGAGTTCGATTCGAGGAATTGGCTTAGTGGGTGGGACTTAACTCCGTCCTGCCAATAGGCCGTGCTCACTTTCCCGGATTGATGATGTATTCGGAGATAAGCACAAGCCGCGTATGCTTGCGAAGAGCCGTCACAGAATTCATGTAGTTGATGTTTCCGGGTTTCACCGGTCTGGTGACCAAGCCATCGAGGAATTTTGAGATTCTTAATGTTTGGTAAGTTTGGTAAGTGACAACATATAGAGTATCCATTTCATACAACGAAAATGGACGCAAAAATTTCTTGCGACAGGCCCCAGCAGGCTCCAGAGGGATCTTACTCTCATACTTACGCTCAGATCTCATTGAAATTTTTTGGTTGTTCAGTCGCTGAGAGGCGCATCATCAAGAAGGTTGCTTCTCGGTTAAATTGTTCTTTATATGCGTGCTCACACATATATATACACGGTTTTATGTGTGTACGTTCGATTATGTTTTGAAGCCAGCCAAAATTTTAGATTTTTGTAACTTTTCAGGCTTGCTACCCTGAAAATGGGGGTATGCATTATTGAGTTAATGATGAAACAAATTTATTATATGTTATATTCTATTTTTTAATATTTCATCATACATTTTATATATGTTTAGAAAAACAATTAAATGGTAGCAGTAAAAGGCTTTTTATATATATATATATATATATATTTAAAAAGGTATGAAAATCATTGTACTAAGATAGGAACAGGGTTAGGTTAGGTTAAGTTAGACGGTCCCTTGTGATACCGTGATCTGAATCTAAAAATCCCTTTACACGCAGAGGAGAGGTCTTATGGTCTAGCAGTTCCCCCACCCTGAGGCTTTGGTGAACCTTTCTATCCTGTTCGGGTCTTCGGGTACACCAGTGCCCTCCAATTCTCCTTTGGAGAAAGGTGGTACCTTTGCGTGCCAGTTCATCTGTGCAGTTGCCTGTGATGTCCCTATGACCTGGGACCCAGATGAGGCTTACGTCATACTGGTTTGCCATATCGTGGAGAGATGATCTGCAGTCTGAGACTGTTTTGGAGTTTTGTGACTGAGCTGATCGTACTTATAGCCGCTTGGCTGTTGCTGTATATGTTGACTGCTGTATATGTGTGGAGTTGTGTTGGTTTAGGAATTTAAGCGCTTCCCTTATGGCAATCACTTCTGCTTGGAATACGCCGCAGTGATTTGGAAGTCTGAAAGAGGTTTTAATGCCTAGTTGCTCGGAGTATATTCCCCCTCCTACTCTTTTATTTAGTTTGGAGCCGTCAGTGTAGAAGCTTATTGCGTTCCCTGGGCCTGGTATTTGGTCTCCCCATTCCTCTCTGTTAGGAATGAAGGCTTGGAAAGGTGTTTGTGTGTACTCCCTTGGAGTACAGTAGTCTGTACTACTGGGAATGAGAGGATCGTTCAGCAGAATGGTGGAGTGGCCCTTATTCAGAAGGCTTCATTGCTGAGTTTCCCTAAGCCTGATTGCCGATACTTTCGCTTGTTCTTTTCCAGCTCGTCCTGGATTTGGTAAGCTAAGTATGGCATTTAGGGCTTCGTTTGGTGTGGATCGTAGTGCACCGCTGATGCATAGTGCTAATCGCTGGATTTTTTCCAGCTTTTTAAGTATATTTTTCTATTTGAGGGCTGGCCACCATACCAGAACTCCGTAAAGTAGTATGGGTGTGACTATAGCCGTGTAGATCCAGCTTACAATATTAGGGGACATGCCCCATTTGTTTACTATGGCTTTTTTGCAGGTAAAAAGGGCTGTAGCAGCCTTTTTTGACCTTTTTTCTACGTTAGAGTTCAAGGTTAGCTACCTATCCATAATAACCCTTAGGCATTTGGTGCTGCTCTTGAAGGAGAGCCTTTGGTTGTTTAGTCTTGGTGGGACGAGGGGCGGGAGTTTGTATTTCCTGCCGAAGAGGATTAACTCTGATTTCTGCGCATTTACTCCTAGGCCATTTCTGCTTGTCCATTCGGCTAGGGTATGCAATTTTTCGCTCATGAGATCGCAGAGCGTTTGAGGGTATTTACCTGTGAAAAGGATTGCGACGTCGTCTGCGTACGCCACTATCCTGCAGCCTCCTTCTTGCATCTTGCATAGTTGACTGCTATGTTCCATAGGAGAGGAGATAGGACCCCGCCTTGCGGTGTGCCTCTATTGACGGCCCTTGTTAAGGAAGATGTTCCTAGAGAGGACGTCACTGTTCTGCGTGTTAACAGCTGGTCAATGAGTCCTATCAGGGGATCATCTACCCCAAGAGTTTTTAGTGAGCTAGTTATGGTGTTTGGGAGAACATTATTAAAGACCCCTTCTATGTCTAGAAAGGCCACTAGGGCGTATTCCTTCTGAAGGAAAGCTTTCTCTATTCTGTATATGAGCGCGTGGAGGGCAGTCTCTGTGGATTTACACTTTTTGTATGCATGCTGTGCGTTGGAGATGTCGGTGGGATTGAGAGTTGACCTAAGGTGTAGTCCTATGACTCTTTCTAGCGTCTTGAGCAGGAAGGATGATAGACTTATTGTTCTAAAATCTTTAGGGGTCGTATGCGATGGTTTGCCCGCTTTGGGTATGAAGACCATTCGCGATTTAAGCCATTATGCGGAATTTCGCCTAGCGCAAGGGATCTGTTAAAGATGTTTTAAAGCCAGTCGATGGCAATGTTTCCCGCTAGTTGGATTTGTGCCGGTATTATCTCATCAGGACCGGCCGATTAATAGGGGTTGAAACTGTGAATTGCCCAGTGTAGGGTTTTCGTGTCAATATCATGTTTGAAGTTTGCGTGGGTGGCATTACTGTTTGAAGTCCCAGCTGGTTCCGGGGTACAGCCTGGAAAATGGGTTTCTAGGAGTGCATCTAGCGAAAGCTAGTATTGGTACCAGTTCCATCGTTTTTTTAAAATAGCCTAGAGTTGTGGCTGTTTTGGATAGAATTTTTCTGAGCTTCGCAGCTTGGGTAGTGTTTTCGATAACCGAAAAAAATGGTACTTGACCCAGTTGGTTTTTTTGAGATTTCGAAAAACCGCAGTTTCGAGGTTTTTGAAATTAAGGGATGTTTCTATTTATCTGTGGTCGGAGAAAGAGTCCCTCCTTTCTCTAGGACCCTCCAGTTAGTTATGTAGCTGAGTAACTCGTGATACGAGCGTGAGGTCAATGGATTCCCTGCGATTTGCTATTATGAAGGTGGGGTCGTCTCCCTTATTGCAAAGGAAGAGGTTTGACCTTAGAATAAAGTTAAAGAGAGACTCACCGCGGTCTTTTGTAGTGGAGCTCGCCCATTGCGAATGGAGAGCGTTGGAGTCGCATCCTATAAGGAGGCCTATATTGAGCCTTTCGCTGTCTTGTGCTAGTTTGCCTACTAGCTCGTCGGGGGTTTCCGGCCTTTCGTAGGCCATGTAGGACGACAGTAGGGCCTTGTAGGGCCTTGGAACCACCCCACGTCTTTGCAGACAGGAAGGGGGCCTGGTTCCTTGGCCAGGAGCTCAAAGCATTTCGCTGCCAGGGCTGCTTCCACCCATCTCCACTTATCCCTGGGGATTTTGCCGTCGGGGTTACCCTGTCGATAACCCCTAGCAGGATGCGACTTTTCGCCATCTCTGCGAAGGACCTCTTTGGCTGTGTGCGCAACCGCTTTGCCGTTGGTCCTCCCGGCACGTCCTGGGACCTTTCCCTCTTGGGATATAGTTTTGGCTCCTTTTTTGGAGCTGGCGGTGTCAGCGTCTTGCCATATTGAGAAAGGACTCCTTTGGCCCATTCCACCTTCTTGAGCCACTCCGCGGAAGTCTTCTCCGACTTGGCTCTGCCGTGGCTGCGAAGGATCTGCCCTGCCGTTCTTTTCTCGGCGTAGGTATGCCTGATTTGACCAAGCTTGTTGACCGCTTCAGGTTCTCTGCCCTTTACCGCACCTGTAGGCGGCATCATGGCACTTGGGCCGAGAGATGCCACCATGGTGGCGGTAGTGGGTGGCTTGCCTTTGGCCACCCCAATTTTGGGGCGAGGTCCGCCCGGACCCTGTCAAGCTAGCTTGGTCAGACGGGAGGGCTCGCTTGCCATCTGCACCGTCGTCGACTTTTGGCCAGACTCACTCGTCAATGCCAGTTTTTCGGGTTTTTTGGGAGATCCAGACTCCTTGTTTGTTTTGTTGCTATTTATATTTTGTTCCATAATTTGTTCCCACGAGTTGCGGAGAAGGGACGACCCACCCGGGCGGAGATCCGCGACGCCCGGGTAAGCCTTATTAGAACAGGGGGTCTGATCCAGGTACCCTGTGCCCTCCGTTTGAGACTGGGCAGAGTTTATATACTGGGCCCCCAGCCAGGCTGACTCTCGGCACGGGTCGAGTGACACCTTAGTCCGGCCCGTTGTGAGATGGTGTTTGGGAAGGGAGGTGGGTAGGTTTATTGTGTAGGAAAAAGTGGGAAGCGTGTGAGGCTACTATGCTAGGCATCCTAGGAGTCATCCCACAAACTCCTTGGACCGAATAGGAACAGGGTATCTCAGTCAGTTTCACTTAAAACCCAAATTATTTTTTTGTTGTTTTTCAAACGGATGATGCTTGCATACCCTACTGATGACCACATAAACTAAAAATCAGCTGTTTTTGTTTATGCTCACTCCCCTAAAAATCATATAAGTTAAGGTGTCCATCCAATGATCACCTGATGATGAGTAGTCGGTTCATGGTTTGATAATGATGGAAATACAATTTATTGTTTTAGTCACTTAAATTAACAATTGATTTGGCAAGTTCTAGTCAGTGAATGAAAAAGTAGTTTTAATTTAACAATTGGGAAGTATTTTTAGGAATATTTGGAGTAAGTTCAGCTTGGTGGTTCGGTGGTCCAAAATAGACTGACTTCCCAGAGTTGTGACCCTCCGGTCGTCAGTTCGATATCGGCCGATCTCCCACTCCAACTCTATGTGTGGTGTCAGCGGGTGTGGTGTCAGCTATCCGGTGTCAAGAGTCAGCGTAACACTCAGGGTGTGTGTCAGCTTTCTCGCTACATTCTAGTCAGCGTGCATAGTTGCGCACTTCCCTCTGCATACGTACAGCCCACCTCCCGCCCAACCGACCGAGGGGCGCTGCCGCGTAACGTACGGACATAGTTGTGACATAGTTTCACTCTTGCGACACATCCGGGTGCAGTTGAGCCCACAAAACTTGAATATCGAGTATTGCTTATGCTGTGGATTCGGGTTTAAGAGTCTGGGGTCGATTTCATGGCATAGTAGTAGTAGGGGGCCGAATAATAGTGCTGAACAAGAGGGGGCTCGAATGTGCCGGATGATAATTCCTCCCCCTCTAAAAGTCTGCGTCCCACAGATCAATCGGCAGAATGGTGAGCTGTTGTCGACATCCTCATTGGGTTTTCCAGGTCCTCGATTGTAACCCTCGTGGTTGGTATTCCTTTGGTGGAGGTCAACTTCCTCCAGATGATGAACAGTATTGAGAAGACTACTATTGTTAGTGAAGCTTCCAAGACAAAGGAAAAGGTTACGCCTCATGAAACGCCAGACATCAGCCAGTTTTGGGCGTTGTCGTCATCGACGTATCCAAGTGAAGGTCGATAGCCAGTTACTCTTATGTTGGTCAGCACTGGTGGTAAGGCCATTGGGTGATTTGCGGAATAGGCGGTGAATTTTTTGTCCCGGACTGTGATGATTTCGTTGTTAAACTGGACAACGTACGTTCCTTCCAGTTGGTAGTCTCTTTCGGGTGTCGCTATTGATTCATTATAGTTGGAGAGGAATAATGTCCCATCCCATCCCACTGCACGACCTTCATTGCTCCGAAGGTATGAGCAGGATGCATGGCCGCCCTTCAGGAGCCGTGGAATGCATGAGTTTTCCTCTAGAGCCATTAAACCTTTTTCTGGGCAGACTGTGATGTTGCCGATGGAGGAACAGCTGCCCACTACTGCATATGACTCTTCTCCGTTTAGTGCGAGCTTCTGGTGTTCCAGCACTATTTTTTTCCCGCCTGATACCGTTGGATACAGGTGTACAAGTTCGTATCTCCTATTAGATACCTTGGGCAGGGCTAAGATGTACAGTAATGTCGTGCCATTGGAGAGTACGGTTGGCCGGGAAAATTCCACTGCCTCCACAGCGTTTTGATACGGGAGGTCGTTGACCTCTGTGAGTATAGTTTAAATTTCTTCATGATCCAGGAGGTTCGTATTCGCCACTCCAGTTTTGGCAAGTTGGCATGCACTTGTGACTTCCGCTACTTGGTCAGCCAGGATAATTGCCTTGTGTAGCGTTGCCGTAACTGCATGAATGTCGCCGTCTATCGCATTGACTCTCGCTACCACATCATTCAGTTGTTGAATTGATTTATGGCTGGCGTCGAAGAGTCGAGCGTTGATCCGAATTTGCTGGTCACCGTTTTCGGCGATCATCTTTTCCGAGTTGAGTATCGCATTCCAGTCCTCCGCGTCTGGTGATCCTGCAATCCATTTCCAGGCTGAACCCAGCCAGTTTATTGCTCGAGCTCTGCGTAATGATGGCCTCATTACTCTGTTTATTCCCTCTGCTGCTTGCTCCAGGTAATGCCTCGTTATTGTGTTAACACGTTGGTCCGTCAGGGTTGCCGCGTCCCGGCTAGTATCGTCTACTAGCTGCATCATCCTTGATAGGTTGATGACGTGTACCAGTTTGAACACTCCGTTGATCCGCCATACAGCTCGTTGTTGCAGGGGAACGACGGGTGCGTCGTACTTGAATATGCGCGCTTTCCCTGATCTAGTTTTTATCGTCACTCCGCGATTCACTTGGACCTCCTCTGGTCTGAAACGTTGTTTTTCTTTAGTTTTAATTTGCTTATTAGCGACGAAAACCTTATCCCCCGACTCGTACTGTCTAGATTCAGTCCTATTTTTAATATGTCCTATATTGGCCATAGTCTGGCTTCGCTCGATCAGGCCCATAACATCTTCAAGCGTTTTTTCCTTGAAGTTCGATAATCCCTGATAATTTCTGCGCGATACGCGGTTCAAAAATAAGTCGCCGGGCTTTTTGTTTGTCACTGAATGTACAGAATTGTTGTATCTGTCTACAGCGATCAGTGCTATCTGCGCACTCGCGAAATTTGGGGGTTCGAATTTCAAACACCGGTAAATTTCCAAGAAGTTTGAATGAAATCTTTCCACCTGGCCGTTGACTTCGCTCTTTTGAGTATAATATAATTCGATCTCCAATGTTCGGAGGTAGTTTAGTACCGTTGGGCAAAGGAGACCCCTTTCGTTGTCTGACACTAGTAGGGCCTCTAGTAGTGTTTCGCGGAGGTGAATTGATGCCTTGGATTGTAGAGGAAAGAGTTTGGCGAATTTTGTAAATTTGTCGATACAACTTAGATAAACCCGTTTTTCTAAGGTGAACACGTCAATATACAGTATTTCACATGGGTAGTTTGGGATGGGTGTCGGTTGCAATTCTGGTTTATGACGCTCATATTTGAATCGTTTGCAGCAGTCGCACGATGACAACTGAGCACGAATCGTACTTGTCATTCTGGGAAAATAGAATTTTTCAAGAATTTGGATGCTGACTTCTATCGAACCTCTGTGGGTCCTGCGATGTTCCCTTTCTATTGCCTCGGAAATCTGCTCTGAATCGGACAAATCCTTTACCAATCTCTGCGTTATTCGAATTTTATACAGCATAAAATTCTCAATGTGGATTGGAAGAATGGGAGGTAAGTTTCGGCAATCTTTACTCCATTAATTATGGAGGGTTTTAAATATTTTCCGAGTATATTTACTAAATCGGACACAGTCTCGTCCTTAAGTGGAATTAAGTGACGGACATAACCAACATGTGGGTGCTCACATGAGTACTCAGGTTGGTTTTCATCAAAAACCAGTTGATTCCTAAACGCATTGATTGGTGTTTCCACATGTGGTATCAGTTGGGAAGCATCCTCAAGCGTGCTGTGAACGGTGGGCAAAGAGTCAGTTTCAGAGGCAGTGCACGTAGTTGACCCGAGGCAGTGAGCTTGCGTCGTGATACGCGAAAGAGCGTCAGCGACGACGTTAGATCTACCGGGCTTATACAAAAGTGTGCAGCCATGTTCTTCAATTCGCGACTTCCATCGCTTGAGTTTCGCATTGAAGTTGCGATTGCCCAACGCGAACGTAAGTGGTTGGTGATCGGTGTATACTTTGATTGACCCTGCGCCATAGAGATAAGATCTAAGATTATCTAAGATTCTTTTTCTATGGTAGCGTAACTTTCTTCGGTTTCTGTCAGTGAACGAGAAATATACGCTATTGGTCGATCCTTGCCCTGCTCGTCTTGGGACAGAACAGCACCTATGGCATAGTCCGACGCGTCAGTGGTCAGATGGAATGGGTAATTAAAATCGGGGAAAGCTAGGACTTAGAGGAGGCAAGCATCGCCTTGAGGTCATTAAAGGTCTGTAAAGCCACGTCATCTAGCTCGATCGGGACTTTCCTAGATTGTGATGCTTTAATTTCGGCGAACTCTCCTCGTGTCAAATTCGTCAATGGCTTTGCAACTTTCGCATAGTCCTGAACGAATTTCCTATAATATGAGGTCATTCCAAGAAAACTTTTAAATTCTTTCATGTTAGCAGAGGGCTTCATATCGGTTATTGCTTTTACCTTCTGGGCGTTTGCTTTAATGCCGTCCTGCGTAACAATGTAGCCTAAGAACTCGACTTGCGTGGAGAGGAAAGGTGTTTTCTTCAAGTTTACATGGAGTTTGGCCTTCCAAAGATTTTGGAAGACCGCACCGCATAATGTCTCTGATAGTCTTCGCCGAAAACAATAATATCGTCGATGTAGACGTAGCAGATCTTTCCGATGTGTTCTCGTAAAACATCGTCAATCATCCGCTGGAAGATTGCCGGGGCGTTTTTTAGGCCAAATGGTAGACGAAGGAATTCGTATTTCCCATTGAGGGTGGAGAAAGCGGTCTTAGGAATGTCTTTTTCCTTCATGTGGATTTGGTGGAAGCCAGACGTTAGATCAATCGTCGTGAAATATTTGGCTTTCTCAACGCTAGCCAGAGTATCCGGTATGGGGTAAGTATCGGATATCGTAACCGCATTCAGGCGCTTGAAGTCAATGACCATGCGATACTGTTTTTCACCATTTGGTTTCGGTTTTTTTGGGATAATCCAAAGTGGAGAGTTATATGGGCTGACAGATGGTCTTATTATTCCTCCGTCTAAGAGATCCTGTACTTACCTTTCAATCTCCCCCCTCATGTTCGTGGGGTATGGGTAACTCCGAGTGAAAATGGGGTCTTGAGTACTAGTACGTATTTCGGCCTTAACAGTTGTATTCACCGCTTGCCCTGACGAAAGTGGTTCAAAAATTGATGAAAATTCTTTAAGTAGATTGTCCAGCGCTCGTTTGGTGTCGTCATCATGATCGCCATCAATCAGAGCATGGACATTGGAGGAATATCTTGCCAGGAGGGGTAGTTTGATACCAGGGGATATTAACAGGAGATCGTTTTTCCGATCAATTAGGGCTTTCGCTTCCTTGAGAGTATCGTCACCGATGATACCGTCGAAGGAATTCAGGCCGGGGAGGACGTAGAAGGTGGTAATCGAGTTATTTCTGATACACTCAAAAAATCGTCCTACTAAGTAACACGTGATTTTAACATTGCCAGCAGCAGATTCAACGTAAAAGGGAGTAGGTAATGGGGTGGAGCCGGCGGAGTGTTTTTGGCTAACAAAGTTCTTACTCGCGCCGGTGTCGATAAGAAACCTTAACTTGTTGCCATTCCTCGTCCGTCATAAAATTTGCCTCGTCGTTAGCGTTCTCGTTGTCGGCCTTATGGCATGGGACATCATACTCGAGGCTTGTGTCGTGGGCGCTCACCGCTTCGTCTTCGAAAGCAGTCTGACAAGCGGAATTTTGCATGTCGTTTTCAGGCATTGTTACCCCGCTAGACGGAACCGCCGTCATGTGGTACAATCGTTGTGCTTTCCTGAAGGGATTCGAACCGGGCGAAGTATTTAGGGACCTATCATCAGAGTCGTTTCCACGACGTAAGCCAAAGCCGGACTGATAAGACTGGACAGACCGGTTTGACTCCATCTTAATGGCTGGTCGTGGTCCTTGGAATCTATTAAAACTTCGCGAGTTACCGGATGAGCTATCGTTAAAGTTCATGCCCACTGATGCCCTTATTGGTGGTTGGAACGAAGACGAATACCGTGGGGATGCTATTGGAGGCGCATAGCGTGATGCGCTTGTTGAGTAACGAGGTTGAAGGAATGGGGTGAATCTATTCGTGTGTTCTATACGTGCATTTCCCCTGCTGATACGTTCTGCAGTTCTAGGCAAAACGAATATGCCTCAGGCAAATTTTTCGGGCCCCGGGTAATCAGTAACTTAGAGGCATCGCCGTTGAGCCCCCTTACAAAAGGGAGCCCCCCCTTGCTGGCCACGTTAGGCGCATGCTCTGATTGTTTTAATTTATTCAGAATCAAGGAAAAGTGATTATTGACCTCGTTATAGAATTGTTCCAGAGTTCTACCTGCTTGTGTCAATTGGCTTAGTTGATATTCGAGGGTTCGGACGTCTCGCTTGTCGGCGTAATGAAGCGAGAGAGCCCGCTTAATTTCCGACCAATTATCATCTTCTACATTGTAAGAAGAAAGAGCCAAATCGGCGTCACCTCTTATTTTTTGCCTAATATAAAGAGTGATGGTCCTATACAAGGGCTTGCCTATAATGATCTCATAGTCATTAACAATGGCTTGCGCCCTGTTAACCCAGGACACATATTTCCCGGGCTCCCCCTCAAAAGTCTGAAGTTCCTTCATACAATCTGGCAGAGTAGACGTTTCTTTTAGTTCGTATTCGGTGCGCGGACGAACCAAAGGAACGGGTTGGGCTACCGTAGGGTTACGTTTTTCGTGATCTTGCTCCAGCGTGGCTACCCTCGTCCCGACTCTCTTAATATCTTCTTTAACTCCTATAACCTGGTCTAAGAGGGTCTTAAGGCTCTCGTCAAATTTTTGCAAGGTGGATTTGATTTCTTCCATTTCAAGAGGGAGGGGGAAAATATTTTATTCAGAAAAAATATTATAGAATCTGTCCCAAGGGGCCACAAGAGAATGACGTGTAAAGTCGTATAAAAATAATAAGTAAGTAAGTAATTCAATTCTTTGAATTTTTGTAATATAATTTAGTATTTGTAATTTTAATGATTTTGTTTATAACGAAAAAGGATTTTCAATCTTTATTTGACTTGAGGGGAAAGGGAGGAAGCGCTTTACTCACCCTTTACAAGCATAAATTTATCAGTGTTCGTTTTCATCTTCTTTAAATTCTTCTGATAATAAGAAAAAAAAGAAATTTTAAATATGAGGAATAACAGAACACAATATTATTTAATTATAATAGGGTGTAAAGTGAACGTGTATTACGGGTGCTATTTTGTTGCATATTTTGCATATTTTGTTATATTCTTTTAATTCTTTCTGTTGCATATTTTTAGCTTTTCTTTTGTTTTGCATACTTTTAGTTTCTTTTTGTGTTGCATACTTTTAGTTTTTCTTTTGTGTTGCATACTTTTAGTTTTTCTTTATGTGTTGTATATTTTTGAGTTTGGTTTTTTTTTTTTGTGTTCTTTTTTATTTCCTTGGCACTGGGCGCGGTGGTCCCTATTGCTCCGTTTTGGCTCGTAGGCCTACTCAGGTACGGTAGCTTTTTTTGGGTGCATTCCACACCTCTTTGCGTTTTCAGTAGGTTGCCACACACCATTTTTATACCCTTGCAGAGGGTATTAAAATTTTGGTCAAAAGTGTGCAACGCAGTGAAGGAGACATCTCCGACCCTATAAAGTATATATATTCTTGATCAGGATCACCTCCTGAGTCGATATAAGCATGTCCGTCTGTCCGTCTGTCTGTCTGTTTCTACGCAAACTAGTCTGTCAGTTTTAAAGCTATCGACTTCAAACTTTGCACACATCCTTCTTTCCTTTGTAGGCAGTATATAAGTCGGAACGGCCGGGATCGGTCAACTATATCCTATAGCTGCCATATAACTGATTGATCGGAAATGCCATATCTCTGTTTTTTTATAAGTTAGAAGACTGGGACTTTGTATGGATTCTACTTTCGGCAAACTAATTTGATCTGCCGAGTTTTATAAGGATCGGCCGACTATATAAGATCCGATATATATCTAATAATATACGCTGCCACATATCTGCAAGGGTATATCAAGGGCTGCAAGGGCTTTCCATTCTTGTTTCTATTGGCTTCTTTGATATTTGATTTGTCTTAAATATAAAATGTGTTATGTTTATAATATAAGCTTAATATTTTAAATTTGGGATATGTTTTTGGATGCATAGTTACAAATTGGACATCCAAGAATGCCACGATTGCACCTTGTGGCTGTATCCACTTTTAGTAAAAAAAAATTATATTTCTTAGATTCGCCATCATATCATCTTTCATGGAAGATAATTTTTTGTCAACAAACCCCATTATGTTGCTTGATGTTATTGCTGGTATACCTAAGCCACGAAGTATTGGAGCAGTTAGTGTTTTGAATCCTATTTGCATCTAGAACAGCTAGAGGCTATTCTAGAGCTGCTAGAACATTTAGCAGCTCGCTTTTAAACAATTTTTTAAACGAAATTGAGGCTCATTTTGAAAAAAAAGCCGAAGATGATGATATGAAAAAAGGCGAATTTGAAATCGAAAATTACAACCCAAAGCCGCTTGATGTAGATTCCTATTTAATGGAATATTGGAAAAACCAGGAATTTAAATATCCTTATTTATATAAGTTAGCCTTGGTGGTACACTCTGCACCAGCTATACGTAAGCGTCGAAAGGTCATTTTCGGCATAAATTGAGTGATATTATAGAGCAAAAAAAAATAAAAATCATAAAAAAAATGATTATTTTGTGATTTTTATTTTTTCGCTCAGAGAATAATGATTATTTACGTTCCCTGATTTTTATTGCTGCTACAATGCTACACTATAAAGTGCTGACGCAATTTAGACATGCCTTTGTGCTTTCGACAATTCGTTTGCGGGCGAAGTAATCCATGGAGCGAAAGTCAGGACATCGTCGCAAAAAATGCAGTTTATGCAGAATATGGGCCCCGTGGTTTCTGTCGTGGTGTGGAACGTGTTGCCCGTTTTGAAGATTTGTTAATCGCCGACCTCAGAGTGGGCTGAAATGATTTCCGGTTTTCAATGATGTTTATGCTGACGAGGCCATTGTTGAGGAAGGTTTCCAAGTTTACGAAACTCGTAATGTCACTGGAGTTCCCCAAGCAATGCTCCCAGGCTTGAACCGTAGACGTAGGCAGTGTGGCAATTAGGTGATAGCTGGAAAAAACTTTTTCCGTGGATATTAAACAGAAAGCTGTGATGAATTCTTCTTCAAACTGGTCCGCTAATGTATCGACGAAGTATGGGAGTGTGGGGTAACCCGTGCTTAGAAACTCTTGATGATTTTTGTTCAATTGCTGGCTTAGCAAGTTGAGCTTGGAAAGGCGCAATTGGAAATAGTGTTAAGTTTTCCTAGTCGTGCTGTCCTATTTAAAGTTTATTTGGAGTTGGTTGAGTTGATTATAAAGATCTTTCTGGAGCGCAAATAAGCTGTCGGCGTTGCCACCCTCTGCCGTTGTTTCTGACTCTGCACTGGAAGAGCTCGCAGCCTTGGTCTAGCTCATTTTGCTTATGCACTCACTCTTAGGTATTGTTTTCCAAAGGAAGAAAGCAACACCGGCCTAGCGGTTTGGGCGACACGTGCGACGCGAAGTTTGATTCCCCTCAGATTCCCCTTATGGGCCACCAAAAATGTTGTGACACAACATATTTGCTTCTTATGCGGTATGTCATAGTTGAGCACAGTTCTGATCAGGGGTTTTAATATCCAAAAACGACTAACCAGAGATAATTATTTAACTTCATTCGTTTATTTATTAAAGTTACTTAAAGTTGTCTACGTGATCTTGGTTACAATTAGAATTTATTAATGGGTAAACTTGAATCCCTCGTGGCTAGTAAACCCAATGCTCTACTCCACTCCTGTTCGTACTTTCTTTATAACTCTTTCTTGGATACTACTTGAACCAAAACGGGAAAAATGTTAAGAAAGCTTGCAGAGATTAGAAGGAAAGAAAAATATCGCCCGTACAATGTGTTTTACTTGTCCGTAGTGTTTAAACATACATATGTACATTTTTGCTTATCCGCATACAGTGCATCAGTGGCTGGAAAACAAGCAGATTTATTTTTTATTCATTTATTTATTATTATAAATAAATAAAATACGAAAGCCCTCTGAACATACTTATAACATACATACATACATACGCCCCATTTGCAAATGCATTTTCTGCGCATAAACATTCATATATATATATATATATTCCACAGCTCAGTGGATTCAAATATTGATCAAAATATTTTTGGTGCCAGAATTATTTACCGCGGTTTTTAATTTTGGTTGATCGTAGTTCAATTATAGTGGCGATGAACTCCAGCGGCGCAGTCACAGTACCACCCACTTTGGCTCGTAGTGTTATTTTAAAATGTAAGCTAAAGGGTATCCTCCAGGATTTGAAGCGGATCCAAATGGGCCCTCCAGCCAGTGTCCAAGACGGATGATGTAATGCTCCACGTGCGTCATGGCCATGTACGAGAACTTCAAGGCAATCCATGGGGAGCTGGAAGAATTGGATATTTCAAATATCAGCAGTTACTTGCGATGGACCGTGTCTGAGCTTGCGACGATGCATGCCGAAATCGAGATAAAACGAAACGTGACGACGCTCTGCCCGAATTGCAGCCCATTCCAGCGAAGTGGGAGGGCTCCCTTTCAAACCTTACCTCCTATTCCTCTCCTACTTTCAGCGGAGGATATTCGAAGTGGGCTAAGTTTCACTCGGTTTTCTCAACAAGCGTGGGATGCAATCCTCACATAAGTAAGGTGACAAAAGCTGCAGACGCAGTTCGTTCCTTAGAAATCTTTAAGGAGAATTATGATGTCGCCATGATTTTTTTGGATAAACGATTTAATAACCGTCGGTTAATATTCAGGCTCATGTGAACGAGATTCTAAGCCTCAGTCTATTGGAAAGTGGCTCAGTGGCAGTTCTTAGAGGGCTTTCAGATAAATTCAATGCTCACATGCAAGCCTTAGAAAATTTTGGGGACGACAATTCAGATCGCCGGCTGCATCATTGTCCAGGTGCTCCTTCAAAGGTTGGACCCAGCTACACGGAACAAGTAGGAGGAAGCTCAAAATGCAGAATTTCTGGAACAGTGATGGGGGTCTCTGAAGGCTATGAATGTGGCCATGGCGAATCGTCGCAAATAACAGTAGATAATATTTTATCATTACTAATTCATCTTTCTCTGCCTGTATATTATGTGGTGGGTGGTCCCATAGTGTTTCTGTTATTGCCCTCTGAGAGGCATGGCGAGGCTAGGTGACTCAGTCTTTGTCGGAAATGTCTTCAAACTGGCCATCACCTGCATGAGTACCTCGCTGCTAATGGTCGCAGTTGTAGGAGGAGGCATCACAGCCTGCTCCATTTTTTAGAATTGCATCCTTCTAGCAGCCAGTGTTCGATTCTTCCGTCTATGTCAGCCACAGCCGAGTGTACCGAACTAATAGCTTCTTCCCTATCCACGGTCAATGCACTTGTTTCCTAGGTCGTAGCGGTGATATGGCCTTACTGGTTACAGCAAACATTATCATTCAGAGTCGCGATGGGGCCTTTGTTCCTTGCCGAGCTCTTTTACATTCAGCATAGCAGGTGCACGTGATTACTGTATGAGCGTTTAGAGTGTTTGTTCCGTCAATTTTGGGAAATCGAAGACTGCTTCACAAGACTGTGAAGAGAAAGAAGGAGGAGTAGGATTGCAACTTTTTGCTCGGCTCGGGTTAGGCGCCTACTCTGTGAGGTTTCCTTTGAAATGCGGTTCGAATTCCCAAGCTCCCTAGGCGAATCGTACTCCCAAGCTCCCTAGGCGAATCGTACTCCCAAGCCGTGCGACGATTTCTCTTCTTCGAAATGAAGCTTTGCAGCCAGCCTCAATTGAACCTCTGGGTATTCGTTGAATGACGTTTTGATGTCTGCTCCGGTTATCCAGCCAAAGTTGCTGCACATTCTTCCAAGGTACCGTTTCCATTGGGTGGCCATTACAGGAGATATCTGTAAAATGTACCGATTTAGCACCGAACACCACCCAGAAATAGTTGCAGGTTTTCAAAATGGATACTTTCACTTATGGAACAGAGCGGGTCCCATTTTTATATGCTCGAGCAATTCATCAATAGGCAGCGGATGAGCAGTCAATGTTTCCAAAGAGTGCTGAAATTCAGCGTCGCGATTTTTATATTTGTTGGGACTTGTGCCAGCATCAAATATTATAATTATAGCTAAATAGTTTCTCTCGGTGTAACTAACCGCAGTGGTCCGCTTATTGCCCGTTATCAGTAGTTCTGTATTCTTTGATACTCCCAGCTTCGCATGCGCTTTGTTGTTCTTTTGTAGCGCATGCACTTTGGGAGCTTATGTAGAGCTTCTGCGCAAGCTCTTAGTGCACTTGGTTTTCGGCATTTGATTGGAGCGGCTTGTTTGGGGCTGACGCTTGTTTGGGACCAAAAAGCTGGTAGCGTTACAATGTTGATTATCTAATTTCAGGAGGTGGCTCTATAGACCCTATATATTAAGCTATTAAGATAATGCAGCAAACATCGCGGATCCTCGCCATGGGCCAATTTCGGTTGAGAGGATTCGGTAAAGTGGTGCTCCAAATTTTCTGATGTGCTGTCTGACGTGCCTGAAGAAAATCGGGAGTCGTTTCTTCCTAACGAAGACTCTGGGCCTCATTGCGATCTTGCAACTGATCGCTTGCTATTTTCATTGAAGGGTTTCAGTCAATCTCAAAGCCCACTATGCACATCGTCCTTTCTTTTATCGTCCGGCTGTATGATCCACTGGAACTTGTCGGTCCTGTTATTGCAAAGGCAAAGATCGTTCTTCAAAAATTATGCCAAAGAAGTTGTCCTGTGATGAAAATCTTTTTCAAGCTCTTCTATCCGATTGGGATATGATTTGTTGCAGCTTTTTCAGGACGCAGCATGCTGAGTTCCCTAGATGGTCATCATAGTCCGAGGTGGCGATCGATGGATCGTGTGCTGCGTTTATGACGTATCCAAGGGCACGGTATCTGAGAGGCATTTGCTCTGTTAGAAGTACCGGGTTGCGCCTATACTGGAATTATTGGGAGTCGAGTTGCTGGCCCAGCTTATAATGGAAGTAGCTCAGTTAAAGGTCTATGCTGGGAAGTATGTTTGCTGGTGCGATTCTACTATGGCGCTGTCCAGGGTTCGAGAAGCCACATGCATTAATATTTTTGTCGCTAATCGCGTTTCGACAATCCAGGAGTTGATTAGAACGATGGAGTGGTATGTTCCCACGTCCTTGAACCCGGCATACATCTTGTCGCGTTTGCCAATTAGTTGATTAAGAATAATCTGTGGTCTCATGATCCTACGTTCCTCTTTGGAGCTAGCAGTAGTCCCTATCGACTGAGATCGACTGTTTAGTTTTGTGCAACGGTTCTGCTCATCCAGTCTCCGTACGACATCCAGTCTGAAACCCAACTATTATTGACATAGTAAGACATAGAGGCGCTCCCAGAATCTACTAGGGCTGGGGTCCTCTGTTCTTGGATTTGAGAAGCTGTGAACTCTGCTGGGTCGTATTGGTGCTGTCATAAATTCACGAACGTTATTGTCACTTTGAAGACCCTGCATCACTCGGCTTTACCGAACTGAACTTCATCCGAATGAACAGCTGTCAAACTGTGTTTTTTTCTGCAGCCCACAATCTAGGCCCGATGATGTGACCACTAGCGAAAATTACGGAGCTAGTCTAGGAGCCGGTGTGTCTCGAGTGGCGGTGATTACAACCGCATATGGAACCAACATTTGGCATATGGCATTGTCTAAGTTTTGCCTATTGTCCCTTAATAATGAAGTTTGAGGACAGGCTCCAACTGGGGGGTGAATGTCGGGTCAGGCAGCATGTACTGCATAAATTTGTAAATAAAACATAATAAGTATACTTTATCTGTTGCTATTATCGTTTTTGTTGGTCGCAAGCCGCCTCTTTCTCGGCCACTCGGCTTCAATGTGCATTATCTTTCGCAACTTAAGCTAACGAGCTTTCGCTCGCAGGCACTCAATTTCGCCAATCATCTCATCTCATACGCACCATAAATACCGCACCGGATTACGGTCGATGGCGACCGTAAAAAATTGCTTCAACGATTTTCAATGTGGTAAAACATCGATTATTGATGAGCCACGCCCAGGTGCCTCGAAAACGGCTACCACGGAGGATAACTTGACAAAAATACACGATCTCGTATTGGCAGACCGCCGATTAAAGATGCGCGAAATAGCTGAGACAGTAGGCATCTCAAAAGACCGCATGGGTCATATCGGCGCGATGGGTGCCGCGTTTGTTCATTCCGGAAAACAAACGCAACCGTGAGACCACTTTAAGGCAGTGTTACACGGTATTTATGCGCAATCCAAAGGAGTTTCTTGACCGTCGTCGAAACATGGATCCACTGGTGCAGTGGAATTCACCCGGCGAACCTGCTCCGAAGAAGGCGAAGACTGTCCCATCGGCCGAAAAGGCGTTTTTTGGGATTCACAAGGTGTGATCTACATTGACTACCTTGAGAAGGGCAAAACGGTCACAGGGCTGTACTATGCCGAATTATTGGGCCGATTTGCCGCCGAATTTCAGAAAATAAGGCCCCATTTGGCGAATAAGTGCTCTTCCATCATGACAATGCACCGGCTCACACTTCCGCCCTCGCCACGGCCAAATTGGTCGAATTGGGCTTCGAACTGCTACCCCATCCACCATATTCTCCAGATTTGGCCCCGTGTGACTTATTTTTGTTTCCAAACTTGAAAAAGTCATTCGCTGGACAGAAATTTGCGTCGAATGAGGATGGCGTGGTATACAAACGTATACCACACGAAGCTTCACGAATGTTACCGAACTTCCCACTCAAGAGAGAAAAATTCATTTTCGCGGGAAAAAATTTTACTCAATTGCACTCGGGATGTCGAAGTAAGGGATGTCGAAGTTACATTAAAAAAATTTAAGAGAGAATAGCAATGAGAATCCATGAAAGAATATAATTTAATGGAAATACAATTTTTGCTTACATATTTTTTAGTAGTTATTGCTTTGTTTTAGTTGTATCAATTAAAATTAATTATTAAATAATTGTATTTATAACATAAATGATTTCAGAGCATCACTTCGATTAGCTTTCCAATACACTCTCACTTATGTTTTACTTTCTGCGTGCACACCCCTGTTTTATTGACACGTCTTCTTTACTGCGTTGCAAATTATTAGTAATTATTGACCACATAATTTTTGTCCAAAAAACATCCAGAAATGGGTTGACCCCTAAAGTATGACCAATTCAATGACACATAAAACAATTTCTGGATGTTTTTTATCACAACTTATAACGAATCAACAAAAATTTTAAATCGAGAAAAATAGTTTTTAGAAAAAATTTCATACAGAAAAGACATAAAAATAAAGTATTACCATCTCGATTTTAAGTTAATACAATATTAAATTTGAATCACTCTAGCCAACGTTGGATCTCTTTGAAGAGCGTTTTTAATATGAGAAAAAACATACTGAGCTTAGCTAATTTAAAAAATTGAATATTTGTCCCGTTAGATTAAAAGAAAATGCAGCTTGTCATGAAAACTTTAAGATCTTTACAATTTTTTATAAAGCTATTAATGGAAACTTCCATATGCGGATCTGATTACATTTCGCAATTAAGATAATTAAAATAGGTCGAATTGTTTTAACTGGTTCAAATCACAACAATTTCCGCGACTGCACTCAGAGTTTGTAAGAGATTACTATTTCTCATTTATTGAATGTTTCGAACGGTTTAGAGTAGACAAATATTTTGCTTCGATGACCAGTCACTGTTCCGAGATGGTCCCCAAGATCAAAAGCCTCGTTTCGCTTTAGCCGGTCTCTAGTCCGTGCTTGGAGCCGAGATCCATACCTTCCAGGCGCACGCTTTGTGAGATATGACCACTTGGTGGTTGGCAGCCACCTTGGCTCTTGGAGTCTTGGCGTCGTGCCTCCTTTACACCAGGACACCACCTTATCGTACTCCCCGGACCGCTACGTTCCACGGCCTATCTCATTTTCCGCTCCTTTTGGTTGGATAAATTTTGGACCATCGCAGACATTTTTTTTCCGATTTGGACTAATAAAAAAAGCCAAAGTTGCTGTGTTTTGGTGGCGATGCAAAACTGGGCTTTATGTTGTGTAATTGACATTGCACTTAAAAATAATTAAAAATTCCTCCAAAAAAGATTGAACGCGAGCATTAACTCCAATCCCGTTCAGACAGACTGGAATACATACAGACTGGAATAGACCGCATGCATCCAAATAAAGCGGAAACTAAGACCACAGAATGCTAAGTCGGGCAATGCTTTACCGTGTTGCCTCCAAACAATTTACGGTGGAGAACATCAGCAGATAGAATAGACTTGCAATTCTGGAGGACCAGTCGTATATACTGGTATATACATATACCATATATATATAAAAAGGACCTAAGGAACCAATATTGTGGTGCTAACCACACGATATACTATAGAAGTTGTCTGGTTAAAAAGGAGCTGAAAAGCCGGATCCAACAGAAAGTGACTACATCTCGGTTCCAGGCAGCAACATTGCGGATCGCTGGTCATTTCCCGCTTCCGCCCATTAATTGTTGCCCCTACTCCTACTTTCCTTTCTCAGCCCCCACCAATCTCTATTCGATCTTCATTTTGATTTCTATTTTATTATCTAATTTGACAAATATTTTAATTCCTTTCAAGTTTTAATTTTTTTAGTGGCTCCGTTCCGGAGCTTTAGTATGCTTATACCCCTACCTACGAGAGCTCTCCCTAGGATTTAGGGATTACTTCTACGGTAATCCCTAGGATTTAGGGATTACTTCTACGGTAATCCCTAGACGGCATTCAACTGAATGCGGCGTAGAGAGTGTAGAACTGACGTGACGGATTTAGAACTCCTGCACCATCTCCCTGAATCGCTTTGCCACGAACTGTTTCCCATTGTCCGAATGAATGGACTCCGGTTTTCTAAAGGAGAACCTAAAAACCTCTGCCGTCGTTGCTTCCTTCATGTCATTCACGTACATGAACTTTGAAAAGTGGTCCACCACAATAAGTATGTACGCGTGCCTTTCCAAGATCTCGGATATTTTCCCAGGAAGTCTATATAGAACTTTTGGAATGGCCTGTAGGTCACTGTTTCTCCTCCTAGGCGTGGCCGCGGGCCGCTATTCGTAGGTTTCGTCTCCTTTCAAATCCGGCATTCCCTCACAAAAGCCAGAACCTGAGCCACCATCCCTGGCCAATAAAATCGCTGCCTTAAACGATGCAGTGTCTTTCCCATTTCTTCATGCGCCTTATTCGGCGGGGAATGTGCCTTGTCGATCATGGCCGCACTCAGCGAGGCCGGTACCCACAGTTTCCAGGTTTTCTCCTCCTACTCCACCGAGCTTTTGCACTATGTGCTTTTTAACACAAAGCCGTCCATAATCTTGACATCTGGGAACCTATCTTTCTCCGCCTCGAGCAACTGCCTTAACTCCACGTACTCTTGGATTTCAAATTCTGTAGTTTGGAATCCAAGCATCCAGCATTCCTCCTGTTCCTCGACATTAAATTCTTTCCCCCACGAGCACCTTTTGGTGGTCACCATTTGGCACCATTTGGAGGTTTTTGGGAAGCTGCGGTGAAATCAAACGACTGCTTGTATCAATTACAGTGTTACACGATCGTTGTTGAAGTTGAGGCGATCCTCAAGTCACGCACGGCATAAGGCACTTCCATGTCATTCCATACCAACATCATCCCGTGCGACTGGAGTCCCGACTGAAGGACGCTTTTTGGAATCAACGGTAGTGTGGGTACCTGCAAGAGGTGTAGAATCGGCAGATATGGAAGTATACATCGCCAAATATTAAAAAGGGATTGCTAGTTCTTATAAAGGAAGACATAAAGATAAAGGAAGGAAGTAACGTCTATGGAACGAGTTCTCAAAGCATATTCCGGACCGGGGAATCTCGATCGGGTAGTGGACATCAAAACGTCATCGGGAATATTCAAGAGACCAGCTAGCTCCACTGCTTCCAGAAGAAAGCAACAACAAGCTGATGTCCTTCAGCTTCATAAAATAATGTCTGCGCAAGGCAGAATAACTGACACTTACGCTATCAATGCCCACATAGATCGTTTTTTGAGTTTCAATGAGAACGAATTCAATAGATGCACAACTATTAAAATTTGCCAGCACATTTGTTTGAACCACTTTCCGGTATACAATGTTGACTTAGATGTGACTTCCAATCGTTGTGGTATGGTGGTATGGCTAAAAACTCACCAATCTTAGGAATGGATCTTCGCAACGAAGGACCCAATAAATCTTCAAACGGAATGCAATGGAGTTTCTAAAACTGTCAATATAAAGGCAACTGCTGAAGTTGCCCACGGGTTGCACAGCCCGCAATGTCAATATAAGCTTAACTTAAGTACCAAATAAGCGGTACAAACGGTCTATTTGGACTTCAAAAACGGAACGGCAGCAAGAACTGCCGATGTTTCAATTTAATGCAATCGATCAAACACAATTTTAAATTAGTAATTTATCAAATTTACGTGTTGCTAAATATGCAGTAATTTACCACCTAAGCAATATGTATGTATTTAAATAGCTAAAAATATTGAACTTTAAGACTAATGGACAAACCTATTCTGAACTCATTTCTTTCTCCAAGTCCAATTTGTTCAAGTGCAAGTTGCGGCAACTAACTACGATTACAATCGGTTTATGTACCCTTTTCTGAACTTAATCATTGCAGATTAGCAGGAAGAAGCCAAGAGTAATGATTCCTTTGAATATTTTACAGATGACATGAATAGCGAAGCTTAGAAGTTAAATTAACTTTGGGACAAAAAGTCGCCACCGGGTTCCTGTTATGGTTTTAGCTCCGTGTCGACTCTTTCGATTTTGTTCGGCAAAGGTGTACTTTCTGACTGAATTAGGGCAGGATAAAGGAAGTTGTGCTATTTTCCTGTTAACACATTTGAGATGTATAGCGAATGTTTCAGCGAGTCCAGCATCCCAATAGTTTCTTATCAGCCTGGTTGTTTCGAGCGGAGCGCTTTAATTTCGGTGAGTCGATCGGAGGGGGTTCTTTATACTTGATGGTGATAGTTTCTAGATGTACCGCAGCTGAGCATTTTATGCTTGTTACTGAAGATCCTCGGCGAGGGAGATAGAAATCTGTAAGTCTGCCGCTCCCGATGTATGCACATCTTTTTCCGCACAAGCTGTTCGGTTCGATGATTCCATTTATAGTGTTTGTTTGCTTGATTTTCCCTTGTAGAGATTATGACTGCCGAAAAAAAGTTCGAGTAATGCGAGATTAAACTGAGGCGAGATCTATTTAAGCCAGTATATCGTCTATATCCCTACGTGTTTTATTAGCTATAATGATCTCGTTATTCTCTGAGCGAAAAAATAAAAATAAAAAATAATCATTATTCTCTGAGCGATAAAATCATTATTTGTGATTTTTGATTATTTCGCTCAATAATATCACTCAATTCAAGATTGCGGGCTATATATTTTTTGCACATGGGAGTGGATATTTCCATAGACCAAGTATATATACGTCGAAATTAATACTATGATTTTTCCGCGATCACTCCTCCAAACCATTACAAATTAGAAAAAACCGAAAATAAAGCAATGCTTTTTAATATATTTTCTATGTATCAACAAAAAAAACATTGTAAACATGTATCAACATTGGTCTCGGCGATGATGGAACAAGAATGATTGAGCTGAAAACTTACCATATATCCCTAAATCTGCATTTACTTATTCAATTTCACGAATAGTAACATCGATATGGACCGGCTTGATAGCTTACACCTGATTAAGAATATATATACTTTATAGGGTCGGAGATGTCTCCTTGGCTGCGTTGCACACTGTTGGGCCAAGCAGCCACCAACCAACCCATATAAAATAATTATAATATAAGATTGTCAAAAAGTCTTGCTGTATTTTTTATTGAATTTTCAATTGTTCATAAAATTGGTTATAATAATGCGAATTAAGTCAAATATGCGCCGTTTTGTTCGATGACGAGTTCCCAACGAGATGCCAACTTCATAATGCCCCTCTTATAGAAGTGCACTTCCCTATTGGCAAAAAACTCGAAGAGCCAATTTTCACAGGACTCTCTTGTGGCCAACTTCCGACTACCAAGCTCGTTCGCCATGGACAGAAATAGGTGGTAACCACTTTGTGTGAGATCCGGACTATACGGTGGATGCAAAAGGACATCCCATTCAATCTCCCGGAGCTTCTGACGCGACACCAAAGATGTGTGTGGCCTGGCGTTGTCCTGATGGAAGACAATTCGGCCTCTGTTGATCAAAGATGTCCTCTTCTGCATGAGTGCTGCATTTAAGCGGCCCAGTTGTTGGCAATACATGTCCGAATTGAGCGTTTGGCCGTAGGGGAGCAGCTCTTAGTGGATGATTCCCTGCCAATCCCACCAAACACACAGAAGAACCTTCCTGGCCGTCAATCCAGGCTTGGCCACTGTCTGGGCAGCTTCACCGATCCCTGTTGTCGTAAGATATCCACTTTTCATCGCCAGTCACCATCCGCTTCAAAAACGGGTCGATTTTGTTGCGATTCAAACGCGATTCGCATGCATCCATACGGTCAAAAATGTTTTTTTGCGTCAAGCCGTATGGCACCCATAAATCAAGCTTTTTTTTTAATCTGAATCTGATCATTTCTGAACCATTCTTCAAATGGTTTATAACGTTTTGATGCCGATCACTTTCAATCAATTCAGCGATTTAACGCAATTTTCGAAGACAGGCCTTCCGGAGCGTGGCGCATCTTCGACCACCTCTGCACCAGAACGAAAACGTTGAAACCATCGTTGTGCGGTGGAAATGGGAACCGAATCGGGGCCATAAACTGCACAAATTTTATTGGCAGCATGAGTTGCATTTTTGCATTTTCTTGTATTTTCTCATTATGCTGCTCCACGTTTGCGACGCTATAACTCTCGAACGACTTAAAACAAACAACACGTGTTAGCGCGTAAAAAGAGCTTTCCAAAAAGGTATAGCATGAACCGATGCGACGAATAGAACTAGAACTACGCGCTTGCAAATGTTTAGTCCCAGTTTTGCATGTGCTTTGTTGTTATTTGTAGCGCAGTGTGGCATTTGGTGACCACGACGTAATCGTGCCCCGGTTTGATTTTATGATAATTAAAGTGCATCGGAAATCGTGTTGTTGTTGCTTGCATTACCTTGCATTTGCACTTTGCGCCTTGGCCAATAGCTGGAGTCTGGAGCTGAAGCTAGTGGATCTGCTTCCGCAAGCAGGAAAAGTATGCTGCGGAGACAAGCAGAGGTGAGCTGTCAGTAAATGGAGTTCCTGCACCAGATGTTAAGGCTGCGACGCGGACCGAAGACTCGACCATTATGACCCTCGAGTCAGTGGAGAAGAGCCTGCGCGATCGGTTTACCACGCTGCAGGAGTTGTTGTAGAAACTGAATTTCAGCGAAATCGGGAGTGATTTGTACTAGAGGTTTTCTTAGTTAGCCACGGACGTGCACGTCGACATCCAAGTGGATGTTGCCATGAGCTCCATAAGGCTTTCTGCGCAATGAGATCGGACCAACTCCATACATGCATGAGTCCTCCTTGCCCCCATGGCCTACGCCAACATTCAGCGGCGGTTACGCCGAGTGGCCGGATTTCTGCGCCCTCTTCAAAACCACCATTGACAGCCATCCCCACCTAACCAAAATGGAGAAGCTCAGGTGCCTCATTTCTGAACCGTCAAAACGCTATAGATTACCGACGCTAATTATGATGTGTAATCAACGCTTAATTTTCCAAGCTCACATTAATGAGATCATACGGGTGGTCGAGTCGGGATCAGTTGCTAGTCTTCGAGATTTATCTGACTGTTTCAATGTTCATATGCGGGCTCTCATCAGTTGTGAATCACCTGCCGAGATCCAAGGTGTCTGCTTATCTAGTTAATCCTCCAGAAGCTGGATCCTACCACAAAAGCAAAGTGGGAGGAAAGAGGACTGCATTTTATTAAATGCTGTTAAAGAGCGGCTATCAAAATTCTGTTAGGTCACGGACTCCCCATTGCGATTTGGATGGGTGTTTTTTGGATGCGGTGGACTATCACGAGATTCGTCATCGTCCTGTGCTAGAGAGGAGGCTGGAGTGTCCTATACTGAAGGAAGTGAAGTGGCGAGTAATTAAAGTTCCAGCCCTCATGCACTTGTTGCAAAAATTCAATCAACAAATTCAATAACCATTGCAATGACCATTGCTGCCCCTTCCAGAATTTGTATTGAAGGCCCACCCTTCAATGGGGGGAGGATGTTGGGCCGAGCAGCCACCAACAAAACCATTTAAAAATAATCATAATATACAGCCGCTGCAGCGGCTTGTTATCAGCGCAAAACGACATTTAAATGCACAGCGTTGTAAATGAAATGAGTGAGAAATAATGCAGAGGCGAAAATAAATGAATAACGAAAGATTTGTTTTGGTAATATTAATGAAATAAATCTAATAATTTAGTATTGTTGAGTATTTTGATACAGAATGTCTATGCTTAATTTAAATTAAAGAGCTGGCCAGCCGTAGCCCCCGGGGCCGAACATACTACGGCTTTTTACACAGACAATACCCAAACACTGCTAAAAGATTGATGTAAGAGAAAAAATGTTAGTGGCTCTCTGCGTTTAGAATCTAAATCTAAACTTTAGATTCTAAACTTTAGAATGTGCAAATTTCTCCGAAAAAAATCGGACAGCTATTCTCTCCGTGCAAAGCACACCAATACATGTGTCCCTGTTTGGCCAGCTCTGATTCAAATTAGGATAAGTGGTCGGCCCTATTCCAAGGGCGTAGCAAATTTCTCTGCCCAAGCTCAGCCGCAAACACAAAATAAACTTATGAAATGTCTCTTTCGCAGGTGAAATCAAATCTATGTATTGTGTGCCGACCAGAGAACTCGAGTATGCCTAAATGATTCAAATCATTTCCTTGGATCGTAGCATATCCGCAACCAAAAGTTTGCATCAGGCTGTGTGAAGTATACTGTACGTTTGGGTCAAAGCGATTTGATTCGAACCGATCCAGACTATAGGATACAATTCAAATCAACTGAGTTGGAGTTGGTAGTACTTGCGTACTAGTGATTTGAATTGTTGCGACTGGTGATATGATTTGAATTGATTCGTTCTTCGACAAGGGTGATAGTATCAGGGTTTAAAAAGCTATGCTACTTCCGAAGTAATTCGTTACAAATTACTTAATATGGTTACAAATTACGTAATAAGAACAATACATTTGTTTGGTGTATCACTCATTCAGATCGTACGCAGAAAGAAAATTTGTAATCCTTCGGTAGCCTCCTTTCGCTAACTAAGGCATGCGGTTGATCACCTCGTGAAGTACCGCCCACAGTTATGTTTTAATTGGCTGGCATAAGGCAACCATAAGTCTGCCAACATTAAGCGCTCCTGATCTAAGCTGTATCTAATAAATGTTCTGAGTCGTTAAACGGCAATAAATTTCACAGCGCAGTTTCGCTTTGAAAGGGTACGTGAATCAAAAAATGCACCGTGTAATAATGTATATTATAATTAGAACACATGAGTATAGTCAGCAATTAATGTATTTTTCCGATTTATACAATTCATGAAAACATACATTTGAAAACATTTTTATGCGTAAACATCTCGCTGAGTTTTCTCCCAAGCAGCCATCGGGCCATGCTCGGGACGGTATTTGACGTTGCAGCCATCGGGTTCCAGACGATTGTCATCACGAAGTTCTTCGTAGCGCTCTCGATCGTATTTAGTAAATCCCCATTTCTTTGAAACATAGATCTATAAAATATTGAATAAAATCATATGGTTATAAATTATATATTTATCATTTTTCACAAAAATGTAATTTTGTTGTTCCCAATAAAAATAATTATAAATGAATTTGTTTTATATTATTATAATATTTCTTCTTCGCACTGCATTCCCCCATTACATGAGGGAAGGAAACGTGGTAAAAAAAAAAAAATCACCAAAATCGTGATAACGTAATAAATGGACAGCCCCACTTAATTTCGCTTTCGACACGTATTCACTAAATTTAATTAAATTCGAATTAATTTATTTTATCGTATGCTGTGAGTCAAGCCAACCAGATGTCTACAATTTGTGCACATTTTTTTGCCACTGCAAGTGGCCTGCTACTTATGCATAGAAAGACAATTTTTCTGCGGAAGAAAGATAAAAGGGAGATAGTTTCTTCTCGGGCGACAGAACTTTCTCCATAACTGCTTTACACTTAAAATTAATTAAAAATTTTCTTCAAAAAGGATTTCCCCGATGTGAAGTAGAGCATTCTGCCAATAAGTGATTTATTGCATTTAAAAAGTGTTTGGGCATCGAACATCCTGCAAGTTAGAGCTGGGAAACTATTGATGGTACTATCGAGATATGGAATATTTGCCTCTCTGAGCCACTATAGACTGTTTTTTTCTCACTATTGATGGTGCTGGGCAATTTTAACATCACTTACATTAGCGCAAAACAGACACTACCATTCTTGCAAAGAAATGCTTGGATAGAATAATTTCGATAATGTTTTCGTTCGATAATGAGTTGATCTCCGTTTTACAATTTTTGTACAATTTTACAATTTTTTTTTTCTTTATTTCAATAGCCTAAGGATGTGACATGAAGTTTTTTCTTTTGTTAATGAGTTCATCTCAGATTATTGTTCCTTTCTTTCATACTGAAATATAATATTATTTTGATTTCCTATATATGAAATTGTAGTTATAGGATTAAGCACAAAATATATGAAATATTAAGTACACTTTCAAACATGCTTATAATTTAAATTTTTATCAATAGCCGCACAAAAACCGATACTGTCGACAGTATTTTAATGGAAGTACCTTTTTTTTGGCTCATTACCGATGATGACGGAGGAAAACGAACCGTCGTACGGTTAACTGCACTAATTAACGAATCGATCGTATCGAATTTTTGTTTCGAAACTATTCGAAATATCGAATGGCGTCACCATCGATAATTACCCAGCTCTACTGCAAGTGTTGTTGGTCAGCTCTGCATTAGAGGCAGCGAATGAGGAAAACACGAAACATTGTTTTTTTTTTATACCCTTGCAGTGGGTATTATAATGTTGGTCAAAAGTGTGCAACGCAGTGAAGGAGACATTTCTGACCCTATTTAGTATATATATTCTTGATCAGGAACACCTCCTGAGTCGATATAAGCATATACGTCTTTGTTTTTACGCAAACTAGTCTATCAATTTTAAATTTATAGTCTATCAATATAATAACTAGTCTATCAATTTTAATATAAGTCGAAAAGTCCGTGATCGATCGACTATATCCCATAGTTGCCGTATAACTTATAGATCGGAAATGCCATAACTTTGTTGTTTTTTAAGTTAGAAGGATGGGAAGAATTTCTTTGGATTCCATTTTGGGCAAACTCATACGATCTGCCAAATATCATAAGGATCGGCCTCGGACTATATAAGATCCGATATAGCTGCCACTTTACTGCAAGGGTATATCAACTTCGGTTTCGCCCGAAGTAAGCTTTACTTTTTTGTTTTAATTTGCCTTCGACAATGCTGATAACAACACCTGAACATATAATAATTTAAAAAAACGAATCCAACAGAGGAAAACGAGACCCTTTCATATAGAAAAACGCACAGACGGACGAACGTTTATGGCTTTATCCACTCGACTGTTGACTCTGATCAAGAATATTTATAGCTTGTGGGAGATGATGAGGTGTCAGAGATGATTTCTTCTTTCTGATAAACACATTATTTGCCTTTTCTCTTCATAATTCATTATATGATTTCTTCAATCAGTTAAATTAGAAATTTATTAAATTAATTTGTTTTGGACTTAGGGTAAATTATGCGTCGAGTAAAAACAAATATAATTTTGTCGGCCTATTTTTTGTTTACTATTATAGAAACAAATAAAAATACGAATAGAAAAACTAAAAACTAATACGGTCGAGTTGATATACTAAATATATATAAAAAGCAAGAGGAAAACAATTTTCACGAATTAAACGGAATTTCGATTATCAGATTTCTTTTTTGAGCCGACAGCAGATTTTACGAATTAATGAGTTTTGGAATAAATAAGGATTTTTTTTTTTATATAAATTGATTGAACATTTTTAGGAAAAGGTGGTAATGTTATTTTTACATATACATATACATAACAGATACAGCTGTTATGAACGCGATCTTCTTAAAATAGAGCTTTTCACCAACAATGAAAAACGCATTTAAGAGATTTTTTTTTTTAATAATTACTTCTAGGCCCAAATATAACTATCAATTTGATTATTTAATGGGCTTACCTTTTGACGACCGGGGAACTTGAACTTGGCACGACGCAAAGCTTCTACTACTTGAGCCTTATAACGATCGCTTGAGCGCACCGACATAATGGGTTGTCCAATGCGAACACGAGCAACAGTGCCTTGTGGCTTTCCAAAAGCACCTCTCATTCCAGTCTGAAGTCTGAAATTATTAATTAAACAAACTTATTAATATATATCTGTGACGTCAAATCTTTAGGGTTTTAGATTAAATAAATAATTCACCTATCAGCTCCAGCACACGACAACATCTTGTTGATTCGAATAACGTGGAATGGATGTAAACGCATTCTAATATGGAACTGGTCTTTTCCGCAGTATTTCACCAAATACTTGTTGCAACAAATGCGCCCAGCTTCCAAAGCTTCGCTACTCAATTGTTCGTACTCATCAGAAACCAAATGAACGCAAAGGGGGAAATCTTCAACGGTGGCCTTCTTTCTTCCCAAGTCAAATATCCGTATTTTAGGATCCGGAACACCACGACAAAAACGGGACTTCGGATAAGGCTTATTTTTACAGTAGCGGTAACTGCAAGAAATACACATTATAATCATTTAAAGTGCACATAAGGGTTATATACTTGCCATCTTGCCGGTCGGCGGCCCATTTTTACAGCTAAAATTAAATTTAAATTTAATATTTAATACATTTTAAACGAAATATATAAAATCAACAACCAGACATACAATTCTAAATTAAAATAAGAAAATAATACTGAAAACGAACGAGTGATCTCTAAAGATTAATTCGAATTCATACCTCTCCGAAAGAAGTGCAAGAAAAGAAGGAAACTGAATAGAACGGAAATAAAATAAGTTCGCACCATCGTCAACCCACCGTCATTTTTTTTAGCGTCAAAATGGAACGTTGGAAACAGAACATGAGAGTATGATGTAAACAATTATTATATATTGTCTTGTGGCAGGTCTGAACGTGTCGAAAACTTCAAAACCAAGGTTTGAAGTAAAACGGTGCTCATTTGTTATTGTCATTACTCACAGTTTAAGGAGCTGTATGAGCTTGCTGACAACATTAGGTTTGAATGCTCACGGGCATATTACACTTACCATTTTTTAATGTAGTCTTTCCTAAAAAATTTCCTAAAAAAATTTCTGGTCAATCAAAAAACATTGCATTTGTTTTTTCATTTCTATTCCAAATTTTGTGGTATTCATTGCCTTCCGTTTTCGACTAATTTGACTAATTACACAGCCAAAACAAACTCCAAACCAAAGTCTAGAACAAAACATAGATTCCATCACCCACAGTTTCCGTGGTACTCCTAAGAGAAGAAATTGATCCAATTTTAGCATGTATATTTAATCATATAAAAATTTGACGAGGTGAAATAACTGTGACGAAGCCGCATGCCACGCCGAAAATATCTGATATCAATTTTGGTGTCGAATAAATGCAATATATGTATACAAAATTATACATTAAAAATATTCTTACCCGGCACGTGTTTATATCATCTATTGTTATTGTTCCACGTGTCGAATTAATTATTTTTCTATCAAACCTTTTTCTTAAATCCAAAATTAAAACATGGTATAATCCACTGGGGGAATGTCATAGAATGTTTGGGGAAAAATCATAGGAGCACAAAAATAAATGATTAATCGGAGATTTTAATTTTGGATGAGTATTCCAAAGATATGGTAAATGCTAAATGTAATTTTTTTAATTTGAGTTTGTATTATACATTTTAAAATCGGTATGTACTAAAAACAACGAACGTCAACGCAATTACATGGCCTACATATTCAATATAGGGTAAAATTTTAACAATTTCTTCTCTTGGTGTACCGAGTTAATGTAGATTTGATATAGAGTTAATGTAGTTAAATATATTTGAAGAAAGAAATTGAATTGTTTAAAAGTCTAGTATAAGTTAGCATAGGGCGGAGCGGGAGCGCAAGAAAAGCTCAGTTGCGATCTCGCGTGATTTCGCTCCGTTTCGCCGCAATAGATAAGCTCAGCTTATTATTGGAATATAATCGAATTTATAACGTGTAAGTGAGTGCACGCATTTTTTTTATCGTAGTGATTAATTGAGATTTGGTGATTTACAGCCACCCTTGTTTTTGGTTGATAATTTCAGATAAAATAATCTCAGTAATCATTTTGGCGCCCCGGGTGGACTGTATAATTATTAAAAATATACAACAAGCAACAAAAAGTGATAGTGACACAATATAGAAACTTATAAATAGAAAAAAGGGGTTGCTCCCGACAGTTGTGGTGAAAAAAGAGAAGAAAAAACAACTTAAATCCCGCTTCGCGAAACAATACATTCATCGCCAACTAGCTGCAACTGGAAGGATTCGTCGTAGCGTCCCCATGCCATGGACCTATAAATGGAAAGTGGCCGCAGGATTTGAGGATCCGAACGCACAACCTCATGGATTTGTGCAAAAAATTGAAAGTCGAGAAAAGACAAATAAAAATCCGTCTTGTGCTGGAATATTGCACCCTCCTTTCAATTCTTGGCGCACACGTACATTAAAAATATTCGAGCTAAAATAAATAATAAAGTTTATAAAAATTTCATTATAAATATATGTATTCTAACATAAATGCACTGCCTGTGGACAAAATCAAAAAACATAAATATATATATATTATTTGCAATCACTGTCGCCGCCTACCCCTCGATCTTGATATTATACAAATTTGCCAAATAAATAGTTAAAGTGCAGCCAAAAATAATTTTATATATTACAGATAAAATAAATGTGCCAAATTATTTGGTGTTCATCCAATAGATGCAGCGGTAATATTATCGTTTTCGCTTCCCACCGTTATCCGCTGTTGTATGTATGCATGTACGTATATGCATTTTTTGCGCATTTAGTTTAATGGAACGCCAAAAGACGCGCTACCCTACAACTAGGTTGGGTTTATTGTTTTCGGTGTCATTGGCGAGCAACTATTTTTTTGGATACTCAATGCCTCGACTATCAAATTATTCGACTATCAATTAATTAATTATTTTCGTTTTTTGTTTAAAAATAATAAATTGTATTGATTCTTTTCCACCTTAGTAAAAAGACGTCCGGCTTGGTTGAGTATTTATGAACGAACAACTTTTATTTAATACTTATAGTAACTTCAAAAACGAACTATCGATACATATTAAGTGCTAGAGGTTACAATGTTGTAACGATAGTTTCAATACCCTTCCTCAATGTAAGCTCTCATTATTATATTTTAATACAAACTTAACTTTTTAGTAAGCTCACAATGCTTTTTTTTCTGAAGGTTCTTTGTTTATATATCTGTAATCATCTGTTTAGTTGATAGATACTTCAAAATAATCTGCCCTTCCTTAACTATATCTCTTAAAAAGTGATATTTGATATCTATGTGTTTTGATCTTGAATGATGTACTGGATTCTTTGCTACCTGTTGTGCGCTTAAATTGTCAGTATGTATAACTATTGATGTTTTAGATCGTCCAAAACTGATATCCAACATTAGTCGTCTCAATGATATCGCTTCCTTGCATGCGGATGCTAAAGCCATGTATTCGGCTTCTGTACTACTGAGAGCTACGCTGCGTTGTTTTTCAGATTTCCAAGATATTGGTCCTCCAGATAGGTAGAAAAGGTATCCTGTGAAGGACTTTCTATCAGTTTTGTCGCCTCCCCAGTCAGCGTCCACGTAACCGGCTAAAGGCTCATTGCTTACTTTGTATGTACTTTGTATGCTGAGTACATGTTTTATTCCCTTCCAATGCTCAATATGGGGATCCTTATTGCGCTGCGCCAATTTAGATACTGAATGTAAAATGTCTGGCCTTGATGATAGCGCCAACCACATGAGTTCCCCTATGACCGCTTGATATGTCTTCTCGTTGACTCTTTCGCATCCCTCTTTGTCGCATGTGATTTGGAATCCTGCATCCAGTGGAGTTGCAGCTGCTCTACAATCCCCAATGCCGTGCCGCTGAAACAGATTCTCAATATATGGGGTATGACTCAGCATTATCTCGCCCAATTCGCCTTCTTGCTGAACTTCCATTCCAAGAAAGATGTGCAACTGTCCGTGATCGACACATTCGAAAGATTGAGATATCTTGCTTTTAATGCTCTTGATATCATCTTTATCTTGACAAGCTATGATCAGGTCCTCCACGTATACAAGAATAAGTGCAAGATGCGGTCCACTTGAATTCATGTAAAGACATGGCTCGTTTTTACATGGGTTAAAACCAATGCCACGCAGAACTCCATCAAGCTTACAGTTCCACTCTCTGCCAGACTGCTTCAGACCATAAATTGCCTTCTTTAGCAAAAGCACGCCGTCCGCATGATCTTTGTTCAGAAATCCGCATGGTTGTTTCATGTAAACAGTCTCTATTAAATTGCTATTTAGATAAGCCTTACAGACATCCATCTGGTGCAAATATAGTTTTAACTGTGCAGCCAGGGCAAGTATGAAACGAATGCTCTCCATACGACAGACAGGTGAAAAGTCTCAGAGTAATAAATTCCATACTGCTGTGAGCATCCCTTGGCTACTAGCCGTGCCTTATATCGCTGCACTTGGCCATTGGCATCCCTCTTCACAGTTAAAACCCATTTGCAGCCAATAGCGCGTTCTGTCTTGGGAAGATTTGGTATCTGCCAAGTATGGTTTTTCATAAGAGCTTCGTACTCTGCGCTGTTCTCGTCCTCTGCGCTGTTCTCGTCCTCTGCGCTGTTCTCATCCTATGCGCTCTTCTCGTCTTCTGCGCTGATAAAATCGTCGCTGCTGTGATCATTTTTTATGCCGACCTTGACTTGATCGTATGAGCTTTCGTCGTCCGAACTGCCGTATCCGTGCGAACCGGGGTTGACTTTGCCATCAGAGCCAACATCGTTGCTGCAGTTTTCCCTCTCATCCTCCAGTTTGACGTCTGATACACCACCGCCTTTTGGTAGGTCAAACACCTTGAGTCCAGCATCGTTTGACATACTATCAGCTCGCTCGTCGAAAAGTACATCTCTTTTTTCAATAACTTGTCCAGTGCTAGGGTCATAGAGCCTATACCCTTTGGCTGTTCGAGAATAATCGACCATTCGGTATTCCTTTCCTTTTTGCTTGAATTTACTTCGGGTGGGACCCTTATCTAATGCAATGGCGAAAGAACCAAAAATTTTAAAATGAGATATTAAGGGTTTTTTACCGTTCCACGCTTTCTTCGGAGTCATGTCTTTCAGCGCGTTTGTAGGCGATCTGTTTCGTAGATACACGGCTGTGTATATAGCTTCTCCCCATAGAGCCTCCACTAATCCAGACTGCGTCAGCAAACATTGGACCATCTCCACTAACGTACGGTTAGCTCTCTCCGCTACGGCGTTTTGTTGTGGGCTGTACGGGATTTTCAAATGCCGCCTTATCCCATTCGCTTTGAGAAATTTGTCGAAAGTTGCGTTGACAAATTCCTTTCCGTTGTCGCTTTGTATACACTTTAGAAGCTTTCCAGTTTGCCTCTCCACGTGCTCCTTAAATTCCACGAACTTTAAGATAACCTCGTCTTTGCCTGTCAGAAAGAAAACAAATATGCGACGTGACTTGTCATCGCTGAAGGTGAGAAAATAGCGGTTACCACCCAGTGATCGTGTACTAAAAGGGCCGCATACATATGTATGAACTAATTCCAATACTTCACTGCCTCGGCTTTCAGATTTATGTGGGAACGGTTGCACGGTTATTTTGCTCAACATGCATGTTTTACAGGAGGTGTTTTGTGGTAAATTACAACTTTCAATTCCACGAATCATTTTCTTCTTCACAATATCAGCTAGACTGCGACAATTAATGTGACCATATCGCATGTGCCATAAAATACCATCGGAACTGGAAACAGCAAATCACCGATTGGACTTTTCTTCGAATGTATATAGATTTCCATTTTTGTTTACTTGCAATATACACTCCCCGTTCTGAATAATCTTGCGTGCTTTTCGTTAAAGTGCACCAAATTGCTTTTAAATACGGTTTGACTTACGGACATAAAGTTTCCCTTCATAGTAGGAACAAATAGGACATCGTTTAGTACAATTGTGTATTGATCTGTCTTTAGCTTGATTACTCCTTTTCCCTCCGCCTGCAGAAATCCGTCTCCAGCTAATCCAATCGTCTCGGTATGCTTCTCCAGGGTTGTAAACAAGTCTTCATTACAGCACATATGGCTTGTAGCTTCGCTATCCAAACACCATTTTGTGCGACCAAATCTATGCGCATCCAGAGCTCCCAATAAGCTGCACTGCTTTTGACCAGTTAGAACTTGCTTCTTTTTTTCAAACCGACACTCGGCCTTTACATGTCCACGCTTGCCACAGTTATAACATATGACGTTCTTCCAATTCTTTTTGGAAACTGGCTTTGTAGTGTTTGCAACAAAAGCCTGTGCCTGCATGTCGCTCGTTCTAGATTGAGATCTTCTCTCTCCCTCTTCTTTGATCTTGATTCGCAGTACCGACTACAAAATTTTTGTACTCCTTGGGAAGGCTCGATAGGAGAATTATTGCTCGCAGCTCCTCACTTATGTCAATTTACACCGACGAGAGCTGATCTAAAACTTCGCTGAACGCATTAAGTTGACTGGAAACATTTTGGCCGCCCTCCCTCTTTAAACTCAGCAACGTTTTGTAGAATGATATTTTTCTGACTGGACCACTCCTTCAATTTCGTCCAAGCCTCGAATGATGTCGTACGTTTTGATGTAACTTAGTTGCGATGTATTAACGCTGAGGGTAATCATGGCCAGAGCCTTACTGTCCCATCTTGGCCAATCGTCGTTTTCACCAGCATCTTCCCGTTTAAACTCGCCTGACGCCACATTCCATAGCTCCGCGTGAACCAGTACGCTGCGCATCTGAATATGCCAAGAATCATAATTCTTTCCTTCCAATTTGTCAATTTGGTATAGCGAACTCATGTTGTAAACTCTTGAAAATAATTATTAAAAATAATCATTATTTGCAGACCATGCTTTTATAAGTATATTAGTCTTGAATATGGGACCGAACATATGGACTGAATTGACACTATTTTTTCACCTTTTTCACCTATTAGGACATAATTTCACAGATAAGAGCAATCGGAATTTCACCGAAGGATATGGAACACATTTTCAGCAATATTTACAACAAAAAGAAATTTCATAAGACATAAAAAAATGACAATAAAAATTATTAGAAATAAAACAAAAAACAAATGAAAGATATTTTCAGTTTATATGTTTGTTTAACATTGTTTTGTAAAAGTCCCTCAATCCCATAAACTGTGTTAGAAGTTCAATGTTTATCATTTACCATTCTCAGTATAGCGTGAATAAGCCAAAGGTATTTTAAGTTCAGGGTAAGTAATTGTGATAAAACCAGCTGCAAAAAAAATGTGAAAAGTACCTTTTTTTATTGCTTTTTTTTAAGTTAATAATAAAATAATTTGAGTAGCCAAAGAAACAGTTTATATAGTTATCCAATTTATTCGTCCAGTTATATGGCTGCTTTAGCATATAGGCGGCCAATTCGACCAAAAATACAATCCAAACAATGCCCCATCCTTCTAATTTAAAAACTCCAAAGTTATGCAATTTCCGATTAATCAGCTTATGGCAGCTATGGGATATAGTCGACCGATCCCGTTCGACTTACACTTGCCAGAAAAAGTATTGTTTTTACTACTCCGGGTAACCAATTTGGGATCGATTTGACCCATTTTTACGCTTGCAAATAAACACAAAAATTTGTAGTTATATACAAATTTGTATTTATTGCCATTTTTTTTTAACCAAACAGTTTTGTACGCATATACTGCCTGCAAATAAAAGAAGGATGTGAGCAAAGTTAGAATTCGATGGTTTTAAGACTGAGAGACTAGTTTGCGTAGAAACAGAAAGACACACAGACGGACATGCTTATATCGACTCAGGAGATGATCCTGATTAAGAATATATGTATGTATATTCTTTATTGAGCGCAGATGTCTCCTTCACTCCAAAATTATAATACCCTCTGCAAGGGTATAACAAGAAAGTTGGGTAGAAATACATAAACATATTGCCGATTGACATTTTGTAGTTTGCGAACATAAAAACAAAACAATAAATATAAATAATTCAATTTTATTTTAATATAAATAAATTAGAATTTTTTTATTAAGAACTGGCAACTGCAGTGGTATTGCGATATGGACAATAGTGGAATGGTTAAAACGTCGCCCGAAATTGACCCGAAAGGCTCTCTGACATTCAATCAGTTCAATAAAAGGGTTAAAAGTAAAAAGTTTAACTAATAAAATAAAAAAAGAGCTATTTTTTTAAATGAATAAAATATTATTTTTTTTTATAATTTATGTATTTTTCTTCTGTACGAGAAGAAGTTTTCACGCTTAAATGAAGAATTTTCGTTCTCAAAATCGATCTTTAGGAAAAAAAAATCGTACTTAAATGAATAATTTTTTTCTTGAATTAAGTAAAGTAGTTTTTGGTCGTTTTTCAAGTGCGTTCGTACTTTGTTTATGTAAGAAATTCTAGGTTTTTCTCTGAGAGCGCTGACAATCGTTCATGCAACGCTCAAACGCTATCTTATATCATATAAAAAAAACTTCTTGACGAGGAAAAATGACGGTGGGGTACCCGCATGCCACTCCCAAAATATCTGATATCAATTTTAGTGACGAATAAATGCAATATATGTACAAAAAAATTATACATTACTAATATTCTTATTTGGTACGTGGAACGATAACAATAAACAATATAAGCACGTGCGGTGTAAGAATATTTTTAATGTATGTAAAATCCTGACCTGCGTTGTTGCAGAAAAATCCAGAATTGTTTATGTTTTATTATAAGTATAGTTTATTATTAATATTGGGTGATTACCTCCCATGATTATTTTTTTTAACTATTTTGTATGGCCCAAGGTACTTCCCTCTTAGTTTTAAGCCCACCCCATACTAAGTTCGCTTTATGACGACTAAATCGCCAAGCTTGTATTTTCTCTCCTTCCTACGTTTTAGATTAAAACCTCGCCGAATTTCTTCTAAACTACCTCTTCCGGAGAGTCTAACACATTCGCCCTCATTTTCTGCTTCTCCAGAAGTTACGGTTGTAAATGATTCGTCTGCCTCCTCATCAACATGTTCTAACATTTCTACTTCATTTTCCTCCATCTGAATTCCATAGTGAGCGAGTAGCCGCTGTTGCAATTCCTTTTTTATTCCATTTTTGTTCAATCCTAACTAAACTAACTTCTTGCGCAAATCCGTCACATGCAATGCCAAAATCTCTTGCTTATTAATTTTGCAAACTTATGGGTATCTTATACACTAAGTTCAAGAATATAATATATAAAAAGGAATATAACAATGCTTTTGCTAATGTACAATGCTTTTTAACTTTTTAGTTTTTACAGTTTCCTCTTGCAATTATTAATTAATTAATTAATTATATATCTGGTTAAAATTCAAATACCCTCCCAGTTTGTAACAGTTTAAATAAAACAAAGCAGGATAGCTAACTTGGGACGGAGTTTTAGTGGATATACCCTGGCTTAAATGGAGTTTATCAATCTGGATCGTACATTTTTTTAAGATCAGAAGTGCATTAATAGGGAGAGGGTTCAATAAAAATATTAAAATTATTCTTAATATTATTATTTATTGTAAGACGCAATTCAAATTAACCTAATAAAATTTAATGCCGGACAAATTAAGGCCGGTTTAGGCGGTTTGTTTCTAATTCATAATTATTTCTATTAATTTTTTTCGAGATTTCGTAAGCGTGTGCATTATAGGAGTCTTTATGCCAAATATATATATTTTATGGGGTCAGAGATGATTTATTCATTCATTCATGATTCATACAGAAGAACTCCTAATAATTTGAGAACATCTGTACATATAACCGAATAACTCAAAATGGAATGTGTGCGCCCGATCTGAATAAAGTATGAACCGCTTAAGTAGAGTATTTTTATTGACACCGAAAAGAATGGTGATATGCCGAAAGAATTTGGGGTTCGGAGAAATTTCGGTAAAGTGAATAGATTTACTAAATTGGAGCTAGTGAAGACATACATTGGAGTCGCCAAACAAAATATTTTTCTAGACTCACATTTCTCACTTGAATACTCTTCGCTTGGTACCTCAACCATCAAACCTTTCAGAAGTTAAGTCTAAAAGTTTTACAAGTATAGGAACCAGGAAACGATCGACTAACGCTCCTCATTATAATAAAATATTCATGAAATGTAGAATTACAAAAACAATTGGCATAAAAAACCTAAACCTTAAAATCGAAAATACCTTATGTCAATAATTAGATAATTAGAATTAGATGTTCCGAAAAAACTTTGGCATTCAAGTTTATTATTAGCATAGATAATTGAATTTTGATCACTCTTGCCAACGTTCGATCTCTTTGAATGGATATTGATATGAGAGCAAACTAACTGAGCGTAGCTACGTCACAAAAATGAACACATCTTGAGTAACTCGCCAGCCTCCTATATACATATACATAGCTGATGAATTACATTTTTTTTTTTATTAATAAAACATTCTATTTATTAATCACATTATTCTTTGAAATCAACGTGGAATTGAACCTAACCTATTCGTGCAGAAGTTATTTTAGAAATACGCGTTGAAATATATTCTACATATATTCAAAAAACCCATAGAAATATATTCTTACACGGCACGAGTCTGTTGTATTTTTCTTGCACGTGCCGAATAAGATTATTGATTACCGTTTTTTTCTTTGAAACATAGATCGTTCATCCTAAAATTGATAAATTAAATTAGATAATGATATAAATGCAATAAATATAAGCAGGACTTATACATATGTATTTTAGGATTGATTTAGTTAAATATGAATATAAATGTTGTAGTTTTACGATCGAATATACATACTCGTACAGTTGCGGTAAAAATAATAGTTGTTCTGGTCGAACAAAACAAAAATATTGAAGTAAGGTAAATTTATTTTTATCCTTTTTTCAAGACGCCCTAAGAAGTCAACTAAAACTAAAAATGGCCAACTAAAAATGGTTTGACATTGATTAGATTGATAATTGAATAATCAAGGAAGTGTGTAATTATATTTTACCTCTCACTGTTATGTCATTATAGCGTTGTGTTTGGAACAGCTAAGAATTATATGAGATGAGTTATTCTGATTGTTTTTGGTTGTAGGTTATAACCAAAAGTGGTTAGTGGTTTTGGCATTAGGTTAAGCTGCATACTCTCTCTTCTATTCCTTCTTAATCTCGTCTCTGATATTACAGTGCAGTTTCCTTGGAGAGGGGCATTCTTTGCTGCCTGGTCCACGAGGTCGTTACCCTGTATGTTACAGTGACGCGGAATATAATAAAGCTCAACTAAAGTATGCCGAGGTTTTCATGCTCTTCAGGTTTTCATCTTTATTTTTCATTTCATGCCCCATGTAGTTGACGTGGATACGATTTTTTAATGAAATGACACTATTTTTACTGTCTGTGAGTATGTCCAGTCAAGCAGTCTGCAGATGGCAACGAGAGGATTCTGTTTGCGTAGAAGGATTTCCAGTGGCTATTGACCAACTGCAGAAATGCCGCGTTGGTGTGTTGGTCAGTGACCGATCCATCTATGAAAAAGGATTCTAATCCTTTTTGTTCAATTGCTTGGAGTTTTCCTGTAAAGATATTGACTTTCGATTTTGTGCCGATTTAATTTATTGACGCTTAAAGTTTTCTCATTGCGATTTATGTATACTTTGCTGCTATATAGCTCGGCAGCATCAAACGACTCTCTTCGCCGTCCCGCCTACTGTTCTACAGCGCAATTGCGAATATTATACTTTGCGACCTGGTTTTTTTTTATCATCCGTTACATAGGTCTTCTAATACACGAACAATTTGGGCCGCCGTTTGAATCATAATTCTGCTTCACTACGCTTTTCGTCCTCGCTTTATAAAGTATGACTATATCTACTAAGAATGAGTGTAATTTGTATAGCTAAGAAATGCGAGTTTAGAGGTACTAATACAGATGACTTCTACTTATATAAAATATAAAATAATATATATAGATTAAAATTGTTGAGCGAATTGTTGAGTTGTCTGCACGATCATTGGCATCTCAGAAATCGTTCTTAGTATCACGCCTTATACCCGATGCCACTGTTAGGTTGCATTTAGCTCAACATCTTTCAATTGCTTCTAGCTTAGCCAGCAAAGTGCAAAGTGGCATGGGACGTGTCTTTATGGTTTTTGTGGCCAGCGATCGTACGATTGTAGCAATTTTGTGCTTGTCAGCGAAGATGCCACGAGCATCCGGCCATATGTTTTACTTTTTGTTAACTTAAGTTCAGTTCACTTTGTATTCCCAATAAATAAAGAGCTAAAGCTCCATAAAGGAAACTCCGGCAATAGCCGTTAACGATTTATTAATTTTATACCCCGTCTGAGTCTCAAGGCCAGCGGATGGAAAGACGACAGTTACCCTCTCATCCTAATCGACCGTATTATACAAGTTGATACCTTCTGCACCCTACTAGCAGCAACCACCATCTCCCGACCTTCCGCCACGGACAGATAGCAAGACGGCCAAATAGTCATATACAAGATAGCTAAAGGGCTACATATAAAAAAAAAAAAAAACAACTACCAGTGCCTCAAGTGTAAACGATTTCCTATTGCCAACAATATGGATTTTATTAAAATATAAAAGTGACTCAATTTTCAATTTTAGTGCATAATAAAATAAAAAAAATTACATATATAAAAGAAACGCATATTTGTGCCAAAGCTATACATTTTTTATAACAAAGTTTGTTTTACAAGTTTGCCACTCGCTTTTTTCCTTGTTCCTACAAGTTTATCCACTGTGCCTGTGCTTGTATTGAATTTTATACAGAATTAATCTAGTGTATCTGTGTCAGTAATCGATTGACCAATATTGGATGCCTCACTCCCTGATCATTCCGTAACTTGAATTTGTTGTTGGGATAGATTGAGCCGACATTTTTGTGTTTTAAAGAAGAAATCACCCCGCCCCTTTTCCCTAATTTTTGCGGTTGTGGCCGCTTATACCGTTTTATACCTCGCATTTGTCCACTATATCAGCCGTTAACTTACTCAGCTCCCGTTAACTGCCAATGAGTTAGAAGTACAGGGAAGTCAAGCAATAGATTCATAGTGATGATAGCGATGAAATATGGTTTTGTCCCGTAGTAAGAAGCATAGACCAACCAGAGATGAACGCGGAAATGGTTCAAGCGATTGTCTCAAATGCTGTCGGAACCCCCTAGCCGCGCAGGAAGAGCGTTTAAGGAGCGCCTTTGCCTCAGACTTAGAATCTGTTAGAGCGCAGGTTAGCGCGCTGACAGTGCAAGCTTCGCAGGTTCAGGTTTATCAAAGGGCAGTGGAAGCCAAGGGGAAGCCTACTACGAGGCCGTTGTTATTAATAAAAACAAAATTTGCGGTACCGGTCACTCCTCACGTCCCACAACACCGTTTTAAATTTCGATGCAATTCTAGCTAGGCTAGATTCACATACGCAGATAAAACGTCCCTGAGGGTGCTACATCAGAATTTGGAAATGGTTCGTCACAAACAAGATAGTTATGTCACATAATACGGACACAGCATCCATCCTGAGTAAGGAGGTTAGGGAAGACGCCCTCCATGCATTCATTGCAGGGCTTAAAATACCGTTTAAATCACTTGTGCTACCAGCACAAAGACCTTCCGTCCGCACTAGCGCTAGCGCGGGAGGCTGAGCATTGAAAGAAGTGCGTTCGCGGCATCTTACGCAAAAGCCATAGAAAACAAGGTCCCCTTTAATGGGAGCAATAGACGCAATAATAAAGGTCAAGAAAAGAATGGAAAGGTGACGATAAAAATCCGCATTTCGTTCCTAAGCAGAGCCAAGGCAAGCCTCATGAGGACAACCTCTGGCCGAAGCGCAGGTAACCTGAAACGGTGGACCAGAATAAAGTTCAACCCATGGATGTAGACACCTCGATGGCCAAATTCAGGTAGGATAATTTAATTTAGTTAATAATTTAGCCCAACCCCAACAGGAGGAGCAAATTACTCCGCCACCGCTGAGGATGAAGTTGCCAACATTGAGTAAGACAGTGACACTGCCGAACTTAATGACCTCCTTTTTTAGGGAACGCTCCCGACTGCCCTTCGTCGAACGACAGTTGGCTAACAGAACACTAAAAATTCTCATCGACACGGGGGCGGCAAAAAATTACTTTAAGCCCGTAAAGAAGCTAAGAAACGTAATGCCGGTCGTGACCCCCTTCACTGTGAGCTCTATTCACGGCTCCAGTGACGTTAGAAGCAAATGCATAATGCGCGTGCTCCGGCTAAATGCCCCATTCTTTCTGTTGGGCACACTGAGCACGTTCGATGCAATAATAGGCTTCGACTCCATAACGCGCTCAGGAGTAGCATTGCACTTAGGCAACAGCGTAATAAAGTACGCAAATGTCACCGAAAAGTTCAAATTCCTTGACTGTGAAAACGTCAATTTCACCAAAATCGATGACATAGTAATACCAATTTCGGCGCAAGCTGAATTCAAAAAATTGATTCTAAAAAGAATTAAGGTGTTTTCGACCTCTAACGAGGCACTTCCCTTTAACACCTCGGTCATCGCTACTATTAGAACTATAAGCAACGATCTCGTCTACTCCAAATTATACCCATATCCTATGGGCGCAGCAGACTTTGTCAATAGAGAAATCAAGAAACTACTGAATAATGGTATAACTAGACAGTCCAGATCCCCATACAACAGCCCCACTTGGGTGGTTGACAAAAAAGGGACTGACGATAATGGCATCAGGAAGAAGCGACTGGTAATCGAATTCAGAAAGCTGAACGAGCGAACGGTCGCGAACTTGGGAAAAGCCAACTTCTTTACTATCCTAGACTTGATGTCAGGGTATCATCAAATATACCTGGCTGAAAAAGACCGAGAAAAAACCTCGTTTTCCTGCTCGATGCCAACATGAGGGTGGCACGGGAAAAGACAAAATTCTTTACAGAAAGTGTAGAATTTTTGGGATTCATCGTCACTAGTGGAGGAACCAAAACAGATCCAGAAAAAGTTAGGGCAATAAAAGAGTTCCCCGAACCAAAAAATCTGTTTAGCCTCAGGTCCTTCCTTGGCCTGGCAAGCTATTACAGAAGTTTTGTAAAAAACTTTGCCTCTATTGCTAGACCTCTGACCGCCATTCTCAAAGAGGAAAACGGAACGGTCAGCAAGGGTATGTCGAAAAAAATAGCTATCAAATTCGATGAGAAACGCATTCGACCACCTTTGTAATATCTTGGCATCAGAAGATGTCATATTGGCATACCAATATATCATATTGGCATGCGAACCGCTTCGGAGAGACTTCATCGTTTTCGGTAATAGAACTCGCCGCCCACATCATTAACTTTAATAACAAAGACCTGCTTGTTGAATCCGTTAAAAAGATTATCAACGCCCACGTTGTGAACGCGATTCACTGTGATTTCCCTACCCTGGCTTGCATTCAACATGCCATGAGACAAGAGTTCCCTGCAACAAAGTTTTGGCATTGTAAGTCCTTCGTCAGCGACATTACCCATGCCAATGAACAGCTTGAGATCTCTAACACCGAGCACAATCGGTCCCATCGGGCTGCGCAGGAGAACGCAAAACAAATCCTCCGGGATTATGACTTCCCGAACATGTCAAGACTTGCTAGTGAAGTTGTCGCAAATTGCAAAGTCTGTAATAAAGCCTTGTACGACCGTCATCCTAAGAAGCTGGAATTAGGGAATACACCTACCCCTTCAGATGTTGGAGAAATCTTGCATATCGACATTTTTTCAACGGACAAAAAAATCTTCTTAACCTGTATTGACAAATTGTTCAAATTTGCCATGGTACAACCCTTGGTTTCTAGGACAATAATAGATGTACGAGCCCCTATCCTCCAATTGGTAAATTTTTACCCAGATACTAAAACCATATACTGCGACAACGAGGCCTCTTTCAACTCTGAAACAATCACATCATTGCTGAAAAATCAATACAGTCTCGAGATTGTCAATGCGCCACCGCTACAAAGTAGCTCCAATAGCCAAGTAGAAAGATTTCACAGTACCCTTGCAGAAATCGCCAGGTGCCTCAGAATTGATAAAAAAATCGAGGATACTGTGGAACTATTATTGCGGTCTACTGTAGAATACAATAGGTACCTGACCTGACAATATACAAAGCTGCATATTAAAGTATTGTTGTGAGCCCCTTCTTAGTGTACCACTTATTATACCTTTGCAGACGGTATTATAATTTTGGTCAAAAGTGTGCAACGCAGTGAAGGAGACATCTCCGACCCTATAAAGTATATATATTCTTGATCAGGATCGATATAAGCATGTCCGTCTGTCTGTTTCTACGCAAACTAGTCTTTCCGATTTAAAGCTATCGACTTCAAACTTTCCCACATCCTTATTTCCTTTACAGGCAGTATATAAGTCGGAACGGCCGCGATCGGTCAACTATATCCTATAGCTGCCATATAACTGATTGATCCGAAATGCCATAACTTTGGTGTTTTTTAAGTTAGTAGGATGGGACTTTCTATGCATTCCAAGGTGGGCAAATTAATATATAGATCCGATATATATAGATCAAATATAAGATCCGATATAAATCTAATAATATAAGCTGCCACATATCTGCAAGGGTATATCAACTTCGGCTCCGCCTGAAGTTAGCTTTCCATTCTTGTTTTTATTTAAATATTTAATTTATCGGTCGATCTTTCGGCCTTACTCGGGCGGTTAGAACAGAGATGCCCAGTCCCATTGCTCTCGTTCCTTTGTTGCTAGATTGTTCTGTCATATGGAAAGAGCAAAGAGCAAGGTCAAATTAAAACAAGAATGGAAAGCTAACTTCGGGCGGAGCCGAAGTTGATATACCCTTGCAGCTTATATTATTAGATATATATCGAATCTTATATAGTCGGCCGATCCTTATAAAACTCGGCAGATCAAATTAGTTTGCCGAAAGTAGAATCCATACAAAGTCCCAGTCTTCTAACTTAAAAAACAACAGAGATATGGCATTTCCGATCAATCAGTTATATGGCAGCTATAGGATATAGTCGGCCGATCCTTATGATCGGCCAGATCGAATAAGTCTGCTAAAAGAGGAGTCCACAGCAAGTCCCATCCTTCTAACTTAAAAAAAAACAAAGTTATGGCATTTACGATCAATCAGTTATATGGCAGCTATAGGATATAGTTGACCGATCCCGGCCGTTCCGACTTATATACTGCCTGCAAAGGAAAGAAGGATGTGTGCAAAGTTTGAAATCGATAGCTTTAAAACTGAGAGACTAGTTTGCGTAGAAACAGACAGACAGACGGACATGCTTATATCGACTCAGGAGGTGATCCTGATCAAGAATATATATACTTTATAGGGTCGGAGATGTCTCCTTCACTGCGTTGCACACTTTTGACCAAAATTATAATACCCTCTGCAAGGGTATTATATCTATATTATATCTATATCTTCAACGTTTTTCGGCCTAGTGCGAAGTCATTTTGTTGTTGGATTGCCGAAAACTTTTCACTGCAAGAAATCACTTCTTGTTGTGGTCTCTGACAGAATGTTTGATTTCGGAACGATGCATTTTTTCTTTGCAGAAATTTTTTTTTTACGAGCAGCAATGTATTATTTGTAATATCATAATAAGCAAAAACGAAAATTTAATTTATTTTTATAATTTTTATTTTTTTTTACATTGAAAATGTGACAATAATTTATTTCAGTGAAACGATAGGAAATAAAAAAAAACTATCGCACATATGTATATGTGATTTTGGGCATCGATATGGGATTTTTCTCTGTAATAAGCAGTGCTTTCAAAGCTTTCCGTTGTACCAAAACTTGTAGAGAAATAAATAACTTCCCAAAAAAAAAACTTCACTCCACATTTTTTCCACTGTCCATCGTGCCCTTCTGAACAGTCTGCAAACTGTCAATCATAGCATTCTCCTACGAAAACTGCCATTGTTGGGTTTTCCTTCGAATATTCTAAAGTGGACACACTGCACCCAGAGTGTTTTATATATACACACTGCACCAAATCCAAGATTATTCAGGTTTCATCAGGTGTCCCACAGGGTTTCGCATTCTCTTGGGAATCACGCCCTTGATTGTGTGCCATCACTAAATGAACTTGGCGTCCGATTGTATTCATCATATGTATTCATTTATGTCATATGTATTCATTCATCATATATATCATATATCAATCATTTATCATATGTATTCATTTAGCGACCATATTTCTGTCACTTTGAATAAAGCCAGAGGAATATTCACCTTCACTGATGGTCTAAAGAGTTTGATGATCCTTTTACAACTAAAACGCTTAACGTATCTCTGGTTTGACCTACATATACTCGAATACTGTTCTTGCATTTGGAGTCCGGAATATTCCGTTAATCAACACTATAGAATCTGTGCAGAAACAGTTTCTTATATTCGCGCTAAAAAATATGAACTGGGACCCACGATGTGGTATTTAGCCTTATGGCTACACGCTTAGAACCTGCGCAGGGATCATGTTTTTCCATATGTTGGTAAATGGTCTGGTTGATTCAAAATGCCTTTTGGATGGATCAACTGCACCAAACAGGATAACCAGGTCCTTTCAACCCCTGCGGCTCTTAACCCGAAAATCTTATTAAGCTGAACATGGTCCTTTTCAATTATAGTAATGTAAACTCCTACCAAATTAACTGGATAACCTTATTTCTAAGCATAGGGTTTCCTGATTAAGGGAAAAACTGAAGTAGAAATAAATGGGAAATATGTCTAGGAAGCTGATTTAGCCCACACTCTTTAATATACGAACCTACACCATAATATGACCCACACTGCGAGTTATTTCAATACGCAGACGATTTTTTTCTGATGTGCCATCAGACAAAAACTTTCATACAGCTAGAGAAACACTTATTGATAAAATCCACAAATTTCAACGAATTTGAAGCAAAGCATTAAACTTAACATTTAACCCAAACAAATCCAAAGTCATGCATTGCAGCAGTCGCAGGCGGTTGCTTATCATACTCTAAAGCTCAACCCAAATAGAGGAATCAGATAAGATACCAAGACAGCCAAAGACCTAATAAAAGCATTCGCGATAATATTCTATTACTGTGTTGTGGATTATTTTTGCTGATATGTTAGATTTAAGTTCGTTCCACTTTATGATAATAGAGCAATGATTGCTGTTTGTGAACATTTAAACCCCACCATGCTACAGAGCTGTCCATGACACAGGTTTCTGTCGACCTCCAATATCGACCTCCTTGTTTATTAGGTACATATTAAGAGGGCAGGATGGTTGGTTTTTGGTACTTTGTTTATTTAGCAGGGACCGTAATCGTTATCAGTTTTATTTAAAAATTCACAAATTTCAAAATCACGATTTTCTAAGCAAAATCACGGTATTAATTGGTATTTGTATACTTGGTCTTGGTTTGTTAGAAGAATGGTCTAGGTTTGTTTGTCAAAGAATGATTTGAGCGAAAAAACAAAAGAAAGGAAAGCTAACTTCGGGCGGAGCCGAAGTTGATATACCCTTGTAGTTAAGTGGCAGCTAATATTATTAGTTATATATCGAATTTTATATAGTTGGTTGATCCTTATAAAATTTGGCAGGTCGGATAAGTTTGCCCAAAATGGAATCCATGGAAAGTCCCATCGTTGTAACTTAAAAAACAACAAAGTTATGGAATTCCCGATCAATCAGTTATATGACAGCTATAGGCTGTCATATTTGGAAATTTGGAAAATTTGGAAAATTGAATACATTTTCCCAAATTTGAAACCATAGAAAATCCCTTCTAACTTAAAAAACAACAAAGTTGTGGTATTTCCGATCCATCAGTTATATGGAAACTAAAGGATATAAATGACCGATCCCGACCGATCCGACTTATATACTGCCTGCAGGGGAAAGAAGGATGTGTGCAAGGTTTGAATTCGATAGCTTTAAAACTGAGATACTAGTTTGCGTAGAAACAGACAGACGGACCGACGGACAGACGGACATGCTTATATCGACTTGGTATGTGATTCTGATCAAGAATATTTATACTTTTTTGGGTCGGAGATGTCTCCTTCACTGCTTTGCACACTTTTGACCATAATACCCTCTGCAAAGGTATAATAAAGAAAGAAAAATATTACACAGACCGGTGCTGGTATTTTATTTTGACGAAGTATTATTTATTTAAGAAATTATTAAAGAACGTTCAATGTTTAATTTTACTTTAAATATTTTTATATTATAGATAATGTCTGGAAGAGGAAATTTGCTAAATTTATTTAAAAAAAAATCGATAAGTTCAGAAATTTCATCATCTAGTGATGGACACGAAGTTGACAGTGGATTGGATGTACATCAATCCAATTCAAGCAAAACTAGTGGCGAGAGTGGCCTTTTGACTACTTTGGAGAATATAAACATTTCTGTCGGACGTGGACGCGCACTACTTATCCACTCGTTACAAAAAAAAATCAGGGAATTAGAAGTAAATGAAAATATCAATCTTGAAAATGGCCGTCATGTATCAGAACCTTATAAAACCAACATCCCTGCATCAAGAAAGGACTTTTTTTATCCCAATACAGTTCATGGATCTAAAGGTACGTCTACGAAATTATTTGTTTTGTCAATGTAATGTACTGGAACTGCAAAAAACAATTATGAGTTAAAAACAAGAATGGAAAGCTAACTTCGGGCGGAGCCGAAGTTGATATACCCTTGCAGCTTATATTATTAGATATATATCGAATCTTATATAGTCGGCCGATCCTTATAAAACTTGGCAGATCAAATTATTTTGCCGAAAGTAGAATCCATACAAAGTCCACAGCAAGTCCCAACCTTATACCGTTAAAAACAACAGAGATATGAGAGTTATATGGCAGCTGTAGGATATAGTCGGCCGATCCTTATGAAATTTGGCAGATCGAATAAGTCTGCTAAAAGAAGTGTCCACAGCAAGTCCCAATCTTACAACTTTAAAAACAACAGAGATATGACATTTCCGATCAATCAGTTATATGGCAGCTATAGGATATAGTCGGCCGATCCTTATGATCGGCCAGATCGAATAAGTCTGCTAAAAGAGGAGTCCACAGCAAGTCCCATCCTTCTAACTTAAAAAACAACGAAGTTATGGCATTTCCGATCAATCAGTTATATGGCAGCTATAGGATTTAGTTGACCGATCCCGGCCGTTCCGACTTATATACTGCCTGCAAAGGAAAGAAGGATATACTTTAGAATATATATACTTTATCCTTCTTTCCTTTGCAGGCAGTATTTAAGTCGGAACGGGATCGATCAGCTATATCCTATAGCTACCATTGTTATTTTTTATGTTAGAAGGATTGAACTTTCTATGGGATCCACTTTGAGCAAACTTATTCGAAAACTTTCCGCCAAATTTTATAAGGATCGGCCGACTATATCCTATAGTTGTCATATAACTGATTGATCGGAAATGGCATATCTTTGTTGTTTTTTAAGTTAGAAAGATGGGACTTTCTGTGGATTACCATTTTAAAGCTATCGACTCCAAAATGTAAGCATCCTTCTTTCCTTTGCACGCAGTATACGATTCGGTATGGGCTGACTACATACCAAGTCAACGCACGAGTTAACTACAGGATATAGCGTTCATAAAAATAAACTATTCGATTTTACGTTTTTTTTAAACCATAAAATGACTAAAATGAGAACTCCTAAGTCTTAGTGGTAATGTATGCTTCTGCCAGGCGACACCGCGAGGCATAGAGTTGATACACTCTAAGCAATATTTAAAAAATAAAAAAGGTTATTTAATAGAATCTTTAAAATAAGTTTTTTTTTATTTTTCCTGGGGTTTCCGCTGCATACGTACAGCCCAACCGACTGAGGGTTGGTTAAAACCGAGGGTTAAGTCAAAACCAGCGAGCTCAGCTGAAACCCAATACCAAACGATATGGGTCAGCAAACCCAGAACCAGTACTTAGCAACTTCTTTCTTTAACATTGACCTTACGGTGCGTACTTTCATTAAAATGTTTAAACCACCACATATTTTTGTGTGTTTGTTTTCCACATTTCAGTGCACGATTGTTTAAAAAATATTTCGTAGAGTTCAAATTCATTGATATTCACTATTTTTTATATCGGCTTATAAACAAAGATTAAAACAAAAATGTAACAGAAACGATGCGATTGCTAGTTATTGAGAATTTTTTATCAGATTATCAGTTTCATTCATTGTCGCGTGCTACATTGAGCTAAACAAAACTTATTTGTTAAGCTTGAAAACTATATTTTCTACATTTTTATTGTTTAGCTCTTAATATATTTTTATATTATATTGAATATCCAATTTAATATATCCAAAAACAACAATAAAAGTTTAATAGAAGAAAATGTCGCGTGCGTGGTTAAAATTTAATTTAAAAAAAAAACAACCAAATATTTCAAAGTAAAACAGAAAAACTAGCTACTAGCTACTAGCAGCCACAAGCCAGGTACCTTTAGACCTACCGTTACGCCTGCGAGTTTAAGTTCGACAATAGTGGCTGTATAACGCTCTACGGACGAACACCTACTTCTAGAAACTTCACATTTTCAGCGTGTTAGTAGATGCTGTCTGTTTACGTTACCATTGATAAGGTTATAATGAAATACGACATCCAGCATCGTTCTATCGGCTAAACATCGGATCGTAGTGAACATCTACACGTATCTTGAAAGACATGACACACGTATCTTAAAAAATATCGAACAGCACGACCGTCACAGCAAAATTGGAGAGCGTGTTCATCGGTTTCTTAGCGTGTACATATTCATAGCGCCTGCAGTTTATGGTAGAGTATTATGAAATTGTCTTGATAGGCTACTAAATTGCACAGATAAGCTTTACTTCAATATTAGTATACAATAAATTATTGGTATTTTTTTTTAAATTGTTTTCTACTTATTATTGAAGATAATTATTGAAGTACCTTGAACCTTTGTGCCAGGGAATCGAAAATGGGAGCTTAACGAGAGCGATTACAGAGAGGGTTAGTAACAAATGTAAAAGAATAGAGCTAACAATCTCTATTGAACGGAAAAATAAACAACACAGAAAAGATGAAGAAGCAGAGCAGAGCTATTCTTGGAAGAAAATTAACAATTTTTTTAATTTACCTCTAAAATTTAGAGTCTAAATATACGAGCAGTGGTATACGTACCGCGAAGCGAAAAGGATTTTTAATATATATAATTGGTTTCCGATGAAAAAAACAAGGTTGTATTCCTTTAGGTTTGGGCGAGGCCCCAGTTCTCCATTGCTTTGCGTTAAAGTCACTGACTCCTATGAAGCAGATTCCCAGTTGAAGAAGTTCATGAAATGGTTTTCTGCAATATTGAAACGTAGATGGTAGTATATAGCGGATACGGTGAGAGGGCCGACAGTTAGGTTAATGCGTGGGATTGTGACCTGTAGGTAGTTTGATGCGAATAAATCCAGAGAATGATGTTTCATTCATCATTTGATGAGGATGCCGGTGCGTTATTTTTTGAGGTACAAAAGCATGGGTAAATGTTCCTTGGTATATGAAATTGATGCTAGTGTCTTTTCACTATTTATGGCTTGAAACGTTTTGATTTAATTTGCCTATTTGCAACTCTCTCAGCGGAGCAATCCAAACAAAAAACTTCTGCACGGATCTCCAAATTTAAATTAAAAAATAGTTAAAAAAGAAACAATTTTCGTTCGAACTAAAGTCTTAAAATGATATTTTAAAAATTTATTTTGCGTAATTTTTAATGTTAAGATAATTAAAAATCACTAGAAGTGATTCTAGAATCACTTGATACAGGACACGAAACAGATATTGCTTGCGTGGTCGACCAACTAATTTGAAACCTCTGTATATGATTCCACTTAAAACTTGTTCTCCTTGATAACTATTAAATTTTAATATAAAAAATAATATTAATATTTAATAACATTAACAATAAGTTGTGAAATATTAAATCTTTTACCTAACATAATATTTATACCATAGCTGAAAAATAAATTTTGGTTCTTAGGCGCTGCAGGCAATTTTACGGCATTCATTGCTCTCATATTGGGGACATTTGGCAAAAAACTTTAGATATGAACTTTAATGAATAAGTATAACCCAAATATACAATTTATACAAATAATCTAGTTGCTGTTTTTTATAAGAAGTCTATGTTTACTCTCAGTGGGCTGCAACAAAAACTAATACAATTTTCTTTATATGTGTGCGTGTGGTTTGATTGAAGTTGTTGCTAATTGCTCAGCCAAAAAACAACTTTGAGCACCCATGCTATAAAGTATATCAGGGGTGCCACACAAAACAGTTCCACTCAAAATTTTGGTTCAATTTCACTTTAGGATGAACCGAAAACACAGACTTGGCAGTGTTTTTTATAATTTATCTTCAATTTTATGTGAAAAGTTGTTTTATAAAAAAAGAAATAATCAATTTGTGACTAAACCGATTTAAAGCAATAATACATTCTTTGTATAGTGCATTAATTGGTAAATTTTAAATATTTTTAATTCACTAGTGTAATTATTTGCCCTTTATCTGGTAGGCAAAATCACTTCAGAGACTTAAATCTGATTTTGATTAATGGTGATGTCACGTTTTTCGAACTATATTCGTGTCTGACACTACTGGCAAAAAGCATCCGTGACCTCTCAAGATCTGCGTCAGCCAGATATTCACTTCTCCATGCTTTCTCTCCATCCAACATGCTACATAGGTTAGGGACCCTTCTTCGGTGTCTCCAGTATCCATTGGCCTTCTTTTTCCAAGGCCTTTACCAGCTTACCATACTTAGTGCATTTTCTTCAAGCCGATTTCGGCGCCCTGATGGGTGTCCACTAGAGTGGATGGGCAAGTGCCTCATAAACCTATTTTGTTTCCGTCGCTAGCTCGTCTATCCATCACCATGCCTGCAATAGCAGCGTCATAGGATATGGTGCGAGAGGCCCAGCTTTTCTCTTGTTTTGCGTCCCTACAATTGAACATAAATTGTCTGGCAACGCCAGCCGCCTTCCTTGAGTCTACGTCCTTGTTTTGGACCCCTAGAATTGAGCATCAATGGTCTGGCAACGTCAGCTGTCTTTATGTTTGATATTAGAAGGTGCTTTACGCACTACTTTGGTGTTATTACGAGGTACCCGCCATACTTGAATTTTTTTCAGACTTCCTCGGGCGAGCCAATCGTTTTCCTTTGTAATTGATATTCACTAGGCTCATGTGGATATAACGGTTGAGCAGCGCCTCAATGTGACACCCACCCAGATGTGTTGAACCACTAACAATACAACATATAGACTACTCATTTCATACAAGGAAAACGGACCCAAAAATGTTTTTCAATTAGACCCAGCAGGCCCCGGAGAGCATCTTACTCACATTCTTACGCTCAAAATCTCATTGAACAATATCAAGAATGTTTCTTCGAGGTATACTTTCGACTTCGTTTTGAAGCCAGCCAAAATTTTGCATTTTTGTAACTTTTTGGTCTGTATGAAATGAACGGATCTTCCAGCGGCTTGCCTGGGTTTATGGCTCTGTTCCTTCCAACACTGTAAAAGACTCCCTCTTTGAAGCAATTTCTGAAATCTGTGGCATTTTGATCGCGCTGTCCGGGATATTTACCGCCCTTCAGCCTGGCCGCGACCGCTACCGCTCCATCTGGTCAGTTCGTATCGGGCCGAGGTTGTCGCCGCTGTCTCGCTATTTCCAATCTGTACTGCATCGGTTGGCGTCGAAAGAGGAACTTAACAATGCACTTCATCTTCCTTTGGCTGTAAGGGCTTCGCTTGTTTGCTGTCTTTTACGATAGGCTGATAGGCCTTTTCCCATTGATCCTGCTCCGCGGCGTTGCACATCTCTAGAGAGCACCATTTATTTGCCTCTTTGATTAAGGCCTATACCTTTCTTCTGTTTGCGAACTCGTGTTTCTACTCCTCCCTGGCTCTTTGATAAAGCCTTCCGGCTCATTTTGCCTCAACTGTTTCCGACGACCACCATAGCCCTGGTGGTCTCCATGCTGGCTCGACACGCCTTTTGTACCGCCAGACGATGTACAGGTGTGCGCTGGCTATGTGCTCCTTGCTAAGATCAACGTCTTCTTCCGAAACAGCCCTCTAAAACACAAGGTGAAATTTTTTCCTGATCCACATCCGGCACGGCTGAATGTCTGCCCATTCTCCTGCCCAGACAATAAAATACCCGTGTTGAAATCCCATATGTGGTTTCTGGACTGCAGCCCAGATAGCCGCAGTATGCATGCAGACGACATAAGTAGTTCTGACTCCTCTCCTTCCTGTACGGCTCACTTATCAGGTGATAACTTATAGGCCCACTTATCTCACTTATCGTGCATGTGGCAACTTGATGCTCCGAGATACCGCATTTAAGGCACTAGTGGCTTCTGTCCGTTCACTCCTTGCAGAATGTTGTGTCAAAATGTGAGGCACGTGAAAAAGCGCTGTCACAGCACATATACCACCCGACCTTGATACGGTCCCACTCCCAGAATGGCGACCTGCGTGCCGGTGTAGCCATATCGGAAGGCCTTGACTCGCATGGCTTTCATGCACGCCCTTTTTGGCCTAGATCACTGTAGCTATTTTGTCCGTTATAGTGAGGTCGTCAAAGTCGTGAACTTCCAGGATTGTTCCCTCCGTGACCGCTCGCACGTATGCTGCCATACCAAGCACCACGCACAAGATTTGCGAAGATTAAAGGTATTTTCGCACACGGTTCCATCTCGTTCCAATAGGTCGCCCTTTGCGTGCGCCTTATTTTTTTTAGCCCTGTGCTAAATTAATCTAGGTTACCGTCTTTACGGCGGTCACGAGTTTCAGGACTCCCCATATGAGCTTCCCATATTCCCCGCAACGATCAGCGCGTCGGGACCTTTTTTCCTTTGGAGGCTGCTTGTCAGCATTCCCCGCAGGTGGCTGAGGTAGTCTTGGGAGAGGTTTCTTCGATGTGCTTATCATTCTCGCGACTTTGTTGTAAATCGCTCGCTTAGGGGTGGTCTGCATTGCTCTTTCTGGTCTCGCTACGTTTCTCAAGCCTTCTTTTTCGGATATTCCTTTAGTCCTGTTTTTCGAATTTCGGACGATGTGGTTCTGCTCCTTCAGAAGCCTTGCAACTCTTTTAGTCACGCGAGCTCATTATTCTTGCCCTGGTTGATGTTGAGCAGCTTCTGCTCGTGGATCGTTATCAACATGTTCTCAAGGACCGCGCCCAACTCGTCAATGGGAGTCAGTAGAGATTTACTTTTCTTTGGTTGCAAATAGGGCAACATTTGTTCACGTTCCCTTATTGACGTGCTAACATTTGCTATCTGCGAAGGCTTCTCTCGATCTTTCTACTGCACCTGAAACTCTTCTTGGGTCTCACTTGTACCGTCTTTGGGCCACCGTCCAATTGTACCGCCGGTGGAGCAGTAGGAATGTTACCTTGGGCTTCCAGAATCCATGCGTATGGGTTGATTTCCACTCTTGTGGGACCCACCTTGCGTAGTAAAGTTATTTTTGTCCATTGGCTGTCCATCGCACTTTATAACTTTTACCAGGCGTTGAACAAAAGCTAGGTGGATTTTTGAAGGTTAGGGCGAATTCTAGGTGGGCGGGTTCTACGATGATTCAATGGGGGTTATACCTCCCCCCTATCGTACGTGCCGCGCTAGGAAAGGAGCTCACGGCTCACTCCCATCTATTAAAAACCATAATTTCAATTTACATTGACGTGGCCGCTTTTTTCATGCGCGACGCTCTGGAAACGCAGCATAGACTCCTAGGCGTACGCTTCCCGACTAGGGGAAAACGGTATGAGACCTAACCCAGGGAAATTCAGATTGAAAAAAATTTCCCTTGCTATTTGGTTTGCTTTTCATTTTTTTTTTGTTTTTGCTGCCTATGCCCATTGATTTTTACTTAATTGGAAATGCGTTATTTGTATTTCTATTAATTATTTATGATTCATATTTATTCATCTTTAACTTTACTTAAAAAGCAATAACCAAAACTAAAAAGGTAAAAAAAAAGAAATTTCTAGTACAGCCGTCAAAATTTCTAGTACAGCCAGAGCTGAAAATATCTGTTTAATAAAGAATTGTTTATTCATCAGTATTAAATTAATAAAACAGGAATAAATCAATGAACACAACAATAAACTTACCCTTTCACAATAATAAACAAATAAGACGCACTATTAATAACCCAATGTGACCGTTTCGATTAACGTTCATTCAACATAAAAACGATGCACAAAATGCACGCTAGTTACGCGGGATTTTTTGCTGCCATCAGTCAAAGTAAAAACACAAATTGCTTATTGAAATAATATTGTTCATTGAAAATTGAGCTATGTTTATATGTTAGTACTTCAATAAAATTATTATAGACCATAAATTGGTAAACTAAAATAATATAATTTGAATTTTTCATGAATAAATTTTTTCTAATTTAAAAGTCCCACCCAAAAATTTTTCTAAGTCCCAAGCGAGATGAAATTTTTTCTAAGTCAATTTTTTTGAGAGCAAAATCTTTGTTTAGAGAAAAAATTTCCTCACGCAACTCGGGTTAGGTTTAACGTCGAAAAGAGCCAGCCACGCATGCAGCCAAACAGTGCTAGTGCCGGAAAGTCCGACTGGGTCCCCTACTCGGTCGCCAGTGCCCTTTTATACGAAAGTGTACTGCCTCGACTGTGGGTTTGGCAATTGGTCGGATCCATGACCTTGTACACCATTTCCACTACTCTCATTTATAGTATAGCGATGATTCGCGACAAGAGCTGATCAGCAGTCCTGACTAATACACTGCGTTACCGCGCATTTACCGTGCGAAAAAAGATTTTCACAGGAAGATTCACATAGGCACATAGGCGATTTTTTTTATGTTCTCGCGTCCGTTACAACCAGGTCGACTTGGACCTCCGGCGCGGTCGCTCCGCTACTATTGTAAAGCGTTGAGCCGTGTTCGCCGTGTTTTTTTTTTTTTTAATATTATTGCTGATCCAACTTCTGTTGATTAACATAGTTAATACATATACAAAATTTAAAATATCGAAAGTATTGGAATTTTAAACATTATATTCTAGCTACCGAAAACGCTTGGTAACTTAACATTGCTGGCCCCGAAGTGGTATTGTGAATAAAATCGGCCGTTGGGCTGAATCCATGCTAATTCACTTGATGCTGTTGTAATTCACTTGAATTTCCTACATTGGGCGCGATTCTATATTTAGGGTTTTCAGAGTATGCGCCTTTCGAATTCGTTAAAGGGATACCATTCTGCTAGAAGCTGAAAGGGCTTGTGGGGAATTTAGGGCAATGCACGAGGAGATGGCGACAGTAGATCTCGATTAGCATAAAAACGAATTGCTCATTATGTTTAAAGACTGAGCAAGGAATCCCTAAAGAATCACTAAGGATACACAAGGATACAAGGTAGGAACAGGGTGCTTAAAGAGATTATTTTATCTCACATTAACTACGAAAACATAAAAAGGGGTGGCTGTATATATTATTGAATTGGCGAACTATAACAAAAACAAAATGCGTGCACTCGGCTTCACGTTATAATATCGAATATATTCCATAATACACTTAAGCCTAGCTTATCTATTGCTCAAAGCAGGGCGAATTCACCAGAGAGCGCAGCTGAGATTTTCTTGCGCTCCCGCTCCACCCTATGCTAACTTATACTACACTTTCAATTTCTATTTTACATTATATTAATCTACATTAACTCTACACCGGCCCCGTTGAAAGCCTCCATCTGGCTTCAACCAACTGGCCAGCTTGTGAACTGCTCTCTTAAACTCAGCTCCAGAGCTAGCCCTTACGACGGCGACCCTGACCCTGACTCCCTGGCGCAGGCGGAGTCTCTGCGAGTTTCGACGACCCTGGCGGTGATCCTTTGTTGGGGCGGCTGGTCATTCTCTGCGACCAGGACCAGCTCCCTTTCCCGATGTCCACCTGCTCCCGCCGCCACTTCGACCTGACCTGTGGGCCTAAGACGTACTCCCGGGAACATCACTGCCAAAAATCTTTTGCTTGATTGACGAGACAAGCCGCCATCGCCGCAAGCAAGCTGGTCCGGGGTCCGCGGTGCCTGAGAGGCTTCATGAACAAACGGACTTGGTGAAGGTACACAATCAGAAGTAACTACTAATTTTTTACACTTCTTTATAAAGCGGACCATGTAAACGAACACTCTCAGCAGTTTTAAGTGAGAGGGAAATCCTTCTATCACTTCCAACAAATATGAAATGGAGACCATTGCGGTCAGTCCGACCGCATTCTTCTTTGCTTCCATCTGCAAAATCTCTGGTGACGGATCAAACCGGGGACTCGTTGGCCACTTATCTTCCGGCTCCGTTAAAATCGATGGACCTGTGAACCAGATCAATCGTTTCCTTTACGTCTCCACCTCTTGACACAATATCTGCCGTGATCTGTTTAGTTGGTACATGCCGCCACGTGCTATCCTCTGACCACTCTTGAATCTCAGCAACTCTATTTGATATGAACGTTGACAACGACGATGGATGGGAACGAATCCAATGAAGACAAACTTCTGAATCTGACCAATATACACTTCGTGCGATCGGTGCTTTGATCAGAGGTTTTATTTTGCGGCTGAGGTCTGCGAGAAGGTGAGCGGCACATAACTCAAGACGGGGGAGCGTCTTTGTCTTGAGCGGCGTTACTTTTGTCTTTGCAGTCAACAATGAGATTTTAATACCTTCTGCAGATTTGCAACGAACATAGACGCAGGCTCCATTGGCTCTCATCGATGCTTCAGAGAAGGCATGAATTTGAAGGTGAACAAGGAGAACTCTGCTCACTCATCACAAATCTCGGTATTGAGATATCTTCTAACTGTGACAAGGCAAGCTGAATTTTGTTCCACGCGGTTTCCAAATTCAGTGGAATCGACTCATCCTAATCTAGCTTATTAAGCCAAAGTTCCTGCAACAGAATCTTTCCTTTAATAAGGATTGGGCTTAATAAGCCCTGGGTGGTCGAAGAGCTTTGATGTCACCGACAGAATATTCCCCTTAGTCGCCCTTTGACCCATGACTGACATATCCATTTCAAATTTAAGAACGTCATCCTTAGGAACCCAAGTGATTCCTTGTGTTTTTGTCAGCTCTGAGTCCGAAAGTGTTATTGACTTAACCGTGCTCTCCGATGCAGTAACTTCAGGCGAGTTTGAAAACCACTTACTCAATTCAAACCCAGCGTTTTGAAGAAACTTCAGACTTCATTGTTTTTAGCTCCTCCCGTAAACATGTCGTCGACGTAAAAGTCAGACCCAATAACTTCAGCAGCTCGAGGGAATGTATTTTTCGCGGATTCACTCAACCTCTTCGAACTTTCAAACTCCTTATGGTCAGGAATGGGGCTGGTGCAGTGCCAATAGTAACGGTGTTGAGCTTGCACAATTTCAAGGACTTAGATGGGTCAGATGAGTCAGATGGATACATCTTTTTTATGTCGGCTATCAGAGCGAATTTGTATATCCGAAACCTAAGAAGAGTTGAGTAAAGCTCTTCCTGAATTGTTGAACCCACCATCAATCAACAACGGACTGCACTGGACCAAAAAATTGTCTTGACAGTTAAAATAACTGCAAGCTGATTTGGTGTTGGCTGATGAGCAAGCAAATGAACTTCTATTAAGTTGCTTGCTAATCCCAGTTTCGGTTTGTCAGTCTCTTCAGCGGACAGGTGCTGATACATACGATTTAATATTTTTTCGAAATCGGACCACAGCGGTAATTCCTCATAATCGAGTGACTCTTCCCATTTTTTCCTGGTCACTTGATCTACTCTACTCAATACTAAATGTATAATCATTGAGTTTGCAATTTTAGTATCATCTCTTATGGATAATAGTGATCCATAAATTGATGACACAGTGTCGATGAGACCCCTCAACGACGACGCAGACGGCTGGGAAATTTTCGGAAGGCTGAACAGTTGACTTATTTGATTCGCAAAGAAGAGACATTCGTTATCATAGACTCTTTTTAGACTAGCGATACCTTTGTCATAATTACTCTCGGTGACCTGGAATGCCTTGATAGTTCCTAAGGATTCACCAGAGAAGCAAGAAATTGATTGAATTGATTGAATTTCTCAATAACAGGAATGTTCACATCTTTGTCAACTAAGGTTTCGAAGAGACTTATAAAATTTTTGAACTTATTACTTTTCATTTTATAAAAAATGATTTATCTTTTCAATAGAAATGCGAAATTTTAATATTTAATTTCGATTGAGGCGAAAACTAAAATAATTTATGAACTTAATGAATATTACTTTGATTATACAATTTTTATTTTAAAGTAATACGGCGAATTCATATAGGGTTGGGACTTACTGTGGACTCTTCTTTTAGCAGACTTATTCGATCTGCCAAATTTTATAATATAGCTGCCATATAACTGATTGATTATAGAAGACTGGGACTTTGTATGGATTCTACTTTCGGCAAACTAATTTGATCTGCCGAGTTTTATAAGGATCGTCCGACTATATAAGATCCGATATATATCTAATAATATAAGCTGCCACATATCTGCAAGGGTATATCAACTTCGGCTCCGCCCGAAGTTAGCTTTCCATTCTTGTTTTATTTTAATATAATAAAAAATTTATTAATTATTACAAAAAACGAAAATAATTATAAATTAATTTAGTCGAATAGTCGATAGTCGATAGATATATTTAGTCGATAGTCGAATAATTTGAGGCAGTAGAGGCACTGAGTATCCAAAAGAAATAGTGAAAGAATTTTCGTTGTATGAAATGGGTAATCTATATGTTGTATGGTTTGTGGTTTTAAGTACCGCACCTGGCACTGAGTAACGAGACGTTTAACTTTGTATTCGCAACTGTCTTTATTTTGGACCAGGTAATCTTTTATAAGATCAGATAATTACATATGTGGTGGCTTAACTATGGTTTGTTGGTCAATTTTAATGAAAGTCCGCTCCGTAAGGTCAATGTTAAAGAAAGTACGTGCTAAGTACTGGTTCTGGGTCTGCTGACTCAGATCGCTTGGTATTGGGTTCAAGAGGTTTGGGTTTGCGAAGAAATACCCTGTTAGTGATGTGCTTGTGGATTATGCAGCCGCTTATATCTCTGGCCACCCCAAAGGCTGGACCTGGGAAAAATTCGGCATACGAATAGTATAAATGAGTCCCATATGTCCTCTGTGGCATCTGAAGCTGCAGTATTAGTTACGGCAGTACCAAAACCCTTGCAGGTGGTTTCCCACCAACGAAACACATAATTATTTCCCGGCTTGCCCCTAATATTTCTGGGATTAATATCTCGGCTTACATCAAAGCCAAAACTAAAGCAGACATAAAGATGGCGGATATCCAATTAAAATATAACTACACCAGGCACACGTCAAAATACGTGCCCGTGCAGATGTTCAATACGATTTGTTCCACCAGATTTAGCCAGAGAACATTTTCGTCCAAGAACATCAGCCAAGTACGGTGAAGAAAAAAATTACCAAACCTGTGGGAGTGAAACTCCCACATGATGTTGGAGCCACTGACCAACATTCTCATTCTTCTCAGCTTAAAAAACGAATTTCTTCACTGACACTTCCTATCAGAATACTAGAGGTTTACCTAGTAAACTTCCCAAACTGTATTTTGATAGTTCCTCCTTTGAATCCCACATTATAGTTTTTAGACAGACTTGGTTAAAGCCGGAGATCTTAAGCTCCGAAGTTTTTACAAGTAAATACACCACTTTTATACGTAATAGAACACTGCAAAAGGGGGAGGAGTGTTAATTTCGGTAGACTCCTATCTCGCTTCTGTAGAGGTAAAATCACAAGAGCTTGGTGTCATAGAATTTCTTTGCATTAAAATCATTTTGTCCGGTAAATCTTTATACGTTAACTGCTCTTACATACCACCTTCGTCCGCACAACCCACATACTGGAAACATTTGTCCGCTATTCGTTTCGTTTCTAATCTTCTGTCTGATTCTGACCTCAAATTAACCACGTTAGAAATTCGTTTGGTCGGCTGTTGGACAGGTGTTTCGTTTCTGATCTGTGGGGGTCAAAAGGTAGGAAGATCCCAGAAATCATTTTGTAACACCATTCATCAAGGATGGTCGGAAATGCCGAATCCGAAAAGTAGGGTTCGGAGCGTAGCGACGAAAAGTTCAATATAATGGTCCCGCTCTAACAAGCTGATACGCTCTCCTTCTGGCATACACATGCGAGAGCGCGGAGAGACAGATACAAACGGAGATCAGGAATTGTCCCATTATTGGAAGTTTGGGAGATTTCCACGATTGCGTAGCAACGAATTTTAACTTATTGTCAGGTCGTTCATTCGAATTTGCGATCGGAAAAGCACCAGACGCTCTAAAATAACAGACCTGCGTAAATTAAACAAAGGCAGCAACCACGTGCCAAAGTCGCTGTGGAACTTACCAAATTTTCCAATATCTTTTACATCAGAATCAGTTGGGAATATTAGCATTGCTGAAAGGTAAATATAGTGGATAGATAGTGAACAGCTCAGTGAGACATATTTGCGTTACAGTGAGGAAGCAACCTGTGATTACCACCGGCCGGTGAGCCTCGCGCACGTCGCGTAGCGTGTTCGCGCTTTTCCATCAATGTGGAAAGTCGTCACTGGCAGAATCAAAGGCAACCGGTCGGGAAGGAAGAAAGCGATGTAAAAAGGAGTGGAAAGAGATAGTACGAAAGAGGCCGACTGATGACGTAACAGAGCCATAAGCCGAGACGGCTAAAGCAGCAGTTTACCAAAGCAGCCAAACTTAGGACTCACTTATCCTTATGCGGGGTGGCATGAACTCGTAAACCACTTAATCTCGCAGGCTTTCCGATCCAATTCTTTCACTCCGCACGCTTCGCAGCGACCCGAATTCAGCAAAAGACACCGAGAAAAGCCAGCACGAACCAGGATGAGAGAAGTTTAAGGCAGTGAAATTTAGAATTAAGATTTTTATAAAGACATTTATTTAGGGTAATTTCTTAGGAAGAACCCACACTGTTCCGACGAGCTTAGAACCGAGCTACGCAAGAAGTGCACGCCCCCGAAATCTCCTACGCACCGTGGGTAAAGACGATCCGTCGATCCCAGGGTGAATACCGGCAGTAAGCCCCTTCGCAACCATGATTTCTTTAACGATGTGGTAATGCGAAAAGGAACAGCAGCGTACGACTACATGCTTTTACTAACTGTACACTACAGATCCTGATGGAATTACTCTTACCAGAACTTTGCCCTTATCTAATCCTGAGGATTCATATCATTCCACTTTTGAGGTTTTTATCGAAAGCCTTAAGTAGATGTAATAAAGTTCGTTTCTTCCTTAAGGCTGACTTTAAGAAACTAAATAAGTTCATTTTGGAATTTGATTAGTCGGATCCACTGGCATGAGAAGATATAAACCTTGGCATACATAATTTCAATTACACTTTCAATATATATTTCTCGCCTCTTGCGTGCCGTGGAAATATCCGTCTGGTTCAACAAATCCGCCTTGGTATACAAGGCACCTATTATATTAAAAGAACATCAAGTCTAGACTCTTGATTTTTTTTTTTTTATTTTATTTAACGAAGCTTTTATTTCTTGATTCTTCTCTTTGCGAGACTAAAAAGAGGTATATCAAATCTTATATTTTTAACTTAACTAACAGTCACATTGACTGATGCAGGGTTAGACGGCCCTAGAAATCGATTGCTGGGGTGGAAGGTCGTTGAGGATGCCCAGATCCCGGTAGATGTTTTCGTTGCGAACATACCAAGGTGCCCCAGTGATCGATCTCAATATTTTTGAATGTGCGCGTTGTTGCTGCTGCTCGCGTTTCCCCACAGCTGGAAGCCATACGTCCAGATTGGCTTTAGGACTGATTTGTAGATTAGTTACTTGTAGTCCAGGCACCGTGGTGATCGTGAGTTAATGATCCAGTGGAGGGTGCTGGCATTCAGTTTTCAGTTTTGAGCGACTAAGGATAGCGGTATCATCGGCGAACGTTGACGTTGTTAGTTGTGCGTTCGTGGGAATATCCGCAGTATACATACAATATAGACACGGGCCGAGTGAGCTTCCTTGTGGAACTTCAGCTTCGATGATGAAGTCGCCCGATGTAGCTGCATTGCATCTCACTGAGAATACCCTATTGTAGAGGTATGATTCCAGTAGCTTGTGGGTGTATGTTGGCAAGTACGTTTTAATTTTGTGCATGAGTCCATTAAGCCAAACTCGGTCGAAAGCTTGAGATACTCGAGAAAAATAGCGCTGCAATATTCTCGCTGTTCGAAGGCTGAGCGTATTTCGGATGTTAATCTGTTCACTTGCTCGATGGTTCCGTGGTTTCTTCGGAAGCCAAATTGGTGTGCCGGGATAATATTGCTAGCTTCCAGATATGGTATTATGCGAGTTAGCAAGTATTTTTCAAACAATTTAGACAAGCAAGATAGAAGGCTTATTGGTCTGTACGATGACGGAATTGTGTGGTCTTTTAAAGGCTTCGGTATGATGGATTTCTTCCACATTTTTGGGGAATAGCCAAGATTAATGATCCCATTAAATAGTTTGCTGATGACCTCTATACGGCATTTTGGAAGTTCGATCAGTATCTTTGGCGTCAGTAGGTCACCACCTACTAAAACCTTTTGGTTTTAGCCCTCTTATGACTTTTTCGATTTCGTTCGGCCGGAATGAAGATGCAGTTGGCTGAGGGGTAGCCTCTGGCTGAATTACTGGCAGGAGGAATGAATTTTAGGCAGGGTTTGGCTGGAAGACACTTTGGAGATGTTTAGCGAATGTTTCAGCTCGGTCTTCGTCGCTGCGAGCCCAACTTCCCGAAGAGTTTCTTATCGGGGTGGTCGTTACAAGTGGAGCGCTAAGATTTGGGTGGGCCCTCCACAGGGGATACTTTGTGCTTGTTGGCGAAAGATTCTGGTTGTACCTCAGCTGTGCATTTTCTTCCTGTTGGTGAAGAGTCTGGTCGAGTGATCGGGTTGCTTCCTTAAGGAGTTGCTTTGCAGCTGGTGATCTGCTGTTTTGCCAATCACGACACGTGCGCCTCTTTTGTCGCACGAGCTGTTCGATTTTCCGATTGGAAGTATAATTGTAGAATTCAATGAGCTTCTACGCTTGTTCTTTTGATCGTTGATCAATGAGCTCATTGCGTGGCACTGAGTGCTCTACTTGGCTTCTAAATAATAATCAAATTCGAAATTTAAATTCAACGCGCCAAAGTCCACAGCTAATTTAGGCACAAATATGCTGATAACGCATGGCCACACTGCACTCAGCTGTTCCCACGCGTTCCCAAAATGTCACGTAATGTTTCGATTGTTTTGGCTCTTGTATAAGTTTGTGTGTGTATAGATAATCGCCGCGAAGGCAGTTGCGCAAGCGCGTTTGGCGTGTCTTTAGACTCTTTAATAAACATAAAATTTCTGGCTGTACAACTAGTTAAAGATACTTAGTAGCTCGGTACAATTTCACGCAGAATGTTATAAGAGTTGTATTCGCCGCTGCCGGATTCTTCTTACACAGGATCCGAAGCAATTTTATAACTTTGTAAACACAAAGCGTAAACATGTATATTTTCCTCCTTTGCTTACATTTGAGAACTCATATGCGTACACGGATCAGGCAATGGCCGATCTGTTTGCACAGTTTTTTCATACAACTTATTCACCTTGCATGATTTTAGCTCAGCCTTACACTTATAATATCCCTTCAGCCAATCTTATATTTTGCCCATCTTTTGATTATAGTGGTGTGTTATCAGATCTTCCTAAGCTAAAGCCCGTGTATTCGCCAGGTCCCAATGAAGTACCAGCATATTTCCTGAAGAACTGCGCCGAGGAACAGTGGAAACCTTTTCTAAAATTTTTTAATTTATCTCTAGAAACTTCGATCTTTCCCCTTATGTGGATGGAATCATACATTATTCCTCTGCATAAAAATGGCGAAAAATTCATCGCTGCTAATTATAGAGGCATTTCTAAATTGTTAGCAATTCCAAAGCTTTTTGAAAAACTTATCATTCCACATTTGCAACACCTATGTAAGCTCAATAATATCTCCGTGCCAGCATGGCTTCAGTGGAGCTAACATCTTTTGTCACGGATGGGTTCCGGAATGGCTTACAAACAGACGTCATTTACACTGACTTCAGTAAAGCATTTGACTCGTAACCATTCGCTTCTAATAAGTAAACTCAGTCTTTTGGAATTCCCAACTGATCTCCTTATCTGGATTTCGAGCTACTTATCTGGAAGAACCCAACGTATCTTCTTTAAAGATGTTACCTCGCGTTTAGTCCGCGACACATCTGGGGTGCCCCAAGGAATCCATCTTGGACCATTACTTTTTACATTGTTTATTAAGGATTTGCTACTTGCCTTAACTGAATCACTCATACTTCCGTACGCTAATGACGTTAAGCTTTGTCTTCAGTATAAATTCACTAGTGTCCAATCTAGACGATTTGGATAAATTTCAAAATTGATGTTTTCCAAATAACTTAAAGCTTAATGAATCGAAATGTAAACTCATGTCATTTTATCGATATAGTCCTCAGCATGCTACGTACTTTCTCAACGGGTACGCCTTAGAACGATTAACTCAGGTTAACAATCTGGGTGTCCTATTAGTTTTAAAACTTAAATTTACCGACCATATATCTAACATGGTTAATAAAGCAACGATGGTCAAAAGAATTCAATGACCCGTACATAACAAAAACTTGATATTCATCATTGGTCCGCCCGATTCTCGAGTATGGATCGTGTCGGTAGTTCTGAATATAGAGTACACCATGATCACAGAAACTTCCTAATATTAAATATTAAATATTATTATTTAATTATATTAGAGGACTTAATAGGGATGCAAATCTTCAACAATCAACTTACCATCACTAAAAACCGTAGAACAATGCTGAGTCGTGTTTCTATATAATCTCATTAATGGATATGTATGTCTGTAATGTGTACATTTTAACGTCCCTAATAGATGGACTAGAATCTTTAGTCCTTTCCTCCTTACCTACTGTTGTTTGACATAAGCCCAACATGATCCCTTTAGGGTATTATGTACGGACTACAATGGTCTTTACCACATTTTGTCACTTAGCTCTACTTTCAATCTTAAATCCTATATTTTAAACGCCTTATCTGAGGAACAATCTTCCTCGTAACATCTTACTCCTACTCGGTTCTTTCAATACCTCGGATATCTCCCCGCGATTCGAGCCGTACGTTATGCGGCAGCGATTTCGGTCGGTTAGGTGTATGCAGCGGGAGCCGTTCGTATATACCCAACGAAGTTGTAGGGCAGCGCGTTCCGGTTGGAGTTCCGTTAAACAATATGAGCCAAGAAATGAAAATGCGTATATACATACATACAACAGCGGATAACGGTGGGAAGTGAAAACGATAAGTTTACCTCTGCATCTATTTGTATGAACACCAAATAATTTATGCACATTTATACCCTTGCAGAGGGTATTATAATTTTGGTCAAAAGTGTGCAACGCAGTGAAGGAGACATCTCCGACCCTAAAAAGTATATATATTCTTGATCAGGATCACCTCCTGAGTCGATGTAAGCATGTCCGTCTGTCCGTCTGCCTGTCTGTTTCTACGCAAACTAGTCTCTCAGTTTTAAAGCTATCGACTTCAAACATTGCACACATCCTTCTTTCCTTTGCAGGCAGTATATAAGTCGGAACGGCCGGGATCGGTCAACTATATCCTATAGCTGCCATGTAACTGATTGATCGGAAATGCCATAACTTCGTTGTTTTTAAAGTTGTAAGGTTGGGACTTGCTGTGGACTCCTCTTTTAGCAGACTTATTTGATCTGCCAAATTTCATAAGGATCGGCCGACTATATCCTATAGCTGCCATATAACTGATTGATCGGAAATGCCATATCTCTGTTGTTTTTTAAGTTAGAAGACTGGGACTTTGTATGGATTCTACTTTCGGCAAACTAATTTGATCTGCCGAGTTTTATAAGGATCGTCCGACTATATAAGATCCGATATATATCTAATAATATAAGCTGCCACATATCTGCAAGGGTATATCAACTTCGGCTCCGCCCGAACTTAGCTTTCCATTCTTGTTTTTATTTATAAAGGGTGACAAGAAATAAACCGGACTTACATTTTTGATCACAACTTTTGAAGGTACTATATTTGAGGAAAAATGCAGATTCACATCTATTAAATAGCTATTATGTTAACATATAGCTATTATAGCTATATCTATAGCTTCCTTCCTTGGCTAAAGTGGCTTCCTTCCTTGCTTCCTTGCGATGCAGAGCCCTAAACGTTTCTAGAAATTTAGCGCAATGGGCCGCAGGTCTTCTTCCGATAATCGATCCCATTCTCGGAGCAATGATTTCTTCAGCGCCTTCAAACTTTTGTGGCGTTTAGCACATGCCCTGGGCTCCAAAATTGACCACACACTGTAGTCCATCGGATTGAGATCTGGCGAGTAAGGTGGCCGTTCACTGGATGTGATAAAGTTAGGAAAATTTGCTTTGCACCAGTCCAGAGTCAATTTGGCTCTATGGGCTGGCGCTAAGTCCTGTTGAAACGTTCACTCCGTATTACCAAAGTGCTGATGGGCCCAAGGAAGCACAACAGTTTCCAAAATGTCACGGCGGTACACTTCCTGATTGATTTTGACCCCTTGCTCGATGAAAACAAGTGGTCTTTTGCCAGTGGCGCATATTCCTCTCTAAACCATTACAGACCGCTCACATTGACGGCGCTCCATTATTGCAGAAGTACCTGGAGCTTCTGTCATTTTGGTGATTGTGTGACTGTTGAATGGTGAAAATTGCACAACGGTTGTTAGACATTTTGAAACAAATATAAAATTGATGGAAATCAAAAAAATATTAATATGTTTGTTTCATAAAAGTACAGGCTATCGTTAAATGCATTTCTATAAGGCTGCAACATAAAACATGTGTGATCGATTGCTTCAAAATTCGTCCGGGTTATTTCTTGTCACCCAGTATGTATATATATTGTGTCACTGTCACTTGTTGTTGCTTTGACTATTTAATAATTGTATACAGCAATCCACCCGGAGGCTCCGGGTTGTTTAATGGAATTATTTTATCTCACATTAACTACGAAAACAAAAAAAAGGGGGTGGCTATATATATTATTAAATTGGCGAACTACGACAAAAACAAAATGCGTGCACTCGGCTTCACGTTATAATTAATTCCATAATAAACTTAACCCTAGCTTATCTATTGCGGCGAAGCAGAGCGAATTCACCAGAGAGCGCAACTGAGCTTTTCTTGCGCCCCGGTCCGCCCTATGCTAACTTATACTATTTATTTTTTTAACTGCGATTGCTTTTAAGCGGCTTTTCTTCTGCAAGTGGATTGTGCCTGCATAACCTACTGATAGACTATTTTGAAGGGAGTGGGTATGCGGACAAAAACAGCTTTTATTTCTTTTAATTTTTTCGAAGCACTTGTTATTAATTTTTTTAACCAGCATTCGGAATTCGAGCTGGCGGCAGGAGAGGACAAAACTTTGCAGCTTAATGCGGTTCGACAATCTGAGATTTGGTATATTGGCCAACATAACCACACATATTTTGGCTTTTTGCGAGAATCGCAGTATTTTAAGATAAGGTAATTTTTGTGGGAGACTGGATAAATTTATAAATTGGTGAAACTAATGGCACAAGCGATTAGCCAGGTGCCTATAAATTTTCAGTAAACATAGCAAAAATTCGTTTTTGACACTGTTAGCTGACTGCTGCCGTGCAACAGCTTTCCTCTGCAACAGTGGGTCCACGTTCAAGGATATTTAGAAAGGAAATCCCTCTTATATCGTTCAAAAAGGGTAGGTATAATTCTGAGAGCAGACTTGATGTACGATCATGCTGAAATGTACGTGTATAAGACACAGCCAATCGCTCAACAAAATCAGTTGGGATGGACAAGTGTCCGCCGCACTCAGGTTCTCCCATATCCGCTGTCATCATTTCGTCTCAGAGACGAAATCATTCCGTTAAAGGTATTTCGAGGTAAAAACAGTTCCCGAGTGGCCTGCTCGCACAATATAAGATAAGTGGTGCGAATCGTTTTTTCAAAGAAAAAATATCGATCGAAGCTTTCAAAATGTATTTTGGGCCAAATCATTATTATGGGACGCTAGCATCAATCGCGATTGTGAAGTAGGTCAAACATGTGCGTGATCGTGACGTTTGACAGTGCTGGTCAGCGTGAGCGTATCTTAATTTAAAAGTCACTCTGCTTAGACATGCTAAATCCGGCTCACTTTCTGATCGCTTCCAAGCTCAAGGAGTAGTTTCCTTGACAGCAATCTATAGTAAGACTTTTTGGAAAAGCTGAAGCACAGATTGGCTAAGACATTTTCAACAGCGCCCTAAACAGTGCCGCACCGGACCACAGTTAAGTTTTCGGGAGTACTGCAGGAAATCTGCAGAATCAGTCTCCGCACTGCACATTTTTGCACTGCGCAACCAGCCTATTTACCATTGAGAAGCAACTTTATGCATGTTAAGCCCTGTACTCAACAATGCTGTGAGGGCAAGATCCTTATTTAAAATATTGACTAGTTATTTCATATTTATAGATTTCAGTATGATACATTGATCTAAACCATTTCTCTGGATCGGCTAATAGAAATGTGAACTTATTTGGGTAGTTTTAAATATTATACATTTATATATATTGCGTAAAACGTCATGCTGCGTTCAACTTTAGTGTCTTTTTCATAATAGATAATGTGTCCATTTAATCCAATTTTTTCAGGTTCCCCTGTTAATATGGCCTGTAATTATTTAAAATTATCGACAGACGATACAAAAGGTGTTTTTCAATACGAAGTACGGTTTTTCCCAAATATTGACACCCTTCATTTGAGAATGAAGTATTTAAACGAACATAAAGATAAGCTTGGAGGAACAAAAACATTTGATGGACATACTTTATATCTACCGATATTATTAGAAAATGAAATGACTGTGTTTTTTTCTAAAACAAAAGATTTTGACGTGGAGATTAGAATATTGTTTAAAAAAAAAGAGCATGTTAAGGATTGTGTTCATTTGTATAATATATTGTTTGATCGAATTATGAAAACATTAAAGTATGTACGATTTGACCGGAAGCACTTTGATCCCTCACAGCCAAAAATAATCCCCTTGGCTAAATTAGAGGTTTGGCCAGGATATGTTACTGCAGTTGATCAGTACGAGGGGGGTCTAATGTTATGCTGCGATGTCTCCCATCGAGTACTATGCCAACAAACTGTTTTGGATATGCTTGTTGACATATACCAACACAATGTAAGCCAGTACCAAGATTGTGTCAGAAAGACCTTGGTTGGAAATGTTGTCTTGACAAGATACAACAATCGTACATACAAAATAAATGATATTTGTTTTGACCAAAATCCAAAATCCAATTTTGAAACCAAGTATGGATCGATAAGTTATTTGGAATATTATAAACAATACCATAACATATCCATCAAAGACGTTAATCAGCCATTACTTCTTAGTGTGAAAAAATCAAGGGAAAACCCAGAGGAAATGATTCAATTTTGCCTTATTCCCGAATTATGTTTTTTTACTGGACTTCGAGAAGATGTTCGCTCTGATAATAAACTAATGCGCGAAATTGCTACCTTTACAAGAGTATCCCCAAGTAATCGTCAGTTGGCTTTGGAAAAATTTTTCGAAAACGTAACAAAAACGCCTGAAGCCCGAGATATACTTAAAAGTTGGGGACTTTCTCTTAGTGCTACATACAATGCGCTTAAAGGACGCCAAATGCCCTTAGAACAAATTTATTTCGCTAAAACCGATTTTCCTGCAGGAAAAAGTGCTGAATTTTCAAAACATGCTGTCAATAATGAAATGTTTAAAATTATTCACTTGAAGAAGTGGATATTAATTCATCTAAGAAATGATTTAAGAGCTGCAAATAATCTACTTGATAATATAAAATATTGTTCTAAAACACTTGGGATGAATGTATCAAAACCCACTATTATTTCCATTGATTACGATCGTATTGATTCGTATGTGCAATCCTTGCGTTGTAATATAACAACAGAAGATCAAATTGTAGTTTGTATTTGTCATAACATTAGAGATGATCGTTATTCAGCAATAAAAAAAATCTGCTGTTCGGAAATACCTATTCCATCTCAGGTAAGCAAACCAAATGTTATGATTTGATTTAAATTCCTTATAATTATCACGAATAAATTATATACCTGATAAACATTAATCACATAAATAACACCCCTGCAAAGCGTTTTATAATTTTTCGAAGAATACAGGGATATATGGTATTCATGTAAATGTCTGTAACAGGGAGAAGAAGTCTGTTGAGCTAAGCAGTCACCAACAAAACCGATTGGAATATTGATAATTTAGTTTAGCTGCAGCGGCATTGATTTGTGTCTTTATGTCTCCTAGTTTCGCATGCACTTTGTTGTTATTTGTAGCGCATGCGCTTTTGGGAGCTTTGGTAGAGCTTCTGCGCCAAAGCTTAGTTCTGTTGTGTTTTTGGTGTTGATATTTACGGGCCGCTTCTTGGTTATATTGCGCGGAATTAACCCAAATAAATATTGAAATTAAAATTGAACCTGTTTTAATTCGGCCGCTATCAAAAAGCTGGTAGCGCTACAGAGTTTTCTTCTATTCCAGAATCTGTATATATTCTTGATCAAGCACGTGTTAAGTTTAGTAACTTTAAGACAAAACAATTGATTCTTGATACCACACGACCCAGAAATTTAAGTTGCAGAAATGCAATTTAATGCAATGCATTAACATTTTCTGTCAAAAATTAGGCTCATCGCCAACCGTTCGAGCAGCTTGGGACAGTCTGTCGGCAATATTCTATGTGTTATTTGCACTTTATAAGAAACAAACTCAAATCATTTTTTTTAGTCTCACTTAGGGAAAAATGTTAAGTGCAGTGACGATTCCACTCTGTTGGGTATCTTCAACTTGTTCATTGAAACGTCTTTCTTCTTAGTCTTTGATAAAAGGTTATTTCACGATCTCCTTGTTCCCTCGTTCACAAAAATTCGAAACGAAACGACGAATAGGAGTTTTTATACCCTTGAGGGTATTATAATTTTGGTCAAAAGAGTGCAACGCAGTGAAGAAGACATCTCCGACCCTATAAAGTATATGTATTCTTGATCAGGATCACCTCCTGAGTCGATATAAGCATGTCCGCCTGTCCGTCTGTCTGTCTGTCTGTCTGTTTCTACGCAAAATAGTCTCTCAGTTTTAAAGCTATCGACTTCAAACTTTGCACACATCTTTTCTTCCTTTGCAGGCAGTATATAAGTCGGATCGGCCAGGATCGGTCAACTATATCCTATAGCTGCCATATAACTGATTGATCGGAAAGGCCATAACTTTGTTCGATTTAAAGTTAGACGGATGGGATTGTTATGGATTCCTCTTTTGGCAGACTTATTCGATCTGCCAAACTGATTTATCGGAAATGCCATAACTTCGTTGTTTTTTAAGTTAGAAGGATGGGACTTGCTGTGGACTCTTCTTTTATCAGACTTATTCGATCTGCCAAATTTCATAAGGATCGGCCGACTATATCCTATAGCTGCCATATAACTGATTGATCGGAAATGCCATATCTCTGTTGTTTTTTAAGTTAGAAGACTGGGACTTTGTATGGATTCTACTTTCGGCAAACTAATTTGATCTGCCGAGTTTTATAAGGATCGGCCGACTATATAAGATCCGATATATATCTAATAATATAATATACATATCTGCAAGCGGAGCCGAAGTTAGCTTTCCATTCTTGTTTTTCTTTAATGTTAAGGTATTTGCAACCGCTTTCAATATTGTTTTCCAGGGAAAAAGCTAAAAAGGGGTGCTGCTTTTTATAAAGTTGATAAATCTCTCTTTTTCTTACTATATGTATAAGTATTATTTATTCAGCAGTGACCCTATTTAATTACTGACTTTCAGATTATCAATGCAAAATCGCTATTAAATGAATCCAAAAATCGTTCTATTGTACAAAAAATTCTTCTACAAATTAATTGTAAAATGGGAGGATCTTTGTGGACGATCAAAATACCATTTAAAAAAGTAATGATTTGCGGCATTGATACATATCACGACCCTTGTAATCGAGGAAAATCCGTTTCAGGTAAGTAAAACGATTTAAAAAATGTTAAATGACGTCTTTTATTCATAAATTGTATAAATAAAAAAATTCCTGACGAGTTAAAATAACGGTGACACACGCGTATGTTTAGTTAGACACATTTTTATATTCTGATTTCCGCAGTAAAAATACATATTATATAGGCATGTCCGTCTGTCGGCTTCTACGCGAACCAGTCTCTAATTTTTAAACTGGAAGTGATCATTCGATCGGTTGACGGTCATAACTTTAGTATTTTTTTAATACTTGTGAATTTGTTTAAGAAATTTATTTAATAATAGATAAAAAAAGTGCCATAATAGAAAGGTCCGAAATGACACAACCTTGTTATTATTAAAGTTGCTTGGGGTTGTTTCCAAAATTTGTTATTAGAAAATTGATTTGAAAGTGTAATTCTCATTAGGATCAGCCAGTTGGCTGATATACGATCCGTTATATATCTAATAATATAAGTGCTTTCCTTACTTTATTTTAAAATTATATTATGAACGCGTGTATTAGGAGACTATATGATTTGTCACAAGACTCATGTGGTATCCGCCTAGATCATGTTTTTCTCAAAATTTGGCCCCCTTCCTGAAAAAACTAAGTCATGTTGCGCCAGTGCAGAGAAAATTTATTGATGCATTTTTAATGCCAAACTATTTGTTTTATATTCAGAAAATCAGTCAAATTTCACGATTTCTCTAATCTAAGCTTGTCACGGTTACTTTCGTAGGTTTCGGCATAATTTTCGAAATTTATCTGGAGGTCCTCAGCATACTGGATGTAGCTTTCGGTTTTCTGCATAATTTTCAACGGATCCTTCCCAAGCCTCTTCATCTTGAGACCTTGAGCGTTCGCCTCATTAACGGCTGGCTATATTATTACTTAAGGGGCAATGTTCTCCCTTTCCATCCTTATGTTCTTCGCTTCTGATCGTTGTAAGAGTTTTTGTTGTTGTTTCCGTGCTAGTAGCAGGATGCACTTCGACTCGCTTTCGGAAATGGTCGAGAAAACTGCGTCGGCGTCTCACTGTTGTGAAATCCTATTGCTTTCTTAATCTTCCTGAATTCCGTATTATGGAACGGATCCTGGGCTTGATAACGTAGGGGTCACCAAAATTTTAACCTGTAATGCTTAAGTATAAAAAGAGATGCATAGACCGATTGCTTGTTTGTTGGCCAACTTACACTTGAACAAATTGGGCGTGGAGAAATAAATAATTTCGGAATAGGTTTGTCTAAGACTGACTTTATTAATATAAATGATCAATATTTAGCCATAAGTTGAATACATGAATATTGCTTAGGTGGTAAATTAATGGAAATATTACAAAACATAAAAATAATAAATAAAAAATACAAAAATACAAATAATATATCAAAAATATGCATAGAAACAGTCAGACAGACAGACGGACATGCCTATATCGACTCAGGAGGTGATCCTGATCAAGAATTTATATACTTTGTAGGGTCGGTGATGTCTCCTTCACTGCTTTGCACACTTTTGACCAAAATTATAATACCCTCTACAAGGGTATAAAAATAAAATTAAAGATACAGCAATGTAAAAAATTTTCTTGAAAACACGCTGCTATTTACTAACTATTTACATTTTTCATTAAAAATTACCCAGAATATTGTCTATATTTATATTTAAATTAGTAAGTAATAATTTCACTTACCAACCCCTGCACCCCTGCTGTAGTATTTGGATCATTAAGTCATCGTTCTTCATGTGACTATGACCTAATATTTTATTTATTATCTATTATGATTTGTGAATTAATATTAAATGTTCCTGACTTAACAGCGAAATAATGTCCAGAAACGAATTATTTTAGATAATTAATCAACTTTGACTAGAAATAGCAAGAAAAACTCACAAATGAGACAAAGAATTTGATGATAAGAAGGAAAAATCAGGAAACTAGTCTTTAATTAGAAGTTCAATTTTTCAATTAATAATTGAATACTGGATCAAAGCATCCAGTTAGCATTTTTTAGTCTTCCAACAACTTCGGGGCTAACCTACTACATATCCCTAGCGCTTTGGTGGATATCGATGATATGACGTGTCTACCGGATCAGCACTACTTAAGCTGCAACAAACGTTGCATAAGCTCAAGCATATGAACGACTACAGCAATGTCATGCTTCGGACAAATGCAGTGGGTCAGCCGCTGTAAGCACTGTATACCTGATTATATGAACTATTACGACGCTCGTTTGATCGTGTGTTTATCATTAAAGTAGGCAGACGTTAAGTATCTGGATCAACAGAGCTTCTCAAACCAGCCTTCATAGCAATGACTGACGATAAAGAAGATCATTCAACTCAACAGCTCACACAGTTCCATAAGCTGTGAACAATTACAAAAACAAATCAACAACGTGAATTTAGGGCTGAACACCCCTGGCTTAAAACCTATCATAGAGTGAATGTAAATATAAGAGCTAATACACGTTAATTAGAAAAAAAGCAGTTTTGCTTATTTCATAGTCTTATTATAGAAAGAAGCCTAAGTTATAATAATCATAGCCTACCTTCTTTATGATTTGAATTTTCGCAATATGCTTCCCCATCTTTATGATGAAAACGGACCGACCCAGATGGGATCTCCGACAGCGCTTTCAAACTGGCTATAGCGTGCCCCACATTTGCTTGCGACTTTATATAAATAGCTAAGAGAGGGCTCACTAAAGATATGCAAACCCAAAAGTCTGGCAATTCTAACGCATCGCTACGCATCGGTCATAAAAAATGCGTTTGCTCAGACTAGTGGGATGGCACAGTTCCGAAAAGCATCGTAACACTCGGAAGTCGGGTATCATCGACATTGATCGACACAACCAGCGGCACCCAAGAGGATGCATTCACCGCCATATGTGATCGGGAACGTATTGTCGGTTATGACTCTGATGTGGATAACATCGCACAGCAGCGCACTCAGGTATGAAGCCAAATGAGCTGTCAAATCTCAGAAATCTAATCTTCAAAAAAAAAAAAAAAAGGAACAACAGCAGGACAAGATAAGAAAACGGGCAATCCCAAGATTAACTTAGTGAGCTCAGGAACGAATATTGGACCAATGGCACTGAGAATAACCTGCTCTTTAAAATGTAACAGCAACAATCCCCAGCAATGGTACAATTATTTCTTTTGATTGTGATCATTTTACAACGGATGAATTTGGATCCGGAAGTAGTTTTGATCGTAGAGAATTTTTTAACTCATCAGCCAGCCGCAACAAAGAGTTGAAGTTCAAAGAGTCGAAAATTTGCAATTCAGAAATTCTCTCAAAATTTTAATTCACATGCAGTGAGTCAATAATCCGTACGATGTTTCTTGCTGAAACTCTCCCGAAAATTTGTCCAATCTAATCTGAGAGGATAACGATATTGAAGAATTGGTGGAAATTGCAGATTAAATAACTCAACTCCTCTGCGAAGACCGATAAGTCCATGGACCGATAAGATCCATGCTCTAAAATTGCAAAAAACACCAACCTCACAACAACTCCGCAACAACTCCGATTCGAACTCTCAAATTATCTCCTTCGCCACGGAATTAAGGACTTTATCAACCCTAGAAACGCAGAAATTTACGTGTCAAAAATGGAATTACTTAATAGTCAAAACTCACAAAAATAGTGAAAATCCTACTACAAAATTTCAGGGACCATAAATTATAATCATTGTTATGATTTTTATTTAAAAAAATCACAAAACAATGATTATATATCGATTTTATTATACCCTTGCAGAGAAAATAATAATTTTAGTCAAATGTGTGCAACGCAGTGAAGGAGACATCTACTACCCTATTAAGTATATATATTCTTGATCAGGATCACCCCCTGAGTCGATATAAGCATGTCCGTCTGTCCGTCCGTGTATCCGTCTGTCTGTTTGTTTCGACGCAAACTAGTCTCTCAGTTTTAAAGGTATCGACTTCAAACTTTGCACACATCTTTTCTTCCTTTGCAGGCAGTATATAAGTCGGATCGGCCAGGATCGGCCATATAACTAATGGATCGGAAATGCCAAAACTTTGTTGTTTTTAAGTTAGAAGGGGACTTTCTATGTTTTCAACTTTGGGCAAATTTATTCGATTTTCCAAATTTCATAAGGATCGGACAACTATATCCTATAGCTGTCATATAACAGATTGATCGGAAATGCCATAACTTTGTTGATTTTTAAGTTATAACGATGGGACTTTCCATGGATTCCATTTTGGGCAAACTTATCCGACCTGCCAAATTTTATAAGGATCAACCGACTATATAAAATTCCATATATATGTAAAAATATAAGCTTTATCAACTTCGGCTCCGCCCGAAGTTAGCTTTCCTTTTTTTCCTTTCCTTTCGCTATGCTTAGAAATAAGGTTATCCAGTTAATTTGGTAGGAGTTTACATTACTATGATTGAAAAGGACCATGTTCAGCTTAATAAGATTTGCGGGTTAAGAGCCGCAGGGGTTGAAAGGACCTGGTTATTCTGTTTGGTGCAGTTGATCCATCCAAAAGGCATTTTGAATCAACCAGACCATTTACCAACATATGGAAAAACATGATCCCAGCACAGGTTCTAAGCCTGTAGCCATAAGGCGAAATACCACATCGTGGGTCCCAGTTCATATTTTTTAGCGCGAATATAAGAAACTGTTACTGCACAGATTCGATAGTTGTAACGTCGGCGATAGGTTGATCGGGGTGGCAACCCGGGGGCGGGGGTGAAGTTGCCTACGTGTCAGCCCCATTACAAGTAGGACCCTATTTCGCAATATGATGGCGGATTTTTGGCGATCTGGCAATAGGCTTAAAGTGGAGATTAGAAAACCGCGTGTAAGCAGCCTTCTTTTGCATTTCTGCCGCGAAGTTGAGAAGTTCATTCTGTCTGGATAAGGCAAAGAAAACTGACTGGGACTGGCGACAGGCGAGGGCCCACAAGTGTCCATTCTTTTGTTGGTGCGCGCTAAGGTTGCGCCAAAAGTGAGGCAGGTCGCGAATTGCGCGGGCGAGGTGAGTTGGTAGGTTAGGTCATGGTCTCGACGAAGGAGTCAAGGGAGTGTCTCTAGCAGTGGATCGAGACTTGTGCGGCACGCTTAGAGGACCGGTGGCGGCAGGAGTATTTTCTCGCCACGCGGCTGGCTTTGAGGCCTGGCCGCGAGGGATCGACAGTCGGATACGAGCTCGGCAAGGAGCGATCTCGACAGGAACGGAGCGTTCGCGGCGCTTTCAAGGGGCGCTCCGTCGGTGAAGCGTCAAGGGCTTCGGAGCATTCGCGTCGTTTTTAAGGGATGCTCCGCCCCGGGTAGAAGACAGTGATCAGGAGTGCTAAGAAGACTGGATTATTCACGGCGCTGAGAAAGAAGCAGGAACGGAGTGCTCGCGGCGCTTTCAAGGAGCGCTCCGTCATTGAAGAGAGAAAAGGCGTCTGTCTACATGGTGGCATAGGGAAGGCACGGTTCGGATCAGTGGAGATAGTGACCGGAGTATTTTTTGTTGTTCTCAAGTGTTCCTGTTGGCAAAAATAGATTGTTTGTTGTTTTACATGGGTGTGGCAAGAGCCCCAATATATTTTTTCCTTCCAGCCTCGAGCACGTGGAAGCGCTTCAACAGCTCGTCGCGGATAAAAGGAGTGAGTAAACCACATGTATAGCCGAACCAAATAGAACGATTCGGAATCCTCCGATCATTACCCAGTCACGTTGTCCGTATTCTGGCCTAGACGGCTTCACCGACTAGATACATGCTCTTTGTGAATCCCTTGAGATCGAAGCCGTAGTACTCTGATATCCAAGCGGCGCGATCAGTCCTTACTTACTATTACCTATAATATAAGGTGGATGAAATGTCCACCTTTTTTGAATATCAAGGATATCCTCGATCTTACTTACTATTACCTATAATCTCTATATAAATAACATTAGAATTAAGCTCATTGATATATATATAACCACCGCCGTATTGATTTCACGATTTTTGCGAGTGACCGTATTATTAAACTATAGATAAGTATAGCAGAAGGAGAAGATTGAATTTTTGATAGAGATAAGCAATGCCTTTTAAATTCCTAAAAGGATAGTTTTATAAGGAATAAATATGAAGTTTATAATGAAGTAAAGAAAAGTTAAGTCGTCCCGTCTAATTTCGCCATGCCGCTGGCCCAACCCGATAGCATTCTCGGGGGCCCGATACCAGAGATACGTTAAGCGTTTTAGTTGTAAAAGGATCATCAAACTCTTTAGACCATCAGTGAAGGTGCATATTCCTCTGACTTTATTCAAGGTGACAGAAATATGGTCGCTAAATGATTACATATGATCCAATAGGACCCCAAGTTCATTTAGTGATGACACACAATCTAGGGCGTGATTCCCAAGAGAATGCGAAACCATATGGGATTCGGTATACCATAGAAATATTACCGAAACTAAGGGAAGGAGAAAATCGCCTAACAAGATTTGAATGACATAGGATCACTTCGAAAATTCGGCTTTTATTGAGATATGTAGGATTGCTAGCAAAGAGTGTTTAGGTAAAATAAGGGTTACGGACTTTCGTATATTGAGAATAATTTGCAAGCACATCTGTCTTGCTTCTAGAGAATAGTCAATAGACAGAGATACTAAATGCGTCGGGGGGTGTAAGGCAATGTGAACGCCACCTGCGTAAGAGGCTTTCAGTATCCGGACGATAGATAGAGTAATTTGGAACGAGTGTTTCCTGATAGGTGGCAGATGAATTAGGCCATGCTTCAGTTGGAGCTATTGCGTCAAGATCGAAAAAGGCGCTAGTACTTTAAAGTTGGTTTATCTTTCCAAGATCACTGGGATAGCAAAATGAGAACATAATGTTTAGTTTTTTTGAAACACCAGAACTGCGTACCTGTGTGTCTCTCGGTAGGTATTCTTGAACAATGGTGTGCTCAGGCCGCACTTTGCGATCAAGAGAACTCATAAGGCAATGATCTGGTGTAATTACTTTAAACATGTAGGCTTTATGAAGTATAAATTCTTTAGAATATCGTCTACGCTTATCTTTAAAGTTATATTTGATTATAAATATATCAATAGAAGCAATTAAAAGATGTTGAGCTAGATTGACCTAACAGTGTCATCGGGTATAAGGCGGGATACAAACAACGATTTCTGAGATGCAATAGCTCTAAGAGTTAGCACAGCAGTACGGGACTCCAGCGCAAAACCTATAATCGGTTTGGGTGACGGGGCAGCAGCCGAGTTGACAGGAATCAGGTCAGCAGGTTGGACGATGGAGTGGGCAGCGGACATGTTGGTAGATGGACTCACAGGAGTCAACACATCCGAAGGAGGGCCAGCAGGTAAGGAAGTATCCACTGATGATCGTGCAGGCCCTATTGAAGGCATTAAGGCATACGGAACAATTGTAAGTGTACTCGATTCAGGTTCACGTAGCAGATGAACGCCTACGTTTGGTGAGGGAATTAAAACATACGTTGTGAAGATTTCCGGGTATCCAGTATGATTTGAAGTCGTACCCAACAAATTCATTGGCAGTGAAGTGTTGCTCGGAATTTTCCGACATGGAGATTCGCTCAACAATTTTAATCCAAGAAATTGAGACACCAGACTCCATTGAGATTGGAGAATTAAAAATTGTTTGTTAAGCGATGCAAATTCCTCACAAAATAAATTCATGAACATGCGCATTTCAGAGTCTAATTCACGAAATGAGAGACCATGTCCTGAAAGACCATGTTCTTGGTGATGGGATCGTTGACAGGACCATTGTGACCACCACTCAAGTGGTGGGCGTATTTAATTTGCGCACAATTATTTCAAAACCAACAGCATAAGTAGAAGTCATCTGTATTAGTACCTCTAAACCCGCATTTCTTAGCTGTTTACTAAAATTAGTAGATTATTATTAGTAGATATAGTGCTACTCTATAAACCAAGGACAAAAAGCGTAGGGAAGTAGAATTAAGATTCAAACGGCGGCCCAAAATGTTTGTGCAAACAGAAGACCTATGTAACGGATGATAAAGATTCCCGGTCGCAACGTATAATATACGTAATTGCGCTGAAGAACAGTAGGCGGGACGGCGAAGAGAGTCGTTTGATGCTGCCGAGCTATATAGCAGCAAAGTATACATAAATCGTAATGAGAAAACTTTAAACGTCAATAAATTAAATCAGCACAAAATCGAAAGTCAATATCTTTACAGGAAAACTCCAAGCAATTGAACAAAAAGGATTCAAATCCTTTTTCACAGATGGATCGGTCACTGACCAACACACCAACGCGGCATTTCTGCAGTTGGACAATAGCCACTGGAAATCCTTCTACGCAAACAGAATCCTCTCGTTGCCATCTGCAGAACCCATAGCCACCGACAAAGCAATAGACTGTAATATCAAAGACGAGATTAAGAAGGCATAGAAGAGAGATGCAGAGTTCGCAGCCAACAAATCTTAACCTAATGCCAAAACCACTAACCACTTTTGGTTGTAACCTACAACCAAAACCAATCAGAATAACTCATTTCATATAATTCTTAGCTGTTCCAAACACAACGCTATAATGACATAACAGTGAGAAGTAAAATATAATTACACACTTTCTTGATTATTCAATTATCAATTACCATTCAATTACCAATTACCATTTTTAGTTGGCGATTTCCTTGCAGTAAGGCCAAGTCATCCCATGAATCCCTAGGGCGTCATGAAAAAAGGATAAAAATAAATTTACCTATTTATTATTTTTACCACAACTATACGAGTACGTATATTCGATCGTAAAACTACAACATTTATATTCATATTTAACTAAATCAATCCTAAAATACATATGTATAAGTCTCGCTTATATTTATTGTATTTATATCATTATCTAATTTAATTTATCAATTTTTAGATGAACGATCTATGTTTTAAAGAAAACAACGGTAATTAATAATCTTATTCGGCTCGTGCAAGAAAAATACAACAGACTCGTGCCGTGTAAGAATATATTTCGATAGGTTTTTTGAATATATGTAGAATATATTTCAACGCGTATTTCTTAAATACCTTCTGCACGAAGTGTCCTATCATAATAGGATAGGTTCAATTCCACGTTGATTTCAAAGAATAACTTAATTAGTAGATTAATTGCAATATCTTATTAAACAAAAAAAATATGTAATTCATCAGCTATAAGTTAAGGTGTCCATCCATTGATCACCTGGTGATGGGGAGTCGGTTCATGGTTTGATAATGATGGAAATACAATTTATTGTTTTAGTCACTTAAATTAACAATTGATTTGGCAAGTTCTTAATTAGTGAATGAAAAAGTAGTTTTTAATATAACAATTGGGAAGTATTTTTAGGAATATTTGGAGTAGGTTCAGCTTGGTGGTTCAGTGGTCCAAAATAGACTGACTTCCCAGAGTTGTGACCCTCCGGTCGTCAGTTCGATATCGGCCGATCTCCCACTCCAACTCTATGTGTGGTGTCAGCGTGTGCGGTGTCGGCGTGTGTGGTGTCAGCGGGTGTGGTGTCAGCTATCCGGTGTCAAGAGTCAGCGTAACACTCAGGGTGTGTTTCAGCTTTCTCGCAACATTCTAGTCAGCGTGCATAGTTGCGCACTTGTGACATAGTTGCACTCTTGCGACACATCCGGGTGTAGTTGAGCCCACAACACTTGAATATCGAGTATTGCTTATGCTGTGGATTCGGGTTTAAGAGTCTGGGATCGAGTTCAAGGCATAGTAGTAGTAGGGGGCGAATAGTGCTGAGCAAGGGGGGGCTCGAATGTGCCGGGTGATAACTCCTCCCCCTCTTAAAGTCTGCGTCCCACAGATCAATCGTCAGAATGGTGAGCTGTTGTCGACATCCTCTTTGGGTTTTCCAGGTCCTCGATTATAACCCTCGTGGTTGGTATTCCTTTGGTGGAGATCAACTTCCTCCAGAAGACTACTATTGTTAGTGAAGCCTCCAAGACAAAGGAAAAGGTTACGCCTCGTGAAACGCCAGACATCAGCTGTATGTTTTGGGTGTTGACGTCATCGACGTATCCAAGTGAAGCACTGGTGGTAAGGCCATTGGGTGATTTGCGGAATAGGCGGTGAATTTTTTGTCCCGGACTGTGATGATTTCGTTGTTAAACTGGACAACGTACGTTCCTTCCAGTTGGTAGTCTCTTTCGGGTGTCGCTATTGATCCATTATAGTTGGAGAGGAATAATGTCCCATCCTTGACCAACTGCACGACCTCTTCATTGCTCCGAAGGTATGAGCAGGATGCATGGCCGCCCTTCAGGAGCCGTGGAATGCATGAGTTTTCCTCTAGAGCATTAAACCTTTTTCTGGGCAGACTGTGATGTTGCCGATGGAGGAACAGCTGCCCACTACTGCATATGTCTCTTCTCCGTTTAGTGCAAGCTTCTGGTGTTCCAGCACTATTTGTTTCCCGCCTGATACCGTTTGATACAGGTGTACAAGTTCGTATCTCCTGTTAGATACCTTGGGCAGGGCTAAGATGTACAGTAATGTCGTGCCATTGGAGAGTACGGTTGGCCGGGAAAATTCCACTGCCTCCACAGCGTTTTGATACGGGAGGTCGTTGACCTCTGCGAGTATAGTTTCGATTTCTTCATGATCCAGGAGGTTCGTATTCCCCACTCCAGTTTTGGCAAGTTGGCATGCCCTTGTGACTTCCGCTACTTCAGCCTGGATGATTGCCTTGTGTAGCGTTGCCGTAACTGCATGAATGTCGCCGTCTATCGCATTGACTCTCGCTACCACATAATTCTGTTGTTGAATGGATTTATTGCTGGCGTCGAAGAGTCGAGCGTTGATCCGAATTTGCTGGTCACCGTTTTCGGCGATCATCTTTTCCGAGTTGAGTATCGCATTCCAGTCCTCCGCGTCTGGTGATCCTGCAATCCATTTCCAGGCTAAACCCAGCCAGTTTATTGCTCGAGCTCTGCGTAATGATGGCCTCATCACTCTGTTTATTCCCTTTGCTGTTTGCTCCAGGTAATGCCTCGTTATTGTGTTAACACGTTGGTCCGTCAGGGTTGCCGCGTCCCGGCTAGTATCGTCTACTAGCTGCATCATCCTTGATAGGTTGATGACGTGTACCAGTTTGAACACTCCGTTGATCCGCCATACAGCTCGTTGTTGCAGGGGAACGACGGGTGCGTCGTACTTTAATATGCGCGCTTTCCCTGATCTAGTTTTTATCGTCACTCCGCGATTCACTTGGACCTCCTCTGGTCTGAAACGTTGTTTTTCTTTAGTTTTAATTTGCTTATTAGCGACGAAAACCTTATCCCCCGACTCGTACTGTCTAGATTCAGTCCTATTTTTATTATGTCCTATATTGGCCATAGTCTGGTTTCGCTCGATCAGGCCCCTAACATCTTCAAGCGTTTTTTCCTTGAAGTTCGATAATCCCTGATAATTGATGCGCGATACGCGGTTTAAAAATAAGTCGCCGGGCTTTTTGTTTGTCACTGAATGGACAGAATTGTTGTATCTGTCTACAGCGATCAGTGCTATCTGCGCACTCGCGAAATTTGGGGGTTCGAATTTCAAACACCGGTAAATTTCCAAGAAGTTTGAATGAAATCTTTCCACCTGGCCGTTGACTTCGCTCTTTTGAGTATAATATAATTCGATCTCCAGTGTTCGGAGGTAGTTTAGTACCGTTGGGCAAAGGAGACCCCTTTCGTTGTCTGACACTAGTAGGGCCTCTAGTAGTGTTTCGCGGAGGTGAATTGATGCCTTGGATTGTAGAGGAAAGAGTTTGGCGAATTTTGTAAATTTGTCGCTACAACTTAGATAAACCCGTTTTTCTAAGGTGAACACGTCAATATACAGTATTTCACATGGGTAGTTTGGGATGGGTGTCGGTTGCAATTCTGGTTTATGACGCTCATATTTGAATCGTTTGCAGCAGTCGCACGATGACAACTGAGCACGAATCGTACTTGTCATTCTGGGAAAATAGAATTTTTCAAGAATTTGGATGCTGACTTCTATCGAACCTCTGTGGGTCCTGCGATGTTCCCTTTCTATTGCCTCGGAAATCTGCTCTGAATCGGACAAATCCTTTACCAATCTCTGCGTTATTCGAATTTTATACAGCATAAAATTCTCAATGTGGATTGGAAGAATGGGAGGTAAGTTTCGGCAATCTTTACTCCATTAATTATGGAGGGTTTTAAATATTTTCCGAGTATATTTACTAAATCGGACACAGTCTCGTCCTTAAGTGGAATTAAGTGACGGACATAACCAACATGTGGGTGCTCACATGAGTACTCAGGTTGGTTTTCATCAAAAACCAGTTGATTCCTAAACGCATTGATTGGTGTTTCCACATGTGGTATCAGTTGGGAAGCATCCTCAAGCGCGCTGTGAACGGTGGGCAAAGAGTCAGTTTCAGAGGCAGTGCACGTAGTTGACCCGAGGCAGTGAGCTTGCGTCGTGATACGCGAAAGAGCGTCAGCGACGACGTTAGATCTACCGGGCTTATACAAAAGTGTGCAGCCATGTTCTTCAATTCGCGACTTCTATCGCTTGAGTTTCGCATTGAAGTTGCGATTGCCCAACGCGAACGTAAGTGGTTGGTGATCGGTGTATACTTTGATTGACCCTGCGCCATAGAGATAAGATCTAAGATTATCTAAGATTCTTTTTCTATGGTAGCGTAACTTTCTTCGGTTTCTGTCAGTGAACGAGAAATATACGCTATTGGTCGATCCTTGCCCTGCTCGTCTTGGGACAGAACAGCACGTATGGCATAGTCCGACGCGTCAGTGGTCAGATGGAATGGGTAATTAAAATCGGGGAAAGCTAGGACTTAGAGGAGGCAAGCATCGCCTTGAGGTCATTAAAGGCCTGTAAAGCCACGTCATCTAGCTCGATCGGGACTTTCCTAGATTGTGATGCTTTAATTTCGGCGAACTCTCCTCGTGTCAAATTCGTCAATGGCTTTGCAACTTTCGCATAGTCCTGAACGAATTTCCTATAATATGAGGTCATTCCAAGAAAACTTTTAAATTCTTTCATGTTAGCAGAGGGCTTCATATCGGTTATTGCTTTTACCTTCTGGGCGTTTGCTTTAATGCCGTCCTGCGTAACAATGTAGCCTAAGAACTCGACTTGCGTGGAGAGGAAAGGTGTTTTCTTCAAGTTTACATGGAGTTTGGCCTTCCGAAGATTTTGGAAGACCGCACCGCATAATGTCTCTGATAGTCTTCGCCGAAAACAATAATATCGTCGATGTAGACGTAGCAGATCTTTCCGATGTGTTCTCGTAAAACATCGTCAATCATCCGCTGGAAGATTGCCGGGGCGTTTTTTAGGCCAAATGGTAGACGAAGGAATTCGTATTTCCCATTGAGGGTGGAGAAAGCGGTCTTAGGAATGTCTTTTTCCTTCATGTGGATTTGGTGGAAGCCAGACGTTAGATCAATCGTCGTGAAATATTTGGCTTTCTCAACGCTAGCCAGAGTATCCGGTATGGGGTAAGTATCGGATATCGTAACCGCATTCAGGCGCTTGAAGTCAATGACCATGCGATACTGTTTTTCACCATTTGGTTTCGGTTTTTTTGGGATAATCCAAAGTGGAGAGTTATATGGGCTGACAGATGGTCTTATTATTCCTCCGTCTAAGAGATCCTGTACTTACCTTTTAACCTCCCCCCTCATGTTCGTGGGGTATGGGTAACTCCGAGTGAAAATGGGGTCTTGAGTACTAGTACGTATTTCGGCCTTAACAGTTGTATTTACCGCTTCCCCTGACGAAAGTGGGTCAAAAATTGATGAAAATTCTTTAAGTAGATTGTCCAGCGCTCGTTTGGTGTCGTCATCATGATCGCCATCAATCAGAGCATGGACATTGGAGGAATATCTTGCCAGGAGGGGTAGTTTGATACCAGGGGATATTAACAGGAGATCGTTTTTCCAATCAATTAGGGCTTTCGCTTCCTTGAGAGTATCGTCACCGATGATACCGTCGAAGGAATTCAGGCCGGGGAGGACGTAGAAGGTGGTAATCGAGTTATTTCTGATGGGCTCAAAAAATCGTCCTACTAAGTAACGCGTGATTATAACATTGCCAGCAGCAGATTCAACGTAAAAGGGAGTAGGTAATGGGGTGGAGCCGGCGGAGTGATTTTGGCTAACAAAGTTCTTACTCGCGCCGGTGTCGATAAGAAACCTTAACTTGTTGCCATTCCTCGTCCGTCATAAAATTTGCCTCGTCGTTAGCGTTCTCGTTGTCGGCCTTATGGCATGGGACATCATACTCGAGGCTTGTGTCGTGGGCGCTCACCGCTTCGTCTTCGAAAGCAGTCTGACAAGCGGAATTTTGCATGTCGTTTTCAGGCATTGTTACCCCGCTAGACGGAACCGCCGTCATGTGGTACAATCGTTGTGCTTTCCTGAAGGGATTCGAACCGGGCGAAGTATTTAGGGACCTATCATCAGAGTCGTTTCCACGACGTACGCCAAAGCCGGACTGATAAGACTGGACAGACCGGTTTGACTCCATCTTAATGGCTGGTCGTGGTCCTTGGAATCTATTAAAACTTCGCGAGTTACCGGATGAGCTATCGTTAAAGTTCATGCCCACTGATGCCCTTATTGGTGGTTGGAACGAAGACGAATACCGTGGGGATGCTATTGGAGGCGCATAGCGTGATGCGCTTGTTGAGTAACGAGGTTGAAGGAATGGGGTGAATCTATTCGTGTGTTCTATACGTGCATTTCCCCTGCTGATACGTTCTGCAGCTCTAGGCAAAACGAATATGCCTCAGGCAAATTTTTCGGGCCCCGGGTAATCAGTAACTTAGAGGCATCGCCGTTGAGCCCCCTTACAAAAGGGAGCCCCCCCTTGCTGGCCACGTTAGGCGCATGCTCTGATTGTTTTAATTTATTCAGAATCAAGGAAAAGTGATTATTGACCTCGTTATAGAATTGTTCCAGAGTTCTACCTGCTTGTGTCAATTGGCTTAGTTGATATTCGAGGGTTCGGACGTGTCGCTTGTCGGCGTAATGAAGCGAGAGAGCCCGCTTAATTTCCGACCAATTATCATCTTCTACATTGTAAGAAGAAAGAGCCAAATCGGCGTCACCTCTTATTTTTTGCCTAATATAAAGAGTGATGGTCCTATACAAGGGCTTGCCTATAATGATCTCATAGTCATTAACAATGGCTTGCGCCCTGTTAACCCAGGACACATATTTCCCGGGCTCCCCCTCAAAAGTCTGAAGTTCCTTCATACAATCTGGCAGAGTAGACGTTTCTTTTAGTTCGTATTCGGTGCGCGGACGAACCAAAGGAACGGGTTGGGCTACCGTAGGGTTACGTTTTTCGTGATCTTGCTCCAGCGTGGCTACCCTCGTCCCGACTCTCTTAATATCTTCTTTAACTCCTATAACCTGGTCTAAGAGGGTCTTAAGGCTCTCGTCGAATTTTTGCAAGGTGGATTTGATTTCTTCCATTTCAAGAGGGAGGGGGAAAATATTTTATTCCGAAAAAATATTATAGAATCTGTCCCAAGGGGCCACAAGAGAATGACGTGTAAAGTCATATAAAAATAATAAGTAAGTAAGTAATTCAATTCTTTGAATTTTTGTAATATAATTTAGTATTTGTAATTTTAAAGATTTTGTTTATAACGAAAAAGAATTTTCAATCTTTATTTCACTTGAGGGGAAAGGGAGGAAGCGCTTTACTCACCCTTTACAAGCATAAATTTATCAGTGTTCGTTTTCATCTTCTTTAAATTCTTCTGATAATAAGAAAAAAAGAAATTTTAAATATGAGGAATAACAGAACACAATATTATTTAATTATAATAGGGTGTAAAGTGAACGTGTATTACGGGTGCTATTTTGTTGCATATTTTGCATATTTTGTTATATTCTTTTAATTCTTTCTGTTGCATATTTTTAGCTTTTCTTTTGTTTTGCATACTTTTAGTTTCTCTTTTGTGTTGCATACTTTTAGTTTTTCTTTTGTGTTGCATACTTTTAGTTTTTCTTTATGTGTTGTATATTTTTGAGTTTGGTTTTTTTTTTTGTGTTCTTTTTTATTTCCTTGGCACTGGGCGCGGTGGTCCCTATTGCTCCGTTTTGGCTCGTAGGCCTACTCAGGTACGGTTACACACACAACCCACTGGGCAGCTTTTTTTGGGTGCATTCCACACCTCTTTGCGTTTTCAGTAGGTTGCCACACACCATTTTTATACCCTTGCAGAGGGTATTAAAATTTTGGTCAAAAGTGTGCAACGTAGTGAAGGAGACATCTCCGACCCTATAAAGTATATATATTCTTGATCAGGATCACCTCCTGAGTCGATATAAGCATGTCCGTCTGTCCGTCTGTCTGTCTGTTTCTACGCAAACTAGTCTCTCAGTTTTAAAGTTATCGACTTCAAACTTTGCACACATCCTTCTTTCCTTTGTAGGCAGTATATAAGTCGGAACGGCCAGGATCGGTCAACTATATCCTATAGCTGCCATATAACTGATTGATCGGAAATGCCATATCTCTGTTGTTTTATAAGTTAGAAGACTGGGACTTTGTATGGATTCTACTTTCGGCAAACTAATTTGATCTGCCGAGTTTTATAAGGATCGGCCGACTATATAAGATCCGATATATATCTGATGATATAAGCTGCCACATATCTGCAAGGGTGATAAATGTGGTAAGTGAAAAATGTGAGTCTAGAAAAATATTTCGTTTGGCGACTCCAATGTATGTCTTCACTAGCTCCAATTTAGTAAATCTATTCACTTTACCGAAATTTCTCCGAATCTAAAATTCTTCCGGCAAATGTGTCAATAAAAATTATCTACATAAAATACTACCTTTCGAGCGGTTTATACTTGATCGGACGCACACATTACATCTTGAATTCTTCGGTTATATGTACAGATGTTCTCAAAATATTGAGAGTTCTTTTGCTTATTTAATTGTCTTCTGTGTAGCAATGTTAAGCGTTCGTTTGTTCCAATTTTATTTCTTTTATTGCCTTTGTTTATGAATACACTTTATGAGGCTATTTTTATACCCGGTAGTCGTATAATAGAAATGTATATTGTATTCGTGTGAGAATGTATGTACCAGGGATATTTGGCATGAAGACTCCTTTCATACTCACGCTGACGAAATCTCGAATAAAATTAATATAAATTATTAAGAATTATAAGCAACCCTTAATTTTTCTGTCATACAATTTTATTAAGTTAATTTTAATTGCATTTTACTATAAAATAATAATGGTAATAATAATTTAAATATTTTTATTGGACCCTCTCTCTATTAAAGCACGTCTGATCTTTAAAAAAATGTACGATCCCGACTGATAAACTCCATTTATTTGCTAGGGTATATCCACTGAGACTACGTCCGAAGTTAGATATCCTTTCTTGTGTTATTTAAACTGTTACAACCTCTCGCCTCCTTCACTCCGGGTGATCGCTATGCGTACGCCCCAGCGAGCCTGGATCAGGAGTCTTCTGACTTGACCGGGGTGTCCCTGATTGGTTTTATATGTGGGCTTGAGTTCCCGAGCTGGTCACATTACAGGATCACATCTGGTCGTCGCGGTCAGGAGTTGATAAGGCGTACGCCAGACCAATCCGTCACTATTGCTCCGACACCAGGAAGCCTGTTGTGTCCGGGACCAACCCGACTCGGTTTACCCTGGGCTTCAGACTTGCCGAGGATCCGGAATCCTTTCGCACTCGCTCCATGATTAATCCTCTCTCTAGATTCGCGTACAGCCGCCGGACTTATCCACAGGGGTTCACAGGGGTGAGAGGATCTCCGGCAGTCCTTGGGTCTGGAGCAACGCACGGAGGCTACGTAACGTATTGGTCCTACTGACGGCCCGTTTCACGGGAGAAACACTCAGAGGCGCTACGTAGGAGTGATTCCTACTTGTGGTCCGTTTCACGGGAGCAACACTCGAAGTAGGTTCGAAGTTTTAAGTACCGCACTTGGCACTGAGTAACGGGGACGATTAACACGTTTCGCAACTGTCTTTAATTTGGACCAGGTGATCTTTTATAAGATCAGATAATTACATATGTGGTGGCTTAACTATGGTTAGTTGGTCAGTGTTATTGAAAATCCGCGGCGTAAGGTAAATGTTAAAGAAAGTACGTGCTAAGTACTGGTTCTGGGTCTGCTGATTCAGATCACTTGGTATTGGGTTTCAGCTGAGCTCGCTGGTTTTGCTCGCTGCGGTCAGTCGTTCTTACCGCTGATATTGCTCATCCCGATTCCGGTGCTTTCCATCTATTGCAGCTGGGTTCTTTGGTCTTGGCACTAGGGGCCAACATTCTCCCTCCCCCCATGTTGATTGTTGATTCGCCATCGGTGGGGAATTCCCTAATCTTCCAGATTTTACTATTGCATGCACTGTACCTTCGCTCGGATGCATCGATTTCACCGATACCCTTTCGTGGCTCGCTAGCTCCCGGTCCCCCAGCCGCGTGATTAAGAACGACTTGGTCTGCCTTGGAACCCAGGACTGATTCCGGTCGCTCTGGCCCCATCACAATCCATCCAAGCGCGGTATTTTTGAGTAGTGGCTGTCCTTCTCCCAAATAAACTTGTTGTGGCCTTTTTTCGTGATATTTTAGTTGTCCCTCCCAGGGCAGCGATGTTCAGGGTTGATGACTCCAAATCGAGTCCCAGTGTGTCAGCCATTCTCCTGGACATTATGTTGACCTGTGACCCAGAATCTAGAGGAGTGTGCGGCATTGCTGAGGGGGTCCGGCTGGTTCATGTATTGTCACTTGGGCGGTTGGTAACAGAACGGCAGGTTCATTTGTAAGAGGAACTGTGGCTGAACACATCACTGGTGATGAGCTGGATTGGAGTGGAGCAGTAGACATATTTTTCCCGATTGTTACTTGACTGGTTGCCTGACGCTCAACGTGTTCTAACATCAGCTTCAGGGATTGTCGAGTGGTTGGATCGGCGATGGCTAGTTCTTGAGATGACAGCGTGTGTGGGTCTAATAATTGTCTTGGGCTGTGCAAATAAAGTTGCAGTATAGACTTGACTAGAATTCAATCATTATACCCTTGCAGAGGGTCAAAAGTGTGCAACGTAGTGAAGGAGACATCTCCGACCCTATAAAGTATATATATTCTTGATCAGGATCACCTCCTGAGTCGATATAAGCATGTCCGTCTGTCTGCTGTTTCTACACAAACTAGTCTCTCAGTTTTAAAGCTATCGACTTCAAACTTTGCACACATCCTTCTTTCCTTTGCAGGCAGTATATAAGTCGTAACGGCCGGGATCGGTCAACTATATCCTATAGTTGCCATATAACTGATTTGTCGGAAATGCCATAACTTTGTATTTATTTAAGTTAGAATATATTATTTTTTTTGGCTACCATATAACTGATTAATCGGAAATGCCATATCTCTGTTGTTTTTCAAGTTAGAAGGATGGGACTTGCTATGATTTCTAGCAAACTTATTCGATCTGCCAAGTTTTATAAGGATCGGCCGATTATATCCTATAGCTGCCATATAACTGATTGATCGGAAATGCCATAACTTTGTTGTTTTTGATGTTAGAAGGATGGGACTTTCTATAGATTCTACTTTCGGCAAACTAATTCTGTTGGGACTTGTGCCAGCATCAATTATTATAATTATCGCCAAATAGTTTCTCTCGGAGTAACTAGCCGCAGTGGTCCGCTAATTGCCCGTTATCAGTAGTTCTGTATTCTTTGATTCTCCCAGCTTCCCATGCGCTTTATTGTTATTTTGTAGCGCATGCACTTTGCGCTTGATTAATGCACTTGGTTGTCGGAATTTGATTGGAGCGGCTTGTTTAGGGTTAAATTGAACCCCGGTAATAAAATTAAAATTGTATCATAAATCGTGTGTTTAATTCGGCCGCTATAAAAAGCTGGTAGCGTTACATTTGGTGACCCCGACGTGATCGCGCCCCGGTTTGATTTTGTGATCATTAAAGTGCAACGGAAAACTTGTTGCTGTTGTTTCCATTGCCTTGCACTTGCACTTTGCACCTTGCACGATAACTTGCATAATGGACTCTGGAGACGTAGCTAGTGCCTCGGTTCTAACAAGCAGGGAAAGGTTTTTGCTGCGAAGAGCAGAGGTGACCTACCAGGAGATGGAAGCCCTGAATCATAGAGTCGAGGCTGCAGTGCAGAAGGAGGATATCGCTATCATGGTACTGGAGCATTTGGAAATGTTGTTGCGTGATAAATTCACCACGCTAAAGGATCAGTTGGAGCGGCTGAGGTCCCGTGAAATTGAGAGTGAACTATTCGGAAAGTTCTCCCAGCTTGCCGCTGATGTACGTGTTTACATCCAGGTGGGAATGGCCAAGCACTCCATGAGGCTAGCTGCACACTCCACTCGTCTCGACGGCACCAATGGTGCCAGTGCTGCGTCAATGACCATGGAAAATCGTCGCTCATGCAGTCAGAATTCCCCGCTGGACCGCGACATCTATTCGGGTTCTCGTGAGTTGAACCCGGAACGAAGCCTGAACAACGATCAAGATAACCAGGACGTGGTTCACCGCTCCCCCAGAGGTCGCTATTTCCACGTCGCACGTGGCAGTAATCTGCGATGGCTTTTCTGAAGCTGCTCTTCCTATGGTCACCGCTGGCGACTAAGTCAGCGTCCAGGTCTGACTCCATTTTGGAATATAACCTGTACCCTTCCAATGGGAGGAGGTCTGCAGTTGCTAAGGTGGCCCAATCCTGCAATCGCTCTTCAGCGTACTCCCGATGCTTATATTTCAACTGTCGACGAGTCTGCTTCAGCAATCGAGTGCGGCTCCGCCCGGCGCAATCCTGTAAAGAAGTTCCCCGTTTTGCTACGGCTTCCATAAGCCGTATTACGGCTTTGTTATCGCTTCCAGAATTGTGTGGGGAGCGGCCGCCTTCTCCCTGGATCTGGATTCTGCAGTCGGCGTCAATAAGCATCGCGGTCAGCAGTTACTTCGAGTGTTGGTCATATCTCAATGGAACTCTTTGGGTGTATTATTAGTATCTGGCTCAAGCGGTCACTGGATGACTCTGGGTCTGCATGGACACGACAGCCTACAACAGAGAATTCTAGACCTTGGGATCATGAACATGATGATGGCAGTGTAATGGAGCTGTCACTTGCCCCTGCGGATTTTTGTTGAAAATTGAATTTCCAACGGGGGGAGGATGTTCGGACTTGTGGCAGGGTGCGATCCGACTCCGTCCCGCTCCGCCTGCTGTCATCCTTCCGGGCTAAATCCGCTGTCCTCCTTCGGGGCATCCGGCTCCTTCCGTTCCCATTCGGGCATCCCAACGAGCTCCATGTCGCTTTCGTCCTATGACACCTATGACACTCCTCCTTTTTCTTTTACGCCTGTGGCGCCGATTCCTCTCCCAACTCCGCTGCATGGGCTTTTAGCTCACTGACATGTGCCCTCTTTTCCTTCTTTGTGCCTAAGTGTCGTAGAACGGTAATCACCGGCGACACGACATTAACCACTGTGTACTAACCGTCGTATCGTGGTGCTAATTTCGCCGCGAATCCTACAGCCACTTTGGACAAATGTTGCTCCTTCGCCCACACTCCTCGAGGAACCTTTTGAAGCTCCTACTGGTGAACTGGACACCATTGTCCGTCACTATCACCTTTGGCACCCCGTACCGAGCGATAATTCTTTCACGGATTGCCTTCTGCAGTGCCTCGATTGTGGCTGTCCGCATTGGAACCATCTCTGTCCATTTAGAGAATTTGTCAATCATTACCAACAGCATGGTGTTCCCATGCTTCGACCTTGGCAATGGTACTACGAAATCTGCACATACCGTCGCCCATGGCCCCTCTGGGATCTGGGTGAGCATTTTTCCTGTGGCCTGCATCTGACTTGGTTTGCATGCATATCTCGCACTGCCTGACCTACTTCCTTACGTCCCTTTGCATCCCCGGCCTTTGCACCGATTTTCTTCCGCCTAGGTGCCCAGCTGTTGGTGCGTCGTGGTTCTCCTTCAGAATTCTCATGTCCACCGGCACACACAGCTTCCATGACGCCACTTCTTCACTTCCGGATCTATGTGGAACATGTCGGTAAACCAAGCCCGCTTCCTCCATGTACTCTGGATATTTCTTTGAGTTTTTTTGTATCTTGCGCTTATCCTTGCACTAAACGACTTCGCCTGCTGTAGCACTTTTTAACTGTTCTATTATCGGCTGGCGGAAAAGTGCATCTGCAACCACTTCAGCTTACCTTTTCTGTAGCTGATTACATAGTCGTACTGTTGCAGCTCAAAGACCCATCTCGCAATCCTACCCAATGGGCTCTGTATATTGTTCAGCCATTTCAGAGCCATGTGGTATGTGTTCACGTCGAATTGGTTGGTACCCCTCCAGGTAGGGTCTCATCGGCCTAATTGCCCATATTATGGCTAGGAACTCCGAAACTCTGGGACGAAACGCCGATACCACGACGCCATCCAGATGAACTGTCGTACTCACTTCACGTTGGTGGGGGTTATATCTCCGCAACCTTTCCAGGATCCATGCCGATTCCTGGCTCGTTATTCTTTGGCCCAGGTACAGCAGCTGTTCCCTGAAGAAATGACACTAGTCCGCGGTTATCCTCAAGTTCGTCGACTTCAGTCTCCGGAATACTTCTTTCAAGTTTGCCATATGCTCCTCCCTTGTGCGCCCGATCACGATGATGTCATCCTGGTATGCAAACGCGTGGGGAGCCATATCCGGGCCTATGACCTGGTCCAAAGCTCTTTGGGACGTTGCCGAGGCTGAATGCAAACCAAACGGCATCACCTTCCATTACCTGCTACCCTCCTCTAGTGGGACTTACCAATATCCGTGTTTCAGGTCGAGGCTGCTGAAAAATCGTGCCTCCCTAAGTTGCTCCAATATAAAATTAATCCGTGGCTCGGGTACGCATCCTTTATTGATTTTGCGTTTAATTGCTGGAAGTCCACGCACATTCTCCATTGACCTGCCTTTTCCTTTACCATATACGAGCTATTTGATTGCTCGATGCATCCCTTCTCCAGTAGCTCTTCCACCTTTGCGTTCATCTCCTCTTGTATTTTATGGTTCATCGGATAATACCTTTGTTTTATTGGGATGTCATCCTTCATGGTAGTCCTGAGCGCCGTTAGCTCCCGCGGGATATTGTTTATGTCCAATCCGTATGTCTTGGCGGACCATGCCACTCGGTCCACGAATTTCAACGGGTCACCGTTCTGTCGAATTGGAATGACCGATCCCGAACTTGTTTGGCCACTTAGCAAAGTTCTCCGGCACCGGGACCGGCTTGTGGCTCCATACTCCTCATGCTCTTCATTTCTGGTACCGCTACACTTTGGATGAGCTTTTCTGATTCACTCACTGCTCTTTGTCTTGGCGTGGATCTCTGTGTAAATTTTTCTTCAAATCCACGCGTGACCGCCAACACCTCATCGTCCTTTGTCTCGTCGACCCATTTTGCTGTAAGTGCCCTCATAGCTTCTACTGTTCCCTCTGCTGGGAGACCGAGCTCTCTACATACTTCACTCAGCTCCTCCTTGCGTAGCGTGTATATTCAATTTTTCTACCCCCTCTTGAAGCTGCGTTACTTCTAGACTCGAATGTGATCACTCACGTAGCCAAGTGTAACGAACTGTTTTCTTTGCGTTCAAGCTCGAGTTTCGTGAGTCGTTCCACCGAATTTATAGTTCTGACGTGATTCCCCGAGCCCAGAAATAACACCGAATTTGTTTCCTTTCCGTAACACTTCGTTTTATTCTTTTTACTGTACAAAATTATTACAATGGTAAATCTCACCGGCGTTGATCCACCGGAGGGGATCCTCGCTGCCTCTACAGTCGATGCCGCTCGGCTCCGCCGTCGGACGCTCGTCCTCCCTTCGTTCTCCGGTCACCGTCCCGGGTTGATGCCAAAATACACACCCCCCAAGATCTCGCCTAGGAGGATATGTGGTCTTGGTGCCTGGTGCCGGTTCGGTTAGCGGATCCCTCGGTTCGGACTCACGTGCTCCAGCTGCGGGGCCTATGCTGCTCCTCTCCTGCTGCTGTCGCTGATCCTGTTGTTGTTGTTGTTGTTCCCGTCGTCGCTCCTTTCCTGCGGCTTTCTTGCTCCGGTCCGGGTTGCCGTCGATTGCCGGTGTCCCAGGCTTGCTGACTATGCCCTTTCACCGTGGCCGGCACCTACCCCGTGTTGGTCACCAATAGGCACACCTACCAGGCATACACCGGGCAGGATCTGTCTTCTTGGAGACTGGCAGCCGGATCAGGGCACGAAGGGCCTTCCTACCCCTCAGGACATACCCCCGGTTGCGTTCGCCGCCAAACACCTGCGTGCATACGCTCCGCAGGATCTATGGCCGGCTAGAGGTTGGGCGTCATGCCTCCTTCACTCCAGGGGGTCGCTGTGCGTACGCCCCAGCGAGTCTGGATCAGTAGTCTTCTGACTTGACCGGGGTGTCCTTGATTGGTTTTATATGTAGATTTGAGTTTCCGAGCTGGTCACCCCTCGCGGTACAGGATGACACCTGGTCGTTGCGGTCAGGAGGCCGACACCAGGATACCTTTTGTGTCTGGTAAATGCACCAACCCGACTCGGTTTACCCTGGACTTCAGACTTGCCGAGGATCCCGGATCCGTTCGCACTCGCTCCATGATTTATCCTCTCTCTAGATTCGTGTACAGCCGCCGGACATACCCACAGGGGGTCCTTGAGCCACGGATCACAGATTCTTTCGCACTAGCTCTAAATCCCGCACTTGAGTCTGTAGGACTTACCCACGGGGGGTCCTTCAGCCTAAGCTCCTAATACCTCCAGGAAACTTTCCTGCTTGAATGTCGGACTTACCCAAGGGGGATCCTTCAACTCAACACTTCCAGCTTCCCTAGAAGACTCGGTCCCGATTTGCTCCAGTGGCTCTCCTTATATAGCTCCAGAGGCGCCCGTTAATCCATGTAACTCTCGGTTCCTTCTGTTAATCCTTAAGGTTTCTATTTTCGCCGTTAATCCTCATTTCCAATGAGTCGCATCCCCATTGGCGGGCTCCCTTTCTTACCCTCTTTTCCGTCCTTCGGCCACCGCGTGTCGCTCCGTTCTCCGCTGCCCCCGCTCTCTCCTACACCTTTCGAACGCCGCCGCACTGGCCCGCCGAAACCTTTTCGTTCCACGTTGTCTCCGCTTTCTCCTGCTTCCGCGCACGGCCGCGCCTGCCCTTTCCGTGCGACCCCCGCAAAATTATTTTTAAACGTTTATTCGGCCAATTACAAACTACAAGAACTAAAAAGGACTTAGCACACTCGACCACAAAAGAAACGAAAAAGGGTGGCTGTAAATTATTAAAGCAATACGATAAATGAACAAAAATGCGTGCACTCGCTTTCTCTTTATAAATTCGATTATATTCGAAGCGGCGAAGCGGGGCAAATTCACGAGAGAGCGCAAGTGAGCTTTTCTTGCGCTCCCGCTCCTCCCTATGCTAACTTATACTAGACTTCAAAAAAATTTAAACTTCAAATTCTACATTAGTTCTACACACATCGCTAATGTTAACAAGCAAAAAGATCCAAACAACTTTTGTTTAATATTCGCTAGGAATTCAACCCTTGTCTCAGAGTTAATGCGAGTGTTAGGAGACGCATGTTCTACCCCCTTGACCTTAGACGCCTTAGTAAACTTTAGTTGCGAGTTTGGTAGTGAAGTTTTTTGTGCCCATATTTCATTATTTCATATCCAACATTTATTTTACTGCGTCCACTGTTTTTTTTTTTAATTTTGCATGTAATTTTTTTGAATTTGATATTGATTTGATATTTTGTTTTTTGACAATAGTCTCTTAGTAGTTTGTAAAATTTTAGGTAAAATTGATTTATTGAGTTTTGAAACTGGTGAAAAAACTTCATTGACCTCAAAATCTAAAAATGGCATATTTCTGTTTCGTCTGTTCAGAAAAGTTGTTTAAAAAAGTGTTGAATTTCAAAGCTGATACCCAACTTTCTTGTTATACGCTTGCAGAGGGTATTATGAAGTCTCATCATCATCATCAACGAAACCACCTTTGTTTAATAAACACCTTTCTCGTCTCCACAACAGAAAATCAAGAGCTTCCAAAATGTTTCTCGAGTCAGGATCTTTGTTTCATCAATCAAATTTTGTTTAAATTCGTTACCGGTTTATCTTTCTTAAAAATCAACTTTATAAACGTTATATCGCGAAATGTAAGGTAATCTTCCGAAATGATCCGAGCTCCTTCTCTTCATTTGTCAATATGAAACGTAAATCCAGTCTTATTTTTCTTCTTCCCTTACTTATAAAAATATTTCCGATTCATCTGAACAAGGTATGGCTAATCTCTTTGCTACATTTTTTCAATCAACCTATTTGTCTGATTCATATGATCTTAATTTTCCATACCCTTATAAAATTCCGCACATAAACAATATTTACTTATCTAAATTTCATCATTTTGAGGTTTTTAATGCTCTCTCAACCAAGGATTTCTCATTTTCTGCTGGTCCTGATAACGTCCCTAGCTGTATTCTTAGGTACTGCTCTGATATCCTATACTATCTAAAACACTTGTTTATAACTACCGCGGAATTGCAAAATTATCTGCGATTCCCAAGCTGCTGGAGAAACATATAACTTTGCAACTGCAACATAATTGCAAAAGCATAATTTCCACTACACAACATGGTTTTGTCAAGCATCGCTCTACTACAACCAATCTACTTGAATTTTCTTCGATCGTCCACAAGGGTTTTCTGAAACGCATACAAACCGACGTTGTTTACACTGATTTTAGCAAAGCTATCGATTCTGTAAATCATCGTTTCCTTCTTCGGATACTGCGTCTTATGGTTTATCCACCAAATATTATACAGTGAATGACTTCACATCTACCGAATCATACGCAGCGTGTTTTGTACAAGAACATCACATCACAAGTTATAAACGTTACATCTGGTGTTCCGCCAGGTAGTCACTTAGGACCTCTTCTGTTTATTCTTTTTGTTAACGGCTTACCTAGTGTCGAAAGCTATGCTGCTAAACTTATGTACGTTGATGAGGTCAAGCTCTGTTTTTCTTTCTCTGACCACTTCCTTCATAGACATTAGCAATTGGACCTTCACGAAGTCGCCTTGTGGTGCTAACAATCTACTCTTACTTAACTGATCAAAGTGTAAGGTTTAATCACAGTGTGCCTCATGTGATATCGTACTCACTTGGGAATTTCGTTTTAGATCGGGTTTCCTTAATGAAAGATCTTGGAGTTCTTTTCGACCACAAGCTGTCGTTTAATGAACATATAAGATTGTCAAAAAAGTCTTGCTATATTTTTATTGAATTTTCAATTGTTCATAAAATTGGTTATAATAATGCGATTTAAGTCAAATATGCGCCGTTTTGTTCGATGACAAGTTCCCAACGATATGCCACCTTCATAATGCCCCTCTTATAGAAGCTCGATCCCTATTGGCAAAAAACTCGGAGAGCCAATTTTCACAGGACTCTCTTGTGGCCAACTTCCGACTACCAAGCTCGTTCGCCATGGACAGAAATAGGTGGTATTCACTTGGTGCGAGATCCGGACTATACGGTGGATGCAAAAGAACCTCCCATCCGAGCTCCCGGAGCTTCTGGCGCGTCACCAAAGATGTGTGTGGCCTGGCGTTGTCCTGATGGAAGACAATTCGTCCTCTGTTGATCAAAGATGGCCTCTTCTGCATGAGTGCAGCATTCAAGCGGTCCAGTTGTTGGCAGTACAGGTTTGAATTGAGCGTTTGGCCATAGGGGAGCAGCTCTTAGTGGATGATTCTTTGCCAATTCCACCAAACACACAGAAGAACCTTCCTGGCCAACAATCCAGGCTTGGCCACCGTCTGGGCAGCTTCACCGCTTTTCGACCACGACCTTTTGCGCTTCACATTGTCGTAAGTGATCTACTTTTCATCGCCAATCACCATCCGCTTCAAAATTTTCCACGACAGGCCTTCCGGACCGTGGCGCATCTTCGACCACCTCTGCACCAGAACGAAAGCGTTGAAACCATCGTTCTGCGGTGGAAATGGAAACTGTATCGGGTCCATAAACTGCACAAATTTTATTGGCAACGTGAGTTGCATTTTTGCCTTTATCGTAGTAGTACTGTAAAATATGCCGTATTTTCTCATTATTTTGCTCCATGTTTGCGACGCTATAACTCACGAATGACTCAAAACAAACAACAATAAATCAAACACGTGTTACCGCGTGAAAAGAGCTTTCCAAAAATTTATAGCATGACGAGAGCAACCGATGCGACGAATAGATCTAGAACTACGTCGTACTTGTGGTGGGGTCATTCTCCTTCATAGGTTCATTCTTGGTCAAGTAGATTCGAAATTGTTACTGGAAAAAATATTATTTTCTGTTAAAACAGGGTAACCAGGTCCTTCCGACCCCTTTGGTTACCAATTTGTGGATCAAATTTTGCGGAACATGATCCTTTTCGTGTTATTTGTAAAAATTATAACCTATTTTCACATTTACTATCCCCTGAATTATCCCTAGATGTAATAAATGTAATTTGATTGTATCTCTATTGAATAATTTACGCCTTATTAATTAATTTAAATTAAATTAAATAAATTAAATTAATTTAAAAATAATATAATTATAACATTCAATAAATAAATATATCCTATAACCGCCATATAACTCAACGATCGGAAATGGCGCAATCTAGCTATTTTTAAAGATGCTTGGGGCTGTTTTAAACATTTTTTATTAGGGATCTCATAGGGATCGGTCAACTATATACGATCCGATATATATATATAATAATATAAGCTGCTACCTAACTGCAAGGGTATATCAACTTCTGATACGCCCGAAGTTAGCTTTCCTTTCTTGTTTTTAATTTGTAACAGAATAAATATTTTAACTTAATCTTATTTTATTAAAAATATTATTATTCTAAAATTATAATATTCAGGACCTTTTAAGGGGTTTTAAATAAAAATTGATTATCAATTTCAGCTTTTGTGGCGTCTTTGGATTCTTCCTACACTCAATGGTACAGTAAAGCAGTTATCCAAACTAAAGGAGAAGAAATTTCAAATGGATTAACTGCATCTTTTGAGATTGCTTTAAACGCTTATCAACAACGCAATGGATACCGTCCCGATAGTGTTATTATATACAGGTAATAAAAGAGTTTATCTATGATCATTTTTACTCATATCTGGCTTGTCGAAAGTATTACTTTTTTTCTACATCTACATCGATATTTATGTATCGAATCTTCTTCCGTAGGGAATTAGCACTAAAGTCTAAAATTGTAAATCCATATAATTTACTTGATGCGCTGCTTGTCTCTTGTAACTCAAACTTTTAAACGCTAAACAAAATTTTGTATTAATTTGGATTATAACTTAAAAAAAAATTCCGCAAAATGTGAGTTCATTTCTTGACTTTTTCGTAAAAAGCTCTACGAAAAATGCAATTTTCATTATTTTGATTTTTTTTTCATAAATTTACGGCAGAAATCGGAATACAACAAATTAATTCCAATGTATTAATATTAGTAATAGAATAGCCGAAAGTTGGCTGCGAGCGAGACAATTCGTTTGTTTCTACTGTGCTCTGCGGCAGAAAAATGATCTATGCCCTTGGAAAAGGTCTCAAGGTCTCAAGCATTAAATTATTAACAAACAAGAATGGAAAGCTAACTTCGGGCGGAGCCGAAGTTGATATACCCTTGCAGCTTATATTATTAGATATATATCGAATCTTATATAGTCGGCCGATCCTTAAAAAACTCGGCAGATCAAATTAGTTTGCCGAAAGTAGAATCCATACAAAGTCCCAGTCTTCTAACTTAAAAAACAACAGGTATATGGCATTTCCGATCAATCAGTTATATGGCAGCTATAGGATATAGTCGGCCGATCCTTATGAAATTTGGCAGATCAAATAAGTCTGCTAAAAGAGGAGTCCACAGCAAGTCCCAACCTTACAACTTTAAAAACAACGAAGTTATGGCATTTCCGATCAATCAGTTACATGGCAGCTATAGGATATAGTTGACCGATCCCGGCCGTTCCGACTTATATACTGCCTGCAAAGGAAAGAAGGATGTGTGCAATGTTTGAAGTCGATAGCTTTAAAACTGAGAGACTAGTTTGCGTAGAAACAGACAGGCAGACGGACAGACGGACATGCTTACATCGACTCAGGAGGTGATCCTGATCAAGAATATATATACTTTATAGGGTCGGAGATGTCTCCTTCACTGCGTTGCACACTTTTGACCAAAATTATATTACCCTCTGCAAGGGTATAATAAATGGAAACTAAATCCAATGAAAATAAAAAAAAAATCAAAAAAAAGATATAAATTTTGTTTTTATATATCTGTTGAGCCAAGCAGAAAAGGGCGAAGCTGCGTAAAATAAGCTATATATATTATAAGTCTGAGTAGCGGCGGCGGGTTATCGGCAGTTCTGATTTTTGTTTACTTCTCCCCCATTCGCATGCGCTTTGGTGGTAGTTGTAGCGCATGCGCTTTGGGGAGCTTTTTTGTAGAGCTGCTGCACACTAGCAAATATTGCATTTGTGTGTGTTCATATTGCTAAGCTTTGCTTCTTGTAATTTTGTTATTGATTGGAGCGATTGCAAGTTGGGTTAGAGTTGAACTCTCGAAAATAAATAAAATAAAAATATAAACCTCTGGAATTATAATTCGTTTGGCGGCTATTAAAAACGAGTAATAGCCTAACAATATCAAAAATCCATTATAAAGGTTTCCTATTGGATGGATTGTAACGAATAACCTAGAGCGGATGTTGGTCCTGACTGAGCGTTGCACGCATTTGTAATTTTGGGGTGCGAAAATTGACTTTGGTTTAATAAATTGGTCAGAATTTAATTGATTGGTCAGAGTTTTATGCTGACATGTATGTTAATAGGATTGACACTTTTTTTATAAATTTGGAACAAATTGGTTTGATGCTTTTGTCTTGAATTATTCCCACAGTAGCCTGTGGAATGTTGTTTATATATGAATTGATAGGTATGATAGGGTATACCGTTTTAGGAGTTTATCGTTAGCTTCCGTAAAGTAAAAAATGAAGCTTTTGAAGCTTAGCTTCAGCTTTTAAATTAGTCTCATAAGCGTAAAAAATACGCTTCTAGGGTTTTGGTAGCTCCCAAAGTGGCTGGACAGCACGATCCGACCTTTATTACTTACCCCGTATTGTGACCTCACCGCGAGCACGTTTGACATGTCACTCTAACTTTTAAATTTGACATGTCAAATTAACCACGTAAGAAATTCTTTATGTCGACTGCTGGACTAGTGCTTTGTGTCAGATTGAGATCGAATTACTAATATGAATTTTTGCTCCTTGAGTCATCCCACGCTTAAGGTTTTAGTCGAAGTGAATACTTCTATCCACCTTAAGTCGGCACTTAAAACTATATAAAGATCACTTCTTCCGTAAGGCTGACTTTGTGAAACTTAATAAGTTATGGAATTTGAATTATCCGATCTATTGGCATGTGAAAATATAAATATCGCCTTACATAAATTTTTAAATTTGAAAATTAAATTTTTTTTAAATATTGGAGGTAATTTCTTAATTAGAAATTAAGGTGCTTTCCGGAATGGCTTACAAACAAAATGGCATTTACACTGAATTTGGTTTATTTGACTCCGTTAACCACTCACTCCTTTTAAGTAAACTCGGTCATTTGGGATTCCCAACTGATCTTACTTGGATTTCTGAATTTTTTAACTGGAACAACATAACGTGTATTTTTTAAAGATTTTCACTCGCACCTAGTTAACATGACATCTGTTGCCCCCAAGGAAGCCTTTGTAGACCATTACACGGTACTCTCTGCTTTCTTATACCCTTCTTACTATAAAGAACTTTTAATATAATTAACCTTTTAAAGTATGTGAATATTCTAAGAAAAAAACTTAGGAAAGCAGAATACAAACTCTAACTTATTTAGAAATGGTCCCACTTGGCTGAATTTGGCTTAAAAGATAAAAATTAGCCTACCTTTCGGGGTATAATTATCTGATCAAAAAAAAACTTTCGAATTACAAATTAAACTTTAAACTAGATAGAGAACAATTATAATGAACATCCTTTAAGATAAACATAAAGAACAGTAATCCAAATTATATCCTATTTCCGACTAATAGTTAACAACACACTTGTTTGTCAACAATGTTTCACTCTCAATGTGTAATTTTGACTCACTCTTAGTTACTGTATCATGCTTACAGTAAAGTGAAAAATTATATTTTAAGAATATATCGTATTAGATATATATCACAAATGCCGGAAAAAAATGGCCGATCTTTATATTTTCAAAACATTGAAATTGTGTAATTTTCGATCAATTAGTTATATGGCAGCTAAAGGGTGTAATCGAGCGATCCTTATGAAATTTTGTGGATCGCATCAGTTGAGCAAAAATAAAATCCATAGAAAGAACACTTAAAGTTCTCACGAAGTCTCAGGAAACAAAGATAGTAGAATGAAACAAGAAAAGATGGCTATAGTCGACCATGCACTACAAAAATATTCCATTTTTGGGGAGGTGAAGGGCGTAGCAAAATAAACAAACTAGAACTGCGCTTCAGTCGTAAAAGTTTTCGTGTAACATCTTTTAGCTCTACCTTATAGCTCTATCTGGCGGATATGGGTATATCAGCTATGCTGTTGATACTGATTAAAAATATATATACCTTATGGGACCGTTCTATTCTATGATATTGTTCTATTCTATTCTACCTGTTACCTACATTCGCACGAATATCTTTGTACTCTACTAAAATAATCTTTATACAAAGAATAGGTATGGGTAAAAGAGATACGTGCATATGTGAGATATCTTATTATTGGGAAACATGACTATAGCCATTGTTTCTTGCTTATCTTAGTTATTGGGCAACTGATCCAACGTATTAAATTTCATTTGGAGGTCAACTTTATAAGCTACGATCCAACAACTGATCCAACGTAGACAATTTCATAGGGAGGTCAATTTTATCCTATAGCTGCCATTTAACTGAGGGATCGGATTTTTCCGATTTTTTTTATTTATTTATTATTTTCGCTCCCAAATAAAATATATATATAAAAATATAAAAAAAGAAGTATATAAAACATTGATATACCTTTGCAGTTATGTGGCAGCTTATATTATTACATATATATCGGATCTTATATAGTCGGTCGATCCTTATGAAATTTGGCAGTTTACCCAAAATGGAATTCACAGAAAGTTCCATCCTTCTAACTTAAAAAACAAAAAAGTTGTGGAATTTCCGATCAATCAGTTATATGGCAGCTATAGGATATAGTTGACCGATCCCGGCCGTTCCGACTTATATACTGCCTGCAAAGAAAAGAAGGATGTATGCAAAGTTTGAAGTCGATAGCTTTAAAACTGAGAGACTAGTTTGCGTAGAAACAGACAGGCAGACGGACAGACGGACATGCTTATATCGACTCAGGAGGTGATCCTGATCAAGAATATATATACTTTATAGGGTCGGAGATGTCTCCTACACTGCGTTGCACACTTTTGACCAAATTTATAATGGTATAAAAACGGTGTTTAAATAATGCAGAGCTGCTGCAATGAATACATCCAATGAGGATGTCGTAAGCGTTATGAAAAAGGTGAGACTAATACAGTGTTGAAACCCTCGGTCTCATATGGATGACTAACGGAGACCAACGTTCCGTACGACAAAAAATGCGAAACTTTTTTTCAACATATAACAGTGGACTTATAACAAGACAAGTAGACTGCTCTGAGTTATTACAAATTTTCGACCCAATAAATTATTTCTTGAGCCAGTTGTTTTTCAGGAACTATAGCAACTTTTCTAAGAATTTAGTTAATATTGTCACGTTTAGACGTACTTATTAGCTTTAAGATCCACATCCAGATCCAGATCCATGTATAAGATCCACAATAGCTTCTATTCTACGAGGAAAAATACCTAAGGGCGCGTGCATTTCTTTCGGTGATGGTAGCTACCTAGTAGACGATGGTAGGTAGACCTAGTCCATCAATTGTGAACAGTGAAAACGGTGAAAGTGAAACAGTGATCAGTGAATGCGGCTGCAGATCAGCAACGGCTGCAGATCAGCAAAAGTTTGCTACAAGAACTTTTCGAGCAGTTTGCTGCAAATAGAGGCACTGCAAACTTGTCGAGGCCTGAAGGAGGAGACGTCAACGCGACGAATTGAGGTACGGCATAAATGATAGGTGCAATAGCTCAAAGCAAATGGCCTAAAATTCAAATAAAACGTTTTGCTGCGATTCATGCGATTCTCTTTTTATTAGACTCCAATCTATTACCACCCAGCCATTTCTTTGTGTTTGGAAACAGATAATAGTCGCAGGGGGCTAAATCTGGAGAATATGGCTGGATGGGGTAGCAGTTCATATCATAGCAAATGTCAGGAATTGCATTTTGGTCATCGTGACTAAACAAGTGTGCACACGTTCATTGTCTTGATGGAACAGCGCTTTCTTCATAACCGTGCGGCGAAAAATGCCTCCATTTTTGATTGAAGTCCACGTCGAATTTGTCCAAAAGCTTTGAATAATAGTCGCCGATGATTGTTTTACCTTTCTCGAGGTAATCAATGTGAATGACACCGCGTGCATTCAAAAAAACTGGGCCATGACCTTATTGGCTGACAGACTGACAGATGTGGCGTGTTGTGATGGATCCATGTTTCGTTCAAAGTAACAAAAAAACGTGAAAATTCATCCGGATTTTTCAACTTGTCACACGATTGCGCTTATGATCGAGTGTAAGCAATCGCGGCACCCATCTCGTGAAGCTTTTTATTATGTCCAAATACTCGTGTAAAATATGATGTACTCGTTCAGTTGAGTTGGTATCTCAGTTGGTATGAACAAACTCACGCACTTTCATTCTCCGATCACCCAATACCATTTCATGGATTTTATAGACGATTTCCGGCGTGATCAGCAACTTAACGAAAGGTGTCAGACGTCGCAAATGAAATAGTGCGTGGTACGAAACGCCTGCAAGGTACTAAGCAGGTTATTGAAAAAATCGCTAATACTGCACATAACTCAACGGTGTCTACTTGTCACATCCCACAAGCAGAAGGTTCTGCAGCAATTGTATGTGCACAAGGCACTGCAAATTCGTAACAATCAAATCGATGGAACAGCATTTGGTACCATTCTGACTCCTATTGGACACGGGTTCAGAATCAGTATCTGAACACTGTATACAAACACTTGGATTGGCTCGATCGCCATAACGCATATTGGTTACGGGAATCTCATCGATCAATGGAGACACTACAAGGCAATGCAGCACACTACGCATCCAATCCCGTTTTTCGCAGGATCAGCTGGTAGTTCAGGCTCACTTGCTTGGAAAGATCACATCATCATTGGAAAGGCAGACCTTCAAAGCGTCTGCACTTCAAGTTTTCAATGATCTGCAACCGGCAGATTCACAATTTAGCACAAATGCCCCAATGGGCAGATTCACAATTTTGTACAAATGGCTTTCTTTTGGGCAGCGAGCAAATTCTTCGCCCAATAACTGGGAAAAAGATCTACGACAACAAGGGAATGCTTATTTTTGTGTCATACATTTTTGAATCATTTACATCACTGTTTTCACCACGAGCAAACAACATCCATGCCTATCTCAGAAGGTTCTGGGAACAGGAAAGCATTCGAGACGAACAAGGCAAGTACATCGTGGAGCTTCCGTTTAAAGCTACAGATACACAATTCGCAGATACTCATAAAGGAGTTTTGCAGAGGTTTAAAGCAGTTGAGCTGCGTTTGGCACAAAATCTGCACCTACATATCGACTTCGTAAAATTCATGAGGAAATATGAAGATATTACTTCGACCGAAATTCCCAAGGGAAGGAATTTGTACTTACCACATTACCCCCCTGTATTGGGACGGAATCGCAGGGTAGTTTTCGACGGCTCATATCAAGAAACCAAAGGCAAGGTGTTAAACGACACTCTCTCAATCGGATTGATCTGAATCAATCAAACTGATTGATCGGAAATGTCATATCTCTGTTGTTTTTAAAGTTATAAGATTGGGACTTGCAGTGGACTCCTCTTTTAGCAGACTTATTTGATCTGCCAAATTTCATAAGGATCGGCCGACTATATCCTATAGCTGCCATATAACTGATTGATCAGAAATGTCATATCTCTGTTGTTTTTAACGTTATAAGGTTGGGACTTGGGCCGACTATATAAGATCCGATATATATCTAATAATATAAGCTGCCACATATCTGCAAGGGTATATCAACTTCGGCTCCGCACGAAGTTAGCTTTCCATTCTTATTGAGTTTGGGTTTTTATACCCTTGCAGAGGGTATTATAATTTTGGTCAAAAGTGTGCAACGCAGTCAAGAAGACATCTCCGACTCTATAAAGTATATATATTCTTGATCAGGATCACCTCCTGAGTCGATATACGCATGTCCGTCTGTCCGTCTGTCGGTCTGTTTCTACGCAAACTAGTCTCTCAGTTTTAAAGCTATCGACTTCAAACTTTGCACACATCCTTCTTTCCTTTGCAAGCAGTATATAAGTCGGAACGGCCGGGATCGGTCAACAATATCCTATAGCTGCCATATAACTGATTGATCGGAAATTCCATAATCTCGTTGTTTTTTAAGTTAGAAGGATGGGACTTGCTGTGGACTCTTTTTTTAGCAGACTTATTCGATCTGTTAAATTTCATAAGGATCGGCCGACTATATCCTATAGCTGCCATATAACTGATTGATCGGAAATGTCATATCTCTGTTGTTTTTTAAGTTAGAAGACTGGGACTTTGTATGGATTCTACTTTCGGCAAACTTATTTGATCTGCTGAGTTTTATAAGGATCGGCCGACTATATAAGATCCGATATATATCTAATAATATAAGCTGCCACATATCTGCAAGGGTATATCAACTTCGGCTCCACCCGAAGTTAGCTTTCCATTCTTGTTATACCCTTGCAGAGGGTATTAAAATTTTGGTGAAAAGTGTGGAACGCAATGAAGGAGACATCTCCGACCCTATAAAGTATATATATTCTTGATCAGGATCACCTCCTGAGTCGATATAAGCATGTCCGTCTGTCCGTCTATCTGTCTGTTTCTACGCAAACTAGTCTCTCAGTTTTAAAGCTATCGACTTCAAACTTTGCACACATCCTTCTTTCCTTTGCAGGCAGTATATAAGTCGGAACGGCCGGGATCGGTCAACTATATCCTATAGCTGCCATATAACTGATTGATCGGAAATGTCATATCTCTGTTGTTTTTAACGTTATAAGGTTGGGACTTGCTGTGGACTCCTCTTTTAGCAGACTTATTCGATCTGCCAAATTTCATAACTGATTGTTTTTTAAGTTAGAAGACTGGGACTTTGTATGGATTCTACTTTCGGCAAACTAATTTGATCTGCCGAGTTTTATAAGGATCGGCCGATTATGTAAGATCCGATATATGTATATCTAATAATATAAGCTGCCACATATCTGCAAGGGTATATCAACTTCCATTCTTGTTTAATATGAAATTGAATTGAAGTTGGTGTTATTGAAAATAAATAAACTAAAATTTTTTATTTTTAATTTCATTTCAGAGATGGGATTGGAGATGGTCAACTAAATATTTGTTCGGAGTATGAAGTTCCCCAATTCGAATTAGCTGGCGGAAAAAATATTAAGATTTCTTTCATTGTAGTACAAAAAAGAATTAATACCCGGCTTTTTTGTGTAAGTATTTTAAAACCATACCCAATTTTTTTTTTTTATTTTTTAATTGTTTCGGATTTAAAAATGCGAAGTCATGCGGCATAAGTTTCTATTTATTAAAATCTAATGAGCTATTTAACAAAAAATCTTGTTATACGGTATTGAGTACTAAGACAAGGCTATAACTTTGGTTTTCTTTGACTTTGGATTTCTTAAGACAAGGCATAAAACCTTTAAGAAATTAGATAAATCATGCTTCTCTCCTTCGACAGAAGGATTATTAAGTTATTAAGTTGCAAAATTTCCAATAGAGTAATAAATATTACCATTGAAATAACGAGATTTCAACAGGTATTGAAGCCTCTCAAATTTAAAAAGCCTCTAAAGTCGAGTTGTTGTTTATTGTACGGAATGATTTTGTTGGTACATTCAAACATTTTAATGGTTCCATTTATCCGATTCTATTGAATCAAAATGTAAAATATTAGTAAATACAATAAGTGTTTAAATCAGAACTCATAAAAAACGGTCAACCGAATTTTTTTCCCTTCTGAGAGCAAGACCGCAAAAATCATTTAAGATCTAACAAACAACCCTTTTCTCGACATTTTCGGGTTCTGGGTCTAGGGTTGAGCATTACACACAGCTCGGTCTCTTACTGACAGGCTCAAATGAGTAGAACCTGACACCGGTCAGCTAAAATATTTTGTAAAGACAAAACGTTCCATATAGGCAAAGCGATTCATCCAAAGGATATGTTATACGACATTACTTACATAACTTATATCCATAAGCAAATTTAGCCAAATTGATTAAATTAAATTTCCCCACTAAGATGTTTAAACATTGTGTTCAAACGACTATTTAAAAAACTTTAAAAATAAAGATTTCGGTTGTAAACCTTTCCACACCATCGATCTGGTGAACCTCGATCTGGTGAAAGCTTAATATCAGATCCCTATGAATGCGACATTTCGAAAACTGCTGTTTGCACACCATTTAGCCATGTTGAGTTCCTACACATGCCAATTGGCTTGAAGAACGCCACACAAACTTTTCAAAGATTCATCGACTACATTTTCCATAGATTAGATAAGTTAACACCTAAAATGTCAAATACTAAATTAGTTAATAAAACGTCAAGTCCAGTCACATGCCCATAAGTTCTTAATAGCAACAGAGCTTACGCAACCACATTGAGTGCACCGGACGCAATATGATGCCGTGGCACCAATAAGGGTCACACGGATCGAAAGACACGTGCGCTGAGTAAGCATTGATTATGCTTGCGATCGTGGGAAAGCCAAAAGAAAGAAAACACCAAAATATTTGGCAAGCTCACTGAACCCACTGGCAAGTACATCTACCAACAACATAATGTACTTGCATTGACCAATTAGGAGCAAAGACATGGACTTTAGTTACAGCAACAACACCAGCTACCAATGACATCGAGGGACGCCAGCAGCAGCAGCAACCGGGACTGCGATCGCGGCAGCGACGGAGCGACACATAGGTTTAGTTATAAATTATAAGAATCATAATTGTCAGTTCTAATTCGACACTCAAATAAACGAAACATAAAAGATTAATTCTTTTTTTAAAAGAATACTAATATAATCTTTTTAACTGGCGCCCGAGCAGGGACCTGGCGAAAAACCGCGAAAGGATACAAGTTCCGAGTCTCGTTCAGATCGGTAAAAAAATCCCGACGTTTGGCTTTATTTTCGTTTATAAAGAAAACGCCAAACATCGCGATTCGGAAGTGTACAAGTGCCGTTAAAAAAAAAACGCTACAACGCACTTCTTACGGAATTGTACCTAGTGGAAAAGCCAGGCTCCAATTTCATCGCCGTGATCCCTTCAGTACCCGTTCAGAGGGAACGTGATCCAGGAATAGAGGAGGCTCCGTAGTAGACCCACACACAGGAGGAATCGTTGCTGCGTGGGACAAAAAGGAATCAGCCGAACCTATCGTCACGATAGCACGCCGAAATGATTTTAATGTAAGCTAGTTAAGAAATATTTAGATTAAAACAAAAATTATAAAAAAGGAAACAAGGAAAATTTACAAGAAACTTTGATCCTAAAATACTAAAAAAATTAATAACTCGAGCCGAAATTAAGAGGAAAACCTTACCAAGAATTAAAAAAAAAAATTATAATATTAAGAAGGATATTAATAATAATTTTTAAAAAACAATTCCAACAAAACTCACAAATTAAAAACATAAACCCCTATTAAACAAAACTCTAATGAGGATTTGAAGCTAGAATTTTAAGAAAAAATTTGACAATTCGTTCGATATCCGACTTATTAACCCCTTAAAACCCATTTACGATCATCCATTAAAACTTCATTAAAATGACGGAACAAGACTTGGTAGATAGGATGGGAAATCTTGCAGGACCTTCATCATCTGTAAGGGCAAGTGCAAAACTACTTACGGAAAAAGACGTGGAGGAGAAAATTAAAGATATACTTCAAGAAAACTTAGCTGGGCTGGTTAAGGAAATCCTTAATCCAAACAAAGACTTTTCTAATTTTTCAGACCAAATAATTCAAAGGGAATTAGCCCATAATATTGGCGAGCTAGATAAATTACCAGACATAGTACGAACGCTTAGGGATTTTTCTGGAAACAAGATCGAATACTCGTCTTGGAAAAAAAGCGTAGAAAGGGTTCTAAAAATTTATGACAGTAAAAAAGGGTCCCCAAAATATTACGGCATAATTTTAGCAATTAGAAACAAAATCGTCGGACAAGCAGATGCTGTCCTAGAATCCTATAACACACCTTTGGATTGGGAGGCAATATCAAAGTGTTTGACAGCACACTTTACTGATAGGCGGGATCTAAAAACACTCGAATATCAGTTGTATGCACTTAACCAAGGCAGCAATTCGATAGTCGAATTCTATCAAGCTGTATATCAACAACTTTCCATGATTTTGAATCAAATTGGGAATCTCGAAACATCTCAGGAAACTATTCAGGCCTTAACAGCACTGTATAGAGACTTTCCCAACTTCTGGCTATTAAAGATCCTCACGACTTAGGCCATGCATTACATCTTTGCAACCTAATAGAAAATCAGAGCACTAGGAATGGCCAAACCCCAAGAACCGTATATTCCGGAAGAAATAATGTAGTACCCACTAGAGGTTATCCGCCTCAAGCGCTACCCCGAACGACCAAACACAATTTTCAACCAAATCTGTACTACTATCTAAACCAAGTACAGAAACCAGCAATCCCACCAAGGACATTCGAAACAACACTAACCCGACATAACACACCCAACCAAATCCATACAAATCAATCAGGAGCACAAGCCTCCTTCAACCCTAACCCACCTCCCAGACCCCAACCAAAGCCAACACCCATGGATGTAGATCAATCCATTCGATCACGTCATGTTAACTATATGAATAGACCCCATGATAACAATTTCGTAGGGAAACGACCACTAAGCAACGCAAACGTTCAAAACGCTAATAAGATGCAACGCCAATTCAACATACAATCAGAGGTGGACGAAGAACAAGAATATTTTCAGGCAGCGGAAGAGAATGGAATAAATGAACTAGAGGAAGAAGCTTCATGGCAAGCGGAATCCGAGCAACAAGAATCCATTGATATGTCAGAATTATATTTTTTAGAATAAACCGTTCCTCCTTACCCTACTTCAAAGTAACTATGGGGATCGGCAAAACTCTGAAATTTTTAATCGACACGGGCTCAAATCAAAATTACATTCAAGCACAACTAGTACCAAACCCAAAACCCAATAGTAACAGTTTTACAGTAAACTCAGTAGGAGGAAACAATGAAATAACACAACATACAATAGTTAAACTTCCCAACATATCGGAAACCCCACTAAAATTTTTTCTATTAGATACACTGAAAACATTTCATGGAATTTTAGGCAATGACTCTATGAAGAAACTAGGAGCAATAATAGACGTTAAAAACGATGTTCTGATATTAGAAAAAAATAGGAAAATTAAAATTCACCAACTAGCAGCTCAAGCCGTAAACAAGATCGGCCCAATAGACGAGCATATGACAGAAACTCAAAAAGAAATAATTAAAAGTTTCACCGACACCCATAAAAACCTTTTCGCTGACCCCGAAACCAAACTAACTTACACAACCAGAGTCGTAGGAGAAATTAGAACTTCCTCCGATACCCCAGTTTACGGAAAACACTACCCATATCCAGCATCGCTTAGACAAGAAGTAGAAAAGCAAATCCAAGAAATGCTACAAGATGGCATTATTAGACCCTCACGGTCACCCTATAATGCACCAGTTTGGGTAGTCCCGAAGAAAACAGACCCTAATGAAAAACAAAAATACAGGTTAGTTATTGATTATAGGAAGCTCAACGAGGTCACAATATCCGATCGATACCCCATCCCCGAAATAGGCGAAATAATCGCACAATTAGGAAACAATAGATTTTTCTCAGTACTAGACCTAAAAAGTGTATTTCACCAAATACCACTTAAGGAGTCAGACATGGAAAAAACTGCATTCGCAGTGAATGGAGGGAAATATGAATTTACCAGATTACCATTCGGATTAAAAAATTCACCAGCCATATTCCAAAGAGCATTAGACGACATTTTAAGGGAACACATAGGGAAAATCTGCTATGTGTACGTCGACGACATCATCGTTTTCAGCAAAACAGAAAACGATCATGCCGAAAACCTAAACAAAGTGTTCCTAACCCTACAAAAAGCCAATATGAGGATTCAAATTGACAAATGCCACTTTTTCAAGAAAGAGGTAGACTTTCTGGGATATACGATCTCAGAGGATGGAGTTAAAACCAACATCGAAAAAATCAAGGCAATTAAAAACTTCCCAATACCAAAAACACTAAAAGAACTTCGATCATTTTTAGGAATGACAAGCTATTATAGGAGATTTATTAAGGATTATGCGAAGATAGCCAAACCTCTAACTGTTCTCCTCAGAGGAGAAGAGTGACGGGTATCCAAATACAAGTCAAGCAGAATAGCCATTAACTTAGACAAAGATGCAGCGGGTGCATTCGAAAAACTTAAAAACACGCTTATATATAGAGATGTAACATTAGCGTATCCAGACTTCACGAAGGAATTCCAACTGACTACAGACGCATCAAATTTTGCCATAGGTGCCGTGTTAGAACAGAATCACAGACCAATAACATTCATATCCCGTACCCTCTCAAAAACGGAAGAAAACTACGCAACGAACGAAAGGGAAATGTTAGCTATCGTATGGGCCCTTCAAAGCTTAAGGCATTATCTGTACGGATATTCGAAAGTGACAATTTATACCGACCACCAACCCCTGACGTTTTCGAATAGTGCAAATAATCACAATGCCAAGCTTAAACGCTGGAGAGATATTATCGGTGAATATAGCCCCGAGATTAAATACAAGCCCGGTGTAGCTAATGTGGTAGCAGACGCCCTATCCAGAGCTCGACCAGAAATTAATTCAATCCATTCAGACTCTACAATTCACAGCGACGAAAGTTCTTCACATAACCTAATATTTTCAGTAGAAGCCCCGATAAACGTATTTAAAAACCAACTTTTTTTATTAAAAGAAAACACTGATTCATATAATCTCGAAACTACATTCCCAACTTTCTATCGTCATATAATAAAAAAGAATTCTTACACGGAACAAGAAATCATAAATATACTCCGCGCCCGACTAGATCCAAGAATTATCAACGGTATCTACACTTCAGAAGAAATAATGGCCAAAATTCAAGCTATTTACCCTACACACTTCAAGTCTTACAAAGTTAGGTTTACTAGTAATCAGGTTGAAGATGTAACCTCAGAAACAACCCAGAACCAGATCATTATATTAGAGCATAAAAGGGCACACAGAGACGCGAAAGAAAACAAAATACAGATATTTAAGAAATATTTCTTCCCGCAAGCTCAAAGAAAAATTTGCAATGCAATAGTCCAATCTTGTCAAACCTGTAGAGAATCAAAATACGAAAGACACCCACCAAAAGGGGCAATCCAACCAACTCCTATCCCTAAGTACCCAGGAGAAATCATCCACATAGACATTTACATTACAGAAAAAAATAATATTTTAACTGGTCTCGACAAGTTCTCTAAATACGCCCAAATCAAGATATTAAAGTCAAGAGCCTCCGAGGATATCAAAACTCCTCTGAGAGAAATGCTGATAGCTTTCGGTATGCCCAAGTGGGTAGTAATGGATAACGAATGCGCCTTAAACTCTGCTGCGATTCGATTCCTTTTAGAAGATCAACTTAAAATAGCAGTCCATACAACAGCCCCATACGCATCAACAAGCAACGGCCAAGTAGAACGATTTCACTCAACGCTTTCTGAAATCATGAGATGCATTAAAAAAGATAACGGAAGTATAACATTCGAAGACTTAATTTTTAAATCAGTCGAAGAATACAATAGGTCTATTCATTCAGTAATAAAGGAAAAGCCAGTTGAGGTGTTTTTCAGAAGCCCCACTCCGAACACTACGGAAGATATAGAAAAACAGCGTACCGAAATCAGGGAGAAAATAAAGAAAAAACAAGTAGCCGACTTAGAATATCATAACCAGGATAAAGACAGCCAAAAAAATACGAGACAGGAGATATAATTCATGTAAAAATTGACAAAAGACTAGGTAGCAAACTTACCCCACGCTATAGAAAAGAAACAGTAAAGGAAAATAATAACACTACAATTAAAACTCAATCCGGGAAAGTAATACACAAGAATAACATTAGAAACTAACTTTCAGACTATTCATACCAACTTGCCTGGGTCTGTCCACAGTTCTCGACTATTCCAACTCACAGGTGATTTCACTTGAAACTGGACGTGCGGCCAAACAAGAGGGAACATTTAAAATCATCCATACATTTGACATAAAAGAATACCACGACACATTTGACCAACTTCAACAGGGACTAAACAACCTCACTCCATCACATCATCTGCACCCTTACTTGTCTTATGAATTATCTCAAATAAAACAAAACCTTCTCAAATTAAGAACGAACAATAGGCAAAAAAGAGCAATAGAAATCTTAGGATCGGCATGGAAATGGTTGGCAGGATCACCGGACCACCATGACCACGAAATATTAAAAAACAAAATAAACGGACAATTAGAAAATAATAACAAACAAGTTATAATAAATAAACTTTTAAGCGAGAAAATTAATCAAATAAGTAACGTAACGAATGCTATTCTAAAAGTAATTAAAAATTCAAATGAAATAATTAACGAAGAGGCAAATATTCTTAGATATAAATCAAATAGATATAGATCAAATAATAAAAGAAGAAATCTCCAATATACTACATGCTATAACTTGGGCCAAAACAAATATTGTAAACTCTTTTATATTCTCAACAATTGAAACGAATATTATAGAAAAAATTTTTAATAAAGAACATAACCTATTCATTAATATTGAAGAACTATTAGAATTTTCAAAAGTCAAACTTGCATCAAATAATAACGACCTTCTGTATATCATAAGTATCCCAATAATAAGTAACGAAACCTGTAGAAATCTATTAGTCAAATCAGTAAAAAAAGCTCAAGTAATAAATGACATAAAATTCGAAAACTTGTTAGAATGTAAGAAAGAACTATTTGCGATATCGAAACCATGTGAATCGCATAACGATAGAACAATTTGTGTTTTATGAGCCATCAAATACTTCCAAAACTGCTTGCGGACTCGACCATTTTGCATTAAAACGGATCATAATCTCGTCTATGCTTTTAGGCAGCGGCCAGACTAAGGCAACTTCGTCATCTAGGCTACATTTCGTAGTTTATGGCTAAAATCGTTCATGTCAAAAGAATTTGATAATGTAGTCGCGAATGCATTTTCAAGGCTATGGGCAATTACCATCCCAGTGTCCGTCAGTATACAGCAAATAGAGGAAGCACAGGCAGCTGATTCTGAGCTTTCAAGCCTACTGGAAAGAACCACTTCGCTTCATCTGCAACGAATCTGCTACAATGACAACATCACCCTTTATTGTAACATATTAACTATTTTCGTTCGTCCATACGTACCGCTAACTCTTAGGATCTAAATTTTCTCTCTTTAGAAAATCTAACTTCAGAGAAGATTACTGTTCCCATTGACAGATTCAGCCACGTTCACCTGGACATCGTGAATGACGTGAACCAAATTATCATGCCATTCCATAAAAATTTTCGGGACTGTCTCACCATGAGAGACAGATTCACTCGTTGGCCGATGGCTTTTCCTCTCACAAACATGACAGACGAAACAGTGGCTAAAGCCTGTTAGTCACAATGGGTCGCACTTTTTTGGACATCCAAAACAATAACAACAGACCAAGGCACCTAGTTTGAATCTGCGCTGTTTAAAGATCTGGCTCAACTTATGGGCATTGAAAACATCCACAGACTGCTTATCACCCACAATCAAATGGAACGATCGAAAAGTGGCACAAATTGTTCAAGGCTGTGATGATGCCGTCATTGGAGCCACCTTACTCGGACCCGTTTGAAATCATTTATCGCAACAACGATAGAGTATTCAGTCTGAATGTCAACGGCAAGGAAAAAGTTTTTTCTGTCGATAGGATTAAACATTGTGGTCCGAAATAATGCCCAAATGGAAGATCAAGCTGCGATTTCGGTCCCGCCAAGGTCGCAATGTGTAATGTTACAACAGCCGAGTCGGTATAGCCATATCCGTCTGGCTGTGTGAACACACAGACAATATGCCCTCAAAAATGGCATATTTCAAAAGCATTAGTTCAGGATTAAATTTTGCCGAAACCTCTTTATAGCTAATTTATATCTGCAAAACAAATAGTCGGATACATCTGGATTGTCTGGAAATCATCTAAATCGGCTGGCTTAATTTTTACGTGCGACCTTAATAGTCATCTATATTTTATCTTCTAGCTTTTGCAATTTCGTCTTTTACTCGAGGATGCCCAGGTCTCTGTGCTGCCCCACTGATAGTTCCCAAGATGTTTGATTGTGTTTTATGATTGTATACGTATAAATTAGCTTTATAACTGAATTGTGGATCAGGATCTTGTAGTCGAAGGCATAGAGGCGATCGAGAGTTAATAATCCATTGGAGGCTTCTAGCTTTTTGTGCATCTGGAGCGACTTTGGATCGAGATATTGTCAGCAAACGTCGACGTTGTTAGTAGTTCATATAGAGAAGGTCCAAATGAGCTTCCTTGTCGCCCGATATTGCTGCGTTGCATCTCTCTGAGAAACCCTATTGTAGAGGTACGACTCACGTAGCTTGTGGGTGTATGTAAGCAAATGCACATTTTGATTTTGTGTACGAGACCATGAAGTCACGGTCGAAGACTTGAGATTTACGGTTTAATTAAATAGTTCACAGACGACCTCAATAGCGCAGCTTTGAAGTTCAATTCTTTAGCTATAATAGGTGCGAAAACTTTGTGGATATTGCGAAAGGTCTTTAATGATTCTGTCGCAGAAAATTGTTTATAAGTCACTATAAAAGACTTTACAGTATAAAGACAAGGTCAAGGGTCAAAAATCAAGGTTATGATGACAGTTTTTTTTTGATTTTCTAATGTGGTGTAAAACGAAATCCTTCCACTCGGCCAAACTATTATATTTGTCGGCCAAGGAATATTATTTGAAGGTTATGGTTTATACCATACTATTTCTTTGTTAGGAAATTTTGCAATGTTCAGAATACAATGGTTTTATGTGTTTTACTGGAAATATTGGCGTCTATAAAGTAAACAAAATTAAGCCATTATTTTCTTACTTTAGCTCTTACTTTAAAAGGTAGTTTTTTGTTTCATTATTTTATTTGCAAAACATAGGATATTTTTGCAGTCTTTGTGGCTTGTGGGGAGATTGGATCTCAAATGGATTAAATAGTTTTCTATTTCTATGGATATAAAATATTTTTCTTTATTCACACTAGCATCATTCTACTATTCTAATCCTTTTCTTTATTCACATTCTACTCGTGAATACGCGGCAATTGGCATCCATCCCAATGTCATCCCAATTCGCGGCTCTTGTCCTTGGGTCACGAAGCACGGCGTGTACCCTGTAGAGTGCGACACGCTCGACCCATGTCCTCTGGTCCTATCCTTGGCGACCATGGTTTTAACCGTCAGATTCTCCTGCGGCGTGTACGGTGCGGTAAATTGGTGCCGTACTCCGAGCTCCTCATCATTCCGGGATCTGCGTTCCATTTCCCATCTTCCCATCGAGTCTCCGTGTGGCTCCCGTTGGCAAACTTCACCAATCTCTTCATTTGTGCTCGTTCTCCGGCAATTTTCAGGCTCCCTGCTAACGTTTCCGAAATTAAGCTAGCTGTTGCCCCGGTGTATATCATGGCCTTAATTTCTGATCCTCCGACCTTGACGACCGCCAACAAATGCTGATCGTCTCCTGATAAACCTCCAACTATCTTTAAGAGGAAGCGCCTCGCGATCTCTGGTTTCCTCTCTATGGCTGAGATCGCTGCGCGTTTCCCCCTCTTTGGCAATAGTCACTGCTCCTTACTCTCGTTGCGCCGCACATCGTGCAGAGCAATATATTGGGATTTCTGCACCCGCTTGCCCCATGGCCCATGCCTCCGCACCTGGCCATGCCTGCGCTGGGTTGTCAACATGTCCTTTCCTAGGAGTTACTGCCCATTGCTGACTCGGCAGTTGCTGTCTGGGGCTTGCAACCCATTGCTGACGCGGCTGTTGCTGTACCATTTTCTTCTTTCCATCTGCCTGGCATCTCCGCATTCACCCTTGTTCTGGGGGGCTCTGTTGCTCTGGCGGATCCTTGTGCGGTTCCTCCCTCTGCCATCCCTTGTCCGCCGCCGGTTATTTGTGATCCCAGCGTGGTTCAGTGGAGGCTTGCCCATTAAACGCCTCTTCTTATTGGGCTAATTCCTCGAACTCCTTGGCTAGGCTCATCACTTCTTTCAGAGATGCGCACGCATACGGCCTCATGAACATTTTCATGCGAGGTATGCAGTTCTCCACGAGCCTTTCTATGATCTCCTTCGTGGAATTCCCTAATGGCTTCATTAGAGATTAAAGTTCCACCATATATTCTTTGAAGGGTTCCCCTCGTTGCTGCTTCCGCTGTCGAACCTGGTCCGCCAACATTTCGAAGTACCCTTTCAGCAGAAAAAAGGCTTCGAAACTCCTCCTGAACTCCTTCCATATTGGCCATTCCTCATTTTTCATTATGAACCACCTCTGCGCTCTTCCCTGGCATAATTCTAGCATCGCCTGCGAGATCGTGCTTATGTCTAAGCCGTACGTCTTAGCGGACCATGCCACTCGGTCTACGAATTCCAAGGGGTCTACTGTTCCGTTGAACCGGAATGACCAATCCCGTACTTATTTTGCCACCTTTGCATAATCCACCTTCACCGGGACCGGTTTTTGAGCTTGTGGCTCCATGCTCCTCACACTTTTCATCTGTGGTACAGCCAGACTTTGGATAAACTTTTCTGACTCGCTCACCGCCCTTTGTCTTGGCGTGGATCTTTGTGTGAATTTTTATTCAAATCAACGCGTGCCCGCCAACATCTCGTCGACCTTTGTCTCGTCCACCCACTTTGCTACCAGGTCCCTCATATATCTGACGTGATTGCCCGAGCCAAGAAATATCACCGAAAACTTATTTTTGACAATGCCTCCTTTATTCTAGGTTTGGTTTGTGTAGGTTTTGGCTGGGCTTCGCCGTCGAACGCCTGTCCTCCCGTTGTTCACTGGTCACCGTTCCGGGTGGGTGTCAATATACACACCCCCCCCCAAGCTCTCAACCGGCTTGATATGTGGTCTTGGTGCCTGGCGCCGGTTCGGTTAGCGGAGTTAGCTGCGGAGCCCACGTTCCTCCTCCGCTGCTTCTGCTGTTGGTCTGCTCCCGTGTCTAGGGAATAAGGGGTAACGGGGTCTTGGATAGGGGTCTGACATGGCACGTAGTTTCGACTGGACCATAAATTCCTTATTTCCACTGCGCTTGGACTTTAAGGTCATTTACGATCTTTAAACCAATATGGACATATGGCTCTCAGCTGGCGCATTCAAAAATTTCTCGAACTATTGTATCGCAGGGGCACTATGATAAATATAGCAAGGTTTAAGGCGACCTTACGAAGCAAACTCATTATTCATTCAAACAATCTCGCGTATAGATTTAAGAACATAACTTATTACTAGTTTTCAAAGGAGAACATTCAATAAATAATAGCAATATGAAACAACATTAAATGAAATCATATGAAATCACAAAACAATATCTATGACAATATCATCAGAAAGATGATCTGATGAGTCTTATTCTATTTCGTTTCAAATCAAATTTTCATAATTAATATTTTTAAATTTGATATCGAAACTCATATCTTAAAGAATAAGAAAGTTAACCTGATCATTCCTATGGCAGCTATATGCTATACTTTCCAATTTAGAACTCTATTCAAAATCTCAACTCTCTTAATTTTCGTTTGGTATTTGCTAGAATTTTAATCCTTGCCTTAAATCTGATGCTAACGTGCGAAGTCATAAAACTCTCTGAAATTAAATAAAACAAGTGTATAAAATCTTCGGCTGCGGCAAGTTTAGCTTTTCCAGCAAGTTTTTGTTTCTAGTTTTCTTATTCTTATTGTTGCTATAAATAACAATAACATAATTACCATAACCTTTCATTACCTGTGTTTTTTTTTCAGGAAAATAATAATCGCTTTGAAAATCCATGCCCAGGAACGGTTGTTGATATGCACATAACAAGAGCACATATGTTTGATTTTTTTCTGGTGTCGCAAATGGTTCGACAAGGCACAGTCACCCCCACTCACTTTATAGTGTTACGAGATGATGCAAATTATGGACCGGATATCATTCAAAAACTAAGTTATAAGCTTTGTTTTTTGTACTATAATTGGCCCGGATCGGTTCGAATTCCAGCTTGTTGCATGGTAAGTTTTTTAGTTCTATTTAGTTTGTAGAAGTTTAAGATTTTCTGAAACAAGTTGATTTTGCTGTTGAATATTCTCACAATATGTTAAATTTCAGCCATTAGTTTAGCATATCGTATAGGCCTTGTTTAATGAATGAATTAAATATACTTATATGTAGGAAAACGGCCTCGAGCCAGACAAGTCCAAAAATATGTGTACTCAATATATCCACTTTGTGATGTGGCTAACTTTCCAGGTGAAACGCTCGGCATTTGTTTTGCTAAAGGCAAATTGATTTTTCCGGTATTAGGAACTTCACACAAACCATCGTATTAATTAACCAATTTAAGCCGTAATGAATCAAATTGAGGCAATTAATTGTCTAATTGAATTTTTAAATTTACAGAACCTGGTGGTATACCATCGCAAATATGAATCTACCAATGTGTAATGGCATTGGTTCTCTCAAAATTCTCTAATGAGGTCAATTTAATTATTTTTTCAAGTATTATGAAAACGAAAAGTGGATGACGCTATCATTTATAGGGTATAATTAGGGAATAAGGCATCTAATTGCATTCCTTCTTACGTTTCTGAGAGTGAAACCACAAGAAAGGTCTCGTCCACAACTGTGACGATGCCATATAACTACGACATTTGAATAATCATGTAACAGGAAAAGCCTCAAAAGACGAATAGGCCAGTTATAAGAATGCATGGCAACAGCTGAGGAATCGGTACAAAATGTTACTGATAAAGTCCACGGTCGTACATTTTTTTTGCACAACCCAGCGCTAATGGATCAGAATGGAGTACATGGAACAGCTGATGCTCCTCAGCTATGCTGCACAATCTTATATTCTGGATCCCTTCGTCCAGGAACTAAGGAACCGCAAGCCATCGAACAAATAAAGGGGTTGGTGAGATCTACACATTGGTGCGTAGTCCCAATACATTGATCGTCATGAAGCAACTACGATCCCTAAAGGGATCAACTTACGATCCCTAAAGGGGCGGACCTCAATGTCTAAAAGTGTTAGCACGCATTTTAACAAGGAACCAAAAAGCGAAGCGAATAAAGGATCTTGATTTCAGTCAGCTTGATGGTCAACCAGTACAAACTCTTGGTACTGTGTGGGCGGGAGGGACCCCGAGGAAGATTTGTTAAGAGGGCTCGCAACTTGAGAATATTTTCAAGTCTTACACACATGTGAAATTTTGAACCTACATATAAGCCAAAAATATACAACACATAGATGGATTAATATATGCGTGTGAAACATTTTTGCTTATGTATAAGGCATGTGAGTGTCAATAAACACGCGACTTAAGTTCCAATTTTCAATTTCCGACGATTTGAGCTTCTGTAAAATTATTAGAATGATAATCGTTGTAGTCAAGAGTGTAAAGCTGCTGGACTAAAAACTTACGGATTAAGACAAAGAAAGAAAATAAAATGAAAACGTTAATAAAAATAAAAAAAGTAATGGCGCAAGCTCCTAGCCGATATTGAGCCTATTTCTATAGTACATGGCTGTTCCTGAATAATTTTTGATTTGGGAAAATATTTGGGGGAAGTGGATGTCTGTAGCTTGATTGGAACTCGTTACACTCCACTCTCCAGCCCAGAACTCAAAACTTCCCGCCTTTGTATTACCGGGCGGGATATAGGACTTGAATATACGATATACAATATATATATATATATACGATTTTGATATATAAATATTGTTACGCTATTATTGGTTTTTAATAGCGGCCGAAAAAATACACGATTTGTTAGTTTAATTTCAATTTTATTTGAGGGTTCAATTTTAACCCCAAATACAAGCCGCTCAACTCAAATGCCGAAATACATGTACCAGTAAAGCTAAGAAATAAAACCTCAAACCATGCAGCTGTACATAACTCCGAGGGCAAGAGGCGAGGCGGGGAAACGCACACAGGCACAAGATGAGCTAGTGTGCAGCAGGTTTAAAAAGCTCTCAAAAGCGCATGCGCTACAAATACCAGCAAAGCGCATGCGAAACTGGGAGAAACAAAACAAAATAGAACCTGCTGATAATCCGCCGCTGCTCCTCCGTTTCAGCGTCTTTTATATCACCAACATCCTCCCCCCGTTGAAGGCTGGCCCTTCGACAGAATCCTTAAGGGGCAGCAGACACAGCCTTGACACCGCACGCTTAGCCGTTCCAACAGCAGTCATTAATATGGCTACACGGTTCACTCCGTCACGTCCAGGACTCAGCTCCAGTACCCTGGCTAGGGGCCACTTCATTAGGGGTAGATTCTCATCCTTCACCAGGACTACGTCACCGACAGACACTACGGGACCAGGGGAGCGCCATTTGGAACGCTGCTGCAACAGAGTAAGATATTCCTCCTTCCAAGGCGCCCAGAAAACTTGCTGTAAGAAGGAGACTCTCTGCCACCCATCTAGACGGTTGAAGTTTAGGGCAGTAAGGTCTGGCTCGATGAATGTTGAAGGCGTACCGCCATTTAAAAAATGAGCCGGAGTTAGCACATCGAGATCAGCAGGATTTTCTGAAATCGGCACAAGGGGTCTGGAATTGACGATTGAGGCTATGTGGTATAACAAAGTCCTCAATTCCTCGAAACTAAGAACTGCGAGACCAACTGCACGGTGATGTTAGGTGATGTTTTGCCGTCTTTACTGCTGCTTCCCACAGACCGCCAAAATAAGGAGAGCGTGGAGGAATAAACCGCAACTCAATAGCTTCAGCCAGGCAAAATTCGTGCAGGGAAGTCTGGTGATCCTGGCTGTGGAATCTTCGTTTCAACTTGATGAGCTCATTCCTGGAACCCACGAAATTGGTAGCATTATCCGACCATCCGACCTGCCTGGGTTTACGTTGCATACAAATAAACCGTTTGAGCGCACTCAGAAACGAAGCTGTGGAAAGGTCCTTGACTAACTCCAAATGGATCGCCTTCGTACTGAAGCAGATGAACACGCAAACGTAGCATTTGATAGGGCCTTTATTCCGAGACTCTGCCTTGTAGAAAAACGGTCCGCAAAAATCCACACCTGTTACGTCAAAGCTTTGAAATCCTTCAACCCTCTCGGTCGGAAGATCAGCCATGATATGTTCCAAAAGCCGAGGCTTAGCGCGAAAACAGCGTATGCATTTGTTTAACACCCTTGAAACGGTCTTCCTCCCCCAATGGGCCAGTATTGGAAACGTATTTTTGCAACTAATTCCCGAGGGCCAGAGTGCAAGTTCGTCTCATGAAAGTGGGTCACTATAGCCGAAGTGACGGGATGGCCTCTTGGAAGAATAATAGGATAGTGTTTAGTCATTGAGCCTTTTCAATGACTTTTTCCACTTTTTCCAAATAACAAAAAAGAGGAAATTATTTATTTTACAACGTTATGAAATGTTTATTTATTCGCATATGAAATGGAGTGCGAGAAAGCTCCGATTTATAATGCGTATGCACTGAGATAGAGAGTACAAGTGGGCCCGCCTTAGAACATAGGCCGGGCGAAAGCTCGTTAACTTAATGCTAAAGATAAAGCCCGTTAAAGCCGAGCGGCCGAGAAGAGTCGGCTTGCGACCAACAATAGCGATAAGATAAATAGGACAATATGAAATGACAAACTATAATTATTATATATTATTGATAGCTGTGGCTGCTGCCTGACCCGACATTCCCCCCCCCCCAGTTGAGGCCTGTCCTTCAACTTCATCCTTAAGGGGCAGTTAGCGAAAACTTAGTCACTGCGCGCTTGGTAGTTCCAGATTCGGTTCTATTATCGGCCATTTGAGACACTCCATCCAGGCCGGGGGCTAGATCCATACTTCTCCCCAACGGCCACTTCATAATATGAGCTGTGGGCGCGATTGACATTCTCTCCACGTGTGAACCGCCTCCACATACAACCCATCCAAGCCTTGTTTTCTGCAACAACGGTAGGCCAGCTGAAAGCTGGATTTGCCCAGCACACAATAGTTCATAAAATAGACTGGCTCCGATAAGCAAATCGATACGTTGTGGCCGGAAAAACTTTGGATCGGCTAAAGTGAGGTTGGCCGGAATATTCCAGCTGGAGACGTCCAAGCTGACACTAGGCTGGAGATCCGCGTTGCTGGGGGCGATGACAGCGTTGACAAAGGCCGAATATTCGGAGCAACGGGACCGAAGGAGCACATCGACGGATAATTCATCTGTCGCGAAGCCAGTGTTGCCAATTCCAGACACTGCCATGTAAGATTTGCGTCTAGGAAGCTGCAGCTGACTAGCCAGTCGGGAAGTTATCACGTGCACTTGCGATCCTGAATCCAATAGAGCTCGGCATGGAACAAAAACTCCAGTGCGACTCCGAACCAGAATGTTCGCTGTAGCCAGTAAGGCTACCTCACTGCTGCGACCTTGGGCAACTAGTGCATTAGCCGCAGATGGTGAAGCGCTTATTGGCTCGGCGCCCTCGGTTGTGGCTGACGTAGATGATACAACAGAACGCTGGCTACTGGATGACTGCACTTCCAAAAAAAGCAGCAGGCTGTGATGCCTCCTCCCACAACTGCGACAATTAGCAGCGAGGCACTCACGCAGGTGATGACCAGGTTGGAGACATTTCCGACATAGACCGAGTCGCCTAGCCTCACCAAGGCGGCTCTCAGGGGGCATTAACAAAAATCTGGGGCATGCAGACACTACGTGGGACCACCCACCACATAATCTACAAGCAGGGGACGGTGAATTAGTGACGATAAATGACGATCTATTATTATTGTTCGAGACTCTACGTCTTCCCATCTGAGTGCCTGGCACGTAGGCGGTCATGGCCACGTCCATAGCCTCCAGAGTCCTGCACCGCTGCTCCAAAAATTCTGCCATCGACTCCCAGGTAGGGATGAGGTCCAAGTTCGACGCATTTTGACATTCCTCCCACTTGACCTGGGTAGCTGGGTCCAACCGTTGAAGGATCACTTGGACAATGATACTGCTGGCAATCTGCATGGTCGTCCCCAAATTTTGCAAGGCTCGCATATGGGCATTGAATTTATCGGAAAGCCCTCGAAGCGATGCCACTGAGCCACCTTCCAATAGGCTGAGGCCCAGAATCCCGTTCACATGAGCCTGAAATATTAACCGACGGTTATTAAATCGTCTTTCCAGAAGACGCAACGCGACATCATAATTCTCCTCGGAGATTTCCAAGGAGCGAACTGCTTCTAATGCTGAGTCCCGAAGACAAGATCGCAACCTCTGCAGCTTTTCCACCTTACTTATGTGAGGATTGCAGCCCACGATCGTTGAGAAAGCTGAGTGAAACTCAGCCCATCGGTATTGTGGTCGAGATGCTAACCATCGAGCTTCGCGCCCGGACCTTATTGGCTACGGCTCCACCAAAGGTCATCTCATCATTGTCAAGGTTTGCCAACTCGTTTCCCGCCTTACAGAGGGTGTTCGCGTACATCTACAAATTTTGCCACCGCATCCGTCACGAAGGCATTTCTGTCCAGGATCTCCAAGAAGGAACCCATCTGCTGATGCGAGTCATTCAGCTTACTGAGTTTAAGGAAGAGATGAGCTTGTTAAAGTCGCGCAGATTGGTTCCACCCTCAAGCCCACTTGCTTCGCTTGCTTCCTTTGTAGACGATTTTGGTTTGCTTCGTGTTGACGGACGACTGCAGAACTCTGCGTTAGATTTTGATGGACGCCATCTGTCGGGTCAGGCAGCAGCCACAGCTATCAATAATATATAATAATTATAGTTTGTCATTTCATATTGTCCTATTTATCTTATCGCTATTGTTGGTCGCAAGCCGACTCTTCTCGGCCGCTCGGCTTTAACGGGCTTTATCTTTAGCATTAAGTTAACGAGGCTCCCCCCCTAAAAAGGGGAAGGCTTTCATCCCTTGAAAAATTTTCCCTGCACAGCTTCTGCAATAAAATCTTTGACCTGGTGACGACAGAACCTACCAGGCCCATAGGGTCATAAAACCGAGAGACGGACGATAGGATAGATCTCCGGGTTGGTTTGGCGGTTGGCTGAAGGGCTTCAAAGGAAAACAACAGAGGTCAGTAGAAGGGTCCCAGGCTAATCCAAGAGTTTTCGTGAACAGACTGTCATCGTCGAATTTTATCCTGCTTCATTGGCAGGATCCAAACCGGAAGCGGGAACGGAAACCGTGCTGGATAATTGTTCACAAGGATGCAACAGAGCATGACGTCGGCGATTACACGTTGGGCAGCGGTTGGATGAGCATCTTCGGGCTAAGTGCTCAGACTTGAGGCAAACAAAGTAGAGGGAAAGACGCCGGACCTCATCGTAACGTTCCTCAACTGGCAAGGCGAGGAATCTCGGGCAAGAAGGCACAGCATGTGCCAGACTGCCGCACACGGCACACGACGCAGGGGGAGTATTCAGGAGCATGCAATATCGATTATTAAACGGCCCACGTCTGCCCACCTGACTCGCTGGCAGATGCGAGGGCCAAATCCACAGTCTCAAGGGTACGGCACCTTTGTTTCAAAAACCGAGCCATGGATTCCCAAGTTGGTAGACTGTCATCATGGCTTCCTGCGAGAGAATCTTCCCACTTGGCCTTCCCACAGTGGCAGGATCCAGCTTTTGAAAGATGATCTGGATGAGGAGGCATCCTTGAATTTCGGCTGGTGTTCCTGAACTCATGAGGGCCCGCATTTGACCGTTGAAACGGTCGGATAACTCCCTCGTGGCTCAACCACCCTTAGCTGCAGGATCTCGTTGATGTGAGCCTGGAAGATTAAACGTCGATTACTAAATCTGTTTCGCAAAAGATCCAGGGCAACATCATAATTAGCGTCGGCAATCTCCAACGCTCGCACAGTCTCCAAGGCTGAATCCCGCAGACATGAAATAAGCCACATTAGCTTCTCCATCTTGGTCAGGTGAGAATGCTGTCAATTGTCGTTCTAAACAGGGCGCAGAAATCAGGCCACTCGGCGTATCCACCACTAAACGTTGGGATCGGCAATGGGGGTAATGAAGGAGCAGACCTATAAGGAGTGGGTGCAATACCAGCACCACTGACACCATCCAATAGTGTAGAGTGCGCAGCAACTCTAATGGAGCGCTTGGCATCCTCTACCTGGATGTCAACATGCACGTCCGTGGCCAGCTGAGAGAATTTCCAATATAGATTGCTTCCGATCTCACTATAGTTGAGCTTCCCAGTTCCTCCTGCAGAGTAGTGAATCGCTCGCGGAGACGCTTTTCCATGGACTCGAGGGTCAGAATGGTTGAGTCTTCGGACTGCATCGCTTCCTTGACCTTCTAATGCAGGACCTCCATTTCCTGACACGTAACCTCGGCTCGCCTCCGGAGCATCCTCTCCCTTCTTGAAACGGCAGATCCAGTAGCTTCAGCTCCAGACTCCATTATGCAATCACGTAAACCGTATAAAAAAAAAAAACAAAAGTAAACCAACAGGTTCCGCGGCACTTATTAGCGCTGATCACAACGACCAAATACGGGATGTAATCACGTCGGGGTCACCAAATGTGACGCTATTAATGGTTTTTAATAGCGGCCGAAAAAATACACGATTTGTTAGTTTAATTTCAATTTTATTTGAGGGTGTAATTTTAACACCAAATACAAGCCGCTCAACTCAAATGCCGAAATACAAGTACCAGTAAAGCTAAGAAATAAAACCTCAAACCATGCAGCTGTACATAACTCCGAGGGCAAGAGGCGAGGCGGGGAAACGCACACAGGCACAAGATGAGCTAGTATGCTGCAGTTTTACAAAGCTCTCAAAAGCGCATGCACTACAAATACCAGCAAAGCGCATGCGAAACTGGGAGAAACAAAACAAAATAGAACCTGCTGATAATCCGCCGCTGCTCCTCATTGTTTATCTTTTATAATGATATACCTTTTATATCATTTTAACATTTCGCCTTTGGCTGCTTGGCCCAACAAATATATTTAATCAAAATTGATTGTACTCTTGTTTAAAGGCTTAAAAAAATCACTCAATTAAGATTATTTTGCAGATATGTTTAAAAAGTTGTTTAGTTCCGATCTTTTCTATTCTTGTCTAGAAGAGGGAACTTTTAGTTAACTGTAAATTTACTGTATTAATAAAATATGATTTTAATTATTTTTCAGTATTCCCATAAAATGGCCTATTTAATTGGACAAAGTATTCAACGAGATGTTGCCGATTCCCTTTTGGATAAATTATTTTACCTTTAAAATATGAATTACGAATATATTTGATTATTCTTTATTAAATGTGTTTTTTTTTTTATTGTTTGGAATGGAATTTTATTATTTGGAACTAACACATACTTGCATTTGTTAATTATCTGAAATAGCGATACAAAAGCCTTAGAGTTAATCGTTCGAAGACGTATTCTTGGTGGCAGCGTTTACATCCATCTAAAAGTCTGCGACATTCATAGTGTCATTATCAGAGTTCTGGTGATCGATTACCCAGTCGATGAGATCATAGTAGACTTTGGATTGCTTAAAACTGGAACCACAGCCTGGGAAGTGGTCTTTAACTCCGGGTGTACGGGGACAGCGATAATGATGCCTCAAAACGTCAAACACACCACGCCAAGGACTTATCATTGAATTGAATTTAAATACAAAGAATTAACGCTTAAAATATTTGATAGATTTCACTGGCGAAAACAGCATATTTTCAAATTCACAGTCTTTATTGCATAACTCGAACCACGACTTCATGTTTGACATATCACTCGGTCAAATTAACCACGATATAAATTCTTACGTATGCAGCGGTAGCCGCGCGATATGTAAGTGAAACAACTGACTTACTGGCATTCAGACAATTCGGTTATCATTTTGGGAGAAATTGAAGTAGGGGTTTTTTTTATCAGAGTGGCGACTCGACTTTCGGAAGGGTGAATTGATTGGATGGCGGATGGGGCTTGAAGACTGTTTTGGCCTTTTCTTCGTCGTTGGCCCACTAACCAGTTTTCGATCAAATTGGCCATGGTTCTCTTTTTTTCTCCACTTTTCTCTTTTTTCTCCCCAGTAGGAAGTCTTCTGTTTTTCAGTAGGAGAAACTCGGCAAAGTTTGAAGTCGATAGCTTTAAAACTGAGAGACTAGTTTGCGTAGAACAGACGGACAGACAAACTTGCTATAGCAACTCAGGAGGAGATCCTGATCCAGAATATACATACTTTATAGTAGATATGGGAGATGTCTGCATCACTGCGTTGCACACTTCTGACCAAAATTATAATTTGGTCACATATATAATACTAAATTAGTTAATAAAATGTTAAGTCCAAATGTTAGCAACAGAGCTTACGCAACCACATTGAGTGCACCGCGCACCGGATGTAATATGATGACGTGGCACCAATAAGGGTCACACGGATCGAAAGACACGTGCGCTGAGCAAGCATTGATTATGCTTGCGATCGTATGAAAGCCAAAAGAAAGAAAACACCAAAATATTTGGCAAGCTCACTGAATCCAATGGCAAGTGCATCTATCAACAACATAATGCACTTGCATTGACCAATTAGGAGCAAAGACATGGACTTTAGTTACAGCTTGCAACACCAGCTACCAATGACATCGAGGGACGCCAGCAGCAGCAGCAGATCGAGATCGCGGCAGCGACTATATAATATTAACTATAAGTGTATGGCATAACTGTAAACAGTTGTTAGTGTAAGTCGGTGTCGTTGCTTGTTGTCGGTTCTGGCTCTCTCTCTCTTGTGCTCTCATCGATCTCATTGCTCTTTCAGCGAGTTATGAGGGTTGATGCGGTTCGCGGGATGAGAGCGGAGTCAGTCGAACACCAGCAGCGATCCGAAGCGGATCTATTCCGCTAAAAAAAAAAAAAAAAAATTCTAAAAAAGTCAAATAGAAATCATAAAAAGCAGTGTTGGTGTTTTATTTCAAGGGACATTTATTATATCCCTACAGTTTTGTTATAAATTATAAGAATCATAATTGTCAGTTCTAATTCGACACTCAAATACACGAAACATAAAAGATTAATTCTTTTTTTTTAAAGAATACTAATAATATATTTACAACTTATATATATATATTTATATATATTAAATTAAAATATATGCAGACTTATATAAAAAGCCAGTATATACATATGTCGGAATTTTTAATTGCGTTTCTTTTATTACATGACTTGGTAATTCTCCAGAAAGTTCAAGCACAAGCAAAAATTAAAATTCAATAAAAGTATGCTTTATTCAGATATTTTCAAAGGGAAAAATTTTAAATATTTTAAATTTAACAAATTTAATAATATTTTACATTCTACACAGTTTGAAACATTTTAAGCAAAGTCCAAAAAGTGCGAAAGTTCAGTTTTAAACATTTCAGTGGCACGATTTGTTTTAAATATATTTCGTAAAGAGAGTTCAAATGCATTGAATATCAATATTTTTAATATCGGTTTATAACCAAAGATTAAAATAAAAATGTATCAGAATGGATGTGATTGCTAGTTATTGCGAATTTTTTATCAGATTATCAGTTTCATTCATTGTCGTGTGCGACATTGAGCTAAACAAAACTTTTTTGTAAAGCTTAAAAACTATATTTTCTACATTTATAAATGTTTAATTAATATTGAATATTCAATCCATGTTTAATTATTAGCAACATAAAAAGTTTGTTGGAAGAAAATGTTCCGTGTGACCGTGGTTAAAATTAAATTTAAAAAAATTATACCAAATATTGTTTAGTAAAACAAAAAGAATTACTAAGATAGATAATAAATAAATAACATTTTGAAATAGATGGCAGGAAAATTTTCCATCTGGTTTCACTAAAATCAGCGTAAGTTTTGCGTCAATTTTTTGTGCTTAAGTATTTTTAATTTGAGTACTGTTTTATGTTCTCCGTCAATTTTAATTGGATATTTCAGAAACCATTTTTCGCATAGTTTTGATATCACATCAGTGGCGTTCTTATTTGGATTTGGGATTGCTATGATTTGCGAATCTTTCCATGTCTTTGTAGTATGTCTTTTTGTATTGTAGTCAAAAGATTCTATTGAATAGGCCTCCAAGGAAAATTATGGTTTTATCCCGGTCATATCCCTTTTCCAGGGAATGCGTGTTTAGCTGTTGTAGTTTCGACGCCTCTGGTGTTTTTCAGTCGATTATGTTAATAATCTTGAAGGATGCGTTTGTTGCTTGGTTTGTATTTTTGTTTTATCATCTGGATGTTTAGGGATTTGGCACATTTTCCTAAGTTTAGTTTATGTTTATGTATAATTATACCATTGCAGAAGATATAATAATTTTCATCTCAAGACCTATATTCTTGATCAGCATCAACAGCCGAGTGGATTTAGCGATGTTGGTATGAACGCGACTATTATATAGCTAGTTTATAATGCTAAATGAAATGCCTATATTTAAAGTCATCTAAATTGGTCGATTTTAATAGGCTTTATAGACTTTTATATTCTGGTTCCCATATTGGCTTGCTGTATTTTTGAACGCGCGTATCTCCGAGTCTATATGAGATAGAGCTATCAGACTTAAAGAATGTGTACTTCTTTTGAGAATGTATTCTATAAAGATTTATTAAAGATTGGATGAAAAATATGAGTACTGGTTACTCATATGGTTATTGTGTGGAGAGTGGTCTGAAGATAAGAGAAGGCAGATTTTATGTCCAAATTTAAAGGCCTACATTTTTTGTTATGCAGAAATCAATCAAGTCAGAGAGTTTTGTGTCGGTAGGCACAATTGGTTTTTCTATGCTTAGTATAGTTTTTAGCTATAGCTCTTATAGTTTTTACCTTTAGCTGTCGTTATCCTGGAGCCCCTCCTTATCGATAATCAATATGAATATCGATTACCAATTTATTTTAAGAAGTCTAGATATTGATTTTTTGTTTTTATACTTTGGCGCTCAATAGAGGGCAAAGATATATGTTGGTCTAGCTGAAGTTGTGATTTCTATTTTTGTTCCATGTATGTGGTTTTTGTTATAACTGTACATTTATACTAGGCATTTCTGGGTGCGCGTCTACAAGATCTGCCGAGGACGCAGAAAGTGCACGGAGATTGAGTGCCGCCGCGTTAATGGCGATTGGGGTGACTGAGCGCATGTGCTCCTCCGCAACTTTTCCCCAGTTGCGTATTCCGATGCACCGATCACCGGAGCGAAGGAGGTCCCACCGTCCCTTGTGGAAGTAGAGGTTGATGCTCATGTCGTCAGGTTGAAGAGGAAATGCTCTCCCGGCATGGACGGCATCAATGGCACTATCTGCAAAACAGTGTTGCCTGCCATACTTAAGCATCTGATGGCGCTATATTTCCGTTGCATCCAGTCGGGTTATTCCCCCGAGAGTGGAAGTGTCCACGTATTGTGGGGCTACTCAAGGGAAAAGGTGCTCGAGGCCATCATGGTTGATCGTGAGAGAGAAGATCTTTCTGAAGGATGCAGATGGCAGTTCGCTGAGCTTGTGGCAGAGCTTCTTCTCAGACTGAAGAGCAGAGATCAGAAGCAGTTCTGGAGACGGTTCCATTCACTGAGGTTAACCGCAGGGATCCATCAGGGGCCTATTTATTATGGATCTGCTGATGGATGTTATGCTCCGGCGCCTCCAGCCATACTGCGCTTACAGCGCGTATGCGGATGACCTTCTGCTTGTTGTCGAAGGTAATTGACGAGCCAAGCTGGTGGAAAAAGGAGACAACTGATGTCCATCATTGAAGCGTGGGGTACGAAAATCGGTGTTCCATCGGTTTCCACCAGCAAGACGGTGATTATGCTGCTGATCTGCCGTTGGTCAGATCCGGTAATCGGATTGGATAGTGTCCAAGCCTCACCATTTAAGGTTGGCCCTCAAGCCCCTAGGTGGTTAGTTAAGTATATATCATAGTTCGGTATATAAGTATGCGTTTCTTCAGTAGCATGGGTTTCGGATGAGCGCTTTTCATACGACATTTTTATGCCTTATGTGTCATGCATCCTTTGTAGTTAGCAGTGTGATTTTTTTGCATAAACGGGTTCTTTTGTACAGTAATTGTCCGTTTCCCCATTTTTAACAGTTTGTACACTATTGAGGTATTGTTCATTTTTGGTGTGGTGTCTCAAAATTGATTCTACAGTGAAAAATACTATCTAATTTGTATTTTCTAAGATTCTTGTCTTTTTGTTGTTGTTGTTTTAATTTTCGTGTTACTACGTAGAATATTTTCTATGATTAGAACTTCGTAGCCGAGTTCGGCTAGTTCTTTGACGATTTCGAGTCATTTTAGATGTTGATGTTGAGGTGAGAGGAAAGGTTGGGAGAGCGGTTGGTGCTGTATTTGTATGAGCAGTTTGTTGGTTTGGGTGTGCGGAGGGTTTGTGCTGTTGTTGCTTTCGCGTGCTTGGTAAAGCGCAAGGGAGAAAGAACGCACTCTCTCCGCTTGAACTGTGTGGGCGATCGGTGGGCATTTGTTGTTATCAGCCGTTGATTTTATTGTGAATTCATGCTTGATTTTACCGAGAGTGACAAAAGCTTGTATAGTTGTCGTCCTTTGGGATTGGTGAGAGCTCCAGTAAGGGTGCTGGGCGTTATAGCACTAACCATACAAAATATAGACTACTAAATTACCTACAAGAAAATGGACGCAAAAATTTCTAGCGATAGGCCCCAGCAGGCCCCAGAGATCATTATTTATAAAAAATATATTATTTCCACAGAGGAGTCCACAGCAAGTCCCATCTTTCTAAATTAAAAAAAAACAAAGTTATGGCATTTACGATCAATCAGTTATATGGCAGCTATAGGATATAGTTGACCGATCCCGGCCGTTCCGACTTATATACTGCCTGTGTGCAAAGTTTGAAGTCGATAGCTTTAAAACTGAGAGACTAGTTTGAGTAGAAACAGACAGACTGACATGCTTATATGGACGGACATGCTTATATCGACTCAGGAGGTGATCCTGATCAAGAATATATATATACTTTATAGAGTCGGAGATATCTCCTTCACTTCGTTGCACACTTTTGACCAAAGTAATAATACCCTCTGCAAGGGTATAAAAAGAGAACCCAACAATCGAAGCCTTTTAATCTGTCTTCAACGTTTTTTATTAATCTTTTCAAGTGTGGTCTTCACACAGCCGATCAGCACCTTTCCTACAGTACGACTGACTTGTCGCTGATACTTATTCGATCTGCCAAATTTCATAAGGATCGGCCAACTATATCCTATAGCTGCCATATAACTGATTGATCGGAAATGCCATATCTCTGTTGTTTTTTAAGTTAGTAGACTGGGACTTAGTATGGATTCTACTTTCGGCAAACTAATTTGATCTGCCGAGTTTTATAAGGATCGGCCGACTATATAAGATCCGATATATATCGAATAATATAAGCTGCCACATATCTGCAAGGGTATATCAACTTCGGCTCCGCGCGAAGTTAGCTTTCCATTCTTGTTAATTCTACGTATCGTCTGCACAAGCATCGAATTGGGAAGAGTCAATAGGGGCCAATTTCGCTACGTTCTTAAGATTGGCCACTGAGTAGCCGTAGACATTCATGGTTGTTCTTGTAGTTGATACAAAAATGTGAGTGAAGGTACCGTACTAGTGAACGCTCAAACTGACGTATTGGGTGCATCGTTTAGATGTCCCCATCTGGGTTATAGGACGGCTGCATAAAACTGCTGACGACAGTGACCGCTCTCTCTCGGTAGCGGTCAGTGTTGTTACTATTATTGTTGATGTGTCTATTAAAATGTAAGCTTTATTTTTTAAAACACACGCGATGTTCACCAAGCTGTTTTTGTGGTCGATCGCGAATTGACTCGCGGCATTATCGGTTGTATTTTACATTTTATTTGAGGCACTTGACATTACTATTTTTATACCTTTGCAGAGGGTATTAAAAATGTTGGTCGAAAGTGTGGAACGCTGTGAAGGAGACATCTCCGACCCTATAAGGTATATATATTCTTGATCAGGATCACCTCCTGAGTCGATTCAAGCATGTTCGTCTATCCGTCCGTCTGTCTGTTTCTACGCAAACTAGTCTTTCAGTTGTAAAGCTACCGAATTGAAACTTTGCACACATCCTTCTTTTATTTGCAGGCAGTACGTAAGTCGGAACAGCCGGGATCGGCCTATTATATCCTATAGCTGCCATTTAACTAGTTGATCGGATGCCATAACTTTGTAGTTTTTTAAGTTAGAAAGATTTTGGGCTTGTTTTTTAGATTTTTTGTTTTTTAAATCATTTGATAGTGAAATTCTCATAAGGATCAGCCAACTATATCTGACCCGATATATATCTAATAATATAAGCTGCTTATTAACTGTATAGCATTCCGCTTTGGCCTAAGTTAGCCTTGTCTTTCTTGTTGAATTTTATTAAGTAACACCATAGTAGTCCATGTTTTTGGATTTCTTCTATTTTTTTGTACGGTTTTTTGTGGAAAAGAACGGATTGCGGTAGGCTGAACACCCGACACACTTAGACCCTATTCGGTACAGCGTGTTACTGGGGATGAATAAATTAAATTTGTTTTGTTAAACGTGTAGTTAAGAGTACAACATGTAGTTGAAAGTGTAGTCTAAGTGATAGATGCCGTTCGCACATTTGCGACATATCCACGGGAGACATACTCAAGATGCTGGGAAGAAGTTCCAGTTTTCAAAAATACGGCATCTCTGCTCGAAGAAATGTATCATCCAGCATCCGACAATTTGGTACCCAGTGGTACCCAGGCTTCATGTATTACACACATTATTGAGGAAAGATTGGGTTCAAATGCTCTGTCTGGTTTAGAACAAGCCGTCACTGATCCAAACACTTAGATCACCTTAAGGGTGGGTAAGCGACAGATTTATAAATTCAGCGCTATATGCGCTTGAAAAATAAGATGGCAGTTGCCAAACAACATAATCATTTTTTTTCGTCAATTCCAGTGAGCGCACTGTGTCTCGAGCGGACTTCAGCAAGACGGAAAGTTTCTTACTTTAAAACAAGAAAATTATGGAATTTTCGTTTAATCTGTTATATGGCAGCAATAGGTTATAGTCGACAGACGGACATGAATGATTTTGATTTCATGTATGATACACATTATTGAGGAAAGATTGGGTTCAGATGCTCTGTCATGTTTAGAACAAGCCGTCACTGATCCAACCACTTAGATCACCTTGAGTGGCAGCAATCCAATAAGTATCGATGCAGCAGAAGCCCTCTACCTTTCCACCTCTATCCAGGTCTAATAGCTCATCACGAACAGAGTTCAGATCGTCATAAAGTACTTGTCGAAAGAAATAATTTTTTTCTACCTAGCGCTCTAGTGGCAGTACATGGACCAGCTGGAGCTCTCAACACAGCCGCACTATCTAAGATTCTGGATCGCTTCGTCCAGATGGGTTAACTTTATCTCCAAAAGAATGGCTAATGGCTAATGGTAAGAATGGTACCAAATGGGACTCCAATTGGTACCATCAACCTTAAACATCATCCTTGATCTGGAAAAGAACCGGCTCAAGCTCATACCACCAAAGGTAGTCCCAATATATTGATCTTCTTGATCAATACTAGTTACTTGATGAAGTAACTAGAAGAACCTAAAATATACATCAGAGTAGGCATCATAGCAAGGGACCAAAAACCGAAGCGAAGGAAGGATGGTTAAGAGGGCGCGCTACAAGACAATATTTGCAAGTATCACACACATGTGACATCTACAACATATTATGTCAATTTTTTGTACTCACAATATATATCTTAATTATAAGAAAAGAATATACAATCCACGATTCTATTTTAAGAACTATTATATTAATATGTGCGTGTGAAAAAATTGTAACATAATTTAGATTATGTTTCTAAGTAAAAATGCTTTGGCCTCCAATTTTAGGGCTCAAATTTTGTTTGTTCCATTAAGTTCTGTCACGCGTTAAAAGTTCTTAATTACAAAACCAAACAGAGCTTACGCAATCACACTGCACAGCATGCAACATGATGCCGTGGTAGTAATAAGGTCACACGGATCGAAAAACACGTGCACTAGGTGCATTGATAATGTTTGAGATCGTGCGTTAGACAAAATAAAGAAAACACCAAAACATACCCTACTCCCTTCTAAAAGCACCTAAAAGTACCAAAATCACTTCCTTAGTGGCACTAACCATATAACATATAGACTTCTCATTTTATACAACGAAAATGGACGTAAAAATTTCTTGCGACAGACCCCAGCAGGCCCCAGGGAGCATCTTACTCATATTCTTACGTTCATAATATCACTGAAAGTTATTGGTTGCTCAGTCGCATTATAAAGAATGTTGCTCCGCGGTTAAATTGATCTTTCTATGTATGCGCGCTCACACTTTCACATAAACAATGTCATGTGTGCCTTCGATTAGGTTTTGAAGCCAGAAAATTTTTAGCTTTTTGTAACTTTTCCTCTTATGATAGCTCCTAAGAAAATGGGGGTATGCATTGTTGGATTTATGATGAAAAAAAATATATTATATTTCTTTGGAATTAGGACTAAGTGGTATCAATAAAATGCGTTACATATATGAATATTAAATAAAGAATGGAAATCATTGTAATAAGATAAGAACAGGGTATCTTTCAATCAGTTTCTCTTAAAACCCAAATAGTTTTTATGCTGTTGTTGTTTTTCTTGCATACCCTACTGATAGATGGTTCTTAGGGGAGTGGGCATAAACAAAAACTGTTGATTTTATGTTGGTGGGGGCATCAAGAGGCTAGGAAAAGCTAGGCTCAAACTTTTATCGCCGTTATCCTTTCAGTACCCGTTCAAAGGGAACATGATCCAGTAATTCAGGAGGCTCCATAGTAGACCCACGTCCTAGAGGTATCTCCACAGCGTGGCACAAAAGAATCAACCAAGCCTATTGGTGGTACACCCCGATAAATCTTCGACGCCAAATATATTAGTCTCGCCTACTGATGTTCCTGTGGCTTCCGATTCATTTGTTGAGCCACCCCGCAATCCCGGCTATTATTGATCCCATCCAGGAAACGATTCGTTATTCAATGGAGTTATCCAATGGAATCGTCAAAGAATCTCGCCTACTGATGTTCCTGTGGCTTCCGATTCATTTGTTGAGCCACCCCGCAATCCCGGCTATTATTGATCCCATCCAGGAAACGATTCGTTATTCAATGGAGTTATCCAATGGAATCGTCAAAGACTCGGGGTCCACCTATAATCTTGGAACTTTTAATTTCAATTTTAATTCCGGGGTTCAATTTAACCCCAAACAAGCCACTCCATTCAAATGCGGAAAAACAAGTGACAAAAGCTTGCGCAGAAGCTTTACACAAGCTCCCAAAGTGCATGCGCTACAAAGAACAACAATTACAATTATGCACAAATGTTTTCTTCTAGAGTGGCTGCTTGGCCCAACATCCTCCCCCCATTGAAGGGTGGCCCTTCAACAACAATTTTGGAAGAGGCAACAGTCACATCATTGCGATGATTATCCTGTCACATAGCTCTAAGAATCCACTTCACATCCTCCAGTATAGGCTACTCCAGTCTCCTCTCTAGTACAGGACGCCGACGATTCCCGTGATAGTCCACCGCGTCCAGAAATCACCCAGCCAAATCGAGTATTCTGAGCAATGGGGAGCCCGTGACCTAACTGGATTTGGCCAGCTGACAACAAGTCAAAGAATAAGCTGGCCCCAATCAGCAGGTTCACTCGCTGCGTTCGGTGCAAGTTGGGGTCTGCCAGATCCATGTTTTCGGGAATCTTTCACCTCGAATCGCGGGACTTCACCCGCGGGACTTCAACCACACACTAACAGAGACTCCATCCGTCTCTAACTCCGCCGCCGAGGCCGGCTACCGTGGTAGCACATTCAGAGCGGCAAAGCTAAAGTTGACTTGCCAGCCGCGACGAGATGAGATTCACTTGTGAACCGGAATCCAATAACACTCGGCAAGGCAGGAGGGCTCCAGATCGACCACTAACGAGTACATTGGCGGTTGGCAAGAGTACTGGCTCAGCATTGCGATACTGGGTCACGACAGTGCTAATTGAGCGGGATGGTGGGTTCGCGACGGAAACTGCTTTGATGGGAGCTGAGATTCGTGCAGGTGAAGCATTGGTAGAACTGGAAAACTGCCCGTGATGGTGCAACAGCAAATGATGACGGCAATTGCACGCTGGGCAGCGGGAAGCTGAGCATCCACGAGCGAAATGGCCATCCTCGAGGCACACAAAACAGCGAGTTAGCCGCCGCACTTCGTCGTTCCGTTCCTCAATTGGCAAAGCAATGAATCTAGGACAAGCTGGCAAGGGGTGAGCCACAACACCGCACAGGGTGCACAAGGCAGGTCTAGTAGCAACCATGCACGAAGATCGGTTGGTATGCGATCCACATCGGCTCGTCCGGTTTGCTGGTGGCAGCGTAGGCAGCAAAATCTCCACGCTTTCAGCGTCCGGCACTTTTGCTCCAAGAATTGAGCCATAGATTCCCAAGTTGGTAGACTGTCATCACGGCTGTCTGCGAGAGAGTCTTCCCACTTGGCTCTTGTGGCAGGATCCAGCTTTTGGAAGATGATCTGGATGAGGAGGCATCCTTGAATTTCGGCTGGTGTTCCGGAGCTCATGAAGGACCGCATATGACCATTGAAACGGTCGGATAACTCCCGAAGCGTTGCAACGGATCCTGGCTCAACCACCCTTAGCTGCAAGATCTCGTTGATTAAACGAGATATTATCGGCGTTATTAATATCTCGTTAATTTTATTAATATTATACTAAATCTGTTGCGCAAAAGATCAAGGGCAACATCATAGTTAGCGTCAGTTATCTCCAACGCTCTCACAGTCTCCAAGGCTGACTCCCGCAGACATGAAATGAGCCACCTTAGCTTCTCCATCTTGGTCAAGTGAGGATGGCTGTCGATCGTCGTCTTAAACAGGGCGCAGAAATCAGGACACTCGGCGTAGCCGCCGCGAAATGTGGGCATCGGCAACGGGGGCAATGAGGGAGCAGGCCTGTATGGAGGGGGTGAAATACCAGCACCACTAATACCATCCAACAGTGTAGAGTGCGCAGTCACTCTAATGGAGCGCTTGGCAACCTCTACCTGGATGTCAACATGCACGCTTCCGATGTCACTATAGTTGAGCTCCTCCAGTTCCTCCTGCAGCGTAGTGAATCGCTCGCGCACGCGCTTTTCCATTAACTCGAGGGTCAGGATAGATGAGTCTTCGGACCGCACCGCAGCCTTCACCTTCTGATGCAGTAACTCCATTTCGTGACACGTAACCTCTGCTCGCTTCCGCAGCATCCTCTCCATGCTTGAAACGGCAGGTAGCTTCAGCTCCAGACTCCATTATGTAAACACGCGAAATTTTAAGAAAAGAAAGTTCCGAAAGCAATTATTATCGCTGATCACAACAACCAAATGCGGGATGTAATCACGTCGGGGTCACCAAATGTAACGCTACCAGCTTTTTGGTAGCGGCCGAATTAAACACACGATTTATCAATTTAATTTCAATTTTAATTCCGGGGTTCCGGGGTAGCTCTTCATGAATTAGCTGTTTTATAGTTTAACTTTAAACGAAAGCGTAGTATATCTTTTTACAAATTAATTTTACCTAATTCGTATCTCGACGAAGCACTTGATCCTGCAACCCTGATCCTGAGCACAGTATAATTTAAAGATTTCCAGCCAAAGACCCTGAGAATCTTTAGACTCAATATTTTCTAATGTGAAATTCTCTGCGATACTAATTCGGTCGTAGCCACTATCGCTTCCGAAGGACTTACACCACCATATGCTATTAGTATAAGGTTCATTCTCGCTCCAAACGTTTTAAAAAAAAGGATTATAATGGTCTTCGCAACCATAGCTAAAATTAATTTGAAATTTCTTTCATCTTTTAACTTTATCAAAGCCGCTACGGATTTATAACGTGAACAATTAATCCATAATGCGTTTAACAAGTTTTTCCTGAAGACTCAAATTCATCATCAACAAAACCACCTTGGGTGAATCACTAACCATACAACATATATTGTATGCAAAATATGGTTAGTAGTTTAATAAACACTTTCTTCGTCTTAAGAAAACGAAATTAAAAGCTCAGTCAAACTTTGTATATATTCGTAACCAGTTAATTATGAATTTTAAGACGCGCTTTGTTAATGATTCGAGCTTATTCTATTCTTTTATCAATATGAAACGTAAATCCAATGTTTTTGCCACATCCCTAACTTTTTAAAATAGCTTCCGAGACTTCTAAGCTATGATTCGCTAATATCTTTGCGTCATTTTTTCACTCAACTTATTTTACCGATTCATATGATGTTTAATTCAACCTTTATATTTAACCTTTATAAATTGCCGTTATTTGTTAAAATTTTACTATCATGGTGTGTTTACGGTTCTCTCAACAATAGATCTTTCATTATAACCTCCAGAGGGTATTATAATTTTGTTCAAAAGTGTACAACGCAGTGAAGGAGTCAACTCCGACCCTATAAAGTATATATATTCTTGATCAGGATCACCTCCTGAGTTGATATAAGCATGTCCGTCTGTCCATCTGTCTGTCTGTTTCTACGAAACTAGTCTCTCAGTTTTAAAGCTATCGACTTTAAACTTTGCCTTCTTTCTTTTGCAGGCAGTATATATTAAGTCGAAACAGCTGGGATCGGTCAACTATATCCTATAGCTTCCACATAACTTATTGATCGGAAATGATCTGACTTTGTCGTTTTTAAGTTAAAAGGATGGGACTTTCAACGGATTCCACTTTGGGCAAACTAATCTTATTATAAGGGGTATTATAATTTTGGTCAAAAATGTGCAAAGCAGTGAAAAGGAGACATCTTCGATCCTATAAAGAAGAACATCTCCGACCCTACCGGAGAATGACGGGAGGACGAGCGTCCGACGGCGGAGCCCAGCGACATCGATTGGAGAGGCAGCGAGGATCCACCGGGGGATTCAACGCCGGTGAGATTCACCATTGCAATACTTTTGTATATTAAAAAGAATAAAACGAAGTGTATCAGAAAGGAAGCAAATTCGGTGTTATTCTGGGCAATTGTTGCGAAGGTGAAGAAAAAACAGTTCATTACAAGCTGTAAATAAGATCGTTCCAACACACGATCATATGACAGAAACTAAAAAAGAAATAATAAAAAATTTCACCGAGACCATATAAATCTGTTGCTAATCTTGGAACTAAACTAACAAACACAACTATAGTTGTAAGATAAATAATTACTTCCTGCGATACTCTAGTTTACGGAAAACCTACCCACACATCAACGCATCAAATTCAAGAAATACTACAGGATTCCATTATTAGACCTTCACTGTCACCCTATAATGCACCATTTAGGATAGTCCCGAAAATACCGACCTGAACGAAAAAGAAATGTACAGGCAAGTTTTTATAGTAATTACGCATCACAGTGGACGGTAGTCCGCTAGGTGGCGACCTGCATGCTTGTAGCTGGCGCGTGAAGACACTATATATAGCCGAAGAATTAAAAACTTTCTGTGTGCGTTCAATCTTAATGAGTGATATGCCAACTGAAAGGTATTGTCTTTATTAGAGGGATTTTATCCAAACATTTGCAAAAAGTGTTTGCAAAAGAAATTTGCGCAAATGTAAAACACTTTTGATTCACTCAATTGGAGATAGTGGGGACATTGGTGTCAACAGACAAAAAATAAAATATACATAAAAAATATATCCAAAATACGCGTCGATTGGTACCTCAGCCATCCCGATTTTTTTCAAAAGTTATTCCGAAAAAAATTTTTAAGAATTTCCCAAATGAAAAAATTTCTCAAGTTTTATTCCGAAAAAATGTACCGCATTTTTTGTCTTTTAAAATTTTGAAAAAATTTGAGAATGTTAGTTACTAAATTTTGTTCTACGATTTTTTTTATTACTTAAGGTTACCTTAAACAATTAAAAAGACTCTTAAAATTAAAAAACGCGTTACTTTACAACTAATGCACCTAACTTCAAATGCTATTTTTGTTACAAAGGTTTTTTAAATATCGTTTACACTTTCTTTAAGATCAAATGTCGAAATCGTAAAAAAAAATACACAGAAAAGAATTTTTTTTTAAGAAAAACATTTTATTTTTAAAATTGGTTCTAACGATTCTCATATTGCATGTAGAGACAGACTTTAAGATAACGCAACTTTTGATATATCGTTATTATCTGGGAAAGTCGCTTACTCAAGATATAGTTCGATAAGTAGAGCTATCCATGGTGCTGGCTGTGAAGCTAAGGTGCATATTCATAGCACTAACCATACAACATATATCATCCTTCTAACTTAAAAAACAACAGAGATATGGCATTTCCGATCAATCAGTTATATGGCAACTATTGGATATAATTGACCGATCCCGGCCGTCCCGACTTATATACTGCCTGCAAAAGAAAGGAGGATGTGTGCAAAGTTTGAAGTCGATAGCTTGAAACTGAGAGACTAGTTTGCGTAGATACAGACAGACGGACATGCTTATATCAACTCAGGAGGTGATCCTGATTAAGAATATATATACATTATCGTATAGGGTCGGGATGTCTCCTTCACTGCGTTGCACATTTTTTACCAAAATTGCAGTACCCTTTGCAAGGGTATTAATCCTCTTTTGGCGTGTCATGCGGCCTCGTAACCGTTATTTTACCTCGTCAAGGTGTTTTTTTATATGATTGATTATAGGAAACTCAATGAGGTCACAATATCCGATCTATATTCCATCTCCGAAATGGGCGAAATAGTCGCACAATTAGGAAACAATAGATTTGTCTTAGTAAAAGACTTAAACCTCAAAAAGGTAAACTCATTCGATAACTGAAAAAGATGAGCCTATTTTTGAGTTGTTTGAGATCGAACCAATCGATTTAATGGCCGCTTGGCTGTTACTGAAAATTTTTACTTCACAGTTTGTGAAGCTGGATGCTTCAGTGCTTCTATAATGGCCACCACCTTCTCCTAAAAGACGCTGCAGTAATCAGGAAGTCTGAAAGAGGATGGTGCAGATAGGAGTTTTTTTATGTTTCCTAGGAGTATAGTAGTCTGTGCTGTGATGGGAACTATGGGGTCGTTTAGTACAAAAGCGGAGTGTCCGGTGTTGTTTGGACTCCACTCCGTGTGTTTCTCTTGCTCAGCGCTGGTGTAAGGTTGTAGTGGATTTTCCATCCCAGATCGAAGAGCATCGGCATGGTAGATGCCGTTGGTAGTGTTAGAGGAGGCAGTTAGAGGAACGAATGAGGATCTCGCAGCTTTGGCGAAGAAGATTGGTTTTGTTTTTGATACCGTATTCGTTCCGTGTGTTTTGGAGGCGCGTTGCTTTCGCTTGTCGCATGCGACTCTTCAGATAGGGGTTTATTTTTGCTGGACCCTTGGTAGAGCAGTGAGCGGAATTGACGGCGTTCCCGCAGACTACACAAACAGTCCAAAGTGTGCATTATGTCTAAGTGTGTCTATATTCTTGACATAGCATAGCAGTGCTTGATACATATCACTGGATTATTACGATTGTGCTGCTCTTTCACTGTGATTCTTCGGTATAATAGATATTGCAGCTTGTAGATTGGGTGAAGTTCGTTTTTATTGCGCCAGACCCTCAAGCTCAACCCCAAAATGCGGCATTTTGTTATACTGAGCCGAGCCATTTTAAAGTCAAACAATTGACAATGCTTAAGTTATAATTAAAAAACAAAATGAAGCCAAATTGGAACATTTTTAGAGGAGGTATAGACTTTTCATTCTGCTTCCCTTATGGATTTGATTCTTTCTTTTGTTTATTCCAAAAAATACAAAAGTATGTGACAAAGTATATAATACTAGGATATAATAGGTTATTAAATTTTGGCTGGAAACAATGAGTACCGGGTATCATTTATTCGGAAAATCGACAATCGCTGTCCTTTATTTTTTTTTGTTTGGAATTTTTCTAAAATTGTTGGCAGTGAAGTACTTTTTTTAGTGCGTTTATTATTTCCCTTCAGTTCAATCGAGTTCAGCCTAGTGAAGGAGATATCTCTGTTGCGGCACAAATGTGTTTGCTCGACCGGCCAATAAGAACTGACAACTTCTTTAGTGATTCGACTTTATTTAATTAAGTACAAGTTGGAATAAAAGAAGGCGTCGATAGAGTCGCAATGTAACGGTAGATCAGTTGTGTGGCCGTTTACCCATATAAGCCAAAATCCCTTTTGTCTAATAGGAACATATTGAAGGGATCGAAACAGTATTTAAATATTGGCGGCAACATTCTCTCCCCCGTAAACGTCCTTCGGATCTTCTCTTTGTTTTAAGCCGACGTCCAGGACTGCTATTTTGGCTACTGGGCGGATCATAATTCCATTCCGCGTCCATATTGTTGCCCTGCGTGCTTGCCCATCCTTGGCAAGCACTACGTCAGTTATGCGTCCTTTGGGCCAAGAGTTTCTGGGTAGTTGATCGTCGACGACAACTACGATGTCTCCAATGGCTAACGGTGGTCTTTTGGTAAACAACTTGCATCGTCTGGTTAGTGAAGGCGTGTATTCCCTTATCCAACGCTTCCAAAATTTTTCGCTGCAATTGGTGCCATCGTAGCCTCAGGTCAGTGTTGTCTTCTAACATTGGCTTGTAACCGCTCGGTGATCCCATGAATAGGTGGTTTGGGGTTAAAGCCTCTTCGTCTTCGGAATCTAGAGAAATAAAGGTTAATGGTCTGAAATTTAAGATAGTTTCAGCGTCCATTAAAGCTGTTCGTAAAGTTTCGTCGTTAAAGTTATTTGTTGGGCAGATCGATTTTAGGACTAATTTAACAGATCGAACAAGCCTTTCCCACGCTCCTCCCATAAGAAGCCCTGCCGGAGGGTTGAATTTCCATTTGATTGCGTTATAGAGTATGGTTATATTGTCGAAGTTAATCCTTATTAGTTTCTCATTCACTACCTTTTCTGTGGCTTTAAAATTAGTGCCGTTATCTGAGTAGATTTCTTTCGGTACTCCTCGAAGTGCCATGAAGTTTTTTAAACACATTATGCAGGAACTAACGTCGAGCTTGTGGGCTACTTCCAAGTGCACGGCTCTCAAGGTTAAGCACGTGAACAGAACTCCCCAACGCTTTTCCTTGTGCCTTCCAACGTTGACAAGGATCGGGCCGAAGTAGTCCATTCCGGTATACGTAAAGGGTCTCTCAAAGGAAGCGAGTCTGGCAGCTGGTAGAGGGGCCATTTGTGGGTGTTTAGGTAAGGCGGTTATGATTTTGCATTTATGGCAACTCATTCGGACTTCCTTAAAAAGAACTCGCAGACGTAGAATGTAGAAGTTGGTACGTATCAAATTAATTGTTGTCTCATGGAGCATGGGATGAGATTGTTCGTAATAATCCTTGGCGATTAAGAAGGTAATCCGTGATTTTTTGGGCAGTACGATGGCGTCACCTGCTGGGTTCAATTTGTCCATTCTGCCTTGCACACGTATGACACCTGATGCATCCAAATAGACGTTTAGGGCGATCAGCGTGCTGGCTTTATTGATGCATGATCTGGATTTTAAAGAGGTGATCTCGGCAGCATACAATTCAAACTGCGCCTGTTTATATAGCCATGTCTTGGCTGAGCGAACGATGTCAGGGTTTAGACGTTTAGGCAAAGGTTTGCCACAGCATTTGGCACGTAGCTTCTCGATATATAGGAGGAAATTAGCCACAGCCCTGTATAAGCGTTTCCAGTCCGAAAAATAGTAAACTGCAAATTCGAAATGCTTTAGATTGGTTGTTATGAGTACATGCTTACGGAATTCAATCCTGTTTGTTTCTTCATTGAAGGACACTTCCGGTTCTGGCCATTCACCCCCCGGCTGGATAAGAAATTGGGGCCCTTTAATCCATCGAGAAGCTTCTGGAGCTTTCACGATTTTTGTGGCTAAGTCTGCAACGTTTTCTTTTGTTGGAACCCAGCGCCACTGATTAATGGTAGTATTATCAACGATCTCACCAACTCGGTGCATGACGAAGGGTTGGAAATTGCGTGGGTCGATTTTTAGCCAATGAAGAACAGTCTTAGAATCGGACCAGTAAGTGCAGTTATCGATTCGTAAACCTCGCATTTTTGATTTTTTTTGTTAGTCCAACTCCCATAACGGCTGCCAGGAGTTCCATACGTGGAATAGAGACGGGCTTCAGCGGTGCAACCTTGCATTTTGCGGCTACTATGACTGTATCGACATTGTTTTCCCTTTTTATACGAAGATATGAAACTGCGGCATAAGCGTATTCGCTGGCGTCTACAAAGGTATGTAGATCAATTTGCTCTGCGTCTGGTAGCAAACTGGAGTAGTGTCGGGGAAATTCCAGCTTAGTAGCTTGTAGAAGGACGATTTTCCATTGCATCCAAAACTGAAGTAGCTCTTCGGGAAGTTCCTCATCCCTGTCTTTGCCTGACCGCCACACTTTTTGAAGAAGCATCTTTAGGCCGATTGTGTAGCAAGAGAGTAGGCCCAGTGGATCAAAGACGGACATGAGTACCTGCAGAATTTCTCGCTTGGTTGGTGTAGCGTCTCCGTTCAGGACATCTCTTTTAAGTCTTGCGAACCTAAATATATACTTAAAAACGTCGTGTTTTGGATCCCAATACATACCGAGAACCTTTTCAGGTCCACTAAGTTCTTTTGGATTGTGGATGTTTAATTGGCGCCGTCCAAAATGATGCATAACCGCGGCGGAATTTGAGATCCAGTTTCTTATTGTGAATCCTGCTGCTGATGCCACTGATACCGCCTCGAAATCATCATTGTAGGTGTCGATGAGATCGTCCATATAGTGTGCCTTGGTTATGGACTCGTATGTTCGAGGATTTCCCGTGACTTTTCGCAGCTGCGTCCCAAACCAATCGTACTTTATTAGGTTTGTTAGGATTTAAGTTGATGAAAATTGGGAGATACCTTACCCGATGCTCCTCCTTATTTATGTCTGCAGGTTCTAGTTCGATTGCATATCCTTTAGACCCAAGATTGTTGATTTGGTCTTGAACTTGCTCGAAAAATTCTGGATCTCTCTTGATTTTTGACCGCAGGCATTCCAGAAGTCTTAAAGCGGTTGAAAGGCTTTCTGGGTGCGTAGCATGGTCATCTCGCCAAAGAAAACCAACGGCCATTTACCTTTTTGCATGTGTCTTCAAGAATTCGTATGGCCTTTTTGTCATCTTCCGATTGAAGCTTTCGTGGAGCTATAGGGTCTACATTAAAACTATCCTTGATGGCTTTGTCGAGTTCACCCCAGTTGCATTCGTAGTGATGTAGAGAAACATGTTTGCTTGAGTTTCCTGTTCCTTGGATGCTCCATCCTAGAGCACATTTTGAGGCGATGGGTTCGTTGCGTCTTCCTTCACGGATTTTTCGGGGAACCGCTAATGCCCAGTTGTCAGTGCCAATAAGATTCATAGGCTCTGCGTTATAATATGATTTCAGAGACAATCCATGTAAATATTTATACCTTTTGCATAGTTTGTCTGCATTAACGGTCTGCTTTGGTAATGACGGCTTTTTAACAGAGTGAACTTTGTTAAGCCACCTTTTTTTCGAATTTCCAGTCTCTGATATTTGAAGTTGCGCTCTCTCGGAAATATCCTCCATCCTGGTGGTGCCGCCAGTCCACTGTAGGCATAGCGGTTCATTTGTTGTGGCAATTTTTAGATCCTTCAGGAGTCCGCTCACTGATGAGCCTTCGTCTAAAAAGGCAAATGTATTAATGAAAACTCCTTTCCCATACAGAGTGACTGGCAAAATTCGGAAGTATTGTAAAGTAAAGGGTGATGCTTGGACTGGCAGTTGTCGACTCCGCAGTCGCGCCTGGAAAAACATTTACGGCAATGGGCCTTCAAACATCTGTAGCAAGCCCGTGAGTCGTTTATAATTCTTTGTCTTTCTGGAACAGTTAGCAGCTTATATGTTTCGCATTGGGCGGCGGTGTGTTCAGTAGAGTTACACATAATGCACGTTTGACTCGCTCTGGTTTCTTGCTGGAGATCGACCTCAGTATCGAAAGTTGCTTCGTTCGACGATCCTCGTCGAGTTTGTGAATGGGTGTTTACACTGTTGGTCTTTGCGCTTGATCCGGGTAGTACGGTAGAGGCTGCTTCCGCTAGTTTATATAGCCAGTCGCTGAAAGATTGTATTATGGGAATCGAATCGCAGCGTCGATGCATAGCCCATCTTAATTTGTGATGAGTAGGTAACTTATCAACGAGTTCCCGTAGCAGCATTGGATTGTCCATGTGTCTATGTAACCGGCAAGCTTCCATTGTGGCGCAGGCGTTGCGGACTGCCATGGCGAAGTCTATTAGTGTCTCCAGCTTATCTTTTACGGATCCTGTCTATCAGTCGATCGAGGATTTGCTCAGGTCGTCCAAAAAATGTTTTCAGCGTACTGATGACTTCTGAAACCAGTGTTGGTATCAGCAGCTTATCACGGACCAACTCGTACGCTTTTCCCTTTAAGCATTTTTGAAGCCGCAGCATGTTTTCTTCGTTCGAAAAGCCAGTAGTTGATCCAATCTCTGCGAAGGGGACTGTGTTTACTCCCTGTTGCTGGGCAAGAAAGATATACTTTTGATGAATGTACTTTCTTTCAGCTTCACGCGTCTCTTCAAGCATTGCCAGAATTAGATTACTGTTGCTCGGGGCGCTTGTCGGCTCAGCTAACTTGAAGGCTTGTTGCTTGTTGGGTTGAATTTGTGGTTGATAGGCGTCCAGCTGTTCCTGGGCCGACTTAGCGCTATTAATGGATTGAACTTCCTGTGGATGCGGTGGCACTGGATTGTTGAAATTACGTCGTCTTCCTCTTCCTTACAGAATGTGCATTTCCACGGACGCTCTCTTATGTTGGCATCGACTCCAGCGCAAGCAAAGTGAAACCATAGCTTGCATGTGTCGCATTGGACCCAGTTTTGGACACCGCTATTTAGCCGATTTTTTTTGCATATATTACACACCGTGATATCTTGCTCCGTAGGCATTTTGGAATGTCAAAATATGTATAATTGTGTAGTTGATGTTGACGATTCTAATATGGTGCTGTTTTAGAATTTGCCTGTTAGGACCTGTTCACTTTTTGTGATGTACTACACGAGATTGAATTCGGATTGCCTTTTTTACATTTTACATTTCATGTGTGGGCGTCTATGCAGATGTCTTCGGGTATTTCACAATTTGTGATGAAATTCAGGCTTTCGCATATTCGGCGTATGTTGAAGTAAAGTTTTTTAAAGAAATGTGTTTGCTCGACCGACCAATAAGAACTGACAACTTCTTTAGTGATTCGACTTTATTTAATTAAGTACAAGTTGGAATAAAAGAAGAAAAAACTTTAAAAAACTTTGTCTTTTTCTGGCGTCGATAGTGTCGCAATGTAACGGTAGATCAGTTGTGTGGCCGTTTACCCATATAAGCCAAAATCCCTTTTGTCTAATAGGACCATATTGAAGGGATCGAAACAGTATTTAAATATCGGCGGCAACAATCTCCGAACCGGTGAAGAATATATATTCTTGATCAGAATCACCTCCTGAGTCAATATAAGCATGTTGATATAGGAAATAAGACTTTCAGTTTTAAAGTTGTCGATTCTAAACTGTGCACATCCCCTTCTTTATTTTGCGGATCGGAGCGGGCTGGATCGACTGACTAAATCCAATAGCTGCCATATTAGTAGGAACTGGCATAATTTGGTGTTTTTAAAGCTAGATGGTTGAGATTTTTTATGTTTTTATTTTAAAAATATCTAATCTGCCAAATTTGATTAGGATCGGCAGACTATTCGAAATGTCATAACATTGGTTCTTCAAAAATATTAGCTTGCTACTTTTTTTTTTAACATTTTTATGGAATTTGTAAAAGGAATATTAAAAAATGGGTTTAAAATGAAAATTAAACTCCATAAGGATCGGCCAACTATACCCGATATTTGCAATATACATCCGATCTGCATCGGATATAAATTATATATTTTAAACATAATTCTAATGGTATAACAACTTCGGCTCCGTTTGAAATTAGCTTTCATTTCTTGTTTAACGTAAGCTTAAGGAAAAAATGATCACAAAAGTTTATCACATTTTTGCAAAAAACAATCAAAAACATGATTTTTATACCCCCACCATCTCCAATATATTGACAATTTCACTATTTTCACCCAAATTTCTCCGTTCGGCACTTCGTGGACTGCAGGTATATAAAATCAATCTTTACAGATATATAAATTTGTATTAACATATGTTTGTTTATACATAATTACGTTGACGCATGCTCAATAACACATTAAACTATGCAGAAAAGCCAACTTTGAGAAGGGCCAAAAGTTTTTATACCCTTCCAGTCAAATGGATTTTTGGTTTCGGTACGATAAATATAAGATCAAACCAGTTACGTGAAGTACATATATAAAATGGTTAATTAAAAAAAAATGTATGATCCTTTAGTTAGTAGGTAGACAATTTATACAATTTAACAACTTATTAAAATTTCATCCTTATAGAAATTTATAAAAAGGTGTACAAATATTTAAAATAAATTTTAATTTAAAAAAAAGTCAGATGTATTGTGTGTCTTGATCTAGGCAGACCTAATACTGTGATACTGCGAAAAAAGCTGAGAAAAAGAGTAGCAGGAGAAAAAAAGCTAAAGAGAGGCGCAGAGCGAAATTATATCTACTTCATTCTGACGTGATTCTGATCAAAAATAAATATTTTTAATTTGGTCGAAGAAGGCACGTTCACTACATCGCAAACTTTTATAAAAAACTGTATTACCCTCTAAAGGGTATAAAAAGCCAGTGCTACTAAATGGCTTCTGTTCAATGAAAAATATTTCAAACCTAATTATCATACATATCCGTTGGTGGTTTAAGTTTCAATAGGGAAACAAACTTCAATTTATAGGAAAGTAATATGGAAAAATTACATGAATATCAGGGTATAACAGGTCGCTTTCATCAGTGGCGAGACAGCATTAAAGAAACCAGTAACAAATTTAATGAGGATTATTTAAACAAATTTACCGAAAAAATAGAAAGTACAGTCAGTGGTCAACTCAAAGGAAACGCCAGAGCTGGAAGTGACTTTTCTCATATATATAGGTAAGATGTGTTTTAACACGATTGTCGTATATTATATATATATAAATATATTGAAAACCATTATGGCAATCACAGCGATTGGAGACTTACAAAAGCGAACAACACAGATACTTTATGGGCATAAATAGTAAACAAAAATTTAATTGGAACCACTACACAACTAGTGTTAGAATTTGAACCTTATACGGCCCATTACTTTTGAAGCCTATATGCCTTGAATATGCGAAAAGACAATTTTTATATACATGCCTAAAAATATTAAAATAATATTTTATTTTGTCAATCAGAAGGGTCAATCAGAATCCCCCTTCAAAAGGGTTAATATTATTTTCAAATGCATTAATTTTGATGTGAAATTGTTTGTAAAATGAAAAATGTTAATGTATTTCTAAATCGAAACCAAAATTTCATCCCCTTTAAAGTAAACCCTTCCCGATAAAATACACTTATGCCAACGCTTTTTCAAATCCTCGAAACATTTCAAATAGTCCCTTCCCTTAGCTAATAGCCCAGCGCCTTCTTCGATCAGCTTGTATATTCTCAATCGACTTGAATCCGGAGTGGTTGAATCCGAGTGCAGTGTTCTTTATGATAGTGCCCATAGTGCTCAAATAATATTCCTTATTAATAGTTTCGCCTAGTGGAAGGAATTAATGTAGGATATATGTTTATTTAAATGTTTTATTATGTTTATGGCAAATAGATGGATATGATAAATCGGTACAATGTTCTTATTTGTTTCGTCTTGCTTTTTTTCTTTCTCACGGCCAAGTGACGCTTTCTGGCTTGGCTTTGCTCTAGATTGTGAACACGGTTACTCGTTATCGCAATGGATGCTGCCCAACAGATTCCAATCCCACATTCGGTCCTCCTGAAGGTTTATTCGCCCCGAATGAATTGGTCCACGGCTTCATTCGCATATAGGTCTTTAAATAATACGTCTGTTCTTGTTTTCTCTTAAAATCAAAGGTCTTCTTATTTTCACACTGAAGCTTCTTGATATTATCCGTGCCTCCATCCTCACTTTCTCGCGTTGCTCATCAAAGTCTTCATCCCTAACACGCTCACCAACTCCCTTAGCTCGTGACAGTCGGATAACCGCATTTCAACCCCAGTTAAAATTTTGATGGGTGTGATCCTAGTGCTCCTTGGTTCCGTACGGTTGATGATCTGCTGGATTCCACCTACAATTGCATCGTATTCCATATCCTCATCAGGAATGACGTGAAACTCTAAACACATCGGAATTTCATCAATCAATACATGGATCGTCACACTTCCAAACGTAATTACGTGGCTTTTACCTATTCCTGTTAGAGTTGTTTCTTTTCCCGCCAACGACACATTACTAAGTTTAAAGTAAACGCATCTACGCATTAGACAAAGGACTGCCCCCGTATCTACTAGGCCATTACTGCTTAGTTTGTATACCCTTGCAGAGGGTATTATAATTTTGGTCAAAAGTGTGCAAGGCAGTGAAGGAGACATCTTCGACACTATTAAGACACCTCCTGAGTTTATATATGCATGTCCGTCTGTTCGTCTGTCTTTCTGTTTCTACGCAAACTAGTCTCTCAGTTTTAAAGCTATTGACTTCCTTTTCAGGCAGTATATAAGTCAGCTCCGCCCGAAGCTAGCTTTCCTGTATTGTTTATTTTCAGTTTCACTTTTTGCCCGTCTCAACTTTAATGTCGATCTGCGCTTTACAATCTTCCGCACGATGTCCAATCATTCCACAACGGAAACAAATAAGACCATTCTTGCAGTCTCTCTTTAGATGATTTAGATCATCTTTAGATTTGATTTTCGACCGATCCGGCTTTTAATTCGACCTTCTTTGAATCCTCAAAATCCTTCATACGCGGCTCAAACTTATTATGGGTTTTGAAAGAACTGCGTACCTTTTCACAAACCTCTAGCTGGACTTTTAGCTAAGCTGAGTATAGCATGAATTTATTTGCTTTTGAATCTGGCAATACCTTTATGAAGTAATCCACTAAGCTCATCTTGTTTAACTTAACTGGCTTCGATTTTGCAGCGCCACTAAGCAGCTGCTTCGCATAGATGAACAACTGCAACTTATTCCACTCTACAGTAGCTGACCACTCTTCTATCTCCGTTACCTATTGACCAATATCTGGAATTCCTAATCCCGAAAATGTCGTTAAAGTGCCTTCAACATCCTTCAGTATGAAAAGGGATCGATTTCGTGAGCTGACCTCAATTGGGAAATCGTTGGCAGTAGCCTCTGACTCTACATCAGAATCATCTTCTTCTTTGCTAATGCCAAAATGAGCCAAAAGCCTGTCTTGCAGATCGCGTTTTCTACCGGTTGTTAACAAATTTAGTTATGATAATGTTGCGCGCAGATCGCTGACACGCATTACAATTATGTCTTCCAATAGCATTTTAGTTTTTTTCCTTAATCTGAGTAATTAAAATATATGTTCTTTTCTTGTTTCACTTTCAAACTTTTTTTTTTTATCGAAATTTGCCTAATTTTACTTTGAACTCTATTTTAACTTTTTTTTAGTCACTCTAAAATTAAATTATATTTCTTAGCTTAAATATAGTCAATATTTCTCGCACAGCATCAATAAACCACTATTTCGTCAGATATTCAAAATTTTCTAGTATACATACAAAATGAACTTGAAAAGATCGCTCTGCATACGATGTCTCCACTGCTTCGCTGATGAACGTGTCTGTTTTTGTCTTCGTTGCTACGACGATGATTTCCTCTCTTTCGTCAACTGTTGGTACCAATGCTTGTTGCATTAGTTGCCAAAATGAGCCCTCTCGCCGTTTGCTGTCGAACTTGTCGCTTGTCGCCGCTCTCCGCTTTGTGTTCGGTTCTTCAAACTTGGCGCTTGCGCGTCAGTTTCTACGTCATTAGATAAACACACAAATATATATCTTCGTTCGCACTCACTTTTGCGAAATAATGAAATTCTCGGAATTGATCTTCTAGTCTTCCACTTTGAATTTTCACTCACTGTTCTATCTTGAGATCTTTCGGCTGCCACCATTACTGTTCTAGCCGGCTTTCTGCGCTTTTCAGCCTGCCGCACTTCTTTTTTCCATCTATACCACTGCACTGTATGTTCTTGGCTTTCCACCTTTTTCAGCTTGCCTCTCACACTCACAAATTTTGTCTTTCGCGCCGCTTTTTTTTACATGTGCGCACTTAGTCCTTCACTTAGCTCGGACTTTCCACTTTCACCTTTTACTTCTTGGCCACGATTTCTATCCATTCCATCCCGGTTGAGCCCCAAAAAATGTAGGAAATATGTTTATTACAATGTTTTATTATGTTTATCTTTTCCTTTCTCTTTTCGTCTTTTTTTTTCCTTCTCATGGCCAAGTTATGCTTTATGCTCGACTTGGATTTGCTCTATATTATCAATAGGGTTACTCGTTATCGGTATATCGATATGGCTAAATGCGACCCATCAGTAAGGCTCACCACATCTAGTCCGCCGCAATTGATGCTGCCCAACAGATTCAAATCCCACATTAATTTGGCACTACACAACGAAAATCGAAAAAACTTGCATCAGGACCTGGATTGTTGTCCCTTTTGCTTGATTCTCTTTGAAGTCTTTTACTTTGAAGTCTTTTTTTCAGTCACTTTTCATCTTTTTTCCATGATATAAATCACCACCGGTCTTCCGCAACATCCTAACTGTTTCCGCAACCGAAATATCATTACGCAAACAATGATGGCTTTTGCTCAATTAAAACAAACATTCTAAAAATCAAAATAATGTCTCTTGATCGTTTTGTAAAACAATTTATATGTAGTACTGCTACTGATATTGACATGAAGTCATGAAAAGTCTTGCCAACTCAAGCAAAAAAGAACTAGCCCGAAGTTTTTTGAATTATTTATTTATTTATTGAATTATCTTGACCTAATTTTGTACCCAATTTTGTAAGACGTAAAGCCGTGATTAGGAGACTAAAATGCTAAGGAAAAATTAAATTGGAAAGTGGTATTTGGTGTTAACCTTATAATTATTCGTATACATGTGTCTCAATATTATGGTGCCTCGGCAATAGCCAGTGTTACTCAAGAACTGTTGATTAATAATTCTTCCCACCTTGCGTCTATTATCATCCTGGAATATGCTCAACTCGCTGATGGTTCTCTGCAGCTTGACTAAATCTTGTCTCCGACTCCAGAATTATTGTAACAGGATAAGACCGCATAATGTTTGAATGACTGCTCCTCCCACGTCATTTTCGTGGATCTGCCGGATGTTAAGTGATTATTGAGCTCCTTTATTACTAACTAACACTATCCTTTTTGTTATATTGCTGTCTGCAGTCATTCAACACTCAGCCGTGAACCAATGTAGCTGGAGCTCCAGCCACAGTCAGCCACGTTCTTGTCACTATTATCATTCCCTTGTATTGCACTGCCATTATTTGAAATAAATTTAATATCTGCTTGCGTGTTTATAATATTAGGATGGCGGTTAGAATGAGATTCTTATTCCTTAATCGTAAGCCTGTCTATTTTCCATCCGTCCGTAGTATAGGGAAAGCGAGTGAGACGGAATTTCGGTTCGCCCATCATAAAAGAATCATCTTACCGGTATATTCAAACCCTAGCCGAATGGACAAGCAAAAACGCCCTGGGAGTCAATGCGCAGAAAACAGAGTTGGTCCTCTTCGAAAGGAAATAGAAACTCCCACCCCTTGTCCCCCCATGACTAAATAACCAAAGGCTCTCCTTCAGCAATAGCGCCAAAATTTTGGATAGGCAGCTAAACTGGAACTTCAATGTTGAAAGTAAAAAAAGGCTGCTACAGCACTCTTTACCTGCAAAAAAGCCATAGGAAACAAATGGGGCATGTCCCCTTATATTGTAAGCTGGATTTATACTGCCATAGTCAGACCCATACTACTATATGGAGTGCTGGTATGGTGGCCACCCCTTAAAAAAAAAAATTTAATAAGCTGGAAAAAATCCAGCGCGCTGAAGCACTATGCATCAGAAATGCACTACGATCCACCCCAAACAAAGTCCTAAATGGCATACTCAGCATACCAAGTCCAGGACTAGCTGGAATAGGACAAGCGAAAGTATCGGAAATCAGGCTAAGGGAAACCCAGCAATGAAGCCACCTTAACAAGGGCCACTCCACCATTTTTCTTAACGATCCTCTCATTCCCAGTAGTACAGACTACTGCATTCCCAGGGAGTACCCTCAAATACCCTTCCAAACCCTCATATCAATAGAGAGAGAATGGGTAGACCAAATCCCAGGCCCAGAGAACGCACTAAGCTTCTATACTGATGGCTTCAATCTGAACAACAGAGTAGGAGGAGGAATATACTTAGAAAAACTAGGCATTAGAAACTCTTTTAGATTGCCCAATCACTGCAACGAATTTCAAGATGTAGTGATAGCCATAAGGGAAGCACTTAAATACCTAAATATGCACAACTCCACACAAAAAGGAGTCAATATATACAGCCAAGCCAAGCGGCTATAAAATGGATCAACTCGGTCACCAGCAATTCCAAAACAGTCTCAGACTGCAGATCATCTCATCTGGGTCCCAGGTCACAGGGACATCACAGGCACTGCATAGCAGATGAACTGGCATGCATAGAACTGGAGAACTGGAGGGTACCGGTGTACCAATAGCAAGCTCCAATTTAGAGAAGCCAACAAAAAAGAAAACCAGCTCAGCTGGGAAAAATAACATCTTAAAGCGGCAGCCGACCGAAAAAAAAAATTATTTTCCTTGGCCCTGACTGTATCTTAGTTTGGTTAAGACAACGTTTTCCAAAAGGGCAACATTCGAGACCTGCTCCGTAGAGTACAGCTTAATTCAACCTAAAAACCTGAAGTCCATACCAGTTGTGGAAGACGGAATAATAATCATGAATAAACAGAAAATTATGACTTACTGCTGATGGATCTTTTAATTACAGTCTTTATTGATATTTCAGTAAAATTAGGCAGTCGAATATATAACCACCCACCCCTTAACACCTTTTTGTTTGGAATTTGAAGACATTATTATACGATATTTCGTATTTAATTTGTTCAAGAATGTCTAAAGCTGCCTATTAAACTGAAACTCCGAAAAATGTTTTCCCTTGAAATAATACAACAAAGTCTACGTGCAGACAAGACCGTGGTTTCTGAGTAGATTCCCAGGGATGCACTTCTGATTTTGAGGGCGAGTTGCGCACGCTAAACCATATCTACATCAATTTTCTAGTGGCGCGTGTGCAAAGCAGTAAGAATTTGCTGCCTGTTCTAAAAATAACTTCTTCTGAGTGTGGCTCGTAATGGGTTGGGCAGCAGCTTAGAAAATCTTCGTTACTTATCTTGGATGTTAGTAGGTAAATCAATTTCTGGTTCGAAATTATGTTAGGAACCTTTTTTTTTTGTTGAAACGATTCAAAGCCGTGGGCGATGGCGGGTTATAAGCTTAAAATTCCTTCCATATAAATAATTTAAAATTTTTGGAGACAGTCGACTAACGCTACAGCTTCTCTGCGAATCTGGGTGATTAGTTTTTTCCATTTGCCTCCCATTTTGTACCTTACTTTTCGTAAGTACGGCTTCTAACCTGTATGGTGACGCATTGAAAGTTAGGATCAGGGGGCGCTCAATAGACTCACTCTCACTCACAATACCCACTGTCGTACTTATCTAGTAGCCTTTGTATAGTAATGGTGGAGATCTGGGGCAAGAATCTGTTACATTCTGTTATACCCTTGGAATCTTACTCTCAGAGTGGTTGAGATTTCCGAGCTCTTCGGGGGGTGCCGGTCTTTCATAGGCCATGTAAGACGACAGTACCCGGATTGGAATCGTCCACGGAGGCTGCCGCGTTGTCTGCGTCACTGTAATTATGGAGCAAACATATGTTGAGGTGCTTTTTAGCTAAGATGCAGGCTTTGATTTTACCATCAGTATTAGTTACTAGTAGCTTGTACTCCCTGGTCGCTAGTCCAGAAACCCTCCTTCTATCCATAGTTCCTGGATTATGACTATGTCGGCTCCATCCTCGGCCAGATGGAGCAGCAGTGCAGCTGAGTCTGCCTTACAATGGTGGAGGTTTATCTGCGGAATCCGTAAGAACATCTGACAGCTTTCCCTCCACCATTGTGATCTCCGCATCTTCATCATCGGAGATATCTTCATCGATGATCCGATTCGCAGCCATCCTGTGGCCATCTTCAATGTCTGAGGTCTCTAACTCTGAGGCCAGTTCCTACTGAGTAGTGGCTTTGTTTACTCCATCGCTGGAATCCGATTTTTACGGTTACGGAGCTAAAAAAAATGAGCTGCCTCTATGGGAGCTAAACTTTCTTTGTTAATGATGAGGACCACCTGGTTTATCGGTCCTGCCATCTCCTTCACCTTCGCCACACGCCAGTCCGTCGAGGGAAGTTGCAGGTTGCCCCTTTACAGAATTGTCAGGATTTGGTTTGGTTCCTTTATGGAGGCCAGGATCCAAGCATTTTTAAGCATTTGAAGCATTTTGCTGCCAGGGCTTCTTCTACCTATCTCCACATAGCCCTTGGGACTTTGCCGTCGGGGATACCCATGTCGATAACCCCTAGCAGGATGCGGCTTTTCTCTGCGTAATCTCTGCGAAGGACCGCTTTGGCTGTGTGCGCAACCGCTTTGCCATTGGTCCTCTGGGCGCATCCTGGGATCTCTTCCTCTTGGGATGTGGTTTTGGCTCTTATTTCGGAGCTGGGGGTGTCGGCGCCTTGCCATAATGAGGAAGGACTCCTTTGGCCCATTCCACCTTTTTGAGCCACTATGCGAGAGTCTTTTCCGATTTGGCTCTTCCGTGGCTACGCAGAATCTGCCCTGCCGTTCTTTTTTTGGCTTAGGAGAACTTATTAAGACCAAGTTTGCTCGCCGCTTCAGGTTCGCTACTCTTTCCCCCACCTGTAGAAGGCATGATGGCACTTGGGCCGGGAGATGACGCCATGGTGGCGACTGTGGGTGGTTTGCCGTTGTCCGGCCCGAGTTTGGGCCGTGGTCCGTCCGAACTCACCATCTGCACCGGCTTTGATTTTTGGTTAGACTCACTCGTCATGACCGGTTTTATGGTTTTTTGGAAGATCCCGACTCCTTATTTGTGTTTTTTTTCTGATTTGTTCAATTCCATAATGTGGTCCCACAAGTTACTGAGAAGGGATGGTCCACTCGGGCGGAGATCCGCGACGCCCGGTTAAGGCTTCTTAGAACAAGGGCTCGCCAGGTACTCTGCGCCCTGAGGAAGATCCCCGAGGAGGGTCCTACTACCTGAAAAGGCCCTTCGCTATTCGCAACCTGCGAACCGTTCGGTAGCACTAAGCTAGGCATCCTTGGAGTCATCTCACAAACTCTTTGGACCGAAGCCCTACCCGTAACGATATATTAATAATGGCTGCCCTTACCCATGTACAGTAATCTAAAGTACAATATAAAGTATAAAGTATATATATATAGTATAAGGAATATAAAGTACAAAAAGCTTATCTATGGCTTTTCAGGAATGGATGGATTCTCAGGAATCCATCCGATCTAGAGATCTTTTTGGATCCTTCGCACAACATCTGTATATTTCGAAGTAACTTATAATCTTTGCGTTATTTAGCATGAGTTAGCATGTGCTAGCCAAAGACTTCATGGTAAAGGGATGCTCCCATTTATTGGTGAATAACAATTCTCGAGTAATGTAATTTTCAACATGTATCACCATAATTGGCCAATATGAGTTTTGCCGAAATCGCGAAAGACAATCCATCGTCGATGATTATACAGATTATTATATGGTACAGGCCGAATTAAGTCTTCTCTCAGTTTACTTCTAGCAAAAAGCTTATATTCGGCATCGTCAACTTCTAGATTTTCGACTGCTAGTCGTCCGATCAGCTACATCTTGCTGACTGCAAAAAAATCTCTTTATCTATAGCCATGGTTTCGGTTGAATCCACTAACGAACATGATAGGGACATGATCTGGTACGACGTTTTGACACCTCTTGCAATGCTCGATTGTATTGCACTGGTCATAAATAAAGCCTTAAAGCTTAATAGGTCGCCTCCTGAGGTGAATGATCGATATCGACTTTAAACCGAATCCCTACCCGTAACGACATATTAATAATTGGTGCCCTTACCCATGAACAGTAATCCTAATAAATTGGGTTTAAATCGCATTTACTAACAGATCTTCAATTGTTTTGGAATATAAAGTACAAAAATCTTATCTAAATAATATGTGCGTTCGAGATAATATGATGGAGGCTATATGTGTTTGTACATACCAATTCCTTGAAGTCCGCAGGCCTGAGCACTGTCTAACTTGACTAACTTAAATTAAAATGCCACAAAAATATGATTGCTTCATAGAAAAAAAGTATTAGTGTTAGTTCGAGTATTAGTTCAAGGAATACAAAAATTATGTATTTTTTTCTACTTAATTATAAAAGCTGATACTGGAACAGCTTCGTTGCGCTTCTCCCATTGTTGTTTTTCTCGAATGCCGTCGCTAAAGAGGAAATGGCTGTAGCAACATGATCCGAGCATACCCTTTGTGATTTTATGCATGGCTTTTACATGGCCAATGTGATTTTATGAAGACATGATTCTTAGCGTGATCGAGTAGGATTATGTCCATATCTAGGCTCTGATTCGGTAATGTTTCAGCATTACTCCTGCTGCCCCGATCACGTACACGTCGCCGGATGCAAATGAAAGTCTTCGCCTATCGTGGTCTTAGCCTGGGCCGGTTTCCCGAACGTTTAGGGGCTGACCAAGTATCCTTTTACTATACGCTTGACGAATAAAAACTGACCTCGCTTCCCGATATAAGCTTGGATTCTCAGGAATCTATCCGATTTAGAGATCTTTTTGGATCCTTCGCACAACATCTGTATATTTCGAAGTAACTTATAATCTTTGCGTTAGTTAGCATGAGTTAGCATGTGCTAGCCAAAGACTACAAGGTAAAGGGATGCTCCCATTAATTGGTGAATAACAATTATCGAGTTATGTAATTTTCAACATGTATCACCATAATTGGCCAATATACTGCTAGTTGTCCGATTAAGATGTAGCTGACTGTAAAAAAATTAAAAAAAATTTATTTATCTATAGCCAAGGTTTCGGTTGAATCCACGAACGAACATGATAGGGACATGATCTGGTACGACGTTTTGATACCTCTTGCAATGCTCGATTGTATTGCACTGGTCATAAATAAAGCCTTAAAGCTTAATAGGTCGCTCGCTGAGGTGAATGATCGATATCGATTTTAAACTTATGACCTTCTACTGTATAGTTAACTCAGTAACTGTATAGTTATGCTGAGGTCCATTCAATTTTTGGAGACATTCTGCGATCGGACAATCCTTGCTTAATTAATTGAATCATGCTAAGACTCCGTAACCCCACACATTGTATTATAAACGGGGTGTCAAATAAGAAGAAGTTAGGAAACGAACAAAATAAATAAGCTAACTAGGTGCTCGACTTTCCGAAGCCAAATCTGGGTCGTTTTGAAATTGAGACTAGCGTCTAGACTCTAGAAACTAGTGTTTTAAATGCTCATCGAAGCTTTATGACATAACACACAGGTCATCAAAATATATTAATATGTCCATTTCATTTGGTAGTGTAGGACGTGTCGTATTATAGAAACATTATCTGAGGGGCGTTGCATAGTTCAAATGGAATGCGCCCAAAATTGGTATAATGACTTATTCGGAACTTTGAATGCAGTTTTTGTTCGAAACTGAGGGTCTAAATTGATTTGCCAAAAACGGAATCTTAAAATTTCGTCTAAAACCCGACTTTATCTGGTTTGTACAATATGCGATGACTAAAATGATGCAGCGGCTTCTTTAATAACTCTTAATATAATCCTACCGATCTCTGCCCAAAGAAGTTTTTCCCGCGCCGTTGATAAATGATAATGGCTCCATTTTATAGGCTTGGCATTGTCGGTATTAATTCGATTGAGTTCGTAATGCCAAGACCATCTCTCTCAGATGACGCGAGGGAATATATAAGACTTTTTAGTCTGGATTTATTCACATGCTTGGATGGCTCTTCGCCAAGGTTCAATTCATTCACATTTCATCCTACGAAAACAGTCCAGAATCCATTTGAAATCCACAGAAATCCATTTGACAAATAAAATTTAGTGTAATCGACGGTACTACTAAGTACTTCTACTGCTTAGCACCCGAAGCTTTCCTTGCCGAGCTCCCTTCACTTGTGTTTTGAATGATGTAATTGCAGCTGAGCTTGGGGATTAAATCTGACTCAAAATAAATATTATTTTATATTAATATAAATTAAAGCATTATTCGACTCCCAAGTTCATCTCATCACATCACAGCTGGGTAGCTTCACCAGTCCAAATGCTCCGCATCGGTGGCTGACCTTGGAGACGCTAAATTTAGCACGGACAGAGTCTCAGTAAATGTTTGCCCTTTTTTTTTGAAAGTATTATGTATACCTAGAGGAAGTTATCACACCAGAGAAAGACCGCCCGGTCTCCATATAGATGTCTCCAACTCCTGGTAATTCCTGGCATCGTGGTTCTGGCTGATCCAAGCTGCCACAAACCGCAGCGTGTGGATTTGCAGATTAATCAAAGCCAGCTAGGACACGGGTTTACTCTTGTGCAGAAGACGCGTTTAGAAGGGATAGTTTCTGGAGCCTGCTGCACACTACGGCGGACTCTTTGAATGCCCTCTACTGTCTTCTTCGTCCGTTCTGAGAATTATGTCCTGGCTAATAAGTAAGGTCTTGATTGCGATGCCCATCTCGTCAAGCAATACGTCCAGCTAGAAACAGGTGCTTATTCGGTTAGTTTCCAATCAATCTCCAATTCGGTTCGGTTTCACTCGCTTTAAGGACCCAATATGCTTCATTTATCAAGGAATACACAGATCTGGGTCACTTCTTTCTGGTGCCGCAAAAATGTGTTCAATGCCTTGCTTCGGATTGGGTCCAAGCTGGTCGCTATAACAGAAGATATTTGCTTCAAATTTGTTTCAAATGAAAGTGTGCTGCACTACATCCTTTGTCGACATTTCATTAACGATGACGGTATTTAAGAAAAATTTTTGTTAAACAAGATACCGTTACGTATCACACGGTCAAAGTCTTTTCTCTCATTTCGTTCAATGCATCAGCTGCCTCACTATAAAGGTCCCCTATAAAGGTCCCCTTTATAGTGAGACTTTATAGGGAAACCGGCTAGTTATTCATGACTCGAAATCGCGACTCGACTGACGGTAGTCGTCCGATTAAAATGTAGCTGACTGCAAAGCAATTTTAAGAAAACTGTTTTCATCAATAGGTATGGTTTCGGTTAAATCTTCGAACGAACATGATAGGGTTTCTGGTTCGACGTTTTGATTCCTCTTGCAATGGTCTCAATGGTATAGCTTAATAGACCAACGGGCCAGACTCGCGTAAATGATCGGTATCGACTGTAGAATTATGATGAAATTTCTTGATAGCAAACACAACGGTGAGACACTTCTGTGAGAGCTTAATAGTTATGCTCTATAACTATATATATGAGAACTATATAGTTATGCTGAGCTCCATTCAATTTTTGCGACATTCTGCGATCGGACAATGAAGGTGCCGGATTCCTCATTGGGAAACCAGGAAGAAAATTGTGTTTTATATTTAAACTTGAGTAATCTTACATCCTCTTTGACAATAACATCGACGTAATAATTTCTCAAACCCACAAATATAATTTAGTTTTCTGGCTTTTCAAAACAAATCATCCCGATGAGAATACGCACGGCAGTAGCGGAATTTTGGTAAACAAACATGTGATAATCCACCATAAGCAATTTGATAATAATTATCTAAAGACCTGCTACTTATCTAATAGTATCAAATTGAGTTCACAAAAAACCAATTGGCTTGAAAAGAAAAAATATATAAACTCACACATTTAGTTTTATCTCTCTTAACGCCAAATTTGAAATCGACAGCTTTACAGCCTCGACAGCCTGGAGTGTCTACACACTCCAGGGTGTTCGAGTACGACTTCAGTTGGCCCTCGTGCCTGTAGCTCGTATCTCATCCCAAAAACAGATCAACCTTCAAATAAATCAGCCCGACCTAGAAACACTTACGTCGATATATTCTAGACGTCACATATATTCTCACAAAATACTAAATCAAGGAAAAGATCATGCCTAACGATATATTGATACTTAGTGAGTATGTAGAGAATTTATCTCATTTTCTCGTCATACAGACTTATAAGTCTAATATCATCCAAACCAATCTTTGTGCAATACGTAGAGTACGTAGCCGCAGCTATAGAGGGCCCAGGCGGCTCACTTAGAATATGCTCGGCGTACATGGGCCACGACCAAGTTGGTTGGCGAACTGGGAGCTCTATTAAAAGATTATCTATCTATTAGATAGATCGTACGAAGGTTGTTTTTATACCCAAGGCAGAGAAACCCTCTCACTGCCCCCCGAAGAACTATAGACCTATAAGTCTCTCGTCCTTTCTTCTTAAATCAATGGAGTAGCTTTTAAGTCTCCATATTTACTTAACTATTAACACAAATGACATTTCGGGCTCACAACATGTTTACAGGAAGGGTCGATTCACAGAAACAGCTCTCCGACTCCGAAATGACCGGAGTCGCCAAAAGAGCTCTCCTAACAAGGACAATGCACTTATTGCCTTTTTAGACTTTGCAGGTGCTTTTAACAACATCCTACCAAGCTCAATCGTCGATGCACTGACTTGGAATAGACGATCTATCTGTTTACCTAATACGACAGATACTGCTCAACAGAAGTGTCGAGGCGACTCTTGGAGGATTGTCTATTCAAAGATACGTCAAGAGGGGAACCCCGCAAGGAAGCGTACTCTCCCCACTACTCTGGAATGTGGCGGTAGACAACCTACTACGGTTTTCAAAGGGTGGCGGCTGCAGAGTTATATGGTATGCCAACGCTGTTCAATCTAATGACTGAGCAGATGGGAGTGCTCTCAGCTTGGGCGCATAAGAATGGGCTTGGAGTTTACTAGGAGGTAGGAGGAGTTTACTAGGTTTACTAGGAGGAATACCCAATTTTAGGCTCCGAAGGTCCTAGAGGAAACTCTATCTAAGTGGTAGTATAAGGTACCGAGGCATTACGTTAGAAAGGAAACTAGACTGAAAGCTGATCACCGAAGAAGGGGGAAAAGCCACACTAGCAGCAATAAGATTGATCTCTTCATATTTACACAGGTGGATCAAATCCTAAGCAGTTTTTATTGTGAGCGTCTGTGTCTCAGCGAGTCCTTCAGACTCCCCAATCTTCCAGGCTGTATTAATTGCTATTAGTAAAGCACTCAAATCCCAAGTATTTACGAGCAACTAGGATACCATATGTATCTTCTCGGAGGGTCAGGCAGCAGTTTAGGCACTTGACGGCTTCTCATCCAATTCTAGAACAGTCAATTACTGTAGCAGATCTCTTAACGAGATGGCGGAGCAGCATGACATCCGACTCTTTTGGGTACCCGATCGTAGGGTACGTATGTCTCATGAGAGAAATTGCGCCGCTTACAAATTGGAGCCGTACGTTACGCGCAGCGTCCCTCGGTTGGTTGGGCGGGAGGTGGGCTTTTCTGAGCTCTATGAATTCCACCATTGTTTGTGACGCGGAATATATACTGAGCTCAAATAGCTCAATAGATAGTAATGTCAAGCTTATCATTAAACAAGTTAACTAAAAAAGCATCCCATGTGGATACATCCCCATTTGATGCCTAGCCCCTTTAATGACGCAAGAGTTTCTAGAGTGTAAGTTCAAGTTTAATCATGCGTCTTTGAGCCCTCTTACTCTCCTCTTGCCTTGCATAAGCTTGTCACGGGTTTTTTAAGGTGTCGCCGTTGTTGATGAACGGTCACTTCAGACTGGAAACTGCAATAATCCACAATTCGGTTTGGAAACTGGTCACACAAAAAAGTTTATGTAGAGAAGAAGAAGGTACTAGAAGCGTCGGTTGCAAATTCGGCGTGCGAGTTTTTGCTTGCTTTTGTTGTGACAGATGGCGAAATCAAGAGATTGAGTTAGAGCTGACTCAATCTCTTTTCAATAAATAAGGTTAATCATCATAAGGAAGTTGGTCCTTCAGAGCCAGATTCGTTATTGTTAGTAACTAAAAGTAAAGCACCATTGCGATGGAACAACTCAAACGGCTAAAGGGAGTGAGGAGCCGTCTCAAATCCAGCCTCACCAAACTGCTACACACAGCAGAAAACTCTTCCGCATCAATCGGCGTTGACGCCGTGGAGGTACTGCTAGCCAGGCTCGACAAGGTTTGGAATGATTTCGAACTTGCCGGAGATGATCTGAGCGTGCTTGACGAGGTCGAGGGCTGGGTTGATCCTGCGGATGACTACGACGAGTATGAGGCGAAGTACATAAAAGCCCGTGCGCTTTTGTTTTCCCTCAAGCGCTCACAGGAGCCGACAACAACAACAACAACGAGACATGCAGAAGGAGACTCAATAGCTAACAACGACGCTATTTCTCGCTTAGTGCAGCAACAACAAGAGTTTTTCGAACGCCTAGGAGCAACTTCAACACCAACCCAGGCTGACGCCGCGGCGCCAGTAAGGGAGACAGAATTACCGAAAATTCACATAAAACCGTTTGGTGGCATTTACAAGGAGTGGCCAGCCTTCAAAGCACTGTACATAGCAAGCAACATCTGGGTAAGATACAAAAGTACCACTATCTAAAATCGTTCCTCGTGGACGAGGCTGCAAGTTTGGTACGCCATTTGCCGATTTCTGAGTCGGCATATGACAACGCTTGGGAGCGCCTCAACGAGAGATACGATCGACCACGGCAAATTATTCACAACCTGTTGGACACCTTTATGGAGCTACCATCGACTAACAATGGAGAGGTATCCATATTGCGTAGCGTGTCAGATGGTGCAAATGAAGTCATCCGTGCATTGGACTCAATTGGCCATATGGACCGAGACTGCTGGGTTATCCATTTATTGCTGAATAAAATCGATCCAGAGTCACGCCGCAAATGGGTAGATGCAAGCCGTGCTTCAAATTCACCAAGAGTCGAAGAGTTCTTCAAGTTCCTGGACGCACGATGTGAAGAATTTGAGCTGTGTCAAAGCGATCCTGTACCGAAACAGGGTGGTAACAACAAGAAGGCAAGCAGAGCCATGGTAACTGCTGCGCTGACAAAATGCGTGAATTGTAATGCGGATGGGCATCAACTGTCTAAGTGTCCTCAATTCATTGGTTTGTCTATCGACCAACGCCGTTCTTTTCTAAAGCACAAATCTCTCTGCTTTAACTGTCTCAAACCAGGTCACAGGTCATCAAACTGTAGCTCAAAGTACAACTGTCAGCAGTGTGGCAGCAGACACCACACACTCATACACACGCATGCTATGCAGACCAACGAGGGTCAAATCACATCCACGTCTTCAAGCGATCGCAAGGATCCAGACACGACATCGGTGACTGCGAGTCACATGTCACAGGCACTACTCACGCCAACCCTATTGTCACATGGGCAAGTAGGACGAACATGTACCTTGCCAACTGCATTGGTACACATCCGCAACTCTCAAGGCACATACACAAACTGCCGGGTGCTACTCGACACGGGCTCGGAGTTATCATATGTATCGGAACGCTGTATTAAGACACTGGGTCTTAGTCGGGCTCCTGGCCGGATTCTCATTTCCGGCATTTCTTCAATCAAGGCTGATACCACGAGGGGATTCAGCACACTCACGATCAAGTCTCGAGTTTCTGATCACTCGCTACAAGTAAAAGCTCATATTCTAGGAAAAATCACATCTACGCTGGCAAAGGAAAACATCGATGCATCTGCGCTTGAGATCTTCAATGGGATTCCGCTTGCAGACACGGAATTCAATTCGGCATCGCCTATAGACGTTCTATTAGGCACCGATTCTGTATGGGCTATTTTAACCGGCAACAGGAAGCTGGATGCGCAAGGCAACATAATAGCTATTTCAACAATCTTTGGATGGGTTATCACATCGATTGCGTATCAAAATCCATCAATCACCACGTCATTTTTGTCTACAGTCGATATTCATGCTACTCTACAAAGGTTTTGGGAAATCGAGGACTCCCAAATCACCACTCACCATGATCCTGAAAATGTTAAGGTTGAAGAGCATTTTCAAACCACGCACTCACGCGACTCCAAGGGAAGATACACCGTAGAGCTTCCATTCAAGGATGCAGATCCTCAATTCACTGACACTCTGCAGGGAGCAACCCAACGCTTTGCTTCTGTGGAGCGCCGTCTACATAGAGACACAGATCTGCACTCACGGTATGTGCAATTCATGCAAGAGTATATTTCGCTAGGCCACATGCGCCAATTGAACCCTGACGAAATTCTCACCAACGATGGAAGGGTATTCTATATGCCACATCATCCAGTCAATCTTTAAACGACACCCTGAACGTTGGGCCGAGCATTCAACGAAACCTGTTCGATGTATGCGTACGCTTTCGTTTACATAAATACGTTTTTTCTGCGGACATTATCAAGATGTTCAGGCAAATTTGGATCAACAAGCATCACCGCAACTATCAACGTATCGTTTGGAGAGAACATCCTTCAGCTCCAATTCTACATTACCAACTCTGCACTGTAACCTATGGCACTGCGTGTGCACCATTTCTGGCTGTACGGGTTCTTGAGCAACTGGCCAGAGACTACCAACATTTGTATCCAACTGCTGCGCGCATTCTTCTTGAAGATTTCTACGTTGACGACGTTTTAACAGGAGCTGACACCGAGGAGAAGCTTCTACAATACAAACAAGAACTAATTCTACTAATGTCATGTGCTCAAATCGAACTTGGAAAATGGATTTCCAACAGCAACCGCGTTGTCGACCCTGAGACAACAATCACAAACAACACATCATACAGTCCACTCGAAACTACGAACAAGGTTTTGGGAATTCATTGGCAACCGCACACGGACACATTGGCATACAAGGTATCTTTGCCCAGCGAGGGAAAGATTACAAAACGGCAAGTTTTATCAGACGTGTCTCGCATTTTCGACCCACTTGGATTCCTGGCTCCAGTGGTTATTCAATTCAAAATCCTGTTCCAAGAACTTTGGGTTCTCAACTTAGACTGGGACAGCCCGCTACCGCTCAGCCTGGAAGATTGGTATCTCAAATGCAAACACGATATCAACACGCTCAATGAACTTGAGGTTCCACGCTACATTGGCAACTCTACTGACACAATTGAATTGCATGCCTTCTCGGACGCATCTATAAAAGCCTACGCCGCTGCCGTTTACAGTAGAGTCACTCTCCCTGATGGTAACATACAGGTTACTCTTATAGCTGCAAAGACTCGTGTTGCACCGCTCAAAACACAATCACTTCCACGCCTGGAATTGTGCGGCGCACTGCTACTAAGTCGACTCATCAACTCAGTCAAGGCTGCACTGAAAAACTACAACGTCACATCATTCCACGAGATCACTGGCAACATGTCAAATCAGATGACAACCCTGCTGACTGCGCTTCAAGAGGCATGCTAGCTGCTGACTTAGTAAACCACAACTTATGGTGGAAGGGCCCACACTGGCTATACTCAACCGAAGCTGAATGGGTAAAAACACCTATCACTCAACATTCTAGTCTTGTTTCAGATGAACAAGTCCAGGCTGAAGTAAAGGGTTCCGCCTTCACGACATTCACATACAACACTGAAACCTCACTATTGGGCCAACTGATCGACCGTGTCTCCTCGTGGCCAAAGCTACTTCGTATTCTCGCCTACGTTCTCAAGTTCATCCGACGCAATCGCGGAAAATCCAACACCGCTACGCTGACATTTGAGGAAATCCATGACGCACGGATCCTGTACCTGCGCCATGCCCAAGACGAATTCCAAGCTGACTACAAGCGACTCCTCAACCAGAAGGATTAGGGGCACAAATCAAAATTGCGCACCCTCTCACCGCAAATCGACAAACATGGACTCCTGCGAGTGGGTGGCCGCTTAGGTAATTCAGAACTGCCAGCGGATGTGCAGCATCCAATAATTCTGCCCAAATCTCATCGCATAACGAAGCTCATTCTGGAACATGAGCACCGGATTCACTTACATCCTGGTGTATCGGCGTTATTCGTGATCGCACGCCAACGCTACTGGGTATTTGGCGCACGCAACCTCATTCGAAGGATCACGCATGACTGTCTAAAATGCTTCACACAACGCCAACACACATCTCACCAATTCATGTCAGATCTGCCGTCTGTCCGGGTTCGACAGGCATTTCCGTTTGCAAACACTGGCTGCGACTACGCCGGGCCAATCACCCTCAAGGTCCACAAGGGACGAAATCCACGCAAAGAAAAGGGTTACATCTGTCTATTCGTATGCCTAGCCACTTTTGCCTTGCATTTGGAATTGGCTACAGATCTTACAACCGATACATTCTTGGCGGCCCTCAGACGATTCATCTCTCGCCGCGGAAAATGCTCGCAAATGTATAGCGACAACGGGCGAAACTTCGTCGGGGCAAAAAGGGCATTAAACGAAATGCAAACTCTTCTGAAGTCAGACGAACACAACAACGCCGTACTGAAGGCCCTGGCAGACGAAGGAATCAACTGGAATTTCATTCCCCCCCATGCACCACACTGGGGTGGCAAATGGGAATCAGCTGTGCGCTCTGTCAAATTGCATCTTCATAGAGTCATTGGCAAGAATGTCCTCACCTTTGAGAAAATGCACACACTTCTCGCCCAAATAGAAGCTGTGGTCAACTCACGTCCACTATTCTCAACTTCGGACACTGAGGTCAACTATCTGTCGCCAGCACACTTCCTCATTGGTCGTCCCTACACGACCGTACCAGAAGGCGATCTATCAAATGTACCAATCAACCGTTTGGATTATTGGCAACAGACTCAAGCTATGCTGCAAGGCTTCTGGAAACAATGGCACATGGAATATCTTACATCACTCCAGCATCGGCCAAAGTGGATGAACAAATCGGTCAACATTGCCAAGGATGACATCGTGCTCCTTAAGGATTCTCACACCCCGCCAGCAGCATGGGCTCTCGGAAGAGTCATCGAAACATATCCAGGGAAGGATGGAATGGTCCGCGCTGTACGACTTAGGACTCCAACTGGAGAAACCACCCGTCCAATTGTCAAGATCGCCCTATTACCAAATTCTGAAACAGTGTTTCAGGGGAGGCCGGGATGTTGATGAACGGTCACTTCAGACTGGAAACTGCAATAATCCACAATTCGGTTTGGAAACTGGTCACACAAAAAAGTTTATGTAGAGAAGAAGAAGGTACTAGAAGCGTCGGTTGCAAATTCGGCGTACGAGTTTTTGCTTGCTTTTGTTGTGACAGATGGCGAAATCAAGAGATTGAGTCAGCTCTATTTTCAATAAATAAGGTTAATCATCAGCCGTATTTTTCGAAGATGATCAAGAAGGGAGGCTGAGGAAGGTCCTCACAATACTTGACATAGCTTTCTGGTCCGGTTCTGGCTCAAATTTTCGCATCATTTTTTTCGAATCTGTTCTAAGTTTCATCAAGAATGCATAGCTTCGTTTGAAAGTACGATACCTTTTGTGTTCGATTCGGACCATCCTTTTCGTTGCTCCGAAAGCATCTACAAAAATCTTACCCGATTTCATACTAGGTGTCTTCACCTTATCAACGGCTGCCTCTACTATTGGCTGGCACTTTTTTTATGGACTTTAGGTAGTGTGGCGCCCTTAATCTACCATTTGGAGGGACAGCGTCAGACTGTTGTGAAGTTCTTCTTGTTTTCTTAGCAGGAGTCTTCCTCTGTTCCATTTTCTGGATCACAGCTCGTTCCTCATTGACTTTGTTCGATTGGTGATCCTGGTCTTGCAGGATCACGCCGGGGTCATCAAAATGTTAATCTGGTATAATGTAATGATTAAATTTGGCAAAGGGTACATAAACCGATTGTTGTCGCAACTTTCCCTTAAATAAATTGGACGGAGAGAAAGAAATGAGTTCAAAATAGGTTCATCTGAGACTGATTATATTGATATACAAATTCAATATTTATAGCTATAAAAATACTTAGATATTACTTGTGGTAATGGTAAATTAATAGAGATATAGTACAAAGTAAAAAATTTTAAATTAATCAGCTAAAACTTATGCATTGTCTTAGAATATATTGTGGATTTCATTAATTGGAACATCAGCAGTTCTTTCTGCCGTTGCGGGCTGTTGTTTGATTTGTGTTTGGTCAGCGTTTTTGTTTAATATAATTAATAATTCTAGTTACCTAGAAGCTCGGTCTAACTTAACCGTACAAAACGTGAAATTCGAGCTGTTTTATTATGAACAACTTGCCCCTTACTTTATCTAGTTCACTGGTACTTATGTTTGCTGATGACGTTAAGCAATACGATAAGTAATCCAACTTTCAAAATTGGTGTTTTGCAAATTACCTAAAGATTAATGGATCGAAATGATCTACCCGTCACCAGGCCTTCGCTATGGGCCCGGAAGTGCCATATCTTTGTTGTTTTTTAAGTTAAAAGGATGGGACTATATATGGATTCCACTTTGGGCAAACTAATTCAATCTGCCGAATTTCATAAGGATCGACCGACTATATAAGATCCGATATATATCTAATCATAAAGGCTGCCACATAACTGCAAGGGTATATCAACGGCGACTCCGCCCGAAGTTAGCATTTCTTTTCTTGCTTTTACCCGGTCTACCTATATAGGTGTCGTCTCTCAGGTGGGAGTTGCCTACAACATACGGCGGCGATATGGCAACCCGCCTCCAAAAACACCAGCCACTAGTGTTCAAACGCAAATATGATTGTTCGGATGTATGTATGTTTTATTCTAGGGGAATAAAAGGAATTCTAAAAGGAAATAAGCCTAATACAAAATCGCTTACCGCAGTATAACCTCCCACACTACATGGCTTTTGACGACAAACTAACTACGAGCGCGCCATATTTATCTATTCAGTGTGCCCAATCTCTCCATGAGGGCACAATACCAATTAAATACTAAATATCGTTAATCGACCCACGACATCCCCACCTCCGTGAAGAACCCCTTCACTTAAATCCAAAGCCTCCAACTTTGAAGCGGGTCGCATTATCCAGCGAGTCCGATCTCCATCCACGATTCGAACGCGAGCTCGTCTGATCTCACCATCCATCCCAGCAAAGGCCTCTTCCACGACGCCTTTCCGCCAGTCCCGACGCGGCACGGCTGGATCGCAATCGAAGACGATGTCTCCTCGACGAATCGGCTTCTCTCTGCGGCAGACCCACTCTCCAAGACCCACCTCTTCCAGAAACGGTTCCTCAACATCCTTGCTATGCGCCACTGCTTTCGTGTAGCTCCCTCCTTAACAAGGTCTCCATCCAGGCCGGGGGTATCCGGCGGGCACGCTGCTCCCTTGAGCAGATCATTCGGCGTAAGAGGGGCTTTCTGGTCCGCACTCACTGACAAATGGGTGAGCGGACGAGAATTAACAATGTTCTCCGCCTCTATCAGAAAGCTCTCCAAGACGTGCTCCTTCGGCGCCACTTCCTTCACTGTGTGACGCAGCACCCTCTTGACGCACTGCGTCAGGGGGGAAGGAGGAAGGGACTTCCAGGCCATTCTCAGCGGCCCACATCTCGTCAGGGAACGTCTCACGTTGGGCTCTGTGGACCAAAGATTCTCAGCTGCCTCACACTCAGCTACAGTGAGGCCATAATTCTCAAGCTCATTTCGTTGTCCACGCCATCGACGCGTGAACCTTAGGACCCAGGCCGTAGTCCTCTACAATGGCCTGTAGCTTGAGAATCTCTGTAACGATATAAATGTGTCACTTGCCCCAACGAGCAAAAACTCAGTCGGCATCTCCTCTTCATCTTCTGCATCCGCTTCGTCGGCGGGTGCAGTTCCTGTCCAGCTGCCCGATGGCCTCCTTAGGAATGCCGGTCCTCTTAACCAACGTGACTCATCACTTAGGTCGCCGTTGCATTGTGACCGCGTCGCATCGTCCGCTACGTTTTCAGCGGACGGTAGCCATCTCCATTGGACCACCTTCTTTGACTCCAGAATCTCTGCTACTCTGTTCCCTACGAACTGCTTGTAGCGCCTGTGCGTGCTGCCAATCCAATGCAGCACTGTCTTCGAGTCTGTCCATAGCTCAATCTCTGCGATGGGCACACCGTGGTCCTGCCTGACGGTGTCCATCAACCTCGTTCCTAGAACTGCTGCCTGCAGCGCCAACCGTGGAATCGTCATTGTTTGCATCGGTGCACACGTCTTTGCGCACACGAACCTCACTTGCACGTCGCCGTCCTCGTAGGTGATCCTCCAGTAGATCACTGCAGCGAATGCCGCCTGACTTGCATCCACAAACTGCTGCTGCTGCTGCTCTGCCTTTGCTGACTGCAAGAAGGCCTTAAGGTTACTCACATGCGTGGCAAATGCAACGATCTTTCCCAAATTGTGTTCCGTAATTGCGGGCACATCTCGGATGCTGTTGAGCTGGCTGCGTATAAGTTGCTCCGGTCGGCCGTATCTGAAGCGCAGCTGCTCCATCACTGCATTCACATTGCTGGGGTGAATCAATAACGACTTCACCGTCTCACGCGCGTCATCCTCTAACGCCTTCAGTAACCTCTGGTTGTTCTCCAAGTCCGTACAACCAAAGGCTTGCGTCGTTGCCGTAAACGCGCAATAGAAAATGGGCCAATCCTCTGGCTTCCCTCCGAACGTAGGCAGCTCGGGAAGTTTTCGTGGCGCCCAGCCTGCAGTTCATCCAATAGTCGTCGCCCAAGCACCGTCTCCAGGAGAAGGCGCTCGAACAGATGTTCCGCCGGCCACTTCATTATTTACCCCAAAACCGTGCGCTGGAACTGTAATCCCGGTAGCACAAAATGGCGACGCATGACTATTCCTCATGCTGCAGCTCTGCGAAACTGTACACGGTACCGTTTGGGATCCGTTCCAACATGGCGGTCTCCCTGACGCCGCATGGCAAACACTTGTTGGGTTAGGTACGGTCAGGCCGATTGCAAATGGCGGCTGACCTACCCCAACCCCACTCGACGTAACGGGATGAGTGCGCTCAGTAATAACGCTGCGAGTGCGCTCCAAATCCTTCTGCAGCTCGGAGATCCTCTCCAAGAGGTCGACCACCTTCGGTTTCTTGATGGCTCCAGTTCCTGCCGGTTGCGCATATGACGCCGGGGCTTCACTGCCTCGGCCGCTATCTAGCGACGTTCCTGCACTCGGTTGCGGAACCAATACGCTGCCATCAAGTTGCGGCGTCACTACATCTTGTCCATAGTTCAGACGAGGACTCCTTCTGGGCGAATGCTGCATCATCTCGTCCAGGGCACTTTGCGCTGTCTGCGCCGAATTGACCCTCTCAACAGGGTGCAGTTCCAGTCCGTCCGGAGATTGCTAAAGCCGCTTCAGCGGTATCCTACGCCCAAGGCGTGTTCCGGCAACGCTCTACAGGTGGCAGCCGAATGCCACTAACGCCAGTCGCCAATATCGCCAGTCGCCTGACTGCGATTTCAATATAACTCCGGTCGTTGTCCCACGCGATTCCGGCAATTCTCTAACTAATAGCCGCCCAATGCCAAAGTCATTAGTCAAGTCGCGCAATATCGTAAGTCGCCTGACTGCGAATTAAAGCTTCTGTCGTCTCTCGGGTGGGAGTTGTCTACAATATGGTGGGAGTTGCGATATGGCAACCCGCCTCCAAATACGCCAGCCACTAGTGTTCAAACGCAAATATGCTTGTTCGGATGTATGTATGTTTTATTCTAGGGGGAAATACAGCTATAAAAGGAAATAAGCCTAATACAAAATCGCTTACCGCAGTATAACCTCCCACACTCCATGGCTTTTGACGACAAACTAACCACGAGCGCGCCATATTTATCTATTCAGTGTGCCCAATCTCTCCATGAGGGCACAATACCAATTAAATACTAAATATCGATAGTCGACCCGCGACAATAGGTTTACCCTCGATCGGAAATTACATTGGATTTATTTGGACAGAGCTTTGTTGTTTTTGAAAATTGAAACTTGGAACTTTTTTCAAAATTCGTAATAAAATAAATCTTTTTGATAATTAAGAGACGGTACGGAAAACTATATCCGATATTGGCGATATATATCTTATATCTGTATTATAATATAAACTGGCAACTATCTGCATAGCTTTCCTTTCTCATTGTTCCTTAATTACTCTATTTTGTTAAAGCTTTTTTTTAAGCTAAGAAGTACATACTTTAAATTTTAAAACATTTTAAAATTGTTATCTTAAATAAATTAAAAAAAGAATCGAATATCAATTATAAAACGCACTTTTTAATTATACCTCCAGCATATTTTCTAATTAGAGGCTGTCCATATATTACGTAATCGCGATTTTTCTGATTTTAGACTCGGCTTTTTAGGATCAGCCGACTATAAAAGATCCGATATATATTTAATAATATAAGCTGCCACTTAACTGCAAGGGTATATGCACTTCGGATGCGCCCGAAGTTAGCTTTCCTTTCCTGTTTTAATTCATTTACGATAACAATTTTAAAATGTTATAAAATTCAAATCCAAACAATATAGTCTAACATAACGTATTAATTTTTATTTCAGAAAAAAGTCGAGAGCTGAATTGATTCGAGTTTCAGCTGCTGTGATGGGAATTGAATTTTCGTACGCAGCGGAGACTGCTTTTGTGTCTCCAACTCTTCTTAAAATTGGTGTTAGGCATCAACAGATGACTCTGGTTTGGGCATTATCTCCACTCGTAGGATTCTTTGTATGCCCTATATTGGGATCGCTATCTGATCGATGTAAATTGAACATGGGTCGTCGAAGGCCATTTATTCTTCTTTTGTCTATAGGAATAGTTATTGGTAACTATAAAAACAAATTTAATTATGACCGCAATTGTATTTATCCTTTTATTAAATCTATTATATATATATATATTTTTTACATAGACACTTAGTTATATATTTATACCCTTGCAGAGGGTATTATAATTTTGGTCAAAAGTGTGCAACGCAGTGAAGGAGACATCTCCGACCCTATAAAGTATATATATGCCTGATCAGGATCACCTCCTGAGTCGATATAAGCATTTCCGTCTGTCCGTCGGTCCGTCCGTCTGTTTCTACGCAAACTAGTCTCTCAGTTTTAAAGCTATTGACTTCAAACATTGCACACATGCTTCTTTCCTTTGCAAGCAGTATATAAGTCGGAACGGCCGGGATCGGTCAACTATATCCTATAGCTGCCATATAACTGATTGATCGGAAATGCCATATCTCTGTTGTTTTTTAAGTTAGAAGGATGGGACTCACTTTGGATTCTACTCGATGCCATATAACTGATTGATCGGAAATGCCATAACTTTGTTTATTTTTAAATTAGAAGGATTAGACTTTATATGCGTCCCATTTTGGGCAAACTAATTCGATCTGCCAATTTTCATAAGGATCGGTCGACTATATAAAATCCGATATATACCTAATAAAATAATCTGCCACTTAACTGCAAGAATGTATCAACTTCGGCTTCGCCCTAAGTTAGCTTTCCATTCTTGTTTTTTTCTATTATAGTATTCAATTCAGTCAATAAACATAAAGATAACATAAATATTTAGAAATTAAGGAAATTAAGGATTATTATCCTTAATTATACCCGTTAAAATTTTTCACCTTTGAAGTGACATAAGGAAAGACCAGTGTTTTTCATCTAAAAAAACAAAGAAAAGGCAGGGTTGATAACGCCATCAAACATTTACAGCTGGTACCTAGCTTGTAGGAATCAAGTAGAAACGAAACATAGTCAACTTATCGGTAGTTGGCATGCATGCAACGTGATATACCCTTGCAGAGGGTATTAAAATTTTGGTCAAAAGAGTGCAACGCAGTGAAAGAGACATCTCCGACCCTATAAAGTATATATACTCTTGATTAGGATCACCTCCTGAGTCGATATAAGCATGTTCGTCTGTCTGCCATATAACTTATTGATCGGAAATGCCACATCTTTGTTGTTTCTTTTTTGAGTTATAGGGATGGCACTTTCTATGCGTTCCACTTTGGGCAAACTTATCCGATCTGCCAAATTTCATAAGGATCGGCCGACTGTATAAAATACGAATTATATAAGCTGCCACATAACTGCATAGATATATCAACTTCGGCTCCGCCCGAAATTAGCTTTCCATTCTTGTGAAATTTTAGATGGAATACCTAGAAGGATGCGGCAACAGGGATGAGAAATAACACATCAACGTTCAAATTAATGCATTCACGAAGTTTTTATATATATCAAACATGGGTTCTTGATGCATCAAATTGCATAAAGTTAACCTACTTTCGATTTTCATTTTTGAAGAGCCCAGTAGAATCATTCTACTTGCCCATTAGAATCTAAGAGGCTGGCAATAAAATATAACAACAACATACTTACAAATTAATGTTAAATTAATATTAAATGCAACCGGTAAATCCAAGGGTCAAAGTCGCGATGGACAAAAAAATTCTTGAGATATACGTCGGTTGTCATCTTTGCGAATAAATGCTTAGCATTTACAGTAATCCAATGCCCGTCTCCGCTACCTCTAAGCTATGCACCTACCTTAACTAGCACGGTACTTTCACTGACCACAGTCGTATCAACTACAAAAACAACCATAAACTTCGTTGCACTTTGCATTATCTAAAAGTGTTTATTTGATTGATAAAGTCACATTGCCTATATTTTTAAGTTAAGCTTCCACACTTTTGTGACAAGCTAAAATAAAAAATTTTCACAGAATATATAATAGTTTATTGCACTATTTCATCTTTATATATATACGATAAAAGTTCAATATTATTTCTGCCGCTTTTTAAATTTATTCGTACATAAAATCCCTCCCGGAGTCTAACTCTCTGGTCGCGTAACCCGTTACATCGTTGTTACTTTTAAGGTTGTTCTTTTTCACGACGCACAGTCCTCGATGCAGATCGTTACAGATTTTGTAACGTCTTCACTTGTGCCTTATCTTAACGTCTATTCTCCGCCACAGCGAGCTTTGCTTCATTTTACACGCTCTTACTACTGTTTACATAACTTCCTTCCTTTTCCTTTATCTTAAAGCGAACGGACGTGTTTTTTTTTGTGCACTGCGCTAATATTAATCTTTCTATTTTATAAATAAACATCAGTTTCACTCCGAACTTCAAAGAGTAAATACGTGCAACTAACTTACGCTCCAAGCGACAGCTTATCAGCTTAATAGATCACCCGATTCACAAGTACTTCGTGCTTAATTACAAATAAAACAAAAAATACAAAGAACAATTAAACTTCATTACACATTGCAGGGCCCGAGCCCAAAAACACCGCAATGTCTCGACCCCCCGACCGCCCGTTGACAATGATAAACTTAATAACAAGTGAACCGAAATATATTATTATTAGTAGAACCGACAATGAAACCTTTGAAAAAATATCACCGTTTATTATAGTAGAAAAAGTAGTGGAGTAGTGGTAAAAAAGTAGTAGACTTCGTCTGCAATGGAGAAGTCGAAACTTGCAAGAAAACCAGATCGGGTCTCCTTGTCAAAACAAAAAACCATATACAAGCACAGAAGCTTCTTAAAATAAAGTCTTTTCACAACTTCCCGGTCCACGCTGAAGCACACAAAACTGTGAACTCATCCAAGGCATTATCTACTCCAAGGACCTACGGAACATCGACGGAAATGAAATATTAGAAGAACTAAAGCTTCAAAATCTTATTTACGTCCGCAAAATACTAAAAAAAGACAACAACGATACAAATAAAACCACAGAAACAGGCCTAATTGTACTAACTTTTTCTACAATTACCCTACCCGACAAATTGTGGATAGGATATGAAATAGTTAATATACGACCATACATTCCACCCCCAATGAGATGCTTCAACTGCCTTAGATTTGGACACCCCTCCGCCTACTTTAAAAGCCCTAACCAATACCTTACGCACAAAAAGCAGCAATGCCAACACACAGAACTCCAGCTATAGAAAAAAAATTAACACAACCACTACATCAATAACAAACTCATCAACACCAAATACAATGACCAGACAAGTTATCACCTATTAAAGACTCCTCTGAAGAACACATGGACATCAGTGCATCAACATCATTAAACCACGCGCGTTCTGAATTTTCCGACGGATTAAAACTTAAAATATTCTCAACTAAATCAAATAAGTTAAGCACCACCTTGAAATCAAAAGATAAAAACAACCAAAAAACAAAATATTATAAACAAACTAAAAGAAAGACATCTGACGATAAGTATACAATGAGTACTGATGAAGATTTGGAATTATAAAATTATACAAAATATAATAATCATAATTATTTTAGTTCTAGTTAACCTTAACCAACACTTTATACTTAACATGCTAAAAATATTACAATTAAATGTAAATGGATACCTCAATAATTATAACCACCTACAGATACTCATAGAAAAACACAACCCTAAAATAATATCCATTCAAGATACCCACCTCCACTCTACAAATAATATTCCCATCCCAATAAACTTCACTCTCTACCACATAAATAACTCGAACAACTCTTTTGGCGGAGTAGCTCTCCTACTTCGCAACTCCTTACAACAACAACAAATCCAAATCCGCAATATAAGCTTTTACTCAATCGCCGTAACAGTACATTCTAAAATCAAATTCACTATAATTTCCAGTTATATACAAACCATTCACTCTACAAGAATTACAAGACACTTACAATCACATAAACACTCCTATCCTAATAACAGGCGATTTTAACAGCTGGCACAAAAGTTGGAGATCACAAAATAATAACTTATTATTCAAATTTATAAACCAATCCCTTCTAACCACTCTTAATAACGGCTCCCCCACCCACTTCACCACACACCACACCTTTACATATATTGACCTCTCTCTAGCTTCCCCTGAACTATACATACACTCTAAATGGACAATTGAAAACCACCTCTCAGGTAGCGACCACTTCCCAATCTCAATCCAACTTTTTGAAAATATAACAAGTGACTCCTCCGTCATTAAACCTAAATTCAACATTGATAAAGCCAACTGGTCCCTCTATCAAAAATTTAATAAACAATTTTCCGATGACAGACCACTCAGCCAAAAATAAACCAAAAAACTGCCCACCTTACAGCGCCCATTTATCCATACCACAATATAACCCAAACTCATCCAAACAAGTCCCCTGGTGGGACACCGATCTACAAAAACTAAAAACCAAAAAAAATTAGCCTGGCAAAACATGTGTCGCAATATAAACACAGCCAATATAATAACTTACAAAAAGGCCAACGCAATACTCAAACGAGAAATAAAACAAAAAAAAAACGCAAAGCCCTGCACGAATTTACCTCAGACATAAATCCACAATCTCCAATTCCAACTATATGGAAAAAAATCAATCGATTCTGTGGGCTCAAAACTAACACCCAGATCCATTGTCTCATTAACCCTAGTAATACATCCGATACCCATACAATCAAATATGACATCTCGAAAGCCCTATGTGAATTCTGGTCGAATGCATCACTTAATAATAACTTCCATCCTACTTTCAAAACACACAAAGAAACTACAATTTCTCCCACAGTACGTCCGCTCTAACCCAACCCTTAGAGTGCGATATTTCTAATATTGAATTGAAGAGCGCCATAAACCAACTTAAGGGCAAAACACCAGGTAGGGACCTCATCAGTTACCCAATGATAAAAAATCTACCAGATTCGGTAATGCAAAGGCTACTTAAACTCTACAACAATATCCTCAACGCACACATTCCACAACAATTTAAAGTAAGCAACATTATACCAATATTAAAACCTAACTCAAAAAAGACAGAAATACCTTCATACCGTCCTATATCTTTCACTAGCTGCCTATCCAAAGTAATGGATAAAATAATATCTAAAAGACTATGGTGGCTAGTTAACAACAGCGATAGTCGTCGATAGTTGTCAAATGGGCATCAGAAAGGGAAAATCGGTATCAGACTCTCTAGCAATCTGACTACCACCACCCTATCCAGAAAAAGTCACCTATCAATAATTTCACTAGACTTTTCAAAAGCATTTGACAAAATAGGAATTCACACAATCATAGATGAACTCGTTAATTGGAAATTAGGGCCAAAAATGTTAAAATATATAATAAACTTCCTAACTAACCGAAAAATCTGCGTTCAAACTCAAAACGTACAATCCCAACCCTTACCACTTGAAAATGGAATCCCACAAGGATCACCATTATCTTTTCTACTTTTTGCAATTGCCTATAACAAATTAAATAGAATCATAGGTTTCCACATATCGTTCAAATTTACAGCATACGCAGATGACTATACAATTATAAAAATACACAAAAGAAGAGATACGTCAATAAACATAAACCCACTGCTCACAGACATTCAAGAATGGTGCATTTATTCTGGAGCCAGTCTTTCCATTCCTAAATCTAAATATTTACACGTCTGTCGCAAGAAGAAATGCAACTTCTAGCTACTTTGAATTTAAACCTCAACCACCTTCAATTTAAAAAACGAAAAATCGTTAAAAATATTAGGTATAACTATAACCAAAAATTATAAATGGGACGCACACATAGATCAGTTAGTAATGCAAATTTCTAAAAGACTAAATATTATAAAATGTCTCTCTAGCACAAGCTTCAACTGCCACATCAAAACCATTATTTATGTAATCAACTCAGTTATCATGTCAAAAATTGATTATGGGTTATTTCTATATGGAGAGGCACCCAAATCAAAACTTAATAAAATAAAAACGATATACCACTCAGCCATTAGAATAGCCTTCGGGGCATTTCGCTCCTCACCAATAAACAACCTGCTATACGAAGCTAACATAAGCACTATAGAACAGAGAACTAAACATGCCATATTAAAAAACTTCAAAATGATTTCCACCTCCAAGAAAACGCCTCTCGAACAGATCATTAAAAAAACATCAAAAACAAAACGAATTCCAAAATTTTCATCAACAATAAAAGATATAATTGACCACTGCAAAGCAATGCTACTTGTTGCATCCCAGGATGTAGTAAAGTTAAACAAGGGTTTATAGCACGCTTTTTGGAAATTTTAATATTTATTTAATCGCAAATTTTACGAGCTTTAAAAAATCTTGTTCGTCGCTTTCGGCTTCTTCTGTGACTGTGACGATTAGAGATGGCATGAAAATAGTAGTATTCTCGAATTCGGTGTTCAGCTACCGCCCGCAAATCATTCACGTCCAACACTATTTTGGATAGCTATTTGGTTGCAAACAGCTATTTTGGTTGCTGGCCGCACAATAGTTTGGAAGTGGGTCTTCACTGTAGCCGAACGTACCTGTCCGTCCTTGGCTGTGGCTTCAGCGATTATACGTCCCTTTGGCCAAAGGTTCCTGGGAAGGCTCTCATCCACGAGTACGACAACATCTCCGATTGCTAATGGTGGCCGCTTTGGTAACCACTTGGAGCGACGAGTTATTATGGGAATATACTCCTTGACCCAGCGTTTCCAGAAAAGATCTGCAACCTCATTGGCCTGGTGCCACCGTTGCCTGGCATCCGAGTCCTTGGTGACGACTGGCTTATATCCGTCTGCAGACCCTAACAATAAATGATTTGGAGTGAGGGCATCATCATCTTTTGCGTCCAAGAATACGAATGTTAGGGGACGGGAGTTGATCACGTACTCAGCATTCGTCAGGGCGTTTCTTAGGCTTTCATCGTTAAAGCTGTAATTAGGAGAGATGCTTTTCAATACAACTTTAATTGATCGTATTAAGCGCTCCCAAGCTCCTGCCATGTGTGGAGCACATTCTTCAGTCCTTCTTTAAAAACTTTCTCAGTTGCCTTGAAATTAGTTCCATTATCCGAGTATATATCTCTTGGTGTTCCTCGTCGGGCCATAAAGTTTGAGAGGCACATTACACATGAGCTTGTATCGAGGCTATACGCTATCTCTATATGTACGGCGCGTATAGTAAGGCACGTAAATATCACGCCCCACCTTTTCTTCTTGTGTCGGCCTACGTTGACAGCAATAGGACCAAAGAAGTCCACTCCAGTATAAGTGAAGGGTCTTTGAAAGCTGGCGATCCTGGCTGCAGGCAATGGGGCCATTTGCGGCGCTATTGGGGCTGCTGCATCGTTTTTACATTTCTGGCACTCTTTTCGAACAGACTTGTATGCCACGCGTAACTGGGGTATAAAGAACTGACTCCTGATTATGTTTATAGTTCCCTCATGCAGCAAATGGTGGTTGCTCTCGTGAAAGTGCTTGACGAGGAGATGCGTAACCGAGTGGCGTTTTGGTAGTACTATTTGGTCTTCGTGGGGGTTTATAGTTTGTGACCTTCCTTGGGTTCGAATTATGCCCCAATCGTCTAGGTAGATGTTTAACCCAATAAGCGGGCTCGTCCTTTGGATGTTGTTATTTTTTTGGAGAGAATCTAATTCATCCTTGAATGTTTCGCTTTGCGCTACTTTATAAAGTAGGTTCTTTCCTTGGATAACTATTTCATCGGACAACGTTTTGATGATGATTTCTCCTCGACATTTCGCTTTCAGGTTTTTTACATACATGATGAAAGTCGCTGTGGCACGGTAAAGACGTTTCCAGTTTGAAAACAGTTCAATGTTTAGTTTTAGAAGCACTGGACTATGTACTTTGGTTACTAAAACTACCTGTACTTTGAGCTCGTTATTATTGTTTTCCAGTTGTAGGATAGGTTGATGATTTGGCCACTGGTCTTTAGGTCTTTTCAGGAATCCCGGTCCGCTGGTCCACTGCTCCAGGTTAGGCTTGGCGATAACTTTTGAAACCATATCGGCGACGTTTTCGTGTGTAGGAATCCAGCGCCACTGTGCGGCACTTGTTGTTTCCATAATCTCACCAATTCGATGCATCACGAAAGAGTGGAACTTCCGTGGATCCATTGTCAACCATGACAGGACGGTCTTGGAGTCTGTCCAAAAGGTGCATTCGCCAATGTTCAAGTTTCGTGTGAGTTGTGTTTTATGAGCCAGGCGGACTCCGACGACGGCGGCTAGAAGTTCCATTCGTGGTATCGAGAGCGGTTTCAAGGGAGCGACTTTACTTTTGGCTTACATTTCCTTTGATCACACGCAGGTAGCACGCAGCTGCATAGCCATATTCGCTCGCATCGACGAAGGTATGTAGTTCGATGCTATCGGCGGTATGTAACAATGGTGAGTAATGGCGTGGAATATGCACGGACTTAGCCTGTGACAGTATTTTCAGCCATTTTGTCCAACAACTCTGTGAAGGTTCTGGTAATTCGTCATCCCATCCAATCCCTGATCGCCATGTTTCTTGTAGAAGAATTTTAAGTCCGATAGTGTAACAGGACAAAAATCCTAGGGGGTCATAAATTGACATCAGAACCTGCAGAGCTTCCCTTTTAGTGGGGCGAGCCGTCTCACTTAGTACGTTCCGTTTTAGTTTTGCGACTCTAAAAACATATTTGAATGAATCACTCGTCGGATCCCAAAACATACCCAAAACTTTCTCGGCGTCTCCTAGGTCCTTTGTGGGATGTGTTGTGGTTGACTCTTCATTTAATGCGTTTAAGACTTCGGGTGAGTTGGAGGTCCAGTGTCTGATGTGGAAACCCCCAGCTGAATGTATTTGTTTGACTCGCTTCGACACTTTAATAGCTTCCTCGTCGTCGTTTAGACTATCTATATAATCGTCGGCGTAATGAGCTTGGGTGATGGCTTCATAGGCTCTTGGATACTGCATCTTGTAGTCCTCCGCATTTTTATCCCAGACGTAATGAGCTATACAAGGGGCGCATGATATTCCGAACGTCATTGCTCGCATTACGTAAGCCTTTGGGCTTTGCGTTCGCTCGTCGATCCACAGGAAACGCTGTGCATGGAAGTCACTTTCCTTTATCCTTATCTGGTGGAACATTTCTGCTATATCTCCGCAGACCGATATCTTGCCAACTCTGAATGCCATCAAAACGTCGGACAGTTGATGTAAAAGATCCGGGCCGGTAAGCATGAAGTCGTTTAAGGAGACGCCATGAGATTTAGCTGCGGCATCCCAAACCAGTCGAAACTTACTGGGTTTGTTGGGGTTATGAGCTATGAAAATTGGAAGGTACCAAATATGATTGTGGTAAACTTCCTAATTTTTTAGCTCGATGGCATAGCCTTTTTCTAGCAGATTGTTGACTTGCTCCTGAATTTTTACTCGTAGATATGGTTCTTTTTCAATTTTAGCTTTCAAACAATTTAGGCGTTTTAGTGCATTTGAGTAGCTTTCAGGAAGTACGGTATCTTTACGACGCCAAAGCAAGCCGATTTCATACCGTCCGTCGATTTTTACGCACGTTTCCTGCATGATTTTGAAAGTTTCTTCATCGTCTTTAGAGCGAAGTGTTCTTGGAATTACGGGTTCTACGTTGAAGCTTTCTTTAACGGCCTTATCAATTTCAGTCCAGTTGCATTGACAGTGGTGCATAGAAAAATGTTTGTTGTCTTTTCCTGATCCTTGGACACCCCAGCCTAGCATGCACTTGGATGCAATGGGGTCATTCCACCTTCCTTCTTTTATTTTCCGGGGAACGGCTAACTTCCAATTGTCTGTTCCAATCAGCAACATTGGTTCAGCATCAGTATATGATACAATCGGTAATCTTTGCAGGTGAGTGTATTTATTGGTTAACTCCTTAATGTCCAGCGTTTGCTTTGGTAATCCTAAATTTTTCACTGTGTGTATGTTGTTTAGCCAATATGTTCTGTTGGTGTCTGTGCTAGAGACTCTTATGTTGAAGCAAACGGATTCGTTCTCCCTCCTTGTCGTTTGATTCGTCCACTGCATGCAGATCGGGTCCGGAGTACCTTGGATGTTTAATCTTTTGAATAGATTTTCGTCTATAAGTGTAACCGATGAGCCTTCATCTAGAAATGCAAATGTAGCAATATAGGAGTTGGCAGTGTACATTTTAATCGGGACGATTCGAAAATATTGTTCTCCTCCGGGTGGATTAGTTCGGTGTGAAGAAACGATGTTAGGATTCGCACGGCCTTTGTGCAGCAGAGGGTGATGCCTTGATTCGCATCCTCCGATCTCACACAGCTTAGTTGAAAAGCACCTGCGTCCATGGCTCTTCAAGCATTTGAAGCAAAGCTTGTATTCCCTTACCATTTCCTGTTTCTTTTCGTAAGGGAGCTTTTGGAATACCTCGCATTCAGCGATAGGATGGAGTGTGCTGTTGCAGGCGATGCAATGGGTGACTTCCTTTTGCGAAGCGACGTAAGTTGGTGGATTGTACTCCGAGCTATCTTGGGCATTCATGCTATACTGAACGTGGGTGTGTACGTTGCTGGACCTGGAGTAAATTGATGGTGTCACTGTGGATGCTGCTTCGGCGATTGTATAAAGCCAGTCGCTGAAGGACTTGATCAATGCAGCGCTTGGGTCTTTTGGGTGCATAGCCCAAGTCAGTTTGTAATGGCTGGGCAATTTATCTATTAACTCTCTCAACAGCAAAGGATTGTTTAGGTGGTCATTTAGCTGACAAGCCTCCATGGTGGCACAAATATTCCGTACTGCTAAGGCGTAATCTATGAGAGTGTCAAGTCGCTCCTTATTGATAGAGATTTTTCTCGCCTTTTCTATTAATCTGTCTAGTATCTGATCGGGACGTCCGAAAAATGTCTTGAGCGTGTTTATGACGTCGGGGACCATAACTGGAAGCAGAAGCTTATCTCTCACTAGTTTGAGTGCCTTTCCTTTGAGACATTTTTGGAGTCGTAGCATATTTTCAACATTTGAAAACCCAGCGACACTGGTGCTATTTTCATATGCACTGAGAAACGCAGGCCAGTCATCCGGATTGCCGTTGAATGTCGGTAGATCGGGTGACAGTATTTGACGCGCTGACAGCTGGGTATTTGTAGGCCCAAAGCATGATGTTAGTAGTGCGGCTCCACTTTGTTGAGCTAGTATATTGTACTTTTGTTCGATGCAACTTTGATCAGCCTGTCGCTTTTCCCCCAGAAATTGAAGCATTAAAGTATTATTTTGAATCAAAATAGTTTCATTGGCACGTTCAGCATGGAAAGAAATCGGTAGTGGCTTGTTCTGTTTTTTCACAGCACCGGTTGAGCGTCCGGCTGTCGGAGCGATGTTGGATGGGTCCTGCGAAACGGATCCTTGCGCAGCGACTCCGTGGACAGCGGCTGTGTCGACTTCAGTCAACGAGGTTGGATCAGGTGGTTGTTTACTGCAGGAGACGCATTTCCATCCTTTTTTGTTCTGGGTGTTCTCATCTCGAACGCAGCCAAAGTGGTACCACTTCTTGCAAATTTCACAATGCACCCATATAACGTCTTTGCCGGCACTTCTCTTTTTGCATGCACTGCATTGTGTTTGGTTGTAATCACTGGATATCATGGTGTTTGATAGTTAACTTCTTGTCTTCTTGCAGAAAATATATTTGTTGTAGCTAGTAATGCCTGTTTTCAGCCTTATTAGACGAAGAACTGAGCTGGATTTACGCAGCAAGTTTGATATGTCTTGTATGTATACTTTGTTTTTTTTTTTGCGGTGACTACTCACTGATATTCAATTTCGTGTATGTATGTGGTCTTGCATGTGGTCTTGGAACTTCTTCGTTCATGTATGAATAGATACGTACGCGGCGAAAAACCGAAGATCACAACATTGACGGTTTAAGCAAGATTTTTTAAAGGATGTTGTAGCCCAGGATGTAGTAAAGTTAAACAAACGTATATAGCACGCTTTTTGGAAATTTTAATATTTATTTAATCGCAAATTTTACGAGCTTTAAAAAATCTTGTTTGGCGCTTTCGGCTTCTTCTGTGACTGTGACGATTAGAGATGGCATGAAAATAGTAGTATTCTCGAATTCGGTGTTCAGCTACCGCCCGCAAATCATTCGTTAGCTTCTCTTGTTCTTGTTGGCGCTAACACTAATATACCTTATCCCCATAACAATTAAAAAAAGAATCCATGCCAGCGTGGTCCTATAACTTTACTAAAAAAAACAAAACCTTACACACTTCTACGAAACCAAACACACCTCCAATAGTATACAATCAAAAGTTCCAAGAAATGAAAGATACCCTCAATCAGCACACATTCTTATACACAGACGGTTCCAAGTCCGCCAATGGAGTTACCTACAGCGTAACCACCACACAACACATCATAACACAGCAAATTCTGCCACCTTACTCATCCATTTTCACTGCTGAAAAAGCAGCCATTTTCCATGCATGCAAATATGCCGAAAAACAAATAGGATATTTCGCTATATGCACCGACTCTCTCTCAGCCCTTACAGCACTAGAAAACCAAAATAACTCTACCTACTATATATTAGAAATTAGAAAAATTAGATATGGGTCCCAGGCCACTCCGGCATTATGGGCAACGAACTTGCAGACCAAGCTGCTAAACAAGCACTCACACTGCCATTAATATCAGAAATAAACTACAACGTACTAGATACCCTTAAATACATCAGTAATCACATAAAAGCCCAAAACGACCTTATATGGAACAACACATCTGTACACTACAAACTCATCAATACCAAAAAAAACAGAAAAATATCGAACTTTTAAAACCAACTATATCTCGAATAGATACCATTAAATTTATGAGACTCCGAATAGGACACACTAAACTGACACACAGCCATCTATTCGACAAAACACCTCCACCCATATGCCAACAATGTAACCTTAACTTAACTCTATCACACATATTCCTAGAATGCCCTAGTAGATCTAGGGCAGAAGAAATAGTAGATCCCTTAAATATAACCACAACTATCCAATTCCTAAAATCCATAAACCTTTACAACAACATATAAGCTTAACGTTGCTGTACATAACTAGAATAAGTTCACACATTTATATGTATATAGACTTGATAGCATACCTGTAAATACCCATTCAAGTAAAAAAAAACCGTTATTTTTACAAATATCATATTATGTACTATCCATCTATCCATCATTCTTACATAACACATAGTACATATTTTAAAATAGATTTTAAGCAGAAGGCCATTGTAGCTATTGCTTAACACAAAGCAAAAATTGCCCACTTTATAATTGTTGGAATTTCTTTATAATAATAATAATAAACTCATATGCGTACACTGATCAGGCAATAGCAGATCTCTTTGCACAGTTTTTTCAAACAACGTATTCACCTAGCATCATACAAGCTCTCCTCCTTTCGCACAGCAGTTCGACATATGCCCAACGTGATCCCTATAGGGTATTATGTTCGGACTACAATGATGATGGTTCATGGAGAAGCTCTGGGTGTAGTTTCACTGGACCATTCGCAGGATTTGACAACGGTGTTATAATAAACGCTTATATACAATAAGCGTTAACCCAACAAATCACGTTTTGTCTCAACAAAATGGTGAAATAGCTACACAGATGTTCGAGCATCACACGAACGCGGGTATCGCTCAAAATGCTCAATTTGTAACAGCTCCTAATATGCTGGAGAAAGCTGCGCGAAGTCCAATCCCAACTACGGTTACCCATCTTCACGGTCAAAGTATTAATGCGGTCAAAGTATTAATGCAGTGCAAGCAGCACCAGCACCACCAATGAACGCAGCCGGATTTATACCAAGTAATGCAACACAAACAGTTCCAATGTGGAATACGTCTGGATACATGGCTAATGATGTTGCACACACTGCACCACCAAAGGGCGCGGCTGTATGCATATCGTATAGTGCTGCGCAGACTGTTCCACCTCAGAATGCCGCTATATTGATGGGAAACAAAGTAGCCAACTTTGGATTCCAAGGCAATTCAGCAGGATTTGTACCGTCAGTTGCTAGAATAGGTCTTGTACCCAATGCCAATCCCAACACGGAGGGTTTAAACCCTAACAGTCCAGCAGGATTTATACGAACGAACGATACGATACGATACGAACAAGAAAATCTTCAAAAGAAGACTTCAAAAGTCAAGAGCAGCTGCTCTTGAAGCGGTACGAGGGAAACTCATGGTTCCAGCCATGGCACTATATGCGATCGGTACAACCTGGAGTCTGTAATACGACTAGCACTCGCTGTGCAAAATTATTCTGCCACAATTCTTTCAGTGGGGCTACAGGAGTACCCAAACGACTCTACCCGAAACGATTGGTGCATACATCGATTAGCAGGTGGTGGCAATCTAGTTACCTTCAACAACTGGCTCTTTGGCGTAGCAATGTGCGATACAGTGGTTACGAAACAAACAACGGAAAAGGATATAGGAGGCAGACATACGAAGGAGCGCTTGCTACTGCACATTGTGGCGGAAGGTTCGGACAAGGACGAGCAGAAAATTCAAGATCCTCAAGAATCATTGTGCCCAGTATGTGATGTGTGCACGATCTGACTGAATGCAAAGGATTTTTGAGTATGACAATCAGGAATAGACTAGAAGTCATTAAGGCTAAACGACTATGTTTCTTCTGTTTTGGAAATCATACTGCTCGAAACTGCAGAGTGAAGAAGCCGAGCAATTTTGATGGATGTAAATTGGTGTATAATGTGCTTCTGCACTCGGGACGTCCTACGATAAAGGGCAACGTCGGTTCGGAGGAACTCAAAAAAGAAGAAACCAAAGAGTCGGCACTATTCTTTCCTGGCAAATCGACAAAACGGGCTCTGTTCCGTAATATACCCATCACTTTGCTCTATTAGAGGAAGGGTCTTCCTGTACTCTGATGGAGCGAAAATTAGCTGATGAGTTAGGTTTGGACGGGGCTGAAGAGCAGCTCTGTTTGAAATGGACCGTTGGTTTGACTCAGACTGAAACCAAATCAAAGGTTTTCTGTACCAGTGTATCCTCCGAAGATCGCCCGCACTTAAAGTATGTGCTAAAAGGTGTACGCTCTTTAGGAAATCTAGACCTGCCAGTGCAAAGTATAGTTGACCAAATGCTCAACGGCCATCGAACGTGTATAGGTGTCAAGGCTTAATGATTAATTGGATCATTAAATGATCATTGGACTGGACCATATAACTATTTTCGTACCGCTACAGGTACGAGAAGCTGAAAATGATGAGCTTCGCATAGCAGATGCATACTGGGATGGTCTGTTTATGGGCGGTGCGGACTGGTCGAGATCATTCCTCCCCGTGTACTGCATATTTGTCGGTGTACACGCAGTACTCGAACCCTTGATGAAGCGGTAAAGGCGTATTTTTCGTTGGACTCTATTGGCGTAAGTGTTCCAGTAAAACCACTGAGATCCAAGGAAGACGATCAATCGCTGGATATTATGAACGACACTACTGTTACCGTGTACAAAATACAAAATATATTGCCAATGATCGCCGTTGGGAGACCGGTCTGTTATGGAAATATGAGAAATATGAGAACTACAAAAGGGTGAGTTTGTCACTAGCCGATGTTCTTGGTACATTCCTGTATTCGTAGTGACTAACCCCAACAAGAAAAAGAAACACATATTTTAATTTAATAAAATCTAGAGTCAATGCAGGGGATAATATAAGGGAAAATAAATTGTAATTTTTTAATTGTAATTTTTGTAAATTGTAATTCTTACAATATTTGTTCCAGAAGTAGTTTACAATCAGGGTGTAACAAGTTTACAAGTAGTATACAATTTGAGGGTTCAATTTAACCCCAAAAACCAGCCGCTCAAATCAATGCCGAAATACAAGTAAGTGGAAGCTTAGCAATAGAAAAACAGAACAATGCAGCTGTCCATATTTCCGCGGGCAAGAGCCGAGGCGGGGGAGACGCACACAAGCACAAGATGAGCTAGTGAGCAGCAGTACAAAGCTCTCAAAAGCCCTTGTGCTGCAAATACCAGCAAAGCGCATGGGAAACTGGGAGAAACAAACAAAATATAAACTGCTAATAAAATCGCCACTGCTCATCCGTCTCAGCGTCTTTTAAATCATTTTAACATTTTCGCGGTTGGCTGCTTGGCCCAACATCCTGCCCCCCTTTAAAGGCTGGCCCTTCAACAGAGTCCTTAAGTGGCAGCAGACACAGCCTTGACACCGCACGCTTAGTCGTTCCAACAGCTGTCCTTAATATGGTTACAAGGTTCACTCCGTCACGCCCAGGAATCAGCTCCAGTATCCTGGCTAGAGGCCACTTCATTGGGGGTAGATTCGCATCCTTCACCAGGACTATGTCACCAACAGACACTACGGGCTCAGGAGTGCGCCATTTGGAACTCTGCTGCAACAGCGTAAGATACTCCTCCTTCCAAAGCGCCCAGAAAACTTGTTGTAAGAAGGAGACTCGCTGCCACCCATCCAGACGGTGGAAGTTGAGGACAGTAAGGTCTGGTTCGATGAATGTTTAGGGCGGACCGCCATTTAGAAAATGAGCCGGAGTTAGCACATCGAGGTCAGCAGGATTTTCTGAAATCGGCACAAGGGATCTGGAATTAACGATTGAGGCTATGTGGCATAACAAAGTCCTCAATTCCTCGAAATTAAGAATTGCGGGACTAACTGCACGATATCGGTGATGTTTCGCCGTCTTCACTGCTGCTTCCCACAGACCGCCAAAATGAGGAGAGCGGGGAGGAATAAACCGCCACTCAATAGCATTCGACAGGCCAAATTCGTGCGGAGAAGTCTGGTGATCCTGGCTGAAGAATCTTCGCATCAACTCGATGAGCTCATTCCTGGCACCGACCATATCTGCCTGAGTTTACGTCGCGTACTAATAAACCGTTTGTGCGCGCTCAGAAACGAAGTCGTGGAAAGGTCCTTGACTAACTCCAAATGGATCGCCTTCGTACTGAAGCAGATGAACACGCTCACGTAACATTTGATGGGGCCCTTATTCCGAGACTCTGCCTTGTAGAAAAACGGTCCGCAAAAATACACAACTGTTACGTCAAAGCTTGGAATCCTTCAACCCTCTCGGTCGGAAGATCAGCCATGACATGTTCTAGTAACCGAGGCTTAATGCGAAAACAGCGTATGCATTTGTTTAACACTCCCAATGGGCCAGTATGCGATGTCCCTTGGTGGAGCGTGGATTATGCGATGTCCCTTGGTGGAGCCGTAGCCAATAAGGTCCGGGCGCGAAGTTGGATGGTTGCCCTTTCGGCCTCAATACCTATGGGCCACTCATCGTTGGAGCCACGAAGAAATGGAGGACCATGGGAACAAAGCTGGGAATTCAATAGTTTTGTGGGAAGAGCACCTCTGGACAGTAGATCGGCTGGGTTGAACGCAGTAGCTCCTTTATGGAAGAGACGCGATTAGAAACAAACACGTTAAATCGAGCAGGTTCGTCTTGAATCCAGGATGGGACAACCGAGGAGTCACACCAACAATAATAATCTCCATTAAAAGTCCCAAGGTCAGCAACTTCAGCCATCAGCCTTGCTAGTAATTCAGCCCCAGATAGTTCCAGCTTCGGTATTGTCTGAGTCTTAATGTGTACAATCGACTCTTTGAGCATAACAGTCGACAATCAGACCCTGACAAGACATATATGCAAGTTCCATACGCATCCAAGCTAGCGCCACAGAATCCATGGACCTCTAACCTTCCTTGGCAGGGAATGACTAAAAGAGGAAACTTATTTCGCTGAGTTTGATTAAAACTGGAACAGAATTGCAGCCATTCGGAGATAAGGGATTGGGGAAGGCTTTCATCCCAAGAAAAATTTTCCCTGCACAGCTTCTGCAACAAAATCGTTGCCTTGGTGACGACAAGACCTATCAAGCCCATAGGGTCATAAAACCGAGAGACGGACGATAGATAAGATCTCCTGGTTGGTTTGGCGGTGGGCTGAAGGGATTCAAAGGAAAAAAGCTGAAGGTCAGTAGAAGGACCCCGCTAATCCAAGAGTTTTCGTGAACGGACTGCCATCGTTGAATTTTAAGTATGACTTACTTTCACCATCAGGCACTCCTTCCAAAACCTTTGGAATGTTGGAGCACCATTGCCTCAATTGAAACTGACCTTTGTTCAAAAGGCTCCATATCTGGGCTATTATTTCAACAGCTTCAATTTTCGTTGGGGTACCAGATATAGGGTCGTCTACATAAAAATCCTCGAGGATAACACGAGAGCCAACGGAAAAACTGGCACCTTTATCCTTAGCCAGCTGGTGCATTTAGCGAACGGATAGAAAAGACGCTGGCTTTGTGCCATACGTCACGGTGTCGAGTTTAAAAATCTTCACGTCGTCTTGGATAGAATCTCTCCAGAGGATGCACTGCAGCAAGCTATCATCTGGGTCGACTCTTATGCACCGATACATCTTGCAAATGTCTCCCGTTAAAGCATCTAGGTGAGACCGAAAGCGAAGCAAGGTATGGAAAAGCTTAGGTTGAATTACGGGGCCTGACATCAGGACATCATTGAGGGAATACCCAGAGGATATAGCAGCCAAGCCAAGCTTGGTAGTGGAGCTGTCTTCCGGATGCAGTGATGGGGTAGAAAATACAGGCACTTACCTCGCAATTCCTGCGGCAACAAAGACATGTGGCCTAGATCCAAGTACTCCTTGATGAACAAAGAATATTGGGCTCTTAAATTTGGATGACGATATAGCTTGCGCTCAAGTGAATGGAACCGACGCAAGGCCTGTGAATAGGATTCTCTCAACAGCTCCGCGCTGTGCTTGATTGGAAGACGAACTGAATAAGCACCTGATTCAAAACGGACGTGGTGCATGGCGAAGTGTGCATCGCTCCTCCTTAGTAGCATGAACGATCGGTGCAGTGCAGGCTTCTACTACCCAGAATTGTCGGAGCAGATAATCGAGGCGATCGTCGAAATTGTTTGCAGAGTCAGCAGGAATCACCTAACATGAAGCGGCTAAGCGAGGCTACCCTGGGGTGCCGCCACCTCCAGAAACCACCCATCCAAATCGCGTCTATTGCACAAGAGGCAGACCGTCTCCTAGCTGGATTTGCCCAACTGAAAGCAGTTCATAAAACAGGCTTGCTCCAATAAGCAAACCCACACGCTGCGCTCTGTGGAAGTTCGGATCTGCCAGTACCTCATGCAATATAGATCGCTTCCGATCTTACTACAGTTGAGCTCCTCCAATTCCTCCTGCAGCGTAGTGAATCGCTCGCGCAGACGCTTCTTCATTGACTCGAGGGTCAGAATGGTTGAGTCGTCGGACCTCCCCGCAGCCTTGACCTTCTGATCCAGGACCTCCATTTCCTGACACATAACCTTGGCTCGTCTCCGCAGCATCCTCTTCCTACTAGAAGCGGCAGATCCAGTAGCTTCAGCTCCAGACTCCATTATGCAATCAAATGAAATTTTATGACAACAATAACCAACAGTATCCGCGGCACTCAAATCAATGCCGAAATACAAGGTATCGAAAGTTTAGCAAAAGAAAAACAGAACAATGCAGCTGTCCATAATTCCGCGGGCAAGAGGCGAGGCGGGGGAGATGCTCACACGCACAAGATGAGCTAGTGAGCAGCAGTACAAAGCTCTCAAAAGCCCTTGTGGTGCAAATACCAGCAAAGCGCATGGGAAACTGGGAGAAACAAACAAAATATAAACTGCTAATAAAACCGCCACTGCTCCTCCGTTTCAGCGTCTTTTAAATCATTTAAACATTTTCGCCTTTGGCTGCTTGGCCCATCACTGACCAAGATTAAGCATAGTAGCATGTCTCAAAAAAATTCGAAAGAAAACGGCGTCTGGCTATCTCGAATGAGTTGCTCAAAACGCTGGGATCCTACTTAAATGGACTTCAAATCAACCTGAAGGCAGTATTCTAGTATTCTTCTGAGAATGTTCCTCACATAAATCCTGTCCATGCGACAAAAGCTTTTTTTAGGCAAAACACCAGGTAGAGACTGCATCAGTTACCCAATGATAAAAAATCTACAAGATTCTGTAATGCAGAGGCTACTCAAACTCTACAACAATATCTTAAACGCAAATATTCCACAGCAACTTAAAGTAAGCAACATAATACCAATACTAAAACCCGACTCAAACAAATCAGAAATATCTTCTTATCGACCTATATTCCTAAACAGTTGTCTTTCCAAAGTCATGGATAAAATAATAACTAAAAGACTATGCTGGCTAGTGAACAACAGCCAGCTACTCGATAGTCGTCAAATGGGTTTCAGAAAAGGAACATCGGTATCAGACTCTCTAGCAACACTAGACTAATTGACTACCACCACCCTATCCAGAAAAAGTCACCTTTCGATAATATCACTAGATTTCTCAAAATCATTTGACAAAATTGGAATTCATACAATACTAGACGAACTCGTTGATTGGAAATTAGGACCAAAAGTGATCAAATACATAATAAACTTTCTTACTAATCGAATAATTTGCGTCCAAATCGAAAACACACAATCCCAACCATTGCCACTGGGAAATGGAATCCCATCACCATTATCCGTAATACTTTTTGCAATTGCCTACAACAAAGTCAATAGAATCATATTTCTTCACAAATCATTGGAATTCACAGCATACGCGGATGATTATACAATTATAAATAGACACATACGTCAATAAACGTAAACCCACTGCTCACAGACATCCAAGAATGTTGCAATTACTCTGGAGCCAGTCTTTCTATCCCTAAATCTAAATATCTACACGTTTGCCGCAAGAAAAAATGCAACTTCAGATTACTTAGCGATTTCAATTTGAAAAACGAAAAGTCTTTAAAAATATTATAAAATATTAAAAGTAATTTATAATTATTAGTTAAAGTAATACCCAACACATAGATACACACATAGGGACAAACACATAGATAATCTAACAATGCAAATTTCTAAAATACTAAATATTATAAAATGTCTCTTTAGCACTAGCTTTAGCTGCCATATTAAATTATCTATGTCCGTAATTAACTCAATCATATTGTCGCTATATGCACCGAATCACTCTCAGCCCTTACAGCACTAGAAAACCCAAAAAACTCTTCCTACTATGTAATAGAAATCAGAAAAATTATAACAAAATACAAAAAAAAATACACTGTTATACGGGTCCTAGGACACTGCGGCATTATGGGCAACGAGCTTGCAGACCTATCTGCCAAGCAAGCATCCACACTACCATTAAGAAAAAAACACAGCATACCAGATACACTTAAATACATCAGTAATCACATGAAAGCCCAAAATGACTTAATTTGGAACAACACATCTACACACTACAAACTCATTAACCCAAAAAAACAGAACAACACTGAATTGTTAAACCAAACTATATCGCGAACAGACACCATTAAATTTATGAGACTCCGTATTGGACACACAAAACTGACACGCAGCCAACTATTCAATAAAAAACTTCTACCCACATGCCAACAATGTAGTAATAATCAAAACCTAACCCTATCACACATTTTCCTACATACATTGAACACAGAAAGAAATTCCTCCAAAAAACCTTACACGAAATAGTAGATAAATATAGCCACAACAATCCAATTCCTTAAATCCATAAATCTTTACAACGAAATATAAGTTTAATTCCACTATACATAACTAGAATAAGTTCACACATTTATATAGACCTCTTATAATACCTGTTTAAGTCAAAAAAATCTATTATTGTTACATATTAAATAGTACGCACTACCACATAAGTTTTAAGCAGAAGGCCTTGTTACTATTGCTTAACACAAAGCAAAAATTACCTACACTTTATAATTGTTGGTAATTTCTTTATAATAATAATAATAATAATAAATTTTATTTTCCAGCCGCAGAGTATTCAGAAATAGTTTGTCGCCAATAAAACCAAAAACAATATACCCTACCAAAGCTATCGACTTCAAAATTTCCACACATCTTTCCTTCCCGTATATAAGTCGGAATGGCCGGGATCGGTCGACTATATTATATAGCTATCATATAACTGATTGATCAGAAATGCCATTACTTTGTTGTTTTTTAATTTAGATAATTGGATTCCACTTTGGGCAAACTAATCTGATCTGCTAAATGTCATAAGGATCGGCCGACTATATCGTATAGCTGTCATGCTTATTTAAATTTTAAAGATGCTTGGAGCTGTTTTCAACATTTTATTAGAATATTTATTTGATAGTAAAATTCTTATAAGGATCGGCGCAATATATAAGATCCGATAATAATATAAGTATAATAATATCTAATAGTATAAGCTGCCACTTGCCACATCACCTTTTGGGTTGATATAAGCATGTCCGTCTTTCTGTCTGTTTCTACGCAAACTAGTCCCTCAGTTTTAAAGTTATCGACTTCGAACTTTGCACACATCCTTTTTTCTTTGCAGGTAGTATATTAGTCGGAACGACCGGGATCGGTCAACTATATCCTATATCTGTCATATAACTGACTGAACGGAAATGCCATAACTTGGTTGTTTTTTATGTTAGTAAGATGGGACTTTCTACGGATTCCATTTTGGGCTTATCCGATTTACCAAGTTTCATAAGGATCCCTCGACTATTCGCGGCTGGATTGCTCTTCCATAAAATCCACAAGCGCTAGGCTAGAGCCCCAAGTGTGTATAATGTTTCTGTTTCTGTTGCGACGCCAAATTGCATTTAAGGCTAGCACGCCGCTCGATCCCTAGAGCTCTTATCTCCAAATAATATAACTTTCCTGTTTTGGTGGACAGCCCGTCCCCACCCACGCTAGCCAGCGTTTTGATGCCAATCTCAATTATCCAAATATTCAAAGTAATTTTCGTGTCCTCAACAATTGTCGCCGTCACAGATTGAGGTTCGAGCCGGATCTTACTACTACGAGATGCCCTCTCACAACATTGTGCAGCATCTGCACAATCACCTCCACGAGCATGCCCACGAGCTGCAGCAGCAGGAGATGGCGTACGCCAGCCAGTGGGAGCTGCAACTTCAGGAGCAACAGTAGCTGGAGGCAGCAGCCCAGGAGGCTGCCATGGAGGCCAACACAGATCTGGATCGAGACATAGATCCAATCAGTGCCCAGTCAGTGAATCCTCACCTCCAGCATTGAGCCCTGATCAACTGTTGAGAGCAGTACTCCCGTCACCTCGGAGATCTCGACTAGGCCATCCACCACAGTAACGCACACGAGAGAACCGCCACCCGACCAGAGCTCACCCAGCACGTTGGCCGTAAGCCCGACCACTGCACTCGCCGTAGACGAGGGCAAGAGGAAGAACGCCACCGAGGTCCAGCTACTGCCCTGTAGCAAGGAGTACAAGGCCAACTTGGCAGCCCCCTGCCTGAACGGGGGTCGCTGCTTCCATCATCTGATGGTCAACAGCAAGTTCCTGCACTTCTGCCTCTGCAAGGACGACTACTTGGGGGAAAGATGCGAGTACAAGAACTGGAATGGTGGCTTCGTCTACGTGCCACCGATTGAGAAGCGGAAGGTCCGGATGGCGCACATCTCTCTCGTCCCTCTACCTGCTCTTCGCGGCCGTATTCATGCTCCGGAATGTGCCGGACTATCGCCATAAACAGCAGCAGTTGCACCTGCGCAAGCAGCGCTTCTTTGTTAGGTGTTAGAATGCCTACTATAGGAGGAGGGGGGAGGCCAGGCACTAGGCCCTACCTCCCGCAGGCTCTCTCCAATCTGTACTTTGTTTTGCAAACACTTTTGGTTTCACTCGCATTGGGATTAATTAGATTTTTTGTTTTGGTTTCTTTGTTGAATTCTATGTTGACCATGACCATGTTTTATAATGTGGCTTAATTTATTGATTACATTTAGTTTCTCTTAGTAGGACTCTCTATTTAGTCGCAAAAGACGCACGATTACTATTTTCATTATCATTTTCGTTTCTCTGAATCTGAATTCGTGTTTTGTTTTTGTGTCGCCTTGGATGCGTTCGTTGGAGCTTTTGCTGTAGTTTGTTTGTTGTAACATTTAGTTACGTTTAAAAATTAACCATTTATGAAATATTAAGAACGTACTTAGAACATAATTAGCGCTTTATTCCAATTAACCAAGAAGAGTGGTTTTTTTTTGTAACACTTCGTTACATCTTGTGTACAATTTAGAAATTCTTTTTTTTTTGTAGAGGATTAAAGAAAAAAAGTACGCATTAGCCATGAATTGAAAGGAGGGTGCAAATCCACCCGGGGGCTCCAAAAGGTGTAATGAGATTATTTTTTCTCACGGTTTAAAAAATAATTGGTAGCTGTGTAAATTATTTTGAAAACGACGACGAAAAAAATTCGTGCACTCAGTTTCACGTTATAATTCGCTATTTTTTTCGTATCTAACTTAAGCCTAGTTTATCTATTGCAACAAAGCGGGGCGAATTTGCACAATAGTGAAAACCCTAGCGAAGCCGTCAACAAAAAGAACAAACAGAGGAATTCCCAAATGGATACCACTGCCATTTTATTCCCCAATGAATTCTATTTGGAGCTGATTTGGAAAAATGATTAGTTTAACTGTAAAGTCATTATTAACAGCAATAAGAACACCGCCTGTTCAGATGTTTGGTGCAGTTTCTACAGAGCCGGGAATCTGAGAGTCCTTGTCTAGACGCGATAGATCACTTCGAAGGGGAGAAGGAGTGTTAATTTCTGTAGACTCCAATTTCGCTTCTGAAGAGGTAAAATCACAAGAGTTTTGTGACAGAATTTCTTTGCAATAAATTCATTTTGTCCGGTAAATCTTTATACGTTCTTATATCTGCTCTTACATACCACATTCGTCCGAATCGCCCTCATACTGGCAACATTTGTCCGCTATTCGTTTCGTTTCTAATCTTGTGTCTGATTGTGACCAGCTAGTAGTTCTGGGTGACTTTAATATCCCAGAACTCATGTGGTCTAATGCTGATTCACCATCTATATTGCTTAACATGCACCATGGGCATGTTTAACATGTCACTCAAATTAACCACGTTAGAAATTCGTTAGGTCGGTTGTTGGACTTATGTTTCGTTATTTTTTTTTTTTTGCGCGCGGTTCCCACTGCATTCGTACTGCCCACCTCCCGCCCAACCGACCGAGGGGCGCCTGCCGCATAACGTACGGCTCGAATCGCGGGAATAAATTCGAGTTAGTATGTATAAATATAAGTATAAATAGAATGATTATAAAGAAAACGAGGAAGAATTAGTATGATCTTGAAGGTAGATTAAAATGGAGGTTTTCATATTACAAAGGGATGAACGAGATATAATATGATACAGACCATTGTAGTTCGAACATAAACTCCTAAGGGGATCATGCTGTGCATATGTCGATCTACAATGGCTTAAGAATAAAGGACTAAAATTTCTAGTCCTTCTATTCGGAACGTTAAACTGTAAGCGTGTTAGTAAGTGCTGGCTATCTACATCACCATTAATAAGGTTGTGTAGGAAAACGACACCCAGCATTATTCTACGATTTGTTAAGGAGGGTAAGTTTATTAATAGGAGTCTACTATTATACGAAGGAAGGTGAAGATTTGCGTCCCAGTTAAGTCCTCTAAGAGCAAATATTAAGAAGTTCTTTTGTACGGATTCTATGCGGTCTTGATGAACACCGTATTGGGGACACCAGACACATGAACCGTACTCCAGTATCGGTATATATTCGGTAGTATATTCTTTCCAGAACTTTGCACCTATCTAATCCTAACGATTCGAAAGTTCGTTTCTTCAGTAAGGCTGACTTTAAGAAACTAAATAAGTAATATAATAATATATAATAATATAATTTTGGAATTTGATTGGTCCGATCTACTGGCATGTGAAGATATAAACATTGCGCTAAATAAATTTTATTTAACTTTAAATATATTTTTCCCGTACACTGATCAGGCAATGGCCGATCTCTTTGCACAGTTTTTTCAAACAACGTATTCACCTTGCATGATTCCAGCTCAGCCTTACACTTATAATATCCAATCAGCCAACCTTATATTTTGCCCATCTTTTGATTATAGTGGTGTGTTATCAGATCTTCCTAAGCTTAAGCCCGTGTATTCGCCAGGTCCCGATGGAGTACCAGCATATTTCCTGAAGAACTGCGCCGAGGCGCACTAAAACTCTTTAATTTATCTCTGGAAACTTCGATCTTTCCCCTTATGTGGACGGAATCATACATTATTCCTTTGCATAAAAAAAATCGAAAAATTCATCGCTGCTAATTATAGACGCATTTCTAAATTGTTAGCAATTCCAAAGCTTTTTGAAAAACTTATCGTTTCACATTTGCAACACCTATGTAGCTCAATAATATCTCCGTGCCAGCATGGCTTCATTGGAGCTAACATCTTTTGTCACGGATGGGTTCTGGAATGGCTTACAAACAGACATGATATGACACACTGACTTCAGTAAAGCACTTGATTCTGTTAACCATTCGCTTCTAATAAGTAAACTCAGTCTTTTGGAATTCCCAACTGATCTCCTTATCTGGATTTCGAGCTACTTATCTGGAAGAACCCTACGTATCTTCTTTAAAAATGCTGATGATGTTAAGCTTTTTCTTCAGTATAAATTCACTAGTGTCCAATCTAGACTTCAATCCGATTTGGATAAATTTCAAAATTGGTGTTTTGCAAATAAATTAAAGCTTAATGAATCGAAATGTAAACTCATGTCATTTTATCGATATAGACATCAGCAGGCTACGTACTTTCTCAACGGGTACGCCTTAGAACGATTAACTCAGGTTAACGATCTGGGTGTCCTATTAGATTTGAAACTTAAATTTACCGACCATATATCTACCACGATTAATAAAGCAACGATAGTCAAAAGAATTCAATGACCCGTACATAACAAAAACTTGATATTCGTCATTGGTCCGTCCGATTCATAAGTATGGATCGTGTGTCTGGAGCCCTCAATACGGAGTACACCGTGATCACATATAATCTGTACAAAAAAACATCCTAATATTCGCCCTTAAGTCCTCTAATTGGGATGCAAATCGCCGCCTCTCCCCTTACCATAGTAAACTCTTATTAATCAACTTACCATCTCTAACAAAACGTAGAAAATTGCTGGGTTCTATGCTCGAGTTTCTATACAATCTCATTAATGGTAATGTAGACAGCCAGCATTTACTAACACGCCTACATTTTAACGTTTCAAGTAGAAGGACTAGAATCTTTCGTCCTTTACTCCTTACCCACTGTAGTTCGACATATGCCCAACATGATCCCTTTAGGGTATTATGTTCCGACTAGAGACCATCTACCACATTTTGCCACTTTACTCTGCTTTCTATCTTAAACCCTATATTCAAAATGCTTTATCTAAGCATCAATCTTCCTCGAAACATCTTACTCCTACTCTATTCTTTAAATACCTCGGATCTATCCCCCCGATTCGAGCAGTACCAATACGGCAGCAGGAGCCGCGCGAGAAAAAAAAATAAATTATACTGAATGATACTGTGCTCATGCCAGACTGCAGGCGTGTCTCGGATCTCTGCGATCTTGATTTACGTGGTACTGTTTTTTTCCATGATTAGGGTGATCGGGGAACAAACACTAGTGCAAATCTTGCCAGCGGAGTTATATTTAGATGAACAGGATAGATTTTCCGTCGTCGCGTTCTGCTTTGGAACGACGACAACGCATCTGCTTTTCTATGCTATTTCTGCTGAAGTGTTTGATGCCAGCCTGATGTTGCTGAAGCAGCTCGATGCATTGAGCTAATTTAACCTCAAGGACTTTAAACTTGCAGAGCCACGCAAATGTGATTATGATCAGTAAATCAGTATCAGTATCGTAGTAACAGGAACTTTCTTTCTTTTTTTTTATTTTCTTGAAACACAGTTTTAGGTCGTCACATTCGTACAATGCGACGTCGTCGTGCGGTAAATGAAGCAATTTTGGGGGCTTAGTATAAGTATCGGCGTTTCTTAACCTTTCGAACACCTGAGTTCGAGTTCATCTGAGCTCGTCGCTCAAACAGGGTCACCGCGTGTAGATCAAGGGTGAAACAAATAACTTGGAGATGAACTTCTTTATAAGACGGGATGTTCAAGGCGACCGTACCCAAGGGAACCTGGGGTCGTACATAGTTCAGGTCGACGGTGGCTTGGATGCGTAATAGGAAGTCAGTTCCCAGCAATGGCGCCTGCCATCATAAGAAAGTCGTGCCAAGTCGTTCGGCAGGCAATGACAAGCGTGAAGGCGATGATCCGTTCGCCTGAAGGTCCCTTCAGGGATATGCAGGGATATGGAGTTAACCAAAGAGTCAAGAAATAAAGGCACTTTTTTCGATCTGACCAGTGTTACAGTCAGCTATATCGTATAATAAGAGTTGGAACTCCATCCAGGGACGGGTTACGTCAAACGTTGGTGGCGTTCTCAAATACGCCATCTCCATAGCTTCATATTACCGGGTTATCGACCAAATGTAATCGTAACGTCCTTGTGAAGCGGAGGGTGAATTAGGGATGGGTTGCGGGGCAATAGCTCTTGCCACATGTGGAATGCTGAACGCCGGGGCCCCAGAATTTGCGATGATGGTACCATTCTTCTGTGGTGCCGGCACGGGGTTGGCCGTCGAAGTCGGGCTTTCTAGGATGGGCCCCTCCAGTCCTTAACAATTGTTCTCTAGTCTGTTTACTTATGATTGGTCTATAACGTCTACTTTCTGCTCCAGGCCTAGTGCCTCCACACGATGCTGTAGCTTTTGCAGAAAAGACTAGGGCGTCCATACAGCCGCAATCTCGCGCTGCTGCTGTTCCTCCATATCTGCCATTAATTTCAGTGGTTCTGAAGATTTTTATTTATTTATTTATTTTGCCAATGAACTTAATTTTACATGGCTACTATACAATCTAAATTACATACTACTTAAAAAATGCGAACCAGTAAGACCCTTAACACATGTTTATCTGAGCCCCACTTATTTCGGAGGCTAGGCGGTAATGAATTAAAGAACGATAATGCTCGATCTATAGGCTCATTCACAAGATAATTGGCCCTACGACAGGCCGAACGAAAGGGAGCAAACGAGCGAAGATCCCTCTGGGGCACATTAAAGTTTATAAGATCCCATAACATGGGGCAATCAATGCTGCTAGACACAATATTATTGACAAAGATTAATGCTGCCACAATGCGTCGATCCTCAAGTGTACAGATGTGGAGGAGAAGGCACCGGCTATGGTAAGAGGGTAGAGGATCCACAAACCTTAAAGGAAGAAGCGCAAATTTTAAAAATTTCTTTTGCAGCCGCTCAACTCTATTAGAGCTTATTTTGATATAAATAATAAAGGCAAATAACAAAGGCATATTCCAGCCTCGACCGGACGAATGCGGCATAGACACTGACCTCGAGTACGGGCTCTTGAACTGGTCTGTGTGCCTCTTCACAAATCCCAGCATGGCATACGCCTTAGGCATTATACGGTCTAAATAGCTGGAAAATTTTAAATTCCTCCTTTAGTTGCAAGTTGTGGTTGCTAATTGCATAGGCAGTACAAATATCAAGCGCCCTGTTACTGCAGCGAATAAAATGACATTTTATTAAATTGACGTTAAAAAAAGATTAAAAAGATTGAGGGGGCACCAAGAAGAGACTCAGCGCCAATCCTTATACACTTTAAGGTCATCCGCGTATAACAGAAAGTCGAATAAAGAAAGCAAGAGGAGATGTCATTTATGAATATGATGAATAGGAGCGGCCCCAAATAACTACCTTGCGGAAGGCCAGATGAGCCAATGAAGGGACTCGAGGTGACATCACCAATGGGAACGTGGCATGGTCGGTCTGCCAAATAAGACTCCAAACAACTTAACAAGGAGGAATGAACGCCTAATCTGAACAGTTTAGCAAGTAGGGCTGCTTGGCAAACTTTATCAAAGGCTTTAGAGAAGTCCGTATAAATAGCATCAACCTGACATCGGCGTTCAAAGGCTTCCAGGCAGTGCTTAGAGAAAACAACTAAGTTAGTTTTGATGGATCGCCCAGGCAAGAATCCATGTTGATTGTGAGAAATAAGGTTACGAATCAAAAAACTTTGGATTTGGTAACAGCGGCCAAACTTCTTAGGCATGTCGTTGGGCTGAGCTGCCGTAAACTCAATGAAGGGTTTGATTTTTTATAATTTGTCTTTATTCGTAGGCTTCACAAGCGCCATATGCCCGCTTAAATCTAAACAACCGTAGAAAAGGGAAAGCGCGAAAGATTAGAAACAAGACACGTGTCGGAAGGTCTTTCTTCCTCTTTATTTGACAACTAGCATGCTAGGTCATTTCAGGAATCTCAGCTGTTCCAAGCGGTAGGTGTCGTTGCGTAGAATGGTAGGGGAAGCAGGTATTTTTGTTACAATATACTACTTTAGCAGCTGGTTAAACTAACTTTGGATGGTTTAAGAGGTAACTCTTGACATCATCTACGGTGGCATCCGGGATAAGGCGGGAAACTAACAACCGCTTAAGCCGCAAAACAGTGTGGCATGTGGGATGTCCAACAACGGGGACTTCACGATTATGCACAGACCCTAAATAACATTAAACTAACTTAACGATTCCATTGCATGACTCTGTGAACGATTAGCATTAAGCATGGAATCAATATTAGTTCCACAGTTCCGCGGCGAACTACCTGACTGTGCAAATTTGACTCCTTGTTGACGGAGCTATTCGCGCGGCTCCCGCTGTATACGTACAGCCCACCTTCCGCACAATCGACCGAGGGGCGCTGTCGCATAATGTAACGATCGCGGGAACAGATCCGAGGTATTTAAATAGTAGAGTAGGCGTAAGATGTTTCGAGGAAGATTATTGCTTAGATAAGGCTTTTAGAATCTGGGATTTAAGATAGAAAGCAGAGTAAAGTAGCCAAAAGTGGTAGATGGTCTATAGTCCGAACATAATACCCTTCCTTACTATTAGGAGTAAAGAACGAAAGATTCTAGTCCTTCTACTTGAAACGTTAAAATGTAGGCGTGTTAGTAAATGCTGGCTGTCTACATTACCATTAATGAGATTATATAGAAACTCGAGCATAGAACCCAGCATTTTTCTACGTTTTGTTAGAGATGGTAAATTGAATAATAAGAGTCTACTATGGTAAGGGGAGAGGTGAAGATTTGCATCCCAATTAGAGGACTTAAGGGCGAATATTAGGAAGTTTTTTTGTACAAATTATATGTGATCACGGTGTACTCCGTATTGAGGGCTCCAGACACCCGATCCATACTTATGAATCGGACGGACCAATGATGAATATCAAGTTTTTGTTATGTACGGGTCATTGAATTCTTTTGACTATCGTTGCTTTATTAATCGTGGTAGATATATGGTCGGTAAATTTAAGTTTCAAATCTAATAGGACACCCAGATCGTTAACCTGAGTTAATCGTTCTAAGGCGTACCCGTTGAGAAAGTACGTAGCCTGCTGATGTCTATATCGATAAAATGACATGAGTTTACATTTCGATTCATTAAGCTTTAATTTATTTGCAAAACACCAATTTTGAAATTTATCCAAATCGGATTGAAGTCTAGATTGGACACTAGTAAGTATGAGTGAATCAGTTAAGGCAAGTGGCAAATCCTTAATAAACAATGTAAAAAGTAATGGTCCAAGATGGATTCCTTGGGGCACCTCAGATGTGTCGCGGACTAAACGCGAGGTAACATTTTTAAAGAAGATACGTAGGGTTCTTCCAGATAAGTAGCTCGAAATCCAGATAAGGAGATCAGTTGGGAATTCCAAAAGACTGAGTTTACTTATTAGAAGCGAATGGTTAATAGAGTCAAGTGCTTTACTGAAGTTAGTGTAAATGACGTCTGTTTGTAAGCCATTCCGGAACCCATCCGTGACAAAAGATGTTTGCTCCAATACGTTGGTTGTAGTGGAGCGGCGTTTCATGAAGCCATGCTGGCACGGAGATATTATTGGCTTTCAAGTTTTCAAAAGTATTTTATGCAGAGGAAAGACAGTGAGGGGAAAGACAGTGTTTGCACAGTGCCTTGGCGCAGTTCTTCAGGAAACTACGGGCTTTAGCTTAGGAAGATCTGATAACACACCACTATAATCAAAAGATGGGCAAAATATAAGGTTGGCTGATTGGATATTATAAGTATAAGGCTGAGCTGGAATCATGCAAGGTGAATACGTTGTTTGAAAAAACTGTTCAAAGAGATCGGCCATTGCCTGATCAGTGTACGCATATGAGTTCTTAAATGGTAGCAAAGGAGGAAAATATACTTGTTTACGCTTTGTGTTTACAAAGTTATAAAACTGCTTCGGATCCTGTGTAAGCTGAATCCGGCAGCGGCGAATACAACTCTTATAACATTCTGCGTGAAATTGGACCGAGCTACTAAGTATCTTGATTAGCTCATTGTACAGCCAGAAATTTTATGTTTATTAAAAAGTCTAGACTTGATGTTTTTTAAATTGAATAGGTGCATTGTATACCAAGGCGGATTTGTTGAACCAGACGTATATCCACGGCTCGCAAGAGTCGAAAAATATATTTAAAGTGTAATAAAAAACAAGAATGGGAAGCTAACTTCGGGCGGAGCCGAAGTTGATATACCCTTGCAGATATGTGGCAGCTTATATTATTAGATATATATCGGATCTTATATAGTCGGCCGATCCTTATAAAACTCGGCAGATCAAATTAGTTTGCCGAAAGTAGAGTCCATACAAAGTCCCAGTCTTCTAACTTAAAAAACAACAGAGATATGGCATTTCCGATCAATCAGTTATATGGCAGCTATAGGATATAGTCGGCCGATCCTTATAAAACTCGGCAGATCAAATTAGTTGGCCGAAAGTAGAGTCCATACAAAGTCCCAGTCTTCTAACTTCTAACTATGGCTTCTAACTATGGCAGATATAGGATATAGTCGGCCGATCCTTATGAAATGTGTGGAAAGGATAAAGGATGTGTGCAAAGTTTGAAGTCGATAGCTTTAAAACTGAGAGACTAGTTTGCGTAGAAACAGACAAACAGACGGACAGACGGACCGACGGACAGACGGACATGCTTATATCGACTCAGGAGGTGATCCTGATCAAGAATATATATACTTTATAGGGTCGGAGATGTCTCCTTGACTGCGTTGCACACTTTTGACCAAAATTATAATACCCTCTGCAAGGGTATAATAAGCGCAATGTTTATATCTTCACATGCTAGTAGATCGGACCAATCAAATTCCAAAATTAATTTGTTTAGTTTCTTAAAGACAGCCTTACGGAAGAAACGAACTTTATTACATTTATGTGTAGACTTAAGGTCAATTAAAGTATTGATTTCGATAAAAACCTTAAGAGTGGGATGATATGAATCCTCAGGATTAGATCAGACAGACGATTAGAAACGAAACGAAAAGCGGACAAATGTTGCCAGTATGTGGGTGGTTCGGACGAAGATGATATGTAAGAGCAGGTAACGTATAAAGATTTACCGGAAAAAATGATTTTAATGCAAAGAAATTCTGTAACAAAACTCTTGTGATTTTACCTCTTCACAAGCGAAATTGGAGTTTACAGAAATGAATACTCCTCCTCCCCTTCTAAGTGTTCTATCACATCTAAAAGTGTACTTACTTGGAAAAACTTCGGAGCTTAAGATCTCCGGCTTTAACCAAGTTTCTGTAAAATGTATAATGTGGGATGCAAAGAGGGAACTGTCAGAATACAGTTTGGGAAGTTTACTAAGTAACCCTCTTTTTTGAAGCTGAGGAGGATGAGGTAGAAGGTTGGTCAGTGGCTCTAACATCTGGAAGTTTCCCTCCCACCGGTTTTGTAATTTTTTTCTTCACCGTACTTGGCTAATGTACTTGGATGAAAATGTTCTTTGGCCAAAAGCTGGTGGAAAAAATCGTATGGAACATCTGCACGGGCACACGTATTTTGAAAGATGACGTATGCCTGGTGTAATTATATTTTAATTTATTGATTTCCGCCACTCTTATATCGGCTTCGTTTTGGCTGTTATGTAAGCCGAGAAACATATATTTGTTTCGATGGTGGGATCACCTGCAAGGGTTTTGGTACCGCCGTAACTAACCGTAACTGCAGCATCAGTTCGTACCGGCGGTCCGGACGTTTGATTGCCCTGTTCGGTGACTCTTAATTATTGGGTCTGGCCCGGAGGATACGTCGGACAATTGATCATTTATACTGAGATATTCGAAACCGAAATTTTCCCAGGTCCAGCCCTTGGGGTGGCTAGCGGATATAAGCAGCTGCATATTTGTCGGCTGAATAGACGCCACAAGCACATATCTAAGAGCGGATTTCTTTCGCTTTGGAGACTTTAGCAGTTAAGGACTACAAAACTGTGAATCGAGCGCACAGAGTTGGTTATTGATTTTGCGAAATCCGGTGATCAACTCCGGTTTTAGTCTGTCTTATCAACGACCCCATTTCGTCCTGAACAGCACGACAGCCGTCACAGGAAAAGTGGAGACCAAAGAAGTCTCTTGTGGAGTGCAAAGAATAGAGATAAGAATCTGAGCGACAAAAGAAGCAACACAGAAAGATAAAGAAGCAGAGCAGCGCTATTATTGGAAGAAAATTTATAAATTTATTATTTAACCTCGGATATATAGGTGTACAAAAATTGGATTATAAAAATATCAATAAATATCAATAAGCACCGGTATGTTTATTTTATTATTATTATTATAAAGAAATTACCAACAATTATAAAGTGTGGGCAATTTTTGCTTTGTGTTAAGCAATAGCTACAATGGCCTTCTGCTTAAAATCTATTTTATAATATGTACTATGTGTTATGTAACAATGACGGATAGATGGATAGAACATAATATGATATTTGTAAAAATAACGGTTTTTTTTTACTTGAATGGGTATTTACAGGTATGCTATCAAGTCTATATACATATAAATGTGTGAACTTATTCTAGTTATGTACAGCAACGTTAAGCTTATATGTTGTTGTAAAGGTTTATGGATTTTAGGAATTGGATAGTTGTGGTTATATTTAAGGGATCTACTATTTCTTCTGCCCTAGATCTACTAGGGCATTCTAGGAATATGTGTGATAGAGTTAAGTTAAGGTTACATTGTTGGCATATGGGTGGAGGTGTTTTGTCGAATAGATGGCTGTGTGTCAGTTTAGTGTGTCCTATTCGGAGTCTTATAAATTTAATGGTATCTATTCGAGATATAGTTGGTTTTAAAAGTTCGATATTTTTCTGTTTTTTGGTATTGATGAGTTTGTAGTGTACAGATGTGTTGTTCCATATAAGGTCGTTTTGGGCTTTTATGTGATTACTGATGTATTTAAGGGTATCTAGTACGTTGTAGTTTATTTCTGATATTAATGGCAGTGTGAGTGCTTGTTTAGCAGCTTGGTCTGCAAGTTCGTTGCCCATAATGCCGGAGTGGCCTGGGACCCATATCTAATTTTTCTAATTTCTAATATATAGTAGGTAGAGTTATTTTGGTTTTCTAGTGCTGTAAGGGCTGAGAGAGAGTCGGTGCATATAGCGAAATATCCTATTTGTTTTTCGGCATATTTGCATGCATGGAAAATGGCTGCTTTTTCAGCAGTGAAAATGGATGAGTAAGGTGGCAGAATTTGCTGTGTTATGATGTGTTGTGTGGTGGTTACGCTGTAGGTAACTCCATTGGCGGACTTGGAACCGTCTGTGTATAAGAATGTGTGCTGATTGAGGGTATCTTTCATTTCTTGGAACTTTTGATTGTATACTATTGGAGGTGTGTTTGGTTTCGTAGAAGTGTGTAAGGTTTTGTTTTTTTTAGTAAAGTTATAGGACCACGCTGGCATGGATTCTTTTTTTAATTGTTATGGGGATAAGGTATAGTAGTGTTAGCGCCAACAAGAACAAGAGAAGCTAACGAATGATTTGCGGTCGGTAGCTTAACACCGAATTCGAGAATACTACTATTTTCATGCCATCTCTAATCGTCACAGTCACAGAAGAAGCCGAAAGCGCCAAACAAGATTTTTTAAAGCTCGTAAAATTTGCGATTAAATAAATATTAAAATTTCCAAAAAGCGTGCTATAAACGTTTGTTTAACTTTACTACATCCTGGGCTACAACATCCTTTAAAAAATCTTGCTTAAACCGTCAATGTTGTGATCTTCGGTTTTTCGCCGCGTACGTATCTATTCATACATGAACGAAGAAGTTCCAAGACCACATGCAAGACCACATACATACACGAAATTGAATATCAGTGTGTAGTCACCGCAAAAAAAAAAACAAAGTATACATACAAGACATATCAAACTTGCTGCGTAAATCCAGCTCAGTTCTTCGTCTAATAAGGCTGAAAACAGGCATTACTAGCTACAACAAATATATTTTCTGCAAGAAGACAAGAAGTTAACTATCAAACACCATGATATCCAGTGATTACAACCAAACACAATGCAGTGCATGCAAAAAGAGAAGTGCCGGCAAAGACGTTATATGGGTGCATTGTGAAATTTGCAAGAAGTGGTACCACTTTGGCTGCGTTCGAGATGAGAACACCCAGAACAAAAAAGGATGGAAATGCGTCTCCTGCAGTAAACAACCACCTGATCCAACCTCGTTGACTGAAGTCGACACAGCCGCTGTCCACGGAGTCGCTGCGCAAGGATCCGTTTCGCAGGACCCATCCAACATCGCTCCGACAGCCGGACGCTCAACCGGTGCTGTGAAAAAACAGAACAAGCCACTACCGATTTCTTTCCATGCTGAACGTGCCAATGAAACTATTTTGATTCAAAATAATACTTTAATGCTTCAATTTCTGGGGGAAAAGCGACAGGCTGATCAAAGTTGCATCGAACAAAAGTACAATATACTAGCTCAACAAAGTGGAGCCGCACTACTAACATCATGCTTTGGGCCTACAAATACCCAGCTGTCAGCGCGTCAAATACTGTCACCCGATCTACCGACATTCAACGGCAATCCGGATGACTGGCCTGCGTTTCTCAGTGCATATGAAAATAGCACCAGTGTCGCTGGGTTTTCAAATGTTGAAAATATGCTACGACTCCAAAAATGTCTCAAAGGAAAGGCACTCAAACTAGTGAGAGATAAGCTTCTGCTTCCAGTTATGGTCCCCGACGTCATAAACACGCTCAAGACATTTTTCGGACGTCCCGATCAGATACTAGACAGATTAATAGAAAAGGCGAGAAAAATCTCTATCAATAAGGAGCGACTTGACACTCTCATAGATTACGCCTTAGCAGTACGGAATATTTGTGCCACCATGGAGGCTTGTCAGCTAAATGACCACCTAAACAATCCTTTGCTGTTGAGAGAGTTAATAGATAAATTGCCCAGCCATTACAAACTGACTTGGGCTATGCACCCAAAAGACCCAAGCGCTGCATTGATCAAGTCCTTCAGCGACTGGCTTTATACAATCGCCGAAGCAGCATCCACAGTGACACCATCAATTTACTCCAGGTCCAGCAACGTACACACCCACGTTCAGTATAGCATGAATGCCCAAGATAGCTCGGAGTACAATCCACCAACTTACGTCGCTTCGCAAAAGGAAGTCACCCATTGCATCGCCTGCAACAGCACACTCCATCCTATCGCTGAATGCGAGGTATTCCAAAAGCTCCCTTACGAAAAGAAACAGGAAATGGTAAGGGAATACAAGCTTTGCTTCAAATGCTTGAAGAGCCATGGACGCAGGTGCTTTTCAACTAAGCTGTGTGAGATCGGAGGATGCGAATCAAGGCATCACCCTCTGCTGCACAAAGGCCGTGCGAATCCTAACATCGTTTCTTCACACCGAACTAATCCACCCGGAGGAGAACAATATTTTCGAATCGTCCCGATTAAAATGTACACTGCCAACTCCTATATTGCTACATTTGCATTTCTAGATGAAGGCTCATCGGTTACACTTATAGACGAAAATCTATTCAAAAGATTAAACATCCAAGGTACTCCGGACCCGATCTGCATGCAGTGGACGAATCAAACGACAAGGAGGGAGAACGAATCCGTTTGCTTCAACATAAGAGTCTCTAGCACAGACACCAACAGAACATATTGGCTAAACAACATACACACAGTGAAAAATTTAGGATTACCAAAGCAAACGCTGGACATTAAGGAGTTAACCAATAAATACACTCACCTGCAAAGATTACCGATTGTATCATATACTGATGCTGAACCAATGTTGCTGATTGGAACAGACAATTGGAAGTTAGCCGTTCCCCGGAAAATAAAAGAAGGAAGGTGGAATGACCCCATTGCATCCAAGTGCATGCTAGGCTGGGGTGTCCAAGGATCAGGAAAAGACAACAAACATTTTTCTATGCACCACTGTCAATGCAACTGGACTGAAATTGATAAGGCCGTTAAAGAAAGCTTCAACGTAGAACCCGTAATTCCAAGAACACTTCGCTCTAAAGACGATGAAGAAACTTTCAAAATCATGCAGGAAACGTGCGTAAAAATCGACGGACGGTATGAAATCGGCTTGCTTTGGCGTCGTAAAGATACCGTACTTCCTGAAAGCTACTCAAATGCACTAAAACGCCTAAATTGTTTGAAAGCTAAAATTGAAAAAGAACCATATCTACGAGTAAAAATTCAGGAGCAAGTCAACAATCTGCTAGAAAAAGGCTATGCCATCGAGCTAAAAAATTAGGAAGTTTACCACAATCATATTTGGTACCTTCCAATTTTCATAGCTCATAACCCCAACAAACCCAGTAAGTTTCGACTGGTTTGGGATGCCGCAGCTAAATCTCATGGCGTCTCCTTAAACGACTTCATGCTTACCGGCCCGGATCTTTTACATCAACTGTCCGACGTTTTGATGGCATTCAGAGTTGGCAAGATATCGGTCTGCGGAGATATAGCAGAAATGTTCCACCAGATAAGGATAAAGGAAAGTGACTTCCATGCACAGCGTTTCCTGTGGATCGACGAGCGAACGCAAAGCCCAAAGGCTTACGTAATGCGAGCAATGACGTTCGGAATATCATGCGCCCCTTGTATAGCTCATTACGTCTGGGATAAAAATGCGGAGGACTACAAGATGCAGTATCCAAGAGCCTATGAAGCCATCACCCAAGCTCATTACGCCGACGATTATATAGATAGTCTAAACGACGACGAGGAAGCTATTAAAGTGTCGAAGCGAGTCAAACAAATACATTCAGCTGGGGGTTTCCACATCAGACACTGGACCTCCAACTCACCCGAAGTCTTAAACGCATTAAATGAAGAGTCAACCACAACACATCCCACAAAGGACCTAGGAGACGCCGAGAAAGTTTTGGGTATGTTTTGGGATCCGACGAGTGATTCATTCAAATATGTTTTTAGAGTCGCAAAACTAAAACGGAACGTACTAAGTGAGACGGCTCGCCCCACTAAAAGGGAAGCTCTGCAGGTTCTGATGTCAATTTATGACCCCCTAGGATTTTTGTCCTGTTACACTATCGGACTTAAAATTCTTCTACAAGAAACATGGCGATCAGGGATTGGATGGGATGACGAATTACCAGAACCTTCACAGAGTTGTTGGACAAAATGGCTGAAAATACTGTCACAGGCTAAGTCCGTGCATATTCCACGCCATTACTCACCATTGTTACATACCGCCGATAGCATCGAACTACATACCTTCGTCGATGCGAGCGAATATGGCTATGCAGCTGCGTGCTACCTGCGTGTGATCAAAGGAAATGTAAGCCAAAAGTAAAGTCGCTCCCTTGAAACCGCTCTCGATACCACGAATGGAACTTCTAGCCGCCGTCGTCGGAGTCCGCCTGGCTCATAAAACACAACTCACACGAAACTTGAACATTGGCGAATGCACCTTTTGGACAGACTCCAAGACCGTCCTGTCATGGTTGACAATGGATCCACGGAAGTTCCACTCTTTCGTGATGCATCGAATTGGTGAGATTATGGAAACAACAAGTGCCGCACAGTGGCGCTGGATTCCTACACACGAAAACGTCGCCGATATGGTTTCAAAAGTTATCGCCAAGCCTAACCTGGAGCAGTGGACCAGCGGACCGGGATTCCTGAAAAGACCTAAAGACCAGTGGCCAAATCATCAACCTATCCTACAACTGGAAAACAATAGTAACGAGCTCAAAGTACAGGTAGTTTTAGTAACCAAAGTACATAGTCCAGTGCTTCTAAAACTAAACATTGAACTGTTTTCAAACTGGAAACGTCTTTACCGTGCCACAGCGACTTTCATCATGTATGTAAAAAACCTGAAAGCGAAATGTCGAGGAGAAATCATCATCAAAACGTTGTCCGATGAAATAGTTATCCAAGGAAAGAACCTACTTTATAAAGTAGCGCAAAGCGAAACATTCAAGGATGAATTAGATTCTCTCCAAAAAAATAACAACATCCAAAGGACGAGCCCGCTTATTGGGTTAAACATCTACCTAGACGATTGGGGCATAATTCGAACCCAAGGAAGGTCACAAACTATAAACCCCCACGAAGACCAAATAGTACTACCAAAACGCCACTCGGTTACGCATCTCCTCGTCAAGCACTTTCACGAGAGCAACCACCATTTGCTGCATGAGGGAACTATAAACATAATCAGGAGTCAGTTCTTTATACCCCAGTTACGCGTGGCATACAAGTCTGTTCGAAAAGAGTGCCAGAAATGTAAAAACGATGCAGCAGCCCCAATAGCGCCGCAAATGGCCCCATTGCCTGCAGCCAGGATCGCCAGCTTTCAAAGACCCTTCACTTATACTGGAGTGGACTTCTTTGGTCCTATTGCTGTCAACGTAGGCCGACACAAGAAGAAAAGGTGGGGCGTGATATTTACGTGCCTTACTATACGCGCCGTACATATAGAGATAGCGTATAGCCTCGATACAAGCTCATGTGTAATGTGCCTCTCAAACTTTATGGCCCGACGAGGAACACCAAGAGATATATACTCGGATAATGGAACTAATTTCAAGGCAACTGAGAAAGTTTTTAAAGAAGGACTGAAGAATGTGCTCCACACATGGCAGGAGCTTGGGAGCGCTTAATACGATCAATTAAAGTTGTATTGAAAAGCATCTCTCCTAATTACAGCTTTAACGATGAAAGCCTAAGAAACGCCCTGACGAATGCTGAGTACGTGATCAACTCCCGTCCCCTAACATTCGTATTCTTGGACGCAAAAGATGATGATGCCCTCACTCCAAATCATTTATTGTTAGGGTCTGCAGACGGATATAAGCCAGTCGTCACCAAGGACTCGGATGCCAGGCAACGGTGGCACCAGGCCAATGAGGTTGCAGATCTTTTCTGGAAACGCTGGGTCAAGGAGTATATTCCCATAATAACTCGTCGCTCCAAGTGGTTACCAAAGCGGCCACCATTAGCAATCGGAGATGTTGTCGTACTCGTGGATGAGAGCCTTCCCAGGAACCTTTGGCCAAAGGGACGTATAATCGCTGAAGCCACAGCCAAGGACGGACAGGTACGTTCGGCTACAGTGAAGACCCACTACCAAACTATTGTGCGGCCAGCAACCAAAATAGCTGTTTGCAACCAAATAGCTATCCAAAATAGTGTTGGACGTGAATGATTTGCGGGCGGTAGCTGAACACCGAATTCGAGAATACTACTATTTTCATGCCATCTCTAATCGTCACAGTCACAGAAGAAGCCGAAAGCTACGAACAAGATTTTTTAAAGCTCGTAAAATTTGCGATTAAATAAATATTAAAATTTCCAAAAAGCGTGCTATAAACCCTTGTTTAACTTTACTACATCCTGGGATGCAACAAGTAGCATTGCTTTGCAGTGGTCAATTATATCTTTTATTGTTGATGAAAATTTTGGAATTCGTTTTGTTTTTGATGTTTTTTTAATGATCTGTTCGAGAGGCGTTTTCTTGGAGGTGGAAATCATTTTGAAGTTTTTTAATATGGCATGTTTAGTTCTCTGTTCTATAGTGCTTATGTTAGCTTCGTATAGCAGGTTGTTTATTGGTGAGGAGCGAAATGCCCCGAAGGCTATTCTAATGGCTGAGTGGTATATCGTTTTTATTTTATTAAGTTTTGATTTGGGTGCCTCTCCATATAGAAATAACCCATAATCAATTTTTGACATGATAACTGAGTTGATTACATAAATAATGGTTTTGATGTGGCAGTTGAAGCTTGTGCTAGAGAGACATTTTATAATATTTAGTCTTTTAGAAATTTGCATTACTAACTGATCTATGTGTGCGTCCCATTTATAATTTTTGGTTATAGTTATACCTAATATTTTTAACGATTTTTCGTTTTTTAAATTGAAGGTGGTTGAGGTTTAAATTCAAAGTAGCTAGAAGTTGCATTTCTTCTTGCGACAGACGTGTAAATATTTAGATTTAGGAATGGAAAGACTGGCTCCAGAATAAATGCACCATTCTTGAATGTCTGTGAGCAGTGGGTTTATGTTTATTGACGTATCTCTTCTTTTGTGTATTTTTATAATTGTATAGTCATCTGCGTATGCTGTAAATTTGAACGATATGTGGAAACCTATGATTCTATTTAATTTGTTATAGGCAATTGCAAAAAGTAGAAAAGATAATGGTGATCCTTGTGGGATTCCATTTTCAAGTGGTAAGGGTTGGGATTGTACGTTTTGAGTTTGAACGCAGATTTTTCGGTTAGTTAGGAAGTTTATTATATATTTTATCATTTTTGGCCCTAATTTCCAATTAACGAGTTCATCTATGATTGTGTGAATTCCTATTTTGTCAAATGCTTTTGAAAAGTCTAGTGAAATTATTGATAGGTGACTTTTTCTGGATAGGGTGGTGGTAGTCAGATTGCTAGAGAGTCTGATACCGATTTTCCCTTTCTGATGCCCATTTGACAACTATCGACGACTATCGCTGTTGTTAACTAGCCACCATAGTCTTTTAGATATTATTTTATCCATTACTTTGGATAGGCAGCTAGTTAAAGATATAAGACGGTATGAAGGTATTTCTGTCTTTTTTGAGTTAGGTTTTAATATTGGTATAATGTTGCTTACTTTAAATTGTTGTGGAATGTGTGCGTTGAGGATATTGTTGTAGAGTTTAAGTAGCCTTTGCATTACCGAATCTGGTAGATTTTTTATCATTGGGTAACTGATGAGGTCCCTACCTGGTGTTTTGCCCTTAAGTTGGTTTATGGCGCTCTTCAATTCAATATTAGAAATATCGCACTCTAAGTGTTGGGTTAGAGCGGACGTACTGTGGGAGAAATTGTAGTTTCTTTGTGTGTTTTGAAAGTAGGATGGAAGTTATTATTAAGTGATGCATTCGACCAGAATTCACATAGGGCTTTCGAGATGTCATATATGTTTGTATGGGTATCGGATGTATTACTAGGGTTAATGAGACAATGGATCTGGGTGTTAGTTTTGAGCCCACAGAATCGATTGATTTTTTTCCATATAGTTGGAATTGGAGATTGTGGATTTATGTCTGAGGTAAATTCGTGCAGGGCTTTGCGTTTTTTTTTTGTTTTATTTCTCGTTTGAGTATTGCGTTGGCCTTTTTGTAAGTTATTATATTGGCTGTGTTTATATTGCGACACATGTTTTGCCAGGCTAATTTTTTCTGGTTTTTAGTTTTTGTAGATCGGTGTCCCTCCAGGGGACTTGTTTGGATGAGTTTGGGTTATATTGTGGTATGGATAAATGGGCGCTGTAAGGTGGGCAGTTTTTTGGTTTATTTTTGGCTGAGTGGTCTGTCATCGGAAAATTGTTTATTAAATTTTTGATAGAGGGACCAGTTGGCTTTATCAATGTTGAATTTAGGTTTAATGACGGAGGAGTCACTTGATATATTTTCAAAAAGTTGGATTGAGATTGGGAAGTGGTCGCTACCTGAGAGGTGGTTTTCAATTGTCCATTTAGAGTGTATGTATAGTTCAGGGGAAGCTAGAGAGAGGTCAATATATGTAAAGGTGTGGTGTGTGGTGAAGTGGGTGGGGGAGCCGTTATTAAGAGTGGTTAGAAGGGATTGGTTTATAAATTTGAATAATAAGTTATTATTTTGTGATCCCCAACTTTTGTGCCAGCTGTTAAAATCGCCTGTTATTAGGATAGGAGTGTTTATGTGATTGTAAGTGTCTTGTAATTCTTGTAGAGTGAATGGTTTGTATGTAACTGGAAATTATAGTGAATTTGATTTTAGAATGTACTGTTACGGCGATTGAGTAAAAGCTTATATTGCGGATTTGGATTTGTTGTTGTAAGGAGTTGCGAAGTAGGAGAGCTACTCCGCCAAAAGAGTTGTTCGAGTTATTTATGTGGTAGAGAGTGAAGTTTATTGGGATGGGAAAATTATTTGTAGAGTGGAGGTGGGTATCTTGAATGGATATTATTTTAGGGTTGCGTTTTTTTATGGGTATCTGTAGGTGGTTATAATTATTGAGGTATCCATTTACATTTAATTGTAATATTTTTAGCATGTTAAGTATAAAGTGTTGGTTAAGGTTAACTAGAAATAAAATAATTATGATTATTATATTTTGTATAATTTTATAATTCCAAATCTTCATCAGTACTCATTGTATACTTATCGTCAGATGTCTTTCTTTTAGTTTGTTTATAATATTTTGTTTTTTGGTTGTTTTTATCTTTTGATTTCAAGGTGGTGCTTAACTTATTTGATTTAGTTGAGAATATTTTAAGTTTTAATCCGTCGGAAAATTCAGAACGCGCGTGGTTTAATGATGTTGATGCACTGATGTCCATGTGTTCTTCAGAGGAGTCTTTAATAGGTGATAACTTGTCTGGTCATTGTATTTGGTGTTGATGAGTTTGTTATTGATGTAGTGGTTGTGTTAATTTTTTTTCTATAGCTGGAGTTCTGTGTGTTGGCATTGCTGCTTTTTGTGCGTAAGGTATTGGTTAGGGCTTTTAAAGTAGGCGGAGGGGTGTCCAAATCTAAGGCAGTTGAAGCATCTCATTGGGGGTGGAATGTATGGTCGTATATTAACTATTTCATATCCTATCCACAATTTGTCGGGTAGGGTAATTGTAGAAAAAGTTAGTACAATTAGGCCTGTTTCTGTGGTTTTATTTGTATCGTTGTTGTCTTTTTTTAGTATTTTGCGGACGTAAATAAGATTTTGAAGCTTTAGTTCTTCTAATATTTCATTTCCGTCGATGTTCCGTAGGTCCTTGGAGTAGATAATGCCTTGGATGAGTTCACAGTTTTGTGTGCTTCAGCGTGGACCGGGAAGTTGTGAAAAGACTTTATTTTAAGAAGCTTCTGTGCTTGTATATGGTTTTTTGTTTTGACAATTTGCAATTAAGCACGAAGTACTTGTGAATCGGGTGATTAAGCTGATAAGCTGTCGCTTGGAGCGTAAGTTAGTTGCACGTCTTTACTCTTTGAAGTTCGGAGTGAAACTGACGCATATGACCTCTTCTGTAATCGAAATTGGAGTATACAAAAATTAGGAGTCTCCCTCTGTTGGGACTTGTGCCAGCATCAGTTATTATAATTATTACTAAATAGTTTCTCTCGGAGTAACTAGCCGCAGTGGTCCGCTAATTGCCCGTTATCAGTAGTTCTGTATTGTTTGATTCTCCCAGCTTCGCATGCGCTTTGTTGTTCTTTTGTAGCGCATGCACTTTGGGAGCTTATGTAGAGCTTCTGCGAAAGCTCTTAGTGCACTTGTATTTCGGCATTTGATTGGAGCGGCTTGTTCGGGGTTAAATTGAACCCCGGAAATAAAATTGAAATTGAATAATTGAATCGTGCGTTTAATTCGGCCGCTACCAAAAAGCTGGTAGCGTTACATTTGGTGACCCCGACGTGATCGCGCCCCGGTTTTGATTTGATTTTGATTTTGTGATCATTAAAGTCCAACGGAAAACTTGTTGCTGTGGTTTCCATTGCCTTGCACTTTGCACCTTGCACGAAAAATTGCATAATGGACTCTGGAGACGTAGCTTGTGGCTCGGTTTTAACAAGCAGGGAAAGGCTTTTGCTGCGAAGAGCAGAGGTGACCTACCAGGAGATGGAAGCCCGCATCATAGAGTCGAGGCTGCAGTGCAGAAGGAGGATATCGCCATCATGGTACTGGAGCATTTCGAAATGTTGTTGCGTGATAAATTCACCACGCTAAAGGATGAGTTGGAGCGGCTGAGGTCCCGTGAAATTGAGAGTGAACTATTCGGAAGGTTCTTCCAGCTTGCCGCTGATGTGCGTGTTTACATCCAGATGGGAATGGCCAAGCCAACCTGAACAACGATCAAGATAACCAGGACGTGGCCAATTGCATCTCTTCAATGCCCCCGCTATCCACCGCTCCCCCAGAGGTCGCTATTTCGACATCGCACCTGGCAGTCGTCTGCGATGGCTTTCCTGAAGCTGCTCTTCCGAATCCCTCATCTGACCTGCGATTTTGTTCATTGTCACCGCTGGCGACTAAGTCAGCGTCCAGGTCTGACTCCATTCTGGAATATAACCTGCACCCTTTCAACTGTCGACGAGTCTGCTACAGCAATCGAAAAGTGCGCCTCCGCCCGGGCAATCCCGGAAAGAAGTTCCCCGTTACTCTCGGCACACTATTTGTGAAGACTGCCAGCTCTCCGGATGCAGACGGTTATTTTGCTATTGACGCTGACAAAGCCAATAGGCCTTTTGTTACGGCTGCTGCCAAGATCGCCGTTGCCAAGTTCATCGCTTCTAGAATTGTGTCGGGAGCGGCTGCACTCTCCCTGGATCTGGATTCTGCAGTCGGCGTCAATACGCATCGCAGTCAGCAGTTACTTCGAGTGGTGGTCGTACCTCAAAGGAACTCTTTGGATGTATTATTAGCGTCTGGCTCAAGCGCTCGCTGGATGACTCCGGGTCTGGATGGACACGACAGCCTACAACCGAGAATTCTAGACCTTGGGATCATAAGCAGAATCGAGATGTCACTTGCCCCTCCGGATTGTTGTTGAAAATTGAATTGCCATCGGGGGGAGGATGTTGGGACTTGTGCCAGCATCAGTTATTATAATTATTGCTAAATAGTTTCTCTCGGTGTAACTTGCCGCAGTGGTCCGCTAATTGCCCGTTATCAGTAGTTCTGTATTGTTTGATTCTCCCAGCTTCGCATTCGCTTTGTTGTTCTTTTGTAGCGCATGCACTTTGGGAGCTTATGTAGAGCTTCGGCGCAAGCTCTTAGTGCACTTGTATTTCGGCATTTGATTGGAGCGGCTTGTTCGGGGTTAAATTGAACCCCGGAAATAAAATTGAAATTGAATAATTGAATCGTGCGTTTAATTCGGCCGCTACCAAAAAGCTGGTAGCGTTACACCCTCCTTTTCGCAGAAGCCGATTATATCTAAAAATGGTGTACTTATTTCGAAAAAATTCGCAGCTAAATCTCCGGCTTTAACCAAGACCTTAATGTGGGAAGCAAAGAAAACTCTATCAGAATAGAAGAGGGAGTTTAGGAGGAGGTACAGGAGGTATAGGAAGGAGAACGAAAGCCTCTAGTATTCTGTTAGGTTAGAGTTTGTGAAATTTGAATTTATGCGTATTTAAATTTCGTTATACCCACCTTTATCAGCTGTTTTGTTCATAGAGAGCTTGCTAAGGTTATTGTTCTCCCGGCAAATGTCCCTCAATCACATTTTCTTATCTTTCTTTGTTGGACCAATGGCTTTTATTACTGCAACCGCTCGTGCTTTTTTTTGGCGAAAAGAGAGGCTTTTTATTTACTTTCGGTATTTGAGAAAACACTCACATGTCTAGTGTTGAGATTTGGGAAGAGACTGTGTGTTCTCATTGGCTATCTTAGTTTTGTATATCCCTACACTAGTACCAGGCCTAAACCTTCTCCCTTACCGTCCAGCTGTCTTATGGTCGCAGGGTTTTGCAGCTTCAGTCTCTATTAAGCTTAAAGGTTTACTTCCAAAGTATATAGGGAATGAGCACCGAGTCGGGCTTGATGCTCTAGAACTCATCAGTCTGCGGTTTTTATGTAATCGTTTTTGTGCAAACCTAGCTCAACAACAAATTCAGTATCTTCCAGTTCTTTGAGCCCTTCTTGTAGCAAGTATTTCAGAAAAACCGAGATGCATCCAGCAAACACTGTGTATAGGGAGGTGGGGTGATTACCGGTTGCTAACCTTTTAACTTCATAAGCTAGTCTATTCAGTCCAGGATGTCCTGCTCGCTTCATCTTTATAGAATTGTATATCTTGTATATATTTTCAAATAACGCATTCAGTACCTGTCAAGCGCATGTGGAGAACACGCCAGTGTCTGTGCTGGACGGTGTAACTGGCGATTGCAAATGTGGCAAATCTGTCACCTGGTCTCGTTGTTAATGATTAATCACCAGTTCTTGATCTTATATTTTTATACCCGGTGCTGTAAGAGTACCGACAGAGTACCTCTTGTGTTTGTTTTGACAAACCGACAGAGTTGTTTTGTAGTCGCCCAAATGTATTTAATAGGGAGAAGGAATTATCTCCAACTCCATAAAGCATATATATTCTTAATCATCATCAACAGCCGAGTCGATTTGGCCATGTCCGTCTAGCCGTATGACCGCGTGGCTCTCATAGACTATAGAAGATAGAGCTATAAGATTTTGCACGAAGATGTGAATAAAGCGTAGGATGTAGGAAAATGGACGTAAAGCGTCCATTTTTTTTCTTCAAATTTTTGCCCTTTATCGCCCCCAAAAATTGCACATGTCTTTAGCCAGTTTAAGAAAGTATTTTTAAACTTAAGTGTTTTTTAAACTTTAAAAATTTGTAATGCCGAACTATTTCTATACCTATTTCTATCTGGAAATAAAGTTCAGCCGATTTTCAGAGGAATTATATTTATTTTTTTTAGGCAGAAGAAATAAAGCGACCACGAAGCGACCACAAATTTGTCAACTAATAGACTTAAACTTCCCAACTTAGCCTTACTCTTAATTATAATTAATTTAAAATTACAGATAATTGTTACATTTAATAAATAAATAGTGTGACCTTTTCGCCCACAATTGAATAAACGGAAGCTAACTTTACAAATTCAAACCATTGCATTACAAAATTAGGTGACTTGGCCAGCAAATGGTCTTGCGCGTTAAAAAAAAAACAAGCTTATTGGCTGATGAGAAAGCCTACAAACTCCTTAAGTTAAGTTATTTGCTGAACACATTATTTTCTGTTTCCGTTTGCCAGATATTAACAGATTTTAAATTTAAATATATTGAAAATATATTTGTTCAAAATCTCACTAGCGACTTTTCCCACTGCGTGATCACTGAACCACTCAACTAAAAATTAAGTGCGTTATCGTATGGTCATTGAGATTTTTCAAATAAAAAAGATGAAACTATTGCACACATATTGTATAGCCACTGTACCAAGAGTACTTAAAGGGTACACACTGTAACACTTTGTTGCAGTGTAAACATAACTCAAATGGTCGAAATATGAACCGATCGCTATGCACACAGAAAGTGCTAGCGCCGGCACAATTGTAACACGAACGGACCTCATGTGCATATACCTCGCGCTCCCCCTTAAGAGAGCATAGCATATATACATAAGCATATACATACATAGCCTCTTTCTGCCGCCGCCTGTGGGCAGCGCAGCGACGAGACTTTGCCTTACTTAGAATTAAAAGAATAATGTAAAATCAGACAATATAAAAACGTTGAAGCGGCACCATTGCTGCTCCAAAAACTTAAAAGGAGAAATTCAATAAAAACATAATCCAAAAAAAAAACATAAGCCAGTGCAGACCGAATAAAATTTTGTTAATTAAATTACAATAACTGGAGGACTGACCATAAGTAATGCAAACCAAACGTTCTTGAAATTTTCTGCACTTGAATAAACTGCTGGAAAAGCCATCAACATAAAAGCTATCGCGAGGCGGCAAGAGGCGGCTGTGGATAAAAGTCTGAGTGAGTAGAGTCAGAGTAATGGGCAAGCAAGGAGGTCAGAAAAATAAAATAACCAAAGGAATATTACATAGACACATTAAGTGGCTATTACACACTCAAAAAACGCCACCCACATGGGCAACGGCACAAAAGCTAACAGAAGGCTTTATTTTTTTAACGAAAGCCTCCGGATAAGAAAGCTGAACTCTGTAACTCACTCAGCCAAAATAGAAACTATAAATGATTCAGTAATTATAAAACCACCTTCCACAAAGCCTTTGCCAAGGAAGCCAGACAACTGCCTCAAGGATTGCCCTGGACCGCTGTACTCGGCATATTGCGAGTTTACATGCGGAATACAAAAAAACCTGTGCAAGAACCAGCACCGGTGCCCCAACTAGAAGCAGCAGCCTATGCAGCCAGCACCGGCACCGTCAACTAAAAAATACCAAGTCAGACCCGGAACAATGAACCGACAGCGCTACAAATAGCGCACAACAACAATTACTCCACGCACAACCCGCGTTTGACAAGAATAAAATTTATCTCAAGCGCAAAAATAATCCCGACCGTTCGCTATGAAGTGAAGGAAGAGAGTAATGCACTGCCTTGCATTATTAATGTACTGCGTTACAAATTATAAACGACTTTATGTAAAATTGAGCGGAGCGCGTAAAGCTATACAAAACGATAGGTACGAAAACCTGTAAAAGCTTTTTATTTACTTTCGGTACTTGAGAAAACACTCACATGTCTAGTGTTGAGATTTGGGAAGAGACTGTGTGTTCTCATTGGCTATCTTAGTTTTGGATATCCCTACACTAGTACCAGGCCTGTACCTTCTCCCTTACCGTCCATCTTTCTTATGGTCGCAGGGTTTTTCAGCTTCAGTTGTATTCGATAGGTACGAAAACCTGTAAAAGTAAATGCAAAGTAATTCAATAAGTAAATATTCTGAAGAAACCGTCAGTTATAATTATAGTCCAAATATACATATTCTAAAAATGGCAATAGTTGACGTTAAGCCGGTGGACTTCACTGCTAACGTTATTAATAAAGTAAAGCTAAACAATATTAACTTAGAATTAATACACACATTGCTAATAATAATAGTTGTTATAATGTGCGCATACTGTTTTGATAAACTATATAAGTTACATAATAAATGTCTAAAAAAGAAATATATGAAATATATTTGCCAGGCAAATGATATGGACAAAATTTAATAAGCAAAAAAAATTAAGAGCGCAAACAACATTAATAATAATAATAAAAAAAAAATTGTTGTCAACTCTTAATATTTAAGAAAATATAAATAAATAAATACAACTAAAAATATATATATAGTTAAGAATGGCTTCATTAAAGACGATTAGAGAAACAAATTATAGGGACCCTTATTTTAAAAAAACAATCCTGCAATTAGTTTCAGCGATTTCTGTATTCATGTCCATAATACAATGGAATGGAATGAATTATATAAGAAAATAAATAACATAAAAACGGACTTCGACAAATCAAATAAGTCACTTACTCAAAACAGGCCAATTCAAAAGATCACTATTAAAAAACATAGGGAAATACTAGTAAAATGGTTTAACAAAATTAAATCAAGATCATTTGTCTCAAGTATTACCAGTTGTTATCAGACTACGATCTAATTTAATAAAAATTAAACAAAGTTCAATTTAGATATATCAGTACCGACCATACTTAACACTTATCTAACAGTTGAAACTGGTGATTAACCGGAATCAACAGAACAAACAGACATTGACCAAATAGAACCAAAGAAACTTACAGATTTAAAACTTATAATAGAAGAGCAAGATTTAAATAATCTTACTATTCCAGCTATATTAATGCCGAGTCTAGATAATTCTACAGATTCTGATGATAGTTCAAGCATAATAGAGGATAACATAAGCAACAATATTACAATGCCACAATCTTATATTGAACCAAAACTGATAACTAGTATCTTGAGTATACTCATACCAAAATCAGTTTTGGTTGAACAGATGACAAAAGCTTTAGAAGGTGCATATATAACAGACGGACTACCTCTAGAGTTAGCCAGAAGTTATTCCACTCAGCATGCAATTAAAGCAATGACTAAAAATTGTACAATCGATAAGGTAAAACTTATTATGCAAGCTGGTACCTTCAATACTATGAACGATGCCGTCTCAAAATTTGTAAATTGTTGCACAGAAGCTACTGGACAATCAAACACTTTCCTATACTACAAGAACTATCCACAGCGCGGCGCAAATCGCGGACGTGGAAATTATAGAGCCAACTTTCGTTATTATCATAATGACCACAACAACCACCAGAATAACAATGGGAGACGAGGCCAATATAGAAAAAACTATAGAGGCCGTGGTAACAACTTAGAGTTGCCCAAAATACATCGGGAACCTCCCAAACCCTTTAAATGTTCAGCAGCAACAGATGCAAGAATTCACACTATTAATCTCAGCCAAAATATATTCGTTCAATTTATCAATTTAGCTACTGGAAAAGAACTTGTATTTCTAATAGACACAGGTGCAGACACATCCCTTTTAAAAGAAACTTCTGATATCTTTCACGACATCCAAGATAATTATATTATAGACATAAAAGGAATAAGTCAAGAAATAACCAAATCCAAAGGTCTGGTTTCTATTGAAATACAGACGACTAAATATATAATTACACACGATTTTCATATCGTGACTTTTCAATTCCCTATTCCATGTGATGGAATACTAGGAATCGATTCTATTAAAAAATACAACTGTCAGTTAGACTTTAAGCCATCTGAAGATTGGCTTATAATTAGACACAATAGCTTAAAATTCCCAATTAATGTACCAATAGGCCACAGTTCTGGCAACAATTCAATACTTCTGCCAGCAAGATCCCAAGTTATTCGAAAAATACAACTTTATTCAAAAGAAGACAGTGTATTAATTCCAAATCAAGAAATTATAGAACTAAGGGTTCTATAAGAGTTCAATCCTTCCGAAGGGATTGTTGAACCATCCGTATCCGAATATAATAGCCCATTGTTACTTGTTCCTAAGAAACCATACGCCGGGTCAGAAGTAAAGAAATGGCTGTTAGTGATTGACTATCGCCAGATTAATAAAAAATTACTATCTGATCAATTTCCACTACCTAGAATTATGATATCTTGGACCAAATAGGTCGAGCAAAATACTTTTCATGCCTTGACTTAATGTCAGGATTCCATCAAATTGAACCAGGAAAAAGTTCCTGAGATATAACGTCTTTTTCAACGAGCAACGACTCATATCGCTTTACGCGATTACACTTTGGATTAAAAATAGCTCCTAACTCATTTCAGAGAATGATGACTATTGCATTTTCTGGACTAGAAGCTTCTCAAGCATTCCTTTATATGGATGACTTAATAGTGATCGGTTGTTCCGAAAAACGTATGCCTAAGAACTTAACGGATGTTTTTGAGAAATGTAGGAAATTTAACCAGAAGTTACATCCAGAAAAATGTTAATTATGCATGAAGTAACTTTTCTAGGTCATAAATGCACTGATAAAGGAATACCTTCCTGAAGAAATATGATGTCATTATGAACTACCCAGTGCCGCACGACGCGGACAGCGTTTCGTAGAATTTCAGTGCATCAGTGTCTGGAAACAAATATTTTGTATTTATAAATCGTTTAATAATATAAATAATTACATAATCATTTAATACAATTGTTATCCGGTCCACTTGCAAGTGCATTCGCCTCACACAAGCATTCATATATATATATATATTCCGCATCTCAGTGTTACGTTTGTGAGCGCACAGTGGGATAAATCGTTTACGTCGCGCACAATTATAGTTATATATAATAAAATAAATTATAAGTTCAATAATAGTGGCGATAAACTGCAGCGGCGCCGTCACAGGAGAACCCACTCCATCTAGGAGTGCGATTTTAAAATGCAAGGCAAAGGGTATCCTCCAGGATTTGAAGAGTATGCAAGGCGCCCTCCAGCCAGTGTCCAAGGGGAAGATGCCATGCTGCATGTGCGTCACAGCCAGTTAGTCGCCATGTACGAGGATTTTAAGGCCATCCAGCTTGAGCTTGAAGAGTTGGATATTGCTGAGATAAGCAGCGACTTGCGATGGACAGTGTCTAGGCTTGTAGCTACGGAGTTTTCAGTATTGAGGTGGACCCAGCGCTCAAGCGGAGTATTCAAGCCTTGCCTCCTCTTCCTACTTTCAGCGGAGGATATTCAGAGTGGGCTGAGTTTCATTCGGTCTTCTCGATGATCGTAGGCTGCAATCCTTATATAAGTAAGGTGGAAAAGTTTCAGAGGTTGCGATCTTCTCTTCAGGACTCCGCTTTAGAGGCAGTCCGTTCCTTGAAAATCTCCGAGGAGAATTATGATGTCTCAGTGCAGCTTTTGGAGGAACGATTTAATAACCGTCGGTTGATATTTCAGGCTCATGTGAACGAGATTCTGGGCCTCAATCTATTGGAAGGTGGCTCAGTGGCAGCGCTTCGAGGGCTGTCCGATAAGTTCAATGCCCATATGCGAGCCTTAAAAAATTTGGGGACGACAGTTCAGATCGCCGGCTGCATCATTGTCCAGGTACTTCTTCAAAGTTTGGATCCAGCTACTCAGGCCAAGTGAGAGGAAGGTCAAAATGCCTCGAACACGGATCTCATCCCTACTTGGGAGTCGATGGCAGAGTTTGTGGAACAGCGTTGCAGGACTTTGGAGGCTATGGATGTGGCCTTGGCCGCTTACGTGCCGGACACTCAGGTGGGACGACGTAGAGTCGCAAATAACAGTAGAGCGTCCTTTATTATTACTAATTCACCTGCCTCTGCCTGTTTATTATGCGGTGGGTGGTCCCATGTAGTTTTTGCATGCCCAAGATTTGAAGTTACAGTCTTCCAGCAGCCAGCTTTCGGCTGTGCCGTTTACGTCAGCCGAGTGCGCCGAGCCAATTGGCGCATTGGCGACACTGGCTTCGCAACAGACGAATTCTCTGTCGATGTGCTCCTGCGGTCCCGTTGCTAGGAATATTCGGCCTTTGTCAACGTTGTCATCGCCCCCAACATCACGGATCTCCAACCTAGTTTCAGCTTGGACGTCTCCAGCTGGAATATTCCGGCCGACCTCACATTAGCCGATCCAAAGTTTTTCCGGCCACAACGTTTCGATTTGCTTATCGGAGCCAGTCTATTTTATGAACTATTGTGTGCTGGGCAAATCCAGCTTTCAGCTGGTCTACCGTTGTTGCAGAAAACACGCCTTGGATGGGTTGTATATGGGGGCGGTTCACACGTGGAGAGAAGGTCAATCACGCCCACAGTGGCCTTTGGGGAGAAGTATGGATCGGGATAGAGTGTCTCAAGTGGCCGATAATAGAACCGCATCTGGAACTACCAAGTGCGAAGTGACTAAGTTTCGCCATAATAATCGCAAGATATGATGTTAGCGATTTATATACTAATGGGATTATTGACTTAGGTCAATTAATGAAATCGGCCAACTAAAACTGGCACCGTGGGAAAATATCTTTGATTAAATATCAATCGATACTTTCAAAAATATGGGCAATAAAATATTAAAACCGTTAAGAGTAGCGCTTCTCAACCCGGTGTCCCAAATAAAATGTTTAAAAGAAAAAGAAGCAATATTGTCTACATTTTTTTTAGCAAGCCTAAAAAGTTACAAAAATTTAATTTTTGGCTGTCTTCAAAACGAAATCGAACACACACACACATGAAACCTTGTATGTGAATGTGTGAGCACGCATACATATAAAGATCAATTTAACCGCGGATCAACCTTCTTGATGATGCGCCCCTCAGCGACTGAACAACCAAAAATTTTCAGTGAGATTATGAGCGTAAGAAAGAGCGTAAGCATGAGAGTAAGATTCTCTCTGGGGCCTGCTGGGGCCTGCCACAAGAAATTTTTGCGTCCATTTTCGTTGTATGAAATGGGTAGTCTATATGTTGTATGGTTAGTGCCGGCGCGTAAGCGGCCAAGGCCACATCCATAGCCTCCAAAGTCCTGCAACGCTGTTTCAAAAACTCTGCCATAGACTCCCAAGTAGGGATGAGATTCAAGTTCGAGGCATTTTGACCTTCCCCCCACTTGACCTGAGTAGCTGGATCCAATCTTTGAAGAAGTACCTGAACAATGATGCAGCCGGCGATCTGAACTGTTTTCCCCAAATTTTTTAAGGCTCGCATATGGGCATTGAACTTATCGGACAGCCCTCGAAGCGCTGCCACTGAGCCACCTTCCAATAGATTGAGGCCCAGAATCTCGTTCACATGAGCCTGAAATATCAACCGACGGTTATTAAATCGTTTCTCCAAAGGCTGCACTACGACATCATAATTCTCCTCGGAGATTTCCAAGGAACGGACTGCCTCTAAAGCGGAGTCCCGAAGACAAGATCGCAACCTACGATCGTCGAGAAGACCGAGTGAAACTCAGCCCACTCTGAATATCCTCCGCTGAAACTCTTCAAGCTCCCCGTGGATGGCCTTACTAAACCCTCGTACATGGCGACCAACTGTCCGTGACGCACATGGAGCATAGAATCTTCCACCTTTGACATTGGCTGGAGGTCGTCTTGGATCCTCTTCAAATCCTGGAGGATAAAATAAAAAATTATAATAAAATTGTTTCATCATTAACACAATAATGCATACCCCAATTTTCTTAGGCTAGCAAGCCTGAAAAGTTACAAAAATCTAAATTGTGGCTGTCTTCAAAACGAAATCGAACACACAGACATGAAACCTTGTATGTGAATGTGTGAGCACGCATACATATAAAGATCAATTTAACCGCGGATCAACCTTCTTGATGATGCGCCCCTCAGCGACTGAACAACCAAAAATTTTCAGGGAGATTATGAGCGTAAGAAAGAGCGTAAACATGAGAGTAAGATTCTCTCTGGGGCCTGCTGGGGCCTGTCGCAAGAAATTTTGCGTCCATTTTCGTTGTATGAAATGGGTAGTCTATATGTTGTATGGTTAGTGGCGCCGGGCACTCAGGTGGGAAGCGTAGAGTCGCAAATAACAGTAGAGCGTTCTTTATTATTTCTAATTCACCTGCCTCTGCCTGTTTATTATGCGGTGGGTGGTCCCATGTAGTTTCTGCATGCCCAAGATTTTTGTCATTGCCCCTGAGAGCCACCTTAGCGAGGCTAGGCGACTAGGTTTATGTCGGAAATGTCTCCAAACTGGCCATCACCTGCTGAGTGCCTCGCTGATAATTGTCGCAGTTTTGGGAGGAGGCATCACAGTCTGTTGCATTTTTGGAGTTACAGTCTTCCAGCAGCCAGCTTTCGGCTGTGCCGTCTACGTCAGCCGCAGCCGAGTGCGCCGAGCCAATAGGCGCTTCACCATCCACGGCTAATGCACTAGTTACCCAGCGGTGAGATAGCCTTACTGGCTACAGCGAACATTCTCGTTCGGAGTCGCACTGGAGTTTTTGTTCCATGCCGAGCATTATTGGATTCAGGATCGCAAGTGCACGTGATAACTTCCCGACTGGCTAGTCTGCTGCAGCTTCCTAGACGCAAATCTTACATGGCAGTGTCTGGAATTGGCAACACTGGCTTCGCGACAGATGAATTATCCGTCGATGTGCTCCTTCGGTCCCGTTTCTCCGAATATTCGGCCATTGTCAACGCTGTCATCGCCGCCAGCATCACGGATCTCCAGCCTAGTTTCAGCTTGGACGTCTCCAGCTGGAATATTCCGGCCAACCTCACTTAAGCCGATCCAAAGTTTTTCCGGCCACAACGTATCGATTTGCTTATCGGAGCCAGTCTATTTTATGAACTATTGTGTGCTGGGCAAATCCAGCTTTCAGCTGGCCTACCGTTGTTGCAGAAAACAAGGCTTGGATGGGTTGTATGTGGAGGCGGTTCACACGTGGAGAGAATGTCAATCGCGCCCACAGCTCATATTATGAAGTGGCCGTTGGGGAGAAGTATGGATCTAGCCTCCGGCCGGGATGGAGTGTTTAAATGGCCGATAATACAACCGAATCTGGCACTACCAAGCGCGCAGTGACTAAGTTTTCGCTAACTGCCCCTTAAGGATGAAGTTGAAGGACAGGCTTCAACTGGGGGTGGGGGAATGTCGGGTCAGGCAGCAGCCACAGCATAGATTATATCACTAAAATATAATAATTATAATTTGTCATTTCATATTTGTCATAATTATCTTATGCTGTTGTTGGTTGCAAGCCGACTTTTCTCGACCGCTCGGCTTCAACAGGCTTTATCTTTAGTATTAAGCTAGCGAGCTTTCGCTCGGCCCCGCCTTATGTTCTATGTTCATCATAAATTGAAGCTTTGTCTCACTTCAATTTCTTATGCGAAATAAATAAATAATATTATAACGGTGCGAAAAATAAATAGTTTCGGCTTTTTTATTTTGGAAAAAGGAAAAGGTCATTAAAAAATCTCAATGACCAAACAATGACAAACAATGACAATTATATAGCTGATGCATTATCAAGTCCATAGGACTTCACCTAAGATCAACTCTCAATCCCACCCAGAATCTCTAACGCACAACATGCTTACAAAAAGGGTAAGTCCACCAAGAGTGCCCTCCATGCGCTCATCTCCAGAATAGAGAACGCCTTCTTTCAAAAGGAATACGCCCTAGTAGCCTTTCTAGACATAGAAGGGGCCTTCTCCCGAATACTATAAATAGCTCACTAAGGACTCTTGGGGTAGACTATCACCTGGTAGGACTCCTTGATCAGCTGCTAACCTGCAGAACAGTGCGAACAGTCCTCACTAAGCACATCTTCTTTAACAAGGGCCGTCAGCAGAGGCACACCGCAAGGCGGAGTCCTATCCCCTCTCCTATGGAACATAGCAGTCAACTCGATTCTATGCAAAATGGAAGAGGGAGGCTGCAGGATAGTGACGTTCGTAGACGACGTCGCAATCCTGTTTACTGGAAAATATCTTCAAACGCTCTGCGATCTCATGAGCGAAAAATTGCAAACCCTAGCCGAAAGGACTAGCAGTAATGGGCTGGGAGTAAATGCGCAGAAAACAGAATTAGTCCACATCAGCAGAAAATACAAACTCCCACCCCTCGTCCCCCCAAGACTAAATAACCAAAGGCTCTCCTTTAGCAATAGCGCCAAATACCTAGGGCTAATTTTGAATAGGAAGCTAAACTGGAACTCCAACGTTGAAGAAAGGTCAAAAAATCCTGCTACAGCCCTCTTTACAGGCAAAAAAGCAACAAATGGGGCATGTCCCCTCATATTGTAAGCTGGATCTACACTGCCATAGTCATAACACACTGCCATATAAAATACTACAATATGGAGTACTGGTATGGTGGCCAGCTCTCAAAAAGAAGAATGTACTTAAAGAGCTGGAAAAAATCACGCGATCAGCAGCACTATGCATCAGCGGTGCACTACGAACCACCACAAACGAAGCCCTGAATGCCATACTCAGCATACCAAATCCAGGACTAGCTGGAATAGATCAAGCGAAAGTGTCGGGAATCAGGCTAAGGGAAACCCAGCAATGGAGCTACTTTTATAAGGGTCATTCCACCATTCTGCTGAACGACCCTCTCATTCCCAGTAGTACAGACTACTGCATTCCAAGGGAGTATCCACAAACACCTTTCCAAGCCCTCATTCCTAACTGAGAGGATTGGGGAGACCAAATCCCAGGCCCAGAGAACTCACTAAGCTTGTATACTGATGGCTTCAAACTGAACAACAGAGTAGGAGGGGGAATATACTTCGAGCAACTTGGCATTAGAACCTCTTTCAGACTTCCAAGCCGAGAGTATTTCAAGCCGAAGTGATTGCCATAAGGGAAGCGCTAAAATACCTAAACATACAAAACTCCGCACAAAGAGGAGTCAACATATACAGTTACAGCCAAGCGGCTATAAAATCGATTAGCTCGGTCACCAGCAATTCCAAAACAGTCTCAGACTGCAGATCATCTCTCCACGAGATGGCAAACCAGTATGACATAAGCTGCAGGAACGAAGAAGAGGAAAAAACTGTCGAGCATCTTCTTTGCCACTGCCCAGCCTTGCAGTCTCTCAGACTTCAACACCTGGGCGACAGTTTCCTCAACAACATCTCAATGATGTCAGAAATAGATTCCAACAGGATAGAAAGATTCACCAAAGCCTCAGGGTGGGGGAACTGCTAGACCATAAGACCTGGAAACTTCTGCGTGGAAAGGGATTTTAGATCCAGCCCCCGGTATTACAAGGGACCGAATACGGTCTAAGGGTGGCGGTTGCCTCCTCAAGAGGTGAACGCCAGCCGTCTAACCTAACCTAACCTAATATGCAATAAATTATTATTTCCGCGTTCGTCATTGATAAGCAGAAGCATGTAAGCATGTACATAAGAATATATATACATTTGAGCAATATTTCCTTAAAACCGACCTATTTATTAAAACCGACTAACTCATGCAAGACCTGAGCATGAGTTATATGTTTTTTGTCTGTTACTGCCTTTATAAGACTTTCAGAATTGACGAACTTCGGCGCAAGTAAGCTAATCAATGGAATTATTGATTATTGTAATAGTCGACTATTAAACAAAACCATAAAATTTTTAAACCATATACTCACTGTCTAAGATTTCCTGCGATGATAACCTAGGTAGAGCCAAAAACTGATTGGATGAAACCACAGATCTTAAACTTTGAGTTGGTATATCGGGCATACATGTACTTTTAACGTATGTCAAGGAATCCTCATTAAATATAAATAAAGAATCCATATTTCTGCTTATCTTAAATCGTGATACTAATTCTTTTTCTCGTCCGTTACTTATATCAATAAATCTGAAAGGGAAATGATTAATTTCGTTGGAAAAAATTAATTATTCTTATTATTATTATATAGAAATTACCAATAATTATAATGTTCAGGTATTTTTTGCTTTCTATTAAGTGTATATTTATAGGATCTACTATTTCTTCTAAGGTTTTTTGTCAATTTAAGTGGGGCATTCTAGGACAATGTGTGATAGGGTTTTGAATGTGATTACATTGTTGGCAAGTAGGTGGAGGTGTTTTATCGAATAGGTGACTGTGTGTCAGTTGGATGTGTCCTAAACGGAGTCTCATAAATATAATGGTGTCTATTCGCGAAATAGTTGTGTTTAAAGGTTCTGTTGTTCTGTGTTGTTCTGTTTTTTTGTGTTAATGAGGTTCTTGGACTTGGGATATGAATCAATGCGTCAATCAGCGCCCCTTTGGAATCATGTTCCGCCGAATACCGAATGGAAGTCAATCTGTTCAGGTAATCCTCGGACTTAATCCTCAGTTAAGGATGGAGGCCTATCTAAACATCTTCGGATCTGTGGGATCACGGCACCCGGTTGTATAATGCAACTCCACATCAAGCCCAAAGACTACCCGCATTTGGGTGATAAACCGCAACCACCACGTAGCTCCCTAAGGGGCCTCAACCATAGCCAGGACCGAACAAGTTCCGTGGGCGCTGGCTCCCGTGGTACCAGAAATTATCACAGCCTCCGGTCAGGCGCTGTGCCAGAAGGACACTACCGATTTTGACTCCAGAACAGTCACGGGTCGGTGGCCCTGGATAGTAGTGCATAGCTGCTTGGAATAGATTATGAAGTAGCCGAGGCGAAATCAGAAGGTGTTACAGTCTTATCCACCATGTTAATGGACCTGGCTTTCTCACTGCTCGGAGGCGAGGAGTATTCCTTCCTCTTCCACAAACCGCGGCAATCGCTACCAGACCGCTCGAAGGCGGCCAGCTATGTCCCCAACAACCCCTAAGGGCTTGTGACAAGGCGGATATGAAGCACCATCTCCGTGAATCCAAATCACCCGTGGTACCAAAAAAGTCCTCTGGTCAGGTTCGTGCAACTCAACGAAGCACTCCCAGTTTTAGCTACCATGAAGCTCGTGGACTGGTCACCCCAGTCCCTAGTTATAGTATGCTGTGAATTCAAATGATTTGTAAAGACCTATGATTCTATTGACTTTGTTGTAGGCAATCTTGTAGATTTTTGGTCATTTGGTAACTGATGCGGTCTCTACCTGGTGTTTTGCCTTTAAGTTGGTTTATGGCGCTTTTTAATTCAATCATAGAAATGTCGCATTCTAAGGTTTGGTTAGAGAGGATGCACTGTGGGAGAAGTTGTAGTTTATGTTTTCTTTGTGTAACCTAAAAGTGGGGTGGAAGCTATTATTAAGTGATGCATTTGACCAGAATTCGCACAGGGCTTTGGAAATGTAAAATTTGTTTTGTATAGGTGTCAGTGAGACAATGGTTAATGAGACAATGGATTTGGATATTAGTTTTGAGGCCAATGGTTAATGAGACAATGGATTTGGATATTAGTTTTGAGGCCACAGAATCGGTTGATTTTTTTCCTTATTATTGGTATTGGGGTTTGTGAGTTTATGTCTGAGGTGAATTCGTGCAGGGCTTTGCGTTTTTTTTTGTTTTATTTTACGTTTGAGTATTGCGTTGGCCTTTTTGTAAGTTATTATATTGGCTGTATTTATATTGCGACACATGTTTTGTCAGGCTAATTTTTTTTGGTTTTTAGTTTTTGTAGATCGGTGTCCCACCAGGGGACTTGTTTGGATGAGTTTGGGTGATATTGTGGTATGGATAAATGGGCGCTGTGTCTTATGATGGAACAAAGGTGGGCAGTTTCTTGGTTTATTTGTTGGCTGAGTGGTCTGTCATCGGAAAATTGTTTATTAAATTTTTGATAGAGGGGCCAGTTGGCTTTATCAATGTTGAATTTAGGTTTAATGACGGAGGAGTCACTTGATATATTTTCAAAAAGTTGGATTGAGATTGGGAAGTGGTCGCTACCTGAGAGGTGGTTTTCAATTGTCCATTTAGAGTGTATGTATAGTTCAGGGGAAGCAAAACAATCCAACACTTCTACTTAACACTTCTCTAACAGTTAAAACTGGTGATAAAGCGGAATCAACAGAAAAAACAGACATTGTAACTTACAGATTTAAAACTTAAAATATAAGAGCAAGATTTAAATAATCTTACTGTTCCAGCTGTACTAATGCCAGATCTAGATAATTCTACAGATTCTGATAATAGTTCAAGCATAATAGAGGATAACATGAGCAACAATATTAAAATGGCACAATCCAATATTGAATTTATTAATACAGCATCCAAGCTTATACCAGTTTTCGATGGTGTTTATTTGTTATGGAATTTAACAAGTTTTATTGATGCATTACAAATAATAGAATCTATAAAAGGCGAGCACGAACAATTAGCAGTTTACAAAGCTAAAAGGTGTCGCCAGAAATCTTATCGGAAATGAAACAACAATTTCTGAGGTGATTTCCAGATTAAAAGGCAATGTCAAAGGCGAAACTGTAGAAGTATTGTCAGCAAAACTGATGAACCTACAGCAGCGCAATAAAACTGCTAACCAGTACACACAAGAGACACGAGAGACACACAACGAAAGCTTTAGAAGGTGCATATATAACAGACGGACTACCTCTAGAGTTAGCCTGAAGTTATTCCACTCAGCATGCAGTCAAAGCATATCTAAAAATTGTACAATCGATAAGGTAAAACTTATTGTGCATGCTGGTACCTTCAATAGTATGAACGATGCCGTATCAAAATTTGTAAATAGTTGCACAGAAGGAATTGGAAAATCTAACACTGTCCTATACTACAAGAACTATCCACAGCGCTGCTCAAATCGCGGACGTGGAAATTATAGAGGCATCTTTCGTGGTTATTATAACAACAACAATTACCAGAATAACAATGGAGGACGTGGACAGTATAGAGGAAACTATTGAGGCCGTGGTAACTCAAATCGAGGCCACAACAACAAATCCAACCAAATCCAAAGGTCTGGTTTCTATTGAAATACAGACGTCTAAATTTATAATTCCACACGATTTTCATATCGTGACTTTTCAATTCCCTATTCCATGTGATGGAATATTAGGAATCGATTTTATTAAAAAATACAACTGTCAATTAGACTTTAAGCCATCTGAAGATTGGCTTATAATTAGACCCAATAACTTCAAATTTCCAGTTAATGTACCAATAGCTCACAGTTCTGGCAACAATTCAATACTTCTGCCAGCAAGATCCCAAGTTATTCGAAGAATACAACTTAATTCAAAAGAAGATAGTGCATTAATTCCAAATCAAGAAATTCAGCATGGAATTTACATTGCAAATGCCATAGCAACATCCAATAACGCTTTCATAAGGCTACTTAATGAAACAAATTACGACCAAGTAGTCAGTACAGATAATCTAACATATGAATCACTTTCGAACTACGATGTAGTCAAAACCAATCTAGAAAATACAGAAAAATGTGTATTATCTTAACTTTCAAAAAACTTCCCTCCACAGTTTAAGTCACTGCTTTCTAGCTTATGCACCCAATATACCCAATGTACCCAATGTATTCGGGTTGGAAACCGAACCAATAACTACAAAAAATTTCTATAAGCAAAAACTGAGATTAAAGGATGATGAGCCAGTGTACATAAAAAATTATCGAAGCCCATAACGTCAGGTGAATGAAATACAAATCCGTATCCGAATATAATAGCCCATTGTTAATTGTTCCGAAGAAACCATACCCCGGGTCAGAAGTAAAGAAATGGCGGTTAGTGATTGACTATCGCCAGTGTTTGGTCATTAAGCCTTTTTAATGACCTTTCCCCTTTTTTCCAAATAACACAAAAAGGGGAAATTGTTTATTTTCACAACGTTATAAATTTTTGTTTATTCGCATATGGTAGGGAGTGAGAAAGCTCCGATTATATGATGCGTATGCACTGATATGAAGAGTACGAGTGAGCCCGCCTTAGAACATAGGCAGAGCGAAAGCTCATTAACTTAATGCTAAAGATAAAGCGGCCGAGAAGAGTCGGCTTGCGACCAACAATAGCGATCAGATAAATAGGACAAATATAACTGAGAAACTATAATTGTTGTATTAGTTGTATATTAGTGATAGCTGTGGCTGCTGCCTGACCCGACATTCCCCCCCAGTTGAGGCCTGTCCTTCAACTTCATCCTAAAGGGGCAGTTAGCGAAAACTTAGTCAGTTCCGCTTGGTAGTTCCAGATTCGGTTCTATTATCGGCCATTTGAGACACTCCATCCAGGCCGGGGGCTAGATCCATACTTCTCCCCAACGGCCACTTCATAATATGAGCTGTGGGCGCGATTGACATTCTCTCCACGTGTGAACCGCCTCCACATACAACCCATCCAAGCCTTGTTTTCTGCAACAACGGTAGGCCAGCTGAAAGCTGGATTTGCCCAGCACACAATAGTTCATAAAATAGACTGGCTCCGATAAGCAAATCGATACGTTGTCGCCGGAAAAACTTTGGATCGGCTAAAGTGAGGTTGGCCGGAATATTCCAGCTGGAGACGTCCAAGTTGAGACTAGGCTGGAGATCCGTGATGCTGGGGGCGATGACAGCGTTGACAAAGGCCGAATATTCGGAGCAACAGGACCGAAGGAGCACATCGACGGATAATTCATCTGTCGCGAAACCAGTGTTGCCAATTCCAGACACTGCCATGTAAGATTTGCGTCTAGGAAGCTGCAGCTGACTAGCCAGTCGGGAAGTTATCACGTGCACTTGCGATCCTGAATCCAAAAGAGCTCGGCATGGAACAAAAACTCCAGTGCGACTCCGAACGAGAATGTTCGCTGTAGCCAGTAAGGCTACCTCACTGCTGCGACCTTGGGCAACTAGTGCATTAGCCGCGGATGGTGAAGCGCTTATTGGCTCGGCGCCCTCGGTTGTGGCTGACGTAGATGATACAACAGAAGGCTGGCTACTGGATGACTGTACTTCCAAAAAATGCAGCAGGCTGTGATGCCTCCTCCCACAACTGCGACAATTAGCAGCGAGGCACTCACGCAGGTGATGACCAGGTTGGAGACATTTCCGACACAGACCGAGTCGCCTAGCCTCACCAAGGCGGCTCTCAGGGGCCATTAACAAAAATCTGGGGCATTCAGACACTACGTGGGACCACCCACCACATAATCTACAAGCGGGGGAAGGTGAATTAGTGACGATAAAGGACGATCTATTATTATTGTTCGAGACTCTACGTCTTCCCATCTGAGTGCCTGGCACGTAGGCGGTCATGGCCACATCCATAGCCTCCAGAGTCCTGCACCGCTGCTCCAAAAATTCTGCCATCGACTCCCAGGTAGGGATGAGGTCCAAGTTCGACGCATTTTAACATTCCTCCCACTTGACCTGGGTAGCTGGGTCCAACCGTTGAAGGAGCACTTGGACAATGATACTGCTAGCGATCTGCATGGTCGTCCCCAAATTTTGCAAGGCTCGCATGTGGGCATTGAATTTATCGGAAAGCCCTCGAAGCGATGCCACTGAGCCACCTTCCAATAGGCTGAGGCCCAGAATCCCGTTCACATGAGCCTGAAATATTAACCGGCGGTTATTAAATCGTCTTTCCAGAACACGCAACGCAACATCATAATTCTCCTCGGAGATTTCCAAGGAGCGAACTGCTTCTAAGGCTGAGTCCCGAAGACAAGATCGCAACCTCTGCAGCTTTTCCACCTTACTTATGTGAGGATTGCAGCCCACGATCGTTGAGAAAGCCGAGTGAAACTCAGCCCACTCCGAATATCCTCCGCTAAAAGTAGGAAGAGGAAGAGGAGGCAAGGCTTGAAAACTCCGACTGAGCGCTGAGTCCACCTGAATACTGGAAACTCCGCTGGCCAGGGTGGAATGGGCAGCAATTCGAGCAGAGCGCAACGACGTCTCGTGCTCGATTTCGGCATGCATCGTAGCTACAAGCTCAGACACTGTCCATCGCAAGTCGCTGCTTATCTCAGAAATATCTAACTCTTCAAGCTCCCCGTGGATGGCCTTAAAATCATCGTACATGGCGACCAACTGGCCGTGACGCACATGGAGCATGGCGTCTTCCACCTTTGACATTGGCTGCAGGACGCCTTGGATCCTCTTCAAATCCTGGAGGATACCCTTTGCCTTGCATTTTAAAATCGCACTCCGAGATGGAGTGGGTTCTCCTGGGACGGCGCCGCTGGAGTTCATCGCCACTATGATTGAAATTCGCTCACTTTAAGTAAAAACACGCACAAATTAATTTTGGCGCCAAATTATGGCTCTTGATTATTTTATTATATTTAATTTTATTTGAGCGCAGCGAACACGATTTATCCCACTGTGCGCTCAGAACCGTACGCTGAGTTGTGGAATGTATATATATATGAACGCTTGTGTGAGGCGAATGCACTTGCAAGTGGAACGTATATATGTATGTATGTATGTATGTATGTTGGCGGACCGGATAACAATTGTATTTTATGCGATTATGTATTTTATATGATTTGTGTATAAATACAAAATAATTGTTTCACTGATGCACTGTATGCCGTTTATGTTCAAATGCACATACATATGTTAATACACCGCACAAAAACTGAATCAGGTATGTTCGCACTGGTTCTGTTTTATGATTGTGGAATTGTTAATTTTATTAATTATATATTATATATTATATATATATTAATTTTATTAATTAGATCACGTCGGGGTCACCAATGTTTGGTCATTAAGCCTTTTTAATGACCTTTTCCCTTTTTTCCAAATAACACAAAAAGGGGAAATTGTTTATTTTCACAACGTTATAAATTTTTGTTTATTCGCATATGGTAGGGAGTGAGAAAGCTCCGATTATATGATGCGTATGCACTGATATGAAGAGTACGAGTGAGCCCGCCTTAGAACATAGGCAGAGCGAAAGCTCATTAACTTAATGCTAAAGATAAAGCGGCCGAGAAGAGTCGGCTTGCGACCAACAATAGCGATCAGATAAATAGGACAAATATAACTGAGAAACTATAATTGTTGTATTAGTTGTATATTAGTGATAGCTGTGGCTGCTGCCTGACCCGACAGCCAGATTAATAAAAAATTACTATCTGATAAATATCCACTACCTAGAATTGATGATATTTTGGATCAACTAGATCGAGCAAAATACTTTTCATGCCTTGACTTAATGTCAGAATTCCATCAAAATGAACTAGAAAAAAAGTTCCTGAGATAAAGTCTTTTTCAACGAGCAACGGCTTATATCGCTTCACGCGATTACCTTTTGGATTAAAAATAGCTCCTAACTCATTTTAGAGAATGATGACTATTGCATTCTTTGGACAGAACATTGTCAAGCATTCCTTTATATGGATGACTTAATAGTGATCGGTTATTCCGAAAATATGCTTAAGAACTTAACGGATGTTTTTGAGAAATGTAGGAAATATAACCTGAAGTTACATAAAGAAAAATGTTCATTTTTATGCATGAAGTGACTTTTCTAGGTCATAAATGCACTGATAAAGGAATACTTTCAGACGAAAAAAATTATGATGTCATTATGAACTACCCAGTGCCGCCCGACGCGGACAGCGCTAAACGTTTCGTAGCATTTTGTAACTTTTATAGACGTTTAGAAAAAGACTTCGCCGACTATTCAAGGCACATAACAAGATTATGTAAAATGAATGTCCTTTTCAATGGACGGATGAATGTCAAAATGCATTCTAATATTTAAAAACAAAACTTATGGAACCTACTTTGCTACAATACCCAGACTTTATTAAATAATTATGTATAATCACAGATGCAAGTAAGCAAGCGAGGGGAGCGGATTTAACTCAAAACCATAATGGTCTCCATTTCTTCCCATTGCATACGCATCAAGAGCATTTACAAAAGGAGCAAGTAACAAGTGTACAACTGAACAGGAACTAGCTTCAATTCATTGTGCAATATTACATTTTCGACCATATATTTATGGAAAACATTTAATTAAAACAGACCTCTAATATATCTATTTTCAATGATCAATCCAAGTTCTAAACTGACACGTATGAGGCTCGAATTAGAAGAATATGACTTTGGAGTCGAATATTTAAAGGGAAAAGACAATCATGTAGCTGTTGCATTATCAAGAATAACCATTAAAGAGCTACAGAATATAACAAGACATATAATGAAAGTCACTACTAGATATCAAAGTAGACAATAATTCCGCGCGGAAAATAAAGAAATATAATTTCCTAAGCGATCTATTGGAAAAGCTTCTAAGCCCAACGTATATGAAGTTATCAACAATGATGAAGTACGTAAAGTAGTGTCATTGCAGATTAAAACAAGAATGGAAAGCTAACTTCGGGCGGAGCCGAAGTTGATATACCCTTGCAGATATGTGGCAGCTTATATTATTAGATATATATCGGATCTTATATAGTCGGCCGATCCTTATAAAACTCGGCAGATCAAATTAGTTTGCCGAAAGTAGAATCCATACAAAGTCCCAGTCTTCTAACTTAAAAAACAACAGAGATATGGCATTTCCGATCAATCAGTTATATGGCAGCTATAGGATATAGTCGGCCGATCCTTATGAAATTTGGCAGATCGAATAAATCTTCTAAAAGAAGAGTCCACAGTAAGTCCCATCCTTCTAACTTGAAAAACAACGAAGTTATGGCATTTCCGATCAATCAGTTATATGGCAGCTATAGGATATAGTTGACCGATCCCGGCCGTTCCAAATTATATACTGCCTGCAAAGGAAAGAAGGATGTGTGCAAAGTTTGAAGTCGATAGCTTTAAAACTGAGAGACTAGTTTGCATAGAAACAGACAGACAGACGGACAGACGGACATGCTTATATCGACTCAGGAGGTGATCCTGATCAAGAATATATATACTTTATAGGGTCGGAGATGTCTCCTTCACTGCGTTGCACACTTTTGACCAAAATTATAATACCCTCTGCAAGGGTATAAATATGCTATGTTCCCTTAAACATGGTAGGAAAATAATCGCAACATGTTAGCGATTTATAATGGGATTATTGACTTAGGTCAATTCCTCCAAAGGAAGCGCTAATCAACCCGGTGACCCAAATAAAAAGTTTAAAAGAAAAATAAGCAATATTGTCTACATATCATGACGATCAAATTCAAGGAGGTCATACTAGCATATCAAAAACTTTCGCCAAAGTAAAAAGACACTATTACTAGAAAAGTATGTTTAAACATATAACTGTAAGTACGGAAGAAAATGTCAAAAATGATAGAGAGCGAAAATTATATCGCATACAAAGACCCCATTAACAATAACTGATACACCTATAAATGTTTTCGATAGAGTGATAGTGGACACTATTGGTCCATTACCAAAATCCGAAAATGGCAATGAATATGTAGTCACGTTAATATGTGACTTAACAAAATATCTAGTTGTCATACCAGTTACAAATAAGAACGCAAATACTGTCGCTAAAGCAATTTTTGAATCATTTATTCTGAAGTACGGTCCAATGAAGACGTTCATTACGGACATGGGAACAGAATACACGAATTCAATTATAAATGACTTGTGCAAATATTTGAACATTAAACACATAACATTTACCACACACCACCACCAGACAGTTGAGACAATCGAAAGAAGTCATAGAACTTTTAATGAATACATACGATCTAACATATCGGTTGATAAAACTGATTGGGATGTATGGCTTCAATATTTTGCCTCTTGTTTCAACACGACCCCCTCAATGGCACATAATTATTGTTTATAAGAGTTAGTATTTTGCAAAAAAAATAATTTACCAAAAGAATTTAATAGTATAGATAACATTGAAACAATATATAATATAGATGACTATGCTAAAGAGAGTAAATATAGACTCGAAGTAGCATATAAAAGAGCTACAGTTATGTTAGAATAAAATAAGTATAGAAATAAAAAACTATATGATAAGAAAGTAAAAAATATAGATATATCAGTGGGAGATAAAGTTTTACGAAAAAGCGGAAAAGGTCATAAGTTAGATTCTAAATAAACTGGTACACAGGTATACTGGTAACGTAAATAGGGGATAGAGATAACATTATAATATCAAATAATAAAAATAGAAAGCAAACAGTTCATAAGGATAGATTAAAAATGTTTATTTCATTTTTGTAGAAATAACGTAGAATTTAAGTGAATTTGTTTAAGTATAGTGTAAGGTAGTATAGGGCGGAGCGGGAGCGCAAGAAAAGCTCACTTGTGCTCTTGTGAATCCGCCCCGCTTCGCCGCACTAGATAAGCTAGGCTTAAGCAATTTGTTAATATATTCGAATGGATACATTGAAAGCGAGTGCACGCATTTTTTCACGAGATGCACGAGATAAAATAATCTCAGTGAACATTTTGGGGCCCCCGGGTGGACTCTAATTATTTAATAAAAAAGGAACAAAAGAAATAAAAAAAGTGACAGTGACACAATACATATATGTACATATAAACAAAATAAAAAAGTTGCTCGCGACGGTTAAAGTTAAGTTTAAAAACAATTTAAGTTCCGCGTCGCGAAACTAAGTTCATCGCCAACGAGCTGCTCGAGGAATGATTCGTCGTCCCCATGCCCTGCACCTGCATCGACTGCAAGAGGAAAGTGGCCTCAGGATTAAAGGATCCGAAAACAGAACCACAGGTATTTGTGAAAAAAATTGAAAGTCGAGAAAAGACAAATTAAAATCCGTCTTGTGCTGGAATATTGCACCCTCCTTTCACTTTTTGGCGCATATGTTCGTAAATTAAAAATAGTAGAGCAAAAAAAAATAATAAAGTATATAAAAGTGCTAAGAAATTTCATTAAAGTATATGTCTGCTTTATAAATGTACTGCCTGTGGACAAATCAAAACATATATATATACTATTTGCAATCACTGTCGCCCCCTACCCCTCGATTTTGATTATACAAATTGGCCAAATAAATATTAAAGTGCAGCCAAAAATTATTTTAAAAATTACATATAAAATAAATGTGCATAAATATTTGGTGTACATACAGCAGCGGTAATATTTTCGTTTTTCGCTTCCCACCGTTATCCGCTGTTGTATGTATGTATGTATGTATATGCATTTTTTGGCGCATTTTATTTAACGGAACGCCAAGTGACGCGCTACCCTACAACTAGGTTGGGTATATTGTTTTCGGTGTCATTGGCGACCCACAATTTTTTTGGATACTCTGTGGCTCGACTATCAAATTATTCGACTATCAATTATTTAATCAATATCGATTTTTTAATCTTAATAATTTATTTAATTTAATTAATTAACAATAAAAATATTTTAATAAATTATTTAACATATATTTTAATAAAAATATTAAATATTGAAAATTGGATCGTTTTCGCTTCCTTATTGAAAAATAAATAATTTTATAAAATTATTATAAAAAAGTAACAAACCGAAACTTAATACCACGACTCTTATTGATTTAAAAAGAAGATTAAATGTTAAAGTTAAAAGCATTCGCCGGTTGGAGGCGAAAAAAAAAATCGAGCTAGAGTGCAGGCTTCAGGTTTTAGATGAGGCAATTTCTAAAGCAAATCAGTTGCAAGACCAGATCGAGCAATTGGATGAATTGGACGATTTCGAAGCCGAGTTGGAAGAGTTAGCCATAACAACCAAGGCAAGGATTATGTCCTTATGTAATGCCTTAACTTCAGCTAAAGACTCCCGTCTAGCTACTGAAATTTCTGCAGCCCCAACTCGAGCTCGACTTCCCAGTTTAGCATTACCAAAATTAAGTGGGAATTATTCGGAATTCAAAAATTTTATAAGTTTTTTCGAGACATTAGTTGACAAAGATGTGAACATTCCTGTTATCGAAAAATTTAATCATCTAATTTCTTGCCTCTCTGGTGAAGCCTTAGGAACTATCAAGGCATTCCAGGTCACCGAGAGTAATAATGACAAAGCTATAGATAGTCTAAAAAGAGTTTATGATCACGAATGTCTCATCTTTGCGAACCAAATCAGTCAACTGTTCAGCCTTCCGAAAATTTCCCAGCCGTCTGCGTCGTCGTTAAAGGGTCTCATCGACACTGTGTCATCACTTTATGGATCACTATTATCCATAGGAGATGATACTAAAATTGCAAACTCAATGATTATACATTTAGTTTTGAGTAGAGTGGATCCAGTGACCAAGCAAAAATGGGCCATTACCACCATCTACAGAAAATCCTCCTCCAGCGCTAACGAATCATGGCCCTTCTACTTCACATGCTTTGCATGAGTCGTCTTTAGAAACCCTTTAAGCGGTTTCGTAAGCGTTCGAACAAAAAATGGCGAGAACATATTGGCCCGAGCATTACTTGACTCAGGGTCACAAATGAATTTCATTACTGAAGATCTTGTTCAACGCTTCAGAACCGTAGTGAGTGAGGTAGTGAGTTTCCGTTCGACTTTTGGGGTTTGAAAACAATATCAGGCTATCACCATGACCAGTCAGTGAACGTGAAAGATTTGACCCTACCAAAGAACTTGCCATTAGCAGACCCATACTTTTATAAACCTCAGCGGATAGATATGCTAATTGGAGCTGAGTCATTTTTTGAACTTTTGTCCGATGGTCAAATAAAGCAAATTCCGAACCATCCCATTCTACAAAAAACTCTCCTTGGGTGGGTAGCGTGGGGAAAATATTTGAAAAATTCCTCAACTCCTCAACAGCCGGTCTCTAGCCTGAATTGTCTAGAAGAAACATTAGAGTCACAAGACAACAATTTGAAAAAATTCTGGTCGTTGGAAGAAGTTCCATCTTCTCAAAAGATGTTGTCGCCAGAACAAGAGCTATGTGAGGAACATTATCGGAAGACTTCAAGAATACTGCCTTCAGGTCGATTTGAAGATAGACTTCCATTTACGTCGGATCCAAGTGTTTTGGGCAACTCAGTCGAGATAGCCAAACGCCGTTTTCTGTCGCTCGAGAAAAGATTATCTCGAGATCCGAATTTAAAGAAAATGTATTTGGAATTTATGGAAGAATACGAATCCCTAGGCCATATGTCCCCTGCAAACAGTGATGTTCTTGCTTCTCCACACTACGTTATATCCCACCAGTGTGTCTTAGGGCCTGAAAGTACAACGACCAAACTATGAATAGTTTTTGATGCGTCCTGTAAGACATCCACACAGAAGTGTTTAAATGAGTTCTTGATGGTGGGTCCAACAATTCAGGAAGAGCTTTATAAAGACATGTTAACGGGTGCTGGTTGCGTGGAGAAGCTAAAGACAATTAAGTCTGATGTAACTCAGGTTCTTCAAAACGCTGGGTTTGAATTGAGTAAGTGGTTTTCAAACTCGCCTGAAGTTACTGCATCCGAGAGCACGGTTAAGCACGGTTAAGCCGCAAAAACACTAGAAATCGTTTGGGTTCCTAAAGATGACGTGTTTAAATTCGAAATTGATATGTCTGGGTCAAAGGGCGACTAAGCGGAATATTCTGTCGGTGACATCAAAGCTCTTCAACCCCCTTGGCTTGTTAAGCCCAATCCTTATTAAAGGAAAGAACCTGTTGCAGGAACTTTGGCTTAATAAGCTAGATTGGGATGAGTCGATTCTACTGCATTTGGAAACCGCGTGGAACAAAATTCATCTTACCTTGTCACAGCTAGAAGATTTCTCAATACCGAGATTTGTGATGATTGAGCCGATGTCACCAATTGAAATTCATGCCTTCTCTGACGCATCAATGAGAGCCTATGGAGCCTGCGTCTATGTTCGTTGCAAATCTGCAGAAGGTATTAAAGTCTCATTGCTGACTGCCAAGTCCAAAGTAGCGCCGCTCAAGACAAAGACGCTCCCCAGTCTTGAGTTATGTGCCGCTCACCTTCTCGCAGACCTCTGCCGCAAAATAAAACCCCTTATCAAAGCATTGATCGAACGAAGTGTATATTGGTCAGATTCAGAAGTTTGTTTTCATTGGACTCGTTCCCATCCATCGTCGATGTCAACGTTCGTATCAAATAGAGTTGCTGAGATTCTAGAGTGGTCAGAGGATAGCACGTGACGGCATGTACCAACTAAACAGAACCCGGCAGATATTGTGTCTAGAGGTGGAGACGTAAAGGAAACGGCAGAATCGATCTGGTTTACAGGTCCATCGTTTTTAACGGAGCCGGAAGATAAGTGGCCAACGAGTCCCCGGTTTGATCCGTCACCAGAGATTTTGCAGATGGAAGCCAAGAAGAATGCGGTCGGACTGACCGCAATGGTCTCCACCTCATATTTGTTGGAAGTGATAGAAGGATTTTCCTCTCATTTAAAACTGCAGCGAGTGTTCGTTTATATGGTCTGCTTTATAAAGAAGTGTAAAACATTAGTATTTACTTTTGATAGTGTACCTTCACCTTTCGAATATCAAGAAGCTTTTAACAAAATTGTCCCTATTGAGTGTGGATTTCTGTGGCCCTATTGAGACGACATTGAAAATTCGTGGTAGGCCACCATACAAGTCCTACATTGCCCTGTTTGTTTGTTTTGCGTCCAAAGCAGTATATTTAGAAGTAGTTTCCGATTTGTTAACTGATTCCTTTTTATTGGCATTTGAAAGATTCGTTGGGCGCGAGGATGTCCGCAGATCGTGCACTGCGACAACGCGTCGAACTTCGTGGGAGCGAGTCGCCACTTCGCAGCACTTCGGCACCAAATCGAAGACGAAGCGAACGAGCTGCGGCAATACGCATCAAGAAAAGAATGCGTATTTGCATTCATACCGCCGCGGGCTCCGCACATGGGCGGACTATGGGAGGCAGGTGTGAAGTCGGCAAAGCAGATACTGCGCGTGGGCAGCGCGTTGAAGTCGAGACCGTTCTGAACTCGAGGCCCTGGGGCGACCTCAGTCAGAACCCAAGCGACGGTGAGGCATTGACTCCCGGGCACCTGTTGACAGGCGGGCCGCTCATCGCCCCACCAGCACCGCGGACCCCGGACCAGCAGGGTCTAACGTGCTTGCGGCGATGGCGGCTTGTCTCGTCAATCAAGCAAACGTTTTGGCAGCGATAGTCCCGGGAGTACGTCTTGGGCCTACAGGTGCGGTCGAAGTGGCAGCGGGAGCAGGAGGATGTCAGGAAGGGCGATCTGGTCTTGGTCACCGAGGACCACCAGCCGCCCCAACAGTGGATCACCGCCAGGGTCGTCGAGACTCACGCCGGCGCGGACGGAAGGGTCAGGGTCGCCGTCGTGAGGACTAGTTCGGGAGTGGCGTTCAAGAGAGCAGTCCACAAGCTGGCGAGGCTGCCAGTGGTTGAAGCCTGATGGAGGCCTTCAACGGGGCCGGTGTAGAATAAACGTAGAATTTAAGTGAATTTTTTGAAGTATAGTGAAAGGTAGCATAGGGCGGAGCGGGAGCGCAAGATAAGCTCACTTGTGTTCTTGTGTCTAATCTCAGTGAACAATTGTATTCATTATGGTCATGCATAGATACAAATATTTTTTGTTATTTAATATTTCTTTGTTGTTAATTCACTTAAAAAAAAAAACAACATAAAATAAAACATTATTAATTAAATATTATTATTATTATTAAAATAACTTCATTGTCGGGTCAGGCAGCAGCCACGGCATAAATTGAATCAATAGAAATGTAACTTAGATTTATAAATGTAATAACTATAGTTTAGAATTATTTCCTCATTGCTATTGTTGGTCGCAAGCCGACTCTTCTCGGCCGCTCGGCTTTATTATCTTTTTTATTATCTTATCTTTGTCATTTTAAGTTAACGAGCTTTCGCCCGGCCTATGCTCAAAGTCGGTCTCACTCGTACCTTTTATATCGGTTCATACGCATCATTATAATCGGAGCTTTCTCACTCCCATATACGAATAAACAAACGAAAATATAACGTTGTGAAAATAAACAATTTCCCCTTGTTGTGTTATTTTGAAAAAGGTGGAAAAAGTCATTAAAAAGTCTTAATGACCAAACATTGGTGACCCCGACGTGATCTAATTAATAAATTATAAAATTAATATATATATAATATATAATATATATAATTAATAAAATTAACAATTCCACGATCATAAAACAGAACCAGTGCGAACATACCTGATTCAGTTTTGGTGCGGTGTATTAACATATGTAGTACAGATGCATCAGTGAAACAATTATTTTGTATTTATACACAAATCATAATAAAATACATAATCGCATAAAAAACAATTGTTATCCGGTCCGCCAAAATACATACATACATATATACGTTCCACTTGCAAGTGCATTCGCCTCACACAAGCGTTCATATATATATACATTCCACAACTCAGCGTACGGTTCTGAGCGCACAGTGGGATAAATCGTGTTCGCTGCGCTCAAATAAAATTAAATATAATAAAATAATCAAGAGCCATAATTTGGCGCCAAAATTAATTTGTGCGTGTTTTTACTTAAAGTGAGCCAATTTCAATCATAGTGGCGATGAACTCCAGCGGCGCCGTCACAGGAGAACCCACTCCATCTCGGAGTGCGATTTTAAAATGCAAGGCAAAGGGTATCCTCCAGGATTTGAAGAGGATCCAAGGCGTCCTGCAGCCAATGTCAAAGGTGGAGGACGCTATGCTCCATGTGCGTCACGCCCAGTTGGTCGCCATGTACGAGGATTTTAAGGCCATTCACGGGGAGCTGGAAGAATTAGATATTGCTGAGATAAGCAGCGACTTGCGATGGACAGTGTCTGAGCTTGTAGCTACGATGCATGCCGAAATCGAGCACGAGACGTCGTTGCGCTCTGCTCGAATTGCTGCCCATTCCACCCTGGCCAGCGGAGTCTCCAGTATCCAGGTGGACCCAGCGCTCAGTCGGAGTTTTCAAGCCTTGCCTCCTCTTCCTCTTCCTACTTTCAGCGGAGGATATTCAGAGTGGGCTGAGTTTCATTCGGTCTTTTCGACGATCGTGGGCTGCAATCCTTATATAAGTAAGGTGGAAAAGTTTCAGAGGTTGCGATCGTGTCTTCGGGACTCCGCTTTAGAGGCAGTCCGTTCCTTGGAAATCTCCGAGGAGAATTATGATGTCGCAGTGCAGCTTTTGGAGAATCGATTTAATAACCGTCGGTTGATATTTCAGGCTCATGTGAACGAGATTCTGGGCCTCAATCTATTGGAAGGTGGGTCAGTGGCAGCGCTTCGAGGGCTGTCCGATAAGTTCAATGCCCATATGCGAGCCTTAAAAAATTTGGGTACGACAGTTCAGATCGCCGGCTGCATCATCGTCCAGGTACTTCTGCAAAGGTTGGATCCAGCCACTCAGGCCAAGTGGGAGGAAGGTCAAAATGCCTCGAACTCGGATCTCATCCCTACTTGGGAGTCGATGGCAGAGTTTTTGGAACAGCGTTGCAGGACTTTGGAGGCTATGGATGTGGCCTTGGCCGCCTACGCGCCGGGCACTCAGGTGGGAAGACGTAGAGTCGCAAATAATAGTAGAGCGTCCTTTATTATTACTAATTCGCCTGCCTCTGCCTGCATATTATGCGGTGGGTGGTCCCATGTAGTTTCTGCATGTCCAAGATTTTTGTCATTGCCCCCTGAGAGCCGCCTTAGCGAGGCTAGGCGACTAGGTCTATGTCGCAAATGTCTCCAAACTGGCCATCACCTGCGTGAGTGCCTCGCTGATAATTGTCGCAGTTGTGGGAGGAGGCATCACAGTCTGTTGCATTTCTTGGAGTTACAGTCTTCCAGCAGCCAGCCTTCGGCAGTGCCGTCTACATCAGCCGCAGCCGAGTGCGCCGAGCCAATAGGCGCTTCACCATCCACGGCTAATGCACTAGTTGCCCAGGGTCGCAGCGGTGAGATAGCCTTACTGGCCACAGCGAACATTCTCATTCGGAGTTGTGCTGGGGTTTTTGTTCCTTGCCGGGCTCTTTTGGATTCAGGATCGCAGGTGCACGTGATTACGTCCCGACTGGCTAGTCAGCTGCAGCTTCGTAGACGCAAATCGTACGTGGCAGTGTCGGGCATTGGCGACACTGGTTTCGCGACAGACGGATTCTCTGTTGATGTGCTCTTACGATCCCATTGCTCTGAATATTCGGCCCTCGTCAACGCTGTAATCGCCACCAACATCACGGACCTCCAGCCTAGTTTTAGCTTGGATGTCTCCAGCTGGAATATTCCATCAAACCTCACTTTGGCTGATTCCCAGTTCTTTCGACCGCAGCGGATCGATTTACTTATCGGAGCCAGTCTATTCTATGAACTGCTGTGTGTTGGTCAAATCCAGCTCTCAGCTGGCCTACCGGTGCTGCAGAAAACCCGGCTTGGATGGGTTGTGTGTGGAGGTGGCTCACATCTGGAGAGAAAGTCGTTCGCAGCCACAGCCCGCAAGGACGTTGTGAAGAGCCCAAGCCAGCTGGATGAGCGCTTAGAGTGTCTGCTCCGTAAATTTTGGGAAATCGAAGACTGCTCCGAGCCCATTGTGAAGTGGACGAAAGAGGAATTGGATTGCGAGACGCATTTCGTGAAGCATTCTGCTCGGCTCGAGTCAGGCGCCTACTCGGTGAAGCTGCCGTTGAAGGTCAGCTCTGAGTTGCTGGGTGATTCGTACTCACGAGCCGTGCGGCGATTTCTCTCCCTCGAAAGGAAGCTTTGCCGTCAGCCTCAATTGAAGGATCAGTATGCTGCGTTCATAAAGGAGTATTTGGATTTGGGGCATATGTCTCTAGTCCCGCCTAGTCCACGACCTGCCAGACAGCATTTCCTGCCACATCACTGCGTTTTGAAGGAGGACAGTTCAACAACCAAGCTCAGGGTTGTTTTTGATGGTTCGGCTGCCACTACGTCTGGGTATTCATTGAATGACGTTTTGATGTCTGGTCCAGTTATCCAACCAAAGTTGCTGCACATTCTTCTAAGGTTTCGTTCCCATAGAGTGGCCATTACAGGAGATATTTGCAAAATGTACCGATGCGTCAGAGTTTTCCCCGAGGACAGCTATCTGCAGTGCATTCTCTGGCGGAATTCCACCCAGGATGAGTTGCAGGTTTTTAAACTGGATACGGTCACTTATGGGACAAAGCCGGCCTCATTTTTATCAGTTCGAGCAATGCATCAGTTGGCAGAGGATGAGCAGTCTATGTTTCCAAAGGGTGCCGAAATTCTGCGTCGCGATTTTTATGTTGATGATCTAATTTCCGGAGGTGACTCCATAGAGGAGGCTACCAAAATAATGCAGCAAACATCGGGGATCCTCGCCAAGGGCCAATTTCGGTTGAGAAAGTGGTGCTCCAATTTTTCTGAAGTGCTCTCTGACGTGCCGGAAGAGGATCGAGAGTCGTTCCTAAGGTTTGATGATGGCAGCAATTTTACGAAGACTCTTGGCCTCGCTTGGGATCCTTCTACTGATCGCTTGCTGTTTTCGTTTGAAGGGCTTCAGTCAACCTCGAAGCCCACTAGGCGCATCATCCTCTCCTCAATCGCCCGGCTTTATGATCCGATAGGGCTTGTTGGACCTGTCATTACGAAGGCGAAGATCTTTCTTCAGAAGCTATGCCGTGAGAAGTTGTCCTGGGATGAAAGTCTACCTCAAGCTCTTCACTCCGATTGGGACATGATTTGTTCCAGCTTTGCCATGGCGCAGCGTGCTGAATTCCCGAGATGGTCACTATCATCACAGTCTGAAGTGGAGATTCATGGATTTTGTGACGCCAGCATCGAAGCTTATGGTGCTTGCATTTATGTCGTATCGAAGGGTACAAGGTCAGAAAGTCATTTACTCTGCTCAAAGTCCCGAGTCGCACCTCTAAAAACAGTTACGGTACCGAAACTGGAGTTATCTGGAGCAGAGTTGCTGGCTCGGCTTATGTCGGAAGTAGCTCAGTTGAAGGTCTACGATGGGAGGTATTTCTGCTGGTGCGACTCTGCTGTGGCGTTGTCCTGGATTCGGGAGGAGCCCGCTCGGTTTAATGTTTTCGTCGCCAATCGAGTTTCAACAATCCAGAAATTGACCAGAACGATGGAATGGCGTTATGTTCCTACGTCTTTGAACCCGGCAGACATCCTCTCGCGTGGTGCTCTTCCCAAGGAGCTAGTTACTGACAACCTGTGGTCCCATGGTCCTGCGTTTCTTCTTGGATTTCAAGATCAGTGGCCAGCAGCGGTTCCATCTGAAAAACCCACTCTGGAGCTAAGGGCAAGGGTTCTGCTAATCAAATCCCCGTACGTTGACGTGACAGCTGGTTCCAAGTATGCCAACTCGTTTCCAGCACTGCAGCGTGTGTTCGCTTATGTGTACAAGTTCTCACAGCGAGTCCGTCACAAGGGTGTCACTGCTAGCGATATCAAGGCTGGAACCCACCTACTATTGCGACTGGTGCAGCGTGTGAATTTTTGGGATGACATAAAGGCGCTTCAGAATGGAAAGGAAATTTCGTCAGCCAGCATACTTGCCACATCCTCTCCTTTTGTAGACAAGTTTGGCCTGTTGCGTGTGGACGGTCGTTTAAGAAACTCTACATTGGATTTTGATAGTCGTCATCCAATTATATTGCCTAGAAGCCATCCAGTTACTCGGGCTATAATCATTGATTTCCATGAGCGTAATCTACACACGGGGCCTCGTGCTCTGCTGGCTATTATTCGATCCCAATACTGGCCGATCGGGGGGAGGAAAACGGTGACGAAGGCATTGCACAAGTGTATCCGATGCTTCCGCACCAAGCCTCGGTTGCTTGAGCACATTATGGCTGATCTCCCGGAGCAAAGAGTCAGCGGTTGCCAAGTTTTCGGAGTGACTGGTGTGGATTTTTGCGGGCCATTTTACTATAAGCCAGAAGTTCGCAATAAAGCTCCCGTAAAGTGTTACGTGAGTGTTTTCATTTGCTTTGCTACTAAAGCCGTGCACTTAGAGCTTGTAAGGGATCTATCCACATCTGCGTTTTTACATGCTTTAAAAAGGTTTATATGCACTCGCCGAAAGCCTCAGCACATTTGGTCTGACAATGCGACCAATTTTGTTGGAGCTAAAAACGAGCTAAAGGAGCTGCTCCAACTCTTCATAAGCGATGAGCATCAACGAGCGCTTCTGGAGTTTTGCGCGATTGAGTCCATCGAGTGGCATTTCATTCCTCCTCGATCTCCGCATTTTGGTGGACTCTGGGAAGCGGCTGTCAAAACCGCAAAGCATCATTTTTACCGGGCTGTTGGGTCCTCAGTTCTTGGATTTGACGAGCTGCGAACTTTGCTTTGTCACATTGGTGCTGTCATAAACTCACGGCCTTTATTGTCTCTTTCAGAGGATCCTGCAGACCTTGATGTTCTAACGCCATCCCATTTTTTAACTGGTGGCCCGTCAGTCAGTTTTATCGAGCCTGATGTCACAAAGCTGAATTTCAATCGTATGGACAGCTGGCAGCGTGTGTCTTTCCTGCAGCAGTCTTTCTGGGCCCGATGGAAGGAGGAGTATTTAAGCCTTCTTCAGCAGCGCTCCAAATGGCGTGCGTCCGGCCCTGCCTTGGCGATCAACGATGTGGTGCTAGTCAAGGACGAGAACCTACCCCCCATGAAGTGGCCGTTGGCTAGAATTCTGGAGCTAGTCCCTGGTCGAGATGGAGTGCCTCGAGTGGCGGTGGTTAAAACCGCATCTGGAACTACCAAGCGCGCAGTGACCAAGCTTTGCCTATTGCCCCTTAAGGATGAAGTTGAAGAACAGGCCTCAACTGGGGGGAGTATGTCGGGTCAGGCAGCAGCCACGGCATAAATTGAATCAATAGAAATGTAACTTAGATTAATAAATGTAATAACTATAGTTTAGAATTATTTCCTCATTGCTATTGTTGGTCGCAAGCCGACTCTTCTCGGCCGCTCGGCTTTATTATCTTTTTTATTATCTTATCTTTGTCATTTTAAGTTAACGAGCTTTCGCCCGGCCTATGCTCAAAGTCGGTCTCACTCGTACCTTTTATATCGGTTCATACGCATCATTATAATCGGAGCTTTCTCACACCCATATACGAATAAACAAACGAAAATATAACGTTGTGAAAATAAACAATTTCCCCTTGTTGTGTTATTTTGAAAAAGGTGGAAAAAGTCATTAAAAAGTCTTAATGACCAAACATTCATATTATTACGTTATTTTCCAAAAGCAGGGAGATATAGTATGAACACGGATTGTATAGCCACTGTACCAAAAGTACTTAAAGGGTACACACTGTAACACTTTGTTGCAGTGTAAACATAACTCAAATGGTCGAAATATGAACCGATCGCTATGCACAGGAAGTGCTAGCGCCGGCACAAATTTAACACGAACGGACCTCATGTGCATATACCTCGCGCTCCCGCTTAAGAGAGCATATATCCCGCTTAGCATATATACATAAGCATATACATAGGCGTCTGGCTGCCGCCGCCTGTGGGCAGCGCAGCATCGAGACTTAGCCTTACTTAGAATTAAAAGAATAATGTAAAATCAGACACGATAAAAGTGTTGGAGCGGCACCATTGCTGCTCCTAAAACTTAAAAGGAGAAATTCAATAAAAACATAATCCATTTATGGCAAATACACAAAGTGCATCATTTTAAACACATCATTATAATATTGTTTATTTTTGTCCGCATATGAAATGGAGTGAAAAAAATACTCCGATTTATGATGCGTATGCACTCAGATAAAAAGCACGAGTGGCCCGCCTTGGAACATAGTGAAAGCTCGCTAGCTTAAAGATAAAGCTAAAGCCGTTGAAGCCGAGCGGCCGAGAAGAGTCGGCTTGCGACCAACAACAGCGATGAGATAGTGAATATATGCCAAACTATAATTATTACATTTATATATATATATTACATTTATATTGATCTAATTTATGCCGTGGCTGCTGCCTGACCCGACAAACTCCCCCCAATTGAGGTCTGTCCTTCAATTTCATCCTTAAGGGGCAATAGGCAAAGCTTGGTCTCTGCGCGCTTGGTAGTTCCAGAAGCGGCTCGAGGCACTCCATTCCGACCAGGGACTAAATCCAGAATTCTAGCCAACGGCCACTTTATGGGGGGTAGGTTCTCGTCCTTGACTAGCAACAGATCGTTAATCGCTAAGGCAGGGCCGGACGCACGCCATTTGGAGCGCTGCTGAAGAAGGCTTAAATACTCCTGCTGCAGGCAAGACACATGCTGCCAGCTGTCCATATGGTTGAAATTAAGCTTTGTGATATCAGGCTCGATAAAACTGACTGACAGGCCACCAGTTAAAAAATGAGATGGCGTTAGGACATCAAGATCTGCAGGATCCTCTGAAAGAGGCAATAAAGGCCGTGAGTTTATGACAGCACCAATGTGAAAAAGCAGAGTTCGCAGCTTGTCAAATCCAAGAACTGAGGATCGAACAGCCCGGTAAAAATGATGCTTTGTGGTTTTGACAGCCACTTTCCAGAGTCCACCAAAATGCGGAGATCGAGGAGGAATAAAATGCCACTCTATGGACTCAATCGCGCAAATCTCCAGAAGCGCTCGTTGATGCTCATCGCTTATGAAGAGTTGGAGCAGCTCCTTTAGCTCGTTTTTAGCTCCAACAAAATTGGTCGCATTGTCAGACCAATTGTGCTGAGGCCTATAATTGGATGACGAGTATCAAAATTCAATGTAGAATTTCTTAAACGACCGTCCATACGCAACAGGCCAATCTTGTCCAAAAAAGTTGAGGATGTGGCAAGTATGCTGGCTGACGTAATTTCCTTTCCATTCTAAAGCGCCTTTATGTCATCCCAAAAATAAACACGCCGCACTAGCCGCAATAGTAGGTGGGTTCCAGCCTTGATGTCGCTAGCAGTGACACCCTTGTGACGGACTCGCTGTGAGAACTTGTGCACATAAGCGAACACCCGCTGCAGTGCAGGAAACGAGTTGGCGTACTTGGCACCAGCTGTGACGTCAACGTACGGAGATTTGATTAGCAGAACCCTTGCCCTTAGCTCCAGAGTGGGTTTTTCAGATGGAACCGCTGCTGGCCACTGATCTTGAAGTCCAACAAGAAACGCAGGACCATGGGACCACAGGTTATCAGTAATTAACTCCTTGGGAAGAGCACCACGCGCCAGGATGTCTGCCAGGTTCAAAGACGTAGGAACATAACGCCATTCCATCGTTCTGGTCAATTTCTGGATTGTTGAAACTCGATTGGCGATGAAAACATTAAATGAAGCGATGAAGCGGACTCCTCCCGAATCCAAGACAGCGCCACAGCAGAGTCGCACCAGCAGATATACCTCCCATCGTAGACCTTCAACTGAGCTACTTCCGACATAAGCCGAGCCAGCAACTCTGCTCCAGATAACTCCAGTTTCGGTACCGTAACTGTTTTTAGAGGTGCGACTCGGGACTTTGAGCAGAGTAAATGACTTTCTGACCTTGTACCCTTCGATACGACATAAATGCAAGCACCATAAGCTTCGATGCTGGCGTCACAAAATCCATGAATCTCCACTTCAGACTGTGATGATAGTGACCATCTCGGGAATTCAGCACGCTGTGCCATGGCGAAGCTGCAACAAATCATGTCCCAATCGGAGTGAAGAGCTTGAGGTTTCATCCCAGGACAACTTCTCACGGCATAGTTTCTGAAGAAAGATCTTGGCCTTCGTAATGACAGGCCCAACAAGCCCTATCGGATCATAAAGTCGGGCGATTGAGGAGAGGATGATGTGCCTAGTGGGCTTTGAGGTTGACTGAAGCCCTTCAAACGATCAGTAGAAGGATCCCAAGCGAGGCCAAGAGTCTTCGTAAAGTTGCTGCCATCATCAAACCTTAGGAACGACTCTCGATCCTCTTACGGCACGTCAGAGAACACTTCAGAAAAATTGGAGCACCACTTTCTCAACCGAAATTGGCCCTTGGCGAGGATCCCCGATGTTTGCTGCATTATGTTGATAGCCTCCTCTATGGAGTCATCTCTGGATATTAGATCATCAAGATAAAAATCGCGACGCAGAATTTCGGCACCCTTTGGAAACATAGACTTCTCATTCTCTGCCAACTGATGCATTGCTCGAACTGATAAAAATGAGGCCGGCTTTGTCCCATAAGTGACCGTATCCAGTTTAAAAACCTGCAACTCATCTTGGGTGGAATTCCGCCAAAGAATGCACTGCATATAGCTATCCTCGGGGAAAACTCTGACGCATCGGTTCATTTTGCAAATATCTCCTGTAATGGCCACTCGATGGCAACGAAACCTTAGAAGAATGTACAGCAGCTTTGGTTGGATAACTGGACCAGACATCAAAACGTTATTCAACGAATACCCAGACGTAGCGGCAGCCGCACCATCAAAAACAACCCTGAGCTTGGTTGTTGAACTGCCCTCCTTCAAAACGTAGTGATGTGGTAGGAAATATTGTCTGGCAGGTCGTGAACTAGGCGGGACTAGAGACATATGCCCCAAATCTAAATACTCCTTTATGAACGCAGCATACTGATCCTTCATTTGAGGCTGACGGCAAAGCTTCCTTTCGAGGGAGAGAAATCGCCGCACGGCTCGAGAGTACGATTCACCTAACAGCTCAGAGCTGCCTTTCAACGCCAGCTTCACCGAGTAGGCGCCTGACTCGATCCGAGCAGAATGCTGCACGAAATGCGTCTCGCAAGCCAATTCCTCTTTCGTCCACTTCAAAATGGGCTCGGAGCAGTCTTCGATTTCCCGAAATTTACGGAGCAGACACTCTAAGCGGTCATACAGCTGGTTTGGGCTTTTCATAACGTCCTAGAGGGCTATGGCTACGAACGACTTTCTCTCCAGATGTGAACCACCGCCACACAAAACCCATCCAAGCCAGGTTTTCTGCAGCACCGGTAGGCCAGCTGAGAGCTAGATTTGACCAACACACAGTAGATCATAGAATAGACTGGCTCCGATAAGTAAATCGATCCGCTGCGGTCGAAAGAACTGGGGATCAGCCAAAGTGAGGTTGGACAGAATATTCCAGCTGGAGACATCCAAGCTAAAACTAGGCTGGAGGTCCGTGATGTTGGTGGCGATTACAGCGTTGATGAGGGCCGAATATTCAGAGCAATAGGATCGTAGGAGCACATCAACAGAGAATCCATCTGTCGCGAAGCCAGTGTCGCCAATGGCCGACACTGCCACGTATGATTTGCGTCTACGAAGCTGCAGCTGACTAGCCAGTCGGGACGTAATCACGTGCACCTGCGATCCTGAATCCAAAAGAGCCCGGCAAGGAACAAAATCCCCAGCACTACTCCGAATGAGAATGTTCGCTGTGGCCAGTAAGGCTATCTCACTGCTGCGACGCTGGGCAACTAGTGCATTAGCCGTGGATGGTGAAGCGCCTATTGGCTCGGCGCACTCGGCTGCGGCTGACGTAGACGGCGCAGCCGAAGGCTGGCTGCTAGAAGACTGTAACTCCAAAAAATGGAAGAGATTGTGATGCCTCCTCCCACAACTGCGACAATTATCAGCGAGGCACTCACGCAGGTGATGGCCAGTTTGGAGACATTTCCGACAAAGACCTAGTCACCTAGCCTCGCCAAGGCGGCAATGATAAACATCTTGGGCATGCAGAAACTACATGGGACCACCCACCGCATAATATACCGGCAGAGGCAGGTGAATTAGTAATAATAAAGGACGCTCTACTGTTATTTGCGACTCTACGCTTCCCACCTGAGTGCCCGGCGCCACTAACCATACAACATATAGACTACCCATTTCATACAACGAAAATGGACGCAAAATTTCTTGCGACAGGCCCCAGCAGGCCCCAGAGAGAATCTTACTCTCATGTTTACGCTCTTTCTTACGCTCATAATCTCCCTGAAAATTTTTGGTTGTTCAGTCGCTGAGGGGCGCATCATCAAGAAGGTTGATCCGCGGTTAAATTGATCTTTATATGTATGCGTGCTCACACATTCACATACAAGGTTTCATGTCTGTGTGTTCGATTTCGTTTTGAAGACAGCCACAATTTAGATTTTTGTAACTTTTCAGGCTTGCTAGCCTAAGAAAATTGGGGTATGCATTATTGTGTTAATGATGAAACAATTTTATTATAATTTTTTATTTTATCCTCCAGGATTTGAAGAGGATCCAAGACGACCTCCAGCCAATGTCAAAGGTGGAAGATTCTATGCTCCATGTGCGTCACGGACAGTTGGTCGCCATGTACGAGGGTTTAGTAAGGCCATCCACGGGGAGCTTGAAGAGTTTCAGCGGAGGATATTCAGAGTGGGCTGAGTTTCACTCGGTCTTCTCGACGATCGTAGGTTGCGATCTTGTCTTCGGGACTCCGCTTTAGAGGCAGTCCGTTCCTTGGAAATCTCCGAGGAGAATTATGATGTCGTAGTGCAGCCTTTGGAGAAACGATTTAATAACCGTCGGTTGATATTTCAGGCTCATGTGAACGAGATTCTGGGCCTCAATCTATTGGAAGGTGGCTCAGTGGCAGCGCTTCGAGGGCTGTCCGATAAGTTCAATGCCCATATGCGAGCCTTAAAAAATTTGGGGAAAACAGTTCAGATCGCCGGCTGCATCATTGTTCAGGTACTTCTTCAAAGATTGGATCCAGCTACTCAGGTCAAGTGGGGGGAAGGTCAAAATGCCTCGAACTTGAATCTCATCCCTACTTGGGAGTCTATGGCAGAGTTTTTGAAACAGCGTTGCAGGACTTTGGAGGCTATGGATGTGGCCTTGGCCGCTTACGCGCCGGCACTAACCATACAACATATAGACTACCCATTTCATACAACGAAAATGGACGCAAAAATTTCTTGTGGCAGGCCCCAGCAGGCCCCAGAGAGAATCTTACTCTCATGCTTACGCTCTTTCTTACGCTCATAATCTCACTGAAAATTTTTGGTTGTTCAGTCGCTGAGGGGCGCATCATCAAGAAGGTTGATCCGCGGTTAAATTGATCTTTATATGTATGCGTGCTCACACATTCACATACAAGGTTTCATGTGTGTGTGTGTTCGATTTCGTTTTGAAGACAGCCAAAAATTAAATTTTTGTAACTTTTTAGGCTTGCTAAAAAAAATGTAGACAATATTGCTTCTTTTTCTTTTAAACATTTTATTTGGGACACCGGGTTGAGAAGCGCTACTCTTAACGGTTTTAATATTTTATTGCCCATATTTTTGAAAGTATCGATTGATATTTAATCAAAGATATTTTCCCACGGTGCCAGTTTTAGTTGGCCGATTTCATTAATTGACCTAAGTCAATAATCCCATTAGTATATAAATCGCTAACATCATATCTTGCGATTATTATGGCGAAACTTAGTCACTTCGCACTTGGTAGTTCCAGATGCGGTTCTATTATCGGCCACTTGAGACACTCTATCCCGATCCATACTTCTCCCCAAAGGCCACTGTGGGAGTGATTGACCTTCTCTCCACGTGTGAACCGCCCCCATATACAACCCATCCAAGGCGTGTTTTCTGCAACAACGGTAGACCAGCTGAAAGCTGGATTTGCCCAGCACACAATAGTTCATAAAATAGACTGGCTCCGATAAGCAAATCGAAACGTTGTGGCCGGAAAAACTTTGGATCGGCTAATGTGAGGTCGGCCGGAATATTCCAGCTGGAGACGTCCAAGCTGAAACTAGGTTGGAGATCCGTGATGTTGGGGGCGATGACAACGTTGACAAAGGCCGAATATTCCTAGCAACGGGACCGCAGGAGCACATCGACAGAGAATTCGTCTGTTGCGAAGCCAGTGTCGCCAATGCGCCAATTGGCTCGGCGCACTCGGCTGACGTAAACGGCACAGCCGAAAGCTGGCTGCTGGAAGACTGTAACTTCAAATCTTGGGCATGCAAAAACTACATGGGACCACCCACCGCATAATAAACAGGCAGAGGCAGGTGAATTAGTAATAATAAAGGACGCTCTAGACCTTCCTCTCACTTGGCCTGAGTAGCTGGATCCAAACTTTGAAGAAGTACCTGGACAATGATGCAGCCGGCGATCTGAACTGTCGTCCCCAAATTTTTTAAGGCTCGCATATGGGCATTGAACTTATCGGACAGCCCTCGAAGCGCTGCCACTGAGCCACCTTCCAATAGATTGAGGCCCAGAATCTCGTTCACATGAGCCTGAAATATCAACCGACGATTATTAAATCGTTCCTCCAAAAGCTGCACTGCGACATCATAATTCTCCTCGGAGATATCCAAGGAACGGACTGCCTCTAAAGCGGAGTCCCGAAGATAAGATCGCACCTCTGAAACTTTTCCACCTTACTTATATAAGGATTGCAGCCTACGATCGTCGAGAAGACCGAGTAAAACTCAGCCCACTCTGAATATCCTCCGCTGAATCCTCTTCAAATCCTGGAGGATATCCTTTGCCTAGCATTTTAAAATCGCACTCCGAGATGGAGTGGGTTCTCCTATGACGGCGCCGCTGGAGTTCATCACCACTATAATTGAAATACGCTTAATTGAAATAAAAACACGCACAAATTTATTTTGGCGCCAAAATTATAGTTCTTATTTATTTTATTATATTTAATTATAATTGTGCGCAGCGAACACGATTTATCCCACTGTACGCTCAGAACCGTACACTGAGTTGTGGAATGTATATATAAGTTATCACCCAGCACATTCGAGCCCCCCCTTGCTCAGCACTATTCGCCCCCTACTACTACTACGCTTTGAACTCGACCCCAGACTCTTGAACCCGAATCCACAGCATAAGCAATACTCGATATTCAAGTTTTGTGGGCTCAACTGCACCCGGATGTGTCGCAAGAGTGAAACTATGTCACAAGTGCGCAACTATGCACGCTGACTAGAATGTAGCGAGAAAGCTGACACACACCCTGAGTGTTACGCTGACTCTTGACACCGGATAGCTGACACCACACCCGCTGACACCACACATAGAGTTGGAGTTGGAGATCGGCCGATATCGAACTGACGACCGGAGGGTCACAACTCTGGGAAGTCAGTCTATTTTGGACCACCGAACCATCAAGCTGAACCTACTCCAAATATTCCTAAAAATACTTCCCAATTGTTATATTAAAAACTACTTTTTCATTCACTAACTAAGAACTTGCCGAATCAATTGTTAATTTAAGTGACTTAAACAATAAATTGTATTTCATCATTATCAACCCATGAACCGACTACTCATCATCAGGTGATCAATGGATGGACACCTTAACTTATATATATGAACGCTTGTGTGAGGCGAATGCACTTGCAAGTGGAACGTATGTATGTTGGCGGACCGGATAACAATTGTATTTTATGCCTATGTATTTATTTATATTATTAAATAATATATAACATGCAGTTTATGTTCAAAAATGTACATACATATGTTAATACATCGCGTAAAAAACAGAATCGGATATGTTTGCACTGGTTCTGTTTTATGCTCGTGAAATTGTTAATTTTATTAATTAAATCTCGTCGGGGTCACCAATGTTTAATCAATGAGATTTTTCAATGACCTTTTCCTTTTTCCAAAATAAAAATACGAAATTATTTATTTTCACAACGTTATAAAAATGTTTATTTTTGTCCGCCTTTGAAATGGAGTGAGAGAAAGCTCCGATTTATAATGCGTATGCACTGATATAAAGGGTACAAGAGGTCCCGCCTTAGAACATAGGCCGGGCGAAAGCTCGTTAACTTAATGATAAAGATAAATAAAGCCGAGCGGCCGAGAAGAGTCGGCTTGCGACCAACAACAGCGATGAGATAATGAATATATGCCAAACTATAATTATTACATTTATGTATATATACATATAGCTTACATTTATATTGATCTAATTTATGCCGTGGCTGCTGCCTGACCCGACAGTTAACTAATTAAATTAAATAAATTTTAATTTTAATTTCGATAAAAGGCGAAAACGAAAATAGTTAATTAATTTAATAATATTACTTTTATCATACAATTTATTTTTTAAAGTAATACGGCGAATGATTATAATTTTTTTTTAAATAATAAATATAATAAAATCATTTATTAATTTTAGCCAAAAAATCGAATTTAATTAATTGCGCCAAAAAATGCATATACGTACAAGCAAAAACGATAATATTACCGCTGCATCTATTTGTATGTACACCAAATATTTATGCACATTTATTTTATCTGTAATATATAAAATAATTTTTGGCTGCACTTTAATATTTTATTATGGGGCGACAGTGATTGCAAATAGTATATATATATGTTTTGATTTGTCCACAGGCAGTACATTTATAAAGCAGACGTATATTATAATGAAATTTCTTAGAACTTTTATATACTTTATTATTTCTTTTTGCTCTACTATTATTAATTTACGTACATATGCGCCAAGAATTAAAAGGAGGGTGCAATATTTCAGCACAAGACGGATTTTAATATGTCTTTTCTCGACTTTAAATTTTTTGCTCAAATGCCTGTGGTTCTGCGTTCGGATCCTTTATTCCTGCGGCCACTTTGCTAGTGCAGTTGATGCAGGTGGAGGGCATGGGGACGACGAATCCTTCCAGTAGCAGCTCGTTGGCGATGAACGTTTTGTTTCGCGATGTTTTATTTTCATTCACCACAACCGTCACGAGCAACTATTTTATTTTGTTTATATGTATTGTGTCACTGTCACTTTTTTGTTGTTGCTTTTTAATTTAATAATATATTACAGTCCACCCGGGGGGCGCCAAAATGTTCACTGAGATTAGTTTATCTCTTTCACTTTTTTTTACCGAAACGAAAAGGGTGGCTGTAAATTATTAAAGCACTACGATAAAGACCAAAAAATGCGTGCACTCGCTTTCACATTATAAATTCAATTTTATCTATCAAATGACCTAAGCCTAGCTTATTTATTGCGGTGAAGCGGGGCGAATTCACGGGAGAACGCAAGTGAGCTTTTCTTGCGCTCCCGCACCGCCCTATGCTAACTTATACTAGACTTCAAAAAATTCAAACTTAAAATTCTACATTAATTCTACACCGGCCACGTTGAAGGCCTCTATCAGGCTTCAACCACTGGCAGCCTCGCCAGCTTGTGGACTGCTCTCTTGAAGACCGCTCCTAAACTAGTCCTTACGACAGCGACTCTAACACTTTCATCCGCGCCGGCGTGAGTCTCGACGACCCTGGCGGTGATCCACTGTTGGGGCGGCTGGTGGTCCTCGGCGACTAGGACCAGGTCGCCCTTCCTGACGTCCTCCTGCTCCCGCTGCCACTTCGACCGCACCTGTAGGCCCAAGACGTACTCCCGGGACCATCGCTGCCAAAACGTTTGCTTGATTGACGAGACAAGCCGCCATCGCGGCAAGCACGTTAGACCCTGCTGGTCCGGGGTCCGCGGTGCTGGTGGGGCGATGAGCGACTGATGAGTGACAATTTTGTTAAAAGCTTCTTGATATTCGACAGGTGAAGGTACACTATCAGAAGTAAATACTAATGTTTTACACTTCTTTATAAAGCAGACCATATAAACGAACACTCGCTGCAGTTTTAAATGAGAGGAAAATCCTTCTATCACTTCCAACAAATATGAGGTGGAGACCATTGCGGTCAGTCCGACCGCATTCTTCTTGGCTTCCATCTGCAAAATCTCTGGTGACGGATCAAACCGGGGACTCGTTGGCCACTTATCTTCCGGCTCCGTTAAAAACGATGGACCTGTAAACCAGATCGATTCTGCCGTTTCCTTTACGTCTCCACCTCTAGACACAATATCTGCCGGGTTCTGTTTAGTTGGTACATGCCGTTACGTGCTATCCTCTGACCACTCTAGAATCTCAGCAACTCTATTTGATACGAACGTTGACATCGACGAGACCAATGAAAACAAACTTCTGAATCTGACCAATATACACTTCGTTCGATCGGTGCTTTGATAAGGGGTTTTATTTTGCGGCAGAGGTCTGCGAGAAGGTGAGCGGCACATAACTCAAGACTGGGGAGTGTCTTTGTCTTGAGCGGCGCTACTTTGGACTTGGCAGTCAGCAATGAGACTTTAATACCTTCTGCAGATTTGCAACGAACATAGACGCAGGCTCCATAGGCTCTCATTGATGCGTCAGAGAAGGCATGAATTTCAATTGGTGACATCGGCTCAATCATCACAAATCTCGGTATTGAGAAATCTTCTAGCTGTGACAAGGCAAGCTGATTTTTGTTCCACGCGGTTTCCAAATGCAGTAGAATCGACTCATCCCAATCTAGCTTATTAAGCCAAAGTTCCTGCAACAGGTTCTTTCCTTTAATAAGGATTGGGCTTAACAAGCCAAGGGGGTTGAAGAGCTTTGATGTCACCGACAGAATATTCCGCTTAGTCGCCCTTTGACCCAGACATATCAATTTCGAATTTAAACACGTCATCTTTAGGAACCCAAACGATTTCTAGTGTTTTTGCGGCTTAACCGTGCTTAACCGTGCTCTCGGATGCAGTAACTTCAGGCGAGTTTGAAAACCACTTACTCAATTCAAACCCAGCGTTTTGAAGAACCTGAGTTACATCAGACTTAATTGTCTTTAGCTTCTCCACGCAACCAGCACCCGTTAACATGTCTTCCTGAATTGTTGGACCCACCATCAAGAACTCATTTAAACACTTCTGTGTGGATGTCTTACAGGACGCATCAAAAACTATTCATAGTTTGGTCGTTGTACTTTCAGGCCCTAAGACACACTGGTGGGATATAACGTAGTGTGGAGAAGCAAGAACATCACTGTTTGCAGGGGACATATGGCCTAGGGATTCGTATTCTTCCATAAATTCCAAATACATTTTCTTTAAATTCGGATCTCGAGATAATCTTTTCTCGAGCGACAGAAAACGGCGTTTGGCTATCTCGACTGAGTTGCCCAAAACACTTGGATCCGACGTAAATGGAAGTCTATCTTCAAATCGACCTGAAGGCAGTATTCTTGAAGTCTTCCGATAATGTTCCTCACATAGCTCTTGTTCTGGCGACAACATCTTTTGAGAAGATGGAACTTCTTCCAACGACCAGAATTTTTTCAAATTGTTGTCTTGTGACTCTAATGTTTCTTCTAGACAATTCAGGCTAGAGACCGGCTGTTGAGGAGTTGAGGAATTTTTCAAATATTTTCCCCACGCTACCCACCCAAGGAGAGTTTTTTGTAGAATGGGATGGTTCGGAATTTGCTTTATTTGACCATCGGACAAAAGTTCAAAAAATGACTCAGCTCCAATTAGCATATCTATCCGCTGAGGTTTATAAAAGTATGGGTCTGCTAATGGCAAGTTCTTTGGTAGGGTCAAATCTTTCACGTTCACTGACTGGTCATGGTGATAGCCTGATATTGTTTTCAAAACCCAAAAGTCGAACGGAAACTCACTACCTCACTCACTACGGATCTGAAGCGTTGAGCAAGATCTTCAGTAATGAAATTCATTTGTGACCCTGAGTCAAGTAATGCTCGGGCCAATATGTTCTCGCCATTTTTTGTTCGAACGCTTACGAAACCGCTTAAAGGGTTTCTAAAGACGACTCATGCAAAGCATGTGAAATAGAAGGGCCATCATTCGTTAACGCTGGAGGAGGATTTTCTGTAGATGGTGGTAATTTTAAGTTAGTTTCTGTCACTGTAAATCGGTGCAGAAGTTTATGGTGCGAACTAGCACAGATTTGACACCTAGTCGATTTGCACTTCGCTACCGTGTGACCTATTCGCAGACAATTTAAACAGAGGGAGGCTGACTTAACAAAATCAATCCTTTGCATTACCGCAAGGCGAGCGATCGGACTGCACTGGGCCAAAAAATGGTCTTGAGCGTTACAACAACTGCAAGCTGGTTTGGCGTTGGCAGAGGAACAAGCCATCGAACTTCTATTAAGTTGCTTGTTAAACCCAGTTTTTTCCTGTTTTGGTTTGCCATTCTCTTCAGCGGACAGGTGCTGGTACCTACGATTTAGTATTTTTTCGAAATCGGACCACAGCGGCAATTCCTCATAATCTAGTGACTCTTCCCATTTTTGCTTTGTCACTGGACCCACTCTACTCAAAACTTAATGTATAATCTTTGACTTTGCAATTTTCGTATCATCTTCTATGGATAATAGTGATCTATCGATCAGTGTCGATGTGACCCCTTAACGACGACGCAGACGGCTGGGAAATTTTCGGAAGGTTGAACAGTTGACTTATTTGGTTCGCAAAGATGAGACATTCGTTGTTATAAACTCTTCTTAGACTAGCGATAGCTTTGTCATAATTACTCTTGGTGACCTTGAATGCCTTGATAGTTCCAGAGAGGCAAGAAATTAAATGATTAAATTTATCGATAACAGAAATGTCACATCTTTGTCAACTAATGTCTCGAAAAAACTTATAAAATTTTTGAATTCCGAATAATTCCCACTGAATTTTGATAATGCTAAACTGGGAAGTCGAGCTCGAGTTGGGGCTACAGAAATTGCAGTAGCTGGACGGGAGTCTTCAGCTGAATTAAAAGCATTACATAAGGACATAATCCTTGCCTTGGTTGTTATTGCTAATTCTTTCAACTCGACTCCGAAATCATCCAATTCATCTAAATGCTCGATCTGGTTTGCAACTCATTTGCTTTAGAAATTGCCTCATCTAAAACCTGAAGCCTGCACTCTAGCTCGGTTTTGTTTAGAGGAAGTGATTCCAAACGTTCCTCCAACCGGCGAATGCTTGTAACTTTAACATTTAATCTTCTTTTTAAATCAATAAGAACCGTGGAATTAAGTTTCTGTTTATTACTCTCCATTTTATAAAAAATTATTTATTTTTCAATAAAGAAGCCAAAAACGATGCAATTTTTAATATTTGTTAAATAAAATTTATTAAAATATTTGTATTGTTAATTAATTAAAAAACCAGAAACAACAAACTGAAACGCAGAAAGAACTGCTGACATTACAATTTAATGCAACCGACAAAATATTGCAGAATTACACTTTTAAAATTGTTAATTTATCATTTTTAAGTTTTGCTATATTTCCATTAATTTACCACCTAAGCAATATCTATGTATCAAATTAGCTATAAATATGGAACCTTTATATAAATAAAGTTAGTCTCAGACAAACCTATTCTGAACTCATTTCTTTCTCCACGTCCAATTTGTTCAAGTGCAAGTTGCGGCAACAACCCAGCAATCGGTTTATGTACCCTTTGCTTATACTCAAACATTTCAGATTAACATTTTGCTGACCCCGACGTGATCATGCAAGCCCAGGATCACTTTTCGAACAAGAGTCAAAAGGAACGAATAGTGATTTCTATCGTTCCACAATAAAGAAATCAGAAAGACTCCTGCTAAGAGAGCAATAGGATCTTCACAGCAGTGTGACGCTGTCCCTTTAATCGGTAGATTAAGGGCACCACACCTCCCTCAGTCCATTAAAAAAAGGGTTCAGTTTCTTCGACCACAATCGGTTGCGAGTTCGAGCGCATCCAGCTACTAACAGCAAATAAATCACTCCCAACGGTCAGAAATGAAGAACGAAAATATGGACAGGGAGAATATTGCCCCCAAAATTATTGTAGAGCCAGCCGTTGAAGAGGCGAGCGCTCAAGGCCTCCTGGATGCCCAGGAAGAAATTGGGCAGGAGATCGCAAGATGCATCCGGAATTATAAAAAGGATGGACCGAATCGAAAACAAAAGGCATCATATTTTCAAACGAAGCTATACATTATCGAAGAGGCTTGGGAAAGGTTCGGTGAAAATGATGAAAAGATTCAGGGAACGGCCAGGACCGAAAGCTACATCAAGTATGCTGAGGACCTCCGGACCAGTTGCATGAAATATGCGGCAACTTTCGAAAGCAACCGTGACAACCTGATGCAAGGCACGAGTCGCAAGGAAGAGGCTCAAGAACAAGTAGAAAATCAAGTTCAAGAGCAATCCCCAGTCGTAGTCCCCATGGATAAACGATTAGCCGGATTATGTCGGCGCCAAGGAGACCTTTTAAAGTCCGTAAACGATGCCTTACGAAAGTTTAAGACATCCGGGGGAGGCCCAGGAGACTTACTAAAATCTTTATGGGCTCAAGTCCAAGAAATCCACTTGACAGTCTACGAGGAATTCGAAAACCCGATAGACAGTGGATGACAAACAGGCATACCTACAACTGCAGGCAGAGGTGCAGAGTGCACTTATGGCAAAGGTTATACCTACAACAAATAGCATTGATGTGCAAATGCCCCGGATAAACATTCCAAAATTTATTTATTTATTTCTCTTTCGCCATTGATTATTTTAATCTTACATGGCTACTATACAATCTGACTTACGCTTGTTTATCTGAGTTCGGAGGCTAGGCGGTAATGTATTAAAAAATGATAATGCTCTATCAATGGGCTCGTTCAAAAGGTAATTGGCCCTACGACAGGCCGAACGAAAGGGAGCAAACGAGCGAAGATCCCTCTGGGGCACGTTGAAGTTTATAAGCCCCAATAACATGGGGCAATCAATGCTGCTAGATACAATGTTATTGATGAATGTTAATGCTGCCACAGTGCGTCGATCCTCAAGTGTACAGATGTGGAGGAGAAGGCACCGGCTATGGTATGAGGGTAGAGGATCCACATACCTTAAAGGGAGAAGTGCAAATTTTAAAAATTTTCTCTGCAACCGCTCAACTCTATTGGAACTTATTTTGTTTGCGGGGCTCCAAATAATGGAGGCATATTCCAGCCTCGACCGGACGAATGCGGCGTAAACACTGAGCTTCGCGTACGGGCTCTTGAGTTGGTCTGTGTGCCTCATCACAAAACCCAACATGGCATACGCCTTAGGCTTTATAAAATCTAAATGGCTGGAAAAAAGGACGCCAAGATCAACCACCTCCTCCTTAAGCTGCAGGTTATGGTTGCCAATTGCATAGGAAGACTCGGCGCAAATCATCCTTGATGGGGATGCAATGAAATGGAAATAATTCGATAATTTATTTTCCTGTATTGTTCATGACCCTATCATGCCATCAGTGAAGAGAATGTGGTACTTAAAATCCGCTCTGTCTGGAAATGCAGAGAGATTAATACGCCACATCGAGTTAAATGAGGACCACTACTTACATGCATGGCGCATAATAGTTGGATCATATGATAATCTTCGGCTCATCGCGAATACAGTTATTCGTCGGCTACCTTATCAGAGCCCACTCTCTGACAGTGCCAAATCAATACAGGAGCTGTATATAACTACTCTAGAAGCCCTTGCGTCATTAAAGGGACTAGGCATGAATGTATCCACATGGGATGCATTTTTGGTGGTATTGCTTACCGATAAGCTTCACAGATCACAGATTAATTTGATCACTGAACGATTAGCATCAATGTTATCACTAAAGCGCCACGATACAAAGCTCCGGATCGAAGGCATTGGAGGCAACCAAGAATGAGCAGAGCAAGAGTAACTATTCTCGTTAGCTCTCTTCACGGGGATTTCAGCCACCGCATAGAAGGTTTTTAGCACTAGAGCGACGATTAACTGGTTATGTTCGGAAAGGGTATTCCGAGTTCGTGAAAGAATATGATGCCTTGGGACATATGAAGTTTGTTCCAATCACACATGTACCCAACAATCACTACTTCATACCACATCACTGTGTTCTGAAGCCTGACAGCAGCAGCACAAAACTACGAGTGGTGTTCGATGCTTCATGCCAAACATCAAGTGGGAAATCCTTGAACGACATGCTACATACAGGACCCACTGTGCAGAGCGAGCTATTGGCCATATTTCTACGCTTCAGAATACACAAGTATGTGTTCACGGCGGACATAGAAAAGATGTACCGGCAAGTATGGATCAATCCAGATAATCAGTTCCATCAGCTTATAGTCTAGAGAAAGGATACATCCGAGGATCTTAAGTACTATAGACTTAAAACCGTCAAGAATGGAACCAAATCAGTTCCATTTTTAGCCACAAAATGCCTAAGTCATTTAGCAATCCGGTCACGGGACAACTACCCGTTGGGGTCTGCGGCGCTTGAAAATGACTTTTACGTAGACGATTGCTTGACGGGTGCTGACTCAGTGGCAGAAGCAGTTAAAATCCAAAGTGAATTGAAAAAAATATTGCTACCACACGGGTTCAAATTACGAAAGTGGTGCTCAAATAATGCAGAACTACTGCAAGGAATACCCAAAGTGGATACCGTGAGCGATGTAAAGTTGGGTGAGACCTTGGACCAATACAGTGTTAAAACCCTCGGTCTCATATGGATGCCCAATAAAGACAAACTTTGCGGACGAACGCAGCAAAGCGAAGCGCTGGTCATCACAAAGCGAGTGGCTTGCTCTGAGTTGTCACAAATCTTTGACCCATTAGGTTTGTTTGCGCCAGTGGTCGTAAAGGGAAAGATATTCATGCAACATCTCTGGGAATTAAAAATGGCTTGGGATGATGAATTGCCCTTAGAACTTCAGTCAGGCTGGAAAACATATCGCTCTGACTTGCAAAGTCTAAATAAATTGCAAATTCCAAGACACATATTTGACGGAAAGGTTCCAGTCACGCAAGAACTACACACTTTTGTGGACGCCTTAGAAAAGGCCTATGGCGCAGCAATATACGTCCGAGCAACGTATTAAAATAAGCAAACCTCGGTGAGACTGAAATGTTCCAAGTCTAGAGTGGCACCCTCAGCGAAGCAATCCTTGCCCAGACTAGAGTTGTGCGCAGCAGTCCTAGGCGCAGAACTAACGCACAGAGCCAGACAAGATTTACGCTTGTCTCTAAACACGGTTGCGGGGTTCTTTTGGACTGATTCATCCGTCGAGCAACAGTATGTGGCTTTATGGACCCCTGTTCCTACATGGATCAAAGGAAAGCTGGACAAAGATGCCAGCCATTATTTCGCCGAATTTAGAACAAAAAACGAAATTCGTCAACATGGCGGCCGCTAAAGACATATTCGGAGGGGAGATATACAACTGTAGGCACAGTAACTCCTTTCACAAATTACAACGAATTGTTTCGTACATGCTGAGGTTCTGTTATAAGGCTAATAGAGCGCCAACGAAGGCGCTATGTCTGGATGAGCTAAGCCAGGCACGCATCATTATCCTGCGCACGATTCAGCAAATCGAATTTAACGCAGAGTGTAACCAGCTCAAACGGTACAAAACAGTGGACAAAAAGAGTTCCCTTGTATCGTTGGCTCCCATCTTTGGATCTGATGGGTTAATTCGAGTAGGAGGCAGACTCGAACATTTAAACCTATCCGAAGACGCAAAACATCCAGTTCTGCTCCCCTACAATGACACAATTGTAAAAATGATCCTAAGAGAACTACATGAGACCAACATGCACTGCGATGCCCAAGCCTTGCGCGCAATTGCTAGGCAACAATATTGGATCAGCAATAACAAAACAATGGCAAGAAGCATTGTACAAATTAATGAGTCAAATCATGGGAAATCTACCGGTCGAGAGAGTCACACAATCTCGGCCCTTCTTTAACTCTGGAGTAGATTACTGCGGCCCCATATGGATTCATCACAAGATTTGAGGAAAACGACCCGACAAGGCCTATATCGCAGGGTTCTGTTGCTTCGCCACGAAAGTAATTCATTTGGTGTTGGTAAGCGACTTCTTGGACGTCGAGGGAAGTGCCAGACAATCCATTGCGATAATGCAACAAATTTTATTGGAGCCAACAATAAATTAAAAGAGCTCGAAGAAGCAAAACGGCTGCTTGTACCAATTACAGCCACGGCGTCTTTGACGTTTGAAGAACTCAACACTGTGGTCGTTGAAGTTGAAGCAATCCTCAATTCACGTCCGATTACTCCCATGTCATCAGACCCCACTGACGATTCTGCTTTAACGCCAGGACACTTTCTGATTGGAGAACCACTAACTGCTCCTCCTGATACCAACATCATTCCGGGCGGCAAACCATTAATAAAAAGATGGGAACTGGTATCACGACTGAAGCACGCCTTTTGGAAACAATGGTCATGTGAGTACCTGCAAGAACTCCAGAATCGGCACAAATGGAAGCATGCATCTCCGAATATTAAAGAGGGATTGTTAGTCCTTATAAAAGAGGACAACGTGCCTGTAATGAGCTGGCCTATGGGAAGAGTTCTTAAAACCTATCCCGGACCGGACAACCTCGTTCGGGTAGTGGACATCAAAACGTCATCTGGAGTATTCAAGAGACCAGTGACTCGGCTAGCGCCACTGTTCCCAGAAGAAATCAACAACAAGCGCCCATTAGACGACACCCTCAAGGCGGACCAGTCTGATGAGCCGCCTGTACAACGCAAAAAGGGAATCCTCTCATCAATGCCTGTGATTCTAGCGCTACTATGTTGTTACTTCCACTACCAATGGCAACGCCAATTAAGGTAACGGAGTTCAGTAATAAGCCAGGAATATTCTACGAACGGTTGGGAATCACGAGAATGGTAGTTTTAGAATGGACAATGATAGTATACTACGACTTGGATCCCTTCTGGAATGATATGAAGGTACTTTCAGTTGGAGTAACGGAGCTCGCACACAAATGCCAGGAATTGACAAACGTAGCAGCATGCAGTTCCATGCTAGACCATTTTAAACATATATTTGCAGAGCTTGAGGCAGGAAATAACCTGATGCATCACTCTCGGCATGGTACATCACCGTTTAATATTGTTGGAACTATAGCCAATTCATTATTCGGTGTACTCGACTCCACATACGCAGAAGATATGGTCAACACTATCACTAAGGTGAAGGGTAACGAAGACTTCCTCCTACAGCTGCTTCAGAACCAGACGTCAATTGTTGACTCCACCATCAATTTGGTGCGAAAAGGAAGGTTGGCTACAAACAACCGCTTACGATCTTTGGAACAACAGATGACCCTCATAAATAAGCAACGAGGACAGTACCAAGGCGCACATTTAGAGCAAGCGTTTATAATCCTCATAACACAATTGAATCTACTTGCAAATGGTGTACAGCGAATGCAGAGTGAGATAACTAATGTATTGACTGATGTTCGCCATAGAACAATCAGTCCAATTTTAATATCACCTACACAGCTACGAGACCAGCTCGACCAAATGCGGGATCATTTACCACCCGACCAAATCTTGCCAGTCGCCACAACGGATGTGGTTCAGCTCTACAAAATAATGTATGCGCAAGGCAGTACGACTGATACTCACGCCATTTTTCGAATAACGATACCATTGGTGTCGTCAGAATTATTGGATGTCTTCCGCATCGTGCCCATTCCAATATGGGAATCGAAAGGTTGGACGCTGTACAATCTTCAGACACCAATCATAACTGTCAATGCCCATAGAGATCGTTTTATTGGGTTTAGTGAGGACGAATTCAAAAGATGCACATCTATAAAAATTGAGCAGCATATTTGTTTCAATCACTTAACGGCATACAATGTTGATAGTAGATGCGAATTCCAGTTATTTAATAACAAGACTGGAACAGAATGTCACAGAAATCCTATGCACTCTAGCATGGTGTGGTTAAAAACTCACCAATCTAATCAATGGATCTTCGCAACTAAGGACTCCATGGAACTTCAGGCTGTATGCAGTGGAGTTTCATCAACAGTCAACATAAAGGCGACTGGTATGCTGAAATTGACCATTGGTTGCACAGCACGCAATGTCAATATAAGTTTGACTACATTCGGCACTATGACCACTGAAGTACAAACTTCGTTCAGTCGATTCGGAAATATTTCCGAGCCCATAAAGCCCATAGACGATTGGACGCCAAAACCTAGAGGGACTACAAGAAGTTCAATTCCCGAACCTACCCCAAGACAGTTTACTTTAGAGCTGGACGACGGTTGAACACCTGTTCAACGGCCGGGAGAATGTTAAGTCATGAGCATTTAATATTTAAGTCACAAGAACACAATATACACAAAACAAAAACAATAAGTACAAGTACATAAGTACAATAAATATATAATAAAGAAAATATTAGGTCAAAGCCTACATAAAAAACGATGAACATTAAAAAACCAAACACTACAGAAACAACAAACTGAAACGCAGCAAGAACTGCTGACATTACAATTTAATGCAACCGACAAAATATTGCAGAATTACACTTTTAAAATTGTTAATTTATCATTTTTAAGTTTTGCTATATTTCCATTAATTTACCACCTAAGCAATATCTATGTATCAAATTAGCTATAAATATTGAACCTTTATATGAATAAAGTTAGGCTCAGACAAACCTATTCTGAACTCATTTCTTTCTCCACGTCCAATTTGTTCAAGTGCAAGTTGCGGCAACAACCCAGCAATCGGTTTATGTACCCTTTGCTTATACTCAAACATTTTAGATATATACAACAGCGGATAACGGTGGGAAGCGAAAACGATAATATTACCGCTGCATCTATTTGTTGTACACCAAATATTTATGCACATTTATTTTATATGTAATATATAAAATAATTTTTGGCTGCACTTTAATATTTATTTGGCAAATCTTGATTATACAATCAAGAACGAGGGGTAGGGTGCGTCAGTGATTGCAAATAATATATATATATATGTTTTTTTAATTATGTCCACAGGCAGTACATTTATGTTAGCATACATATATTTATAATGAAATTTTTATAACTTTTATATACTTTATTATTTATTTTAGCTCTACTATTTGAAATGTAAGTACATATGCGCCAAGAATTGAAAGGAGGGTGCAATATTCCAGCACAAGACGGATTTTAATTTGCCTTTTCTCGACTTTCAATTTTTTGCACAAATACCTGTGGTTCTGCGTTCGGATCCTTTATTCCTGCGGCCACTTTGCTTGGGCAGTTGATGCAGGTGCAGGGCATGGGGACGACGAATCCTTCCAGTAGCAGCTCGTTGGCGATGAAAGTTTTGTTTCGCGATGCGGAATTTTTTTTATTTTTATTCACCACAACCGTCGCGAGCAACTCTTTTATTTTGTTTATATGTATTGTGTCACTGTCACTTTTTTGTTGTTGCTTTTTAATTTAATAATATATTACAGTCCACCCGGGGGCGCCAAAATGTTCACTGAGATTAGTTTATCTCTTTCACTATTTTATACCGAAACGAAAAGGGTGGATGTAGATTATTAAAGTACTACGATAAAGACCAAAAAATGCGTGCACTCGCTTTCACTTTATAAATTCAATTATATTTATAAACTAACTTAAGCATAGCTTATCTATTGCGGCGATGCGGAGCTCACGGGAGAGCGCAAGTGAGCTTTTCTTGCGCTCCAGCTCCCTCTTTTCTACCTTATACTAGACTTCAAAAAATTCAAACTTAAAATTCTACATTAATTCTACAGACGCTAGAAAGAGCCATAGAGCCATTTGAGAACCTAAGATCCACACGTAGCCCTCCACACAATCTCTAACGGACAAAATGCCTATAAAAAGGGAAAATCCACTGTGACTGCCCTCCACGCGCTCATTTCCAAATTAGAAAATGCATTCTTTCAAAAGAAATTCGGCCCAGTAGCCTTTCTGGATATAGAAGGGGCCTTCAATAACGTTCTCCCTATCACCATAACCAGCGTCCTGACAACTCTTGGGGTAGATGACATCATAATGGGGCTCATTTATCAGCTGCTAACACGAAGATCAGTGACAGTACAGGCACATCTTCTCTAAGAAGGGCCGTCAGCAAAGGCACACAACAAGGAGGAGTCCTCTCCCCTCTCCTATGGAACATAGCTGTCAACTCGATTCAATGTAAGATGGAAGAGGGAGGCTGCAAGATAGTGGCATATGCGGATGAGGTCGCAATCTTGTTCACAGGCAAATAGCCACAGACGCTAACATTTTGTTCTATGCTAATATATTGGTCAAAAATATTAGCCGCTGTATCTCTCTTTATCTGCAAAAAAGCCAAAGGACTCATGTGGGGCACTTGATATATTGTAAGCTGGATCTTGTAAGCAACGCCATAGTCAGACCCATACTATGGAGTACTGGTATGGTGGCCAGCCCTCAAAAAGAAAAATGCACTTAAGAAGCTGGAAAAAATCCAGCGATGAGCAGCACTGTTCATCAGTGGTGCATAACGATTCACCCCAAACGAAGCCCTAAATGCCACACTTAGCAAGTACCCAGGATTAGCTGGAACGGAGCAAGCGAAGGTAGCGGCAATCAGGCTGAAGGAAACCCAACAATGACCCAGGCCAGTCCACCATTCTACAAAACGACCCACTTATCTCCAACAGTGCACTACTACTGCACTCAAAGGGAGTATCCACACACACCCTTCCGGACCCTCATTCCTAATAGAGAGGAATGGGTTGACCAGACCCCAGGGCCAGAGAACGCTCTCAGCTTCTACACCGATGGCTCCAAATTGAATAGAATGGTACTTCAAACAACTAGGCATCAGAGCCTTTCTTAGACTACCCAATCACTGCGGCGTTTTCCAGACCGAGGTTATAGCCATAAAGGAAGCACTAAAATACCTAAATATACACAACATCACACAATGAGAGGTCAACACACACAAAGAGAGGTCAACATATACAGTGACAGGGAGGCTAATAAGAGAACAAACCAGCTATGCTGAGACTCCGTCCCCAACTGCCGCTTGGCCCGACAACTCTGGCCCATAATCTCACAGCAAAACATCCCAATTACTTAGGATGGACATAACCCGCATCGGCACGGCTATAAGAGTCATCACGGGGCACTGGCCATTGGGAATAAATGCTAGGCGAATGAATTCGATTTTAATCTTATGGATTCTTTGTCCGGGGTAAAATAGCCCAATCAAATAGTCAGATAAGAATAAATTGCGTGCTTAGCAATCCTCATTGTCAAAAAACCTATCTGTCCCTTCAAGCTCATATCAGTGGCAAGAATGGAGTTGATGTTAGCTGATTTGGGCCTGCGAAGTTTTTGGAGTCAGAACTATCAATCAGAAAAGAAAGGTGCATATTTTGGGCTGATAAAGTTGGATGTTCTTAAAGTCCGAAATATCACCACATGCATGTAGAAGAAGTTTTTAACGACATTAGGCAACCATTTTGAAGATCAGGTCTATTCTGCTTATTACGTACACTGATTACTTACTTCAGTAGTGATTACTAGTGATTACTTACTTCAGTGATTACTTAGTAGATTACTTCAATTGAAGCTGCGGTTAGGAGACGAGGAAAAAAAGGATGGGGAGTATTAGTCAGATTTCTGACAGTTCATGTGGTCCATTCGGAATTAGGACTGTCTCTGTCTACGGACTTTGGAAGTAAAAAGAAACATTTTCGTTTATTCCACCTTGTTCACCTTACAGGTGCGGTGTCATGGAACGCATGGTGAGATCCACGAAGCTGGTGTCAAAATTACACACCCATGGAATCCGAGGATTCCGAGACGTTATATCATTTCTTAATTGGAAACTCAAATAGACTGCGTGAACGCAGGGCGATGGAATGCACTGGACATACACAAGCTAAACATTTATAAGAAGCATTTTTAAGTGAAAGAGATGGATTCAGGAATTACACTAACAGGATTGACGAAATGGAACCCAAATCCACTGGCATTAGGTGAATGGGAAGTCGAACCTCTTGGCTAAAGGATGCTTATCTTTCGCGCGGTTCCCACTTCATACGTACAGCCCACCTCATAACGTACGTCTCGAATCGAGGGAATAAATTCGAGTTAGTAAATGTAAATATAATGATTACCGAGGAAGAATTGGTGTGCTCATGTAGGTAATTTAAAATGGAGGTTTTCATATTTAAAAGGGATGAAAGTGAAATAATGCGATACAGACCATTATAGTTCGAACATAAAGTCCTAAAGGATCAAGCTGTGCATATGTCGATCTACAATAGCTTAAGAATAGAGGACTAAAGTTCCTAGTCCTTCTATTCGGAACGTTAAACTAGAAGCGTAATTGTTCTACGATTAGTTAAGGAGGGTAACTTTATTAGTAAGAGTCTACTATGTTACGAAGGAAGGTAAAGATTTGCGTCCCAGTTAAGTTCCCTAAGAGCAAATAATAAGAAGTTCTTTTGTATGGATTCTATGCGGTCTTGATGAACACCATATTGGAGACACCACCGTACTTCAGTATCGGTGGAATGATCCGTATGAACCAGTATGAACCGTACTCCAGTATCGGAAGGACCTAGGATATAAATAAGTCGTTAAATTCTTTTGATAAAACCGAGAACACCTTTAGCTTTATTAACCGGTCGGAAAATTTCGGCTTCCTTGAGGGACTCTAGATGTAGCACGGACTAAGCGGGAATGTTGATTTTTAAATAAGACTCTCTGGGTTCTTCCATCTAAGTAGCTGGAGGTCCTTCCATCTAATTCGAAATCACCTAGCTCTAGTAACTTTACGTCTTCAGAAGCGAAATTGGAGTCATGGGAGATTCAGACTTCGCAGAGGTCGGTTACGTCTGAAAATGGTGTACCTACTTGGAAAAACTTCGGAGCTAAGGATCTCTATGCTATAAGAAAAGAGTCTAGGGAGCTTGCTTCGTAGGCCCCTACATTTCTGATAGGTAAGATTGATAGAGGATGTTAGTTGTTTGAAGAGTCGGATTGGACAGATGTTGGGAGCTTGACTCCAACAGGCTTCGACTTTTTTTTTACCGTACTCGGCTGTTGCTCTTGTACGAATATGTCCTCTGGCCAGGAGCCAGGCGAACATAGTGTCGCAAACATTGGCATTGGCACTCGTATCGTGAAGGATGACATGCGCCTCGAGTATTTAAATTTCCTAATGTAACCACTCTAATAACGGCCTTGGTTTAGGCTTTGATATAAGACGAGATATCAATCTCAGCGGTATCAGGGGCCACGGTCGGTAATACCGCGTCATCAGCCCGTTTCGGGGGTCCAGGCGGTGGATTACCATGTTGAGTGGATGCTGCGGGGGTTCACTCTAGACCATTCCTTGGAATCACTTGGAGTGATGCCATGGAGAACAAGGCCGACGCAAAAAGTTAAGTGGAGAATCAACTGCAAAAATACAAATGACAGAGAATGAAAAAGAAGCAGAGCTATATTTGGATTGCAACTTTTTAAATTTATAAAATGCTCACCCAAAAATATGGCACTGCAAAAACGCGAAGCGATACGGGTATACAACAAGACGGGTAAGTCACAAGTGTTAAACAATTAGTGTTTAAATTAAAGATTCAAACCCGCGTTTGACAAATATAAAAATTTATCGCAAGCTCAAAAAAAATTCACGACCGTTCGCTATGAAGTGAAGGAGGAGAATTATCTATTATCGCACCAATAATAGGCAAGTACCGAGGTTATATCCGGCGTAGACATGCAAAAGAGTTAATAGGTGGGGAATATTACAAGGCTGACGATGCAGAAGCGAATTAGTTTTAGTAGTATACTATAGTAGTAACTATCAGCTAAGTATTAAATTAAATTATACTAAATTATTAAATTATAATTATAAATTATACTTAGTTGATAGTTACTATAACTTAAAACTATAGATAATTTTGTTAAAATTACCTAGATAGTTGGATACATTATATTATACTTTAATTTAATTGAATATTAAATTATAATATTATAAATTATACGAAATAATAATGAATATTACCAAAAAAAAATAACATTGGCTTGCCTCCAGTTTTACAATATTTATATTTTATTATTTTTTTTGTCTACAAATACACGTAAACATGCATAGTTGCATCGTACATTCTATAATGCATTCGAATGTAACCATTAAATCTCACTCATTCAATTCATTTTTCATCCGAGACCTACTCACCTACATGAATGTGTGCATTCATTTATTTTCGTCTCTGCATTCTATTCCACTCAATTCATTTTCAACGTTATGCCGTTTTTTGGTTATTCATGCAGATCTCTAGTACTGACACCTCCGTGATGTCGATTAAGATTCTTTTTCCTAAGTGTGTTTATCTGAGAGATTGTAAAGCCGGGTAGTAGCAAAGCAGATCCTTTTGTTTCCTCTTCATCCTCGTCCCTACAACTGCTGTACAGTCGTTTTGGGGTGAATTCATTCGCCTATCATGTGTTCCAACTAGTCAGTGCCTCATAATTACTCTGATAGCCATGATATCCATTCTTAATAGTTGTAGTAGAAGAGTAGAGTGTCCGGTTCGGATTGGTTATGCTGAGTATTGGTTATGCTGATTTTTGCGAGCGCCTCTTATGCATAGTGCTCCCGATCTCTGAATTTTTCCAAATTTCCTTATGTTGTTTTTTTTTTTTTGGAGTGCAGGTCACCATACCTGGATACCATACAGTAATATGGGTCAGATTATGGCAGTTTTAATTCAGCTTACAGCTAATTCAGCTAACAATGTTGGGGGACGTGACGCATTTGAGTCCAATTATTTTTTTGCAGGTGAAAAGGGCCTGCAGGTGAAAGGGATTGCGGCCTTCTTCGACATTTCTTCTATATTTGGATTCCAGTTTTGATTGCTATCTAGTACCACCCCTAAGTACTTTGCGCCATCGCTGAAAGAAAGCCTCTGGTTGTTCTGGGCCATATGAGAGGGAAGAGGTCTCCCCCTTGCATGTTTCCTCTGTCCTGCAGCAGTTGATCAATAAGTCCCACCAAGTTTCCGTCCACCCCAAAAGACGTCACGGCGTCGGTTATGGTGTTTGGGAGAACGTTGTTGAAAGACTTGCATATAAGAGAGCGCCAAGAAGTGGATCTTAGGTAAAGAGCAATTTAGGACCTGATTGGTCTACAGTTTTTTGGGGACGGAGCCACGGTTGTGGAAGTTTTCCTAAGACAAGCTCATTGGGATAGGATATTCCAAACCCTTGCAACTTGAGCTGGTTTTTTTTATGTCCGAGCAGAAAGAGTTCCATGACAAGCACTTCGCTTTGCGGATGCCTTTTTTGTGGGTGGCCAGGGAGGTCTTATAGTTGGTCCAGAGTATTTCCTCGTTTCTGGTTCAAGAACAAGGTTCTGCTTGCAGTTTCGAGGGTGGTTAGCTCTGTCGACCATCAACGAGGCTTATTCCGCTTTTTTGATTTTGGTTTTAGACATGCTCTTTTGAGGGCATTATTACAGGCTGGAATAAATTCTTCCACCATAGTGTTCAGACTTTCCACGGTTTAAGGATAGTCTGGTTGCTGTGATGTGACATTGTTCAAAGGGCTTGGAAGTATTAGGTTCAGTTACCTCTGGTTTTAAAAAATGTCTGGCTTTGAGCTTTTAAAAAGAAGAGTTATTTTTTTTAGAAGGATTACAAAGCTGAGTATCTGTTGGGATCAAAAGCTGTGTTATATAGATTGATTCCTTACGGTTTTTAATGATAAAAATGAGGTCATGAGGCTGAAGCTGAGGCTGCCTAACATTGGTGGAGAATTATTTGCAGGATCGCAAGGACAGCTGTGAAATCCCCCTCGACCATTGTATATTCCACCTTTTCATCGTCATCATGGGATCTTTGCTGTCGCTGCGTCGCCTCCGGAGTCAGATTTGAACACCTTTTCGGTGACAGAGATGAAACCAAAGTATGGCCATTGTAGAAAGGTGCATGTTGCAACGCTAGAACATGGTGAGAATCGGGCTCGCGGTCTACACGGAACGTCATACCAGCTCAGCGCAACTCATACCAGCTCAGCGCAGCGTTTGGCACCCTCGTCGACCTTCCTAGGCTCTTCTCCTAAGTTGTCTTTCCTTCCTAAGTTGTCTTTCCTTCAGCCAGCCCAAATTTGGCGAGGAGCCCTACCAGACCCGACTTAACGACTTTCTGACAAGTGCGCACAATCGCCGTCCGTTCCTGTCCTTGACCAAACTCATTCGTCGATGTCTTTTTCTCCGTATTTTTTGTTTTAAAAGACATCGTGGAACGTAACGGTTCCGGGCGGGCCAGTGCGGCGGCGTTCGAAAGGTGTAGGAAAGAGAGCGGGGGCAGCGGGGAACGAAGCGGCAGCGGTGGCCGCTGTGTTTAGAAAGTACGGAAGGAGAGAAATGCATTTGGAGCGGCCAAAGGGGTAGTGCGGGGGGAGCGCCTGGAAAAAAGCCGATGCCCTGCTTAATAACAATGCGGGCCGGTGGCCGAAGGGGGGAAAAGGGGGTAAGAAAGGGAGCCGCCAGTGCGACTCATTGGAAAGTAGGATTAACGGCGAGAATAGAAACCTGAAGGATTAACGGCAAGAAGCGAGAGTTGCAAAGATTAACGGGCGCCTCTGGAGCTATATAAGGAGGGCCACTGGAGCAAATCGGGACCGAGACTTCTAGGGAAGCTGGAAGTGTTGAGTTTATTTAGTGTTGTATTTACCCCCCTAGGGTAAATTCAACATTCAATCAGGAAAGGTTCCTTGAAGGTATTAGGAGTGTAGGCTGAAGGACCCCCCGTGGGTAAGAATCAAGAGAAAGGATTCATCAAGGAGCAAGTGCGAAAAGGATCCGGGATCCTTGGCAAGGCTGAAGCCCAGGATAAACCGAGTCGGGTTGGTGCATTTCACGGACACAACAGGTATCCTGGTGTCGGAGCAATAGTGACGGATTGGTCTGGCGTACGCCTTATCAATTCCTGACCACGACGGCCAAGTGTAATCCTGTACCGCGAGGGGTGACCAGCTCGTGAACTAAGCCCACAGACAAAACCATTCAGGGACACCCCGGTCAAGTCAGAAGACTCCTGATCCAGGCTCGCTGGGGCTTACGCACAGCGATCACCTGGAGTGAAGGAGGCGCGACGCCCAACCTCTGGCCGGCCATGGATCCTGCGGAGCGTATGCACGCAGGTGTTTGGCGACGAGTGGCGAAAGCAACCGGGGTGTGTCCTGAGGGGTAGGAAGGCCCTTTGTGCCCTGATCCGGCTGCCAGGATCCAGGAAGCAGAGTCAGCAAGCCGGGACACCGGCAATCGACAATAATGAGAAGAGCAACAACAACGAAGGGAGCGACAACAACGAGAAGAGCAACAACAACAGGAGCGACAACAACAGGGTCAGCGTCAGCAGCAGGAGAGGAGCAGCATAGGCCCCGCAACTGGAGCACGTGAGTCCAAACCAAGGGATCCGTTAGCCGAACCGGCGCCAGGCACCTAGACCACATATCCTGCCAGGCGATAGCTTGGGGTGTGTGATAAGTACCTAATTCCATTATTTGACAATTTATTAGACGGATAATTGTTAACAAAGTAACACTTGAAAAATGAACAATTTCATGCTTATACAATAAAGATGTAGTAAAATATTCAACAAATTAAAAGGAAAGGAAAGTTAACTTCGGGCTGAGCCGAAGTTGATATACCCATGCAGTTATGCGGCAAGTTATATTATTAAATATGTATCATATCGTATTAGTTGGCCGATCCTTATAAGAAATATACTATGAAATTATCTTATAATAAAAATGTTGGGAACAGCCCCAAGCATCTGTAAAATAAGATATTTTTATATACCCTTGCATACCCTAGAAAGTAAAGATATTCTTGATCAGGATCACCTCCTGAGTTGATAAAAGCTAGTCTCTCAGATTTAAAGCTATCGACTTCAAACTTTGCCCACATTCTTCTTTCCTTTGCAGGCAGTATTTATTTCGGAACGGCTGGGATCGGAAGACTATATCCAATAGCTGTCATATAACTGATTGATCGGAAATTCCATAACTTTGTTGTTTTTTAAGTTAGAAAGATGGGACTTACTATGGATTCCATTTTGGGCAAACTTATCCGATCTACCAAATTTCATAAGGGTCGGCCGATTATATCCTAAAGCCGCCATACAACTGAACGATCGGAAATGAAAATCTCTTGCTTATTTTAAAGATGCTTGGGGCTTTTTCCAACATTTTATTATAATATTTAATTAATAGTGAAATTCTTATAGGGTCTAGTATATCTAATGATATACGCTGCCAATTAACTGCAAGGGCCACATAACTTATATTAACTTCGGCTCCACCCGAAGTTAGCTTTCCCTAATAAATATTGAAAATTTAAACCGCAATTTATTCGGCCGCTACTAAAAACCATTAATAGCGTAACCTTTTGGTGACCCCGACGTGATGGCACCCCGGTTTAGTTATTGTCATCAGTATTAAAAGTGCCACGGAAAGTGATTTATCTTGGAAATTCTCTCAGCTGGCCACGGACGTACACGTTGACATCCAGATGCATCCAGAAAGCGATCCATAAGAGTGGAGCTGGTATTTCATCTGCTCCATACAGGCCTGCTCCCTCATTGCCTTCGTTACTAATGCCAACATTTAGTGGCGGCTATGGACGATGACTGACAGCCATCCTCACTTGACCAAGATGGCTCATTTCATGTCTGCGGGAGTCAGCCTTGGAGACCGCTGCAGTCAACTGACGCTAACTATGTTTTCCTTTATCTTTTATGCAACCGTTTTAGTAATCGTCGGTTAATATTCCAGGCTTACATCAACGAGATCCTTCAGCTAAGGGTAGCTAAGCCGGGATCCGTTGCAACTCTTCGGGAGTTATCCGATCAATTCATTGGTCATATGCGGGCCCTCATGAGTTCCGAGATGTCGGCCGAAATTCAAGGATGCCTTCTCATCCAGATCATCTTCCAAATGATGGCATTAGCTCCGCTTCTGTTATCGAATCAGGTGGGCCGACGTAGGCCATTTAATAATCGATCGTACATGCTCCGGAATTCTCTGCCTGCTTCGTGTGCCCTGTGCAGCATCCTGTCACATGCTGTGCCTTCTTGCCCAAAGTTCTTCGCCGTGCCAGTTGAGAAACGATACGATGAGGTCGGGCGTCTTGCTCTCTGCTTTGTTTGCCTCAAGTCTGAGAACTTAGCTCGCGGATACTCATCCAACCGTTGTCAAACGTGTAATCGCCGACATCATGCTCTGTTGCATCCTTGCGAGCAATTATCCAGCACGGTTTCCGTTCCCGCTTCCGGTTTGGATCCTGCCAATGAAGCTGTGTATGCAACCTCTCAGGCTCCGCCTGTTACCACGTTTGTGACCCAGGATCCCTGCGCTGAAAAAGTGTTCTTGCCAACCGCCAACATTCTCGTCCGTTGCCGATCAGAAGCCTTCCTTCCTTGCCGGGCGCTACTTGACTCCGGCTCCCAAGTTCATCTCATCACATCACGCCTGGCCAGCCAACTTCAGTTTCATCGATCCAAATGCTCTGTAGCTGTGAATGGTCTTGGAGACACTGAATTCACTACGGATGGAACATCGGTTTATGTCTGCCTGAAGTCTGGCATATCCACGTATTCTGTGTACATTGAGGCAGTGGTGGCGTCTCACATCACAGAGCGGCAACCTGGTCTAAACATAGATGTCTCCAACTGGAAGCTTCCTGCCAATGAGGTACTGGCAGATCCGAACTTCCACAGAGCGCAGCGTGTGGGTTTGCTTATTGTAGCAAGCCTGTTTTATGAACTGCTTTCAGTTGGGCAAATCCAGCTAGGAGACGGTCTGCCTCTTGTGCAATAGACGCGATTTGGATGGGTGGTTTCTGGAGGTGGCGGCACCCCAGGGTAGCCTCGCTTAGCCGCTTCATGTTAGGTGATTCCTGCTGACTCTGCAAACAATTTCGACGATCGCCTCGATTATCTGCTCCGACAATTCTGGGAAGTAGAAGCCTGCACTGCACCGATCGTTCATGCTACTAAGGAGGAGCGATGCACACTTCGCCATGCACCACGTCCGTTTTGAATCAGGTGCTTATTCAGTTCGTCTTCCAATCAAGCACAGCGTGGAGCTGTTGAGAGAATCCTATTCACAGGCCTTGCGTCGGTTCCATTCACTTGAGCGCAAGCTATATCGAAATCCAAATTTAAGAGCCCAATATTCTTTGTTCATCAAGGAGTACTTGGATCTGGGACACATGTATCTGGTGCCGCAGGAATTGCGAGGTAAGTGCCTGTATTTCCTACCCCATCACTGCATCCGGACGGAAGACAGCTCCACTACCAAGCTTGGCTTGGCTGCTATATCCTCTGGATATTTCCTCAATGATGTCCTGATGTCAGGCCCCGTAATTCAACCTAAGCTTTTCCATACCTTGCTTCGCTTTCGGTCTCACCTAGTTGCTTTAACGGGACACATTTGCAAGATGTATTGCTGCGTAAGAGTCGACCCAGATGATAGCTTGCTGCAGTGGATCCTCTGGAGAGATTCTATCCATGATGACGTGAAGGTTTTTACACCGTGACGCTGGATTTTGATGTGGACAACCTCATATCTGGTGCCCCAACGAACACCGAAGCTGTTGAGATATTAGCCCAGGCATCGAGCCTTTTAAAAAAGGGTCAGTGTCAATTATGGAAATGGTGTTCCAACATTTGGTTTTGAAAGGAGAGCCTGAAGGTGAAGGGAGTACTTAAATTTCGACGATGGCAGTCCGTTCACAAAGAATCTTGGATTAGCCTGGGACCTTTCTGCTGACCTTCGGCTGTTTTCCTTTAAAGTCATTCAGCCCACCGCCACACCAACCAGGAGATCTATTCTATCCTTCGTCGCTTGTTTTGTTTTTAGGTCCTGTCGACACCAGGGCAAAGATTTTATTGCAGAAGCTTGCAGGGAAAATTTGTCATAGCATGAAAGCCTTCCCCAATCGCTTCTCTCCGAGTGGCGGCAATTCTGTTCCAGTTTTGATCAAACGCAGCGAATTAAGTTTCCTCGTTTAGTCATTCCCTGCCAAGGAAGGTTGGAGATCCACGGATTCTATGACGGTAACTTGGATGCTTGCGATGGAGCTTGCGTATATGTCTTGTTCTCAAAGAGTCGAGTGGCACCCATTAAGACTCAGACAATACCGAAGCTGGAACTATCTGGGGCTGAGTTATTAGCAAGGCTTATGGCTGAATTTGCTGGCCTTGGGATCTATAACGGAGATTATTATTGTTGGTGTGACTCCTCGGTTGCCCTATCCTAGATTCTAGACTAACCTGCTGAATTTTAAGTGTTTGTTTCTAATCGCGTCTCTTCCATACAGGAACTCCCCAAGGCATTGAAATTACGTTATTTTCCTACTGCATTCAACACGGTCCATATACTGTCCAGAGGTGCTCTTCCCACTGAGTTATTGATTTCCCAGCTTTAGTCCCATAGCCCTCCATTTCTTCGTGGCCCCATGGGCCAATTAAAATTCGTGATCACTAAAAACTCCATCGAAACTGTGCGTGAATTCATAAAAAATCTGCCGAAATCATAATTGAAATTGATGGAACAAAACATGGACTAATCGCATTTTGGCCGAAAATTTGGGCTGACGAAAGGATTTTCGAAGGAAATAAAAAAGGACGAAAGGATAAAATGAAAACATTTGTTAATTTCTTTGTTAACCTGTTTTCTTTGGAACGGACTTTGTATATGGGGTGATTGGATCGATGATGAGATGATTTCTTCTCCCCGGTAGAAACATTTAAGCAACTACATTATACCTATGTACTCTTCGATTACCTACCCGGTAAAAACACCAGAGTAATAGCATTTCAATCAATTAATTATATGGCAGCTATAGTTTACCGATCACAGACAAAAATAATTTATTGGGTCAGAGATGACTCCTTTGCTGCATTGCTTTTGAGACAAATTATGATACCCTCTGCAAGGGTATAAAAACAATTTATGCTGGAACATTAATATTTTTGTTGACAATAATAATAATTTTTTCTTTTAAAATCGAAATTTATTTATTTTATTATTAAAGGACTTATCTTAGTACCCAATGGAGAATGCTTGGGGTACTGGTTTGGAGATGAAGATGAAAATGACCATGAATCCAAAGATAGAAACGCTTATTCTCATCCTTGGGGCATATTTTTTACTATTTTGGGAACAGTACTTCTCGACTTTGATGCAGACGCATGTCAAAGCCCTGCACGAGCTTATCTCTTAGATGTATGTGTTCCTGAGGATCATGCAAAAGGTCTGTCAACATTTACAGTTATGGCGGGACTAGGTGGATTTTTCGGATACTCAATGAGTGGACTCAACTGGGACGAAACTGAAATTGGTATGTTACCAATTACTTATACTTTTTGATCGGTTTTTTAATCCCTTTTTCATCCAGGAAAGAGTTTAGGTGGTCATGTAAAGGCTGTTTTTTCAATAATAACAGTTATTTTTTTCATCTGCGTAACTGTAACATTAACCAGTTTTTCTGAAATACCACTTTGGGTACTATCAAATTCGCAGTCCAAAATGTATGTTCAAGATGAAGAGCCTTCTAAGCAAAATTCTGCTACTTATGGAACTTTTGAAGAAACGGAACCAGATTCCACAGATGTGTGTCAACAGGTATAGTATTCAAATTAGTTTTAAGAAATAATATTTCAAGCTAAAAACAAAAGCTGACTGAGGCCGCACCCGAATAATAGCACCATTTTTTAGAGTTTCATTGAGTTTACTGAGGCTTGTGTGGTCGAGTTAAAATAGGAGTTAGCATATCTTAGTAACTATCAAACGAAAATGTCCGATATTTATGTTTTTTACTTATTATACCCATGCAGAGTGTATTATCATTTCGATCAAAAGTGCGAAACGCGGTGAAGGATACATCTCCAACACTATATAACGTATATATTCTAATCAGAATCACATACTGAATGGATATAAGTATGATCGACTTTCCGTCTGGCTGTGTGAACGCGTGGATCTCAGAGTCTATAAGAGGTAGAGCTATACCATTTTTTTACCAAGAGTTCTATAAATGAAGTGTAACTCTAGTTTGTTTTAAAATTTTGCATTGCCCCCAACGCCCCAAACCAGATACTTGCACCCGATGCTTGAGCACTCCGAAAAAAATGTCGTTCACTTTATTTCGTTCATCAACACGTCTTCCGCCTTAAGAAACTAGAGAACTAAACTAGACTAAACTAGAAACTACAATTGATAGTACCCGATCACAGGAATACTTGGCAGACGCCTTTCCAAAGGTATGAACCGATTGAAAGTAAGATTTCCCAGGACCATAGTTGGATAAATATATGTTTTAATGGGAAAACGACTACACAACGGCCAGTCGATCGACCCACGTGAGATTTCTGGAAAAAGGACAAAGACCAGAGGTCTTCCTCCGTTGCTATAGAGCGATCTGGAACTGTCTCGACCCCACAGAAATGCGATGCCTCGGTGTCCAAAAGCAGTCGACGATAGAGCAACTGTGTTAAATTCCTCACTCCTTCGAGATAAGATGCATCCAAAACGTGTATTCTGAGCTATGGACTCGCCGGAAAATCCCATCCTGATCTCTGAGATTGGCTCACTTTAAATGCGAGTAGTCTCATTTGCCAATGAGAGCTCTAGAATATTGTAATCGTTCGTTGTAGTTGTAATCGCCATGTAAATATTAGTTATCGTGGTAAGGTAGATCATTAACGATATGGGTAGTTTTGGGTTTAGGCCCTTGGGCCGTGTAGTTCTTTATTGGTTTAAAGTATAATCGAGAATGAGTTAATATTCCATTGCTGGCGGCTATATATTCACTGGCTATTTGGCTGGGGCATTATGTTTATATAACAACATGGTAGCACGATATTATATTGCTAAAGTGGATGCTTGCTTTAATAACCCATGCATACTACATTTAAAATAAATATTTACAATTACATTATTTTTAATGAACTTATTATCTATTGATTTTATCAATAGATAAAATCTATTGCCGTCCCCGCGGACGGCAGTCCTCTAGGTGGCAGCATGCATGCCTTGCGTGTAGCAGGCGCGTGAATACACTATATATATAGCCGAAGAATTAAAAATGTTCTGTGTGCGTTCAGTCTTAATGAGTGATATATGAGTGACAAATGAAAGGTATTGTCTTCATTAGAAGGATTTTATCCAAACATTTGCCAAATCCGACATTTCCTTCAAAAGTTATTCAGGAAAAACGATTTTTAAAGAAAATGAAAATTTTTAAAAATTTTAAATTCTCAAATAAAAAAAGTTTTTCAAATTTTACTCCGAAAAAATTACCCGCCCGCGTTTACCTTATTTTTAGTTTTTTTTATTTTTTTTTTTAAATTTAAGTATGTCACTAAAATCTAAGCAACTTTTGTTCTACGATTTCTTTTAAATTATTTAAGGTTACCTTGAAAAATTAAAAAGACTCTTAAATGTAAGAAACGCGTAACTTTACAACCAATGCACCTAACTTTACATCCTATATTTAGTTAGAAATATCTTTTTTACTTTTTTTAAGATCAAATGTCTAATTCGTAAGACAAAATAATATACTGAAAAGAATTTTTTTTTTAAGGAAATTTTTTTTTAATATTGGCTCTAACGATCCGATTCATATTGCATGCAGAGATAGCCCTTGAGATAACACAACTTTTGATATATCGTTCATATCTGGGAAAAGTCGCTTACTCAAGATATAGTTCGATAAGAAGAGCTACCCATGGTGCTGGCTGTGAAGCTAAGGTGCATATTCATAATAATACATAAACATAATCGGTTGCCGATTGGATTTTTGTAAATTGCAAACATAAATAACAAAATAAAAAATTTAAATAATGCATTTAATATCTTCAGGGTTAGATTAGGTTGGACGACTGGCGTTAACCTCTTGAGGAGGCAACCGCCACACCTAGACCGTATTCAGTCCCTTGTGATACCGTGGGCTGAATCTATAATCCCTTTACACGCAGAAGAGAGGTCTTATGGTTTAGCAGTTCCTCCACACTGAGGCTTTGGTGAACGCTTATTTCCTGTTGGGGTCTATTTCTGACATCATTGAGATGCTGTTGAGGAACCTGTCGCCCAGGTGTTGAAGTCTGAGAGACTGCAAGGCTGGGCAGTGGCCAAGGAGATGCTCGACGGTTTCTTTCTCTTCTTCGACCCTGAAGCTGCGGCAGTTGTCGTTGTGGGGTGAATTCATTTGCCTAGCATGTGTTCCTACTAGCCAGTGCCCCGTGATGACATTTATAGCCGTGCCAATGCGGGTTCTGTCCATTCTAAGTAGGGGAGATGTTCTTTTTATAGAGATTTTGGGCCAGAGTTGGCGGGCCAACCGGCAATTGGGGACGGTTTCCCAGCTGAGCTGGTTCTCGTTTTTGTTGGCTTCCCTAAGTTGGAGCTTGTATGAGGCTAGTGGTATACCGGTACCTGGCAGTTCTCCCTGGAGCGGCGTGGTGGTTCCTTTGCGTGCTTGATCATCTGCTATGCAGTTACCTGTGATGTCCCTGTGACCTGGGACCCAGATGAGGCGTATGTCATACTGGTTTGACATCTCGTGGAGAGATGATCTGCAGTCTGAGACTGTTTTGGAATTGCTTGTGACCGAGCTGATCGATTGTATAGCCGTTTGGCTATCGCTGTATATGTTAACTCCTTTTTGTGTGGAGTTGTGTAAGTTTAGGTAATATAGCGCTTCCCTTATAGCAATCACTTCGGCTTGAAATACGCTGCAGTGATTTGGAAGTCTGAAAGAGGTTATAATGCCTAGTTGCTCGGAGTATATTCCCCTTCCTACTCTGTTGTTCTATTTGGAGCCATCAGTATAGAAGCATATTGCGTTCTCTGGGCCTGGGATATGGTCTCCCCATTTCTCTCTGTTAGGAATGAGGGCTTGGAAAGGTGTTTGTGTATACTCCCTTGAAATACAGTAGTCTATACTACTGGGAATAAGAGGATCGTTCAGCAGAATGGTGGAGTGACCCTTATTTAGGTGGCCCTATTGCTGAGTTTCCCTCAGCCTAATTGCCGATACTTTCGCTTGTTCTATTCCAGCTCGTCCTGTATTTGGTAAGCTAAGTATGGCATTAAGGGCTTCGTTTGGGGTGGATCGTAGTGCACCGCTGATGCATAGTGTGGCTGATCACTGGATTTTTTCCAGCTTTTTTAGTATATTTTTCTTTTTGAGGGCTGGCCACCAATCCAGAACTCCGTATAGTAGTATGGGTCTGACTATGGCAGTATAGATCCAGCTTACAATATTAGGGGACATGTCTCATTGTTTTGTTTCCTATGGCTTTTTTGCAGGTAAAGAGAGCTGTAGCAGCTTTTTTTTACCTTTCCTCAACGTTGGAGTTCCACTTTAGCTTCCTGTCCAAAATCCTTCCTGGGTGGGATTGAGAGTTGATCTTAGGTGTAGTTTATGACTCTTTCTAGCGTGTTAAAGAGGAAGGATGATAGACTTATTGGTGTAAAATCTTTTGGGGTCGTTTGCGATGGTTTGCCCGCTTTGGGTATGAAGACTATTCGCCACTTTTTTTAAGCCAATTTTGCAGAAATTCGCCTATCGCAAGGGATCTGTTAAAAATATTTAGGAGTCAGTTGGTGGCAGTGTCTCTGAGTTTGCCATTAGGCAAATGTTCGGTATTTGGTGTGTTTTTATTTTTTTTTTTCACATTTTTATATATATCTTTTTTCACTGCGTGCAGAAAAATATTTTCAACTATCCAAAGGTTGCAAATATCTGTCACGGCCATGTAAGTGTTTGTTGTAACTGTAATTGCCATGTAAATATTAGATATCGTGGTAAGGTAGATCATTAACGATATGGGTAGTTTTGGGTTTGGGCCAAAAGTATAATCGAGAGTGAGTTAATATTCCATGGCTCGCGACTGCGATGCCTACAAAAGCTCGGCAGCGATCAGTCACAGCTATGTTTATATAAATATATTTCTATGCTCGTATATAAGGTTGGTAGCAGCGCGAGCGCAAGGGTGTAGTATGCATGGCTCGCTAGTGTGCGTTGTGCTGACCAATGCACTTCCCATAAGTGAGATTTTAAGGCATATACATATATGTGAATAAATATTCACTGGCTTTTTGGCTGGGGCATTATGTTTATGTAACAACACTGTAGCACGATATTGTATTGCTACAGTGGATGCTTGCTATAATGACCCATGCATACTACAACATGATTACACCATTGCGGCACAAAGCTTAGAATCGGAAGACACAAAGTTAGCGAATTGAAAGCATATGCTGAATTAACCTCTTAAGAAAAATGTTGGTGAAATTGTGAAATAGACGACTGCGACGACAGGATATGGCGGTATGTGGCTAGACGTCTAATAAGGCGCCAGAACTGGGAAATGCATCGTATGATGCCATCGCTATGCCATTTTGGCAAAACTTTGCAGCTCTTATTGGTGGTGCAGCGGCGATGAACATGCGACTAACTCAAACAATTGATATATAGTTTAGCCTTCACTAATCTTTCATATTGAAACAGCCCAAGGCCATTATTGGAGTTGTACGACGAGCTTCAGTTCTCAATCTCATTCATTATAACTAGCCGATAGTTACAGAATGATTGCAAGTCCCTTTAAGATAGAACCGCGGCAATGCTTACTTGATAGCGCTTCCATCGATGAGGTTGAGGGACTTTTTGTGTAATTTCAATGGTAACTAATGCGCCAACCTGTTTTGCTATTCCTTGTCCAAGTCTGCTTTTGTACCCTCATTTCATACATCGAAAATGAACCAAAAAATTGTTTGCGACAGACCTCAGACAGCATTCACACTCATTTTGACACTAATAATCTCATTGAATAACGGGGGGCGAACCCGCATGCCACGCCTAAAATATCTGATATCAATTTTGGTGTCGAAAAATTGCAATATATGTATAAAAAATTACACATTAAAAATATTTTTATCCGGCACGTGTTTATATTGTTTATTATTGTTGTTCCAGGTGCCGTATACGAATATTTTTGAAAGAATTTTGTCTGGTGACACCCCACAATCCCCAATTTGGCGAATCAAAAGTACACAACAAATTTCTCCCAAGCGAAACAACTTTTGTCAAATGTTTGGAGAAAATCCCTCTAATAAAAACAATACCTTTAATTTGGTATATCACTGATTCAGATTGAACGCATACAGAAAATTATTAATTCTTCGGCTATATATAGTGTCTTCACGCTCTAGCTACAACATATGTTGTATGGACTACCGTCCGCTATGATATATTTAAAAAAGAATGAAAATCATTTTACTAAGATAAAAACAGGGTATCCTTTCAGTCGGTTTCACTTAAAAGCCAAATTGTTTTTATGTTGTTGTTGTTTTTCAAACGGCTTGCATACCCTACTGATGCCAACACAAACAAAAAATCAGTTGTTTTAAACAACTAAAGCACTTAAAAGTCAACTATCATTAGCTTTGGCTGAGAAATGTGCTCTTTTTTAGGCATTTTCGCGGCATATGACGGCTCTAAGTTGAGGTAGTGTCCTTGGATCGACCTCAACTCTGGCTCGTACGGCTTCAGTATTTTCATAGGAGAGTTATTGTCGTTGTCTGGATTTGTGATTATTCATGAATAAATGCTTTAAGGTGTTTTCACCGGGAGTACTTTTAACTTTATTTTTGGCACGAAACGCACGCTTAGTTTTCACAATTGAGAAGTTATTTTGAATACAAACTGAAAAACTTCAGGCCCTTCGGGGTTTTTGTTCCATGATAAAAATTTTCTTCAAATGACATTTCCAACACAGTATGACATTTGTCGATCTGCAAGAGCTATGTTACAGGGTTGCGGGATGCTTCCAATTTAAATGGCCTACCCTGTATATGTATTTATTCTGGATCCGTCTTGGTCTGTCCATCAGTCTCTCAGTTTTAAATCAATCGACTTCCAACTTTGCACATTAACCAAGAAGATCCTTTCTGAAAATATTACTTCTGAAATATATTTTTTTTAACAAGTATGACTTGAATTTACAGATTAAAACTATAACAAAGCTACTTCAAAATATATATATTTAAAAAAAAGGGAATAAAACCCAATATGGGTTTCTCAAAATAATAGGAACGTTCGCAAATTATCTCAGTACTCATGGAAAAAATATATAACGGCAAACTATGATTATATTTTGTAACTTGATGTTAAATTTAATAAAAAAAAAAAACTAAAATTAATACTTCGTGGCACCACCTATATTGGCTATCACTGCCGCACAACGCCTTGGCATAGAATCCCAAAGCAATGGCATTTCTTCACTAGCATAAGGCAGCATTGTTTCTTGCATTATTTGGACATATGCAGGACCATCCATAATTTTTTTTATCCAATATATTTCCCTACGCCATAATACGAAAAACTATTTAATAGTTTTAATGTAATATTTGGCATTAAATTCGGCATTACGTGGTCTTCTTAGATCCCTTGCCACCATAAATGGATATTTTCGATACATCCGACCACAGGATGTTACGCCATTTTTCAGGTGACCAGTTGACATGACTCATGTCATGTTATGGCTCATTGTTATTTTTGAAATTACTTTAGAATTGCTGACAAATTGGAGATGACAATGGCATCGATTTTCCTCTTTTTTATTCAAGAGGACTAAGAAATATTCCTTCCATTAAGGGGGAAAAATCGTAGTTTCCAGAGATACGAAAACTTTTCAAATTGTTAGGTTTTCACAGAGCCCTGTCGCAGTATTTTAGTCCACAGCAAAAATGTTTAGTCCTATAAAGATCGAAGAATAAACTACTTTCTGAAAGTGATGAACTGAAAATAAGATTGGCTGATTGAATGTTATATGCGTATGGCTGATGTAACATTTTTGGTGGTAAAAAAGTTGTTTGACAACATGATGCGAATAAATCGGCAGCGATGCATTGATCAGGTCGCAGATGAAGTTTTAAGCTTAAGAAGAGGAAGATACACGTTACGCATGGTGCTTACAAAGTCATAAAACTGGTTCGGATCCTGGGTATACTGAATCCGGCAGTGACAGCTTGTAAGCCAAAAGGGATTATTTGAAGCGGACGAATAAAAATGTTGAGTCCGAGATAAAATATTTCGATTGCATGGGATAATTTTCCGAGATAAAGGCGTTGCGAATGTTCAGTGTTACTATCGCATAATACTTACTATTGCGCCACTTGCGCAACTCAGGGCCACAAATAATCATGAAGTGAAAATAACGTATGTACTTAACCCGCACACAACTTGTTTACTCACTCCGGTTTGCACCAGGGTTATTTTAATCCGGTGATCTGTTTAATATTAACATTCTGTTAAGAGAATAAAATTTGTAACGTCAGCTGTTTCAATCGCGTGGGCTTTGTTTGGAATATCTTAACCTCGAAGGCTTTTACTATTTGTTAAATAGTATTATTTATTCATATTGGGAGTGTTTATACTAATATTTTGTCAATTTATTGTATTAAGCAGAGCTCGCCAAGAAGAGCGGATGCAGCAAAATTTCCATTGGTGAGCTTTTGACTGAGAGAATATTAGTCCGTTTTTTCTATATTTTTTATGTTTAAAGTTCCTGCTGAATTTCGTTTACAACATTTCGTTTATCAGATTTTTTGGGCGTGGAATGCGGTTTTGCCACTGTTATTTTACATTACAAAATCACACAAAGAGACGTAAACATATAATGTGATAGCCAGGCGGCTATTAAATCAATCAGCTTGGTCTCCAGCAACTCGAAAACACCAACTCCACGATATGGCAAATAAGTATGACATAAGCCTCATCTGGGTTCCTGGTCACGGGTACATCACAGGCATAGCAGACGAATTGTCTCGCATAGGTACCACCACACCGCTCCAGGGTGAACTGAAGGATATTGATATACCAATAGCCTCCCACAAACTTCAACTTAGGAAAGCCAACAAAAGAGAAAACCAGCTTTGCTGGGACTCCAAAATCTCATCTCAAAGAACATCCCAATTACTAAGAATAGGCAGAACCCGCATCAGTACGACTATAAGAGTCATCACGGGGCAGTTGCTAGTGGGAGGCCAATGAACTTACCCCACAACGACTACTGCCACAACTGTAGGAACGAAGAAAAGGAAAAAAACTGTTGAGCATCTTCTATGCCACTGCCCAGCCCTGTAGTTTCTCAGACTTCTAGACCTAAGTGATAGGTACTTTACCGTTATCTCGGTGATGTTAGAAATAGATCCAAACTGTATAGAAACATTTACCAAAACCTCTGGATGGGGTAACTGTTAGACCATGAGTCCTTCTGCGAAAAAGGGAATGAGATCCGGTCGACGGTATCACAAGGGACCGAATACGGTCTAAATGGATGGAAGGCGGATGCCTTTCTAGAAGGTAACCACCAGCCGTCTAGCCTAACCTAACCCAACCTATTTTTTATAGTCTCTGAGATATACGCGTTCATACTGACAGACGGGCATGGCTATTTTATGGGGTCGAAGATGATTCCTTCTCTATGTTACATACAGTTACATGAATATATATTTACAAGGTACTCAACGAGTAACGGGTACCCAAGTGAAATATCACTTTTTAAATAAAATTACTAAATCATTCAGAAAATACATGCATGCCTTGCTTATATTTATGGTTTTTTTTATCATTATGAAATAAGTGAAGTTTTAAGATTAACGATCTGCGTAAACAATAAAAACATGAAAAGACGGCTATAGTCGAGTTGACCGGCCATATGATACCCCGTACTTATATTTTCCATCCAAACGAATGGCAAAGGTTTAGTTAACGTTTCAAAGTATATATTCTCAAAGTAAAATGTTCTGTTGCATACTTTCGTATTTTTTGGAATAAACAACTCAATCAATCCTGCTAAGGACTGCTAAGGAAGCAGTATGAAAAGATTATAACTCCTCCAAAAACTCCTCGACTATATCAAAGTGACTATATCATTTAAGATGGAGTTCCAAAAGGAAGCGCACTTGGACCTTCTCTATATCAAATAAAACAAGAATGGGAAGCTAACTTCGGGCGGAGCCTAATGAGATATTATTAGATATATATCGGATCTTATATAGTCGGCCGATCCTTATAAAACTCGGCAGACCAAATTAGCTTGCCGAAAGTAGAATCCATACAAAGTCCCAGTCTTCTAACTTAAAAAACAACAGAGATATGGCATTTCCGATCAATCAGTTATATGGCAGCTATAGGATATAGTCGGCCGATCCTAATGAAATTTGCAGATCGAATAAGTCTGCCAAAAGAGGAGTCCACAGCAAGTCCCATCCTTCTAACTTTAAAAACAACAAAGGTTTGGCATTTCCGATCAATCAGTTATGAAATTTATGAAATTTGGCAGATCAAATAGGTCTGCCAACAGAGGAGTCCACAGCAAGTCCCATCCTTCTAACTTTAAAAACAACAAAAGGAAAAGGCCTGTAAAGGAAAGAAGGATGTGTGCAAAGTTTGAAGTCGATAGCTTTAATACTGAGAGACTAGTTTGCGTAGAAACAGACAGACAGACGGACATGCTTATATCAACTCAGGAGGTGTTCCTGATCAATAATATATATACTTTATAGGGTCGGAGATGCCTCCTTCACTGCTTTGCACACTTTTGACCAAAATTATAATACCCTCTGCAAGGGTATAAAAACCTCTTGACGAGGTGAAATAACGGTGGTGAACGTGCATGCAATGACCAAAATGCCTGATATCAATTTTGGTGACGAAAAAATACAATATAAGTGTGAGACATTATACATTACTACTGTTCTTACACGACCAGTGCCTGTTTTACATTTTAAAAAAGCTTTTATGCACGTGCCGAATAAGAACTGTATTAATATATAATTTCTTAAACGTATTTGTCAGCACAATTAATATCAGGCATTTTGGTCATTTTTTGTTTACCCCTTCACCATGATAATAAGTTGTCTATATATGATATGTTTTAATCACATTTAAAAATCGAAACAAATGCTTCTTACTTTTAACCTCAGATGATCACCGCCTGAGATAGTACAGGCACTGTAGCATCATTACCAGTCGGCACCCTCGGGGAGATTTTAGAACAGGGATTTTTGCAAACAAAAATATAAACTTAAATTAAATTAGCCTCTTAAACTCTTACTCGTTGCACAAAAAAATTACTCTTGATTATAAAATAATATGTAAAGATCCCCACAATTGACGCAACGTCTATATTATAGGATAGGAGGAGAGTGGCCTTAATTTTGAAGAGGGCGGACCCTGAAGAGGGCGGACCCTTCAAAATTAAGGCCACTCTCCTCCTATCCTTATAGGGGCCCATCCGCTGCAAGGAGTTAGCAGCAGCCGGACCGGGGCTTTTCTTAGGGACACCGCCGGTGCGAGAGGAGCTTGACCCTGGGATTTTCGGCGGAATCCAACCCCGACCAGGCTGAGATTATTAAGTGGGCGGGGGAAATCCTGGCTGACCTCCAGCCAGCAAAGGCGGGCATTAGACTGGATCCCAAGAAGCCGACAGGATAGACGCCTCTGCCAAAGCGATCGCACAAAGTGCGAAAAGGCACAGGTCAACCGATGGTGGAGCGCCCCTAGCGAAGAAGAAAAAGGTTCACACACAATCGGCAAATCGATCCTTCGCCGAAGTAACGAAGGATGGCCTGATCCCCAAGGAGCTTTGGCGGAAGGTGGTCAATGAGCTGCATGGGCGCTTCATGGAGGAGCTGCTCAAAAGGGGAGCACCTTCACCAGACTGCTAAGATGCAGGTTGGTACCAAGGTAGCTTCAAGGTGATAGCGTGCCAAGATGCGAGATCTATAAGCCTCTACAAGCGCATGATTTCGTCGCTGAGAGAGGTTTTCCCAGGAGCCAGTTTGGAGGCGGTTGACTACGACAAGATTCCCAGTAAACCGGGGGCCCTCGTATGGCTTACAGAGAAGCCGGCGGACCCTGCTACAATCCTGGCCATGTTAAGGATGTGCAACCCCACGGCGGACTGGAGAGTCGCCAAGGTGGAGGAAGCAGTGGGGTTACGGAGACAGGTTATCCTCACACTTAACGAGGAAACCGCAAAGATCCTGGAGGGTGTCGGTAGCCGTATCAAATACATTTTCGAGCACGTAGCAGTGAGTATCTACAAGTCGGATGCGTAGGACAAGTCAGGAGGCATCGACTTTGAGATAAATGCCCAAGATCCAGACTTGGAGGAACCGACCGAAGAGGTTCGCCCTGAGGGAATGTCGGATATAGAGGAGGACATTCTGGAGAGGTACACCTCGGAGGAAAGTGACTTGGCAAGGGCTCTTAAAGGCGACAGAATGGAGGAGGGCTCACTGCTAGGCTCCGACACCGAGGCAGAGGTTACTGTGGTGGAGAATCTGAAGGATCCACAGTAACCTGCTAACGTGGCCCTTATCCAGGAACCCTGGACTTATGGAGACCGGATTCTTGGTTTGGGGGAGTCGGAGTTCAGGTTTGCACAACCGATGTAACTGGTAAAAAGCGAGCTTGCATTCTCGCCAAAAAAAACCTTAACATTGTCTTGCTACCAAATTTCAGCAACGAAGATCACGTAGCCACAGCTATGGAAGGACCAGGCGGCCCTCTAGAATATGCTAGGCGTATATTGGTCACGACCACATAGGACCTCCCTCGCACTTGCTACTTAGGCAGCTTGTGGAAGATAGCGAAAGAAGGAAAATCGTGGAAGATAGCGAAAGGAGAAAGATCAACCTACTAATAGGATGCGACGCCAACGCTCATCACAATCAGTGGGGAAGCACTGACACAAACAAGAGGGGTGAGCTAAGCAAGCTAAGCACTAAGCAAGCAGTACGCAATCGTCGGAAGGCTCCCAGTTTGCCTATAAAAATATACTAGATAGATCCTTAGGGGAACCATCTTCAGAGATTATCGATACCTACGGGGGGATCAACGCCATGGTAGATAAGCCTACTGCTGCGAACGCCAAGGCGTACCATAGGGCCTGCCCCAAAAGAAGAATTGGTAGCAGCAGATCGAAGAAGCATGGTGGACCTCGGCATTAGCTCCCTGCAAGAAAAATGCACGTAGGGCCTTTAACCTCGCGTACCGCACCAACGCGGATGAGGCGTGTGGGCCTATAAAGCTGAACTCAGGCGGTATATAAGGGTTGCCTGGGTCAGTTTCTGCACCAACATCCAGGAGACATCAGAGGCCGCCCGCCTAAGAAAAATTCTCTCTACTACAGCCCCCAACGTAGGTTATATCAAGAATCCGGATGGGCGGTGGAAAACATGAAGCCAAGAATCCCTCGAGACCCTTATCAACGCACACTTCTCAGGTTGCTCCGTGGAAGGAACAACCCAGGAGATGCGCAGCCAGGGCTACCAGGGCACACTCGATTATCTCCTAAGTAACAGAAATCTTAAATGGGCAATAGACAGTTTCTAACCCTTCAAATCTCCGGGCCCGGACGGTATTTTACCGGCTCAACTATCAATGGCCGGAGTTAACCTAAGGCAATGGGTCAAGAAGATCTTCAGCACAGACTTCACTCCTGGTATGGTGCCAGAGGCGTGGCTGTGTACGTAGGTTGTATTTAAACCCAAGGCGGGAAAACCCTTCCAATCCACCCCCAAGAACTACAGACCTATAAGTCTCTCATCCTTCCACCTTAAGACTATGGAGAGGCTCCTAAGTCTCCATCACCAACTAACCATTAATCCTACAGAGCCGACAGAGAAAGCCCTGCACGAGATTACTATGATCGCCGAGCGAGCTATCAATCTTAAGGAATATGCATTAATTGCATTTCTGGACATAGAAGGGGCCTTCAACAACATCGTGCCATGCTGAATAATCGATGCACTGACAGGACTTGGAATAGACGACCGATCGGTTGAACTAATACGGCAAATCCTAGTAAGTCGAGGCGACTCTTGGAGGTTTATCTATTCGAAGATACGTCACTCACCACTAGTCTGGAACGTGGCGGTTAACAACCTACAGCTTATATGGTGGCGGCTGCAAGATCATTGCGTACGCGGACGATGTTGCTATTGCTTTTGTGGGGAAATTCCCACAAACTCTATGCGACCTAATGACAGGAAAGCTTGAAGTGCTGTCAGCTTGGGCGCATAGGAACGGGTTGGGATTTAATCCATCCAAGACAGAGCTCGTTCTGTTTACTATGAAGTACAAAATACCGAATCTTAGGCTCCCGAAGCGCCAAGGAGAAACTCTAACCTTAGTAGTAGTGCGAAGTACCTAGACATCAAATATAAAGCGTATAAACATATAAACGGCTAATAAAGCGGCAATAGGGCTCTATACCTGCCGCAAGACGGTAGGCCTGAAACGAGGGATGTCCACTAGTCAGATAGTTAGATGGTTATACACGGCGATCATTCGACCAATTCTATTTTATGGAGTTGTGGTCTGGTGACCTGCCCTGGATAACTCCTTATGCAGGGAAAGTTTCTCGAGGAAGGCGCATGGCGGAGCTCTGTATAACGGGCAGTCTACGCACTACGCTTAGCGACGCCCTAGACTTCATCCTAGACCTAAAGGGCTCTCTTCAAATCTACACAGATGGATCAAAACTTAACGGCCAGGTGGGAGGCGATTTCTTTTGTGAGCATCTGTACCTAAAGGAGTCCTTCAGACTCCCCGACCACTGGTTATAGCCCCGACCACAAGTTATAGCCATCAGGGAAGCACTTGAATCCCCAGCACTTAGGGGCAATCGGGGTACAATATGTATCTTCTCGGAGTCAGGCAGCGCTCAAGGGACGTGACGGCTTCTCATCTAACTCCAGGACAGTCAATGACTGTCGCAGATTTCTTAACGAGATGACTGAACAGCATAACATCTACCTCATATGGTAGCTAGGGCAGGGACTACCAACCCTCTCCTTTCGGAGAAAGAACTAGTAGGCATCCCCTTGGCTACTTGCAGGCTAAAGTGCAGGGAGTTTCTTACTAGGAAATGGAGTAATCTCCAGATCTGTAGAACCTCGCGTTTGATCTGGCCCACTCGCTCTTTTTCCCACTCGAAAAAGATCGGCGAGTCTTATCGCTCTCAACAGACCAGACTGTAGGCTAGCGGTTAGGGATATTACTGGGCTACATCTAAAACGCGAGCTAACATCTTTAAAGAAGACACGTTGGTTTCTTTCAGATAAGTAGCTCGCAATCCAAATCGGGAGATCAGTTGGGAATCCCAAAAGACTGAGTTTATTTATAAGAAGCGAATGGTTAACAGAGTCAAATGCTTTACTGAAGTTAGTGTAAATGACGTCTGTTTGTAAGCCATTCCGGAACCCGGAGCCATGCTGGCACGGGGATATTATTGAACTACATAGGTATTGCAAATATGGAGTGATAAGTTTTTCGAAAAGCTTGGAATGGCTGAAAATTTGGAAATGCCTCTATAATTGGCAGCATTGGATTTAAGGAGCGGTTTGCACAGTGCCTCGGCGCGGTTCTTCAGAACACAGCCTGGTACTCAATCGGGGCCTGGCGAATACATGGGCTTGACCTTAAGAAGATCCGATAACAAACCACTTTGATCAAAAGATGGGCAAAATATATGGTTGGCTGATTAGATATTAGAAGTGTAAGGCCGAGCTGGAATGTTGCTATGTGAATACGTTGTTTGAAAAAACTCTGCAAAGAGATCGTCCACTGCCAGATCAATGTTCGCATATGAGTTCGCATACGTAAGCAGAGGAGGAATAGTAATATTTGTGCTTAGTGTTTACACAGTAATACAGTAACTGCTTCGGGTCCTGAGTAAACTGAATCCGGCAGCGGTGAATATAACTCTTATAACATTCAGCGTTATGCACGGTGAAATTGGACCGAGCCACTAAGTATCTTGAATAACTAACTGTACAGCCGGATAATTTATGTTTATTTAAAAGTCTATTCATGACGTTCTTTAAATTTAATAGGTGCTTTGTATACCAAGGCGGATTAGTTGAAGCGGACGGATATTCCACGGCTCGCAAGCGTCGAAGAATACATTTAAGGTGTAATAAAATCTGTATATGGCAACGTTTATATTATCGCATGCCAGTAAACTGGACCAATCTAATTCCAAAAGTAATTTATTTAGTTGTATAAAATCAGTCTTACAGAAGAAGAGAACTTTATGAGATTTAAGTGTAGACTTAAGGACAGTTAAAGTATTGGTTTCGATTAAAACCTCAAGAGTGGGATGATATGGATCCTCACGGTTGTAAAGGGGCATAGTTCTGGAAAGAGTAATTCCATCAGGATCAGAAACGAAACACAAGTCCCATAGCCGACCTATAGAATTTCTAACGTGGTTAATTTGCCCGAGTGGCATGTCGAACATACCCGCAGGAAAGTCGCAGGGAAGTATATTGAAGTCCCTTAAAGCTACCAGCTGGTCATTATCAGACAAACGGCAAAGTTATATTAATGCAAAGAAATTCTGTGTCACTAAACTCTTGTGATTGTACCTCTCCAGAAGTGAATTTGGAGTCTATAGAAATTAACACTCCTCCTCCCCTTCGCAGTGTTCTATCACGTCTAACCGGCTTTAACCAAGTTTCTGTAAAGACTTTACTTTGAAATGCAAAGGAAGAACTATCAGAATACACAGTGGTATGCAAAGGAGGAACTATCAGAATAAAGTTTGAGTAGTTTACTAAGTAACCCTCTAGTATTCTGTTAGGAAAATGTTAGTGAAGAAATTAGTTTTTTTAAGGTGATAAAGATGAGGTGGAAGGTTTGGTAGTGGCTCTAACATGTGGTAGTTTCACTCCCACAGGTTTGGTAATTTTTTTCTTCACTGTACTTGGCTGATGTTCCTGGACGAAAATGTTCTCTGGCCAAAAGTTGGCGGAACAAATCGTCTTGAACATCTGCACGGGCACACGTATTTTGAAAGGTGACATGTGCCTGGTGTAAGAGTGTTTAAATTTAGTAATATCTGCCACCTTTATGTCGGCTTTCGATTTGGCTTTGATGTTAGCCGAGATATCAATACAGAAGTATCAGGGGCAACCCGGAAAACATAGGTGTGTTTCGATGGTGGGATTTTGGTGCTGCCGTAACTAATACTGCAGCAACAGTTGGTACCGGTCCGGACGGTTCATTACCCTGTTCGGTGACTCTTAAGGGGGCTTGAATTATTGGGTCTGGTGGTATCACTTGAAGCGATGCCACAGAGGACATATCGGACAATTGCTCATTTTCACTGAGATATTCGGAAGCCGAATTTTTCCCAGGTCCGGCCCTTGGGGTGGCCAGCGATATAAGCGGCTGCATAATTGTCGGCTGAGTAGGCTGATGATTATTTGGAGATTCGCTTTGGAGATTCATTTAATTTTTGTTGGTCATTGATCTTACGAAAACAGCTAATCAATTCTTTGAATCCACTTTTAGTCTGTCTCATGAACGATCTCATTTTGTCCTGAACAGAACCGTCACAGCAAAAGTGGAGACCAGACCTACGTGAAATGGCATCCGAAACTGAGGCGGTGAAAATAAAGATAAGAATCTCTACTGAGCGACGATAGAAGCAACGCCGTAAAAGATGAAGAAACAAAGCCGAGCTATGTTTCAAAGAAAATTATTAATTTACCTCCAAATATACCACTGCACACACGAAGCGATACTGATATTTGAAATGCAAAATAATGGTTTTTATAAATATTAATAAATATAAATATAAACCGGAGTTTAAAGTTATCAAATAAAATATTTATTAAAAACGCGTCGTTTTAAAAAACAAAACACGTCCGTTTGCTTTAAAATAAGAGAGGGAAGTGAGGGAATTATATCGATAATCACAATTTGTGAATTTAATATTTTCGTTTTTTAATATTGATTCTTTTAACAGAATGTGTGACAAAAATGAACGAACGACATAGACGGTCAGACGGACTTGCTTATATTGACTCAGGAGATGATACTGATCAAGAATATATATACTTTATGGAGTCGGAGATGTCTCCTTCACTGCGTGGGACACTTTTGACCAAAATTATAATACCCTTTGCAAAGATATGCAAATTCGAAGCAATCTCAGTTTGTATCTTTTCACGTTAAAAAAAATTTTGAAAATAATATTTTATTTTTAAACTGCGATATTAAAAAATAAATAAAATAAAAATGATATATCTCATAATACACAATTTCTGCTGGGAATCGAACCCATAATTTTAAGATTCACAGGCAGACATCTCCATCATTGATCCATGAGTCTTAAGTTTTCCGCGTAAAATATTTCTGAATTATGGAAAATGATAAAACGAATTTCAGCTGTAGTAGCGGCCGGCAGAGTCGGTTCGCCTAGTTTGTTTAGCTTTTAATCCGTGATTTGGTTGCAATTTTCAAGAAAAATGTGTTGTTACGGCCCAAAAACAGAGGTGACTGGAATTTAAGTAATGCAGTATTTTATTTATATACATTATATGCTCATATGCTTATAAACCTTTTTGCTCGTAACGATGTGAATTTCTGAGTCTTCTCATTAAGACATGGGACACTGAAACACTTAGCACAATTTCATCAAAATTAAGCGACCTTTCCCAGATATGAATTCGATATCTGTGTGGATATGATTCGTATCTGTGTATAAGCAAAGAAGTTGTTGATTAGTGAAACCTTCGATTGAAAAATGGCAATAAAGCTTAATTAATAGGTGTATTGCAGGCTTTGTCAAAATCTGGATCCATACCTACTGGAAGACGTGATAGAGCATCGGCGTTGCAATTCGCTGCAGTGGTACGATACCTTATATCGAAGATGTAGGCCATGAGAATGATGGCCCAGCGTTGCAGTCTGTTTGATGTCATCAGAGGAAGACGCTTCAGAGGATCAGAGGAAGAGAAGTTGCCTGGATTGAAAATAGTTACAATCGGATTGTGATATGTAATCAGTGATATGTAATTTGGGATAAAATTGCAATAGAAGTTTGCGTTACCCATAAACGCTTTCAATTGTGGCAAATTCTTAGGAGGCTTCAGTAGTTTTACAGCTTCTAGTCCTGAAGTATCTGGAAAAACCCCGTTTGCGAATATTTCAGATATCTTTCCAAGATATTTTCTTCCCATAAATTCGATTTCATCCTTGAGGAAAAAATATTTCTCCATTTTACATCTAATACCGTTGTCCTGAAGAATACCAAGAACTTGATCAAGTCTTTTCATATGTTCTGCCCTAGTAGGTGCTGAGATGATAATGTCATCAAGATAGTTTCCGCAACCTTCTACTCCTTTAAGGAGCTGTTCTAGGTGCTGTTCCATATTCCATATGAAAGACGTGAAAAATATTGGAAAATATTGAAAAAGGCCCAGCTGTGTGTTCACGACCATAATATGTTTGGACGCATCATCCAATTCCATTTTTAGATAGGCTTGCCATGATGAATGATGTGGAATAGAGCCTCTTTTGTGGGCAACGGGTAGTTCTTGATGTCAATTTGTGCGTTGACTGCTTGCTTAATTCGAATTGATCCACCAGGCTTGGGTACGGGAACAACTGAAGATACCTAGTTGCTAAACTTCACCGGTTTCCAAATCCCTGCTTGCACTAATCTGTCTTCCTCTGCCTTAAAGTTATCTATTTGTGCAAAAGGAATTTGGCGGCTTTTATAAAGCTTTGGTGTTGCTGTTGATTTTAAAATCACACTGGCTTTGAAGTCCTTTATCTCTCCAATTGCGGGCTCAATTGGACCCCACTCACCCCATTTCGTAATCGTATGCAGCTCCCCAAGCAATGGTATTGATGTCCGAAGTTGTTTATTTAGGAGCAATGGTGGTTTATTTAGGAGCGCGTATGTGTTTGAGTTTATTACGGATGCGGTTGCTCCTAGTCCATTTGAAATCAAACCCCTTTGTTCAAGATTTCCAGATCAATGACTTTTTTGCTCCTTTTTATTTTTTATTAAGTTTGTTACACTGTCCACGGCTTCAATCATTTCTATATCGTTTGCTTCGTTTTTGCCTTGCTTTTTAACTTGGTCTTGATTTGCCCAATTATATTTGTCTTGCTTTGACATACATACGACGATGCCCCTTTCTACCACACTTGTAGCATACGGCATCGTGAAACTTGCACTTTTCTCTTGGATGTGAATGACCACAGCCAGAGCACGATTTTAATGCGTTTTTGTTTGATTTCGTTACAGCCGATTTTTTTGGATAACTATTAATTGCACTAAGGGGTTCATGTTTTTCTACATTTTCTTTTAGCGTTGCTACGGTTTTTGTTGTTATTTCGTACCTTTCTTCTATTATGAGCACATCTTCAAAAGTTGGTTGCGTCTTTTGAAGAGCAGATGCGCGAATTGCATCATATGGCGTGTGTACTATGATTTGATCGCGAATCATTTCATATACATAGTTTGACAAACAAACTTCTGCGTTGCATACAAATTTGCATACACGAGTGATCCCGCGCATGTCGGCTACCCACTCTATGTGTTAGTGAATGGTTCATCTCTCTTTTGAAGAACTCGTATCGAGCTGTAACAAAATGACGTTCGTTGTGAAATGCTCCGTGAGCTTGTCTGTGAGTTGCTTATATGTAAATGTGTTCAAATTGCTACTTCCCAAAAGATTTTATAGAAGTTCAAATATTGAACACCATACCACGAAAGGAAGTAAGCTTTTTGTTTCAGATCTGCACTGTCCGAATATGCCTGAAAATTTTGTGATAATTGTTCGAGATGTGACGCCCAACTTTGAACATCATTGTCAAATATGCGGAGGGCAAATAGATTCACCCTCGCGTACCAAATCACTCACACTTGCTGCGGCATTTTGGCTTAGTATTTCTTGCATCCAGTTCCGTTGCTGCTCCAATATAGATGTCGTAAATTCCTGCTGTTGATGAAATCTTGATGAAAATCAACGATTACGTGATACGATTTGTTTTATCTTCGTCCCCAAAATGTTATGTCCATAAGGTAGATGTCAGTGCATTCTTTTTGAAGTGTGGCTGCGTAGAACATTCGTTGCTGAGGTTTCAGTAACTAACACTCAAATTTTTTCAAAATTTTAACAGAAAAAATAAGGCAAACGCGGACGGGACATTTTTTCAGAGTAAAACTTGAAAAACTTTATAATTTGGGTAATTCTTTAAAAATCGTTTTTCCTGAATAACTTTTGAAAGAAATGGATCGGGATGGTTGAGGTACCAATCGACACCAATCGAAATATTTTATCTTGTGACACCAATGTTTTCACTGTCTCCAAACTAGTGAATCGAAAGTGTTTTACATTTCCCAAATTTCTCTCAAGCCAAACTACTTTTGGCAAATGTTTGGATAAAATCCCTCTAATGGAAACAATACCTTTCATTTGGTATATCATTTATTCAGATTGTGATATTGGGTCTGTTGTGACAAAGAACATTTTTAATTCTTCGGCTATATATAGTGTCTTCACGCGCTTGCTACATGCAGGCCATGTATGCCGGCCGCTACTACAGCTGAAATTCGTTTTATCATTTTCCATAATTCAGAAATATTTTACGCGGAAAACTTAAGCCTCATGGATCAATGATGGAGATGTCTGCCTGTGAATCTTAAAATTATGGGTTCGATTCCCAGCAGAAATTGTGTATTATGAGATATATCATTTTTATTTTATTTATTTATTAATATCGCATCGGTCGAATATACCCTATAGCTGCCATATAACTGATTCATCGGAAATGCCTAAACTTTGGTGTTTTTTAAGTTAGAAGGAAGGGACATTATAAGGATTCTACTATAGGCGAACTTATCCGATCTGTCAAATTCATAAGGATCAGCATATATCCTATAGCCGTCATATAACTAAACGATCGGATATGAATAAACCTTTCTAATTTTAAAGATGCTTGAGGCTGTTTCCAACATTTGTATTAGAAAATGTATTTGATAGTAAAATTCTTTTAAGAATAGGCCCAATATATATGATCCGATATATATCTAATAATATAAACTGTCACTTAACTGCAAGGGTATATCATCTTCGGCTCCGCCCGAAGTTAGCTTTCCTTTTTTTTTTAAATGATTTTCCTATCATTGGCAGTCACGCCCTTCGCAGATGATGAACATCGTATCTATTTCGCTCATTCATTTTTTACCCTTTCATAGGTTATTATAATTTTGGTCAAAAGTGTGCAACGCAGTGGAGACATCTCCGACCCTATAAAGTATATATATTCTTGATCAGGGTCACCTTCTGAGTGGATATAAGCGTGTTCGTCTGTCCATTTGTCTGTTTCTACGCAAACTAGTCTCTCAGTTTTAAAGCTATCGACTTCAAACTTTTGCACACATCCTGAAAGGGGTTCCCCTAAGGATCTATCTAGTATCTTTTTGTAGAGCACCCAGTTTGCCTTCCTAGGATTGCGTACAGCTCGCTTATCTAAGTTTTCGAAATTTACCGCTATCTGAACGTAGCGGTGGTCTGAAAAGGAGTGCTTTTCTAGGACTCTCCAGCTGATGACTGCGTCAGCCAAGGAGTACGAGAAAAGGGTAATGTCAAGAACTTCTCTCCTGTTCTTGATGACTAAAGTGGGCTCTGAACCTCTGTTACCCACTAGAAGCTTAGAGCTGAGGATAAAATCGAAGATTGATTCACCCCACTCGTTTGTATCAGTGCTTCCCCACTGAAGGTGATGAGCGTTGGCGTCGCATCCTATTAGTAGGTTGATCTTTCTCCTTTCGCTATCTTCCACTAGCCGCCTCAGTAGCATGTGCGGAGGAGATCCTATGTGGTCGTGACCCATATACGCCGAGCATATTCTAAGAGGGCCGCCTGGGTCTTCTATAGCTGCGACTACGTGATCTTCGTTGCTGAAATTTGGTAGCACGAAAATGTTAAGGTTCTTTTTGGCGAGAATGTCTCCATGTCTCCATGGATCCAGGGCTCCTGGATGAGGGCCATGTCAGCAGGTTACTGTGGTGGAGATTGATCTGCAGGAGTGTCAGTAACATTCTTTAGATTCTCCACCACAGTAACCTCTGCCTCGGTGTCGGAGCCTAGCCGTGAGTCCTCTTCCATTCGCCATCCCAGCATCTCCTTGGCCTCTATCTGCCTTGGAGATCGACGGATCCTTGATCCGATTTTCGGACTTTATTAGGGAGTTCCGATCTCTATTTTTTTTGTTTTGTTTGTTGTAGTTAACTGAATTCGTATTTGGACCCACGAGTAGGCGGGAAGGGGTTCGCCCATCATGACATGGCCCGCTTGTCATGATAAGCCTGGTTCAAACTGAGGGGTCGGCCGGTCCGCCAGAGTCCGCATATTAACGTCCGTGCACCCCCCGGACATGCATCCCTCGGCATATGCTGTTCCACCTTGGATTCGCGTAGTTTGAGGAAGGAAGTGTTCTTCACCCTGCCCGACTACGATTCGCCAGCGCCCTCGGCAGAGACATGACCTTACCGGGACCTATTACCAGCCGCCCTCACGTAGATAGTACAGTCGCACTACCAGCGGTGTACACAGTTATGGCACATGAAGACCTACGCGTTGTTCCCCCTGTAGTACCCGTTGGCTGACGGCCTGGGTGTCATGCTTATATTTAATCTTATTATTGGTAATGTAGGCAGCCAGCATTTACTAACATGCTTAAATATAAACGTTCCTAGTAGAAGGACTATAAACTTTCGTCCTTTACTCCTTAACCATTGTAGCTCTTCATATGCCCAACACGATCCGTTCAGGGTATTATGTTCGGACTACAATGGTCTCTACCACATCTTGCCACTTTGCTCTACTAACAATCTTAAATATCTTTATACTTTATACTAAACACCTGTGCAACTCTTTATCGTGATACTTTACTCCTGCTCTTCTCTTATACTTTCTCGGATCTATCCCGCGATTCGAGCCGTAGGTTATGAGGCAGCCTCCCTCAGTAGGTTGGCACGGAGGTTGGCTGTACGTATGCGGGAAACCGCGAGAAAATACACAAATATCAGAAAACGTGATATCTCAGTTATTCGACAAGTGCATAAAAGCTTTTTAAAATGTAAAACAGGCACGTGCCGTGTAAGAACTATATTAATATATAATTTCTTACACATATATTGTATTTTTTCGTCACCCAAAATATCAGACATTTTGGTAATTGCATGCAGGTTTGTCATCGTTGTTTTACCTCATAAAGAGGTTTCTTTATTTGATAACTGATTGATCGGAAAAGCCATAAATTTGTTGTTTTTTAAGTTAGAAAGATGGGACTCTATGTGGGTTCCACTTTGGGAAAACTAATTCGATCTACCGAATTTCATAAGCATCGGCCGACTATTTCCTATAGCTGCCATATAACTGATTAATCGAAAATGCCATATCTTGTATATGGCGAAAGTATCGACTTTCGGTAAACTTATTTTATCTGCCAAATTTCATAAGGATCGGTCGACTATTTCCTATAGCTGCCATATAACTGATTAATCGGAAATGCCATATCTTGTATATGGCGAAAGTATCAACTTTCGGTAAACTTATTTGATCTGCCAAATTTCATAAGGATCGGTCGACTATATCCTATTGATGTCATATTACTGATTGATCGGAAATGCCATTGTTGTTTTTTAAGTTAGAAAGATGGAACTTTCAATGGATTCCATTTTGGGCAAACTTATACAATCTACCAAATTTCATTAGGATCGTCCGACTATATAGGATCCGATATATATATCAACTTCGGCTCCGCCCGAACTTTGTTTCATTATGATTTTTGTTCCTTACTGCCCACTGCTGTGAACCGTTACCGCTGATACTTTTCTAGGTACTTTTTTCAGATTGAATTTTGGTTAACTCATCTTTTATTTAAATTGAATGTAACTGAACTATCTGATATGTCATAAATTGGTTGTTTTTGCAAAATTCATATCATAATGGATTGGTCTGATTATGAAGTGGCTCATAAGTGAAGAATGGCTGACTATATACGATATATATCCAATAGTATTATGCATGCTGAGAACAATTTTCTATGAGCGTCCAGTCTGAATCTCTTTGGATCTTTGAGATATCTTTGAATATATCATTTAGATCGAAAAAATGTCCAAAAAATATTTATTTTGGAAGAAATTTAGGTGAAAGTGAAAAATTTTGATTCATTAACTTGTGGCTAGTGGGGACAAACCATCTTGATCCAATATTTCGTTAAAAAGCTTCAATAAAAAAGACTATTGCAGCATATTTAAATGAAAAAAATAGCCAAGTTTGTCTGTTTGTCCGTTTGTTTCATTCCACTATTTTGTTTCTCCAGTTGGAAACTATTTTGGGATGTCCTTAACTAAAAGGTGAACAACTCTTATTCTTCAACTTTTTTAAATACCTTAAGTTTACGTTTAAAAAAAACCTAAAAAATCGTTTAAGCTTGTTCATTAAAAAATGCGTAACTTTAAAAACAATAAAGCATGTTTTACGTCGTTAAAAATGTTTTTTTAATATCCGCCATGGAATACGAAGCACCTATTAAGATTATGAACATCAAGATTAGACCTCTTCATGTTTAAATACTCATTTGAAATTTCCAATCTCTTTGCACAGTATTTTCAATAAACTTATGCACCTATCAACATTCCGGCTCAGCCTTACAAATATAATATCCAATCCGGCAGTCTTATTTATTGTCCATGTTTTATTTATTTATTTCGCCAATGAACTTACATTCTTACATGGCTACTATATAATCTAACTTACATTATACTTAAGAAATGTCTAACCAGTAAGCCCTTTAAAGCATATTTATCTGATCCCCATTTATTTCGGAAGTAACGAATTTAAAAGATAATTAGCCCTACAACATGCAAACCGAAAGCAATCCTCGGCGGCACATTGAAGTTGATAAGCCCCAATAACATAGGGCAATCAATGTTGTTAGAGACAGTACGTGCCACAGTACGTCGATCCTCCAGTGTCCAAGCAGAGACACTGATAGTCTCTGATTCAGATAGTCTGACTGAATTACCTGTACAAGAGTCTGCTCGGGCTGACCAGTCGCTTGTGGTGATCAGTAGCGATGAGCTGAGGTCCGGTTGGCTGTCTGCAGCTGTGGTGGTGGTATTTTGGATAATAATCCCTCCGGCAGTTGAAAGCAACACACGGAGGCTACGTAACGTATTGGTCGTAACGGAGGCGACTCAGAGGCGTTACGTAAGGGTGAGAGAATTTCCGGCGGTCCTTGGGTCTGGAGCAACACACGAAAGCTACGTAACTTATTGGTCCTACTGGCGGTCCGGTTCACGGGAGCAACACTCAGCGGCGCTACGTAGGGGCGAGATTCCTACTTGTGGTCCTTTTAACGGGAGCACCACTCGAAGTAGGTTCGAAGTTTTAAGTACCGCACTTGGCACTGAGTAACGAGAAGATTAACTCTGGTTTCGCAACTATCTTTATTCTCAAAACACCAATCTTATATATGATGCTACAGAACCTTACGATGCTAAATACATATATTTATATACGATGCTAACATAGATATTACGTGACCGGTGAGGGAGGTCAACGTTACGGACGTGCCCCCCATCAAGGTTAGTGAAGTGTCACCTACCTCTGAGTCTGCTGACTCAGGTTGCTTAATCGCTGTATTTCTCACTTCTGCTGGTTCTTGTTCGACCTGATCAGTATTGCTGACATTGCTGCATCAGGTTTCATCGGGCGCCTTTGTAGCTAGGTTACTCGGTCAGTTTTTAGGCAATTTATCTATGCTTATTGCTAACTATTACTATAGGTTAGTAGGTCTTGGCATTAGATGCCAACATTCTCCCCCCCCCATTAAGGCACACAATCCAATGCGAATGTGCATTGTTGTTGAACCATTTTAGTGATCCATTGTGTGCCTTCGCACCTTGTGTTCCTTGTACCTTCGCAATTTTGCGACTCTTAAACTAATAACTTAATCTAATATTAATATATTAGAAAAAAAAAAATCGAATCATGTGGGAGCGACCTCCAACATTTGTCACATACCAAAGATGATTCTATCCGGCCTGTTGTCTCCTTCGTTTAGTTGCGCGCCCTCGTAACCATTCTCCTTGGGTATCAGACGTAGTGCCAGGCGTATTTTCTGGTTGGTCAATGCGCATACAGGACTCTCGGTTCTTTCTTGGCCTTGCTTCTCGGTCCCTTTTGGAGATGCCTGTTACCCATGTCGGGGGATGTGTCTCCCTCTTAAACAGTTTAGAGTTAGTGGTGACATGAACTCCTTGAATTCCCTTGTTTACTGGCACTTGCACAGTGTGCTCTTCAGTCGTGATTTGACAAACTTGGGCTTGAGGTTCAATGTCCTTTTGAAGCTCGTCTTGTTGATCCGCCATCGGTGGGGACTTCCCCAATCTTCCAGGTTTTACTATCTGCTCTTTGGCGATGCATGCACTGTACCTTCGGTCGGATGCGTCAATTTCACCGATACCCTTTCGTGGCTTGCTAGCTCCCGGTCCCCCAGCCGCGTGATTAAGGACGACTTGGTCTGCCTTGGGACCCGGGACTGATTTTGGTCGCACTGGCCACATCACAATCCATCCAAGAACGGTATTTTTGAGTAGTGGCTGTCCTTCTCCCAAATGCACTTGTTGTGGCCTCATCAGCTGGCAGAAGTATTCAGCGCCCAACAAAAGGTCAATCTTTTGAGGCTGTGTAAATTCCGGATCGGCTAAGCGCAACTGAGGTGGAATATTTCTAGGCGCCTGAATAGGGTGGGATGGTTGATTGGGCGTTATTTCCGATAGAACGACTACGTTGATTTGTTTTTGGAAATCAGTGGGTAATGATGATAGGGTCAACACAGCCTTTTTTCGTGATCTTTTAGTTGTCCCTCCCAGGGCAGCGATTTTCAGGGTTGATGGCTCCAATTGAAGTCCCAGTGTGTCAGCCATTCTTCTGGAGATTATGTTGACCTGTGATCCAGAATCTAGGAGAGTGCAGCATTGCTGAGGGGGGTCCGGCTGGTCCATGTATTGCCACTTGCGCGGTTGGTAACAGAACGGCAGGTTCATTTGTAAGAGGAACTGTGGCTGAACACATCACTGGTGATGAGCTGGATTGACGTGGAGCAGTAGACATATTTTTCCCGATTGTTACTTGACTGGTTGCCTGACGCTCAAGGTGTTCTAACATCAGCTTCAGGGATTGTCGATTGGTTGGATCGGCGATGGCTAGTTCTAGAGATGACAGCGTGTGTGGGTCTAATCTTTCCTCAATGATGTGTATCAAGATTGGATTCCATTCGGTTGTTGAAACATTGAGGGTGTTGAGGGCTGCGTAACTGCTCCGCTGACACATTTGTCTTGGGGTGTGCAAATAAAGTTGCAAGTATAGATTTGACTATAATTCGTTCATTTTGATATCATGTTTTTAGCCGCTGCCAGGCATCCGTGTAGTTGGGATGCCCGCCAAGTGTTGAGGAGATTAGGTTCTTGGCTTCTCCGCTTACATGGTTTTCCAAGTGCCGGAATTTTACAGTCTCGCTATAATCTTGACTGTCGACTAATTCTGTGAACATGTCGTGGAACCGGGGCCATTGCAGATAGTCTCCGACAAATTTTGGAATATCTACTGGTGGCATCACGAACGTCTGTGTTGCAGTTGGTTTTTGAGATGATACTGCCTTTGCGGTGATTCTTCGCTTAGAAATGAAAAATATTCCGCTCGCACGACCTGGAATCGATCGCCCCTATGTCCATCTGTAGCAATTTTTGGATCCAAATAAATAAAGTCATGATGGCCGTCCAAAATCTCCTTCCATAACTCTTTCATATGTTGCCTGGTGTGTGTGGACACTTCCCGTGCGTCAGTGCGGTCGCACAAAAAATCTCCAAGTTCGTCTAATCGCCCTTCATGTTTTCGTTTTAATGATGCGATTTGAAGGTCTTCAGTACATCCTGATCCGCTCTCCCTCGGATGTACCTTCGGCTCCAGGTTTTCGCCGGTTTTTCGGGGACGCTGTGACGGGCCTGACCGTGATGGTATTCCACCCGAAAATAAAGCTTCATGTTTTCTGACAACGTCTGGGAGTGCTTTGGCCTTTAAAAAGTAATCATTGTCTGGACTGAGTGCCAGCTTATGGAGCTTGGCATAATTTTTTTGAAATTGGTTCCACACGTGGGTGAGCTGTTTTAGTCGCTCATCGAAGTACTCTTCTCTGAGTCGTCGTTCTGCTTAATCTTTTGTGAAGTTTCTTATCAGCCTTTGGATAGCTGCATTGCTTTCAATTTGCTCATCAATGAGCATCTGTATTACAGGGTCTGATTCGTATCCAAAGTTTGAGTTTTTTTACGTTGAATTGCCGTGCGGCTTTTGTTTAGGATGTGATCCAATAGAAAAAGGATCACGTTGGGGTCACCAAAGTTCGTCCGTAGAGCGTTTGCGGCCACTATCGTCGAACTTGAACTCACGGGCGTAACAGTAGTTCCCAGAGTCGTAGTCAAAAACCTTATAGATAGTCTGACTGAATTACCTGTACAAGGGTTTGCTCGGGCTGACCAGTCACTTGTGGTGATCAGGAAGCGGTCGCTATGTTATAGCGATGAGCTGAGGGCCGGTTGGCTGTCTGCAGCTATGGTGGTGGTATTTTGGATAATAATCCCTCCGGCAGTTGAAAGCAACACACGGAGGCTATGTAGCGTATTGGTCCTACTGACGGTCCTTTCACGGGAGCAACACTCAGAGGCGCTACGTAGGGGTGAGAAGATCTCCGGCGGTCCTAGGGTCTGGAGCAACACACGGAGGCTACGTAACGTATTGGTCCTACTGACGGTCCGTTTCATGGGAGCAACACTCAGAGGCTCAGGTAGGAGTGATTTCTACTTGTTGTCCGTTTCACGTGAGCAGCACTCGAAGTAGGTTCAATGTTTTAAGTACCGCACTTGGCACTGAGTAACAAGACGATTAACTCGTTTCGCAACTATCTTAACTATGGTTTATTTATGGTTAATTGGTCAATGTTAGTGAAAGTCCGCGCCGAAAGGTCAATGTTAAAGAAAGTACGTGCTAAGCACTGGTTATGGGTCTGCTGACTCAGATCGCTTGGTATTGGGTTTCAGCTGAGCTCGCTGGTTTTGCTCGCTCCGGTCAGTCGGTCATTTTTACCGCTGATATTGCTCAATTCGGTTTCTGGCCCGATTCCGGTGATTTCCGGGGCCATCTATTGGAGCTAGGTTCTTAGGTTTTGGAACTAGGCAAATTTTAAAAATCTGCAGCCGCTTAAGTCTGTTAGAGCTAGAGTCTGTATTTTGCTTGCAGGGCTCCAGATAATAGAGGCATATTCCAGCATCGATCGGACGAATGCGGATTACACACTGTGCCTAGAGTACGGACTTTTGAACTGGTCTGTGTGCCTCTTCACAAAGCCCAGCATGGCATATGCTTTGGGCATTTTAAAGTTTAAGTGGCTGAAAAATTTTAATTTGTTATCAAAAAGGACGCCTAAATCAACTCCTAAATCAACTGTATAAATATCAGTATAAATATCAAGCGACCGCATACTGTAGCGAATAAAGTGATATTTTAATAAGTTAAGTGAAAGAAGATTGAGGATGCACTAAAAGTAGACTCGGCATTTATCCTCCTGCAAAAGATAGCTTTCTCTAATGCAGCCAATGATGTTATAGACTTTCAGGTCGTCTGCGTACAACAGGAAGTTGGAATAAAGAAATTAAGAGAAGAAGACGCTCGAGTAGCTTAGCAATGTTGCAAGTCTTGGCGGTAGGACGATAGTTTGTGAAGTCAGACTTACTGCCACCTTTATGAATGGGCGTGATCGAGGTAATGTTCCATTGAAATGCAAGTGTACCCGATGATAGCGATAAGGAGAACAGAAGATACACTTCTTAATAAAGAATGGGAAGATACCATCCAAGACAGCGGCATGCGAATCATTAAAATGACTAGAGGCTTCGGCAAGGTCACAATCTATTATGTCCAAGCTTCCAACCTCAAGAAGAGTCCACATTTTCTGAAGTATTTCCTGCTTACCCCAAGAGTCCTTCGGCTCCAAGTTAGCAGCAAAATATTTAGCAAAAAGGTCTGAGATGCCCTTATCAGAGTTAGAAACCAAACCTCATTAACGAACTATTTTGCTTGTTTGTGCTCGCAACTAATGGGATCGTTTCACCGAATTTATTGATTCCACGTGATTGCCCGAGCCCAGAAATATCACCGATAGCTTCTTTTATTATTATGCCACCTTTATACTAGATCTTGGTTGGTTACAAATTTCAAATGATGGTCTTCAACTTCACTGGAGTGGACTCCTCCGCCGGATCCTCGCTGCTTCTCCGGATGCTTCTGCTCGGCTCCGCCGCTAGAGGTTGTCCTCCCTTTGATCACCCGTCACCGTTCCAGGATGGAACGGTGCTCCAATAGACATAACCCCCAAGGCACGAAGGGCCTTGCACCCTTGTCGTGCCTCCATCACTCCAGGTGATCCCGGATCCCGGATCTCGCGTACAGCCGCCGGACTTACACACGGGGTCCTTGTGACACGTATCAAAGATCCTTCCGCAATCGATTTAATTCTCGCACTTCAGACTGTCGAATTTACCCAGGTCCTTCAGCTTATTACTTCTAATTCCTACAAGGTAACTCCGCTGCTTGAATGTCGGACTCTCCAAAGGCGGTCCTCCAAATCAACACTTCCAGCTTCCCTAGATATCTCGGGTGCCGATTCGCTCCAGTGGTCCTCCTTATATAGCGCCAATGGCGCCCGTTAATCCTCCATAATTTCGCTTCCCGCAGTTAATCCTTTTTTCTTCGATTCCCGCCGTTAATCTTCTTTCCAGAAATCACGCCACCCTCCCGTTGCTGGATTTACTTTCTTACCCCCCTTTACCCCCCTGGGTCCCAGACTCTTGTTGCTGCTACGCGGGGCACCGGATCCCATCCAGGAATATTGATTATATATTGAAGAATTCAAATTCCCGCTTTAATTACCGGTACATCTTACTGGCTCTTTGCTACCCTGTCTTTAAAAATCGCTTTTAAAATGTTTCCCTTCTATTCTTTAATTTTTTTAAACCCTCTGTGTACCAGGGAAGCTTTTACGACCTTCGCTCTCGAAACAGAGGCATTATTGTCAATAATATTGAATAGAGCAATCAAAAACTTAGTATAACAATCATCAATCGAGCCATCCGAAAAAGGGGAACCCAATCAAAACATGCAATAGCGGCATTAATAAGGTGAAGCGGATGGTAAAAAACTATAAAATGTAATATGTATCAAAAATGGCTTATAGTGCATATCACACGGACTTAATGGTAGATTGCATAATTCTACTTTACTATTTAAGACATTATTTAAACATAAAAGATCAAGAATCTTAGATAAATCATTAAAAATACTATTTACTTGGGAGAAATCCATACTAAAGATATCATGCAATACCACTAGAGAGTCTGCACAGAGGCTCTGGGTCCCGAGACCAAACAATAGAGCTCAAGTTGAAGTCGCCAGCTACCATCAAAGCACTAGGGTCCTCCGTTCTAGCAAAGACACTGGTGATCTTTTCAATATGTGCATGATAGGTACAGAATGCACTATTTGGCGGAATATACGATGCAATGATGGTGAACGGGTCCTGAATGCCTTATATTGAAACGGCTAGCTCCAGTAGAGGGTCGACAACCGGAAGGCGAACCAACGTGGCCTGCAGGGATCGATGGATATCAATGATCACACCGCCTCCCCGCTCATGGGTACTGGATGCATCACGGTCTTTCCGAAATACCTGATACAAATTGGGCTCAAATCACTGGGGCCCAGGTGCAGCTTAACAGCGACTTACTTTTGACTTACAGTACCTCTGGTTGGTTGCGGTCGCAATTTTACTAATGTATCTGCAAATTTTTTAAGGTGGGAAGATCACAGCTGAGCACAGCTCCATTGTCCAACAATGCGCCTGTTGTTGTTGTTGTTGTAGAATAAATATCCTTGAGTCCCGTTGAACTTTCCAGAGCATGATCCAATTTCGCATTAAGGGTCAAGTAATGGGATTCCAGATCCAAAACCCTTTTGATTAAGCTCATAAATTTTCGAGTGCGAGTCGTTTCCAATGTCGCAGCTATCACATTGTCACAATAAGTTTGGAATGTTTATTAGAAGTTGTAAGAACTTTTTTTGGCTGGGGTGACGACTCAGTCCGGCCAGGGTCCGTTCACAGCTAAATTTATAAGATTTGGGGGACTGAAATGGGCTCTGGGGGGTTTTCCGGTCGAACAATGTGGGTTTTCAAAAGATGGCATATGTGGATTGGGTTTGGAGGGCAGTGTCAATCGTCGCGGCCGGGCTCAGCTAGCCTTGATCTTGCGCCGAGATAACCCTCGGCAACGCATAGATCAGGGCTAACGTGGGCTTGTGAGGTAGGCCCAGAGCATTCACGTTGCACAAAGATTAGCTCGCAAACTCAGTGGTGAAATACTCGACAGGCACTCGGCTCGTATAGTTGACAGGGGAAACTTTGGGTCGAGGAGCGGGTTTCGATCGACTAGGCCGGGCCTAGTTAGCCGTGGTCCTGCACAGAGATAGCCTCGAAAACGCATGTATCAGGGCTAATTTGGGCTCAGTGGTAAAATGCTCGACAGGAACTCGGCTCTTGTCATCGAAAGTTCCTCGTTCTATCCGAGTAGGAGGGCGCATGGGTTCATGGATTCCCTTGTTGCCTGCTTGCACTGGTTAGTAGGGCACACCTACCTCGTCTTGGATTTATCATTCCTACGTTGCTAAGTCTTGGGCCGCCCCACACGTCCCAACCGGAGTCCACCGCTGTCGCCGAAAAGAGACCGAGCTTACGATCGGTGTTCGAAAACCTCCCTTTTCGCGCTCTCCACTTTGGCCTGTTTCCAACACTGTCCCTTGTGACGATGCCCTCTGTACCTATCGATAACATTCCCGTTCTAATTTTTCTAATTGGATGAGCTTTGGATCTTCACTTTATAAGTATACGAAAGTATACTTAACCGAAAAATTATATATAAGTAACCGAAAAATATGGAAGTTATGCACTAATGAACTTAAAACTATAGAAATATGTAAACGACGAACTAAGGATCCGGAACTGCATATTCTCCTCGGTGGCCCAGTATCGAACCCGAGTCCGAGGATTGTCCATGATCGTTCGTATAAGGGCCATGGGCAACCGCGTCTCGTTCGTGTCCACGCGCCATCCATCCGGTACCTGCACCCAGTGATCCTCGTCCTGCACATCCCTTGCTTCTGGACACTTCCGCAGCGCCTGCAGGACCTCGTCGTCACAGTTAAAGATGGGCCAGAAGATGGGATCCTTCCCTCCGTCTTCTTCGGAACTACGTCGGCCTCCGAGATAGCGGTCTAATTTCGCTAGTGGAACGCTTCGTCCTGGGGTGTTTGGGATCTGGTGTGGATCCCATCCACCGGGCCATAATCCTTCCAGAACGGCTGGCGCCAGCGTGGGTCTCGGAGAAGTCCATTGCGCGACGGCGGTTAGCCTTCGGGATGGACTCTCCGGTGCACCTGTATCGTCCGCTTGGTGAGGTCCGTGGGGTTCGGGGACATCTTCATTGATGTTCGCGCCTCTAGCCTCCTCATCAGTCTCTTCGGAGTTTCCTTCGGCTGCCACCATAGCGGCATCTCGTCTAGGGGGTCCAATTCCGCGACCCATCTCTCGTTGTCTGCTTCGATGGCCGCCCGCCGTTGTTCCTGTGGTACCACTACGTGGAACCGACCGTCCACTTCCACGGATTCGTCATCTGATGAGCACGGCTGCTGGGGAACTCCTACATGTGCCTCTGCCTGGCATCGATCGAGGTGCCTGGGTGCGAAAGCGTGTCCGTCTAACGCGTCTAACCATGTGCAAGTTGGCACGATATGCTTTCCACTGGTTCCGCGTTCAACACGGCGATTCGGGCCAAATGAGCTATGGTCGGTGCTGTCGGCGGTGCCTCCGGATCCGATTCGTGGATGGAGCTGGGTCGGGGTTCCTCCCCGCTGTAAATCATACTGGGTGGGTGGGGCTCGGTCGATATCGAGTCTTGCCCCCGAGTCTCGGCCCGGATGGAGATCCTTCGTCACGTGGGCCACTGCCCAGACTCCAATGTGGTGGCATCGGGGATGTCGCTGTCAATCCTAGCAGCGAGTCTTGGGTGATTGCGCTGCGAGGTGGGCTCATCTCGGCCATGGGATTGTACTCCCTGGCACTACTGCTGCTGCTGGATCCGTCCATACAACTGTGGTTTCTGCAGATTCTTTAATTGATCTTAAGGATAAGCTTATGATAAATGTTTCTACCGGGAGGACCTGGATGCGAGAGCCCCTTCTGCTCATGACTTAAGATTAATACAAATGTTCCTTATCATACTTTGTACCCCAAGGACCTACGGCTGACCGATGTTTCTAGTGTCGGGGGTGTTCTGACTGCGTGTTCCCCAACTCATCGTCGTCGTAGTCGTCTTCTGGTTCGATGTTGGCGATCTTCCGAGGTTGGTACTCCTTAAGATCCCCGATTCAAGCGGTCCTTCGTCTCCTGATGTTCAATTCTGACTATGTTCGGGGATATGAACTTCAGTACCGTGTAGGGCCCGGCGTATTTGGGTGATAACTTTGCGTTGAAACCTTCACTGGCCTTTGAAAGGTGATGCAGCTTGACCATCATCAGGGCTCCCAACTGAGGTCGCCCCTCGCGTCGTCTTAAGTTGTAATGACGCCCCTGTTCGCAGGTTGCTCTCTGATTGGTTTCCATGGCCATGTGAAACGCGTCCTGGAGGCGTTTGGCTCGTTCGGTGGGGTCCTGTGCCGGCAGGTCGGGTGCGACGGTGTCGATGAAAGCCCCTGGTAGTCTTGGCTGGGGCCCCTGTACTTTGCGTTGAACCCGGTGCTATCCGAGACACTCGTATTTATCGCCAGCGATAGCTCGGGGAGGAGTTCTTCCCAAGATTGATGGTCTTGGTCCAATGACGATGTCCAATGCCCGTTGAAATGCTGCAGTCGCAGAGTGGAGTACGAAAGGCATGACATTCCAGTGAAAGAGTCCTCGACCTGGTACCTCGACCTGGTACATTCCCAGCTTCCTGGGGCCATTGGTATCTGCCAGTATCCGTTTTTTAGGTCCAGCGATGAAACGTTCCAAGATGTGATTGATGCGCGGAAGTGGGTAAGCGTCCGGGACAGAGTTTCAGAGCCGGTCTTCTTTCGAACGAGTACCAGGGGCGCACTATGGGGGCTCTTGAAGGGCTCGATTCGCCCGTCTCGACCTGGTACCTCGACCTGGTACCTCGACCTGGTACCTCGACCTGGTACATTTCCAGCTTCCTGGGGCCATTGGTATCTGCCAGTATCCGTTTTTTAGGTCCAGCGATGAAACGTATCTCGCGTTCCGGAGGCGTTCCAAGATGTGATTGATGCGCGGAAGTGGGTAAGCATCCGGGACAGAGTTTCAGAGCCGGTCTTCTTTCGAACGAGTACCAGGGGCGCACTATGGGGGCTCTTGAAGGGCTCATCTACTTGATCGTTGATAATCTACTGCATGGCCGGGTTCTTGGGGAAATAACGCTGTTTCAATGGTCTGTCGTGTCGCAACGTGATCGAATGCTCATCGATGTGAGTGGGGCCGATAAGTTGCTCAAATGGTTTCAGCTCCTCTTCCAGAAACTGGAGGGTCCGCGCATCGAGTGGATCCTCCCTAACTTCGGTCGGCGGCGTGTCTTCCGCTACTGTGGCTAAATATATATGAGGGCATCCGGGTGCTTCGGCGTGTATCTATGTGGTATTTGGCGAGCTGTGCTCCGGCGGGCACTTGGTATCCCGTCTCGCTCCTGCTGCTTGACGGGCCCTTCGTCGGGTTCCGGACGGCGTCGAAAAGGATTGTTTTCCCGCGCCGTGGTGGCGTCTGGCTGAAGGCCGTACATACTCTCCTCCTTATGTGGGGCGTCGCTGGGGCTGCATGGCTGCGTCGTAGCGTTCTCCGTGGCCGCCGTTGGTCGTCTTGGAGCGGGCGTGGATCCTGCGAGTTCCTTCTTGGTGGTCTGCGTTCTTGGTGCGGGGGGCGGGTAGGGGCACCGGCGTTGTGTTGGTGCGGGTTCGCGACACTGGTGGTGGGGAAAGCTGTAGGCACACCTGGCCGAAGATCAAGGCAGCTCGAATTCCGCAGAAAAAATTGATGCCCAAGATCATCTCATCAAGGATGTTGGGCATAACCAGCAGGGCCATGCGAATCGTCTCCTTGGCTAAGCTAATCGACACTTCTAGCGCTTTAGTGACCGTGTTGGGCGATCCGTCCGCCAGAGAGATCCTTGTAAGAACGTGCTTCATGTTGGCCCCGAGTCTAGGCGACATGCGACGGCCTCGCTGATGGAGCTTCTGGAGGCACCTGTGTCGATGGTGGCCGAAAAAACCTGACCTTCGATCGTGATCCGTGCTACGATTCTTCCTCTGGTCAACTGGATTGGCGCGTCTAATAGTGTGGGAGTGCAGGCCGGATCCCCGCTTGCTTCCGTCGTGTGCGAAGACCCCTTCCGTTTCCGTCGATCGACAGCAGGCGATGGTCCTTATGTCTCTTCGTCCACAATCCCAGCAAAAGTGTATGGGTGCATTGGTGCACTCTCGCAGAAAGTGTCCAACTTCCCCACATCGGCGACAGGCGCGTGCGACGTCAATGGGAAGTCCCGTTCCGTGCGTGATCATGCGGTGAGCTACAGCCGGGCTTCGTAGGTCCGGGAACTCCGAAACTACGTGACGGAGTTCCCCCTGCTAGGTGTGCATCTGTGTGGGGTACGAGGAGGGCGTGTCGGGTTGGGTCCCGATCTCGAGCGTTCTCGTATGCGGTGGACATGTGCGTCAAGGCTGCCAGCGTCTTAAACTCGTGTCGCCAGATGAAAAGTTGATACTCGGGTTGTAGGTTTTCGTAGATCCGATCGAGTTCCTGCTCGATTGAGTAATTGGCCCGTTGCGTCATGAGCCGTAGTTCCACTACAAATACTTTGAAAGGCTCATGGGTCCTCTGGAGCCGGGCTCTAATAGAATCCTCGATCCGCTGGTAACATCGTGGAGGAAGAAAAAATTCTAAGAATTCCTTCCGAAAATCCTCCCAGGGTACGGAACTCATTTCATACGCGCAGCGCCAGTCCTCGGCCCGGCTAGACAGGAGCCCAGAGCCCACATAATAGGTGGCGGCGCCTTATTTGACTCGTTCAATGAAGTGAACAGGGTCCGTTGTTCCGTTGAAAAAAACTCCACATCCCCGAAGCTTTTCGCTGAGGACTGCTGCTGAAATCAGGCTGCGGGGCGTCTGCTGTGGTGATACTGCGCGGGCGGTGGGCAATTCGTGCGTCGCGCTGTGTGCTCGCGCGGTTGTTCTCTCCTATGAATGTGGCCTAGCGTGCGCGAAGTTCCTTGACAGGTTCAATGGTATCCACTTTGAATTCCTTAAGGAGGGCTTGGAGTTCATCCTTGAGGCGGTAGCTTATCGAACGGACCCCCATGGTGATAGTCGAATGTTTTCCGCTTATCCCGGTGGCAAACTTATCTTCCTCTGGCTGTGACGATGGATCCACGTTGCTGAGAGGGTGGTACTTCTGATCAGAGGCCTCCGTCGCTGTACTCGTTGAGGGGGTGGACATTCCTTTGTCCGCTACCTACGGGCTTCTCCGTAAAAGGTGGATCTTTCAGGCCTGCTTCGTCGTGTTCTTCTTCGTCTCGCTTCTTCGGGTTCTTGGTTGTTGGCTTCGTCGGTTGCTTGGTCCTTGGCTTCGTCGTGTGTTTTTGGACCCTACTGTACGCAACTCCGGTTGCGCTTGTCCAAGTGGCTACGGCGTCGGGGCAAATGTGCAACTGGTAATAATGATGTGCACAAAATCTTATGCGCAGTCTCTCGTAACCGAGTCCCGTTGGCGCTTCCTCGTGTTTTCTTTTCCCGGGGAACTGAGGTGGGCTCTGGGGGAGTTTTCGGGTCGAACAATGTGGGTTTTCAAAAGACGGCCTATGTTGATTGGGGTTGGAGGGCAGTGTCGATCGTCTCGGCCGGGCTCAGCTAGCCTTGGTCTTGCGCCGAGATAACCCTCGGAAACGCATAGCTCAGGGTTAACGTGGGCTTGTGAGGGCGGGCCAGAGCATTCACGTTGCGCAAAGATTAGCTCGCAAGCTCAGTGTTGAAATACTCGACAGGCACTCGGCTCGTATCGTTAACAGGGGGAACATTGGGTCGGGGAGCGGGTTTCGATCCACTAGGCCGGGCCTAGTTAGCCGTGGTCCTGCGTAGAGATAACCTCGAAAATGCATGGATAAGGCTAACTTGGGCTTGTGAGGGCGGGCCAGAGCAGTCACCACGCGTAGAGCTCGCCTCGAAAACGCAGTGGTGAAATACTCGACAAGCACTCGGCTCGTATCGTTGACAGGGGGAACATTGGGTCGGGGAGCGGGTTTCGATCCATTAGGCCGGGCCTAGTTAGCCGTGGTCCTGCACAGAGATGACCTCTAAAACGCATGGATTAGGGCTAATTTGGGCTCAGTGGTGAAATGCTCGACAGGTACTCGGCTCGTGTCATCGAAAGTTCCTCGTTCTATCCGAGCAGGAGGGCGCATGGGTTCATGGATTCACTTGTTGTCTGCTTGCACTCATAGGATCCACTCGGAAAAGTTCTGTTTTGCGCAGAGATGACCTCAAAAATACAACCACGGATCTTTGCCCAGTCGTCTCGTGTGGTCAGTAGCTTGTCCCCTTTGCGCAGAGATTGCCTCGAAAACGCAAAAGGTAGAAGGGTCCAGATAAATATATTACGCACTTCGATTTTCTTCTGCGTTCTTTTATTTCACTGATTTGTCTGCTTTGTTCTTCCTAAAACTATCGTTTGTCCATGGTTATTTCCCTACTCTCTCTCGCACTTCGCTGTTAGTAGGGCACACCTACCTCGTCTTGGATTTATCATTCCTACCAACCGGAGTCCTCCGCTGTCGCCGAAAAGAGACCGAGCTTACGATCGGTGTTCGTAAACTTCCCTTTTCGCGCTCTCCTCTATGGCCTGTTTCCAACACTGTCCCTTGTGACGATGCCCCCTGTACCTATCGATAACCTATCGATTCCATCCTTAGAAAGTTGCATAGCCTCAGAGGGCAAATCAACACAGGCGGTAACTTCACCACTGCACTCAGTACAAACGAGAGGCGACATTACAACGAGAGAAAATAAATCGTCCGAACGAAAAGAAATTCTTTATAAGGTTAAACCCTTGTATTCGCCAGACCTTGACGTAGTACTAGGCTGTGATCTGAAGAACTCGGTCGATTGCGCATCTCATTTAATTAGACGCATTGATTTTTTTTATAACTGTGAAAAGCTTCCGCTTTAAAAAACGCTTGGTAACTTAATTATCTCCTTAAAATCTGTTGTCTTTCTCTAGAAACTTCGATCTTTTTCTTTAGATGAAGGGAATCTTACTTTATTCCTCTGCATGAAAAAGGAAAAAAATGACCAAGGATTTCAATTATAGAGGCATTTCTAACCTGTCATAAGATCCAAAGCTTTTGAAAAAATTTATTACTCCATGTACCAATACCCTTGAAGTCAGAGCTTGCTATAACAGTTAACCGTTTCTGCTTAATAACAAATGTGTCTCATTTACGGACCCTTTGAACAAATTGTCAGGAAAAAGATTCGGGGTATTTTTTGTTTAAATTTGTTCAGGTTATTTACTACCCTTTTGCTGAGCATTTGAAAATAAAATAGTTGTGGTAGTTGTGTCTGATAGTATTGTTGTGACTCTTATAAAGACTTATTTATGTTGCTAAGAAGAATGATTTTAAACAATTTAAATATTTTTTTAATCATAGGCAAAGTCTGACGCACCAGTATATGATCCCAACGAAATCAACGACATTATTGAAACAAGTTTTACTACAACATGTAAAGTAGAGATGGTTAACGAAGTTAAAGACTCTATTCAAGAAAAATCTGTGGAAATAGAGTCTCTGCGGCACTATTTGTTATCGATCGTAAACATGCCTTTATCCTTGCGAATGATCTGCCTTACTAATCTTTTCTGTTGGATGGCTCATGTTTGCTATTCTTTGTATTTTACCGATTTTGTTGGGGAGGCAGTATTTAAAGGGGATCCAAAAGCATCGCAAGGCTCCGAAAGTCAAATAAGATACGAAGAGGGAGTTCGGTTTGGATGTTATGGAATGGCAATGTATTCTCTTTCGTGCTCCTTTTATTCACTTATTATTGACAAGCTAATTGCTCGTTTTAGGTAAGTTTATTAATAATATATTAGAGTTTAAATAATCAAATGTTTCTTGTATTACTTAAAGAGCTAAATATGTGTACGTTGGAGGACTAATATTTTATAGCATTGGAATGGCATTAATGGCACTAACTCGCGCCAAATTAAGTGTCTTATTATTTAGTTGGACGGCAGGAGTAATGTACTCTACGCTTTTTACTATGCCATATCTACTTGTTGCACACTACCATAATTTGTCTACAGTAAGTATTTTAAAAGGCTGTGAACTCATTTGCTAATTAATTTGTTAACTTATTAAAGTGAACGCACTAAAAAATTGTTCAACAATTATTTCATACCTTATTATTTTAACTTAAAAATATTCAAAATAGAACCGCTTTATTTAGCCAATTTTGTTTAAAGTAAATTCTTCCCGAAATGCAATTAATGCTATTTTGCTATTTTAACTTTAAGCAAAACAGAAAAGAAAAAAAACGGAAAAGAGAAGCACAGCTGTTCTATAATTATTCTCTGCCAGCTCTGTTCTAAAGTAATTCCATAAGTAAGAACGTAGCCTGAAGAGCACTGGAGTGTTAAAATGACATAAAAAGGGTGAATATTAACCGACCAAAATCTCTCAAAAGCGCATGTACTTTAAAGTACAAAGATGCAAAATGGAGAAATGCTTTTTCCTTTTTTTTTTTGGAGGCCCCGGCGAGATGATAAGAGAGTGAAAAATGGAAAAGAAAAAAAAGGCCCAGCGGTGTGTTCACGACCATAATATGTTTGGACGCCTCATCCAATTCCATTTGTAGATAGGCCTCTTTAAGGTCTATTTTGCTGAACTGCTTGCCATGACGGATGATGTGGAATAAAGCCTCTTTTGTGGGCAACGGGTACTGCTCGATGTCAATTTGTGCGTTGACTGCTTGCTTAAAGTCCCCACAAATTCGAATTGCTCCACCTGGCTTAGGTACGAGAACAATTGGCGATGCCCAGTTGCTAAACTTCACCGGTTTCCAAATCCCTGCTTGGACTAATCTGTCTGCCTCTGCCTTAAATTTTTCAATTTGTGCAAAAGGAATTTGGCGGCTTTTATAAAACTTTGGTGTTGCTGTCGATTTTAAAATCACACTGGCTTTGAAGTCTTTTATCTCTCCCATTGCGGGCTCAAAAACGTTTTTATATTTGTTGTGTATGTCAGTCACATTGACACTGTGCACCTCGTTAATGTTCGATACTGGCATTATATCAAAACCGAATGTTTTGAATAAATCCAAACCAAAAAGATTGTTCGAATTTTCCACGTTTGCCACTATTAATATAATTTCTCTTTCTATTTCACCACATTTCGCAACCGTATGCAGCTCCCCAAGCAATGGTATTGGTGTGCGCCCAAATGCGTGTAACACTCGTGAGCACTTGTGTAATAGTGGTTTATTTAGGAGCGCGTATGTGTTTGAGTTTATTACGGATGCGGTTGCTCCTGAGTCCATTTGAAATGAAACCCCTTTATTCAAGATTTCCAGATCAATGACTTTTTTGTTCCTTTCTTTTTTCATTAAGCCTGTTACACTGTACACTGCTTCAATCATTTCTATATCGTTTGCTTCGTTTTTACCTTGTTTTTTAACTTGGTCTTGATTTCGCCAATTACTTTTGTCTTGCTTTGACATACATACGACGGTAATATGTCCCTTTCTACCACACTTGTAGCATACGGCATCGCGAAACTTGCACTTTTCTCTTGAATGAGAATGGCCACAGCCAGAGCACGATTTTAATGCGTTTTTGTTTGATTTCCTTACTGGCGTTTCTTTTTGATAACTATTAATTGCATTAAGGGGTACATTTTTTTCTACATTTTCTTTTAGCGTTGCTACGGTTTTTGTTGTTGTCTCATAAGTTTCTGCTATTATGAGCACATCTTCAAGAGTTGGTTGCGTCTTTTGAAGAGCAGATGCGCGAACTGCATCATATGGCGTATGTACTATGATTTGATCGCGAATCATTTCATCTACATAGTTTGACAAACAACCTTCTGCGTTGCACACAAACTTGCATTCACGAGCGATCCCGCGCATGTCGGCTACCCACTCTCTATGTGATTGTGAATGTTTCATCTCTCTTTTGAAGAACTCGTAACGAGCTGCAACAATATGACGTTTGGTTGTGAAATGCTCCGTGAGCTTGTCTGTGAGTTGCTTGTATGTAAATGTGTTCAAATTGCTACTTCCCAAAAGATTTTTTAGAAGTTCAAATATTGATACACCACACCACGAAAGGAAGTAAGCTTTTTGTTTCATATCTGCACTGACCGAATATGCATTAAAATGTTGTGATAATTGTTCGAGATATGACTCCCAGCTTTGTACATCTTTGTCAAATATGTGAAACGGAGGGCATATAGATTCACCCGCGCGTACCGAATCACTCACACTTGCTGCGGCTTTTTTGCTTAGTATATCTTGCATCCAGTTCCGTTGCTGCTCCAATATACTTGTCGTAAATTCCTGCTGTTGAGCTAGGATTGCTTGTAATAAGCTAGTATCTGTCGGCATCTTGATGAAAATCAACGATTACGTGATACGCTTTCCTTTTATCCTCGTCGCCAATATGTTATGTCCATAAGGTAGAGGTCTGTGCTTTCATTTTGAAGTGTGGCTGCGAACTGCCTTTATTAAAGTCTCTATATCTATTTGTGAATTTACAGAGTTGCCTATAAGGTTAGTGATTACAATGTCTGGTAACGTTAGTATAAGAGAAGAGAGTGTAGGATTTATTTTAAGTATACATATATGACACTTACTATCAGGAATTTCCTCATGACCTCTAAATTAAAGTACTCAGTTTCAGCCTCGTAAAGATGAATCGCTAGTAGTCGTATCTGGTAAAGGCCATTCTGGACTAATAACAAATGGATTTTCGGAAAACCTGTCTCTGCAGTCACAGATATCAAATTAAATTTTTCGTGCAACAGCGACTCCAAAGTTCTATCTTCCACAAAATATCGATCTTTTAATTAGCGCGAGCTGATATTATGCAAGTGCTACAGAGTACACACATCGTTTGCCGACACTTGTAAAGCGTTAATTATTTTTGCCCTCCCTCTATTGATCGATCGTTCATGAACATTCTTATAATTACATCTGTAAATAAACACAAAAAATAAGAAATATCGGATTTATTATTTCATTCGGTAACTTAACAGCTTCTTTTGTACAGAATTGCTCAGAATGTTGTGAGGATTACCAATTTGATTGCGATCAAATAAATCTTTGCGAATGGACTTTTTTTTGTTGATTACGTTGGATGTCTATGTTTGTAATCTGCAGGAAATTAGCTATAAAAGAATAGTTTTGAACAGGTTCTGTCGTAAAGATTTGATAAAAAGGAAATAATAATAATAAATAATTCACTGCTTTCGTATTTAAACAGTGTAGGAAAGTTCTTGTGAATGTTGGAGTACTTAGGACACTTTCGGATAATTTCCGAAAAGTCAAAGAATTTAGACAAAGTATTCCTGTCGAAGACATGGACACTAAGGATCCGATTTCCAATAGTTTTCTTGTGTCTGAACTATCAAATGTGGGTTTCAGGTTGTGGAAGGTTTGTAAGCGGTGCTAGGTCTTATTGAACAGTACCCTTTGTTGCGCTCAATGGAGAATACGCTGTATTCTCTTTCCCAATCTTCCTTGATTACTTTGTATATGGGTTAATTTTCCAGAAAGGTCAACCACAAGCAAAAAATTAAAATTCAAAAAAAGTATGTTTTTTCAGATATTTTTATAAGGAACAATTTAAAATAATTTTAATTTAATAATATTTTACATTAAACTATAACACATTTTGAAATATATATAATGCAAAGTCCGAAAATTGCGAAACATCAGTTTTAAACATTTCAATGGCACCATTTGTTTTAAATATATTTCGTAAAAAGAGTTCAAATGCATTGATATTTAATATTTTTAATATCGGCTTATAGCCAAAGATTAAAATAATAATTTATGAGAAAGGATTGGATTGCTAGTTATTGCGAATTTCTTATCCGATTATCAGTTTCATTCATTTTGTTGTGCGACATTGAGCTAAAAAAAACTTTAAGCGTGAAAACTATATTTTCTACATTTATTTTGATTAGCTCTAAATTAATGTTTAATTTATATTGAATATCCAATTCATGTTTTGGATAGTCGTGAAGACACTATATACATATAGCCGAAGAATTAAAAATTTTATGTGTGCGTTCAATAATGAGTGATATACCAAATGAAAGGTATTGTTTTAATTAGAGGGATTTAATCCAAACATTGGCCAAAAGTAGTTTGGCTTGGGAGAAATTTTCGTAAATGCAAAACGCTTTCGATTCACTAAATTGAAGATAGTGGGGACATTGGTGTCACCAGACAAAATGTTTTTATATACGCAGATTCTGCTCCTTACGTGCTTATTCGGCACGTGGAACAATATCAATATACCATAAAAACACGTGGAAGGATGGGACTTGCTATGGGCTCCTCTTTTGGCAGACTTATTTGATCTGCCAAATTTCATAAGGATGTGCCGACTATATGAGATCCGATATATATCTAATAAAATAAGCTGCCACTTACCTGCAAGGGTATATCAATTTCGGCTTCGCCCGAAGTTAGCTTTCCATTCTTGTTTTCAGATGAAATGCGTAAGAATATCGCGTTCGACATAAGATAATTACCCATTTGCTGTTTTGTTGGAGACTGGAATTTTTTGATTCTCTGTCTACGACTTAATTTTCCTTAGATGTTTTATATGGCTTGGTATATGATGAAATTCCACTTAAACAAGCAAATATTAGTTTTACATCGTTTTTCGGATGATTTGCATAGTATGATTATTTGAACCGTTGTTTCTAATTGTTTGAAAAGTACTAAGGGCTTCTGTCAGTATTGCTAATTTAGACATCTGATTTTTGATCGCAAAGTCAATCTGAGGCAATAAGCTCAGCGGTCCCTGACGACAGCCTTTTATCTGTATAGAAACTTTCTACGGTGTTTGAAATGGAATGCACTTAAGCACTTCCTGTGAAGTTATCGGATACTGAGTCTTCTGTGTAAATAATCTTCATGTTATTGTTTTTGCGAGCGTTCAATTTTTAATTTAAAGGCAGGATATTATGTCTTCATACGTCTATTTTTATACCTGTTCAAGCATTGAACACGATTAGAATCCAAAGATAGAGTCTCAAGGGATCGGAGCCATGGAAATAAGAGATAGGCATGATTTGAGACCGATCCCCTGCAGCCTAAGTACATATGTACATATGTGGTGCACTTGAAGCACTTAGAAAAGGGTCACATAGCATGTCAGCGTAGAGTTCGTTGATAAGTATTTTTAAATAGATTTAAGATTTTCATGTATCTTTCTTATAAGAGAATGGAAATAAATAAAAACAGTTTTAAAACGGAACTCATTGGAGTAATACCTAAATTATTGGGCTCCTCTTAACAATACCCTTGCAGAGGTTATTATAATTTTGGTCAAAAGTGTGCAACGCAGTGAAGGAGACATCTCCGACCCTATAAAGTATATATATTCTTGATCAGGATCACCTCCTGAGTCGATATAAGCAGGTCCGTCTGTCTGTTTCTACGCAAACTAGTCTCTCAGTTTTAAAGCTATCGACTTCAAACTTTGCACACATCCTTCTTTCCTTTGCGGGCAGTATATAAGTCGGAACGACCGGGATCGGCCGACTATATCCTATAGCTGCCATATAACTGATTCGGAAATGCCATAACTCTGTTGTTTTTTAAGTTAGAAGGATGTGACTTGCTATAGACTCCTCTTTTGAAAAACTTATAGGATCTACAAAATTTCATAAGGATCGGCCGACTATATAAGATCCGATATATATCTAATAATATACGCTGCCACATATCTGCAAGGGTATATCAACTTCGGCTCCGCCCGAAGTTAGCTTTCCATTCTTGTTTTAAGGTCAATCTCTGTGTTTGTTTTTGCTATTTTTGTTTTTATGGATTCTAGAAATAATCTGGTATTAACTGGGTTGTCCGAATTGTTCGCCAAAAGAAACGAAGCAATTTCAGATGAAATATTCATTAGGCTGTTTTCAGCTGTTTTTAAAGCTGAGTTATGATAAACATTGAATTAACCAGAATTAACCAGTTGGTTGGGAGAGGAGACACCCTGTAGGGAAACAAATCTTACCTCACGAGAGACTTTGTACTCTTTAATCACTTTCCTCCAATCAGCAATCGTCTTTTGTGAATTCTTAGATTAGATTCATTTGACAGGTGTTGTAAATTTTTTGCAATTTTGTTAAAAGGAAGGGGTCTGTGAACAGACTCAGCAGCTAGTTTTGCCTTATCCTGCAACACTGTAATTGCAGAACTTCTGGGGGTCTGGAGTTAAGGTAATTCAGCAGTTTTAAAAAGCTCAGGGGGGGTGGGGCGGTAGTGAGTTTGTCTAAGTGGGGCGGATATCTGATTCTAACCTCTTCCCTTTGAGAAATTCTGCGATGCATACATTTTTGAATAGCAAATGCTCTTTTCCTCGCTGGGCATTCCAGGGAGGTCGCTGTGTGGGAGTAACTGCAATTAATACATTTAATCGCCGTGTATGCCTCTTCTCTAGAATGAGGGAGAGAGCAGTTGCGACACTTCTCTTCAGCCTGTTTGCAGTGCTAAGCAAAATGTCCAAGCCGGAAACACCTGAAGCACTGGCTAAAAGGTACATATGCTTCCACTTGAACTTTGGTGTGAAAGAAGTTGATCTCCTCGCCTTCAAAAATTATTTTAACCCTAAACGTGGGAACAAATTCTTTATTCTCATTTTTCCTATTAACCCTAATGATCTCGTGAATAGGGACAGGGGATATAATGAATTCTTTAAACTCGTCTATAGTGAATTTTGTGGGAATTTGAAAAATAATTCCAGTCTTGAAAATGAAGTGTTTTAATATTTTAGGGTCATAGCCCCCTTTTTATACCCTTGCAGAGGGTATTATAATTTTGGTCAAAAGTGTGCAACGCAGTGAAGGAGACATCTCCGACCCTATAAAGTATATATATTCTTGATCAGGATCACCTCCTGAGTCGATATAAGCATGTCCGTCTGTCCGTCTGTCTGTCTGTTTCTACGCAAACTAGTCTCTCAGTTTTAAAGCTATCGACTTCAAACTTTGCACACATCCTTCTTTCCTTTGCAGGCAGTATATAAGTCGGAACGGCCGGGATCGGTCAACTATATCCTATAGCTGCCATATAACTGATTGATCGGAAATGCCATATCTCTGTTGTTTTTTAAGTTAGAAGACTGGGACTTTGTATGGATTCTAGTTTCGGCAAACTAATTTGATCTGCTCAGTTTAATAAGGATCGGCCGACTATATAAGATCCGATATATATCTAATAATATAGCTGCCACATATCTGCAAGGGTATATCAACTTCGGCTCCGCCCGAAGTTAGCTTTCCATTCTTGTTTAAATCAGAATTAATGAGCTCATTAGTAACTTTAGCTGTTTTACATTCTGCCGTCCGAAGCCAATTTTGTTCACTTTAATAATATCATTAAGTTTAAGATTAAAAATGGATGCATTCAACTCTAAAGCATTAATGGGTTTACGGTTCTCTCTGTCTTCGTTAGTATGTTTGTCAATATAAACAATATATGGCCCAATGGCCATTAATGGTTTTCATTATAAGTAAGCGGTACTTGCTTTGGAGTAGCGGTACTATCATTGTCATTGTGAGAGGAGGATGAAGGGTTGATGACCTGAGGAACCGGGTGGATGAAATTTGTCTAGAGAGCAGGGTGGCTGTAGGTGGTGTTGTTCTTCTCCGAAGGCTCGAAAGTGTCAATTTTTTCCAGGTCTATTTTTGTTGATACCGATTCATTCGGTTTTCTTTTTTTTTAAACGATTGGGGGATTGATAATTTTTTTAGTTTCGTTTTATGCGCTAGCTAGGGAAGTTGCCTATGGTTGAGTTAAGCTTGCACTTGGTATGAGTTTGCACTTCACTTTGCGTTAAGTAAACTGTTCACTGGATTTAGGGTTCTGTCAAGAGGTGTTGACTGGATCAGGTCCTGATTCAGACTGTTATAGATATTTTTATACCCTTGCAGAGGGTATTATAATTTTGGTCAAAAGTGTGCAACGCAGTGAAGGAGACATCTCCGACCCTATAAAGTATATATATTCTTGATCAGGATCACCTCCTGAGTCGATATAAGCATGTCCGTCTGTCCGTCTGTCTGTCTGTTTCTACGCAAACTAGTCTCTCAGTTTTAAAGCTATCGACTTCAAACTTTGCCCACATCCTTCTTTCCTTTGCAGGCAGTATATAAGTCGGAACTGCCGGGATCGGTCGACTATGTTCTATAGCTGTCATATAACTGATTGATCAGAAATGCCACAACTTTGTTGTTTTTAAGTTAGAAAGATGAGACTTTCTATGGATTTCATTTTGGGCAAACTCATCCGATCTACCGATTTAATTTCAAATACCGATCTTAAGGATCGGCCGACTATATTCTATAGAAATGAAAAATATATTTTTCATAGATTGAAAAAAAAATGTTATTAGAAAATTAATTTTATAGTGAAATTCATATAAGGATCGGACCACTATATACGATCCGATATATCTAATATATCGGAATATATTGGAAAATCTAATAATGTCTAATAAAGTTAGCTTTTCTTTCTTGTTTATTTTTGCAAGCACCTAAAAAAAAATCAACTAAGATCTGGCGAGTGGAAAAAGATATCATATTCAATGTAAACCCAACAATAGCTAGTTTTAGTAGATACAAAAGAATTTGACAAAAGTGATGCTGCAGGGAGATCGTTAACGAAAATTTTAGCCAGTTCCTTCTTTGTGGCAAATGTAATTCTTTAACAAGAAAGGAAATCTAACTTCGGGCGGAGCCGAAGTTGATATATCCTTACAGTTAAGTGGCAGCTTATATTTTTAGATATATATCGGATATTATATAGTCGGCTGATTATGAAATTTGGCATATCGGATAAGTTTGCCCAAAATGGAATACCAATGGAAATGAAAGTCCTATCTTTCTAACGGACATGCTTGTACCGACGGACATGCTTGTATCGACTCAGGAGGTGATCCTGATCAAGAATTTATATACTTTATAGGGTCGGAGATGTCTCCTTCCATGCGTTGCACACTTTTGATCAAAATTATAATACCCTCTGCAAGGGTTTTTGCAAATTTTTGTTCGTTGTTTGAAAATTCACTACGTGAACGTTTAACCTATTGAAACTTAATTTTATTTCACATTTTCTTTATTGTTGTGAGGTTAAAAATATCCTCTGCATTTATTGCAACATTTTCTTTTCTCTTTTTTTAGAAGTAGTTATTAAGTTTTTTAATTACTCTCTTAGTATAGCAGTGCGACAGAATTTGAGTTATGAAATACTTCTGTCTACTTGCGTTTCAATACTTTTTGGGAAGATGTTTATTATTAGTGTTTTTTTAATGGTACTATCAACATTGATTTTATTGGATTTTTTTAATTATCCAAATTAGAGATTTCAATATTTCAAAATTACTGAGTAATTTTTTTATGATTTATGGGACGCAAATCTTCACCTTCCTTCGTATAATAGTAGAATCCTACTAATAGATTTACCCTCCTTAACAAATCGTAAAACAATGCTGGGTGTCGTTTTCCTACACAACCTTATTTATGGTGATGTAGATAGCCAGCACTTACTAACACGCTTACAGTTTAACGTTCCCCTGCAGTACCAGCCACCTATGAATCACGCATGAATCAGACGTGCTTCCCTCTGCTCCCTTGTGAATCAGCCCTGATATGTAGAACAGGTGGCATTAATTTTGTACTGAAAATTTTGAAAATGTCCTCTCGGCCATGAATTTGATATTCAGGTATGATTCAGCCCATAATCCGCCCTGATTCTTAATCATGATTCAGGAGTGAAAATCTTCTCGAAATCTGCTCTGATTCAGACCTGAATTTCAGGGCTGAATCCGCCCTGAAAAGGAAGCATGAATCCGGGCTGAAAAAGTTGAATAAATCAGGGCTCATTCATGGACCAAAATAAAAGCAAAAAATTGTTGAATTCGACCTCCACCTAAATCTCCCAATTTGATAATTTTTATTTTTTATGCATTCCTTAACAATTGATGTAAATTTATTTTTACCAATTGGACACTAAATTAAAATGTTAAGTAACATTATTAATATTGAAAAGTTACATTTATGAATTACATACCCTCCACTGGGAATCGAACCTTCGTGTTTTTGTTTACTGGTCCAACATGCAAGCCTATCATTTTGTGACTGACAATGATACAGCCCTTCAATATTGCACATATAAAATAATCTTAATTTTTATAAATTCCCATTTAAAAAAAAGATTAAATAAACCATTTTATATAAAGACTGCGATATTAAAAAAATAAAACTAAACAAAAATCAACTCATAAAACAGCTTTTTCTGCTGGGAATCGAGCCAACGACCTTCAGATTAAGAGGCAGACATCTTAACCATTGAACCATGTGGTTAAAGTTTTTCTCGAAAAATATTAAGAATGACCAGAAAATGTTAATGTTGAATAACTATTATCGAATTTGCGTAATTTCGAACTTTAGCAGTAGCAGAGGGCCGGCAGAACTATTTCGCCTACTTTGATTTGAAGTTCGAACGGCTAATCTTATTGAATTGTTTTTGCTTTTCGAACGATATTTGACATTTCGGCATGAAAAAGGCAGTGACATGAATTTCAATACTGCAGGGTCCGAATAGAAGGACTAGAAACTTTAGTCCTTTATTCTTAAGCCATTGTAGATCGACATATGCACAGCATGATCCCCTTAGGATTTTATGTTCGAACTATAATGGTCTGTATCATATTATTTCTCTTTCATCCCTTTCAAATATGAAAACCTCCATTTTAAATTACCTTCAAGAGCATACTAATTCTTCCTTGTTGTCTTTATAATCCTTCTATTTATATTTATATTTACTAACTCGAATTTATTCCCGCGATTCGAGCCGTACGTTATGCGACAGGCATAAAATAATCCTGAATTAAGAATGGAATTCTCCAAGATTACTTCTATACTGTTGTGGGTATTATTACCCCAAATCAACGATTTAGCGTTAAGATCGCCACCTACAATAGTGGTGCTATTCATTTTAGTTGCTGTAACTAAAAAGTCATTGCAACCTTGCTCAAAAATATTAATGTCATTGTTGGGTGCAGCACAGATATTAAAAATATTTAAATTCGTTTTTAAGTTGGTGATATATATACCAATAACCTTAATATTAGTGTTACTTTAACATGCTTAAAGCGAACACATAGAGTTATCGCTAATCAAGATTTCAGAAAGAATAGTAATTGGAATATATTCCAATATTATTGGAAACAAATAAATAACAACAGGTAAATAAATAAATAAAATACATTTACATATCAACAAAATTTCTTCATGTGTATATCAATAAATTTTGTAAACCGAAGCTTAAGCCTTATGTTTTGAAATTCGTAATCCCGCTGCAAATAGCCTCATTCCAATCTTTTTAAAAACATAAAAATTTTATTATTCCAATTCGGCTGAAAACAACCTCATTTAAGAGTCCCAATTTCTAAGAGTCACTTCAGATTAAAAACCAAAACAATAATTTGGTAATCAGAATCCCCTCTCAAATCTTTCTCAATTTTCTTTGATCTGCAAAAAGCTTCAGCAAGTGTAGCTGTAAAAAGGACTTCGAGACCCAAAGTTAAGTTAGTTCTTAAATTCTAAAGTTCTAAGCAGTTTTAAAGAAGTTTAAAATCACACTATATCAAAAACGGATCTAAAATATAAATATATATTTTTTTTAATATTTTGGAGAAGATATGTAATTATATATATGATGACGCCAAAACAAAATATTAACACAAAACAAAAAAGTCGTCTGTGCAATTCTATTTTTTAAATTTTCTAAAAAGTTGATTCAGGTACTAATTTAATATTTTCATTAATATGAAAGGACGATATGTCCGAATTGCGTGATTTCATTGGTGTCAACGCCATTGAGAATGTGGAACAAATTGGGATACCTAAGTTTGGTTTTGAGCATAGATTTTTCAGTGTCATGCACGTTTGTATGGCATACGCTCTCTTTTGTGCCAGGCAGCTCAGAGACATAGCCGGATGGTTTGTTGCCCCTTATTATGTGCAGGTTAACAATGCTGCATTTGTTTCCTTGAAGTGTTGCGCTAAATGACCAAACCTAAAGCAGCGATAACATTGACTCAAGGAAATAAAAGGACTAACTATGATTTTTGTGTATAAGAAGCTTACTTCGCTTGGGATTTGAGCCACACTGGTGGCTTGGGACCACACTGGTGGTGTTAATAAAATTTTCATTTTTTTCCGTCTCTAGTTTTAGAGAGATAAATTCAGCCAACTCGGCATCCGAAAACTTTGTCAGTATGTTGAAAATTATACCCATTTTCGCTATAAAATGTTTTAACATTTTATGCTTATAGCCGTCGTTTTTTATCTCGGAATATAATAATTTATTGGCGGCCGCCGCTGACTTAAACTCAGCCTTGCAACGACCAGATTCTATTTTATTCACCGTTATAATATCTTCAATGTTTACTTTTAAGAGAATTGCATTTAACACCAGAGGTTTTATAGGTCACCTTTTGTATTTATTCTCTGCTTATAGTATTTGTCAAATTTTACTTTTATTAATTTTAGCTTTTATGTTATTTTTACCCAATCCATTTGAATTATTTAAGGGCTACGCTTATAACAATTACACTGCCCATCAACGGATTCATTCCAAAAACACCTTCGCAGTTCTTGGTGGGTTACGTAATTATTTTGCACGCGCGCAAGAAGTACTTTTGCGGGACTATAAAAATTCCTGCGTTCATTTTTTTTCGAACGCTCTTTCCAATGGGATGGGTGTTCTGCTGTATCCAAGCAGACCGGCGAAAATTCCTTTCCCAGGGCGCGAAACAGATCTTGTATCAAATGTGACAGGGGTGTTGATGATACCAATGGATTCACTTTAAATTCCTGGATCGATAGTAAGGGAGGTTTAAAGCCGAGACTTCTCAACCATCTCGACCTGACAATATTCGCTTGGCAGATCTATCGTAGAAAGCCAACGCGCTCCATGAAGGATGTCATCCATTCGAGGGACTGGGTTTGAGTTTCTGATCGTGGGGTCATTCAAGTGGCGTTTGTACTCAAAAAATTTTCTTTTTTACCAGGACCAAGGGAGAGGTCCAAAGGTGACAAGAGCTTCCTCTTCCGCTTTTTATTATAAAGCGGTTCGATGTGGAGGTTTGCCATCATGTTGAGGCAAGACGGCGGTACAATATTCTGCGAATACATTCTGATCCAGATTATAGGGTCGGAGAGTCTCCTCATTGCGTTGCACTTTTGACCAAAATTATAATACCCTCTGCAAGGATATAAAAAGTGTCATAAAAGAAAAATTCTTGCCTACCAAAATCTAACCCAAAGTGCCTGAAGTAGAATCTGGCAATAGTGTTAAGGGCTGTTTAATTTTTTGGCAGTGAACATGACTGTTAATTTGGTAAAAATTATTTACTAAATATTTTAAGATTTATTGCATAACAGATACTGAATAAAATTCGATTTAGCAACAATATGTTATGCCACCAGTATTTTTTTAATCAATAAGCATTCTTAAAAAAAAACAGAAAAAAAAATTTTAAAAAGCACTTTTGGAGACTAAAGGTCAAAATAAAAATTGGTTTCGATTGAAATATGAAGAAAGTTTCTTCTTGAGTTATTTCCGAGCAATAATCCTTGGAAGACATTCCCATTTCCCCATGGAAATCCCATTTCCAGTCTCAGTCACAAAAATGCTGATTCCATAGATTAATTTTAGCAACCAGAATGTTTACTGAAAGGCTTTTTCCCACTATGTATTTCCCACAATGAAAATTTATTGTGGCTTAAGAACAAAATGTGGTTCAAACGGCATTTTCCGAGTAATAAAGACAAATAAATTGTAAGATTGGTCTTTTTTGGGTTCGGTATCATTATGATAATAGATTTCTGTAGCCAAGATAAATGATCCAATTAAAGAGTTTACAGATGACCTCAATAGAACAATCGGAAGTTTTTTTTTTAACTTTTAAGGGCTTTTAAGTACCCACCCTAAGCTTTTTTGGAGCTTAGCATCTTAATTACATTTTGCTTTTGTTCGGGCGAAAGAAAGTTGGTGATGTTGTACTTTCGGATGTAAGTGTAAGTGTAAGGTTGTAAGTGAAATTCTGTATCTACCGCGGCAGTACATTTTCTGCAAGCTGCTGAGAATCCTGATTGAGTGAGTAATAAAACGTTACTTCCCTTATGCCTTTTTTCCTTAACAAGCTCCATTTGCTAATATTTGTTGCTGAAAAGTTTTTTTCATAGTTTTTTTGCAAAATTATTTTCCTTTCATAATAATTCTCTTTTATTCGTGGAACAACATGCAAGTTTCCAGTCTCGAACAGCGTCACAATTTTGTTTACCAAAAGTTTGAGCATTTATCCCTAATATAGATAATAATAGGAAAAAAAGAGTATTTATCTTGTAATCTTCCGCTTACTTAAGTTGTCTTGGAAAATAAGGTAGGGTCATGTATCTCTTTTCCAAGGATTCATGATGATAGTGGAGTTAATTTTGTGACGTTTTTGATGTGTTCTACAAGTTTCTTCGTTATCTCTAAGCTAAAGAACCTCTAACTAAGTTCAGTTTTTAACGAATATTGAGGTTCCACCCTTTCGTGAGCAATGTAGGACATAGCACCCTTAGCGGTGATGTCTGAAGCTTTTGTATTATCTCTAATGGAGATAAATTATCTAAATAAAATATATAATGGAGCAAAATAAGAAATAATAATATCAGTGGTCATATCTACGTCAGTAATGAGTCTAAAGGTTGGAGGATCCATATCGGTGACTACCTGTCGTGCTGGCTTTGCAATAACTTCTAACATATTAAATGTGCTGGTGGTGGACACAATGACGGATAAGTGATCTTATCACAAAGAACATTGGCCTGTCATAGGGTTGTATTGCTTGTAGAGAAATTGAGACAGAGATGCGAACCTTCTGCTCTTAATGAGCAATTCCTTACGCTTGAGACACAATTTCTTTGTCTTAAGCTATTAAGCGAATCTCCAAGGAGAAAAATTGCTAATAACAATGTGCCTGCGGTCAATTTATTGGATACCCCTGCTTCTCATGTGATACATGCTGATACTTTTTTGACGACAAATACAGTATCAGCGCCTACTGATGTTCCTGTGGAAGAGATCCGTTCATCAAGTCGTACAATCGAATCGAGTCTTGGTCCACCTATCGTCTTGGAACCTCCATCTTTGCAAGATCTGCAGGCTACTCCTTTGGTACCGTCTACTAGTCCTCTCACTGATGTGGTGCCTGAAATAAAATCTTCTGGACTTACGCTTAGAGCTGTTGCACCCCGTAAAGACATATTTGTATCCCGCTGAATGGATCAACCATCTTTCGCAGGTGGTGTCCTTATTGCTGTTAAGAATGAATACTTAGCTGAACTAATCCCTTTCCCGAATCGGTTAGGAATCGAGTTCATTGTTGTGAAAAGTTCTGCTGGTCCGTCTCATAAGTTCCTGACCTGTTCCTATATACCTCCATCGGTTGATGATACTGTATATTTTCATCACCTTGAGGCCATTAAGTTTGTCTCATCGTTAGTTAATGACTCTGATATTATCCTAATTATGGGTGATTTTAACCCTCCCCTTATATCCTGGATCCCGTGTGAAGATGACAATTTCCTGCTTGCCAGTTGTCACAACGTCTTTATCGTTGATTTAATTGAAATAGCTCTTTTCCAAATTAACCCCATCCTTAACACTCTTGGCAGATCTCTAGACCTTGTTTTCTATAATATGATATCATATATGACTGTAATTCAATCCTTACCATTATCGACTCCTGAGGACTTACATCATCCTTGATTTCTGTGTTAACTGATGTCACTAATACCCGCGCTTACTATAAGGGTCAGTCTGAAAAACGGATTAAATTGCTTTTCGCTATCACTTGGCGGAAATCTTTCATTTTTAAGCTTTACCGAGGCTGCTACTGATTCTTTTTATGATCTAATTCACAACGCGTTGGACAAATTTGTTCATGAAGTCTCATTATCATCATCAACGAAACCTCCTTGGTTTAATAAACACCTTTCTCGTCTCAAGAACAAATCAAGAGCTTACAAAATGTTTCTCAAACAACAACAAGACAAACTTTGTTTATATTCGTAACCAGTTTATCTTTCTTAACAATCAACTGTATAAACGTTATATCGGGAATTGTAAGGTAAACTTCCGAAATGATCCGAGCTCCTTCTATTCATTTGTCAATATTAAACGTAAATCCAGTCTTGTTCCTCCTTCCCTAATTTATACAAATATTTCCGATTCTTCAACAACGTATTGCCAATCTCTTTGCTTTGATCAACCCTTTGTCCAATTCATATGATCTTAATTCTCCATACTCTTATAAAATACCGCACATAAACAGGCTTATGTGAGGTTTCTAATGCTGTCTCAACCATGGAATTTTCATTTTCTGCTGGTCTTGATAATGTCCCTAGCTGTATTCTTATCCTAGCATACCCTAGCATATCCTGCTATCCTCTTAATTCCCTATTCAATTTATCTTTGGACCTGTCATGCTTTCTCAAGCGATGGAATGAATCATTTATTATTCTGCTTCTTAAAAAAGATTCTAAAAACACTTGTTGATAACTACCGCGGAATTTCAAAATTATCTGCCATTCACAAGCTGCTGGAGAAACTTATAAATTTGCAACACCATTGCAAAAGCATGATTTTCACATCACAACATGGTTTTGTCAAGCATCGCTCTACTATATCTAATCTACTTTAAAATAAATAAAATCACTTCTCTCACGGTGTCCAGCCGTCTCCTCGTCCGAAATTCCAATTTTCGCTTGCGATCCATAAGCTTGCGATTATTTAGCAATCTCTGTTATCTAATCTTTGTGGTGTAGTTTTTGTTAGAGTCTATATTTTTAAATTGATACTAAACTGATAAAAAAAATCAAGTTAAAATAAAACTAAGTAAGATATTTACAATTTTTGTGAGCTCACAGCCTTTATTTATGATAAATGTATTTTCTAATAACATTTTAATTTTACAGTTTGACTTAAATGAAAATGGTGAGGCAAAGCGGGAAACGTGTGTGCGTGGATTGGGAACAGATATAGCTATTATAAGTAGTATGGTTTTTCTGGCCCAATTTATTTTATCGTTATGCATGGGTACAATAATTACTTCATCTGGATCTACCACGTCTGTTATTTGTACCGCTAGCGTTCTAAGCTTTTGTGGCGCCCTATCTGCTACAAAAATAATGTATTTGGATTTATAAAGTACTTATTATATTATCTGATATCTTGTATTCTCCTTAGGAGAAATATGAATTATAATATATATGTAAAAAATTCAAACTAAATAAAATAGAAAATCAAAGAATGATCAACAACTTACATAAAGCTTTGTTGATGTGGCCATTTAAGTATCAATATCAATACTTTGAAATCTACTCAACCTATATATGGGCATTTCCTGGGGTCGCTAGATAAAAATCAAAACTTTATGAACATTTTTAGTTTGTTCTTGGTAGCACTTTTAAAAATAAAAAATTTTGTTGGTTTTTTTATTGAATTAGATTCCGTTCGCGAACAATTTTTTCCACAGTCAATTTCAAAAAATTATAAATTTGAATTTCTTTGCTTTATCGGGTCAGGCAGCAGCCACGGCATAAATTTAATCAATATAAATGTAACATATATTTATAAATGTATTAACTATAGTTTAGAATATAATAATTTTCTCATTGCTGTTGTTGGTCGCAAGCCGACTCTTCTCGGCCGCTCGGCTTTATTTTATCTTTGTCATTTTAAGTTAACGAGCTTTCGCCCGGCCTATGCTCAAAGGCGAACCCACTTGTACTCTCCATCTCAGTGCATACGCATTATAAATCGGAGCTTTCTCGCACTCCATTTCATATGCGAATAAATAAACATTTTATAACGTTGTGGAAAAAAGGGAAAAGGTCATTGAAAAGGCTCAATGACCAAACATTGGTGACCCCGACGTGATTTAATTAATAAAATTAACAATTCCACGATCATAAAACAGAACCAGTGCGAACATACCCGATTCAGTTTTTGTGCGGTGTATTAAAATATGTATGTGCATTTTGAACATAAACGGCATACAGTGCATCAGTGAAACAATTATTTTGTATTTATACACAAATCATATAATAATATAAATAAATACATAGGCATAAAATACAATTGTTATCCGGTACGCCAACATACATACATACATACATACATACGTTCCACTTGCAAGTGCATTCGCCTCACACAAGCGTTCATATATATATACATTCCACAACTCAGTGTACGGTTCTGAGCGCACAGTGGGATAAATCGTGTTCGCTGCGCTCAAATATAATTAAATATAATAAAATAAACAAGAGCTATAATTTTGGCGCCAAAATTAATTTGTGCGTGTTTTTACTTCAAGTGAGCGTATTTCAATCATAGTGGCGATGAACTCCAGTGGCGCCGTCACAGGAGAACCCACTCCATCTCGGAGTGCGATTTTAAAATGCAAAGCAAAGGGTATCCTCCAGGATTTGAAGAGGATCCAAGGCGCCATGCAGCCAATGTCAAAGGTGGAAGATGCTATGCTCCATGTGCGTCACGGCCAGTTGGTCGCCGTGTACGATGATTTTAAGGCCATTCACGGGGAGCTTGAAGAGTTAGATATTGCTGAGATAAGCAGCGACTTGCGATGGACAGTGTCTGAGCTTGTAGCTACGATGCATGCTGAAATCGAGCACGAGACAAGCCTTCAAGCCTTGCCTCCTCTTCCTCTTCCTACTTTCAGCGGAGGATATTCAGAGTGGGCTGAGTTTCATTCGGTATTTTCGACGATCTTAGGCTGCAATCCTTATATAAGTAAGGTGGAAAAGTTTCAGAGGTTGCGTTCTTGTCTTCGGGACTCCGCTTTAGAGGCAGTCCGTTCCTTGGAAATCTCCGAGGAGAATTATGATGTCGCAGTGCAGCTTTTGGAGAATCGATTTAATAACCGTCGGTTGATATTTCAGGCTCATGTGAACGAGATTCTGGGCCTCAATCTATTAGAAGCTGGGTCAGTGGCAGTGCGTCGAGGGCTGTCCGATAAGTTCAATGCCCATATGCGAGCCTTAAAAAATATGGGGACGACAGTTCAGATCGCCGGCTGCATCATTGTCCAGGTACTTCTTCAAAGGTAGCATCCAGCTACTCAGGCCAACTCGGATCTCATCCCTACTTGGGAGTCGATGGCAGAGTTTTTGGAACAGCGTTGCAGGACTTTGGAGGCTATGGATGTGGCCTTGGCCGCCTACGCGCCGGGCACTCAGGTGGGAAAACTTAAAGTCGCAAATAACAGTAGAGTGTCCTTTATTATTACTAATTCACCTGCCTCTGCCTGTATATTATGCGGTGGGTGGTCCCATGTAGTTTCTGCATGCGCAAGATTTTTGTCATTGCCCCCTGATAGCCGCCTTGGCAAGGCTAGGCGACTAGGTCTATGTCGGAAATGTCTCCAAACTAGCCATCACCTGCGTGAGTGCCTCGCTGATAATTGTCGCAGTTGTGGGAGGAGGCATCACAGTATGTTGCATTTCTTGGAGTTACAGTCTTCCAGCAGCCAGCCTTCGGCAGTGCCGTCTACATCAGCCGCAGCCGAGTGCGCCGAGCCAATAGGCGCTTCACCATCCACGGCTAATGCACTAGTTGCCCAGGGTCGCAGCGGTGAGATAGCCTTACTGGCCACAGCGAACATTCTCATTCGGAGTCGTGCTGAGGTTTTTGTTCCTTGCCGGGCTCTTTTGGATTCAGGATCGCAGGTGCACGTCCCGACTGGCTAGTCAGCTGCAGCTTCGTAGACGCAAATCGTACGTGGCACTGTCGGGCATTGGCGACATTGGCTTCGCGACAGACGGATTCTCTGTTGATGTGCTCCTACGATCCCATTGCTTCGAATATTCGGCCCTCGTCAACGCTGTAATCACCACCAACATCACAGACCTCCAGCCTAGTTTTAGCTTGGATGTCTCCAGCTGGAATATTCCGTCAAACCTCACTTTGGCTGATTCCCAGTTCTTTCGACCGCAGCGGATCGATTTACTAATCGGAGCCAGTCTATTCTATGATCTGCTGTGTGTTGGTCAAATCCAGCTCTCAGCTGGCCTACCGGTGCTGCAGAAAACCCGACTTGGATGGGTTGTGTGTGGCGGTGGTTAACATCTGGAGAGAAAGTCGCTCGCAGCCACAGCCCGCAAGGACGTTGTGAAGAGCCCAAGCCAGCTGGATGAGCCCTAAAAGTGTCTGCTCCGTAAATTTTGGGAAATCGAAGACTGCTCCGAGCCCATTGTGAAGTGGACGAAAGAGGAATTGGATTGCGAGACGCATTTTGTGCAGCATTCTGCTCGGCTCGAGTCAGGCGCCTACTCGGTGAAGCTGGCGTTGAAAGTCAGCTCTGAGTTGCTGGGTGAATCGTACTCACGAGCCGTGCGGCGATTTCTCTCCCTCGAAAGGAAGCTTTGGCGTCAACCTCAATTGAGGGATCAGTATGCTGCGTTCATAAAGGAGTATTTAGATTTGGGGCATATGTCTCCAGTCCCGCCTAGTCCACGACCTGCCGGACAGTATTTCCTGCCACATCACTGCTTTTTGAAGGAGGAAAGTTCAACAACCAAGCTCAGGGTTGTTTTGGATGGTTCGGCTGCCACTACGTCTGGGTATTCATTGAATGACGTTTTGATGTCTGGTCCAGTTATCCAACCAAAGTTGCTGCACATTCTTCTAAGGTTTTGTTGCCATCGAGTGGCCATTACAGGAGATATTTGCAAATAGCTATCTGCAGGATAGCTATCTGCAGTGCATTCTTTGGCGGAATTCCACCCAGGATGAGTTGCAGGTTTTTAAACTGGATACGGTCACTTATGGGACAAAGCCGGCCTCATTCTTATCAGTTCGAGCAATGCATCAGTTGGCAGAGGATGAGCAGTCTATGTTTCCAAAGGTTGCCGAAATTCTGCGTCGCGATTTTTATGTTGATGATCTAATTTCCGGAGGTGACTCCATAGAGGAGGCTACCAACATAATGCAGCAAACATCGGGGATCATCGCCAAGGGCCAATTTCGTTTGAGAAAGTGGTGCTCCAATTTTTCTGAAGTGCTCTCTGACGTGCCGGAAGAGGATCGAGAGTCGTTCCTAAGGTTTGATGATGGCAGCAACTTTACGAAGACTCTTGGCCTCGCTTGGGATCCTTCTACTGATCGCTTGCTATATTCGTTTGAAGGGCTTCAGTCTACCTCGAAGCCCACTAGGCGCATCATCCTCTCCTCAATCGCCCGGCGAAGATCTTTCTTCAGAAGCTATGCCGTGAAAAGTTGTCCCGGGATGAAAGTCTACCTCAAGCTCTTCACTCCGATTGGGACATGATTTGTTCCAGCTTCGCCATGGCGCAGCGTGCTGAATTCCCGAGATGGTCACTATCATCACAGTCTGAAGTGGAGATTCATGGATTTTGTGACGCCAGCATCGAGGCTTATGGAGCTTGCATTTATGTCGTATCGAAGGTACAAGGTCAGAAAGTCATTTACTCTGCTCAAAGTCCCGAGTCGCACCTCTAAAAACAGTTACGGTACCGAAACTGGAGTTATCTGGGGCAGAGTTGCTGGCTCGGCTTATGTCGGAAGTAGCTCAGTTGAAGGTCTACGATGGGAGGTATTTCTGCTGGTGCGACTCTGCTTTGGCGCTCTCCTGGATTCGGGAGGAGCCCGCTCGGTTTAATGTTTTCGTCGCCAATCGAGTTTCAACAATCCAGAAATTGACCAGAACGATGGAATGGCGTTATGTTCCTACGTCTTTGAACCCGGCAGACATCCTCTCGCTTGGTGCTCTTCCCAAGGAGCTAGTTACTGACAACCTGTGGTCCCATGGTCCTGCGTTTCTTCTTGGACTTTAAGATCAGTGGCCAGCAGCGGTTCCATCTGAAAAACCCACTCTGGAGCTAAGGGCAAGGGTTCTGCTAATCAAATCCCCGTACGTTGACGTGACAGCTGGTTCCAAGTACGCCAACCCGTTTTCAGCACTGCAGCGTGTGTTCACTTATGTGCACAAGTTCTCACAGCGAGTCCGTCACAAGGGTGTCACTGCTAGCGACATCAAGGCTGAAACCCACCTACTATTGCGACTGGTGCAGCGTGTGTATTTTTGGGGATGGCATAAAGGCGCTTCAGAATGGAAAGGAAATTTCGTCAGCCAGTCCTCTCCTTTTTTAGACAAGTTTGGCCTGTTGCGGGATTTTGATAGTCGTCATCCAATTATATTGCCTAGAAGCCATCCAGTTACTCGGGCTATAATTGTTGATTTCCATGAGCGTAATCTACACACGGGGCCTCGTGCTCTGCTGGCTATTATTCGATCCCAATACTGGCCGATCGGGGGGAGGAAAACGGTGACGAAAGCATTGCACAAGTGTATCCGATGCTTCCGCATTAAGCCTCGGTTGCTGGAGCACATTATAGCTGATCTCCCGGAGCAAAGAGTCAGCGGTTGCCAGGTTTTCGGAGTGACTGGTGTGGCCATTTTACTATAAGCCAGAAGTTCGCAATAAAGCTCCCGTAAAATTTTATGTGAGTGTTTTCATTTGCTTTGCTACAAGTGCACTTAGAGCTTGTAAGGGATCTATCCACATCTGCGTTTTAACATGCTTTAAAACGGTTTATATGCACTCGCCGAAACCTCAGCACATTTGGTCTGACAATGCGACCAATTTTGTTGGAGCTAAAAACGAGCTAAAGGAGCTGCTCAAACTCTTCATAAGCGATGAGCATCAACGAGCGCTTCTGGAGTTTTGCGGGATTGAGTCCATCGAGTGGCATTTTATTCCTCCTCGATCTCCGCATTTTGGTGGACTCTGGGAAGCGGATGTCAAAACCGCAAAGCATCATTTTTACCGGGCTGTTGGATCCTCAGTTCTTGGATTTGACGAGCTGCGAACTTTGCTTTGTCACATTGGTGCTGTCATAAACTCACGGCTTTTATTGTCTCTTTCAGAGGATCCTGCAGACCTTGATGTTCTAACGCCATCCCATTTTTTAACTGGTGGCCCGTCAGTCAGTTTTATCGAGCCTGATGTCACAAAGCTGAATTTCAATCGTATGGACAGCTGGCAGCGTGTGTCTTTCCTGCAGCAGTCTTTCTGGGCCCGATGGAAGGAGGAGTATTTAAGCCTTCTTCAGCAGCGCTCTAAATGGCGTGCGTCCGGCCCTGCCTTGGCGATTAACGATGTGGTGCTAGTCAAGGACGAGAACCTACCCCCCATGAAGTGGCCGTTGGCTAGAATCTGGATCTAGTCCCTGGTCGCGATGGAGTGCCTCGAGTGGCGGTGGTTAAAACCGCTTCTGGAACTACCAAGCGCGCAGTGACCAAGCTTTGCCTATTGCCCCTTAAGGATGAAGTTGAAGAACAGGCCTCAACTGGGGGGAGTATGTCGGGTCAGGCAGCAGCCACGGCATAAATTTAATCAATATAAATGTAACATATATTTATAAATGTATTAACTATAGTTTAGAATATAATAATTTTCTCATTGCTGTTGTTGGTCGCAAGCCGACTCTTCTCGGCCGCTCGGCTTTATTTTATCTTTGTCATTTTAAGTTAACGAGCTTTCGCCCGGCCTATGCTCAAAGGCGGACCCACTTGTACTCTCCATCTCAGTGCATACGCATTATAAATCGGAGCTTTCTCGCACTCCATTTCATATGCGAATAAATAAACATTTTATAACGTTGTGAAATAAATAATTTCCTCTTTTTGTTATTTTGAAAAAAAGGGAAAAGGTCATTGAAAAGGCTCAATGACCAAACAATCATGTTCCTATATACCACCTTCGTCCGAACCGCCCACATTTGTCCCCTATTCTATTCGTTTCTAATCTTCTGTCTGATTGTGACCAGCTTTGTGTGCCTTTAAAAATTTACAGTCTTTATTACTTCACTCGCACCACGACTTCACTGCGGGCATGTTTGACATTTCACTCGGTTAAATTAACCACGTGTAACGCTTGTAGCCCCATTGTGCGACTGAGGTGGTGGCGCCCTCTTTAGGTGTCTGGCGGAAGCGGCATAGGGGGCAGGAGGAATGATGAAGCAAGTTTAAGTGAATATAGAGAAGGGCTAAAGCCTGACGTGCTTAGAGGAAAGAGAGAAAGTATTGGGGGTAAGTGCGGAGCATTTGGTCCTTACTGGTGGCATTTAATAGAGGGTCTTTGTATAAGGAAATCCCTCGGGGAGTCCTAGTTGCACGGGATCCTCACTAAGGGCGAATCCCAGCCGGGAAGGTGTGGCTAGGGAGAGCGGTTCCCGCCACAAAAAGGCACCGTTGAAACGAAGCTGATAGGAGAAAGCTGCTAGGAAAGAATAAATGAAAAGAAACCAAACGAACAACGGCTCCCGCCAAATGAACGGAAAACTGCATCCAGATTTCAATCCACTACTAAGAGGAAATTCGATCACGAAGAGAATTATTTACGAACCGATTAATAACAAGATTATCTTTGTCTCCATTTCGTTAGTCCAATAATGTATTTAATTCTATGTTAAGTTATTTTCTAAGTAGCATAATTTTCATCATTATTTGCGAACTGTACGAGCCTGGGATTGTTAGGTTTTTAGGAATGAAAAGAATATTAATGCCAGTTAAAATTACCGCTATGGACCAAAGGGACCCTATATAGATTTCCATAATCCTTGTTTTTGCAACTACCGAGCCGAACCGTTTCAAAGGTGAGTCCCGAGCCCCGAATCAAAGGTGAGTGGACCCATTAAAAAATAGAAGAGAAAAAAAGTCCCTTAAAGTGAGACATTATAATTGGGTCCGGATTTATAAATATTTTGAATTTGATTCTCCTGACGTTGGTAATGCTCCTTTTCTTTCGCTTCGCCTAAGATCACGGAGTTCTATTTAGTTTATCGGAGCCTTAAGCTCGTAGCGGAAATTACGCTAGTTAAAAATTACTTTTATTAAATTTCTCTTATTAAAATACGCTCCCTAAATTATACTGAAGAGAGGACTTTTTGTAGATCGGAAAGGAATTCCTAAGAAATAAAATGAAATGTCTTATGTTAATTAATAGAAATCTTAAGCTAAAGCTAAATTGAAAAAATATAGAGTAGACAGTTAATTGTTTTGACTTGGGCGGGCTAAACCCTTGGGGGGACCGTGGGGAGCCGAAGGGGCCACCGCAGAAATGGATTCGAGTGGCCGATGAAAAGGTGAGTAATGAATCAAGTGTCAAGCGTCAGCTTAGGCACAGCGGCTACCGGAGGCAGCAGGGACCCTACACTATTATTTTTAATTTCAACTTTCTTTCCTTCCTGACCTCTGCCTGGAGATTCCCCAGTTATCGTCGCTAGCAGGCAAAGAAAATTTATCTTTAATAATTAAGATGGCCAATTCTGAGGGGAGGAGCAAGAACATCACCTCCTTAGCCGACGAGCCCAGGGTTTTGTACCATTAGCCTATAGGGATTACTTAATTGTAATTGTACCTTGTTGGGATTATTATAATTATTAAAAAATGGCGCCCAATGTGTAGGCCAAGTGATGTAAAGATAATTTTTTTTAATATTTTTATTTCATATTGGCAAATCTTCTCGCAGAGATTATATTTATTTCCTGACTCTACTCCCCAATGGTTGTCTTATACACATAGGACATAGGGGTCTTGAGTACCGTAATAGTCAAAATTGGTTTTGGTATTTGTTTATTTTTATTTATTTTATGTATGTACTGGAAGATAACCGTTTATTTTGCTGTTCTTTTGCGATTTCGAGCGAATTACTAAGAAAAAAAAAAGCTGAGGGAGGTCATCGACCTTTCTTCGGACATAGCTAAATAAAGAACAATCTTTTCAGTTTCGCATTCATTGATATCCATTAATTAGAGGTATTGGAAGGGCATACCAATAATCCTTCTATTTAAGCTGTTATTTTAAAATTAGTAATTACCTATTGAAATATTTATTTATTTATTCCAACATTCTTATTTATTTCCATATTTAATAAATTATATTTCCCATATTTATTTATTTATCTTTTTATTTAAGTTATAGTCCTTAATTATTATTGATGATTGTTTATTTATTTTAGTAGGTTTAGTGTTCCCTGAGAAATCGTGGTGATTGAGTGGTACAATCCAATGTTATTTAATTATACTTTTTCAAGTTTGGATTGTTTACTTCAATAGAGTTATAAAATATCTGTTCAGAAAGATACGGATTTTCTTATATTAGGAAGCAATGGAACTAAAGAGATCAGATTTTCGCTTTGCGACAAAAACTTAGAGTCTTCGGGTGTTTTCAAAACAAAGTGTGGACACAAGTTCCATCACAATTGTATCTTGGCGCACTTCAAGGTCGAAACCACTTCTCCGATTTGCAAAGTAGTTTGTTGTGCAATCCCAAAAACGGCTTCGGCAAGCACAAAAGGAGCAAGCTCCGACAACGTCCGCTTCAAGCGTTCCGGCAAGGGCCAACACACCAACACCTCCAGCCACGATCACAGAAGCAATGCAAGCCGTTTTAGCAGACTATGCAAAACAATTTGTTGACAGAGCTGATTAGCAAAATTAATCTGTTGATACAGGCGAACCCAGCTGTTAGTGCAGGGTTCGGGAACAACAGTAACCTTGAAGAGGCCATTTATGAGGAACCATAAACCATAAAGAGTCCATTTAGAGGGGATATGCATTCAGGTCGCGCAACTCTCCGAAGTATAAATTCGGAGTTAGGTCAGAGACCGGAAAAAGTTATGCAGATCTTGAACAGCTGAAAGCTTAAATTTAATGGCAGTCCAGGGGGTATTAGTGTAGAAGACTTCATATATAGAGTAGAAGCGTTGACCCATCAAACTTTAGAGGGAAGTTTCACAATAACAAGTAGCAACGCTAGTTTGCTTTTTGAGGGAAAAGCCAGAGAATTTTATTGGCGGTTTCATAAGACGTCACGGGAACGTCGATGGGACGTTCTTTGCACCGCCTTGCGGAATCCGAAGGCAAAACCTAGCCAGTAGTATGCGATGTCGGACATTGCAAGTAAATGAAAAAGGTAATAACCAGGCGGTTGGTGATTTGTAGGTCTACAAAACGGACTCAAGAAAAAAATTCCATCCCAATTAGCCACAACTCTAGGCTATCTTAAAAAAGAAGATGGAACTTGGACCAACACTAGCGGGGAATCTCTAGCCGCACTCCTAGAAACCCATTTCCCAGGCTGTACCCCGAAAGCAGCCGTGCCGACAAATAGAAATGTCACCCCGACAAACTTCAAACTTGATATTGACCAGAAAACCCTACACACCGGCAATACACAGTTTTAATCTTTATAAATCGGCCGGTCCTAACAAGATAATACCAGTAAAAATCTAACAAGCAGGAGTCATTGCCACCAACTGGCTCCTAAATATTTTTAACAGATCCCTTGCGCTAGGCGAAATTCCTTAAAAGTGGCTTAAATTGCGAATAGTCTCCAAAGCGGGCTAACCATCGCATATGACGCATATGAAGAGTCATATGACTTCACCTAAGATCAACTCTCATTCCCACCCATATCTCTAACGCACAGCATTCTTACAAAAAGGGTAAATCCACCAAGACTGCCCTCCACGCGCTCATCTCCAGAAGAGAGAAAGCTTTCTCTCAGAAGGAATACGCCCTAGTAGCCTTTTTAGACATAAAAGGGGCCTTCAACAATGTTCTCCCGAACACTATAACTAGCACCCTAAGGACTCTTGGGGTAGATGATCACCTGGTAGGACTCATTGATCAGCTGCTAACCTGCAGAACAGTGACGTCCTCACTAGGCAAATCTTCTTCAACAAGGGCCGTCAGCAGAGGAACACCGCAAGGCGGAGTCCTATCCCCTCTCCTATGGAACATAGCAGTCAATTAGATTCTATGCAAGATGGAAGAGGGAGGCTGCAGGATAGTGGCGTACGTATACGACGTCGCACAAGCACTAATGGCCTGGGAGTAAATGCGCAGAAACAGAGTTAGTCCTCTTCAGCTGGAAATACAAACTCCCACCCCTCGTCCCACCAAGACAAAATAACCAAAGGCTCTCCTTCAGCAATAGCGCCAAATCCCTATGTGTAATTTTGGACAGGAAGCTAAAGTGGAACTCCAACGTTGAGGAAAGGTAAAAAAAGCTGCTACAGCTCTCTTTACCTGCAAAAAAGCCATAGGAAACAAAACAATGAGGCATGTCCCCTAATATTGTAAGCTGGATCTATACTACCATAGTCAGACCCATACTACTATACGGAGTTCTGGATTGGTGGCCAGCCCTCAAAAAGAAAAATATACTAAAAAAGCTGGAAAAAATCCAGTGATCAGCCACACTATGCATCAGCGGTGCACTACGATCCACCCCAAACGAAGCCCTTAATGCCATACTTAGCTTACCAAATCCAGGACGAGCTGGAATAGAACAAGCGAAAGTATCGGCAATTAGGCTGAGGGAAACTCAGCAATAGGGCCACCTAAATAAGGGTCACTCCACCATTCTGCTGAACGACCCTCTCATTCCCAGTAGTACAGACTACTGCGTTCCAAGTGAGTATCCACAAACACCTTTCCAAGCCGTCATTCCTAACAGAGAGGAATGGGGAGACCAAATCCCAGAGAACGTATGCTTCTATACTGATGGCTCCAAACTGAAAAACAGAGTAGGAGGAGGAATTTACTCCGAGCAACTAGGCATTATAACCTATTTCAGACTTCCAAATCACTGCAGCGTATTTCAAGGCGAAGTGATTGCCATAAGACATAATCGATTAGCTCGGTCACCAGCAATTCCAAAGCAGTCTCAGACTGCAGATCATCTATCCACGAGATGGCAGACCAGTATGACATAAGCCTCATCTTGGTCCCAGGTTACAGGGACATTACCGGCAACTGCATAGAGGGTTCGCATGGGCACCACCACGCCGCTCCATGGTGATTAGGAGGGTACCGGTATACCAATAGACTCATACAAGCTCCAACTTAGGGAAGCCAACAAAAAAGAGAACCAGCTCTGCTGGGAAACCGTCCTCAATTGCCGGTTGGCCCTCCAACTCTGGCCCAAAATCTCTATAAAAATAACATCTCAACTACTTAGCATGGACAGAACCCGCATCGGTATGGCTATAAAAGTCATCACGGAACACTGGCTAGTGGGAACACATGCAAGACGAATGAATTCACACCACAACGACTACTGCCGTAGCTGCAGGGACGAAGAAGAGAAAGAAACTGTCGAGCATCTTCTTTGCCACTGTTCAGCTTTGCAGTCTCTTAGACTTTAACACCTGGGCGACAGGTTCCTCAACAACATTTCAATGATGTCAGAAATAGATCCCAACAGGATAGAAAGATTCACTAAAGCCTCAGAGTGGGGGACTTGCTAGATCATAAGACCTTCTTCTGCGAGTAAAGGGATTTAAGATCCAGCCCACGGTATCACAAGGGACTGAATACGGTCTAGGTGTGGCGGTTGCCTCCTCAAGAGGTGAACGCCAGCCGTCTTACCTAACCTAACTTAACCAGGCGGTAGAAGAAGAATCGACGTGCTGCCCTATGATAATAAATTAATTAATCCCACTTAAAGCTCAGAGAAAGACTAGAAAGGCGAGCACTAAGAATAGGAATGGGATAAGAAATTATTGGAGTACGATTAAGACTTTAAATTCAATCCTTTATAAGGAAAAAGATAATAGGCCATATGGCCATATATGAAATTGTTAGGGAAATCGGTGGTAGGTTTGCTGGACACTAGAGCGGCAGTCAACGTTATAGGAAGCAGTTTCAAGGTAGTTGGAAGGTTGACAACCGAAATAGAATTTAAAAACGAGATCAAGAGCCTTGAATTTCACAAAGTTCCTTAACTCAGAATCTGTACTTAGGGATTCAATCCTCCTTTGGCCTCCGTACAATCTTTGGGTATGATAACCGAAATTTCGTCCGATTAGCACGAAATAGATCAAGGGTGAAATCGATTCGCATGATTTAGATTAAGGGTCGAGGGACAAAACGGCATTTACGATTCCCGGAAATCCTTATAACAGTTTAAGGTAATGCTATTTGGTTTGACGAACGCGTCCCAAACAATGATTGCACGACACCTTTTGTTGGAAGCTCTGGGTTCCTCGCGGAATGGTAAGAGAGGTTCTGAGGAGCACGCACGACGACCCGTTAGCATCACATGGTGGAGTGCACAAGACTCTTGAGAGGATTTGGCGCTATTACTATTGGCCAGGGCTGGTGAACAACGTGAAGTCTATAAAGTCGGTAAGACAACTAAAGCGGCTAATAGTATCCAACGGCCGACTATTAGAGTGGCATCTCAATCGGATAGGTTCTTTCAAAAATTATATGTTGATTTCTTAGGCCCATATCCTCATTCACGCAGTGGTAATATAGGAATTCTTATAGTGTTAGACCTCTATTCAAAGTTTGTGTTTTTGAACGCTGTGAAAAAACTAACGGCGGAAGTGGTGGTAAAGTATTTGCAGCAGGATCTATGGCACATATTCAGAGCTCCGGATGTTATTGTCTCTGACTATGGCCCGCAATTCTGGGCAGATGCTTTTCAGAAGTTGTTATGGGAGAATAACATTTCGCACACCCTGAAGGCTACCTATTCTGGGCCAACGCATCAGAACGGGTGAATCATTCGATAGTAAGTGCCATCATAGGGGCCTATGTGAGAGCCGACCAGAAGGATTGATACGAGCAGCATTTGTTGCTCCTTGCGTACAGCGGCTCACGCGGCGTTTGGAACGTCTCTCTACTATATGGCATTTGGGCAACATTACATATCATCGGGTTCTACATATAAATTGTTAAGCAACGGGAGGACTCCTTGGAGATCGCTCGTAAGAAGGCGGAGGATGTACTCCAGAAGCAAAATGAGAAGAATAAGCGGCAATATAATTTGCGAACAAGGAAGGTGTTCGTCCGTAGAGCGATTGCGGCCACTATCGTCGAACTTGAACTCACGGGCGTATTGGTTGGTCCGGAGTTGTAGTCAAAAACCTTATAGATAATCTGACTGAATTACCTGTACAAGGGTCTGCTCGGGTTGAGCAGTCGCTTGCTATGATCAGGATGAGGTCGCTAGGGTGTAGCGATGAGCTGAGGTCCAGTTGGTTGTCTGCAGCTGTGGTGGTGGTATTTTGGATAGTAATCCCTCCTGCAGTTGATAGCAACACGCGGAGGCTACGTAGCTTATTGGTCCTACTGACGGTCCGTTTCACGGGAGCAACACTCAGAGGTACTACGTATTGTCGAGAAGATCTCCGGCGGTCCTTAGGTCTGGAGCAACACACGAAAGCTACGTAACTTATTGGTCCTACTGGCGGTTCGGTTCACGGGAGCAACACTCAGCGGCGCTACGTAGGGGCGAGATTCCTACTTGTGGTCCTTTTAACGGGAGCACCACTCGAAGTAGGTTCGAAGTTTTAAGTACCGCACTTGGCACTGAGTAACGAGAAGATTAACTCTGGTTTCGCAACTATCTTTATTCTCAAAACACCAATCTTATATATGATGCTACAGAACCTTACGATGCTAAATACATATATTTATATACGATGCTAACATAGATATTACGTGACCGGTGAGGGAGGTCAACGTTACGGACGTGCCCCCCATCAAGGTTAGTGAAGTGTCACCTACCTCTGAGTCTGCTGACTCAGGTTGCTTAATCGCTGTATTTCTCACTTCTGCTGGTTCTTGTTCGACCTGATCAGTATTGCTGACATTGCTGCATCAGGTTTCATCGGGCGCCTTTGTAGCTAGGTTACTCGGTCAGTTTTTAGGCAATTTATCTATGCTTATTGCTAACTATTACTATAGGTTAGTAGGTCTTGGCATTAGATGCCAACATTCTCCCCCCCCCCCCCCATTAAGGCACACAATCCAATGCGAATGTGCATTGTTGTTGAACCATTTTAGTGATCCATTGTGTGCCTTCGCACCTTGTGTTCCTTGTACCTTCGCAATTTTGCGACTCTTAAACTAATAACTTAATCTAATATTAATATATTAGAAAAAAAAAATCGAATCATGTGGGAGCGACCTCCAACATTTGTCACATACCAAAGATGATTCTATCCGGCCTGTTGTCTCCTTCGTTTAGTTGCGCGCCCTCGTAACCATTCTCCTTGGGTATCAGACGTAGTGCCAGGCGTTTTTTCTGGTTGGTCAATGCGCATACAGGACTCTCGGTTCTTTCTTGGCCTTGCTTCTCGGTCCCTTTTGGAGATGCCTGTTACCCATGTCGGGGGATGTGTCTCCCTCTTAAACAGTTTAGAGTTAGTGGTGACATGAACTCCTTGAATTCCCTTGTTTACTGGCACTTGCACAGTGTGCTCTTCAGTCGTGATTTGACAAACTTGGGCTTGAGGTTCAATGTCCTTTTGAAGCTCGTCTTGTTGATCCGCCATCGGTGGGGACTTCCCCAATCTTCCAGGTTTTACTATTTTCTCTTTGGCGATGCATGCACTGTACCTTCGGTCGGATGCGTCAATTTCACCGATACCCTTTCGTGGCATGCTAGCTCCCGGTCCCCCAGCCGCGTGATTAAGGACGACTTGGTCTGCCTTGGGACCCGGAACTGATTCCGGTCGCACTGGCCACATCACAATCCATCCAAGCGCAGCATTTTTGAGTACTGGCTGTCCTTCTCCCAAATGCACTTGTTGTGGCCTCATAAGCTGGCAGAAGTATTCAGCGCCCAACAAAAGGTCAATCTTTTGAGGCTGTGTAAATTCAGGATCGGCTAAGCGCAACTGAGGTGGAATATTTCTAGGCGCCTGTGTATTGATTGCATTTGTTGCAATTGCATTTGTTGTATGTTGTGATTTAAACATCCATAATTGTTTTATTAATTTGAGTTTTTATTAATTTGGAGGAGCAGCAAAGGTGCCGCTCCAACGCTTCAATTGTATCTGATTTTACATTATTCTTATAATTCTAAGTAAGGCTAAGTCCCGTGCTGCGCTGCCCACAGACGGCGGCAGCGAGACGGCTATGTATATACATAAGCATATATGTATGCTATGCTCCCTTAAGCGGGAGCTCGAGGTATATGCACATGAGGTCCGGTCGTGTTACAATTCTGCCGGCGCTAGCACTTTTGTGCATAGCGATCGGTTCATGTTTTGACCATTTAAGTTTTGTTTACACTGCAACAAAGTGTTACAGTGTTTACCATTTAAGTACTCTTGGTACAGTGGCTATTCAATATGTGTGCATACTACATCTCCCTCCTTTTGGAAAATAACGTAATATTATGAAGTTATTTTAATAATAATAATTTTTGTTTAATAATTTTGTATGTAGGTTTTTTTTTATTTTTTATTTTTTTTATTTTTTTTATTTTTTTATTTTTTTTTTTATATTAGCAAAAAAAAAAAAATGAAATTACGAAAAATATTTGTATATTAGTTTTTTTTTTTTTATATATATGTATATATATTAGCAAAAAAAGAAATGCAATTACGAAAAATATTTGTATCTATGCATGGCCATACTAAATACAATTATGAAATAAACATTTTTAATCTATCCTTATGAACTGTTTGCTTTTTATTTTTATTATTTGATATTATAATGTTATCTCTGTCTCCTATTTCCGTTACTTTATATGGACCAGTATATTTGGGATCTAACTTATGACCTGTTTCGTTTTTTAGTAAAACTTTATCCCCCACTGATATATTTATATTTTTTACTTTCTGATCATATAGTTTTTTATTTCTATACTTATTTTCTTCTAACATAATTCTAGCTCTTTTTTATGCTACTTCGAGTCTATATTTACTCTCTTTAGCATAGTCATCTATGTTATATATTGTTTCTATGTTATCTATACTATTGAACTCTTTTGGTAAATTATTTGTTTTACCAAATACTAACTCATATGGACAATAATTATGTGCCATTGAGGGGGTCGCGTTGAAACAAGAGACGAAATATTGAAGCCATACGTCCCAGTCGGTTTTATCAACCGATATGTAAGATCGTATGTATTCATTAAAGGTTCTATGACTTCTTTCGATTGTCCCAACTGTCTGGTGGTGGTGTGCGGTAGATGTTATGTTTTTGATGTTCAAATATTTGCACAAGTCATTTATAATTGAATTCTTGTATTCTGTTCCCATGTCCGTAATGATCGTCTTCATTGGACCGTACTTCAGAATAAATGATTCAAAAATTGCTTTAGCGACAGTATTTGCGTTTTTATTTGCAACTGGTATGGCAACTAGATATTTTGTTAAGTCACATATTAACGTGACTACATATTCATTGCCATTTTCGGATTTTGGTAATGGACCAATAGTGTCCACTATCACTCTGTCGAAAACATTTATAGGTGTATCAGTTATTGTTAATGGGGTCTTTGTATGCGAGGTAATTTTCGCTTTCTGACATTTTTGACATTTTCTTACGTACTCAGTTACATCTTTAGACATACTTTTCCAGTAATAGTGTCTTTTTACTTTGGCCAAAGTTCTTGATATGCCAGTATGACCTCCTTGAATTGGATCATCATGAAATGTAGACAATATTGCTTCTTTTTCTTTTAAACTTTTTATTTGGGTCACCGGGTTGAGTAGCGCTACTCTTAAAGATTTTAATATTTTATTGCCCATATTTTTGAAAGTATCAATTGATATTTGATCAAAGATATTTTCCCACGGTGCCAGTTTTAGTTGGCCGATTTTATTTATACCGGCTTGCATTTCAAGCCTTTGGAAGAATTGACCTAAGTCAATAATCTCATTAGTATATAAATCGCTAACATCATATCTTGCGATTATTTTCCTACCATGTAACATAGCATATTTCTAATCTGCAATGTCACTACTTTACGTACTTCGTCATTTTTGATAACTTCATATACGTTGGGCTTAGAAGCTTTTCCAATAGATTGCTTAGGCAATTCTATTTCTTTATTTTCCGCGCGGAATTTTTGTCTACTTTGATATCTGGTAGTGACTTTCATTATATGTCTTATAATATTCTGTAGCTCTTTAATGGTTATTCTTGATAATCAGCTACATGATTATCTTTTCCCTTTAAATATTCGACTGTAAAATCATATTCTTCTAATTCGAGCCTCATACGTGTCAGTTTGGAACTTGGGTTGATCATTGAGAATAGATATATTAGAGGTCTGTGGTCCGTTCTAATTATAAAATGTTTTCCATAAATATATGGTCGAAAATGTAATATTGCCCAATGAATTGCAGCTAGTTCCTGCTCAGTGGTACACTTGTTACTTTCTCCTTTTGTAAATGCTCTTGATGCGTATGCAATGGGAAGTTGGAGACCATTATGGTTTTGAGTTAAAACCGCTCCACACGCTTGCTTACTTGCATCTGTGATTATACAGAATTCTTTAGTAAAATCTGGTTATTGTAGCAAAGTAGGTTCGATAAGTTTGGTTTTTAAATATTGGAATGCATTCTAATATTTATCAGACCATTGAAAAGGGACATTCTTTTTACATAATCTTGTTATGTGCCTTGAATAGTCGGCGAAGTTTTTTATAAAGCGTCTATAATAGTTACAAAATGCTACGAAACGTCTAGCGCTGTCCGCGTCGTGCGGCACTGAGTAGTTCATAATGACATCATATTTCTTCTCGTCCGGAAGTATTCCTTTATCAGTGCATTTATGACCTAAAAAGGTCACTCTTCTAGTCCAGAAAATGCAATAGTCATCATTCTCTGAAATGAGTTAGGAGCTATTTTTAACCCAAAAGGTAATCGCGTGAAGCGATATGAGCCGTTGCTCGTTGAAAAAGACGTTATATCTCTAGAACTTTTTTCTAGTTCAATTTGATGGAATCCTGACACTAAGTCAAGGCATGAAAAGTATTTTGCTCGACCTAGTTGGTCCAGGATATCATCAATTCTAGGTAGTGGGAATTTATCAGATAGTAATTTTTTATTGATCTGGCGATAGTCAATCACTAACCGCCATTTCTTTTCTTCTGACCCGGGGTATGGTTTCTTAGGGACAAGTAACAATGGGCTATTATATTCGGATACGGATGGATCAACAATCCCTTCGGAGATCAACTTTCCTACTTGCTTTTGTATTTCATTTACCTGACTATGTGGGCTTCGATAATTTTTTATGTATACTGGCTCATCATCCTTTAATCTCAGTTTTTGCTTATAGAAGTTGTTTGTAGTTATTGGTTCGGTTTCCAATCCGAATACGTCGCTATATTGGGTGCATAAGCTAGAAAGCTGCGACTTAAACTGTGGAGGGAAGTTTTTTGACAGTTGAGATAATACACATTTTTCTCTATTTTCTGGATTGGTTTTGACTACGTCGTAGTTCGAAAGTGATTCATATGTTAGAGTATCTGTGCTGACCACTTGGTCGTAATTTGTTGTATTAAGTAGCCTTATGAAAGCGTTATTGGATGTTGCTATGGTATTTGCAATGTAAATACCGTGCTGAATTTCCTGATTTGGAATTAATACACTGTCTTCTTTTGATTTAACTTGTATTTTTCGAATACCTTGGGATCTTGCTGGCAGAAGTATTGAATCGTTGCCAGAACTGTGAGCTATTGGTACATTAATTGGAAATTTTAAGTTATTGGGTCTAATTATAAGCCAATCTTCAGATGGGTTGAAGTCTAACTGACAGTTGTATTTTTTTATAAAATCGATTCCTAATATTCCATCACATGGAATAGGGAATTGAAAAGTCACGATATGAAAATCGTGTGGAATTATATATTTAGTCGTCTGTATTTCAATAGAAACTAGACCTTTGGATTTGGTTATTTCTTGACTTATTCCTTTTATGTCTATAGTATAATTATCTCGGATGTCGTGAAAGATATCAGAAGTTTCTTTTAAAATTGATATATCTGCACCTGTGTCTATTAGAAATACAAGTTCTAGTTGCCTCTATAATTTCCACGTCCGCGATTTGAGCCGCGATGTGGATAGTTCCTGTAGTATAGGACAGTGTTTGATTGTCCCGTTGCTTCTGTTCAACTATTTACAAATTTTGATACGGCATCATTCATAGTATTGAAGGTACCAGCTTGCATAATAAGTTTTACCTTATCGATGGTGCAATTTTTAGTCATTGCTTTGACTGCATGCTGGGTGGAATAACTTCTGGCTAACTCTAGAGGTAGTCCATCTGTTATATATGCACCTTCTAAAGTTTTCGTCATATGCTCAACCTCTTGTGTGTACTGGTTAGCAGTTTTATTGCGCTGCTGTAGGTTCATCAGTTTTACTGACAATACTTCTACAGTTTCGCCTTTGACGTTGCCTTTTAATCTGGAAATCACCTCAGAAATTGTTGTTTCATTTCCGATTAGATTTCTGGCGACACCTTTTAGCTTTGTTTTTATTATGGAAACTGCTAATTGTTCGTGCTCGCCTTTTATAGATTCTATTATTTGTAATGCATCAATAAAACTTGTTAATTTTTCAGCTTTACCATCGAAAACTGGTATAAGCTTGGATGCTGTATTAATAAATTCAATATTTGATTCTGCCATTGTATTACTGTTGCTTATGTTATCCTCTTTTATGCTTGAACTATCATCAGAATCTGTAGAATTATCTAGATCTGGCATTAGTACAGCTGGAACAGTAAGATTATTTAAATCTTGCTCTTCAATTTTCAGATTTAAGTCTGTAAGTTCCTTTGGATCTCTTTGGTCAATGTCGGTTTCAACTGTTAGAGATGTGTTAAGTATAGTTGGTATTGATATACCCAAATTGAACTTTTGTTTAATTGTTATTAAATTGGATCGTAGTCTGATCAAAAATTTTGATACTTGGGACCAATGATCTTGATTTAATTTTTCTCTCTGGCCATGTATTAGTATTCGTGCTTCATTAAAGCAGTTTACTAGTATTTCCACATGTTTTTTAATGGTTTTCTTTTGAATTGGCCTGTTTTGAGTAAGCGATTTATATGATTTGTCAAAATCGCTTTTTAATTTATTTAATTCGTCATATAATTCATTCCATTGCATTTTTGTTAATATGGAGAATTATTTTCGGACTGCTACCATAAGAATTGTTCGGTCTAGTGTTTCGTGTTCTTCTGGATACCTGGAATGGTGCTTAATACAATCGCTTTTTGTGTTTTTGAGCAATGTATCAATGGTGAATTTTCGAAATTAAATGTTTCAATTAGAAGGTATTCTAATTGGTTGATGCTTATTGGAGTCGTTGAGACTATTTGTTGAACATGTTCATTAAAATAAGCATCCCTTTCGTAAACCTGTCTAATAGTTCTATTGTGGCCATTTTCAGTTTTTCTTAATTGTCCTCAGTGTAGCCATAGTTATATTTTAGTAAAAATATAAATTTTTTTTTTATATTTATATATATATATATATATTTTTTTTTTTTTTTTATATATCTTTATTTATTTTCATTCTCTTTTTTTTATATTTTATTATTATTAATATTATTTGCGCTCTTAATTTTTTGTTTTTATTCTTAAATTTTGTCCAGCTCATTTGCCTGGCTCATATATTTTTTCTTTAAACATTTATTATGTAATTTATATAATTTATAAAAAAAAATTGCGCACATTATGACAACAATTATTATTAGTAATTTGTATATTAATTCTAAGTTAATGTTGTTTGGCTCTACTTTATTAATAACGTTTGCAGTGGAGTCCACCGACTTAACGTCAACTATCGCCATTTTCGAAATAAGTCTATTTTTAATGTAATTATAACTACCTGTTTCTTTTGAATATTTACTTATTGCATTACTTTGCATTTAATTTTTACAGGTTTCCTACCTATCGTTTTGTATAGCTTTACGGGCTACACTTCTAATTGGGCAGAAAAGGTTCCGCTCAATTTTACATAAAGTCGTTTATAACTATAATGTAACGCAGTACATTAATAATGCAACGCAGTGCATTAACAAAAAAAATTATTTCTTATTTGTTGTGCGCTCTTTGTAGCGCTGTCGGTTCACTTTTCCGGGTCTAGCTTGAAGCGCTAAACGGGGCCGGTGCTGGCTGCACAGGTCACTATATCCTCCAGGAGTCTGCTGCTGATGTCCTTGGCTGATGTCCTTTGTCCTAAGCGTGGGCGGTGTCAGGCTTTCCTGTCCTATTTTGCTTTATGCAAGTGAACTTGCATGTTGGGGCTTCCAGCGGTCCAGGGCAGCTGAGGTCCAGTTGGTTGTCTGCAGCTGTGGTGGTGGTATTTTGGATAGTAATCCCTCCTGCAGTTGATAGCAACACGCGGAGGCTACGTAGCGTATTGGTCCTACTGACGGTCCGTTTCACTGGAGCAACACTCAGAGGTACTACGTATTGTTGAGAAGATCTCCGGCGGTCCTTGGGTCTGGAGCAGCACACGGAAGCTACGTAACTTATTGGTCCTACTGGCGGTCCGGTTCACGGGAGCAACACTCAGCGGCGCTACGTAGGGGCGAGATTCCTACTTGTGGTCCTTTTAACGGGAGCACCACTCGAAGTAGATTCGAAGTTTTAAGTACCGCACTTGGCACTGAGTAACGAGAAGATGGTTTCGCAACTATCTTTATTCTCAAAACACCAATCTTATATATGATGCTACAGAACCTTACGATGCTAAATACATATACTTATATACGATGCTAATATAGATATTACGTGACCGTTGAGGGAGGTCAACGTTACGGACGTGCCCCCCATCAAGGCTAGTGAAGTGTCACCTACCTCTGAGTCTGCTGACTCAGGTTGCTTTTTTTTTTTTTTTTTTTTATAGTCCCGAAAAACTACGATGCGACCACCTACGAATCCATAGGATATTGGAAAATAAATAAATAAAAAAATATTTAAGGAGAACCTGAACCCAAACAATGCCACATTAGGCACTAATCCGTAATATATGATTAAAAAAAATAAATAAAATAATTTTTTAGGAGAACACAAACGACTCCGAAAGCATTGAAAAACGCGAAAAAGCGAAATTTCCATGCAACTTGTGGTGGAAGCTAGTAGTGACCAACTGCTCATAAAAACGAGGAGGCCTTAGTAAAGTAAAGGAGGAAATAAGAGTCGAAAGTTGGTCGAGAGGCCACCGACTATTCGTCCTTAAAACAAAGTAAAATAAGGAAAGAAGAGAGGCGCTCGACGGTGGATTTTGTGCGTCTATAACCACCGCAATATAATAGTTGGGGTTTGGAGCGGTGGATGCAAAAATAAAAAATTAAAAATAAAAAAAATAAGTAAATAAGTGTGAGACCTGCCTAGATCGAAGGCGGAGGCAGAATGCTTAATCGCTGTATTTCTCACTTCTGCTGGTTCTTGTTCGACCTGATCAGTATTGCTGACATTGCTGCATCAGGTTTCATCGGGCGCCGTTGTAGCTGGGTTACTCGGTCAGTTTTTAGGCAATTGAACTATGCTTATTGCTAAGCAATAATTGAACTGCACTATTACTATAGGTTAGTAGGTCTTGGCATTAGATGCCAACAGAAGGTATGCTACAAGGATGGGCAGGACGCACATTTAAAGAATTTCAAGCAGATCAACTTCCAGGCGGGATTCGTAAGATGATGGGACGAATACGGGGACGTTACCACGCTAAAGATATGAAGCAGTATAGGTTCCGACTACAAGCTTAGTTGGGATCGACCTTTTGGTGTATGGATCCAAAGCTCGATCTTTGGAGGGGGGCATTTTTGTAGCGCTTGTAGCCCCATTGTGCGACTGAGGTGGTGGCGCCCTTTTTAGTTGTCTGGGGGAAGTGGCATGTGGGGCTGGAGGAATGAGGAAAGAGAGTAACAGCTGCAGAGGTCTCCACAGCTACTACTCTGCGATTGCTAGATGCTTGGATTAATCCTTGATCAGCAGTGAACGTGGAGCGGGTGTACAGCTCGGCCTCCTCGAAAACCATTTTTTTTTCTTAAGGCCGCAGCTCCTAAAATTGGTCTGAAAGTTAAGCCCAGCCTATACTCAAACAAAGCAAGTTTAAGTGAATATAGTGAAGGGCTAAAGCTTAACGTGCATAGAGGAGAGAGAAAGTATTGGGGGTAAGTGCGGAACATTTGGTCCTTACCGGTGACATTTAATGGAGGGTCTTTGTATAGGGAGATCCCTCGGGGAGTCCTAGTTGCTCGGGATCCTCACTAAGGGCGAATCCCAGCCGGCAAGGTGTGGCTAGGGAGAGCGGCGTTCCGCCACCAAAAGGCACCGTTGGAACGAAGCTGCTAGGAAAGAATAAATGAAAAGAAAGCAAACGAACAACGGCTCCCGCCAAATGAACGGAAAATGAGGAAATTCGATCACGAAGAGAATCATTTACGAACCGATTAATAACAAGATTATCTTTGTCTCCATTTCGTTAGTCCAATAATGTATTTAATCCTATGTTAAGTTATTTTCTAAGTAGCATAATTTTTATCATTATTTGCGAACTGTACGAGCCTGGGATTGTTAGGTTTTTAGGAATGAAAATAATATTAAGGCCAGTTAAAATTACCGCTATGGACCAAAGGGACCCTATATAGATTTCCATAATCCTTGTTTTTGCAACTACCGAGTCGAACCGTTTCAAAGGTGAGTCCCCAGCCCCGAATCAAAGGTGAGTGGACCCATTAAAAAATAGAAGAGAAAAAAAGTCCCTTAAAGTGAGACATTATAATTGGGTGCGGTTTTATAAATATTTTTGAATTTGATCAGAGCCTAACGCTAGTTAAAAATTACTTTTATTAAATTTCTCTTATTTAAATACGCTCCCTAAATTATACTGAAGAGAGGAATTTTTGTAGATCGGAAAGGAATTCTTAGAAATAAAATGAAATGTCTTGTGTCAATTAATAGAAATTTTAAGCAAAAGCTTAATTGAAAAAAATATGGAGTAGACAGTTGCCTTACATAAATTTTATTATACTTGAATATATTTTTCGACTCTTGCGTGCCGAGGAAGTTTTCCTCCGCTTTAACAAGGACGTTTTGGTAGACAATTAAATTTAAAGAACATCAAGAATAGACTCTTAGATAAATATAAAATAACTGGCTTTTCAATTATAGGAGTTATTTGCCGCTGATTTATAATCGGATCTTCTGAAGAATGAGCCCGGGTATTCGCCAGGCCCGATGGAATACCAGGCTGTATTCTGAAGAACTGCGCCAAGGCACAGTGCAAGCCTCTTCTAAAACTCTTTAATCTATCTCTAGAAACTTCGTTCTTTCCCCTCATGTGGAAAGAATCATACATTATTCCTCTGCATAAAAAATGAAACAAATCTGACGCTGCCAATTAAAGAGGCATTTCTAAATTGTCAACAATTCCAAAGCTTTTTGAAAAACTAATCCACATATGCAACACCTTTGAAGTTAAAAAAATTCACCGTGCAAGCATGGTCTTCATGAAGCGCCGCTCCACCACTACCAACTTAGTGGAGCCAACATCTTTGGTCCCATGGATGGGTTCCGGAATGTCTTATAAACAGAAGTCATTTACACTGTTCTCAGTGTAAAGCATTTGACTCTATTAACCATTCGCTTCTTATAAGTAAAACTCTGTTTCTATATAAGGTTATCAATTGTAATGTAGGCAGCCAGCATCTACCCACATGTTTAAAATTTAACGTTCCTAGTAGTATAACTAAAAACGTTCTTCATTAGTCATTTTAGTTCGACATAAGCCTAACACGATCCATTTAAAGTGTTAATCTTGTCGCTTTGCTCTACGTATAACCTTAAATATTGTATTCTTAATCAATCATGCAATTTAATTGATCATGATCCATGATTCATGGATGATTTGTTTTTGGAAATGCCCAGATAGAACAATTTTTTTTGTATATGTAAATGATAAATAAATGAAAAATTGAAAGTTTAGTGTAAGTTAGCATAGGGCGGAGCGGGAGCGCAAGAAAAGCTCAGTTGCGATCTCTTGTGAATTCGCCCCGCTTCGCCGCAAGAGATAAACTAGGCTTAAGTTTATTATGAAATATATTCTAAATTATAACGTGAAGACGAGTTTTTTATCGCATTTTTTATCGTAGTTCGTGAAACTACGAAATTTCGTGAAATTTAGTAATATATTCAGCCACCTTTTTCATGTTTTTCGTAATAAATTTGACATAAAACAATCTTATTAATCAATTTGGCGCCCCGGGTGGACAGTTATTAAATACACAATTATTAAATACACAAAACAAAAACAAGTGACAGTGACACAAAATATACAGGCTGCGCCATCTCGAGCGTTTGAAAATAGTAAATACTTTTGGAAAGAAAACAAAATTTCATGGAAAATGTTTAATGTTTTTTTAGATATATCCTTTAAAAATCATTCGAGTTAGTTTTTGAGCACAATATCGACTATGTGACTACCTCTGTTCTTGATGGCAAAAAGTGTCCTTTTTTGAGCATTTTCCATGACTCACGAATATCGGCCGATATATTGGCCATTTCGTTGCGAATACTATCCATGAGCTCTGTGATGGTCTTGGGCTTTCTTATGCATACTTTCCATTTGTGGGGCTATCTAGCTCTACAAACAGAAATTCGGCGGGGTCAAATCCGGCGAACGCGCCGGCCAGTCGATATCGCCTCTTTGCGACACAACGCATTCAGGACATTTTCGCTGCAAAAACTCCATGGTTTCGTTTGCTGTGTGACATGAGGATCCGTCCTGCTGAAACCAGAAGTTTTCTACCCTTTTGACGCAGCCCTTTCGGGCACACAATGTGCGCCAGCATCCGCCGATATCGCTTGCCGTCGACAGCTTAGCCATTTTTGAAGAAGTAAGGGCCGATAATGAAGGATGGTTAAGGCACAAATACCCGTCCAAACTGTCACTCTCTTGTCGTGTAATGGTTCCTCATGAATGATGTTAGGATTCTCAGTGCCCCAGATGCGGTAGTTCTGTTTATTGACGCCACCAGGAAGGGTGAAATGTGCTTCGTCTGTCATCAAAATTTCATCTAAAAAATTCGTTGTGTGGCCCACTGTTCGCCACAGAACCGTGTTCAAAAAAATTGTCTGAAGGCGCTTTTTTGCCTCTGAACTTTCGTCGATACGCACGCTGCGTTTTCACTATTGAAGGCCCATTTTCGATAAACATAGTCACCACTTCGATACTTTCTTTTGGTGTTAAGTAATTCATGGTTCAAATTTTACTAAATTGACTTTTTTAAAACGTACCTACATAAGCCAATCGCTTCACAAACGTCAAAGCTACTCAGTGTTTCTTTAAAGAAGCTCGAGATGGCGCACCCTGTATACATATAAATAAATAAAAGAGTTGCTCGCGACGGTTGTGTGTGGAACTTTAAACAAACAAAAAAAGAGAAGAAAAACAATTTAAAATCCGCGTCGCGAAACAACACTTTTATTCATCTGGAAACTAGCTGCAACTGGAAGGATTCAGCATCCCCAGGCCCGGAACCTGCCTCGAGTGTATAAGGAAAGTAGCGTAAGGGCTAAAGATCCGAACTTAACGGACGCGAACGCAGAACCGCAGGTATTTGTGTAAAAAATTGAAAGTCGAGAAAAGACAAATTAAAATCCGTCTTGTGCTGGAATTTTGCACCCTCCTTTCAATTCTTAGTGCATACGTTCATTAATAATAGTCGAGCTAAAGTAAATAATAAAGTTTACACAAATTTCATTATAAATATATGCCAACATAAATGAACTGGCTGTGGACAAAATTAAAAACATATATATATTATTCTACAATCCCTGTCGCCCCCAATCCCTGGTTCTTGGTATTTTGCCAAATAATAGTTAAAGTGCAACCAAAAAATTGTTTTATATATTACAGATAAAAATTAATGAGCATAAATTATTTGGTGTACATATAAATACATGCAGCGGTAAACTTATAGTTTTCGCTTCCCACCGTTATCGCTGTTTTATGTATGTATATATGTACGTATTTGCATTTCTTGGCGCATTTTATTTAATGGAACTCCAAGTGACGCGCTACCCTAAACTTGGTTGGGTAGCTATTTTTTGGATACTCAGTGCCTCGACTATCAAATTATTCGACTATCAATTTGTTAATTAATTATTTACGTTTTCGATTTTTTAAATTAATAAATTGTTTTTCATTATATTTAAATACAATTTTATATTAATTTGCCGTATTACTTTAAAATAAAAATTGTATAATAAAAGTAATATTCATAAATTAAATAATTATTTCAGTTTTCGCCTTTATCGAAATTAAAACTAAAATTTATTTAAATTTGAAGCCTTAGGAACTATTAAGGCATTCCAGGTCACGCAGAGTAATTATGACAAAGCTATCGCCAGTCTAAAAGAGTCTATGATAACGAATGTCTCATCTTTGCGAACCAAATAATTCAATTGTTCCGCCGTCCGAAAATTTCCCAGCCGTCTTCATCGTCGTTGAGGGGTCTCATCGACACTGTGTCATCAATTTATGGATCATTATTATCCAAAGGAGATGATACTAAAGATCCAAGGTTTAAGTTTGTTAAATCAGTCTCCCTCTGTTTACATTTTCTGCTAAAAGGTCACAAGGTAGCGAAGTGCAAATCGACTAAATGTCAAATCTATGCAAGATCGCACCATAAACTTCTGCACAGATTTACAGTGACTGAAATTAACTTAGCGTTACCACCACCCAAATCCTCCTCCAGTGTTAACAAATATCCCTTCTACTTCCCTACGATCAAGAAAGGGTGTTGTTAGGGACATCGATCGTAAGCGTTCGAAAAAAAAAAAAACCAGCACATATTGGCCCGAGAATTACTTGACTCAGGGTAACAAATGAATTTCATGACTGAATATGTTGCTCAACGCTTACAGATTCGTATGGAGGAATCGTGCATCAAAATGCTTGGAATTGGTCAAGCTAACTCACATGTAAAGAAAACGATACACACCGTGGTGAAGTCGAGAATCAATGGTAGTGAGTTTCCGTCCGACTTTTGGGTTTTGAAAACAATTTCAGGCTATCACCCTGACCAGTCTGTGAACGTGAAAGATTGGACCCTACCAAAGAACTTACCATTAGCAGACCCATATTTTAATAAACCTCAGCGGATAGATATGCTAATTGGAGCTGAGTCATTTTTCAAACTTTTGTCCGTTGGTCAAATAAAACAAGGGCCGAACCATCCCATACTTCAAAAAACTCTCCTTGGGTGGACAGCTGGTCTCTCGTCTAAATTTCCAAGAAGAACTACTAGAGTCAATAGACAACAATTTGAAACAATTCTGGTCGTTGGAAGAAGTGCCATCTTCTAAAAAGATGTTGTCGCCAGAATATGAGTTGTATGAGGAACATTATCGGAAGACTACTACAATACTGCCTTCAGATCGATTCCATTCCAAGTCAGACATCCATTTAAGTCGGATCCAAGCGTTTTGGGCAACTCATTCGAGATAGCCTAACGCCGTTTTCTGTCGCTCGAGACCGGACTATCTTGAGATCCAAACTTAAAGATAACTTATTTGGAATTTATGGAAGAATAAGAATCCCAAGGTCATATGTCCCCTGCAAGCAATGATGTTCTTGCTACTCCACACTACTTGATACCCCACCAATTTTCTTACGACCTCAAAGTACAACGACCAAACTACGAGTCGTTTTTGATGCGTCCTGAAAGACATCCACACAGGCCCTTTTTTGGTTTTAGCCCTCTTATGACTTTTTCGGTTTCGTTCGGCCGGAATGAAGATGCAGTTGGCTGAGGGGTAGCCTCTGGCTGAATTACTGGCAGGAGGAATGAATTTGAGGCAGTGTTTGGCTGGAAGACACTTTGGAGATGTTTAGCGAATGTTTCAGCTCGGTCTTCGTCGCTGCGAGCCCAGCATCCCGAGGAGTTTCTTATCGGGGTGGTCGTTACAATTGGGGCAATTGAGCTAAGATTTGGGTGGGCTCTCCACAGGGGATACTTTGTGCTTGTTGGCGAAAGATTCTGGATGTACCTCAGCTGTGCGTTTTCTTTCTGTTGGTGAAGAGCCTGGTCGAGTGATCGGGTTGCTTCATTAAGGCGTTGCTGCATATCTGCTGATATGCCAATCACGACGCGTGCGCCTCTTTTCTCGCACGAGCTGTTCTATTTGCTGATTGGATTTGTAGTATTTGTTTCGGTCTACTGCCTTCCCTTGAGAGGTAGAGATTTTAGCTGCCGCAACGAGTACTTCTTCCAGGGCGCTCGTAGTATAGTCGATGGCCGATTCCATGTTCAGCTCCGGGGCGAGTTCTATGGTGCACTCAAGTACTTTTAGTATTAAAGCCAGTTCGTTTTTGGCGACGTCAGGCTGAAGGGGTGTTCGGTTATTTCTGGGCTTTGAAGAAGCGTTACAAGCACAGGCGAGTGGTCTGATGATAAGTCTGAGACTGCTTTGGCACTTATTAGATTGCAAGGTATGTTTTTTGTCACCGCAAAATCTATAAGGTCTGGGAGCTTGCGTGGGTCGGTTGGCCAGTATGTGGGACTTCCAGGGGAAACATAGTCCAGTTTATTTCTCACATTAATAATTGCATTGCTTTCCTTTGGGAGTCACTAGACGTGATCCCCAGTGCGTATGTTTGGAGTTGTAGTCTCCTGCGGCAATAAAACGATATCCAAGTGAATTGTAGAAAACCATAAATTTTCCTTCCGAGATTGAGAATCGAGGAGGGCAGTAAACGGCAGCGATTGAAAGGCTTCCGTTACTTGACTGAATTTGTATAGATGTGGCCTGCAAGTAGTTTGTTGCATACCTTGTTTGAATATGGTGTTTAATGCGTTTAGATTAGAACTCCAGTTCCGCCGTGGGCTTTCCCATCTGGATGATCTGTGCGGTAGATTGAGTAGCCTCTTATTAGGAAGTTGTATTTGCTTGTAAGATGCGTTTCCGCCAGTAGCATAACGTCAATATGGTTTTCGGTCAGGAATTGTGACAATTCTAGTTTATGCCGTGAGACACCATTGGCGTTCCACATTGATATTCGTAAAGTCAGCATTGATTATTTGGACTGTTGTGCTACGAGCAGCTGTATTACCATGTTCTGGTTTTGAACAAGTGTTTGCATGGTCGTTTTCATGAATGGCATCAGCTCCATCATACTTTGTTGGAGGGTAAGCATCATAGATTCCGTTTTGCTATGTGGCTGTTCTGGGGCCTGTTGAGCGCTTTGTGAGTTAGGCTGAATTTGACCTTGCGTTTATATGGCTCTTCAACAGTGATTCTCCGATGCAAAAGATATTGCAGCTTGTAGATTGGGTGGACTTCGTTCTTCTTCAGCGACTTGCTTTCTGGCTCGCGCTCGACCTTGAAGAGGGGTTGTGGCTTTTTATCTTTATTTATAATGTAAATAACATTCTAGGCGGCGAAGCCCCTTTCTATAAGGGCGGTTTTTATTTCCGCGGCGGTAACATCGGGTTCTATTCCTTTTACTACCACTTGTAGGCCCTTGCTGCTTTTCAGCTGGTACGTGTAATAGTTTTTCTGAGCATTGTCCAGATATTTTGACACGATTCGGAAGTGCTCTTCAGTCTTGGTTTGCACCTTTGATTCATGGATGTTCCCTTTGATAAGCAGGACAACATGGAAGTTGTGACCGTTCCCGATCAACGCCGCAATTCGGTTGACCAGGGCACTCGAGCTTTTCTCCCTCATATAGATTGGAGGGGGCTTAGGTTTTTTTGCGGTGTCTTGGGCTTGTTGGGTTTCCTCAACCTCCGCCCGTAGGGCAAATCTGTTACTAATGGATATGCCTGGTTCTTCGTCGATCTTCTGGACACGGTTAATTTTTGTTTTATTGCCTGCCGGATTACTCTTCGGGCTAAGCTTGCGCTTAATTTGGATGTAGCGAACCATTCCAGTCTGTGTGGCTGGGGCCGCTTTGGCGCTTTCCGAAGTTGTTGTTTTTGTACTCGCTGTAGTCGTTGATGTCGCGGTATTTTGAGTTGCAGTGGTTGTCGCGGTGGTTGCAGAAATTGTAGCACTGCTTGTTGTTGGTGCGAAATTTGTTTCCGCCATTGGAGGGGGGTTTTACACTGTGAACTCCATGACTCGGGAGTCGGAGTGAGCAGAGCGGGTGAGCGAGACCGTGCCCTTTGGCTTTCAGCGGTCAGTAGAGCCATGATGCTTTTAATCGTCGATTTTTCGATGTTGAAAAATAAGAGTAGAAGCCGTTTCTTTGGTTCACTGAGCATCTACGCTCGTTCTTTTGATCGTTGCTCAATGAGCTCATTGCGTGCACTGAGTTCTATACTTGGCTTTTAAATAATAGTCAAATTTGAAATTTAAATTCAACGCGCCAAAGTTCACAGCTAATTTAGGCACAAATGTGCTGATAACGCATGGCCACACTGCACTCAGCTGTTCCCATGCGTTCCCAGACTGTCACATGATGTTTCGTTTGTTTTGGTTCTTGTATAAGTTTGTGTGTGTATAGATAACCGCACCACGCATGCGGTTGCGCAAGCGCGTTTGGCGTGTGTGTGTGTGGGGTAATAATGCACTTTTTGCTTGCTAGCAAATTATATTAATTTCTTGTGTTATTTATTTTATGTAAATGTTGTTTCACGTTAGATTCAGCACTGCCTTACGGCAGCGAGATAGTTTAACGCGAGTGGTTGCTGATCGATCCGTTTATTTCTCACAACTGGGGAGCACTTTCGAAACGCGTCCGGAAAGTGGAAAGGTGAAAGTGGGATATTTTATTTTCCTCAGAGTCAGGTTCGAAGTTTAATTTAGTTGGGCGTCAATTATTAGTTTTATGTGGTCCCTCGCCGCCGTCGATGACGTCACAGATGGGCCGGGTAACTATCACGGCTGGTAGCTACGGGGGAGTCGGGTGGTCGCCTCGACTTCCATCCTTCTTATCGAAGTGTATCCCCGAGAACTATCCCGTTGTTATGGCCCTTAAAGCACAATAACCAATTTGTTAAATAATAGTTATTAACGGCAAGGCCGGAGTTCGTTTCAGCGAACTTCGCTTTATTAAATGTAAGATCGAACAATAATATTTCTGTCTCTACATATGTATTCATTTCTCATTTTTCTTTATTCTGAATGTTGTATGTGGCAAAAAAAAGGATGGCACAGTGAGTAATCTGTGAATTGAAATAAAAATGCACACTACTTAAGAAATTGAATTGTCGTAGTCGTCGCTCAGAGCCACAAAAATATTTTAAATATGATTGAAAAAGAGGACTCGATACAAAGGACTACCGGTTGAGAAAAATTAAAATATACTTTGCTAGGCAGTGATGCGCTGCCAAAAAAGTAAAATTGCATTAACTTGAAGAACCCCGGGACCTTTGCAAACTATACTGTGGGCTGGGTCTATACTTAAATCGAAAAATTTCTATCGAAAATAAGGTCATTGAGATTTTTCAATGACAACACGAAATTATGTGGATAACGTGTATAATCGTTATTTTGCTTTCAGATAAAATGGAGAGCAAAACAGAAACGTCCAATTTATGGTGCGTATGCAATGACATGAGAGGCGAGAGTGAGAGCCCGCCAGTTAAGATGTAACTCATTCTGCATGCATACAACCACAATATGGGACAGAAAAGCTTGGCAAGGTACGGCGAGTAAGTATTCAATAATAAAAGTAAATTATAAGTTGGCTTTTACTTATTCAGATAAATAAATTTGTAACGCTACCAGCTTTTTGGTAGCGGCCGAATTAAACACACGATTTTTGATCCAATTTCAATTTTATTTCCGGGGTTCAATTTAACTCCAAACAAGCCGCTCCAATCAAATGCCGAAAACCAAGTGCAATAAGAGCTTGCGCAGAAGCTCTACATAAGCTCCCAAAGTGCATTCGCTACAAAAGAACAACAAAGCGCATGCGAAGCTGGGAGAATCAAAGAATACAGAACTACTGATAACGGCAATTAGCGGACCACTGCGGCTAGTTACACCGAGAGAAACTATTTAGCGATAATTATAATAATTGATGCTGGCACAAGTCCCAACAAAATTATATAATGTTAAAAAATGAATGTTACGGACATGTTAAATAAATATTACCATTATTTTCTGCCATTAATATTAAATAAATCTTAATACGCTGTATTCATTGATTCCTGGTTAATTTTGATCTGTTCAAAAATATAAATGAGCTTAAACCTGCGAGGCTGCGCCAGCTGAGGCTCGTGCAGTAGCGCCGTCGCAGTTATTAATTTATATTTATTTGGCTTATATATATTTTGTAAATATTGGTATGAGTCAGGAGAAGTGTTTTGCATACATTTCGGGAGCGGTTGATATGCACGGGAGACATGCTTACTTGGAAACGGCCGTGTTCAGAAAGTGCGGTAAAGGAGAAACGCCGTGGAATGCAACGGTCCATGGAGTAGCAATGCCACCGGGCGTGCAATAGCAGAGCAAGAAAGGAAAGGAGGTGCGGAGTGGGGCGATCCCTGGAATTGATCCGGAGCCTGGCGTAGCAACACCAAAAATTCAGGGTCAAGGAGGATCGAGAGGGGTAGGAAGGGATGAGGAACTCCCCAACGGGAATGTTTCGTGTTGCTGGAAAAAAAGTATAAACAGCGGAAACCGAATCAAGGAGGATTAACGGGCGCCTGTGGCGCTGCTTATGGAGAACCACTGAGCGATTCGAGACCGACTCTTTTAGGGAAGCTTGTAGTGTTGAGTTGGAGGACCGCCTTTGGAGAGTCCGACAATCAAGCAGGAATGATTCTTTAAAATAACTAAGAGTGGTAGGTTGAATGACTCCCGTGGGTTAGTCCGAAGTGCGAGAATAAAAACGAGTGCGAAAGTATTCGTGATCTATGGCACAAGGACCCTCCGTGGGTAAGTCCGGCAGCCTTAGAGTCGAGGGCGAATATAGAAGCAAATGCGACAGGATCCGTGTCCCGTGGCGCAACTCTTCAGTTGGGGACTACCCCAGGGTAGTCGGGTTGGGTAATTTCCAAGACACAACAGGTACAACAATGCGTCAATCAGCGCCCCTTTGGAACCATGTTCCGCCGGATACCGAATGGAAGTCAATCTGTTCAGGTCATGACTTAATCCTCGGTTAAGGATGGATGTCTATCTAAACCTCTTCCGATCTGTGGGATCACAGCACCCGGTTGTATAACGCAACTCCACGTCAATCCCAAAGACTCTACCCGCATTTGGGTGTTAAACCACAACCGTGGGCGCTGGCTTCCGTGGTACCAGAAATTATCACAGCCTCCAGTCAGGCGCCGTATGAGAGGGACACTATCGATTTTGACTCCAGAACAGTCACGGGTTGGTGGCCCCGGATAGAAGTGCATAGCTGCCTGGAATAGATTATGAAGTGGCCGAGGCCAAATCATAAAGTGTTACAGTCTTATCCACCATGTTCATGGACATGGCTTTTTCACTGCTCGGAGGCAAGGACTATTCCTTCCTCTTCCGCAAGCCGCGGCAATCACTGCTGGTCAGTGACCAGACCGCTCGAAGGCGGCCAGCTATGTTCCCAACAACCCTTAAGGGCTGGTGACACGGCGGATAAGAAAGCACCATCACCGTGTATCCTCATCACCCGTGGTACCAGAAAAGTCCTTTGGTCAGGTTCGTGCAACTCAACGAAGCACTCCCAGTTTTAGCTAACATGAAGCTCGGGGACTGGTCACCCCGGCGGCGGGCGAAAACCCGGCGAACCTTTCCAAACACCTATTCACTCGATCTTGATTCACACAACATTCACCCCTAACACATCCCGGCATCTACAAATGAACGCATTCGTCGACGACTGAATACGGCTTTCGCAAGCACATTCAACCTATCAACCCTATCACTCGTGGAGAGCACTTGGCCAAAGTTAAAGTCCCCCTCAGCCTGAACCACCCTCAATCCCCCAAGATCTCGAAGATCATCAACCCCAGCACATGAGTTCGAACAGGTTTTCGTTAGCCGAACCGACTGCCAGGCATGAAGACAGCATATCCTGCCGGGCGTATGCCTTGAAGGTGTGTCTATTGGCGACCAATGCGGAACGGCGCCTGGTGAACGGCGGGATGATAAGCGTTGACGGTGGAGCCGACCATAAAAAGCCGGAGGAGCAGCAAGGATCCGGCGGAGGAGCAGACTTCGGTGAGATCAATAGTTGAAATCGGTACCATACATTGTACAGAATCAAGGCCTTTAAATAAAGGAAGCATAAGTGAAAGAAACCTTTGTACTTACTTAAAACTGAACGGTACATAACCAAAACTTTATACACATCATTGGTCCGCCCGATTCTTGAGTATGGATCGTGTTGTCAAAAGAATTAAATATTAAATCAAAATAAAAAACTGAGACACAAAAATACATAATTAAGAAAGCATCATTGGTCCGCCCGATTCTTGAGTATGGATCGTGTTGTCAAAAGAATTAAATATTAAATCAAAATAAAAAACTGAGACACAAAAATACATAATTAAGAAAGCATGAGGTCATAGCCTATATGCAGAGCAATAACTTAAAGAACCAAACACTACACCAAAAATAAAACTGAAACGAAATCAAGAACTGCAGACATGCAATCGACAAAATATTGTAACACGATCCACACTTATGAATTGTTAATTTATCATTTTTACGTTTTGCTTTATTTCCATTAATTAGTAAATTCCATCTACCAATTTACCGTCGCGGATCTCCGCTCGGGTGGACCATTCCTTCTCCGCAACTCGTGGGACTATACATGGTGAATTTCAATAAAACAACAAATAAGATGTCGGGATCTATCAAAAAACCCACTTTACAGGCATTGACGAGCTTTACAGGCCCACCCGTCCGGCCAACCAAGCTAGGAAGGGTCCGGGTGGACCCCAACCCAAACTGGGGGTGGCCAACAACAAGCTACCCACTACCGCCACCATGGCGGCATCTCCCGGTCCAAGTGCCATGATGCCTACCCTACCGGTGCGGGACAGGGCAGTGAACCTGCGGCGTCTAGCAAACTTGGCCAGAATACATTATGGTATGCCGAGAAAAAAGCTGCAGGGCAGATTCTGGGCAGCCACGGAAGGGCCAAATCAGCCAAGACTTCCGCAGAGTGGCTCAAAAAGGTGGAATGAGCTAAAGATGTCCTTCCAGAAAATGGCAAGATCCTCAGCTCCGAAGCAGGAGCCAAAACCACATCCCAAAAGGGAGCGATTCCAGGATGTGCTGGGAGGACCCACGGCAAAGCGCCTGCGCGCACAGCCAAGACGGTCCTTCGAAGAGATTGCAAAAAGCCACAACCTGCTCGGGGTTATCGATAGGGGAAACCCCGACGGCAAAGTCCCTAGAGATAAGTGGAGATGGGTAGAAGCAGCCCTGGCAGCAAAATTCTTTAAGCTCCTGGCAAAGGAACCAGGCCCCCCTTCTGTCTGCAAAAACGTGGGGTGGTTCCAAGGCAGAGTGAAAGTCATAGCCTGAGACGATGAAAAATACGTGGAGCTCTACAAAGCGGCGGTAGACCACATCTACGAGGGCGCCAACCTCGTTGCGCTAAGCAAGGGTCTGCATCCCGGTCTCTTTAAAGGAGCCCAGCCAGATCCTAATCTTGAGATCCCATGTTGCAAAGATGCAACCCACATCTTCCCACGACGGACCACTTGTTAAGTGGCGAATGAAGAGGAAATGGAAGGACCAACCAACCAGGCGGACCTTATCATCAACAAGGAGAGTTTAGAGGCTGCTCATGGGGAGCTAAATTTCGGTTTTAGCTCCGTGTCCGTAAAGGTCCATTATTCAGACTCGGCCTCGGAGATAGAGGCATGTGATGTACATCTCTAGCGACACTGCTAGACACTCACTTTCCAGGTTGCACCCCAGAAGCGGACGCTTCGCCCAATACAAGTGTTCCTCCGACAAACTTCGAACTGGATATTGACCAGAAAACGATACACAATTCACAGTTTCAAGCCTTAAGATCTGGTTCACCTAAGATGACCAGATCGGCCGGCCCCGACGATATAATACCTGCACAAATCCAACAAGCAGGAGACATTGCCGAAAACTGGCTCTCAAATATCTTTAACAGATCACTCACACTAGGCAAAGTTCCACAATAGTGGAACTCAAATCGCGTATCGTCTTCATACCCAAGGCGGGCAACCCATAACATACGACCCCAAAAGATTTTAGACCAATCAGCTTTTCATCCTTCCTGCTAAAGACGCTAGAAAGAGCCATAGAGCCATTTGAGAACCTAAGATCCACACTTAGCCCCCCACACAATCTCTAACGCACAACATGCCTAAAAAAGGGAAAATCCACTGAGACTGCCATCCACGCGCTCATTTTCAAATTAGAAAAAACAATCTTTCAGAAGAAATTCGCCCTAGTAGCCGTTCTGGATATAGAAGGGGCCTTCAATAACGTTCTCCCTAACACCATAACCAGCATCCTGGCAACTCTTGGGGTAGATGACCACCTAATGGGGCTCATTGATCATCTGTTAACATGGAGAAAAGTGACAGTACAGGCACATCTTCTCTAAGAAGGGCCGTCAGCAGAGGCACGCCACAAGGAGGAGTCCTCTCCTCCTATGGAACATAGCTGTCAACTCGATTCTATGTAGGATGGAAGTGGGAGACTGCACGATAGTGGAATATGCGAATGACGTCGCAATACTGTTCACAGGCAAATACCCACATACGGTCTGTGATCTCATGAGCGCGAAATTTCAAACCCAAGCTGAATGGACATGGCCTGGGTGTAAATGCGCAGAAAACAGAATTAGTTTTTTTTAGCAGGAAATAAAAAATCCCCTTTTTCCCGCCCCTCATCCCCCGAAGACTTAACAACCATAGGCTCTCATTTAGCAACAGTGCCAGATACCTAGGGGTAATATTGGAAAGGAAGCTAAACTGGAACTCTAACATAGAACAAAAATCAAAAAGGCCGCTGTATCCCTATTTATCTGCAAAAAAGCCAAAGGACTCAAGTAGGGCACTTGATATATTGTAAGCTGGATCTACAACGCCATAGACAGACCCATACTTTGGAGTACTGGTATGGTGGCCAACCCTCAAAAAGAAGAACGCCATTAAGAAGCTGGAAAAATCCAGCGAGGAGCAGCACTGTTCATCAGTGGTGCATAACGATCCACCCAAAACGAAGCCCTAAATACCATACTTAGCTAGTACTCAGGACTAGCTGGAATATAGCAAGCGAAGGTAGCAACAAAATGCCATACTTAGGTAGTATCCAGGACTAGCTGGAATAGAGCAAGCGAAAGTAGCGGCAATCAGGCAAAACGAAACCAACCAACCCCTTTAATACGGGCCAGTTCACCATTCTACTAATCGACCCACTTATCCAAAACAGTACAGATTACTGCACTTGCAGGGAGTATCCACAAACACCCTTCCGGACCCTCATTCCTAATAGAGAGAAATAGAGAGGAGACCCCAGGGCCAGAGCATGCTCTCAGCTTCTACACCGATGGCTTCAAATTGAATAGAATAGGAGGAGGTCAGAGCCTCTTTTAGACTACCCAATCACTTCAGCGCCTTCCAGACCGAGGTGATAGCAATAAAGGAAGCACTAAAATACCTAACCATACACAACTTCACACTAAGAGAGGTCAACATATACAGTGACTGCCAAGCGGCTATAAAATCGATCAGCTCGATCACCAGCAACTCAAAAACAGTCTCAGACTGCAGATCATCTCTCGACGAGATGGAAACCCATATGACATAAGCCTCATCTTGTTCCCAGGTCACAGGGCAACTGCTTAGCTGACGAACTGGCTCGCATAGGCACTACCACGCCGCTCCAGGGTAAATACGAGGGTACCAATAGCCTCATACAAACTTCAACTCAGGGAGGCCAATAAGAGAAAAAACCAGCTATGCTGGGACTCCGTCGCTACTGCTTGGCCCGACAACTCTGGTCCATAATCTCAAAGAAAACAACATCCCAATTATTTAGGATGGACAGAAACCGCATCGGCACGGCTATAAGAGTCATCACGAGCACTGGCTAGTGAGAACACATGCTAGGCGAATGAATTTACTCCACAAGGACAACTATCGAAACTGCGAAGACGAAGAAGAGGAAGAAACCGTTGAGCATCTTCTATGTTACTGCCCACCCCGGCAGTTTCCCAGACTTAAACACCTAGGTGATACGTTCCCCACCGACATCTCAAAGATGTCAGAGATGGATCCGAACAGGATAAAAAAATTTACCAAAGTCTCAGGGTGGAGAAACTGCTAGATCACAAGTCCTTTCTGCGAACAAGGGGAATTTGATCCGGCCTACGCTATCACAAGAGACCGAATACGGTCTAAGTGTGTTGGCTGCCTCTACAGGAGGACTAACTTATACATACATACATAGGGTATACATATATAGTTTGAAGTAGTTTGTTGCCGGGCGGGCGGAGCCGATGTTGATATACCCTTGCAGATATGTGGCAGCTTATATTATTAGATATATATCGGATCTTATACAGTTAACCAATTAACCAATGACATTTGGCAGATCGAATTAGTTTGCCCAATGTAGAACCCATATAAAGTCCCTGCCTTCTAACTTTAAAAACAAAAAAGTTATGGCATTTCCGATCAATCAATTATATGGCAGCTATAGGATATAGTTGACCGATCCCGGCCTTTCCGACTTATATACTGCCTGCAAAGAAAAGAAGGATGTGTGCAAAGTTTGAAGTCGATAGCTTTAAAACTGAGAGACTAGTTTGCGTAGAAACAGACAGACGGACCGACGAACAGACGAACAGACGGACATGCTTATATCGACTCAGGAGGTGATCCTGATCAAGAATATATATACTTTATAGGGTCGGAGATGTCTCCTTCACTGCGTTGTTGCACACTTTTGACACTTTTGTGTGTTGCGTTTTCTTTCATGTCGGTAAAAATCAGTAACAATTACAGTAACAAATTAGTAAGATCAGTAGAAAGATAATCAGTAAGAAATAGATAAGCGCTTAGCTTAGCGCCTAGCTTGGCCATGGCTTGATTTTTTTGAGACTTCTTTTTGTGCGTTGTTCGCTCGCTTGCATTTGGTCTTGATAGCGATTGTATGAGTGGTTCAGAGTCTGAAGACTTGGTTGTTCTGCTAAGTAACCTCGATATATCCGAGGAGGCCGCATAGTATAAAGTATAGTACAGAAAAAACAAAGTATGGATCCACTACAACTGCAGGCCATCATAAATGCAGCTGTTTCGGCCGCATTACAAGTGCAGAAACAAGATTTTGAAGAGAAATTGAAGGAAGTCACTAATAGATTTAGCGATACGACAGTATCTGCCCCTGATATTGCAGTATACTTGCCTGTTTCTGTATCCGGAAATGTGTCTTGTGACGAAGGCCTTGATGCGGTTAAATCATTGCCAGAGATTGATGGGATACAGGGAAAATATGTTTCTTGGCGACAGACAGCACTAGCATCATATGAGTTGTTCAGACGGTTTGACGGTAGTTCTAAACATTATCAGGCTGTTCTCATAATCCGTAGCAAGATTAGAGGATCTGCTGATTCTTTCCTTTCATCTTTTAACGCAGTTCTTAATTTGGATGCTATTATAAACATCTTTGACTTTACCTATTCTGACAAGCGTCCATTATACCTGCTCGAGCAAGTGCTTACGACTAGGGACAGATGCCTATCACACAGTTTTATGAGGAGGTTGAGAAGAAGCTGACACTCCTTACAAATAAGACATCTATGACATACATGTACATGTATGAGACTGACCAGGGCCGATGTTTGAATGATAAGTATAGGGGTGATGCCGTACGTGTATTTATTTCCGGGCTGAAGAGAAACTTCTTAAACTGAAGAGAAACTTAAGAGGTGATCTTTGCTGCTCAGCCTAGAGACTTGCCATCAGCCTTGGTAATGGCTCAGGAAATAGAGGCAAACCCCAAGAGGCATGCCTTTGCCACACAGTATGCCAGGTTCGTGGAGGAGAAACATCTTAGGCAGACCCAGAGTCTTCCATTACATAGGTCACCCGATTCCAACCACGAGCAGATACCTAAAAAGGGGTGGAAAAATCCATATTTTACCAGGGATCAAGGTCAAGGGACCGCTGTTGATAATAGACCAGTAGAGAAGATTGACATAGATCCAACATCGTCGAAAATCCATCTATCAACAAACTTCCAGCGCTCTCAGAGTTCTTCCGCGCGGCAGGCATTCGATGCACGACAACAAGTTACACACAAGAGACCGATGACCTCTCAAAGATTGTCTGACTTTAGGCGTCAAAGAATTAATCATTTGTTTGAAGAAAATGAGGGTGGTCAAACCGAGGATTACTATAACCAGATTGCTAATGATGCGGTAGATGGCATAGATGGTGAAGAGGAAACAGACTATGAAAATGATAAAGGGAAGATCCAGTGCATTTTTTAGGGGATCTTCCCTGCTTCCGTTCGTCCAACAAACAGTAGCGGGGGAATCACGAAAGTCTCTAGTAGACACAGGGGCCTCTAAAAGCTATATCAAGAGAGAAATTGGCTGACTTCAATTCCCGATGATTCTCCATTCACTATCAAGTCGCTTCATGCGTTTGAAAAAATAGAACACAAATGCCAGGTTTATCTTTTTGGTGTAGAAAGCCCTTTCTTCTTATTACTCGGACTTGATACTTTTGACGGCATAATTGGCCTTGACCTGTTAGAGCAAGTAGGAGCGACCATTGATCTTGAAAGCAAATGTATTAGATTTAATGTGAGGAGTTGCGCTATCAAAAATGCGCCCAGGTTAACTTTACGAAGGTTTAGGATATTGTGGTGCCTCCAACAGTGCAAAAAAGTTTTCAGCAGGTGATGTCTAAATATTCGGGGACCTTTGCTGACCCAAATAAGAAGTTACCGTTCGACACAAATTTTGTAGCGACTATCCGGATAGAGGATAATAAGCCAGTGTATTCTAAGCTGTTCCCGTTTCCGATGGGTGCTGCCGATTTTGTCAATCTGGGAAGGTCCAAATTTTTCACTACCCTCGACCTTAAGTCCGGATATCATCCAATAGAACTTGCCGAATTGAATTTTAAGCTTGAATTTTTTGAAGTCTAGTATAAGTTAGCATAGGGCAGAGCGGGAGCGCAAGAAAAGCTCACTTGCCTCTCTCGTGAACTCGGCCCGCGTCGCCGCAATAGATAAGCTAGGCTTAAGTTAGTTGATAAATATAATCGAATTTATAAAGTGTAAGCGAGTGCACGCATTTTTTGTTCATGTATCGTAGTGCTTCATAATTCACAGCCACCCTTTTTTGTTTCGGTGAAAAAAGATATATGAGATAAACTAATCTCAGTGAACATTTTGGCGCCGCCGGGTGGACTGTAATATAATATTATTAAATAAAAAAGCAACAATAAAAGTGACAGTGACACAATACATATAAAAACAAGAATGGAAAGCTAACTTCGGGCGGAGCCGAAGTTGATATACCCTTCCAGATATGTGGCAGCTTATATTATTAGATATATATCGGATCTTATATAGTCGGCCGATCCTTATAAAACTCGGCAGATCAAATTAGTTTGCCGAAAGTAGAGTCCATACAAAGTCCCAGTCTTCTAACTAAAAAAAGAACAGAGATATGGCATTTCCGATCAATCAGTTATATGGCAGCTATAGGATATAGTCGGCCGATCCTTATAAAACTCGGCAGATTAAATTAGTTTGCCGAAAGTAGAGTCCATACAAAGTCCCAGTCTTCTAACTTAAAAAACAACAGAGATATGGCATTTCCGATCAATCAGTTCTATGGCAGATATAGGATATAGTCGGCCGATCCTTATGAAATTTGGCAGATCGAATAAGTCTGCTAAAAGAGTCCCATCCTTCTAACTTAAAAAACAACGAAGTTATGGCATTTCCGATCAATCAGTTATATGGCAGCTATAGGATATAGTTGACCGATCCCGGCCGTTCCGATTTATATACTGCTTGCAAAGGAAAGAAGGATGTGTGCAAAGTTTGAAGTCGATAGCTTTAAAACTGAGAGACTAGTTTGCGTAGAAACAGACAGACAGACGGACATGTTTATATCGACTCAGGAGGTGATCCTGATCAAGAATATATATACTTTATAGGGTCGGAGATGTCTCCTTCACAGCGTTGCACACTTTTGACCCAAATTATAATACCCTCTGCAAGGGTATAAAAAAAAGAGTTGCTCGCGACGGTTGTGGTGAATAAAAATAAAAAATAAAAATAAAAAAGAAAAAAGAAAGTGAAGGAGAAACAATTTAAATTCCGCGTCGCGAAACAAAACTTTCATCGCCAACGATAAAATTGAAAGTCGAGAGGAGCAAATTAAAATCCGTCTTGTGCTGGAATATTGCACCCCCCTTTCAATTCTTGGCGCATATGTACGTACATTAAAAATAGTAGAGCTAAAATAAATAATAAAGTATATAAAAGTTATACAAATTTCATTATAAATACATACCTACATACTAACATAAATGTACTGCCCTGTGGACATAATCAAAAAACATATGTATATATATTATTTGCAATCACTGTCACCCCCTACCCCTCGTTCTTGATTATAGAAATTTGCCAAATAAATAAATTAAAGTGCAGCCAAAAATTATTTTATATATTACAGATAAAATAATTTTTTTTTTTCGCGCGGTTCCCTCTGCATACGTACAGCCCACCTCCCGCCCAACCGACCGAGGGTCGCTGCCGCATAACGTACGGCTCGAATCGCGGGGATAGATCCGAGTGAGTATAAAGAGAAGGAGTAGAGTATTACGAGGAGGAGTGTTGCACAGATAAGGCTATTATAAAGGATTTAAGATTGTTAGTAGAGCAAAGTGGCAAGATGTTGTAGAGACCATTGTAGTCCGAACATAATACCCTGAACAGATCGTGTTGGGCATATGTCGAGCTACAATGGCTAAGGAGTAGAGGACGAAAGTTTCTAGTCCTTCTACTAGGAACATTAAACTTTAAGCGTGTTAGTAAATGCTGGCTGTCTACATTTCCATTAATAAGAATAACTAGAAACATGACACCCAGCATCGTTCTACGGTTTGTTAATGATGGTAAGTTTATTAATAAAAGTCTACAATGATAGGATGGAAGGTGAAGACTTGCATCCCAATTAAGTCCCCTAAGTGCGAAGATAAGGAAGTTTTTTTGTACAGATTCTATGTGATCTTGGTGTACTCCGTATTGAGGACTCCAGACACACGATCCATACTCAAGAATCAGACTGACAAGTGAAGTATATAAAGTTTTTGTTAAGTACGGGTCATTGAATTCTTTTGACCATCTTTTAATAAAACCAAGCACACCCATAGCTTTATTAACCATGGTGGATATATGGTCGGTAAACTTAAGTTTCAAATCTAATAGGACACCCAGATCGTTAACCTGAGTTAATCGTTCTAAGGCATTCCCATAGAGAAAGTACGTAGCCTGGTGAGTACTAGATCGATAAAATGACATGAGTTTACATTTCGATCCATTAAGCTTTAGGTTATTTGCTAAACACCAATTTTGAAATTTATCCAAATCGTATTGAAGTCTAGATTGGGCACTAGTGAATCTATACTGAAGACAAAGCTTAACGTCATCAGCGTACATAAGTACAAGTGACTCAGTTAAGGCAAGGGGCCTTACAGATAAGTAGCTCGAAATCCAAATCAGGAGATCAGTTGGGAATCCCAAAAGACTGAGTTTACTTATAAGAAGCGAATGGTTAACAGAGTCAAATGCTTTACTGAAATCAGTGTAATTGACGTTTGTTTGTAAGCCATTCCGGAACCCATCCATGACAAAAGATGTTAGCTCCAATAAGTTGGTGGTGGTGGAGCGGCGCTTCATAAAGCCATGTTGGCACGGGGATATTATTGAACTACATAGGTGTTGCAAATGTGGAGTGATAAGTTTTTCGAAAATCTTTGGAATTGCTGACTATTTAGAAATATATAATTGGCAGCATCGGATTTTTCACCTTTTTTATGGAGAGGAATGATGTAGGATTCCTTCCACATAAGGGGAAATATCGAAGTCTCCAGCGATAGATTAAAGAGTCTAAGGAGCGGTTTGCACAGTGCCTCGGCGCAGTTCTTCAGAACGCATCCTGGTACTCCATCAGGGCCTGGCGAATACACGGGCTTGACCTTAAGAAGATCCGATAACACACCACTTTGATCAAAAGATGGGCAAAATATCTGGTTGGCTGATTGAATCTTATAAGTGTAAGGCTGAATTGGAATGGTGCTATATGAATAAGTTGTTTGAAAAACTTAGCGAAGAGATCGGCCATTGCCAGATCAGTGTTCGCATATGAGTTCTCAAACGTAGGCAGAGGAGGAAAAGATACATGTTTGCGCTTAGTGTTTACAAAGTTATAAAACTGCTTCGGGTCCTGAGTAAACTGAATCCGGCAGCGGTGAATATAACTCCTATAACATTCGGCGTTATGCACGGTGAAATTGGACCGAGCCACTAAGAATCTTGAATAACTAACTGTACAGCCAGATAATCTATGTTTATTTAAAAGTCTATTCATGACGTTCTTTAAATTTTAACAGGTGCTTTGTATACCAAGGCGGATTAGTTGAAGCGGACGGATATTTCCACGGCACGCAAGCGTCGAAGTATTTATTTAGGGTATTATAAAATCTCTGTAAGGCAATGTTTATGTCATCTCATGCCAGTAGATCGGACCAATCAAATTCCAAAAGTAATTTATTTAGTTTTATAAAATCAGCCTTACGGAAGAAACGAACTTTATTATATTTACGACTTGTGTAGACTTAAGGTCAATAAAGGTATTGGTTTCGATTGAAACCTCAAGAGTGGGATGATATGGATCCTTAGGGTTAGAAAGGGGCAAAGTTCTGGAAAGAGTAATTCCATGAGGATCAGAAACGAAACACAAGTCCAACAGCCGACCTAAAGAATTTCTAACATGATTAATTTGCCCGATTGACATGTCGAACATACCCGCAAGGAAGTCGTGGTGCGAGTTAAGCAGTAAGGACGGAGAATTCTCAACATTAGACCACATGAGCTCTGGTATATTGAAATCCCACAGAGCTACCAGCTTGTCGTTGTCGGACAGACGGTCCGAAATAAGACGAATAGCGGACAAATGTTACCAGTATGTAGGCGGTTCCGACGAAGGTGGTATGTAAGAACAGGTAACGTATAAATTTTGACCGGACAAAATGATTTTAATGCAAAGAAATTCTATGTAACCAAACTCTTGTGATTGTACCTCCTCAGAAGCGAAATTGGAGTCTACAGAAATTAAGACTCGTCCTCCCCTTTGCAGTGTTCTATCACGTCTAAAAGTGGTGTATTTTCTTGGAAAAACTTCGGAGCTTAAGATCTCCGGCTTTAACCAAGTTTCTGTAAAGACTATAATGTGAGATGCAAAGGAAGAACTATCATAATAAAGTTTGGGTAGTTTACTACGTAACCCTCTAGTATTCTGATAGGTAAGTGTTAGTGTAGAAATTAGTTTTTTGAAGATGAGGTGGAAGGTTGGTAGTTTCACTCCCACAGGCTTGGTAATTTTTTTCTTCACCGAACTTACAGATAAAAAAAATGTGCATGAATATTTGGTGTACATGCAATAAGATGCAGCATTAATATTTGTTGTATTTACGTATATGCATTTTTTGGGGCATTTTATTTAACGGAACGCCAAGTGACGCGCTACCCTACAACTAGGTTGGGCATATTGTTTTCGGTGTCATTGGCGACCAACTATTTTTTGGATACTCTGTGCCTCGACTATCAAATTATTCGACTATCAGTTAATTAATCAATTTCGATTTTTGGTTAAGTTTAATAAATTATTTTATTATAATAAAAACAAAAAAAAAAGATTTATTAATTTTTTTGTTTTTCACCTTTATCGAAATTAAAATTTATTTAATTTAATTAATTAACAATAATAACACTTTAATTAATATTTGTCTGCGAAAAGGTCACACGGTAGCGAGGTGCAAATCGACTAGGTGTCAAATCTGTGCAAGATCGCACCATAAACTTCTCCACCGATTTACAGTGACTGAAAATAACTCAGCGTTACCACCACCTAGAGAAAATCCTCCTCCAGCGTTAACGAATGATGGCCCTTCTACTTCACATGCTTTGCATGCGTCGTCTTTAGAGAGGGTTTTGTTAGCAACGTCGATCGTAAGCGTTCGATTGGAGATGAGTCATTTTTCAAACTTTTGTCCGTTGGTCAAATAAAGCAAGGGCCGAACCATCCCATACTTAAAAAAACTCTCCTTGGGTGGATAGTATCGGGAAAATATATGGCAAAATCCTCAACCCTCAACAGCAGGTCTCTAGCCTGAATTACCAAGAAGAAATATTAGAGTCAATAGAAAACAATTTGAAAAAATCCTGGTTGTTGGAAGAAGTGCCATCTTCTAAAAAGATTTTGTCGCCAGAAAAAGAGCTATGTGAGGAACATTATCTGAAGACTAAAAGACTACTGCCTTCAGGTCGATTTGAAGTTAGACTTCCATTTAAGTCAGATCCAAGCGTATTGGGCAACTCAGTCGAGATAGCCAAACGCCGTTTTTTGTCGCTCGAGAGGAGATTATCTCGAGATTCGAACTTAAAGAAAATGTATTTGGAATTTAGGGAAGAATACGAATCCCTAGGCAATATGTCCCCTGCAAGCAGTGATGTTCTTGCTTCTCCACACTACGTTATACCCCACCAGTGTGTCTTACAGCCTCAAAGTAGAACGACCAAACTACGAGTCTTTTTTGATGCGTCCTGTAAGACATCCACACAGAAGTGTTTAAATGAGTTGTTGATGGTGGGTCCATCAATTCAGGAAGAGCTTTACTCAACTCTTCTTAGGTTTCGGCTAAACAAATTCGCTCTGGTAGCCGACATAAAAAAAATGTATCGTCAAGTAATGGTGAATGAAGCTGATCGACGATACCAGTTGATAGTGTGGAGAAAAGACCCATCTGAGTCCTTGAAATTGTGCAAGCTCAACACCTTTACTTATGGCACTGCACCAGCCCCATTCCTGGCCATAAGGTGTTTGAAGAGGTTGAGTGAATCCGCGAAAAATACATTCCCTCGAGCTGCTAAAGTTATTGGGTCTGACTTTTACATCGACGACATGTTAACGGGTGCTGGTTGCGTGGCGGAGCTAAAGACAATTAAGTCTGAAGTAACTCAGGTTCTTCAAAACCCTGGGTTTGAATTGAGTAAGTGGTTTTCAAACTCGCCTGAAGTTACTGCATCCGAGAGCACGGTTAAGCCAATAACACTTTCGGACTCAGAGCTGACAAAAATACTAGGAATCGTTTGGGTTCCTAAAGATGACATGTTTAAATTTGAAATTGATATGTCAGCCATGGGTCAAAGGGCGACTAAGCGGAATATTCTGTCGGTGACATTAAAGCTGTTCGACTCCCTTGGCTTATTAAGCCCAATCCTTATTAAAGGAAAGATCCTGTTGCAGCAACTTTGGCTTAATAAGTTAGATTGGGATGAGTCGATTCCATTGCATTTGGAAACCACGTGGAACAAAATTCAGCTTGCCTTGTCACAGCTAGAAGATATCTCAATGTCAGCAATTGAAACTCATGCCTTCTCTGACGCATCGATGAGAGCCTATGGAGCCTGCGTCTATATTCGTTGCAAATCTGCAGAAGGTATTAAAATCTCATTGTTGACTGCAAAGTCCAAAGTAGCGCCGCTCAAGACAAAGACGCTCCCCCGTCTTGAGTTATGTGCCGCTCACCTTCACGCAGACCTCGGCCGCAAAATAAAACCTCTTATCAAAGCACCAATCGAACGAAGTGTATATTGGTCAGATTCAGAAGTTTGCCTTCATTGGATTCGTTCCCATCTATCGTCGTTGTCAACGTTCGTATCAAATAGAGTTGCTGAGATTCAAGAGTGGTCAGAGGATAGCACTTGGCGGCATGTACCAACTAATCAGAGCCCGGCAGATATTGTGTCTACAGGCGGAGACGTAAAGGAAACGGCAGAATCGATCTGGTTTACAGGTCCATCGTTTTTAACGGAGCCGGAAGATAAGTGGCCAACGAGTCCCCGGTTTGATCCGTCACCAGAGATTTTGCAGATGAAAGCCATGAAGAATGCAGTCGGACTGACCGCAATGGTCTCCACCTCATATTTGTTGGAAGTGATAGAAGGATTTTCCTCTCATTTAAAACTGCTGCGAGTGTTCGTTTATATGGTCTGCTTTATAAAGAAGTGTAAAAAATTAGTAGTTACTTCTGATAGTGTACCTTTACCTGTCGAATATCAAAAAGCTTTTAACAAATTTGTCCAAATAGTCCAAGAGCACGAGTATCGAGAGGAAATTAAAAATATTCGAAGAAATCTGGTTGTTAGCCAAAGCCTACAGAAGCTAAATCCGTTTGTCCATGAAGCCTCTCAAGCTGGGCTTACCTTTTCGTTGATGCGGGTCGGGGGGCGACTAGCTAATGCTCCTATTTTGTACGATGCCAAGTTTCCAGTATTGTTGACGAAGCGCTCTCAATTTGTTCAGGGCTACGTCCGATACTTGCACGAGTCGAATTTTCGAGCGCTGGTGAGTCTCTTGCGACAGCGCGTTTGGACAGTAAACGCGCAGGAAGTCTGCAGTCAGATAGTACGGTCATGCATACGCTGTTTTAAATGCAAGCCTCATCTGATGACTCAAATCATGGGAGATTTACCCTTAGATCGAGTCCGTGCTCTCCGCCCATTTTTCATATGTGGCGTGGATTTCTGTGGCCCTATTGAGACGACATTGAAAATTTGTGGTAGGCCACCATACAAGTCCTACATTGCCCTGTTTGTTTGTTTTGCGTCCAAAGCAGTACGTTTAGAAGTAGTTTCCGGTTTGTCAACTGATTCCTTTTTATTGCCATTTTGGCGTTGGGCGCCGAGGACGTCCGCAGATCGGACACTGCAACACGCGACGAACTTCGCAGGAGCGAGTCGCCACTTCGCAGCACTGCGGCACCAAATCGAAGACGAAGCGGACGAGCTGCGGCAATACGCATCAAGAAAAGGATGCGTATTTGCATTCATACCGTCGCGGGCTCCGCACATGGGCGGACTATGGGAGGCAGGTGTGAAGTCTGCAAAGCACCTACTTCTACGAGCGGTGGGAAGCGCGAAACTGACCGCAGAGGAGCTGCAGACCGTCCTCGTTGGAGTCGAGGCCGTCTTGAACTCGAGGCACCTGGGCGCCCTCCGTCAGGACCCAAGCGAGGGCGAGGCATTGACTCCCGGGCACCTATTGACAGGCGGGCCGCTCATCGCCCCACCAGCACCGCGGACCCCGGACCAGCAGGGTCTACGTGCTTTCGGCGATGGCGGCTTGTCTCGTCAATCAAGCAAACGTTTTGGCAGCGATGGTCCCGGGAGTACGTCTTGGGCCTTCAGGTGTGGTCGAAGTGGCAGTGTGAGTAGGAGGACGTCAGGAAGGACGATCTGGTCCTGGTCGCCGAGGACCACCAGGCGCCCCAACAGTAGATCACCGCCAGGGTCGTCGAGACTCACGCCGGCGCGGACGAAAGGGTCAGGGTCGCCGTCGTAAGGACTAGTTTAGGAGCGGTCTTCAAGAGAGCAGTCCACAAGCTGGCGAGGCTGCCAGTGGTTGCAGCCTGATGGAGGCCTTTAACGGGGCCAGTGTAGAATTAATGTAGAATTTTAAGCTTGAATTTTTTGAAGTCTAGTATAAGTTAGCATAGGGCGGAGCGGGAGCGCAAGAAAAACTCACTTGCTCTTTCCCTCCGCTTCGCCGCAATAGATAAGCTAGGCTTAATTTAGTTGATAAATATAATCGAATTTCGAGTGCGAGTGCACGCATTTTTTGTTCTTTTATCGTAGTGCTTAATAATTCACAGCCACCCTTTTTTGTTTCGGTGAAAAAATATATATTAGATAAACTAATCTCAGTGAACAGGGAGAAAACTTCTTTTTCGGTCAACGGAGGCAAATACGAATTCTGCCGCCTACCTTTCGGACTAAAGAATGCCTCAAGCATTTTTCAGAGGGCAGCAGACGCTGTTCTACTGGAGAAATAGGAAGGATCTGTTACGTCTATGTGGATGACGTTATTGTCTTTTCAGAAATTGAAGAGTCTTATGTTGGGTATATTGCGGAGGTTTTAAAGATCTTCAAATATTTTTAAGATAAAAGTCAGCAAAAAGTTGGGCTTAGCAAGTTACTATCGATGGTTTATCAAAGATTTCGCATCAATAGCGACCCCTTTGATAGAATTACTGAAGGGTGAAGGTAGCAGGGTCAGCAAATACCGTTCAAAAGGCATTTCGGTGAACTTTGATAAGCCCCAGTTAAGTGTATTTCACAAGCTTAGAAATATCCTTGCTTCAGAAGACGTTATCCTTCATTACCCAAATTTTACGCGACCATTTGATTTGACAACTGATGCTTCATCCTTTGGCATAGGTGCAGTCTTATCTCATGAAAATATGCCTATAACAATGATATCCAGAATGCTAAAAGATAGGGAATTAAATTATGCCACGAACGAAAGGGAGTTACTAGCAATTGTATGGGATTTGAAGAGTCTTCGTCACTACCTCTATGGGAAAAGTGACATAAACATATTTACGGACCATCAGCCGCTTATATTTGCGGTCTCTGATATTGGCCCGCATTGAAGAAAGTGGTGCAAAGGTTTTGTATAAGCCAGGGAAAGAAAACTGTATCGTGGACGCTTTGTCGCGACAAGCTATTTACGCTTTGCAAAGCTCAGCGGTATCAGATCGAGCCACTATTCACAGTGAAGAGTCATCAACACTTGTCATTGAGGCCACGGAAAAGTTTTTTTTTTTTTTTTTAGCTTTATTTTATTTATTGGATCTTCTCTTTATGAGTAACAATAAGGTTGCAAATCTTAAAATAATACGTTATCTAACAGTTTAATTTAACTGAATAGAGACTACATGGTCCTAATAGTTAGCGCTGGATTGGAAGATCGTTGCGGTGTAGGCGGGTACTGCTAGAAACTCGCGTGAGGGCTCTCGCGAGATGATTTGGATGTACTGAGAGCCTGTTGTAGTACTTTGTTGTGATTTGTGCTATCTCTTCTCTGACGAGTGGTATGTCAAGGTCCCTGTGAATGTTTACATTCCGAACGTACCACGGTGCCCCGGTGATGGTTCTGAGGATTTTTGACTGAATTTTTTGCATTATATCCACACTGCTGTTACTGGCATTCTCCCACAACTGAGAACCGTACATCCAGATTGGTTTCAGAATGGTGTTGTATAGGAGTACCTTGTAGTCCAGGCTAAGAGGCGAGCGGCTATTGATAAGCCAGTGGAGGTTGCTGGCTTTGAGCTTTAAGTGAGATCTTTTGGCTTCAAAGTGGCTGCGCCAAGTAAGACGTCTATCGAGGTGTACGCCAAGATATGTTACTTCATTTGCTACCGGAACCACTGTGTTGTTTAGAATAAGTGGAGGGCAGTCTTGCCTGTTAAGTGGCAACGTTACGTGTTTGCATTTTTGTTCGTTAACTTTGATTCGCCAGTCGGAAAGCCATTTCTCCACTGCCACCAGTTTAGTAAGTTGCGCCGTTGCTTGCTTGGGGCATCTCGAGCGGCTTAGCATCGCCGTGTCATCAGCTAAATTGGATGTGGTGAGTTGCATGCTCGTTGGGATGTCCGCAGTGTAGATAAGGTAGAATGTTGGTCCTAACACGCTGCCTTGAGGAACTCCGGCACTGATGATGTAATCATCGGACATGGCAGCTTACATCTTTCTGAGAATTTCCTGTTGTAAAGGTATGACTTCAGAAGTTTATGAGTGTTGGTTGGGAGCATTTCTGTTATTTTATGCATTAAACCTTGTAACCATACTCTGTCGGAAGCTTGTGGTACGTCCAGAAATATCGCAGTGCAGTACTCCCTTTGTTCGAATGCATTTTGGATTTCTGAAGTTATGCGGTTGACTTGCTGGATGGTTCCATGTTTTTCTCGAAAACCGAATTGATGAGTCGGGATTTTGTTGTGTGTTCTGAGATATGGGGTAATATGTGCCAAGAGGCATTTTTCGAAGAGTTTAGATAGACACGTTAGTAAACTAATTGGTCTATATGATGAAACAATTGTGCGGTCTTTGCCAGGTTTTGGTATAATTATGATGATCGACTTTTTCCATCTCTCTGGGAAGTGTCCATGTCTCGTTATTGCATTGAAGAGTTGGCAAATAGCTCGAACTGCGCAGAGAGGAAGTTCGATAATCATTTTTGGTGATATTAGGTCGCATCCTGGAGATTTTTTTGGGTTGAGTTGTTCATTTATGATTTTGAGTAACTCATGTGGTCTGAATACAATTGGATCATACGTAGATGGGTCGATATCTGATGTTGCTGGCAGTGAGATCACGTTTGATGCTGTGTTGGGCTGAAATACATTTTGAAGATGTTCTGCAAATCTCTCGGCTCTTTCTACGACGCTGCGCGCCCAGTTGCCTGTGGATGTCCTAATTGGTATTGCAGGTTCTATTGGTGCGCTGAGTGATGAGTAAGCGCAAAGTGGGAACTTGGAGCTCGTTGGAAATAACTGCTCTATGAAATGTTTTTGGGACCTTTCTTCTTCTTGACGGAGTGCAGCTGTGAGTCTTCGTGTAGCATCTTTTAACCTTTGTTTTGCAGATGGTGATCTGTTGGATTGCCAGTCTCGCCGTGAGCGTCGCTTTGCTTGAACAAGCTGTTCTATTTCAACGTTCGTGTATCTATGATTGTACGAGGTTTCTTGCGTTTGTGGGGTTGACATGCGAGCTGCTGCGACCAAGACGGATTCAAGGGCGTTTGTGGATAAGTTGATATCACCTTCGTCATTCAAACGTGGATTCAACTCGATGTGCGAACTTACATATTTTTTGTACTTGAGCCAGTTGGTTTTATTCGTTGTTAGTCTGAATGGTTTATCTACCGCAACTAGATGTAGATTTAGTTGGAGGAGTACAGGCGAGTGGTCAGAGGATAGATCTGGTAAGGAGTTGGCGCTTATCAGGTTGCGTGGAATGTTTTTTGTGACTGCAAAGTCTATCAAGTCTGGCAATTTTCTGGGATCTGTTGGCCAATATGTAGGTGTCCCAGGTGACACACAGTCTAGCTTGTTGCTTGGTTTTATTATTGCGTTGTACAACTGCCTTCCCTTTGGAGTCACCAGTCGAGATCCCCAGTGCGTATGCTTGGCATTAAAGTCTCCTGCTGCTATAAATTGTTGGGATTCGCCGTTGGCGTTCCACAGTGATATACGGAGTGGAGCCATTGATTACTTTGTCTGGTTTTGAGCAAGAAGCAGCTCGATCAAAACTTTCTGGTTTCGCACAAGATCTTGTATAGTTGTCTGCATGAATGACATGAAGTCCGTCATACATTGTTGAAGATTACATATGATTGCTTCAAATTTGTCCGTAGACTGTTCTCCTGGTTGATGAGGGGAAACTGGTGGTCGTGGCTTGGTGGGAGCGGCGCTTTTCAGACCCATTTTTGGAGCCGTTGCAAAGCGTTCGGGTTTTTCGGTGAACTCGTTATAAGCTGAAGATTTCACGGATGTAGGGGGGAAGACATCACGAGTAGATTTCATAGGTGTAATGTGTGAGCGAGTAGTGGTCACTCTTTGGTGTGTACCACTTTCAGTTCCTTGTAGACTGGACAGCCCCTGTAGTTAGCCGTATGGTTACCTCCACAGTTTCCACACTTTTTGCTGCTGGGATCCTGTTTGTTTTTTGGGCATTTGTGGGAATCATGAAGTACTCCACAAACAACGCATACTGGACGAAGCGTGCAGTAAGACCTTGTGTGGCGGTATTCCTGACAATTATTACATTGCACCGGCCCATTTCTTTTATGCGGCTCTTCTACGGTTATTCTGCGGTGTAGTAGGAACTGGAGAGTAAAAATTGGATGCACTACATTTTTTTTCAGAGGCTTGGATTTGGTTTCGGGTTCAAGTTCTACCTTGAACAGAGGTTGAGGCTTTCTTTCTCTATTTAAAATGTTAGTAACATTTTTTACATTAAAACCTTTCTCCTTCAGTGCGCCTGAAGGCACTTCAGCTGGTGTTACTTCCGGTTCAATACCCTTATACGCTCTTGGGTTGACACGATTGAGTGGTATGCGTTGTTTCGTTGCAGAGAGAGCCGAAGGTCGTCTTGCTGACGGAGCACCGTATGAGTGTCAAATTCACTCATAGCTTAATGTTTTGGATTTTCTTCTTGTTTATTTACACAAAAAGTACGAAGCTAATCGCACTGAGCGTCTTTTCGCCCACTTTGTAGCTTGCACTGCTTTTATTTAATTTATTTGTTGACGATAAGAAGATAGGAAAAAGAAGAAAGAAAACCATACATTGCAAGCTTCCAGTCTTGGCCCGTATTCAAGAAAGTCAGGTTCGGCTGTTCCCGGCCACTAAGTTTTGGTATTGCAAGTCTTGGGTGGCGGACGTTATCAAGCCGGACGAGCAAAAGGAAATACTAGTTGAGGAGCATATCAGGGCTCACAGAACCGCTTAGGAGAATATTAAACAAGTGATGCTTGACTATTATTTTCCAAAAATGGGTAAAGTAGTGGCCGAGATAGTTCTAAACTGCAGGATTTGTCAGAAGGCAAAATATAATAGGCACCCATTAAAGCAGGAATTAGGTATTACCCCAATACCATCGCGGGTGGGAGAGATGTTGCACATGGAATTTTTTTCAACAGGGGGAAAGTTCTTTTTCACTACTGTCGATAAATTCAGCAAGTTTGCGGTGGTCCAGCCAATAGCATCGTGTGCTATATTAGATGTGAAAACCCCAATCCTTCAACTTGTGAACTTTTTCCTAATGTCAGATCGATTTATTGCGATAATGAGGCATCGTTTAACTCCGAAACTATACGATCCATGCTGAAAAATCAGTACGACATCGATATAACAAATGCCCCACCCTTACACAGTACGTCAAATTGGCAGGTGGAAAGGCATAGAGTACAATAGGTCATTTCACTCTGTCACTAATAGGAAACCTGTTGAGATCATTCATGCTAGTGCTGACTTTGCTCAGGATATAATTATGAACCTTAAAAAGGCAAAGCAGGAGCAGTTAAATCGAAACAATCCAGCTTGATAGAACAGGGTGTTTGACGTAGGTGAGAAGGTTTCAGTAAAAACCAAAAAGAGAATGGGAGATAGGCTTCAGCCTGTGTATGTCGAGAACAGGGTCGATGCTGATATTGGGACAACGGTCCTAATTAATGGTACAATATTCGATTAGGGCCACCTAAAAAATTGTTTCCTAGGCTTACTGTACTAAATTGTGGTAGGTACCCTAAACTCTGATATCTTGCAAAGGTATAGTCTTACTATCGATTTCGAAGTGCAGGCTCAGAGCTAACTTTTTTTCAACGCTTACACAAAAAAGTTAAAATTAAATTGAGTTTAAAGTTTAAAATTAAACTGTTAAACTTAAATTGAAAATGACTTATCTGCCTTCACCCTTTCAAAAGTAAATGTTATAAATCATTTAAAGTTAACACTAATGTTCCAAAGGCGATTCTGAAAGAAGGTTTTACAAGGGTTAACTTAGACAGATGCTTGATTTGGCTAAGATGAAAATACTAGCTAGTAAGAAATTATTGAATTTTGTAGAATTAATATCTAGTTTGTATGGTATATAATACGAATATTTTCAAATAGCACACAAACGCCAGATATCACACGCTGTCACCTCATGGGCTACGATTAGCCATTCGCAGCGACTCAACGATCATCCATGCATGCTCGTCACCGCCATGAAACGCTCTCATACTTCACTCCCTTTTAAACCTGTCCTTTTTTCACTAAACGAAAAAAGCTTGCAGCATATAACGGAGTCGCAATTACTTACAACCCAATGCCAGCTGCAGAAGGGTTAAACTGCTTCGCGTTCTGCGTATTGATAAAGTTATAGATTTATCAGGCTTACCTACAGGCGGCGAAGCAGTGTCTCGATAGTGGTGACGCAAATCTTTGGTAACATGGATGTGACGAAGATGTGGATGTGCACACGAAGTCATAAGACGGGCGCTGGTCGACGGCTGTGATCTGTGCGAGTTAGGGTTACGATTAAGCTATTGCTTTTGTATGTTAAGTAGTTCTGAGCTGACAGCCAAAGAATAAAGGCACCTCCTCTAAATCGAGTTGATTACCCGTCGTACCCACAGCTGTCTTTAGTACGGTTCTCCGGTTCACTCCGTCACGCCAAGTAATCAGCTTTAATAGGGACTATTTAATAGGACTATTTCCACACAGAACCACGCTGGGATGACAGACACCCGGCGGTAGACAGGAGATGGCAGAAAGGGGAACCGCACCAGGATCCGACAGAGCTGGTGCTGGAGGTTTGGAGGTTTGTCGGGAGACGATCAGCAGCTGTCGGCGGTCGTCAAGGTCGGAGGATCAGAAGTTCAGACCATGATAGACACACGGCCAACGGCTAGCTTCATTTCGGAAAAGTTGGCAGGAAGCTCGGAAATCGCCAGAGAACAAGCAGCAACGAAGAGATTGGTGAAGTTAGCCAATGGGAGCCACACGGAGACTCGGACGATACTCCTGATGAGCGTTAGCTTTGGTAACAAGGAAAGGAAACTGAACAGGCTGGTGTTGATAGGCATGGGAGACAGCGCGGTGCTAGGATGGGATTTCCTCGTAGGATTTGGCACGACAATAACATGCGCGGGCCACCAAGTCACGATCCCGAAAAGAGAAAGATGGAGTATATGCCTATGGAGGATAGGCTATCAGTATCGATATCAGGACCTTCGAAGGAGTGGGAGAAAGAGCGTGACAGGAAGTTCATCGAAGTGCATAACGCAGCACAGGATTAACATGAAGGACGACCTCCCAATAAATCAGAGGTATTTTCCGAAGAACCGAAAAATACAAGGGGAGATCAACGCAAAGATGGAAGAGCTGCTGGAGAAGGGATGCATCGAGCCGTGAAATAACCTGTTGTTATGGTAAAAAAGAAGACGGGTCAGTGAAGGACGTGTGTAGTCTTTCGACAGATAAAGGCAAAATCAACAAACGATGCTACCCGATGCCACGATTTAATTTCATATTGGAGCAGCTGAGAGAGTCTCGAATTTTGAGCAGTCTCGACCTAAAAGACGGAGACTGAAGGCGGCGAACCTGAGGATAAAAACGGACAAGTGCCATTTCTTTAGGGAAGAGTGCTTATACCTGGGCCACCGAATAACAAGCCAGGGGATCGGCATGGGTCCTGGAAAGGTTGCCGCGATCCCGGAGCTGCAACCGCTAACCAACGTCAGGAGGGTCAAGCTCTCATGCATTCGATCGGCCACCTGCATCTCACGGTATCTCTCGGTCGCTCCGCAGCATCAAGCTTTGAGTCCCGCTCGCGCGTCTTTACTCTTAGATCGGTCTTCAACCTTCAATCAAATCGAAAAATAAATTTTCGATTGTTTTTCGAAAAATAAATGTTAAAAACATTTACATATAAATCAAACAGAACTTGTTGTTACCAACATAAATTGTGAACATTAATTAAAGCTCCCGAAAACTCTCGGTAACCTAACAATTGGTGACCACGACGCGATTGTGCTTAGAAAAATGTTTAGAAAATTTGAGCTGCGCGGCTTATTTTATAAAATATATTACAAGTTAATTTAATTAAAACATTAAATAATTTTAATTTAAAACATTAAAAAACATTATTCGGTTTGTGATTTTTGCGCGAAATATAAACATCCATTGACATACATACGCATATTGCATCCATTTTTTACAGAGTGCTACAATCGCTCATTAATATATGTATGTTATATATACGTATAAATTAGCAGTTGCGAAACTGCCCCGTTATATAGCAGTTGCACAGTGGGTCGTGAGCTGATAATAAATAAACGAACTTAATTAAAAATTTTTGTTGCGAAATTGATTCCGTTCTTCGAGTGTGCCTCTCCTGAAAGGAAATTGATTTTTGAGTCAAAGTGCAGCCGTCCTTTTTGAGGATTTTAAGGATTACTGTCCTCCTTGAGAGCAGTGGAGACATTTCCGGAGGCGATAATAAATGTGCAGTTTAGCGAATTGGAAGGCATCGTCGCGGATTTCAACACCACGCACAAGGAGCGTTTTAAGCTCATGTTAATGAGATACTGTATCTTAGGGCCGTAGAATCAGCATCGGCGACAAAGCTCCCGAGAACGCTCGGTAGCTTAACAAAAGCTATAGGATATAGTAGGCAGTTCGCATTAGTTTGCCCAAAGTAGAATCCATAGAAAGTCCCATCCTTCTAACTTAAAAAACAACAAAGTTATGGCATTTTCGATCAATCAGTTATATGGCAGATAAATTATATAGTTGACCGAACCCGGCTATTCCGACTTCTTTTCTTTTGCTTTAAAACTGGTAGACTAGTTTGCGTAGAAACATACGGACGGACATGCTTGTATCAACTCAGGATCAAATCAAGAATATATATATTTCGTAGAATGGTAAATTAGCCCACTGTTTATGTGTTGCATAAACTGGTTTGTATGACCATTGTGCAGGTCAACAGAACTTGCTGCGATATAGAGCTTGAACATTGAAACAAATGAGTTTTCTCCGACATAGGTCCGACATAGGTGATAGGGTCGGCGATATCTCCTTTACTGCGTTTTTGACAAAAATTATAATACCCTCTGCAAGGGTATAAAAACACACATATCGTGAAAAAATTGCTAAATGAGAAAGAAAACCAAAAGGGGAACGACACTTCTCCCGAAGAAGGAAGGAGGTGGATAGGTTTATCCACACAGGAAACGTAACGTGCGTAAAAGGTTTCGGGCGGGTTGGTGCGGCTGTGTTCGGAAGGAGCAGGAGAAAACGGGGACAGCGTGAAACGTTACGGCCCACGGATGCGGGTGGGTTGAGAGAGTCTGGAAAAAAGGATTAACGGCGGGAAACGAAGCAAGAAGGATTAACAGCGGGAAGCGAGATCACGGAGGATCCCCCGTGGGTAAGTCCAACAGTCTTAGGTGCGAGAATGAAATCGAGTGCGGAAGCATATGTGATCCATGGCTCAAGGACCCCGGTTGTCCGGCAGCTCTAGGCGAGTCCACCGCGAGTATAAAGGAGCGATTGCGAATGGATCCGGTATCCTTAGCGTAACTGAAGCCGAGTCGGGTAAAACAAAAAAAAAGGGTAAAACGAGTCGGGTTGGATTGTTTCCCGGACACGGCAGGTATCCTGGTATCGGTGCATAGAGCCGGACCGGACTGGCGTACGCCTTATCGCTTTCTGACCGCAACGACCAGGTGTGATCCTGCAAAGAGAGGATTAACCAGCTCAGGGACACCACGATCCAATCAAAAGAGTCCTGATCCAGGCTCGCTGGGTCGCACGCACAGTGATCACCTGGATTGAAGGAGGCGCGACGCCCAACTTTTGGTCGGCCACAAATCCTGCAGCGCGTACGTATGTATGCTGGTGTTTGGCGACGAGTGGTGAACGCAACCATGAGTGTGTCCTGAGAGGTAGGAAGGCCCTTCGTGCCCTTGTGTGGCTGCCAGGCTCCAAAAACGTGTGAGGTGGCGATTAACACGGATCAGGTATTGCTTTAATTTTTTCCAAATATTTGCCAAAAAGTAATTTTGTTTGGGGAAAATTTGGATTAAAAGGAACAAAATTTGGTTCACTAAATTGGGGCTGGTGTGCGCATTGTCCATACATAACCAAAACAAAAAAACATTTGTCTGCATTTCGTTATGGCCATGTGTATTCTTAGAATTTTCGAATTTTTCGATATCATCAGTACACGTGCATTTAATTTGTTGTGCATAACATAGTGGTCAGAATAATAAAAAAGTGGTATACGTGATTAAGGTAATGGAAACTTAAGAAAATAGTTGAGTTTTGCCTCTGAACATTTCCAAAGAAGAGAGGTCCTAGGTGGTACACAAAATCTTTAAAACTTCTTATTTGCTAGACATTCAACCCAAAGGTTTAATTAACATAATGTAGAGATTAAACGTATTTTCGTGATTAAACGTATTAGGATGATTTTGGTGATAAAGATGATACATCTTATATACGATTTCTGTCTTTATATTGGTGAAAGAATTCTTAGGACCTGGCCCTTCATTTAGCCCTATATGTTACCAATAATTCGAATTGCTAATTATTTTTTGATAACTAATTCACTTCCGTTAGCCTAATAAGAGCTCTAAAAGAAAAATGTATTCTTGCAGTCAGAACGATTCGCCCAAACGCCTTAAAAATTTGATGATCTTAATATAAAATTATATCGGTGACCTACCTGTCAGTCAATGGACTCAATGTTAATGCGTTGGTGTCAAAAGGGGAAAAAAAATAATTTAAGTTTTATCTTCTGTTATCATAGAACGCTATAAACGAGCATATGGGCAGTGTTGGCGGTGCATATGGACCGCAGAGACTTGACTTGCATCAATGCCAAGACTGGAAACATGCCTCTAATAAATTTTCCAAATGACATTGCTAATGAACTTCTGCAATATGATAAAACAGATGGAGACTGTAAAAAACAGGACATCATCGGGATAAATGTTTTAAGTTTGAGGTCTACCTTTGCTTAAATCCTAAAAAAAAATTTTTTTGTATAGTATCATATGTAACTATACGTGTCAAGTTAAAAAAAATCTCAAACAACCAAAACAAATGTCAGTGCAGCTTTAATTCATATAATTTCTCAAAAAATTAAGATTAAAATAATAGTATGTTAAATTTTTTTTAAAGCGGTGTTTACCCCTGACACACTCTGAGAGAAATTGTAGCCCGCCTTTAACAACTTAAATTTGCTTTACAGTCCACACTTCGAATAAAATATGAAAAACAGTAAGTAGTTTCTGTTGCCAAGCAGCAAGAGCATAAATGAGAGTCTGGCCTAGTTTCTGAGATTAAAGAAAAAGTTTGGCCCAAGGTTTTTTTTTGCGCATAAATGGCGCTCTATCCAATTGTCTTATTAGGTTATATGTATGTAAGGTTTACAAATAATGGTACCAATATATGCATTCCTAGTTAGTGATTTTATAGGCTTCAATGTTACTTAAATTTAAAAAAAAAATAAGAAAGGAAAGCTAAATTCGGGCGGAGCCGAAGTTGATATACTCTTGCAGTTAAGTGGCACCTCATATATTTTTAGATATATATCGGGTCTTATATAGTCGGCCGATTCTTATGAAATTTGGCAGATCGGATAAGTTTTCCCAAAATAAAATCGATAGAAAGTCACATCTTTCTAATTAAAAAAAAAACAAAGTTATGGCATTTCCGATCAATCAGTTATATGACAGATATAGGATATAGTCGGACGATTCTTATGGAATTCGGCAGATCGGATTATTTTGCCAAAGTAGAATCCATAAAAAGTCCCATCTTTCTAACTTAAAAAACACAAAAGTTTATAGTTAAAGCACCAAAAAAAAAAACACCAAAGGATATAGTTGACCGATCCCGGCCTGCAAAGGAAAGAAGGGTGTGTACAAAGTTTCAAGTCGATAGCTTTAATACTGAGAGACTAGTTTGCGTAGAAACAGACAGACAGACGGACATGCTTATATCAACTCAGGAGGTGTTCCTGATCAATAATATATATACTTTATAGGGTCGGAGATGCCTCCTTCACTGCGTTGCACACTTTTGACCAAAATTAAAATGCCCTTTTCAAGAGTATAAAAACAATGTAAAGGGCGATATTTTTGGTGATTTTGCCATCTACAAGTCAAATCCTGATTAAATTTTGGTTTTTAAGTACTTGCAATGAAATTATAAAATATTTTCATGAATTTTGCAATGGCTTTCTCTTTTGTACAATAATAGTTTAGGTCAATTAAACACACAATGCTTTCATAATTAGTCCCTGCACTTAATAACACAGTGCTACAAAAAAAAAAACACAGTGAATGAACTTTTAAAGTGACATAGTAGGAATTTTTAATCTGGACAAATATAAGACAAATCCGTATTATTTATATTTGTAACACGCTAAAAATCTTCATTTATTGTTACAAAATCGTTTTTGAAATTTCCTGCGTTTTTTAACTTTCATTGAAATACTTCAAAAGTTTTATTTAAATCAAGGCTAAATTTTTAAAGGTAAGGCTTCTTCTTCATCACCATCTTCTTCTTCTAAAGAGATACTTCTCGTTCATTACATTTCGTCATTGAGCATTTAACAAATAGGGACCTTTTGTTTTTTGTATGTTTGTATATAAAAATGCATAAGTATGTATAAAAAAGTTTTTTATTTATATATGTATGTAGCCATGAGACTCGAAAGTAAACAAGAATGTCAAAGTTTTGATTGGTAAGTAAATTTTAATGTATATGGTGTTTCTCATTAACACCTTAAAAATATGTGAAGTGAAGTGTGAGTTCTGGGTGGAGCCACGAAGTTTATTATTCGTACCGTTCAAGCCATTTTACTTGGAGAATTCGTTATATATGTACATATAAGTTTATATAATTTTTTACTTGCATTTAATATCAAATGTAAAATGATTCGGCAGTTCAGTGAAGGCAATCTATGTTCAAGTTTTATAAAAGAAAATTCAACATCTTTACCGTCTTACCAAACACAAAAATCCACAAATTTTCTTAAAACTCTTGCTGTGCCAGAAGTAGGAAAATTTGGAGCATTTAGTATAGATAACATTCTAAGAAATTCCACGCCCGATATAAATCTAAATGATCAAAATAAAGAGCATGCTACTTTTAATCAAAATGATTTAAGTAAGTACATATCTTAAAATAATGAATTTAATTATTTCGGCAGAGTACTAGATGTCGGAAGATAGTAAAAATAATCTGTATTTCGACGGGTTCGACTGAGTATTCCGACTATATTATTCCCGGAACTCATTATTTCCACTCATAAGTTAATTAACCTTTCAAAGTATAAATTCTCAAAAAAAAAATATTGTTTTGCATACTGAGTAGGGGACGTAAAAAAAATGTAAGCAAACTTTGGCTGCGTTTCATTTATAGGAGAATCTTATAATCTTATCTATTAAATTCATTCTGCGACTTTAATTTATCTTTGTCGGATTGGTTTGACGAATGGGATTGCGTCGGATTTTTGCAATAGAGGGTCTTTTTGCAACCTAGTAATCTGTTTAAAAACCAAAAAATACTCCTGGGAATAAAGGTTTGTCAACCTCCGATAAAAATTGTAAGTTTTAAAATGCTTTTAAATCCGGTAGTGGTAGCGTACTTACATATTATCGTCGTGTGAATATATGAAACAGAGACAAGGAATCATCTCCGCATCCTTTGATCCTTTGCACGCAGTAAATAAAATGGAACGGGCGGAATCGTCCGCCTATAGCTGCCATATAACTGAACGATTATAACCGACTCAACTTTGGTGTTTTTTATAATAGAAGAATTGGAGGAAATTCTAGGCGCCAACTGAGTGGATCTACCAAATTGCACAAATATCAGAAGATCTGACCGATCGAAAATTACACTACTTGCTGTTTTATTTTGCGCGGCTCCCGCTGCATACTTACACCCATCTCCCACCGAACCGACCGAGGGGCACTGCCGCATGACGTGATAGACGGGATAGATCCGAGATAGAGTAAGGGTAGAGTAGGATAAAGAAAAATGTTACGAGGAAGAGTGTTGCTAAGATAATGTGTTAAGCATAAAAGCTTTCATGTTATACTTAGTCCAAACTGACAAGATGTAGTAGAAAACATAACACATCAAATGGATCGTATTGGGCATTTGTCGAACTACAATGGCTAAGGAAAAGAGGACGAAAATTACTAGTCCTTCTACTAGGAATACTAAAATTAAAGCTAGTAACATTCTGGCTGTCTACATTAAAATTAATAACCATCTTTTAATGAAACCAAGCATTCCCATTGCTTTATTTACCATGTTTGATATATGGCCGGTAAATTTTAGTTTTAAATCTAATAGGACACCCATATCGTTAAGCTGAGTTAATACCCTACTCTAAGTAATACCCATAGAGAAATTATGTAGTCTCATCTAGGACTAAGGAATTGGGTAAGGCCTAGTCCAACTCGGATTGAAGTATAGATTGGGACTAGTTTATTTATACTCAGGACAAAGAATAACGTCATAAGCGTACATAAGTACAAGTGAATTAGCAAAGACAAGGGGCAAGTCTTATATGAAAATGTTAAAAGTAATGGTCCAATGGCTTCCTTGGGGCACACCAGACATGACGCGGACTAAACACGAATAAACATCTATAAAAAAGACACGTGGGTTCTTCCGGATAAGTAGCTCGAAATCCACAAAAGGAGATCAGAAGATTGAGTTTGTTTAAAAGAAGCGAATGGTTAACAGAATCAAATGCTTTACTGAAGTCAGTGTATATGACGTATATTTGTAAGCCATTCATGATAAAAGATGGTAGCTCCAATAAGTTGGTAGTGGTGGACCGTCGCAGCATAAAGAAATGCTTGCACGGTGATATTCTTGAACTACAAAGGTGTAGTAATGAATGAAAGGAGCCATTAGTTTTTCAATAAGCTTTGGAATTGCTCACATTTTGGATATGTGTGCAGCATCGGATTTATTCTCTTTTTTATGCAGAGGAATAATGTACGATTCCTTCCCCACAAGAGGAAATATCGAAGACTCCAGAGACAGATTGAAGAGTTTTAGGACCGGTTTGCACAGTGCTTGGGCGCAGTTCTTCAGGACACAGCCTGGTATTCTATTGTTGCATGGCGAATTCACGTGCTTAACTTTCAGAAGATTCGATAATAAACCACTTTTATCAAAAGAAGGCCACATATAAGGTTGGCTGATTGGATATTATAAGTGTAATGCTGAGCTGGAATGGTGCTAGGTGAATACTTTGTTTGAAAAAACTTTCCAAAAAGATCTGTCATTGCCTTATCAATGTTCGCATTTGAGTTTTTAAACGTAAGCAGAGGATAAAAAGATACATGATTACGCTTAGTGTTTACAAAGTTATAAAACTGCTTCGAATCCTGAGTAAACTAAATCCGGCAGCGGAAAATATAACTCCTATAACATTCTACGTTATGCACGGTGAAATTGAACCCAGCTACTAAGTATTTTGAATAACTAATTGTACATAAGGAAAAGTTTTACATCTTCACTTGCCAGTATTTCGGACCAATCAAGATTCAAAATGATTTTATTTACTTTCATAAAGTCAGACTTACGGAAGAAACAATTTTTATGCGATTTTAGTGAAAACTTAAGGTCAGGAGTGAAGATATAGATCCTCAGGATTAGAAAAGGGCAAAGTTCTGGAAAGTGTAATTCCATCCGGATCTTAAACAAAACACAAGTACAGCAGCTGACCTAAAGAATTTCTAACGTGGTTAATTTGACCCAATCAAAAATACCCGCGGGGAAGTCATGGTGCGAGTAAAGCAATAAATACGGTGAATTATTAACATTAGACCACATAAGTTGTGGGATATAAAATTTACCCAAAGCTACCAGCTGGTCACCATCAGGCACACGATCAGAAACGAAATAAATAGGGGACAAATATGCCAGTATGTGGGAGGTTCGGACGATGCAGTTACCAGGTAACGTATAAAGATTAACTTAAAAGAAATTGTATGTCACCAAAGTCTTGTGATTTAACCCCTTCAGAATCCAATTTTGAGTCTACAGAAATAAACATTCTTCCTTCCCTTCGACGTTTTCTATCACGCCTAAAAGAGGTGTACTTACTTGGAATGCAAAGAAAGAACTGTTATATAGCTTTCTAGTATTCTGATAAGAATTAAGGAAGAAGTTAGTTTTTTTGCAGCTGTGTCTCTAACATGAGGGAGCTTCACGGCCACAGGTTTGGTAATTTTTTCATCACCGTACTTGGCTGATGTTCTTGGACGAACTTCTTCTCTCTGGCCAAAAACTGACGGATCAAATCGTATTGAACATATGCACGGACACACGTGTTTTCAAAGACGTGCCTAGTATAGGTGTATTTATATATATAAAATTAGTAATATCCGCCACCTTTATGTCGGCTTTTGTTTTGGCAAGCCGGGAAACAAATATGTTTTGATGGTAGGATCACCTGTAGAGTGATACTGCAGCATCAATTGGTCCCGAGGTTCGGACGGCTGGGCTTGAACTAATGGGTCTGGTGGTATCACTTGGAACGATGCAACAGATGTGACATCGGACAATTAGTCTGTCTTATGAATGATATCATTTCGTCCTGGACTGCGTCACAGCAAAAGTGGACCCCAGACATACGTAAAATGGCATCCGAAACTGAGACTGTGATCCCGGCACACTTAGCGTGGGCCACGATCCAAAATTATTGATTATTAATTTATTATTCATATTTTGTTACTATTGAAGAATATTGAACCAGTGTACCAGGGAAACGAAGAAGGGAGCTTAAAAAGAGCGAAAAGTGGAAAAAACAGAGATAGGAATCTTGAGCGACAATAAAAGCAGAGCAGAGCATTTATTATTTTACCTCCAAATATACCACTGCACACGCGAAGTGATAGGGTTATTTGGAATAGTGGCAGTTTATATTATTAGATATCTATCGGATCGTATATATTCGGCCGATCCTTATAAGAATTTCACTATCAAATAAATTTTCTAATAAAAATTTTGTAAACAGCCCCAGGCGTCTTTAAAATAAGCAAGAATTTTTCATTTCCAATCGTTCAACGATATAGCGGCTATAGGATATAGTCGGCCGATGAAATTTGGCAAATCCGATAAGTTTGTCCAAAATGGAATTCATCCATAGTCCCATCCTTCTAACTTAAAAAACAACAAAGTTATGGCATTTCCGATCAATCAGTTATATGGCAGCTATAGGATATAGTCGACCGATCCCGGCCTTTCCGACTTATATACTGCTTGCAAGGAAGAAAGATGTGTGCAAAGTTTCAAGTCGATAGCTTTAAAACTGAGAGACTAGTTTGCATAGAATCAGACAGACAGAGGGACGAACAGACGGACATATTTATATCGACTCAGAAGGTGATCCTGATCATGAATATATATACTTTATAGGGTCGAAGATGTCCCTTCATTGCGTTGCACACTTTTGACCAAAATTATAATACCCTCTGCAGGGTATAAAAAGTTGTTTATACATATAAATAAATATAAATAAACACAGGATTGCTTAATATTATAAAAAAAAACTATTGCGCTAAGAACCCCGGTAGCATCTTCAGTTCAGCATAAAGGGGTACTTTGTCGTAATCGGCTATGAAAATTCTGCCTATGTATTAATATATTGGGACTATTACTACAAATTCTTTTAATAGTTCAAATTTGCAAAAATGCCATTTTCAAAACTTTAGGCTAAATCAAATGAAATGCGCGATAAAAACTACAACTAAATGCGCTTTTGCTTCAAGGTAAGAACTGAGAGTAAGTTGAGCTACAAGTGAGAAAAAAGACCCTTAAGTTAAATTCCCAAGAAACAGTCGGATTGCGACCAATGAAGGTGGCACTGACACCTTTCGATTCGGGACACTACTTGTTACCTTAAGTTTTTTATGCCATAGCAAAGCTGCAATAAATTTCCTTCCAATTCGGACGACTTGGAAAAAACCCCCATCCCAGAATAGCATCTCAAAGCATAGCTTCTGTAGAAAATGTAGATTTCACCGTGTCCTATCAGGAATGACAAGTCTTGACTTCTTCTTTCTTAACTTTCTTCGTTCTTTCTTATTTATGTATTTTTATTATACGCTATTATTTAGAAAAGATGAATTTTTGGCATAAATGCATCAAATGAGCTTCGAGGTTGCTCTTCCGCGTTATGCGTTCACTAAGGGTATCCTCAATCATATTTTCGTCTCTCAGTCTCTCTATACATTGACATCAAAAAGTACAAAAAAGGATATTAAACGATTAGTGTTGATAGAAACTGCTTTAGAGTACTTATTTATATGATTATGTGTGTATTTTTAGGTGTCTGAAATGGATAAATGACTTCCAAAAATGAAAAAGGATTATAAGCATAACACAGCTTGTTTTTTTGCCCAATGAATTGTCCCTCCCATGCCTGCCATGTTCGAGGTTGATGGTACTAAATAGAATCCCGGTGTATTAGCCATTTTTTTTATAGATGAAGTCAGCTTGCGATCCAGAATCTAGAGATCTGCGGCATTACTGAGAGGCTTCCGCTGGTTTATGTATTTCCACTAGAGCGGTTGGTAGCAAAACGCAGTATTGCTTATGAGTTGTGATATTGCTGAATACACCGTTCGTAATGAGCTTAACTGAGGTGCAGCATAAGGACCATTCTACTACTTCGTTAATTGGCTAGTTACCTGTAGCTCAGGGGGGTCTGAAATCTGTTTCAGAGATAGTGGAATGGTTAGATCACTGAGGGCTAGTTCTAAAGATGACAGCGTGTCTGGATGCAACACGGAGCAGGGTCTACAAACTATGCAGCTGTTCTGCTGCTCTATTAGATCTGAGATGATAAAATATATTGGATCGTGGACTTGACCGTTAATTTTAGTATCGATTATTCAACCGTTGCTAGACATCAAGTCGCATATATATTTCAAATATTGAATGTAGTTGGCCGATCCCTATGAAGATTTAATTATCGAATCAACATTCTATGATATGAATTTTGAAAAATGTCTCAAATTTCTATGTTCAAATACACCAAAATTGTGTCATTTCCAATCATTCATTTATATGACAGCAATATGATATAGTCGGCAGATCATTATTGAATTTTCTAGATCGGAGAAGCTCTTGTCGGTTTAACTACCAAAACACCAAACATATGGCGTAGAGCAATCAGTTATAAAGCATTCGATCGATCCCGACCGTTTATATACTGCTTGCAAACTAAGAAGGATGTGTAAAAATGTTAGATGCGATACCTTTAAAGCTAAGTGAGAAGCTTGCGTTAAAATAGAAAGACAGACGAACCGACGGCACGAATATATATATATCTTATAGAGACGGAGATGTCTTCTCACTGCGTTGCATACTTTTGACGAAAAGGATAATATCCTCTGCAAGCACTATTCTTGACTTTACATATGTCTTAAATTCATAAAAAATATAAGTAAATATAGAGTTTTGGACACCTTTGGTTGAAAGCGGAAGTGGCATGATGCTATAATGAGAACTGAAATGATTAGCTTGCATAGAAGGGCTAAGCATTGAACCAAAGAATAAAATCTGTCAAGCTATGCGATAAAGGGGCCCAGAGAAAGTCAAATAGGTCACAAATTATATGTGTTAAGCAGTGCAAAAAAGAGAATATTTTTAAACGCATTCCATTCTTTATGCCATGTTATATTCAATAACCTCATTCTCGACAAACTTGTTGGCTTCAACAAGGAACCGATCAAGCGTCAAGGAAATAGGAGCAACAAACATGGTGTCGCAAGCTCAAATATTTTTTAAAGATCATCACAGAAAACTACTGCCAAGAAGTGTGTCTTATTTTTTAATATTGCAATATGTCACAGCATTTGATATTGAAAAGCATGGTTTTCTGAATTTTTGTTAGACGGATTATAATTGATGAAAAATCAATCAATCAGCAGAAAAATTTCATTATAAGTCCTACTTTTTTGTCTCCAAAAAACAACAAAAATTTGTCATTTCCGATCGATCAGTTCAGATCGTATCAGTTCAGATCGTATCAGTTAGATCGTTCAGTCTATTGGTGAGTATTGCTATATGTTCACATTCTTATTAGATCATGCTTACAATTAGGCTGTAGTTGACCTCAGTGAGGTGGTATTTGACAATGAATTGGCTCTCCTATTTGTAATGATAACTTCAACTCTCATAATAACATCGTTTCGAGTGACCTCCACCTTCGCCCTCCACCTTTTGTCTCGCTTAGGACAGAATGAGGGTAGGATTATGTGAGGAATGGCTTGGGTTCTAGTCAGCACCGCGGTAAGCCCTCATCCAGGTAACTTCAGTTATTAGTTGGAAGGATAGGACTTTCTATGGTTTCCATTTTGGCCAAACTAATCCAATTAAGAATATTTCATAAGGATCGACCGACTGTATCCGCCCACAAAAGGGGCTCCGAAAACCGAGCAGGATAACTCCCAACCCTCCCGCCAGAAAGAAATGCTTGGCGCACCGATGTACGTAGTGGAGTGACCCCCACGGATCTTCTGAAAGTTAAGCGCGTTTATTCGCCATGCACCATAGAATACCAGGCTGTGTTCTGAAGAACTGCGCCCAAGCACTGTACAAACCTCTCCTTCAACTCTTCAATCGATCTATGGAGATTAAAATATTTCCCTTCATGTGGTAGAAATCTTACATTATTCCTTTGCGTAAACACCTTTGAAGTTCAATAATTTCTCCGTACCAGTATGGCTTTATTTACAAACAGACGTCATTTACACTGATTTCAGTCTCTGTAATCAGAGAACCCTTTTGACTCTGTAAACTATTCAGTTCTTTTAAGTAAACTCAGTCTATTTGGTTTTCCAACTGGTTTTTCTTCTTCAAAAATGTTCATCCGCGATTAGTCCGCATCACATCTTGTGTGCCCCAAGAACGCCATCTTGGACACTTACTTTATAAATTTTTTATTAACGACTTTCCCCTTGCCTTAACTAATTTACTGGTCATTTTTACTTATGTAGACTTCAATCCTATTTGGATAAATTTCTGGTGTTAAGCAAATATCCTAAAGCTTAATAGATCGAATTGTAAACCTATATCATTTTATCGCTCTAGCCCTAGACCAGACTACGAAAATTCTCTATGAGTACCCCTTAGATCGATTAACTCAGCTTAACAAGCTGAGTATCTATTAGATTTAAAACTTAAATTAACCGGCCATATATCCACCATGGTTAATAAATCAATGGGCATGCTTGGTTTCATTAAAATATGGTCATAAGAATTGAATGACCCATTAATAACAAAGACCCTAAACACATCTTTGGTCTGATCGGTACTTGATTATGGATCGTGGGTCTGGTCTCCTCAATACGGAGTACACCGAGATCACATAGAATCTGTAAAAAAAAAATTTCCTTAATTTCGCCCTAAGAGGATTTAATTGGAATGCAAATCTTCACCTCTTACCATAGTTGAGTTTTATAAATCAACTTAACTTGGTTGTCGTGTTTCTATATAATCTAATAAATGGCAATGTAACACGCTTAAATTTTAACATTCTTCCATCCCTCTCGGGACGATCCATTTTAGAAGGGGGAAAGTTATCCAACCCACATCCATAGCCTCCTTACCTAAATTTTAAACAAAATTCAACTGGGAGCTTTACAGTCAGTCTGGGAGCTTTACATCAATATCGATCCCGTTCGCACCATTGCATGAACATCGATTTCACAATTGCATCTTCACTGTAATTGAATTCTTCTTCACTCATAACTTAAGTCTTCTGCGCAAACAGCAAACTAATATTGTAAACAATCTTTGCCTAGATCAGTGGTTGGCAAAATGCACACATGTAAACAGAGCTCTAACAGAGCGCCGTCAGAGCTCTTGTCTTAGAAACGATAGTCAACGTCTAAAGTAAGTAACTGCATTGATGAACAGTAGGCGGGACAGCGAAGAGAGTCGAGCGATGCTGCCAAGCGATGTAGCAGCAGTTTATAAAGCAAAAACGAATAAACTTTGAGCGGAAATAAATTAAATCACGGCACAATTGTACAAAAAAATTTTAGTAAATCACGGCAAAAAACTTGATTTATAAATTAGTGTATATGTAGTGTATATTCACCACAAATCTAATGTCGCGGAATCAACTTTAATTACGCGGAAGTGGGTACACAGAAGATGCGGTAAGCAGGAGCCGATAGTAAATAGAAGTAAAATATGAAGTAAAGTTTACTTTGCTCCAGTCGTGAGGAAAAAGCACACATGTAAACATTTAAATGTGTGCGTAAGCTGCGAAACAAAGAAAGTATTTTTAAAGTGCCATTTATTCAGCGAAAATTTGTTTTTGCTTGGTGTTCTTTCAAAATTCAAATAAGCATTAATATAGTGCCTTTAAAAATTAATAAAAATTTTTGTAGAAACTGTTCTCAATTTACCAAAAATTTATAAAAATGCAATTTTTCAGAGTGAAACAATTTCTTTCTTCAGCTAATAGTCTCAAGAGAGGCCGAATGAGAGTAAATGGGAGATCCCTTACACTTTGATTTATATAATTTGAATATAATTTATCCAAATATAATTTGGCAATGATGAATTTTGTAATTGTATCTACGGTTGCATTATCATCTTCTTGATCAAGAGTTTAAGATCCCCAATTGATCTTATGCGGAGGATATATTTATAATCATAGAACTGAGCAAAGTAAGTCCTAACCAGAGCTCGGTAAAACTATGTAAGAATTATCGCCGCGATATGCTACATTAAAAGTGTTTTGTACACCACCAAACAACAAAATAAAAAAAACAGGAAAGGAAAGCTAACTTCGGCTCCGTCCGAAGTCGGAGGGTTTATATACCCTTGCAGTTAAGTGGCAGATTAATAGATATATATCGGATCGTATATAGTTGACCGATCATTTAAAATTGCACTATCAAATCTATATTTTTTAATACAAATGTTGGAAACAGCCCCAAGCATCTTTAAAAATATCATGGTGGTGTCATTTCCGACTGTTCAGTTATATGGCAGCTATAGGATATATTCGGTCGATCCATATGAAATTTGGCAGATCAGATAATATGGCTTAAGGTAAAATACCTATAGAGTTCAAATCTTCAAGCTTAAAAAACAACAAAGTTATGCCATTTCCGATCAATCAGTTATAAGAAAGATATAGGATATAGTCGGCCGATCCTTATGAAATTTGGCAGATGTTCAATGAGATTAGTTTATCTCTTTTTCTAATTTTTACCGAAAAGAAAAGAGTGGCTGTAACTGTCGGGTCAGGAAGCAGCCACAGCTATCACTAATATATAATAATTATAGTTTGTCATTTCATATTTGTCCTATTTATCTTATCGCTATTGTTGGTCGCAAGCCGACTCTTCTCGGCCGCTCGGCTTCAACGGGCTTTATCTTTAGCATTAAGTTAACGAGCTTTCGCCCGGCCTATGTTCTAAGGCGGGCCCACTTGTACTCTCTATCTCAGTGCATACGCATTATAAATCGGAGCTTTCTCGCACTCCATTTCCTATGCGAATAAATAAACATTTTATAACGTTGTGAAATAAATAATTTCCTCTTTTTGTTATTTTGGAAAAAAGGGAAAAGGTCATTGAAAAGGCTCAATGACCAAACATTGGTGACCCCGACGTGATATAATTAATAAAATTAACAATTTCACGAACATTAAATATAACTAGTGCAAATATACCCGATTCAGTTTTTGTGCGGTGTATTAAAATATGTATGTACATTTTGAACATAAACGGCATACAGTGCATCAGTGAAACAATTATTTTGTATTTATACACAAATCATTTAATAATATAAATAAATACATGGGCATAAAATACAATTGTTATCCGGTCCGCCAACATACATACATATATACGTTCCACTTGCAAGTGCATTCGCCTCACACAAGCGTTCATATATATATACATTCCACAACTCAGTGTACGGTTCTGAGCGCACAGTGGGATAAATCGTGTTCGCTGCGCTCAAATCTAATTAAATACAATAAAATAAACAAGAGCTATAATCTTGGCGCCAAAATTAATTTGTGCGTGTTTTTACTTCAAGTGAGCGTATTTCAATCATAGTGGCGATGAACTCCAGCGGCGCCGTCACAGGAGAACCCACTCCATCTCGGAGTGCGATTTTAAAATGCAAGGCAAAGGGTATCCTCCAGGATTTGAAGAGGATCCAAGGCGCCCTGCAGCCAATGTCAAAGGTGGAGGATGCTATGCTCCATGTGCGCCACGGCCAGTTGGTCGCCATGTACGATGATTTTAAGGCCATCCACGGGGAGCTTGAAGAGTTAGATATTTCTGAGATAAGCAGCGACTTGCGATGGACAGTGTCTGAGCTTGTAGCTACGATGCATGCCGAAATCGAGCACGAGACGTCGTTGCGCTCTGCTCGGCGTCTTCTGGAAAAACGATTTAATAACCGTCGGTTAATATTTCAGGCTCATGTGAACGGGATTCTGGGCCTTAGCCTATTGGAAGGTGGTTCAGTGGCATCGCTTCGCATGGTCGGGACGACCATGCAGATCGCCAGCAGTATCATTGTCCAAGTGATCCTTCAACGGTTGGACCTAGCTACCCAGGTCAAGTGGGAGGAATGTCAAAATGCGTCGAACTTGGACCTCATCCCTACCTGGGAGTCGATGGCAGAATTTTTGGAGCAGCGGTGCAGGACTCTGGAGGCTATGGATGTGGCCATGACCGCCTACGTGCCAGGCACTCAGATGGGAAGACGTAGGGTCTCGAACAATAATAATAGATCGTCCTTTATCGTCACTAATTCACCTTCCCCTGCTTGTAGATTATGTGGTGGGTGGTCCCACGTAGTGTCTGCATGCCCCAGATTTTTGTTAATGCCCCCTGAGAGCCGCCTAGGTGAGGCTAGGCGACTCGGTCTATGTCGGAAATGTCTCCAACCTGGTCATCACCTGCGTGAGTGCCTCGCTGCTAATTGTCGCAGTTGTGGGAGGAGGCATCACAGCCTGCTGCATTTTTTGGAAGTACAGTCATCCAGTAGCCAGCCTTCTGTTGTATCATCTACGTCAGCCACAACCGAGGGCGCCGAGCCAATAAGCGCTTCACCATCCGCGGCTAATGCACTAGTTGCCCAAGGTCGCAGCAGTGAGGTAGCCTTACTGGCTACAGCGAACATTCTCGTTCGGAGTCGCACTGGAGTTTTTGTTCCATGCCGAGCTCTATTGGATTCAGGATCGCAAGTGCACGTGATAACTTCCCGACTGGCTAGTCTGCTGCAGCTTCCTAGACGCAAATCTTACATGGCAGTGTCTGGAATTGGCAACACTGGCTTCGCGACAGATGAATTATCCGTCGATGTGCTCCTTCGGTCCCGTTGCTCCGAATATTCGGCCATTGTCAACGCTGTCATCGCCGCCAGCATCACGGATCTCCAGCCTAGTTTCAGCTTGGACGTCTCCAGCTGGAATATTCCGGCCAACCTCACTTTAGCCGATCCAAAGTTTTTCCGGCCACAACGTATCGATTTGCTTATCGGAGCCAGTCTATTTTATGAACTATTGTGTGCTGGGCAAATCCAGCTTTCAGCTGGCCTACCGTTGTTGCAGAAAACAAGGCTTGGATGGGTTGTATGTGGAGGCGGTTCACACGTGGAGAGAATGTCAATCGCGGCCACAGCTCATATTATGAAGTGGCCGTTGGGGAGAAGTATGGATCTAGCCTCCGGCCGGGATGGAGTGTCTCAAATGGCCGATAATAGAACCGAATCTGGAACTACCAAGCGCGCAGTGACTAAGTTTTCGCTAACTGCCCCTTAAGAATGAAGTTGAAGGACAGGCCTCAACTGGGGGGGGGAATGTCGGGTCAGGCAGCAGCCACAGCTATCACTAATATATAATAATTATAGTTTGTCATTTCATATTTGTCCTATTTATCTTATCGCTATTGTTGGTCGCAAGATGACTCTTCTCGGACGCTCGGCTTCAACGGGCTTTATCTTTAGCATTAAGTTAACGAGCTTTCGCCCGGCCTATGTTCTAAGGCGGGCCCACTTGTACTCTCTATCTCAGTGCATACGCATTATAAATCGGAGCTTTCTCGCACTCCATTTCCTATGCGAATAAATAAACATTTTATAACGTTGTGAAATAAATAATTTCCTCTTTTTGTTATTTTGGAAAAAAGGGGAAAGGTCATTGAAAAGGCTCAATGACCAAACAGTAACTTCTAAAAAAAAGCACTATGGTAACGACGAAAAAATGCGTGAACTCGCTTTCACTCTATAATTCGAATATATTAAACAACTTACTTAAGCCTAGCTTATCTATTGCGGCGAAGCGGGGCGAATTCACGAGAGCACATGTGAGCTTTTCTTGCGCTCCCGCTCCGCCCTATACTACCTTACACTAGACTTCAAAAAATTCAACTTAAAATTATACATTAATTCTACACCGGCCCCGTTGAAGGCCTCCATAAGGCTTCAAGCACTGGCAGCCTCGTCAGCTTGTGGACTGCTCTCTTGAAGACCGCTCCCGAACTAGTCCTTACGACGGCGACCCTGACCCTTCCGTTTGCGCCGGCGTGAGTCTCGACGACCCTGGCGGTGATCCACTGCTGGGGTGGCTGGTGGTCCTCAGCGACTAGGACCAGATCGCCCTTCCTGACGTCCTCCTGCTCCCGCTGCAACTTCGACCGCACGTGTAGGCCCAAGACGTACTCCCGGGACCATCGCTGCCAAAACGTTTGCTTGATTGACGAGAAAAGCCGCCATCGCCGCAAGCACGTTAGACCCTGGTCTGGGGTCCGCGGTGCTGGTGGGGCGATGAGCGGCCCGCCTGTCAATAGGTGCCCGGGAGTCAATGCCTCGCCCTCGCTTGGGTCCTGACGGAGGGCGCCCAGGTGCCTCGAGTTCAAGACGGCCTCGACTCCAACGAGGACGGTCTGCAGCTCCTCTGCGGTCAGTTTCGCGCTTCCCACCGCTCGTAGAAGTAGGTGCTTTGCAGACTTCACACCTGCCTCCCATAGTCCGCCCATGTGCGGAGCCCGCGACGGTATGAATGCAAATACGCATCCTTTTCTTGATGCGTATTGCCGCAGCTCGTCCGCTTCGTCTTCGATTTGGTGCCGCAGTGCTGCGAAGTGGCGACTCGCTCCTGCGAAGTTCGTCGCGTGTTGCAGTGTCCGATCTGCGGACATCCTCGGCGCCCAACGCCAAAATGGCAATAAAAAGGAATCAGTTGACAAACCGGAAACTACTTCTAAACGTACTGCTTTGGACGCAAAACAAACAAACAGGGCAATGTAGGACTTGTATGGTGGCCTACCACAAATTTTCAATGTCGTCTCAATAGGGCCACAGAAATCCACGCCACATATGAAAAATGGGCGGAGAGCACGGACTCGATCTAAGGGAAAATCTCCCATGATTTGAGTCATCAGATGAGGCTTGCATTTAAAACAGCGTATGCATGACCGTACTATCTGACTGCAGACTTCCTGCGCGTTTACTATCCAAACGCGCTGTCGCAAGAGACTCACCAGCGCTCGTGGACCCACATGAAAATTCGACTCGTGCAAGTATCGGACGTAGCCCTGAACAAATTGAGAGCGCTTCGTCAACAATACTGGAAACTTGGCATCGTTCAAAATAGGAGCATTAGCTAGTCGCCCCCCGACCCGCATCAACGAAAAGGTAAGCCCAGCTTGAGAGGCTTCATGGACAAACGGATTTAGCTTCTGTAGGCTTTGGCTAACAACCAGATTTCTTCGAATATTTTTAATTTCCTCTCGATACTCGTGCTCTTGGACTATCTGGACAAATTTGTTAAAAGCTTCTTGATATTCGACAGGTGAAGGTACACTATCAGAAGTAACTACTAATTTTTTACACTTCTTTATAAAGCAGACCATATAAACGAACACTCGCAGCAGTTTTAAATGAGAGGAAAATCCTTCTATCACTTCCAACAAATATGAGGTGGAGACCATTGCGGTCAGTCCGACTGCATTCTTCATGGCTTCCATCTGCAAAATCTCTGGTGACGGATCAAACCGGGGACTCGTTGGCCACTTATCTTCCGGCTCCGTTAAAAACGATGGACCTGTAAACCAGATCGATTCTGCCGTTTCCTTTACGTCTCCGCCTGTAGACACAATATCTACCGGGTTCTGATTAGTTGGTACATGCCGCCAAGTTCTATCCTCTGACCACTCTTGAATCTCAGCAACTCTATTTGATACGAACGTTGACAACGACGATAGATGGGAACGAATCCAATGAAGGCAAACTTCTGAATCTGACCAATACACACTTCGTTCGATCGGTGCTTTGATAAGAGGTTTTATATTGCGGCCGAGGTGTGCGTGAAGGTGAGCGGCACATAACTCAAGACGGGGGAGCGCCTTTGTCTTGAGCGGCGCTACTTTGGACTTTGCAGTCAACAATGAGATTTTAATACCTTCTGCAGATTTGCAACGAATATAGACGCAGGCTCCATAGGCTCTCATCGATACGTCAGAGAAGGCATGAGTTTCAATTGCTGACATTGAGATATCTTCTAGCTGTGACAAGGCAAGCTGAATTTTGTTCCACGTGGTTTCCAAATGCAATGGAATCGACTCATCCCAATCTAACTTATTAAGCCAAAGTTCCTGCAACAGGATCTTTCCTTTAATAAGGATTGGGCTTAATAAGCCAAGGGAGTCGAACAGCTTTAATGTCACCGACAGAATATTCCGCTTAGTCGCCCTTTGACCCATGGCTGACATATCAATTTCAAATTTAAACATGTCAGCTTTAGGAACCCAAACGATTCCTAGTGTTTTTGTCAGCTCTGAGTCCGAAAGTGTTATTGGCTTAACCGTGCTCTCGGATGCAGTAACTTCAGGCGAGTTTGAAAACCACTTACTCAATTCAAACCCAGGGTTTTGAAGAACTTGAGTTACTTCAGACTTAATTGTCTTTAGCTCCGCCACGCAACCAGCACCCGTTAACATGTCGTCGACGTAAAAGTCAGACCCAATAACTTTAGCAGCTCGAGGGAATGTATTTTTCGCGGATTCACTCCACCTCTTCAAACACCTTATGGCCAGGAATGGGGCTGGTGCAGTGCCATAAGTAAAGGTGTTGAGCTTGCACAATTTCAAGGACTCAGATGGGTCTTTTCTCCACACTATCAACTGATATCGTCGATCTGCTTCATTCACCTTCATTATCACCTTCATCATTACCTTCATTACGATCTCCTTCATTACTTGACGATACATTTTTTTTATGTCGGCTACCAGAGCGAATTTGTTTAGCCGAAACCTAAGAAGAGTTGAGTAAAGCTCTTCCTGAATTGATGGACCCACCATCAACAACTCATTTAAACACTTCTGTCTGGATGTCTTACAGGACGCATCAAAAAAGTCTCGTAGTTTGGTCGTTCTACTTTGAGGCTGTAAGACACACTGGTGGGGTATAACGTAGTGTGGAGAAGCAAGAACATCACTGCTTGCAGGGGACATATTTCCTAGGGATTCGTATTCTTCCATAAATTCCAAATACATTTTCTTTAAGTTCGGATCTCGAGATAATCTTCTCTCGAGCGACAAAAAACGGCGTTTGGCTATCTCGACTGAGTTGCCCAATACGCTTGGATCTGACTTAAATGGAAGTCTAACTTCAAATCGACCTGAAGGCAGTAGTCTTGTAGTCTTCAGATAATGTTCCTCACATAGCTCTTTTTCTGGCGACAAAATCTTTTTAGAAGATGGCACTTCTTCCAACAACCAGGATTTTTTCAAATTGTTTTCTATTGACTCTAATATTTCTTTTTGGTAATTCAGGCTAGAGACCTGCTGTTGAGGAGTTGAGGATTTTGCCATATATTTTACCGATACTATCCACCCAAAGAGAGTTTTTTGAAGTATGGGATGGTTCTGACCTTGCTTTATTTGACCAACGGTCAAAAGCTCAAAAAATGACTCATCTCCAATCAGCATATCTATCCGCTGAGGTTTATTAAAATATGGGTCTGCTAATGGTAAGTTCTTTGGTAGGGTCCAATCTTTCACGTTCACTGACTGGTCAGGGTGATAGCCTGAAATTGTTTTCAAAACCCAAAAGTCGAACGGAAACTCACTACCATTGATTCTCGACTTCACCACGGTGTATATCTTTTTCTTTACTTGTGACTAGTTTGACCAATTCCAAGCAAGTTGACGCACGATTCCTCCCTACGGATCTTTAAGCGTTGAGCAAGATCTTCAGTTATGAAATTCATTTGTGACCCTGAGTCAAGTAATGCTCCGGCCAATATGTGCTCACCATTTTTTTGTTCGAACGCTTACGATCGACGTTGCTAACAAAACCCTCTCTAAAGACGACGCATGCAAAGCATGTGAAGTAGAAGGGCCATCATTCGTTAACGCTGGAGGAGGATTTTCTCTAGATGGTGGTAACACTGAGGATTTTTCAGTCACTGAAAATCGGTGGAGAAGTTTATGGTGCGATCTTGCACAGATTTGACACCTAGTCGATTTGCACCTCGCTACCGTGTGACCTTTTCGCAGACAATTTAAACAGAGGGAGGGTGACTTAACAAACTCAAACCTTTGCATTACAGCAAGGCGAGTGCAGTCCCACTGGGCCAAAAAATGGTCTTGAGCGTTACAACAACTGCAAGCTGGTTTGGCGTTGGCAGAGGAACAAGCCAACGAACTTCTATTAAGTTGCTTGCTAAACCCTGTTTTTTCCTGTTTTGGTTTGCCAGTCTTTTCAGCGGACAGGTGCTGGTACCTACGATTTAGTATTTTTCCGAAATCGGACCACAGCGGCAATTTCATATAATCCAGACTCTTCCCATTTTTGCTTGGTCACTGGCTCCACTCTACTCAAAACTTAATGTATAATCATTGAGTTTGCAATTTTAGTATCATCTTCTATAGATAATAGTGATCCATAAATTGATGACACAGTGTCAATGAGACCCCTCAACGACGACGCAGACGGCTGGGAAATTTTCGGAAGGCTGGACAGTTGACTTATTTCGTTTGCAAAGATGAGACATTCGTTATCATAAACTCTTTTTAGACTAGCGATAGCTTTGTCATAATTTCTCTCGGTGACCTGGAATGCCTTGATAGTTCCTAAGGCTTCACCAGAGAGGCAAGAAATTAAATGATTAAATTTTTCGATAACAGAAATGTTCACATCTTTGTCAACTAATGTCTCGAAAAGAAAAATTACGAATTTTTGAATTCCGAATAATTCCCACTGAATTTTGGTAATGCTAAGCTGGGAAGTCGAGCTCGAGTTGGGGCTACAGAAATTGCAGTAGCTGGACGGGAGTCTTCAGCTGAATTAAAAGCATTACATAAGGACATAATCCTTGCCTTGGTTGTTATTGCAAATTCTTTCAACTCGACTCCGAAATCATCCAATTCATCTAAATGCTCGATCTGGTTTGGAACTCATTTGCTTTAGAAATTGCCTCATCTAAAACCTGATGCCTGCACTCTAGCTCGGTTTTGTCTAGAGGAAGTGATCCAGCTTCCAAACGTTCCTCCAACCGGCGAATGCTTTTAACTTTAACATTTAATCTTCTTTTTAAATCAATAAGAGTCGTGGAATTAAGTTTCGCTTTGTTACTCTCCATTTTATAAAATTATTTATTTTTCAATAAAGAAGCGAAAACGAACGATAATTTGATAGTCGAGGCACAGAGAATCCAAAAAATAGTTGGTCGCCAATGACACCGAAAACAATATGCCCAACCTAGTTGTAGGGTAGCGCGTCACTTGGCGTTCCGTTAAATAAAATGCCCCAAAAAATGCATATACGTAAATACAACAAATATTAATGCTGCATCTTATTGCATGTACACCAAATATTCATGCACATTTTTTTTATCTGTAAGTTCGGTGAAGAAAAAAATTACCAAGCCTGTGGGAGTGAAACTACCAACCTTCCACCTCATCTTCAAAAAACTAATTTCTACACTAACACTTACCTATCAGAATACTAGAGGGTTACGTAGTAAACTACCCAAACTTTATTATGATAGTTCTTCCTTTGCATCTCACATTATAGTCTTTACAGAAACTTGGTTAAAGCCGGAGATCTTAAGCTCCGAAGTTTTTCCAAGAAAATACACCACTTTTAGACGTGATAGAACACTGCAAAGGGGAGGACGAGTCTTAATTTCTGTAGACTTCAATTTCGCTTCTGAGGAGGTACAATCACAAGAGTTTGGTTACATAGAATTTCTTTGCATTAAAATCATTTTGTCCGGTCAAAATTTATACGTTACCTGTTCTTACATACCACCTTCGTCGGAACCGCCTACATACTGGTAACATTTGTCCGCTATTCGTCTTATTTCGGACCGTCTGTCCGACAACGACAAGCTGGTAGCTCTGTGGGATTTCAATATACCAGAGCTCATGTGGTCTAATGTTGAGAATTCTCCATCCTTACTGCTTAACTCGCACCACGACTTCCTTGCGGGTATGTTCGACATGTCAATCGGGCAAATTAATCATGTTAGAAATTCTTTAGGTCGGCTGTTGGACTTGTGTTTCGTTTCTGATCCTCATGGAATTACTCTTTCCAGAACTTTGCCCCTTTCTAACCCTAAGGATCCATATCATCCCACTCTTGAGGTTTCAATCGAAACCAATACCTTTATTGACCTTAAGTCTACACAAGTCGTAAATATAATAAAGTTCGTTTCTTCCGTAAGGCTGATTTTATAAAACTAAATAAATTACTTTTGGAATTTGATTGGTCCGATCTACTGGCATGAGATGACATAAACATTGCCTTACAGAGATTTTATAATACCCTAAATAAATACTTCGACGCTTGCGTGCCGTGGAAATATCCGTCCGCTTCAACTAATCCGCCTTGGTATACAAAGCACCTGTTAAAATTTAAAGAACGTCATGAATAGACTTTTAAATAAACATAGATTATCTGGCTGTACAGTTAGTTATTCAAGATTCTTAGTGGCTCGGTCCAATTTCACCGTGCATAACGCCGAATGTTATAGGAGTTATATTCACCGCTGCCGGATTCAGTTTACTCAGGACCCGAAGCAGTTTTATAACTTTGTAAACACTAAGCGCAAACATGTATCTTTTCCTCCTCTGCCTACGTTTGAGAACTCATATGCGAACACTGATCTGGCAATGGCCGATCTCTTCGCTAAGTTTTTCAAACAACTTATTCATATAGCACCATTCCAACTCAGCCTTACACTTATAAGCCAACCAATTCAATCAGCCAACCAGATATTTTGCCCATCTTTTGATCAAAGTGGTGTGTTATCGAATCTTCTTAAGGTCAAGCCCATGTATTCGCCAGGCCCTGATGGAGTACCAGGATGCGTTCTGAAGAACTGCGCCGAGGCACTGTGCAAACCGCTCCTTAGACTCTTTAATCTATCGCTGGAGACTTCGATATTTCCCCTTATGTGGAAGGAATCCTACATCATTCCTCTCCATAAAAAAGGGGAAAAATCCGATGCTGCCAATTATATATTTCTAAATAGTCAGCAATTCCAAAGAATTTCGAAAAACTTATCACTCCACATTTGCAACACCTATGTAGTTCAATAATATCCCCGTGCCAACATGGCTTTATGAAGCGCCGCTCCACCACCACCAACTTATTGGAGCTAACATCTTTTGTCATGGATGGGTTCCGGAATGGCTTACAAACAAACGTCAATTACACTGATTTCAGTAAAGCATTTGACTCTGTTAACCATTCGCTTCTTATAAGTAAACTCAGACTTTTGGGATTCCGAATTGATCTCCTGATTTGGATTTCGAGTTACTTTTCTGGAAGAACCCAACGTGTTTTCTTTAAAGATGTTACCTCGCGTTTAGTCCGCGTCACATCTGGGGTGCCCCAAGGAAGCTATCTTGGACTATCACTTTTTACATTATTTATTAACGACTTGCCCCTTGCCTTAACTGACTCACTTGTTCTTATGTACGCTGATGACGTTAAGCTTTGTCTTCAGTATAGATTTACTAGCGCCCAATCTAGACTTCAATCCGATTTGTATAAATTTCAATATTGGTGTTTAGCAAAAAACCTAAAGCTAAATGGATCGAAATGTAAACTTAAGTCATTTTATCGATCTAGTCCTCACGAGGCTACGTACTTTCTCTATGGAAATGCCTTAGATCGATTAACTCAGGTTAACGATCTGGGTGTCGTATTAGATTTGAAACTTAAATTTACCGACCATATATCCACCGTGGTTAATAAAGATATGGGTGTACTTGGTTTTATCAAAAGATGGTCAAAAGAATTCAATGACCCGTATTTAACAAAAACTTTATATACTTCACTAGTCCGTCCGATTCTTGAGTATGGATCGTGTGTCTGGAGTCCTCAATACGGAGTACACCAAGATCACATAGAATCTATACAAAAAAACTTCCTTATCTTCGCACTTGGGGACTTAATTGGGATGCAAGTCTTCACCTTCCATCCTATCATTGTAGACTTTTATTAATAAACTTACCATCATTAACAAACCGTAGAACGATGCTGGGAGTCATGTTTCTATTTAATCTTTTTAATGGAAATGTAGACAGCCAGCATTTACTAACACGCTTAAATTTTAATGTTCCTAGTAGAAGGCCTAGAAACTTTCGTCCTCTACTCCTTAGCCATTGTTGCTCGACATATGCCCAACACGATCCGGTCAGGGTATTATGTTCGGACTACAATGGTCTCTACAATATCTTTCCACTTTGCTCTACTAACAATCTTAAATCCTTTATACTAAACGCCTTATCTGTGCAACACTCTTCCTCGTAATACTCTACTCCTTCTCTTTATACTCTCTCAGATCTATCCCCGCGATTCGAGCCGTACGTTATGCGGCAGCGCCCCTCAGTCGGTTGGGCGGGAGGTGGGCTGTACGTATGCAGAGGGAACCGCGCGAAAAAAAAAATTTATTTTATCTGTAATATATAAAATAATTTTTGGCTGCACTTTAATTTATTTATTTGGCAAATTTGTATAATCAAGAACGAGGGGTAGGGTCGACAGTGTGGCGAATAATATATATATATGTTTTTTGATTTGTCCACAGACATTTATATAGCAGACATATATTATAATGCAATTTTTTAAAACCTTTATATACTTTATTATTTGTTTTTGCTCTACTATTTTTAATATACGTACATATGCGCCAATTGAAAGGAGGGTGCAATATTCCAGCACAAGACGGATTTTAATTTGTTTTTTCTCTACTTTCAATTTTTTGCACAAATGCCTGTGGTTCTGCTTTCGGATCCTTTAATCCTGCGGCCCCTTTCCTGGTACAGTGCAGGTGCAGGGCATGGGGACGACGAATCCTTTCCGTTGCAGCTCGTTGGCGATGAATGTTTGGTTTCGCGACGCGGAATTTAAATTGTTTTTATTCACTTTAACCGTCGCGAGCAACTCTTGTATTTTGTTTATGTATACATATATATGTATTGTGTCACTGTCACTTTTTTTTGTTGTTGCTTTTTTAATTAAATAATTAGCAGTCCACCCGCACAGTCCAAAGCACTATGAAAACGACGAAAAAATGCGTGCACTCGCTTTAACTCTATAATTCGAATATATTAAACAACTTACTTAAGCCTAGCTTATCTATTGCGGCGAAGCGGGGCGAATTCTCGAGAGCACAAGCGAGCTTTTCTTGCGCTCCCGCTCCGCCCTATACTACCTTACACTAGACTTCAAAAAATTCAACTTAAAATTCGACATTAATTCTACAGCAGATATAGATTAAATAGCCAATCGATCAACTCGGTTTCACGTATCTGCTTTCAAACTCTCTTGTCATACCCGTGCAGAGGGTATAATAATTTTGGTCAAATATGTGCAACGCCGTGAAGGAGACATATCCGACACTATAAAGTATATATATTCTTGTTCAGGATCACCTCCTGAGTCGATATAAGCATGTCCGTCTGTCTGTTTCTACGCAAACTAGTCTCTCAGTTTTAAAGCCATCGACTTCAAACTTTGCACACATCCTGCTTTCCTTTGCAGGCAGTACATAAGTCGAAACGGGATCGGTCAACTATAGCCTATAGCTGCAATATAACTGATTGATCGGAAATGCCATAACTTTGTTGTTTTTGATGTTAGAAGGATGGGACTATATATGCGATCGTCCGACTCTATAAGATCCGATATATATCTAATAAAATAAGCTGCCACTTAACTGCAAGGGTATATTAATTAATTATTAAAAATAATTAATTATTTTCGTTTTCGCCCCTTATTGAAATAAACATTAAATCTTATTTTAATTTAAAATTATTTAAATAAGTAATATTAAATAATACTATTGGCATCGCTGTCGCTTCCTTATTGAAAAATAAATACATATTTTGTAAATTGGATGATAATAAATTGAAACCTAATTCCACGACACTTAATAATTTGAAAAGAAGATTAAATGTTAAAGTATTAAGCATTCAATGGTTAGATGAATATTTGGGAGCTGGATCACTTCCTCTAAAAAAGCCCGAGCTAGAGCGCAGGCTTCAGGTTTTAGATATAACAATTTCTAAGGCAATTGAGTTTCAAGACGAGATCGAGCATTAGATGAAAGGGATAAATTTGTAGCCAAGTTGGAAAAATTTGCCAAAATTGCCAAAATTCAGTGGAAATTATTCGGAAATAAGCTTATAAGTTTTTCTTGACCTTAGTAGACAAAGATGTAATCTAAAAATTTAATTATTTAATTTCTCTGGTTTTTATTACAAAATTTAATTTAGTTTCTCTGGTGTAGCTTTAGGAACTATCAAGGCATTCCAGGTCACCGAGAGTAATTATGAGCTATCGCTGAGCTATTCTAAAAAAGTGTATGATAACCAATTTCTCATCTTTGCTTATTTGCATCTTTGCAAATAAGTAAATTTTTCAGCCTCCCGAAAATTTTACAACGTTCTGCGTTGTCGTTGAGGGGTCTCAGTTCGCCTTGCTGTAATGCAAAGATTTGAGCTTGTTAAGTCAGCCTCCCTCTCTCTAAATTGAGTGCGAAAAGGTCACACGGTAGAGAAGTGTAAATCGACTAGATGTCAAAACTGTGCAAGATCGCACAATAAACTTCTGCACCGATTTACAGTGGCTAAAAATAACCGTGGCTAAAACAGCCGCACCACGATCGTAAGCGTTCGAACAAAAACTGGCGAGAACATGCCCGAGCATTACTTGACTCAGGTTCACAAATGAATTTCATTACTGAAGATCTTGCTCAACTTGAACTGCTTGGAACTTGTCTTGCCGATTCACAAGTAAAAAAAAGAATACACACCGTAGGGAAATCGAGAATTGATAGTAGTGAGTATCCGTTCGACTTTTGGATTTGAAAACAATTTCAGGCCATACCATACCATACCTTACCATTAGCAGACCCATATTTTTATAAACTTAGGAACATTATCAGAAGAATACTAGAATACTGCCTTCTGGTCGATTTGAAGTCAGATTTCTACTTAAGTCGGATCCATTTTGGGCAACTCATTCGAGATGTCCAGAGTCCGCTTTCTGCTACTCGAGAGAAAATTATCTCGATATACGGCCTAAAAGACCATCGACTAAACTACGAGTCGTTTTTTATGCGTAACACATCAAAAACTTTTTTGGAACAAAGAAAAAAATTTTTTTTCTGTAACACATCCACACAGAAATGCCTAAATGATTTGCTGATGGTTTGTCCATCAATTCAAGAAGAGCTAAACAAATACAATTTGGTTTCGGCTAAATAAATTCGGTCTTATATCCAACATAAAAAGGATGTAGTGCCCAGTAATGGCGAATGAAGCAGATAGGCGATACTAGTTGATAGGGTGGAGAAAGGACCCATCTGAGTCCTTGAAATTGTGCAAGCTCAATACCGTTACATATGGCACTGCACAAGCCCCATTCCTGGCCGTAAGGTGTTTGAAGAGGTTGAGTAAATTCGCAAAAATTTCCCTCGATCTGGTCTGGTCTGGCTTTTACGTCGACTGCATCTTAACGGATGCTGGTTGCGTGGTGGAGCTAATTGGGGGACAATTAAGTCTGAAGTAACTTAGGATGTTCAAAACGCTGGGTTTGAATTGAGTAAGTGGTTTTCAAACTCGCCTGAAGTTACTGCATCCGAGAGCACGGTTAAGCCAATAACACTTTCGGACTCAGAGCTGACAAAAACACTAGGAATCGTTTGGGTTCCTAAAGATTACGTGTTTAAATTTGAAATTGATATGTCAGCCATGGGTCAAAGGGCGACTAAGCGGAATATTCTGTCGGTGACATTAAAGCTCTTCGACTCCCTTGGCTTATTAAGCCCAATCCTTATTAAAGGAAAGATCCAGTTGCAGAAACGTTGGCTTAATAAGCTAGATTGGGATGAGTTGATTCCACTGCATTTGGAACAAAATTCAGTTCGCCTTGTCACAGTTAGAAGATATCTCAATACCAAGATTTGAGATGAGTGAGCCGATGTCACCAATTGAAATTCATGCCTTCTCTGACGCATCGATGAGAGCCTATTTAGCCTGCGTCTATATTCGTTGCAAGTCTGCAGAAGGTATTAAAGTCTCATTGTTGACTGCAAAGTCCAAAGTAGCACCGCTCAAGACAAAGACGCTCCCCCGTCTTGAGTTATGTGCCGCTCACCTTCACGCACACCTCGGCCGCAATATAAAACCTCTTATCAAAGCACCGATCGAACGAAGTGTGTATTGGTCAGATTCAGAAGTTTGCCTTCATTGGATTCGTTCCCATCTATCGTCGTTGTCAACGTTCGTATCAAATAGAGTTGCTGAGATTCAAGAGTGGTCAGAGGATAGAACTTGGCGGCATGTACCAACTAAACAGAACCCGGCAGATACAGAACAGAACCCGGCCTCTGGGCGCCCTCAGACAGGACCCAAGCGACGGCGAGGCGTTGACTCCCGGGCACCTTTTGACAGGCGGGCCGCTCATCGCCCCACCAGCACCGCGGACCCCGGACCAGCAGGGTCTAACGTGCTTGCGGCGATGGCGGCTTGTCTCGTCAATCAAGCAAACGTTTTGGCAGCGATGGTCCCAGGAGTACGTCTTGGGCCTACAGGTGCGGTCGAAGTGGCAGCGGGAGCAGGAGGACGTCAGGAAGGGCGATCTGGTCCTGGTCGCCGAGGACCACCAGCCGACCCAACAGTCGGCTGTTGGGTCGGCTGGTGGTCCTCTATCACCGCCAGGGTCGTCGAGACTCACGCCGGCGCGGACGGAAGGGTCAGGGTCGCCGTCGTAAGGACTAGTTCAGGAGCGGTCTTCAAGAGAGCAGTCCACAAGCTGGCGAGGCTGCCAGTGGTTGAAGCCTAATGGAGGCCGTCAACGAGGCCGGTGTAGAGAGAATAGATATAGATTTTGTAAATAGATAGATTAGATGTAGAAAAGTAAATAGACATGAAGATTTATTGAATTTAATAGTGGAGCTGTCGTTAAAGCATAGTATAAGTTAGCATAGGGCGGAACGGGAGCGCAAGAATAGCTCAGTTTTGTTCTTGTGCGAATTCGCTTCACCGCAACATGATAAACTAGGCTTAAGTGTAAATACAAAATATAGCGAACCATAACGTAAAACCGAGTACACGCATTCTTTCGTAGTTTTTTTTTTATATTTAAATAATTTATACAGCCACCCATTTCTATCGTAAATCGTGAGGTAAAATAATCTTATAAAACAGATATTTTCTTACCAATGGGCCCTCCTCTAGATGTGTTTCCTTCGGTCAGCTGGCTGCTCTATCGTCCCACCTGCTGACCTCATTCCTGCCAACTCGAGTGCTGTACTGCTGGGCTGACTCTAAGCCCAGGAAAGCGCTGATTGTCTTCTGCCCAATGACGTTAGGTCACATATAGCTCAACATCTTAATATTGCTCCTATATTGATTTAATTGTAACCAAATTCAACTTTAAACATTAACGAAGAATATCGTCATTTACAATAATTATACCTTATTATTACCTCATGAGTTCTCAAGATCCTAATGCATGTCCTGAGCACACGATTGTTCACGATTACCTGATGGGAGTTAATCCAACTTTACAATCTTAGCGCCTTTTTCGATTTTAAGACAATAGCTCTAACTGAAATCTGGCCTAAATCATCTGTCATCAATCACCTATCAGGAAATTCTCGTTCCAAATTACTCTCTCTACCGCTCGGATCGTCCCTCTTTCGCTCGTGGTATTCTTATTGCTGTAAAAACTTAATAAGAACATCTCTTCTCTTTTCTCTGGTCTCTCTCTGATCTTTTTTATTTATTTCTGACATGTATATATATACCTTCTTCATCTGAGGATATTGTTTATCTTTCTCATCTTCCTGTCTTTAATTCAGTATTATAAAATGAAATGATGGGAGACTTTAACATGCTTCTCATCGCTTGGCTCCCATTAGATGATGATAACTCTATGTTTCCGAACTCGCAAATTAAAGGAATTGATTGATGAATTAGCACACTTGGCCCTTTTCCAAATCAACCCCGTTATAAACACTAGGGGCCCGTTATAAACCCTTGACCTTATCTTCTCAAATGATAATGATTCTCCATTGTAAAACGTACTTTTCCTATATCGCTCCCTGAGGACTCCCACAACTTTTCGCTTTCAGAATCAGTCTTTACTGACTCTTCTCTAGATACTACTGGGCAAGTGCCTTTTTTAATTTTTTATGAGTTTAGTAGTTTTCATGGAATTTATTACCATTTTAGAGGCCAGAATCTTACTGATTGTAGAGAAGGATTTAAATAAATAATTTAATTTTGGCAATCTATTAATTTGAAGGGATTTATTATATGGTGGTTAACCACAATATGGAGAGGCGGCCACTCGTCCAACGGCTAAATGGTTAGCGTTTTTGTCTTCCTAGTAAGAGGTCGTGGATTTGACTCCCAGGCCGGGCAAAAAAAAATTAAATCTTAAATTTTTCTGGTTCCCCACAAAATACATATCCGAAAACGGGGCTCCAAGTTGCTCCCAGGTGGCATAAGGACCGCCACGGTAGGTGCCACAATGGCGATAGATTGACCGACTTATGCCAGATATTTCAATTGCTCATTGGAGGCACTGTATTCCCACATCCCCAACAGGGACATCCCCAAATGGAGATACACGTAACCAAATTGACCACATCTACATAAGTAGACAATGGAGGCACTCCCTAACCGACGTATGCAACAGGAGAGGCGCGTGTATCGACAGCGACGACGAACTAGTGGTCGGCAATCTCTTAATCAAACTTAGACGAATCCATACTGTCACCAGGAGACAAGAAGATGTAATGCAGAAGGGCCATCATGACTTAGCGCTGGATGAAGATTTTGAGTCGAATGGACTACATTGGGCCAAACATTGCGCGGTATTGCGTGGTATTGCGCGTTACAATAACTGCAAGATTGATTGTTGCCTTGGACATTATTGCCAATTCTACCAACTCGGCTCCAAATTCATCTTCCCCATCTAATTGCTCGATCTGGTCTTGTAACTCATTTGCTTATATTGTCTTATTTAAGACGTGAAGCCTGCACTCCAGCTCGATCTTTACTAAGCGGCGAATGCTTTTCACTCTTACATGTAATTTTTTTCTCAAATCATTAAGGGTCATGAAATTTAGTTTCCGTTTATTATTATCCATTTTAATAAAAACGTATTTATTAAATAGGCGAAATCGATAAAAATGGTTATTTATTTAAATATACTATTTATTTAAATATTTTAAATTCGATATTGAGCGAAAATGAGAATAAATAATTAATTTTAATAATGGGCAACAACGAAAAGAAAAATTAATTTAATTCAAATAAGTTTTAATTATCAATAATGGGCGAAACACGAAAATAATTAATTATCTAATTGATAATCGAATAATTGATAGTCGAGGCAATGAATTGTTCGCCAATGACACCGAAAACATATACATTGCAATGCGCCAAACTAATGCATATATGTACATACATAAAACAAAGGAAAACGGTGGGAAGCGAAAACGATAAGATCACTGCAGTATATATTTCTAAAAAGGAAAATTTTGTATGCACCGCATATATATTAATGTATGTAAATAATAATTTTAGTAGGGGGATTGTGATTATGTGTTTTTCGTTCACAGACAGTTTTTTATTTATGGACATACATTTCTAAATTAAATTCTTTTCATAAATGTTCATCCAATCTAGCTGCTCTATTTTGCCGCAAGAAGATGGGGCTGATCCTAGATTTTATTTTTTCACGACGCAGTGAATTTTAATTTTTTGACAATTTTTTTTTTATGTATGTAAAAATTTATATATTTATGAATAAATATATAAAAAAATTCATTTTTTTATGAACCAGTGTTCACCGGAATGTTTGTTCGCCAAAATTTTTGTTAACTTTATTCGATCGATTTTTTAAAGATTACTGGCTGGAATTATAAAGACATCCAAATCAATAAAAACGAAACGACGTGCGCTCGACTCTACGTTATAATTCTCTACATATTCTTAATTTCAAACTTATGCTTATCTGTTTGGGAACTAGACACCCTGTATTTAAGCTTTCATTTTCTCATTCTCTTTTGTTATAATTTCTTATGTATTCGAAGCCCCACTCCCATCAGTTTCTAGATCTGTACACCTTAAACCTCACATTTTTGCTACCAACGAAAGCCCAGCGTATCGGGAATAAAACGATCATAAATATTCAGTGAACCGAAAATAAAACCAAAGAAATACAGATCTAACTTACGGCGGTCAAATTTCTAATCATACAAATTTACTGGTCCTTCGAGCCGAATCGCCGCAAATACATTTGGATTAAAAATGATCAAAATATTGGCACCTGTGGAGGACATACAGATTCGTCAATTGTATAGAGCCTCACCCTAATTATTCACCATGCGGAATGTGATTCAACAACCGGGCTTCTGCAAAGCTACGATCACCCGGGAATACAACTCGATATCTCGGTTTGCAGATGAGATTCAATACGTTAATACGCTAGAAGCACGCCTAGCGCAACTACAGGAAAATTATTTACGTTTTCTCCGACTTTCGGAGGATTTCTACACGTTCCAAGATGACCCAGATTAGGAGAACCCTGAAGATAACATCCATGTATATGAGGAGAAGCATTATACCACTCATGCTCATCTAAGCTGAAATTCGATGCGGTTACCAACAGTATTACTACTGTCAACGCAACATGGCTTTCGGAGCGAATAGGAGCTGATTTTCAGTGGGAGCGGATTAAATTGCCCACGTTTTCTGGAAATTACGAGGATTGGAAGCATTTTTCGGATATGTTTTAGGGATCCATCGGCAATAATCAGCGGCTGACCGACTGCCAACGGTTTCATTAACTAAAATCATATTTACATGGAGAATCTTTAGCCTTAATCAAACATATCGCCGTGACAAACGAGAACTACAGCGAAGCCTATGATAGGTTGGAAAAACGATACAACAAGCGAGCACTTATCCTGCGATTATTCTTCAACAACTTTATGACACTTCCTAGCGCCACAGGTGGAAACATCAGTACTTTCATCTGTACGAACAGCGGGATCCATGGTTAATTTTTATTTTGTCATCCATATTGGATCTCGATACCCGCCAAGCTTGGAACGAATGCAAGGAGTTTGACGAGACCAGTGTCACCATCACGCAATTTTTTGACTTCCTCACTACTCGCTGTGACACTTTGGAGGCTTCTCAACACTCAAAAGCACCGCCAGTTCGATGATCAGCTGCTACCTTACACGTAAGTACAGATTCGCCAAGAGGAATCAACTATACAGATATAAACTATACAGATGCGCCCAGTTTTTGGGATTGAATCTCGCAGTTCGCCGTAATTTCGTCATGACTCACAAGCTGTGCTTCAACTGCCTTAGCCCGGCTCACATGGTTTCGAATTGCACATCAAAACAATTGCACATCGAATTGCTCCTCGGCCCACCATTCTAGCAAATGTCGTCGACTCATGGTGCAGAACTACTACCTGCAGGATGCTACTTGACACGGGATCTACCATAACATTGGCTTCGGAAGCATTCATTCAACGTATTGGAATGCGTCGCACTCATGCTCACATCTCAGTCCTGGATCTTGTCGCCAACAGCGCCGGTATTACTCGACAACGCGCTCAGCTAAAACTACAGTCTCGACTCTCCAAGCACACCCTAGACTTGGATTCGATTATTTTGTCCTCATTGACGACTTCTCTTCCGGCTTATTTTATAGACACATCTATAGATATCTTCTTTATCACGGAAGCAGATCTGCGGGTTACCTTTGGCTGATCTTACTGTTGGCAACTAAAACCAAGACTTACTAACCTATAGTAATAGTTAGCAATAAGCAAGAATAGTTAACAATGTTGACAACTAATGCCAAGACCTACTAACCTATAGTAATAGTTTGCAATAAGCAATAATAAAGCTGACCGAGTAACCCACCTACAACGGCGCCCGATGGAAAGTGATGTCAGCAATACAGATCAGGTCGGACAAGAACCAGCGGAAGTGAGAAATGCAACAATTAAGCCACCTGAGTCAGCAAACTCTTCACTAACCTTGGTGGGGGGCACGTCCGTAACTTTGACCTCCCTCAACGGTCACTTAATATCTACGTTAACATCAGATATAAGAATATGTATTAAGCATCATAAGGTTTTGTAGCATCATATATAAGATTTGTGTTCTGAGAATAAAGATAGTTGCGAATACAAAGTTAACCCGTCTCGTTACTCAGTGCCAAGTGCGGTACTTAAAACTTCGAACCTACTTCGAGTGTGCTCCTGTGAATAACGGACCACAAGTAGTCATCGCGCCCCTACGTAGCGCCTACGTGAACCGGACCTTCAGTCGGACCAATCCGTTACGTAGCTTTCCGTGTGCTGCTCCAACCTCTAGGACCGCCGGAACCTCTCTCACCCCTACCTAATGCCTCTGAGTGTTACGTAGCCTCCGTGTGCTGCTCCCAACCTAAGGACCACCGGAGATCCTCTCACCAATACGTAGTGCCTCAGAGTGTTGCTCCCATGAAACGGACCGTCAGTAGGACCAATACGCTACGTAGCCTCCGCGTGTTATCAACTGCAGGGGGGATTACTATTCAACCTACCACCACCACAGCTGCAGACAACAACTGGACCTCAGCTCATCGCTACCCCTAGCGACCTCATCCTGATCACAGAAAGCGACTGTTCAACCAGAGCAGACCCTTGTACAGGTAATTCAGTCAGATTATCGATAAGGTTTTTGACTACGACTCCGGGACCTCTCAATACTCCCGTGGGTTTAAGTTCGACGATAGTGGCCGCAATCGCTCTACGGACGAACACTTTCGTTCAGCACACCCGGTCGAATCGACGTTCTCATAAGGACTACCCGTGTAAGGACTACCGGTCCGGTAAGGACTACCCGTGTGCAATACACTCTTTGGTTGGATCATTACAGGTTCTTACAATACCTGTGACGACAACCAAATTGCCACTACGCATCATGCGGACCTAGACTCGCATGACTCGCATGTCTTATTCATGGAGATGGACAAGGTTCACCCCATTAAGGAATTCAACGCTAGTGACCCATCAGAGGCTCACTTCACAGCTACAAACACACGTTCCCAGGAGGGAAAATACATTATTGAATACCCATTTAAAGAGTCTACTTCGCCCATCGGGGCAACCCTACCTCAGACCATAAGCCGGTTGGCCTCACTGGAGAGGAAATTACGTCGATGTCCAGACTTCAAGAAGCAATATGTACATTTTTTGGATGACTACCTCAAGCGTGGTCACATGGAGCAGCTCCCAGCAGCTGAGATGGACGATACTGGCTTCTATTTACCGCACCATGCGGTCCTGAAACTAACAACCATGTGTCGAGTTGTGTTTGATGGTCCATTTTAGAATCCCCTCCAGAAGACGACCGATGCTATGAACCCAGCCAAATTAACAACAGCTCTGCGGATCACCCTATAGTAAAAATACTTGGAATTCATTGGAACCCTGGCTTGGATGAAACGTTTGTCAAGTTGCACAAGAGTTTGTCAAGAACGACTGCAAAGCCAACAAGACTACATAGCTTTCCGGATGAAAGTATGGAGGAGTTGCTGATCAGGAAGATTTCTTCGTGGATCCGCCTCCTTCGAATAGCAAGCTACTGCAATTTATTAACCGCATCTGAGGCCGGAACCAATACGCACAATTCCTTACATAAAAGGAGCTAGAGGAAACAAGATTTCGCCTCATTCGTCACGTCCAACATAAGGAGTTTTCAAAGGAGTACCAACACTTTTGGTTCTCGGATACAGTTCTTGGATACAGTAACTTCAGGCTAGTTTGAAAATAACTTGTTCAATTTAAACCCAGAAAACTCTCCCATTAATTACCTCTAGCATTAATTCCTGACTTTAGCACTATGCTATAGTGCTGCATCTGTGTATCTGTTTCTTTACTTGTAAATTAGCTTGATCAATTCCAAGCATGTTGATACACAATTACTTAGGTTAACAAATACTCTCTGTTTGTATTTTTTGTAACGTCAAGTGCACAAAGCTGTGTGCTGCACAACGGCATATTTGGATTTCAGCCACATGAATTTTCTCGGTTTCTTCGAAACGGTCGATTTGCTTCAAGTACTCAACATTATCTTCGTAATATGCTTCGTCAATATCCTCTTCGTTCATTTGTGTTAAAATTTGTGAAGTTTTTATCATATTGGCCCCGTTATCCCCGTTATGTGATTGACACAATTTGGCTTAGTTTTATGTCGTATTTCTCTAAAACTGAAATGATTTCATTTGCGAGATTTTTCGCTGTATTTGACCCAGATCCTTTGAGTTCCGCCATTCCCAAAATTCGTTATTTAATTTAATTTGACTTGATAAATTGAGCACCGAATTGACGAATTAAACTGACGCCGAATTTGTGAAAACACTTTGCGAATATTTATTATATTCATAGCCATGTTTACGCTATGAATAAATTGTTAAAAGTGACAAATGTCAAGGTGAAACGGGCAAAAACGTATTTTTAAAGTCCCTGGTATAATTCCAAATTAAAGAAAACTTAAATCAGAACAACAAACACATAGTTGCTGTAGCCCATGAGAAATTTCATTTGCTCTGCTGTCATCTTGTTCCCAAATTTTTACTACTGCTACGGCTACGGGGAGCACAGTATTTAATTTTTGGCTATTGCTATTGCTATAGTTTTTGCTCCGATTAATATGCTTTTTCATTAATCTGCTATAGCTCCGCTCCGACTGTCACCAAATTGAGAGCAATAGCAAAACGAATTACTACGGAAGTAGCATAGCTATTCGAACCCTATGAATACACATACTTTATGGGATCAGAGGAGATTCATACCCTGTTACATACATTCCCTTTGTACTTGGAAACTAAGAAACCGGAAAGGATATAACCTTGGTATTTTAGATCCAAACCTTGGTATGAAGCTGATTTTTAAATTTTCACTAGGGACTTTAAAATTCGTCTTCAGTATGGGTTGTCATCCCCATAAAAATTTGATATTTTTTCATCGCTCTAAGTAAGTACTATGTTGCATACAGGTCCCGAAAAAAATCGTTTTTTCTAGCCAGAACTAGCCTATAGATCTCAGAATGAACTAAAATGATTCATAAGACCCAAATTTTATCGAAATCCTGGACGTCGTGCAGATACTCAGCCGATTTCATACAACCTATGATTTTTATAACAATATTCTATTTACAAACCTACTATGTATACTTAAAATTAATTCACTTAAGAGAACTAACCTATAACCTAAATCTGTTTCTTTCAGCCAATTTTAAGTTGTATGATGTTTACAATCATAATTTCAGCTTTTTTGGCAATTACGATGCGAACCGGTATTTTCCTTTTATATACGAGCTAAACGAACCTGGATTGACTCAGAGCTCGACGAAAAGTATTACAGCTCCTTATTGGGTTAGCCTTATAAACTACCAAGGTATAGTTTTTAAAATTATTTATTATGACTTCTGAACATTTTTTTAATATTAAATAGGTAAAGTCAATAAAAAAAAGTGTGCTGATAGAAAGCCCCGACAAGCATATACCATACAGCAGTTAGAACGCCTTGAATATGAATTTAATATTGATAAATATCTCAGTGTTAACAAGCGAATAGAATTGGCTAAATCCCTTTTACTAACTGAGATTCAAATAAAAACATGGTTCCAAAACCGCCGGACCAAATGGAAAAAACAAATGACATCGCGATTGAAAATGGCACAAAGACAAGGAATGTGGATTGCGACCGTACCTGCTCCAAAAATGAGTTCAAGTTCAGTAAATATTTCCAGTCAATTTTGCCTAGATTGCATTTCAACAATAAATTAAGTAATAAATTATAAAAACCGCTTCGTTAAATAAACATTACTGTTTAAAACATTGCTGTATTTTTTGTTTATTTGAATTTAAAGTCTACTGTTAGTATTTTAAATTTATGAAAACATTAAAAGTTATGTAAAAGGGTGACAGGGCGTATGTAACAGGGAGAAATCATCACCGACACTATGAACTATGTATATTCTTGATCAGAATCAACACCCAAGTGAATATAGCCATGTCTGTCTATTCATGTCTCTGTCTAAACACCCCATGATCAAAAACTATTAGAGATAAAGGATAAATATTGTTGGCACCTAGTTCCAAGACATCCCTACTACCCCAGCAACCCGAGCCTCCCTAAAACTGAGGTATGATATGTGATCTGGGACCTACTTCTTGTCACAAACTCACATACATAAGTTGGGCATTGTATTTTATACGATTTTTTTTTTTATTTTTACGAATAAAGTTATCCTGTAGAAAGTTACTCTCGAACAAAAACCGAACAAGGCTCGTTCGTGGTACATAATCGCGGTACATCACCTCCTCGGCGTTTTGCTCCCTTATTCTACGAGCAACAGTAGGACCCCTTTTCAGTTCCTCAGCGTGCTGCTCCATCATTCCATAATCGCCAGCACGACTCCTTCCCAGTCGACTTTTCCTCAGAATAAGTCTAAACAAAAAAGGAGTGCGGAAAACCAGAATCGGATAAAAAATAAGGTGAGAGGTCTGTTACGCTATTAATAGTTTTTAATAGCGGCCAAATAAACACACGATTTTTCTGTTTTAATAACAATTTTTATTTCGAGGGTTCAATTTAACCAAAAACCCTGCAGCTCAAAACAAATGCCGAAAACCAAGTGACAAAAGCTTGCGCAGAAGCTTTACACAAGCTCCCAAAGTACATTCGCTACAAAGAACAACAAAGCGCATGCGAAACTGGGAGACAGGCAGACAAGAAAAGGCTGATAACAAACGCTGCAGATAAATACATTACAATTATGCCAAATGTTTTCTTCTGGTGGCTGCTTGGCCTAACATCCTCCCCCCATTGAAGGGTGGCCCTGCAATAAAAATTTTTGAAGGAGCAGCAGTCACATCATTGCAATGGTTATCTTGTGGGTTGCGTAGCTCTAAGAATCCACTTCACATCCTTTAGTATAGGCGATATAGGACGATATATAGTGTAGGACGCCGACGATTCCCGTGATAGTCCACCGCGTTCAGAAATCACCCAGCCAAATCGAGTATTCTGAGCAATGAGAGCCCGTGATCCAGTGACCTAACTGGATTTGGCCAGCTTACAACAAGTCAAAGAATAAGCTGGCCCCAATCAGCAAGTCCGCTTGCTGCGTTCGGTGGAAGTTGGGGTCAGCCAGATCCATGTTTCCAGGAATCTTCCACCTCGAATCGTGTATGTTGAGGTTGGTCTGATAGTCCGTAATGTGAGAAGCTATAACAGCCTCAATTTTCACAGAGTACGTGCTATGGCGGGACTTCACCCACACACTAACAGAGACTCCATCCATTTCAAACTCACCGCCGCCGAGGCCGGATACCGTGGTAGCACATTCAGAGCGGCAAAGCTGAAGTTGACTTGCCAGCCGCGATGAGATTCACTTGTGAACCGGAATCCAATAACACTCGGCAAGGCAGGAGGGCTCCAGATCGACCACTAACGAGTACATTGGCGGTTGGCAAGAGTACTGGCTCAGTATTGCGATACTGGGTCACGACAATGCTGATTAAACGGGATGGTGGGTTCGTGACGGAAACTGCATTGATGCGAGCTGAGATTCGTGCTGGTGAAGCATTGGTAGAACTGGAAAACTGCCCACAATGGTGCAACAGCTAATGATGACGGCGATTGCACGCTGGGCAGCGGGAAGCTGAGCATCCACGAGCGAAATGGCCATCCTCTAGGCACACAAAACAGCGAGTTAGCCGCCGCACTTCGTCGTACCGCTCCTCAATTGGCAAAGTAATTACCTTGGACAAGCTGGCAAGGGGTGAGCCACAACACCGCACAGGGTGCACAAAGCAGGACTAGTAGCAACCATGCACGAAGATCGGTTGGTATGCGATCCACATCGGCTCGTCCGGTTTGCTGGTGGCTGCGTAGGCAACGAAAACTCCACGCTTTCAAGCGTCCGGCACCTTTGCTCCAAGAATTGAGCCATAGATTCCCAAGTTGGGAGGCTGTCATCACGGCTTCCTGCGAGAGAGTCTTCCAACTTGGCCCTTGTGGCAGGATCCAACTTTTGGAAGATGATCTGGATGAGGAGGCATCCTTGAATTTCGGCTGGTGTTCCGGAGCTCATGAGGGCCCGCATATGACCATTGAAACGGTCGGATAACTCCCGAAATGTTGCAACGGATCCTGGCTCAACCATCCTTAGCTGCAAGATCACGTTGATGTGAGCCTGGAATATTAAACGGCGATTACTAAATCTGTTGCGCAAAAGATCAAGGGAAACATCATAGTTAGCGTCAGTTATCTCCAACGCACTCACAGTCTCCAAGGCTGACTCCCGCAGGCATGAAATAAGCCACCTTAGCTTCTCCATCTTGGTCAAGTGAGGATGGCTGTCGATCGTCGTCTTAAACAGGGCGCAGAAGTGAGGCCACTCGGCGTAGCCGCCGCTAAAGCGGCGGCAACGGGGGCAATGAAGAAGCAGGCCTGTATGGGGAGGTGAAATACCAGCACCCCTAGTACCATCCAACAATGTAGAGTGCGCAGCAACTCTAATGGAGCGCTTGGCAACCTCTACCTGGATGTCAACATGCACTTACTATAGTTGAACTCCTCCAGTTCCTGCAGGGTAGTGAATCGCTCGCGCAGGCGCTTTTCCATTGAATCGAAGGTCAGAATGGATGAGTCGTCGGACCGCACTGCAGCATTGACTTTCTGATGCAGGACCTCCATTTCCTGACACGTAACCTCTGCTCGTTTCCGCAGCATCCTCTCCCTGCTTGAAACGGTAGATCCAGTAGCTTCAGCTCCAGACTCCATTATGCAATCACGTGAAATTTTATGAAAAGAAAACCAACAGTTTCCGCGGCACTTATTAACGCTGAACACAACAACCAAATGCGGGATTTAATCACGTCGGGGTCACCAAATATTACGCTATGAATAGTTTTTAATAGCGGCCGAATAAACACACGATTTTTCTGATTTAATAACAATTTTTATTTCGAGGGTTCAATTTAACTAAAAACCCTGCAGCTCAAAACAAATGCCGAAAACCAAGTGACAAAAGCTTGCGCAGAAGCTTTACACAAGCTCCCAAAGTGCATTCGCTACAAAGAACAACAAAGCGCATGTGAAACTGCTTCGCCCAACAAGGTCTTTCTAGGCAGCAAAGCCGAATTTAATGGTCTTATATATTCCAGACTGACCCGACCCGAAACTCTGAAAGGAAACGGCAGGCAGCAAAAGATGGACTAGTGAATTTTAATAGATCTTGACACCGATAATAATATATTTCATTCTCTTTTTTCACTTTCACTTTTTACAATCATTATCCAAAATTATTTTTGATTACCTGTGTAAAATAGCCTCTCAATAATTAAAAACCCTATCCAGCAAAAATAAACTTATTTGAAATATCAAAACATGATCTTCTCCACCGCAATTTGACAAACTATCGTATATATTCATATGTTACATAATATGTGTAAACAATATATACACGGAAACGAGATACGCGGTCTCCAAATAACTTAAAAGAACAGGAAAACAGCAAAGTACACAATACGTACTGACTAGGCAATTCTAACACAAACAACCACTTTGAGCTGCTCGCACAAGAATCTGATGAGATCGAACTAATCATTGAACATTTTTGTTGGACAGAACAAAAAAATTATACACGCAAAAAATTTGATGCTTCAAATATGAGCTTAACGCACTCTCAACAAACAAAATTAAAATCCAACCACAAAAAAGCTCGCACTATAACGACATAATTAGATTATTAAAATACAAATAAACAAAATTCTTCACGTATAGGCCGAAGGACGAACGAGTCTTCAAAGTAATTATCTGAAAATTTCATCATGCAACACATAAAAACGAAATCGTAAATTAAATAGCAGAATTCGCTCTCGAAGTCCTAATACAAAAATGAACATAGTAACATGAAACAACCATTACCACTATTTGCTCTTAAATAAAAACAACTATTGAACAAAACAACTAATATTCCGACATAAATATTCAAATGTGGGCTATGCAGTGAAAGTCACAACGCTAACTCTTTATTAATTTTCTTCAAAGCGAGAATTTCATTTGATATTTTCAGTTAATTTTCTGCAACTATCTATTTTCACTTATTTGCTGACACTTGTGCTTTTCTGGAGCTCTTTTGCTCTCTCCCTTTTATTAACTCTAGCTCAAGATTGTTTTATATCGAGAATTTATGTGCCAACTTGAAAACGATATTGCCTGCTCGTTAAAATCATGCAATAAAGCGATTTCATCGTCCCAGGCCAGCATATTTTGGATGTTTCAAAGTGTTTCATACCTCAAATGTAAAATATTGTGAAAGATATTAGAAAATTTAAATGTTCCTACTCATAGCTCACGTCATCCCTCAAGATACGTGTGCGATGTTTAAGACGATCTGTCGCCCGGCTTCAGTGAGGAGAACATATGTTTACCACAACATCGGCCGAGAACAGTTAAGAAAAAGAATACTAAGCGTGTTGGAGTCAAACTCCTATCATCTACCAAATCGGCCCCTTCTTCAAAAAACTAACTAACTCTCTTACTCTTAGCTATCAGAATTGTCGACAATTTGCGAAAGCTTCTAGAAGAGAAGAGGAGAAAGCTCGCTAGCTTAATGATAAGCTAAAGCCCGTTGAAGCCGAGCGGCCGAGAAGAGTCGGCTTGAGACCAACAATAGCGATAATATAAATCTAATCTTTGCCGTGGCTGCTGCCTGACCCGACAATCACAATGAATTAAAATTGTGAGCACGGCAAACTTATAACTATCTTAGAAGCAGACAATTTCAGTAAAATGAATTATGTCACAAGTAAATACATACATTGCAACACGGAAATAACTAGAAGTGCTAACAGTGTATTTTTTTACAATAAAAGACAACCTTATCGCGGCAGTAACTTTAGGGGAAACTACCGAAGTAGAGAAAACGGCCGTGGATATTACCGCAATGGTAATTATAATAATACCAACAATGGCGATAATACCTATAGAGGAAATTACCGCGAGCAAAACGCTTATAGAGGGAACTCTAATAAAAACAACGTTAGAATGACTCAAGGTAGTTTGGAAAACTCACAGGAACCGGTGCGGACACATCCCAAACTAGGAAATCCAAAATGGAATTTATGTCGCAAATACCATTGCAACCTCTAACAACACGTTCGTCCATTTTTTTAAATACCACTGATACTGATCAGTTAGTCCAAATAAATAAACTCAAACATGAAGCATTTTTGAACCATAATGTAGTTCAAACAAAATAAGAGTCCAGAAAAAAATAGTCTTATCTCGATTATCGAGTACTGGGGTTAGAGCGAGTACAAAAGGATCTGTGATCCGTGGCTCAAAAACCCTCTGTGGATAAGTCCGGAGGCTGTACGCGAGACTAGAGCGAGGATAAATTAAGGAGCGAGTGTGAAACGATCTGGGATCTTCGGCAAATGTGAAGCCCAGGGTAAATCGAGTCGGGTTGGTTCATTTCCCGGACACAACAGTTATCCTGGTGTCAGAGCAATAGCGACGGAACGGTCTGGCGTACGACTTATCGATTCCTGACCGCGACGACCATGTGTGATCCTTTAAAGCGAGCCATCGGCGGCGACAACCAGGAGCAAGGACGACGTGGGAGGGCAACAACGACAGGTGCGACAGAGACAGCATGATCAGCGACAGCAGCAGGAGAGGAGTAGCATAGGCCCCGCAGCTGGAGTACGTGAGTCTGAACCGAGGGATCACATCGTGCTTGGGGGGTGTGTATATTGCCACCAACCCACAACGGTGACCGGGGAATGACGGGAGGACGAGCGCCCGACGGCGAAGCTTAGCGACATCGACTGGAGAGGCAGCGAGGATCCATTGCATTAACTTTGTATCTCATTAAGAATAAACGAGGTGTTACTAAAAAGAAGCAAAACGGTGTTATTTCTGGGCTCCGGCGATCACGTCGGATCTATAAATTCGGTGGAACTACCCACAAAACTCTGTGAGCTAGCTGCGGCAATTGTTGCGAGCTTGATTAACAAGAAAACAGTTCGTTACACCTGGCGCCCAACCCACGTGATTGTATTCGAGTCTAAAAATAACAAAGCTTCAAGATGGTGAAGAAAAATTGGATTTACACGCTGCGCAAGGAGGAGCTGAGTGAAGTATGTAGAGAGCTCGGTCTCCCAGCAGAGGGAACAGTAGAAACCATGAGGGCACTAGTAGCAAAGTGGGTCGGCGAGACAAAGGACGTCGAGATGTTGGCGGTCACGCGTGCAATTGAAGAAAAATTCACGCAGAGATTCACGCCAAGACAAAGAGCGGTGAGTGAGTCAAAAAAGTTCATCCAAAGTCTGGCGGTACCAGAAATGAAGATTATGAGGAGCATGGATCCACAAGTTCGAAAGCCGATCTCGGTGCCCGTGGACTATGCAAATGTGGCCAAACAAGTACGGGATTGGTCATTCCGGTTCGACGGAACGGAAGACCCTTTGGAATTCGTGGAGTGAGTGGCATGGTCCGCCAAGACATATGGATTGGACATAAACAATATCCCGCGGGCAATGCCAGAATTACTTCAGAGCAGAGCGCAGATAGTTTCGAGTCCTGCTACCTTCCGAAAGGATACTTCGAAAAGTTGGCGGAACCCGTTCGGCAGCGGAAGCAGCAACGAGAGGAACATTTCAAGAAATACATGGTGGACCTTCAATCTAATGAAGCCACTAAGGAAGTCTAGGAGGTTATAGAAAGGCTTGTGGAGAACAGCATGCCACGCATAAAAATGTTCATAAGGCCATATGCATGTGCGTCGCTAGAAGAGGTGATGAGCCTAGCCGAAGAGTCCTAGTAGTTAGCCCTAGAAGAAGAGGCATTCAATAGACAATCCTCCACAGAACCACGCTGGGATCACAGACAGCCGGCGGTAGACAGCAGGTGGCAGACAGAGGAACCGCACCAGGACCCGTCAAAGCAACAGAGTCCCCAAGGCCAAGCATGCATCCAACAAGGGTGGATGCAGAGATGGCAGGCAGAGGAACAAAGGCAAATGAGGCACTAACAGCCGAATTAGCAATGGGCGGCAGGCCAAAGGCAACAAATGCCGAGTCAACATTGCGCTTTAGGCCCAAGCAGCAGCAGGCGAGTCAGCAGCGGGCAGCAAGCCCTAGATAGCAACAGCCGAATCAGCAATGGGCAGAAACGGCAAGGACAAGTCGAAAATCCGGCGCAGGCATGCAGCAAGTGCGGCGGCATGGGCCATTAGGCAAGTGGGTGCAGGAACCCCAGATTAATTTTGTTCTGCAGGATGTGCGGCGCAAGAGGAGTGATGAGCACAGAGTGCTGCGAACGAACGGAAAACGCGCAGCGATGTGCTGCCTCTCAAAGGTAGTTGGAGGTTTATCAGGAGACGATCAGCAGTTGTCGGCGCTCGTCAAGGTCGAAGGACCAGAAATCAAGGCCATGATACCAAAAGGGGCAACGGCTAGCTTCATTTCGAAAAGTTCCGGAAATCGCCGGAGAACGAGCAGCAACGAGGAGATTAGTGAAGAAGGCCAATGGGAGCGACACGTAAACTCGAAAGGTACTCCATACGAATGTAAGATTTGGCAACAAGGAAAAGAAATTGAGCATGCTGGTGTTGCCAGGCATGGGAGACAGCGCGGTGCTAGGATGGGATTTCCTCGTAGGATTTGGCACCACAATAACATGCTCGGGCCATCATGTCACGATCCCGAAAAAAAAAGATTGAGTGCCTGGAGAATAGATACCAGGACCCTCGTAGGCGTTGGAGAAGGAGCGTGACAGGAAGTTCATCGAAGAGGAGCTAGTGGCGTTCGCAAATCAGAAAGGTTGTTCGAACACAACGCAGTACAGGATTACCATGAAGGATAAAACAGAGGTATTATCCGAAGAACCAAAAAATACAAGAGGAAATCAACGCAAAGGGGGAAAAACTACTGGAGAAGGAATGCATCGAGCCTTCAAATAGCGCGTATAGCTCACCCATCATCATGGTAAAGAAAAAGACAGGTCAATGGAGAATGTGCGTGGACTTTCGGCAAATAACCACGAATTAATTTTATATTGGAGCAACTTAAGGAGGCAAGATTTTTCAGCAGTCTCAATCTAAAAGACGGATATTGACAAATCCCACTAGAGGAGGGGAGCAGGAAGTACACGGCCTTTACGGTACCAGAGAAAGTCTGTACCAACGGAAGATGATGACGTTTGGTTTCATTTTTTCAGGGAAGAGCTGCTGTACCTGGGCCACCGAATAACGAGCCAGGGAATCGGCATGGATCCTGGAATGGTTGCCGCGATCTATAAGAGGTTGCCGTTGATGTTGGGGGTTGAGCTACAATGGGACACGCAGATGGAGACGCAGCTAGGAGAGATCCACCTTTGCATTAGCTTTGTATCTCATCAAGAATAAACGAGGTGTTAATAAAAAGAAGCAAAACGGTGTTATTTCTGGGCTCGGGCGATCACGTCGGATCTATAAATTCGGTGGAACGACCCACAAAACTCTGTGAGCTAGCCGCGGCAATTTTTGCGAGCTTGATCAACAAAGAAAACAGTACGTTACAATATACAATGTTAATATATTATATATAATATATATATATTTTTTGTGTGTATTTAATTATTTAATTATTTATTTCATTATTTTTTGTGCCTACAGTCTGGTGATGGTGCGCGGTAGAAGTTATGTTTTTGATATTTAAAACTTTGCATAAATCTTCTATTATTGAAATTTTATATTCTTTTCCCATTCCCGAAATGAACGTCTTCATTGGACCGTACTTTAGGATACAATGTTCAAATATAGCTTTTACAACTTTTGTTTTCGATTGGTATCGCTACAAGGTATTTCGCAGATTAAAGTTACTGCATATTCATTTCCTTGTTCGAAATTACCCTGTCAAAAGACGTTTCTGGGGTTTCAGTTATTGTCAGTGGGGTCTTTGTATGTTTAGTTGTTTTTGACTTTTGGCACTTTTGACATTTTCTTATGTACTCAGAAGTATATAGGGTCATATCTTTCCAATAATAAAATCTGTTGACCTTTGCCAAGGTTGTGATGCCAGTCTGACCTCCTTATATTGGATCGGTTTGGAATGTAGACTATTAACTATGGTTACCGGGTTGAGTAGCGCTACTCTCAATGAATTTAGTGGTAAATAAATCGCTAACTTTATGTCTTTCAGAAATTTTTTTTCCATGTTTAAAAAAACAAGTCATATTCCTGCGCAGGATTTTTGTCTACTTTCATATCTAGTAGTGACTTTATTTATATTTCTGTCAATTTCATTTAAGTCCTGTATTGTAATTCTTGATAGTGCATCGGCTACATGGTTGTCTTTACCCTTTAGATACTCTACTGTGAAATTATATTCTTTTAATTTAATCATTATGCGTGTTAATTTTAAACTTGGATTGTTCATTGCGAAAAGATATATAAGTGGTCTATGGTCAGTATTGGTTGTAAAGTGAATTCCATAAATATACGGTCTGAAATTTTTTATTGTCCAATAAATTGTTATTAATTCTTGGTTGGTTGTGCTCTTATTACTTTCACCCTTTGTAAATGATCTAGATGCATATGCAACTTCTAGTTGGTGGCCATTGTGAGTTTGTGTAAAACTGCACCACACGCCAGTTTACTAGCATCTATGGTTATAAAAATTTTTTTAAATCGGGGTATTGTAATAAGGTCGGCTTTAAGAGCTACAAGTAAGAGCTAAGTGTAAGAAAGCATTTTGACACTCATCAGTCCACTCGAATGGACTTTTTGCAAAATCTAGCTATATGCCGCGAAGTTTTCGATGAATCTTCTATATTGATTGCAGAATGCAACAAATCGTCTGGCACTGTTTGCATCGTGTGGGACTGGATAATTTTCAATTACGTTATATTTTGTATCATCTGGCAAGAATGTTTCATATGTACATTTATGACTCAAAAATGTGACTTCATGCATAAAAAATGAACATTTTTCTGGATGGAGTTTAATCCAGATGGAGTTTAATCCAGAAAAATCGCTAATCTCCATTTTTTCTTTTCGCTGTTTGAGATGGTTTTTTTTGGTACTAGAAGAAGGAAACTGTCGGGTCAGGCAGCAGCCACAGCTATCACTAATATATAATAATTATAGTTTGTCATTTCATATTTGTCTTATTTATCTGATCGCTATTGTTGGTCGCAAGCCGACTCTTCTCGGCCGCTCGGCTTCAACGGGCTTTATCTTTAGCATTAAGTTAACGAGCTTTCGCCCGGCCTATGTTCTAAGGCGGGCCCACTTTTACTCTCTATCTCAGTGCATACGCATCATAAAATCGGAGCTTTCTCACTCCCTGTCATATACGAATAAATAAACATTTATAACGTTGTGAAATAAATAATTTCCTCTTTTTGTTATTTTGGAAAAAAGGGAAAAGGTCATTGAAAAGGCTCAATGACCAAACATTGGTGACCTCGACGTGATATAATTAATAAAATTAACAATTTCACGAACATTAAATATAACTAGTGCAAATATACCCGAATCAGTTTTGTGCGGTGTGTTAACATATGTATGTACATTTTGAACATAAACGGCATACAGTGCATCAGTGAAACAATTATTTTGTATTTATACACAAATAATTTAATAATATAAATAAATACATAGGCATAAAATACAATTGTTATCCGGTCCGCCAACATACATACATACATACATACATATATACGTTCCACTTGCAAGTGCATTCGCCTCACACAAGCGTTCATATATATATACATTCCACAACTCAGTGTACGGTTCTGAGCGCACAGTGGGATAAATCGTGTTCGCTGCGCTCAAATATAATTAAATATAATAAAATAAACAAGAGCTATAATTTTGGCGACAAAATTAATTTGTGCGTGTTTTTCTTCAAGTGAGCGAATTTCAATCATAGTGGCGATGAACTCCAGCTGCGCCGTCACAGGAGAACCCACTCCATCTCGGAGTGCGATTTTAAAATGCAAGGCAAAGGGTATCCTCCAGGATTTGAAGAGGATCCAAGGCGCCCTGCAGCCAATGTCAAAGGTGGAAGATGCTATGCTCCATGTGCGTCACGGCCAGTTGGTCGCCATGTACGATGATTTTAAGGCCATCCACGGGGAGCTTGAAGAGTTAGATATTGCTGAGATTAGCAGCGACTTGCGATGAACAGTGTCTGAGCTTGTAGCTACGATGCATGCCGAAATCGAGCACGAGACATCGTTGCGCTCTGCTCGAATTGCTGCCCATTCCACCCTGGCCAGCGGAGTTTCCAGTATTCAGGTGGACTCAGCGCTCAGTCGGAGTTTTCAAGCCTTGCCTCCTCTTCCTCTTCCTACTTTTAGCGGAGGATATTCGGAGTGGGCTGAGTTTCACTCGGCTTTCTCAACGATCGTGGGCTGCAATCCTCACATAAGTAAGGTGGAAAAGCTGCAGAGGTTGCGATCCTGTCTTCGGGACTCAGCATTAGAAACAGTTCGCTCCTTGGAAATCTCCGAGGAGAATTATGATGTCGCGTTGCGTCTTCTGGAAAAACGATTTAATAACCGTCGGTTAATATTTCAGGCTCATGTGAACGGGATTCTGGGCCTCAGCCTATTGGAAGGTGGCTCAGTGGCATCGCTTCGAGGGCTTTCCGTTAAATTCAATGCCCACATGCGAGCCTTGCAAAATTTGGGGACGACCATGCAGATCGCCAGCAGTATCATTGTCCAAGTAATCCTTCAACGGTTGGACCCAGCTACCCAGGTCAAGTGGGAGGAATGTCAAAATGCGTCGAACTTGGACCTCATCCCTACCTGGGAGTCGATGGCAGAATTTTTGGAGCAGCGGTGCAGGACTCTGGAGGCTATGGATGTGGCCATGACCGCCTACGTGCCAGGCACTCAGATGGGAAGACGTAGGGTCTCGAACAATAATAATAGATCGTCCTTTATCGTCACTAATTCACCTTCCCCTGCTTGTAGATTATGTGGTGGGTGGTCCCACGTAGTGTCTGCATGCCCCAGATTTTTGTTAATGCCCCCTGAGAGCCGCCTAGGTGAGGCTAGGCGACTCGGTCTATGTCGGAAATGTCTCCAACCTGGTCATCACCTGCGTGAGTGCCTCGCTGCTAATTGTCGCAGTTGTGGGAGGAGGCATCACAGCCTGCTGCATTTTTTGGAAGTACAGTCATCCAGTAGCCAGCCTTCTGTTGTATCATCTACGTCAGCCACAACCGAGGGCGCCGAGCCAATAAGCGCTTCACCATCCGCGGCTAATGCACTAGTTGCCCAAGGTCGCAGCAGTGAGGTAGCCTTACTGGCTACAGCGAACATTCTCGTTCGGAGTCGCACTGGAGTTTTTGTTCCATGCCGAGCTCTATTGGATTCAGGATCGCAAGTGCACGTGATAACTTCCCGACTGGCTAGTCTGCTGCAGCTTCCTAGACGCAAATCTTACATGGCAGTGTCTGGAATTGGCAACACTGGCTTCGCGACAGATGAATTGTCCGTCGATGTGCTCCTTCGGTCCCGTTGCTCCGAATATTCGGCCATTGTCAACGCTGTCATCGCCGCCAGCATCACGGATCTCCAGCCTAGTTTCAGCTTGGACGTCTCCAGCTGGAATATTCCGGCCAACCTCACTTTAGCCGATCCAAAGTTTTTCCGGCCACAACGTATCGATTTGCTTATCGGAGCCAGTCTATTTTATGAACTATTGTGTGCTGGGCAAATCCAGCTTTCAGCTGGCCTACCGTTGTTGCAGAAAACAAGGTTTGGATGGGTTGTATGTTGAGGCGGTTCACACGTGGAGAGAATGTTAATCGCGCCCACAGCTCATATTATGAAGTGGCTGTTGGGGAGAAGTATGGATCTAGCCTCCGGCCGGGATGGAGTGTCTCAAATGGCCGATAATAGAACCGAATCTGGAACTACCAAGCGCGCAGTGACTAAGTTTTCGCTAACTGCCCCTTAAGGATGAAGTTGAAGGACAGGCCTCAACTGGGGGGGAATGTCGGGTCAGGCAGCAGCCACAGCTATTGCTAATATATAATAATTATAGTTTGTCATTTCATATTTGTCTTATTTATCTTATCGCTATTGTTGGTCGCAAGCCGACTCTTCTCGGCCGCTCGGCTTCAAAGGGCTTTATCTTTAGCATTAAGTTAACGAGCTTTCGCCCGGCCTATGTTCTAAGGCGGGCCCACTTGTACTTTCTATCTCAGTGCATACGCATCATAAAATCGGAGCTTTCTCACTCCATGTCATATGCGAATAAATAAACATTTATAACGTTGTGAAATAAATAATTTCCTCTTTTTGTTATTTTGGAAAAAAGGGAAAAGGTCATTGAAAAGACTCAATGACCAAACAGAAACTATTATATCTTGAAATTGACGGCTCTACTATTCCGTTGTTTATTAATTTTTGCACATGGTCTTGAATTTCTTCTACTTTACTATGAGGGTTTCTTTAATTTTTTATATAGACTGGTGTTTCATCCTTTAATCTCAGTTTTTGGTTGTAGAAATTATTTGTGGATATTGGCTCGGTTTCAAGTCCAAATATATCCGTATACTGGCCACATAGACTTTTCAGTTGCGTTTGGAATTGTGGAGGGAAGTTTTTGGATAATCGAGATAAGACTATTTTTTTTTGAACTCTTATTTTGTTTAAACTACATTATAGTTCAAAAATGATTCATGTTTGAGTTTATTTATTTGGACTAACTGATCAGTATCAGTGGTATTTAAAAAAATTCTTCGCTTTCTTTACTACTGTCAGGTAGGCCGTTCCCGGATCTTGCTCGGTTGCGTGGCACATCTCAAGGAAGAACCTTATTTTTGCCTTCTTTATCAGCTTCTTCCGCGTCCATGGTCTCCTGGACATCGCGTTCAACGTTCAGGATCTGGAATCCTCAGTTCCTGCGTGAAGATTTGGCGTTGCAGCGTCGCCGGATTAAACCTCGAAGGTTTCGCTCTTGTGAAGGCTTGCGCTCTAATCTCGATGTCGCAGACTATATATTTGTGGTCGCTCGCAGTATAGTCCTCACTGAGGGACCATTTTGTCCTTCGAAATAGTCTGCTGCTGCAGAAGGTAAGGTCCACGATTGAGCCTCCCGCTCTATCTGCCCACTTCTCCCTTAAGACCTGCTCGAGTAGGCTATGAGCTACTTCGCCAGTTTTCCGATAAATTTGCATATGCGAGCCATAGCAAGCATTGGCACAACGAAGCAGATTGCTAGCTGCATCATATTCCAAGTGTTGTCGCAGAAGGTTGATGATGACACACATTCAAAGTGGAAAGAAATGCAGGCTGACTCGGATTCCTTGGATTCCATTCCAACGTGGGAGTCCATCGTCAGTTTCCTCAAGCAGAGATGTCGGACTTTGGTCGGTAGGACTACGTAGACCCTTTAATCTAGGTAACTCTGCATTTATGATTACAAACTCATCCGTTGTCGCGAAAACGGATAAAAACTGCTGATAATCCGCCGCTGCTCCTCCGTTTCAGCGTCTTCTATATCATTTTAACATTTTCGCCTTTGGCTGCTTGGCCCAACAATGGCCATTCCCACATAATAAACTCCTGCCCAAGGCTTTTACGAATTTAGGCGGCTGGATTTATGCCGTAAGTGCCTTGGATTTGGTTACCTATCTCATTTCAATACTTCAAGCTGTCGTGCGTGTGGACGCAGGCATCATAGTCTGCTGCATTTTGGTGGCAACTCGACAGCTGATATCCAAGTCCAACACCTCTCTCCCGAGGGTTTTGCATCCAGCGACGCCGATTCTCGTTCAGCGTCTGCTGCCGTCAATTCTTTCGTCGCTAAGAATAGTTTTGGTGATGTGGTGCTGCTAGCCACTGCCAATATTCTAGTCCGGAATCCGAAGTTCTACTACCCTGTCGTGCGATTCTGGCTCGCAGGTACACCTAGTCACTTCAAAGCTAGCGAACAAGCTGCAACTGCGGAAGATAAGGTCTCCGGTGCCTGTATCCAGTATATCTCTACAGATGGGTTTTCTGTACAAGTCATCTTACAATCCCAATGCTCTGACTACTCGGCGCAATTGTGATCGTAGACGTCAGCTCTTGAAAATTCCCGCCAATTTACAGCTAGCGGATCCTCATTTTCACCAGCCTCAGTACGTTAATTTGCTAATTGGAGCTGGATTATTTTACGATCTGCTTTGTGTGGGGCAAATTCATCTGCTCCTGGTTGCCCTCAATCCAAAAAACTCGGCTCGGTTGGGTTGTTTGTGGAGGCGGAGGAGCTGCTGGCCAAGTATGGTGCCTTCACCGGCAGTCAGTAGCTCCCGCTCATCAGCTAACCGCTCAAGGCGCGCCAGTACCAGGCGTTAGACATGGAGACCGCGCACACGTCTCTATCAAAGTCCAGTAGCGCCTCTCAAATGGAAAAGCGTATCGAGTGTTTGGATCAGGCACCAAAACAACCAAAAGATGATGCATCAGGAAGAAACCTCGATAGAACTGGTCCGACAACACCACCAATTTCGTGGGTGCCAAAATCCAATAAAGAGGAGGGCGGCGTCCGGAGCTACAAGTCTGACAGTCAAAAAATTGTGCCTTCTGCCCCTTCATGACGCTGTTGAAAGGTCATCTTCCAACAAGGGGAGTATGTCGGGTCAAGCAGCCACCTTTTGGCGGCGTTTTTATGACTCTCCGTCCAATAGCGCTCACTCTTTATGTCCCCTTTCGCGTCACGCGCTCCTGTGCATTCGATCGGCCACCTGCATCTGCCATCATGCGTTTTCGTCGCTCCGCAGCATCAAGCGTTGAGCCGCACCCCGCGTTCTGACTGTACTGGAGATTCTCGCAGCTGGCGACTGATGTGCATGTGGATATTCAGGTGGAGGTTGCCAAGCGCTCCATACTGCCACTCCACACTTCTCGACGGTGCCAGTGTCTCACCAGCGCCATACAAGCGCCGATGCCAACATTCAGCGGCGGCTATGCCGATTGGCCGGATTTCTGCGCCCTTTTTAAGACCACGATTGACAGCCATCCTCACCTAACAAAAATGGAAAAGCTCCGGTGGCTCATTTCATGCCTGCGAGAGTCAGCCGTGAGAGCGCTGGAAATTACTGATGCGAACTGCGATGTGGCCCTTGACCTATTGCGCAATCGTTTCAGTAATCGGAGGTTAATATTCCAGTCACACATTAATGAGATCCAGCAGCTTCGTGTGGTAGAGCCAGGATCTGTTGCTAGTTTGCGGGAGTTATCGGATCGGTTCAATGGTCATATGCGGGCTCTCATGAGTTCCGGATCAGCTGCCGAGATCCACGGATGCTTGCTTATCCAAATTATCCTCCAGAAGCTGGATCCTACCACAAAAGCCAAGTGGGAGGACACTCTCGCCGGAACCAACGACAGCCTTCCATCGTGGGAGTCCATGGCACGATTCATAGAACAAAGGTGCCGGACGCTTGAGAGCGTTAATTTTTCTTTGGCGGCGTATCCACCAGCTAATCAAGTGGGCCGAGGGAGATCTGCCAATAACCGATCTTCGTGCATGCTTATTAACGCCCGTCCTGAACCATGTGCCCTGTGCGGTGTTTTGGCGCACGCGCTTCCTTCATGTCCAAGGTTTGTTGCCTTGCCGATCAGTGAACGGTACCACGAAGTCCGACGGCTGGCCCACTGTTTGTATGTCTGAAGGATGGCCATTATGCACGCGGATGTTCAGCTTCCCGTTGTCCAACGTGCAATCGCCGACATCATTGTTTGTTGCACCATTGTAGGCAGCTGCCCAGCAGTTTCTGGCCGCCGACTGTTCACATCAACTGATGCCAATGACTCGCCTGGTTCGTATATAAGCGGGAAGGCTGGATTGCCCTTTGCAGAAGGAGAAGCAGAGCAGAATCAACGTTCCGCCCCTCATGCGCCCCTCATACGAGAACTCGATTCCCACATTGGTCTATTGGAAGAGCAATGCATGGTCAAGGATTTGGAAGAAATTGGTGTGCCTGGTTCGCCTTGCGGGATTCCTAGAAGGGACGAATGAGACTAATTAAGTCGTCTTAAGGCAGCGGCGCAACCCGTGTCTGCTGCCCTTCTAGAATTGTTATTGAAGGCCCAGCCTTGTAGCGCATGCGCTTTTGGGAGCTTTGGTAGCCCAAGCTTAGTTTAGTGCACTTATTTTTCGGAATTTGTTTTGAGCAGCTGGGTTTTTGGTTAAATTGAACCCCAGAAACAAAAATTTAAATTAAAACAGAAAATCGTATGTTAAATTAAAATAATCGTGTGTTAATTAAAAACTTAATTAATTAACTTAACTTACTTGTTAATAGCGTAACAATCATCATCAAATTTAAATCGAACAGAAGTTGTATTTATTAGAAAACTGGAATTCTGAACATTCATTGCAGCTACCCAAAAACGCTCGGAAACTTAACAGCTATTTTGAGGCATAACAGATGAGATGCGTGAAGATGCCAGTCCATATTGAGCGTTAAGAGCAGTGATCATGTGCAACACGGTATCAAGTAGCCTGTGAAATTGATCTGCTTATCCATTAGTATTTGGATGTGCTAGTAAGGTGGCCGAGGTAGATTTAATCAGCAGCCCTTGATTTTTATCGATTCTTTAGTCTGTGCCATGCATCCTGAAAGCCAGCTTGTCCACCAATTGATGGAAGCAAATTGCTTTCTTCTCCTATGTCATGATTTTCGAATTGCCGAAACTTGTCTGCCTCGCTACAATTTTGACTGTGAACTAATTACGTAAAAATGCCACGAAATGGTGGCCATTGTGAATAGTCTCCATCGAACTTTGGGATATCGACTGACGGCATTACAAACTTGCAGGTGGCTATTATGTAGATCCCGGCCTTCCTTGTAATTCTTCGACCAGAAATGAAAATATTCTTGCTGGGGAACTAACGTACGCCTCTCGACCTTGTACCCTTGGGGCCGTGTAATTAAGTATTAACATTAGGCGCCAACAGTTGCTCAAGAAGTTGGCCAAGTCCTCGTCGTTGGCTTGATCAATCATTAGGCGTTGCATATCATCCAGAATTCTATTGCCTCCTAAAAAGGTAGATCCATTGTCCAAATAAAAATCGGTCAGCTTTGGGCGTAGTAATAACAACAAACCAGGCTTTTATATCCTTGGGCTTTCTTTTCTTTGAGTTATCCTTTCTTTTTTTGATTGATATGGAACCAACGTAATCGAGTCCAGTGTGCATGAAACAGTTAGTTGGACCCGTGAAAAAGGGAGCTGTTCCATAATATGTGTATTGGTAGCTTTCCCAAGTAGAAAAGAAGGCTTGCATCGAAATACAATTTTTCGAATAAAATTGGAGTAACAAAAGACCCAATATTGTTGTCGAAAATGTTGCGTCCAAGCCAGTATGCCGATATTTAATAGATCCTCTAGAATAGATCCTCGAGGTGAATATTTCGAGATCAAGATAGAATGCTTGTAATAGCTGAATAGCTTTCAATTCAACCACCAATCGATGAAGGGTGTGAATCGACTAAGTAGGGACTTTGTAGGAAAATGGCCATCCGTGTCATATATGTATACTTAAAATAAAACCTACACTGTCTTCTCTTATACTAACGTTACCAGACATTGTAATCACTAACATTATGGGCAACTCTGTAAATTCACAAATAGATACAGAGACTTTAATAAAGGCAGTTCGTAGCCACACTTCAAAATGAACGCACAGACTTCTACCTTATGGACATAACATTTTGGCGACGAGGATAAAAGGAAAATCGTTGATTTTCATCAAGATGCCGACAGATACTAGCTTATTACAAGCAATCCTAGCTCAACAGCAGGAATTTACGACAACTATATTGGAGCAGCAACGGAACTGGATGCAAGATATACTAAGCAAAAATGCCGCAGCAAGTGTGTGTGATTCGGTACGCGCGGGTGAATCTATATGCCCTCCGTTTCACATATTTGACAAAGATGTACAAAGCTGGGAGTCATATCTCGAACAATTATCACAACATTTTAATGCATATTCGGTCAGTGCAGATCTGAAAAAAAAAGCTTACTTCCTTTCGTGGTGTGGTGTATCAATATTTGAACTTCTAAAAAATCTTTTGGGAAGTAGCAATTTGAACACATTTACATACAAGCAACTCACAGACAAGCTCACGGAGCATTTCACAACCAAACGTCATATTGTTGCAGCTCGTTACGAGTTCTTCAAAAGAGAGATGAAACATTCACAATCACATAAAGAGTGGGTAGCCGACATGCGCGGGATTGCTCGTGAATGCAAGTTTGTGTGCAACGCAGAATATTGTTTATCAAACTATGTAGATGAAATCAAACAAAAACGCATTAAAATCGTGCTCTGGCCGTGGTCATTCTCATTCAAGAGAAAAGTGCAAGTTTCGCGATGCCGTATGCTACAAGTGTGGTAGAAAGGGACATATTACCGTCGTATGTATGTCAAAGCAAGACAAAAGTAATTGGCGAAATCAAGACCAAGTTAAAAAACAAGGTAAAAACGAAGCAAACGATATAGAAATGATTGAAGCAGTGTACAGTGTAACAGGCTTAATGAAAAATGAAAGGAACAAAAAAGTCATTGATCTGGAAATCTTGAACAAAGGGGTTTCATTTCAAATGGACTCAGGAGCAACCGCATCCGTAATAAACTCAAAGACATACGCGCTCCTAAATAAACCACTATTACACAAGTGCTCACGAGTGTTACACGCATTTGGGCGCACACCAATACCATTGCTTGGGGAGCTGCATACGGTTGCGAAATGTGGTGAAATAGAAAGAGAAATTATATTAATAGTGGCAAACGTAGAAAATCCGAACAATCTTTTTGGTTTGAATTTATTCAAAACATTCGGTTTGGATATAATGCCAGTATCGAACATTAACGAGGTGCACATTGTCAATGTGACTGACATACACAACAAATATAAAAACGTTTTTGAGACCGCAATGGGAGAGATAAAAGACCTCAAAGCCAGTGTGATTTTAAAATCGACAGCAACATCAAAGTTTTATAAAAGCCGCCAAATTCCTTTTGCACAAATAGAAAAATTTAAGGTAGAGGCAGACAGATTAGTCCAAGCAGGGATTTGGAAACCAGTGAAGTTTAGCAACTGGGCATCCCCAATTGTTCTCGTACCTAAGCCAGGTGGAGCAATTCGTAGTGACTTGTGGTGACTTTAAGCAAGCAGTCAACGCACAAATTGACATCGAGCAGTACCCGTTGCCCACAAAAGAGGCTCTATTCCACAACATCCGTCATGGCAAGCAGTTCAGCAAAATAGACCTTAAAGAGGCCTAACTACAAATGGAATTGGATGATGCGTCCAAACATATTAAGGTCGTGAACACACCGCTGGACCTTTTTCAATATCAACGTCTTCCATATGGAATAGCCAGCGCTCCGGCGATCTTTCAAAGATACCTAGAACAACTCCTGAAAGGAATAGAAGGTTGCGGAAACATCTTCATCATCTCAGCACCAACTAGGGCAGAACATTTGAAAAGACTCGATCAAGTTCTTGGTATTCTTCAGGACAACGGTATTAGATGCAAAATGGAGAAATGCTTTTTCCTCAAGGATGAAATTGAATATTTGGGAAGAAGAATATCCGCAAACGGTGTTCTTCCAGATACTTCAGGACTAGAAGCTGTAAAACAACTGAAGCCTCCTGAGAATTAGCCACAATTGGAAGCGTTCATGGGTAAAGTAAACTATTATTGCAATTTTATCCCAAATTATTCGCAGTTGGCAGCACCCTTGACCCAACTTCGCAGAAAAAATGTAGCATACATATTTGGGCCGCAACAGCATCAAGCATTCACAGACTTGAAGTATCACATTATAAACGCAACTGAACTAGCTCATTTCGATGAAAAATTACCACTGATACTAGCCACTGATGCTTCATCCTTTGGTATTGGAGTAGTGCTTTCTTATCTTCAGAACAATGGAACCGAAAGACCAATAGTTTTCGCTTCAAAAACTTTAGATAAGCACAAAGTAAAATACAGCCAGATCGAAAAAGAAGGACTTTCCATAATATTCGAAGTGAAACGATTTCACCAATATTTATATGGAAGAAGATTTATTTTGATTACAGATCACAAACCGCTTGTAACAATTTTCAATCCAGGCAAGCATCTTCCTCTGATGACATCAAACAGACTGCAACGCTGGGCCATCATTCTCATGGCCTACATCTTCGACATAAGATATCGTACCACAGCAGCGCATGGCAACGCCGATGCTCTATCACGTCTTCCAGTAGGTATGGATCCAGATTTTGACAAAGAAGAGAGGCCTGCAACACTATACTGGAATGGACACCACCTATTAATGCTGACACAATTCGCAAGCACCTAGGCACCGACGAAATTCTCAGACAAGTCATGCATTTCGTTTCAGTAGGATGGCCTGAAAAACTTCAACCGAGCCAGGATGCTTTATTGCCATTTTTCAATCGAACGTTTGCGATTACCACTAACCAACAACTTCTTTGCACAGATACACAGATTCGAATCGTGTAATAATTCCGAAACCGCTACAGGCCACAGTTGGCCTGTAGCAACATCAGCTTGGGAGCGTATTGACATTGATTTCGCTGGCCCCATATTCGACGCCATGTGGCTAATCTGCGTAGACGCCTTTTCTCAATTTCCATTTGCTGTTCAAGTGTCGTCTACAACAACCAGCAATTCAGTTGCTGCACTATCATCAATTTTCGCAATTGAAGGATATCCAAAGACAATGGTTAGTGACAATGGGCCCCAATTTACTGCCAACGTCTTCGCAGTATTTTGCAAGCAACATGAAATACAGCACATTACTACAGCACCGTTTCATCTAGCGTCAAATGGTTTGCAGAACGCTTTGTCCAAACTTTCTAATTTTCCGTGAAGAAAAATTTATCGGATGGGTTAACAGTTCGTGAGGCAGTCACTAAATACCTCGCATCGTACATGTTTACTCCTAATGCACAAGGAAAAACTGCAGCCGAATAGATACACGGTCGATCAGTACGAACCATATTGAGTCAACCATTTGAGAAGCCTGCAATAAATAAAGAAGCAGATAACAAATACTCCGTTAATCGAAAGGAGAAAAGTGGATCGAAGGAATAAGTGATCGTTCAATCGGGAAGATGCTGTACGTAGTTCGTACCAAAAATGGCTATGTCATGCGCCATGTAAATCAGTTTTAATCCAGGTCCTCAGCTAACCATTGCGATGATAAATCCAAAGAGTTCTGGTTTGTACCGGAAATCCCGAATCTTGCCGTCAGTCTTCACACTCAGAGCCGAGGCGAACCGTCAGCCGAGATTTCTGCATCTATTCAACCTGTTCCTGATATTCCAGGAGAGGTAACTCAACAACCAAGGCAAATTCAACCAGCACGACGCTTGTCGGGAATACCTGTTCGCCAAAGCACTCGAAATCGCCAAGCCGTCGATCGTTTCCAGCCAAAGGATTTTAGAAAACCAAAACACTAATGAAGTGTATTAATCCTTTTATTTGTTGAAGTATTAGAATCCTTTTATTAGCGAGAGCGACATGTCGTGTCGCTGCTCTGGTTCTTTTCTCTCTGTTCTTTGAATACAATTTTACTTAATCTAAACCTTCCATAAAGAGGCTGCGCTGCTGCAGAGGGCAGCGGCAGAGAGTCAGCAATATATATTGCTTATATATACTTGCTAATATATGAGTGATGTAATGGTATGCAAATTAACTTTGTCCTTATTGATTTATTTAAAAAAAATAGAACATTTTTTATTTTATTTTTTTGGTTTTAGACTTTTATTCGTAAACGTATTAAAACATCAAGACACTTATTATTGCTGATTGCTTATGACCGATCGCTACTGCATCCAGGAAAGGACTGACTTCTTAATTCTAAATTCTTCTCCAATAAACCTCGGCCAGAAGCTTTTATTTTTTAGCTTCCAGAACTTTTCTTTTGTTTTTAATAAAAGCTTATGCTGAAACTTTCGCATCTCGTTGTGAAATTAAATTATGCTGAGCGATGCAATTTGATTGAAAATCGGAACTCAATATTCTGGGCTTCGATCGTCAGAACGGAAGCTTGTGTTTACTTTACGATTGGTTTGTTTATATCTAGCCAGATGGTCAAGCGCGGCTCTTGAAGTTGCTGAGATTGAATTTTAAAATTTGTTTATTAATTCCATAAGTGGAACTGTTTCATGGGTTGGATAACTCTCCCGCTTCTAAAATGGATCGTCCCGATTCATTATGGATTTCGTTTAAATGATCTCTTAATTCGGTTATAAAAATGTCTTCGGTAATTGGTTTTTCTAGTTCTGGCCGTTGTTTTTTGGTTACAAATATGTTTTTGTATTTAAAAATAGTTAGAGAAATCAAGTATATAATGATTAAAATTAATAATATAAATGATATCGATATTTTGGTATTCTTAATTTTAATGAATGCATTTAAAATGTTAATATTATTCAAAGACAGTTCCGAGTTATTTGATAATATATAACTATAATATAACTAATAATAAAAAATCGGATATTTCATAATTTTTGAAGTGGTTTGTAGTTACATAGCTTAGAATTTTGTTCTCAAGATTGGTATACGAAACATTATTAATTATGGTTGTACCATTAAATTTTAATTAACATTTAATTCGGAGTTGTTGACAATATTGTTACCATTTATGAAAATGGCACCATCTTGGATAGGGTCTATTTTTTTTATTTTTTTCTCTTATTTTTTTACAAATTGATTTCTCACCGTTTAATAATCGGGTAAAACATGTTTTTTCTAAACTTAAAGTGCAATAATTATTAAAGAGTTCTTTCTTAAATGTAGACATTTTTTTAGAAACTTTTCCATTTTCCCCACCTAGATATTTTGTTAATGGTTTAGCTATTTTTGCATAGTTTCGGACAAATTTCCTATAATACCCTGTTAGACTAAGAAAACTTCGGAGTTGTCTTATATTGCGTGAAATTGGATAATTGGAAATTGTGGAAATTTTTTCTGGATCAGTTTTAATTACATTATAAGAAACCATGTATCCTAGAAAGGCGGTTTCTAATTTAAAGAATTTCGATTTTTCGAGAGAAATTTTCATATTTGCTTTTTGTAAAATATTTATTATTTTAATTAAGTCAGCGTAGTGTTGTTCGATGGAGTTTGAAAAAATAATAATATCATCCATATAAACATGGCAAGTTTTTCCTACTTGTTCCCTTAAGATATCATCCATGGCTCTTTGAAAAATTCTGGGTGCGTTTGTTAATCCAAATGGCATTCTCAAGAATTCAAATTTCCCATTATTTATGGAAGAGGCTGTCTTTTCAATGTGTGAGTCCTTCATTAAAATTTGGTGGAATCCTGATTCCAAATCGATTGTTGAGAAATACTTAGCCTTCCCTAAATTTGCTAATATTACAGACGGATCTTGCATCGGATATCTGTCTGGAATAGTATTCTCGTTTAATTTTGTATAATCTATAACTAATCTATGTTTGGGTGTTCCATCTTCATTTTGACCCTTTTTTGATACTACCAATACTGGTGAATTATAAGGACTTCTACTTGGTCTTATTATTTGATCATTTAGCATTCGATTGATTTCGTTGATAACAAAATCTGAAACCGACAAGGCGTAAGGATATTGCTTACTATATATAGCCCTGTCATTTATCGTATTTATTTCACTGCGAATGTCCGTTCTGAACGGTATTTGTAAATTTATTTTCGAGTGTTCTTCTTCAATTTTGTTAATTATTTTTCGTTCCAAAAACTCTACTCGATTTTCGTTTGCAATATGAGTATTATTTATTTTGTCTCGATTGGACCCTCTTGTTCCTACCTTTTCTAATTTCTTATTGACGGATAATTCAACGTCGGGGTATTTAGGATTTGTTGATCCTAAAAAACGAACTTTTTTGTTGACGGTAATATCATCGTCGGCGTGTTCGGGATTTGTTGATCCCAAACTTTTCTCGCTGCATTCCACTAATATTGAATCTGTGTTTTTGCAACCTTTATCGGCAAAATATTTTTTTAAAATAAATTCTTTTAGCGGAAGAGTATTCTTTGTCTCGATTAAACTTGTTTCATCTTCACTAACATGATATATCAATTTTTCTGTTTTTCCATTATACTCCAACACTCCCTTCTCTGTATTTATTATAGCTCCAATTTTCCTTATTAAGTTAATTCCAATTAGAAGATCTGATTCCAACCCTTCTATTTCATAAAACAAATGTCTTGTTTCGAATATATTTATATAATGGTAATATTTAATAATTGAGTACCCATGAACTGTTGATACCTTTTTGTAAATTGGTAATTTATTTTTATTTTCGTAAATTCCCTTCCTAATATAACAAGCTGTGGCTCCCGTGTCTATTAAAATGTTTAACTCCTTCTTAGTTTTTCTATCTACTCTTTTTACATAATGCATTTCTCCGTAGGGGTCTGATCTAAAAAATGATCTTCATTTATATTGTTTAATCTTGTCACTTTATTAGCAGGTTGGTTAGATGATACTTCTGGATCTCTTTTTTGAGCTTGAGTTTGCTCCCTGGTTTGGTTCGGGCGATAATAGTTTGTTAAAATAAATTCTTTTAGCGGAAGAGTATTCTTTGTCTCGATTAAACTTGTTTCATCTTCACTAACATGATATATCAATTTTTCTGTTTTTCCATTATACTCCAACACTCCCTTCTCTGTATTTATTATAGCTCCAATTTTCCTTATTAAGTTAATTCCAATTAGAAGATCTGATTCCAACCCTTCTATTTCATAAAACAAATGTCTTGTTTCGAATATATTTATATAATGGTAATATTTAATAATTGAGTACCCATGAACTGTTGATACCTTTTTGTAAATTGGTAATTTATTTTTATTTTCGTAAATTCCCTTCCTAATATAACAAGCTGTGGCTCCCGTGTCTATTAAAATGTTTAACTCCTTCTTAGTTTTTCTATCTACTCTTTTTACATAATGCATTTCTCCGTAGGGGTCTGATCTAAAAAATGATCTTCATTTATATTGTTTAATCTTGTCACTTTATTAGCAGGTTGGTTAGATGATACTTCTGGATCTCTTTTTTGAGCTTGAGTTTGCTCCCTGGTTTGGTTCGGGCGATAATAGTTTGGGCGATTATTATTTTGGTAATAATTATTATTATACCTGCCTTGGTTGTTATTCGTCTGCCAATTATTCCTAGGCCTATTTTGAATTTGGAATGATGGGTCAACCTCCATTGGCTCAATAGTTTGCTGTTTTGGATTGGTATTTTGGTTTTTTGTTTGCCAAAAATTCCTGTTCTGTGGCCAATTATTATTTTGGTTATGGTTCCAATTATTTCCTACCCCCTTTGTATTATTATTTTGTATAGAATTTACTGGATTGAATCTTAAATTGTTTCCCTGATTTTTATTTTCATTTTTAAATCCATAATATCTGTGTGCGAATTGAGCACGGAAATTGTTTGATTCTAATTCCTGGACCTTTGCCAAAGCATTGGGTAAGTCCGGTGAATTTAATGAAAAAAGTGTTTCTGATATTGAACCATTTAGTCCAGAGATAAAAATCCGTAGGGCATTGCTTCTAATCGTTTTGTTTGTTTCTTTGGTAATTACATTGTCCTTCCCGTATGTCATTATAGTTTTGTTTATTAACAAAGTCATTTTTTTATTGACTTCATTATAGAATTCCGTAACTGTCATCCTACCTTGTCTAAGAATACTTAATTCGGACTCCAAAACATGAATTGGTCGTTTGTCATTGTATATGAAATCTAGTCTTGATAGGATTGCTTGAAAATTTAAAACAGTACCATGATTGGTTAAAGCGTCATGTGCTGCGCCCCTGATTTTATTCCGTAAAATTGTTAATGCAATAAAATACTGCTGACTCTGAATTTTGTAAAGGCTCATTACATTCTCTGCTGCTTCTCTCCAACCTACGTATTGGGTTGGCTCTCCGGTAAACTCCGGTAATGATTTGATTACTTCTAGAGTAGTTTCACATTTAACATTAGGGTTGACCTCTTGAAGTTTATAGTCTTCTACAATATTTGTTTCTGAAACTTTCTTTAATTCTATCCCATCTATTTTTTTGTTCACTTCACTCAATTGGACACTAATTAATCTGTTAATTAATTCCACCGTTAAATTACTGGATGTAGCTAAGCTACCTGCAGAAAAATTAGCCGAACCTCCAGTTGCCATGGTTAAGTTAAGTTCACTGAAACTATCTTTTAAATTTTCCAGATTGTTTTTTAATATAATTCTGGCAGCAATTCACGTTTGGTGAGAAAATACCGTTTTACGTTGGGAAAAAACGACAAACATATCATCCAAGCCAGGGTTCGAATAAATTCAATTTTTACAATAGGATTTTTGTAGAACAATTTTTACTGTAGGATGATCCGCAGAGTTGGCTGGAATAATAGCGTTGGTCGTCTTCTGGAAGAACCTCTATGAATTACTTACAGTTAATTAAGTCCTCCTTAAATGCCACCAAATCCTTCTTCTTGCTGTCTGCTTAGTATAAGTTTAGGTTGAGGCGTCTGTCGGATTCTTCATCCGAAGAAATCCGACTGAATTAGACAGTAAGAGATGTATCTCAGAGACATCCTCTGAGATGTCAATTAAGAGGGCCGGGGTAAGCGATTGTAGGGCCGGGCAGTGGCAAAGAAGATTTTTTAAACCTCCTCCCTGCAGCTGCGGCAGAAGTTGTTGTGGGGTGAATTCATTCGCTACACAATCCAAGATAAGAGCCACGGTTGTGGAAGTTTTCCTAAAGACAGTGATCTAAGAGATTCTTGCACGATAGTGTTCAGACTTTCCACGTTTCGAGGATAGTTTGGTGGCTATTGCGTGATATTGTTTGAAAGGACTTGGAGTATTTGGCCCAGTTAGTTTTCCTGAGGAACTCCGAAAAAGTGTTCCGTCCGCGTTTGCCTTATTTTGTTGGTTCTACGATTTTTTTAAATTACTTAAGGTTACCTTAAAAAATTAAAAAGACCCTTAAATGTAAGAAACGCGTAACTTTATAACCAATGCACCTAACTGCACATGCTATATTTAGGGTGAAAGGTTTTTTAAATATCTTTTCCACTTTCTTTAAGATCAAATGTCAAAACCGCAAGAAAAAAAAAATACACTGAAAAGTTCCTTTTTTTTTCAAAATTGGCTCTAACGATCCGATTCATATTGCATTTAGAGATAGCCCTTGAGATAACGCAACTTTTGATATATCGTTCATAACTGGGAAAAAAGAAACTTACTCAAGATATAGTCCGATAAGTAGAGCTACCCATGGTGCTGGCTGTGACGCTAAGGTGCATATTCATAGCAATACATAAACATATTCAGTTGCCGATTGGCTTTTTCTAGTTTGCGAATATTAAAAAAAAAAACAATAAATATAAATAATGAATTTAATTTATTTAAAAGTTTTTTATTAAGAACTGGCCACTGGCCGCGACCACACTCTGAAAAAAATACTCCGACATAATTCACAAACAGCTGATGGCGTTCCTCCTAGCGACGACCGCACTCCGAAAAAAATATCCCAAACAATTTGCAGTTTCTTGTTTTCACCACTAGAGGTAAAAAGAGGTAGAAAAAATAAAATTTTTGGGAGATTTCTAAAGTAGCACGGAGCAAAAACTGAACTTTGGAAAATTTTCGCGCGAAACCTTGTCATGGATAGCCCAACGGTAGAGTTTTCGGTTGATGTGTAGAGGGTACCGGGTTCATGCCAAGTTCGAGAATTCAACTATTTTTGTTATTTTGTTTTTTTTACTCATTAATTTTTGTTTTTTATTAAGTTTTGTTATAAAAACACCTGGTATTTACGAAACACGTAAAGCGTAATTTGTACAGTGGTTTAGCGATTTGGACAATAGCTGAATGGTTAAAACGTCACATTAATTGACCCGGAAGGATCTCTGGCGCGACTCTTAGCACATTTAATCAGTTCAAAAACATACTTAAAAATAAAAAGTTTAAAAAACCAAATAAAAATTGAAAAATTGAAATACAAAATTATACATTAAAAATATTCTTATTTGGCACGTGGAACAAAAACAATAAACAATATAAACACATTGCATTCGTCACCAAAATTGATATCAGATATTTTGGCAGGTCTAAAGAGAAGGTCTAAATAGTTTCAAGAATCTCGGAATAATTTCTGAATTAACACCTTTATTCTATATTCACACGCAAGAGCTTTAGCAAGAAAGTCTCATAAGTTTACTTTTAAATTTACTGACGAATAAGGATGCTACATTATTTTATGCAGATTTTAGATCTATAGCGCTCAATTTGTCTACCTGATTTATTATAGTTTTGGCCTAGCATGTATAAAACGAATCACGATATTTACTCAAGATCCAGCGTAGAAAAATCGATCTTCCAAGGGCTGAAAGCTGTATTTGATCCAAAACCGGACTTTTCTCCAAATTAGGTGATAAAAATGTATATTTTCTGTTCAAAAGTGTAGAGATTCCTTATCGTTGATGTATCTGGACACTTGCTCTTGCATATAAGCTTTAAGCTTAAATACGTGCAAGTTATCCAACCCATGAAACAGTTCCACTTATGGAATTAATAAACAAATTTTAAAATTCAATCTTGGCTTATTGCCTTTGCCTTTGCTTATTCCACTTATGGAATTAATAAACAAATTTTAAAATTCAATCTTGACTTATTGCCTTTGCCTTTGCTTATTCCACTTATGGAATCAATAAACAAATTTTAAAAATTAATTTCAACAACTTCAAGAGCCGCGCTTGACCATCTGGCTAGATATAAACAAACCAATCGTAAAGTAAACACAAGCTTCCGTTCTGACGATCGAAGCCCAGATTATTGAGTTCCGATTTTCAATCAAATTGCATCGCTCAGCATAATTCAATTTCACAACGAGATGCGACAGTTTCAGCATAAGCTTTTATTCAAAACAAAAGAAAAGTTCTGGAAGCTAAAAAATAAAAGCTTCTGGCCGAGGTTTATTGGAAAAGAATTTAGAATTAAGAAGTCAGTCTTTTCCTGGATGCAGTAGCGATCGGTCCTAAGTAATTAAAAATAATAAGTGTCTTGATGTATTAATATGATCACGAATAAAAGTCTAACACCAAAAAAATAAAAATAAAAAATGTTCTATTTTTTTTAAATAAATCAATAAGGACAAAGTTAAGTTGCATATATATACACCGACTTTCAAACTATAAATGTTTATTAAATTCCAAGCTTCGAAATCATGTTGCAAATTGTTGTGACTCAAAGCTAAATCAAACTTAAATAAATAAAACAAATAAATTTTTTTCTACACGTAGAAAACTTCAATTTAAGATTAGTAACACATGGTTTTATAAAACTTCACTTTCCATTGGATTGTCCGAATTTATACAAAAATAAAAAAAAATTTCGAACTGGTGAAGATGGCAAGGGAGCGCAAGATGTGCGACTGTTGCAGCAAAATGCATCTGCTCTGGGGGGTTTACATCCACTCCAATAAATTTAATATTTTGCCGCGACGTGGCCAAGGCTCGTGATGATTTGCTTTCGATTCGGAGAAGATGGCTATTTATGCCAGCCTTTTAATTTGTCGATTCCTTAACTGATCACTTTTTATATCTTTGGATTAAAGGGAACGAACTACGGACAAAAACCCCTCAGATTCGAGTGCACCGATCGGCACCGTGACATATTTTACATACACTGTTACGCTACCAGCTTTTTGGTAGTTTAAACGAGTTGAATTAAGCGAGTTGCAGTTCAATTTCAATTTTAATATTTATTTGGAGTCAATTCCGCGCAATATAACAAGTAGAGCTTGAAACTAAGAACTTCAAACCAAACACTAAGAGCTTGGTCGCAGAACCTCCAAGGCTCCCAAAAGCGCATCCGCTGCAAATAACACCGAAGCGCATGCGAAACTGGAAGATAGACAGACAAAAATAAATGCTGATAACAAGCCGCTGCACATAAATATATTACGATTATTTCAAATATTTTCCTTTGGTGGCTGCTTGGCCCAACATCCTCCCCCCATTGAAGGGTGGCCCTGTAATAAAAATTTTGGAAGGGGCAGCAGTCACATCATTGCAATGGTTATCCTGTGGGTTGCGTAGCTCTAAGAATCCACTTCACATCCTTTAGTATAGGCTCCAGTCTCCTCTCTAGTACAGGACGCCAACGATTCCCGTAAGTATTCTGAGCAATGGAGAGCCCGTGACCTAACTAATCTTGGCCAGCCGACAACATGTCAAAGAATAAGCTGGCTCCAATCAGCAAGTCCACTCGCTGTGTTCTGTGGAAGCTGGGGTCAGCCAGATCCATGTTGCCAGGAATCTTCAACCTCGAATCTTCTATGTTAAGGCTGGGCTGATAGTCCGTAATGTGGGAAGCTACAACAGTATTAATTTTCACAGAATATGTGCTATGGCGGGACTTCACCCACACATTAACAGAGACTCAATCCGTTTCAAACTCACCACCGCCGAGCTACCGTGGTAGAACATTCAGAGTGGCAAAGCTGAAGTTGACTCGTTAGCCGCGACGAGATGAGGTGCACTTGTGAACCGGAATCCAATAACACTCGGCAAGGCAGGAGGGCTCCAGATCCAGTACATTGGCGGTTGGTAAGAGTACTAGCTCAGTGTTGATTGAGCGGGATGGTGGGTTCGCAACGGAAACTGCATTGATGGGAGGTGAGATTTGTGCGGGTGGATTATTGGTAGAACTAGAAAACTGCCGCGATGGTGCAAAAGGAAAAGATGACGGCGATTGCACGTTGGGCATTGGGAAGCTGAGCATCAACGAGCGAAATGGCCATCCTCTAGGCACACAAAACAGCGAGTTAGCCGCCGCACTTCGTCATACCGTTCCTCAGTTGGCAAAGCAATCAACATTGGACAAGCTGGGGTAACAAAACGTAAGCCACAACACCACACCCCTGTGTGGTGCACGCTTGCACAAAGCATGCAGGAAGATCGGTTGGTATACGATCCACATCGTATCGTCCGGTTTGCTGGTGGATAGGTGGTAGGCAACAAAAAGTCCACGCTTTCAAGCGTCCGGCATCTTTGCTACAAGAAGTGAGCCATAGACTCCGACGATGGAAGGCTGTCATCTCTGCTTCCAGAGAGAGAGTCTTACTTAGTCACTTAGCCCTGGTGGCAGGGTCCAGCTTTTGGAAGATGATCTGGATGAGGAGGCATCCTTGAATTTCGGCAGGCTTCCCGGAGCTCATGAGCTCCCGCATATGACCTCCGTTGCAACGGAACCTAGCTCAACCACCCTTAGCTGCAGGATCTCGTTGATGTGAGCTTGGAATATTAAACGTCAATTACTAAAACGGTTGCGCAAAAGATCAAGGGCAGATCAAGGCCAACGCTTTCACGGTCTCCAAGGCTGACTCCCGCAGGCATGAAATAAGCCATCTGAGCTTTTCCATCTTGGTCAAGTGAGGAAGGCTGTCAATCGTCGTCCTAAACCGGGCGCAAAAATCCGGCCACTCAGGCTAAATGTTAGCAACGGCAACGGGGGTAATGAGGGAGCAGGCCTGTATGGAGTTGGTGAAATACCAGCACCATTGGTTCCATCCAACCGCGTAGAGTGCGCAGCAACTCTCATGGAGCATTTGGCAACCTCCACGTGGGTGTCACCGTGCACGTCCTCGGCCAGCTGAGAGAACTTCCAATATAAGTCACTTCTGATCTCACTATAATTGAGCTCATTTAATTCCTTCTGCAGCGTAGTGAATCGATCGCGCAGACGCTTCTCCATTGACTCGAGGGCCAGAATGGTTGAGTCGTCGGTCCGCATCGCAGTCAGGACCTTCTGATACAGGACCTCCATTTCCTGACCTTAGTTCGTCTATGCTGAATCCTCTCCCTGCTTGAAGCAGCAGATCCACTAGCTTATGTAATTTGCTAGCCATTATGCAATTCAAATTCAAGTTTACATCACTAACAACAAGTTCCGTGGCACTTCTTATGGTAATCACAACAACCAAATCGGGATGCGATTACGTCAGGGTCTCCAAATGTTACGCTACCAGCTTTTTGGATGTGACCGAATTAAACTAGTTGCAGTTCAATTTCAATTTTAATATTTATTTGGGGTCAATTCCGCGCAATACAACAAGTAGCGGCTTATCAATATCAACTCCCAAATACAAGTGCAGAAACTAAGAGCTTGGGCGCAGGAGCTCCACCAAAGCTCCCAATAGAGCATGCGCTACAAATAACAACAAAGCGCATTCGAAACTAGAAGACAGAAAGACAAGAATAAATGCTGATAACAAGCCGCTGCACCTAAATATACTACGATTATTTCAAATGTTTTCTTTTGGTAGCTGCTTGGCCCAACACACTGCCCCACAAAAATATGGGTGGATTGGCAGCAGATGGCCCAATCCTCGTATCTCTTTTGACGCCGCTAGAGATATTTTCACTGATTTTAACTTTATATTTCCCGATCTATAGTCCCGATCTAAACCGTCCTCCACATTTTAAAACAACTCGCTAATCTTCCCTGATCAATGCCCTAATTAGGGTAGCCTAATCTTAAACTAAACCCAACCGGTAACATCTCCGGCGCCCCCACTCGAGGATGCCATCTGGCGTTGACGAAAGAAGTGGATAACACGGGATAGCCGTTAATTGCTACAACATCAAGCTGCTCATTAATCTTAGTATATTAAATAAATGGGTAATTCGTAAAACCTGACACTAAACAGACGTTAGTAATATTAGTCCGAGTTGGTGATCCAGACGCCAGCTGTGGTTCGCTAAGGTGTAGATCATTTCGTTTTCACGGCCAGTGACAAATTTGATCATATCACCGTGAACTTGGATTCAGACGTTGTTCTGACCCTAGAGGATAAAGTCATTAATCCTCCAGCAGCAAACAAGTATGACGCACTAAAAGCCCGTTTGCTCGTTAAGTTTGCAGAGTCAACTGAGTCAAAACTGCGTCGATTGCTGCAGGGCGGTGAAACGTCCGGCCAGAAAGCCTCGCAAATTTTGACGTACATGCGTCAATTAGCTTCGGAATCCAGTAGCGAGACAAAAATCCGTACACTATTCCCCGTTAAGATGCATTCTCTATGTTTGGTCAATGAGTCTATTCAATGACCTTTTCCTTTTTCCAAAATTAAAAAGACGAAATTATTTATTTCACAACGTTATAAAAATATTTATTTGTCCGAATATGAAATGGAGTGCGAGAAAGCTCCGATTTAGAATGCGTATGCACTGAGATAAAGGGTACAAGTAGGCCCGCCTTAGAGCATAGGCCGGGCGAAAGCTCGTTAACTTAATGAAAAAAGATAAATAAAGCCGAGCGGCCGAGAAGAGTCGGCTTGCGACCAACAACAGCGATGAGATAATGAAAATATGCTAAACTATAATTATTACATTTATATATATATATTACATTTATATTGATTCAATTTATGCCGTGGCTGCTGCCTGACCCGACACTTTATTTTTTTATAAATACTCTCAAATAAAAAGAAACGAGATGCCTCAAAACATCCGTCCGATCTTAACAATTTCGGAGGTAAACGACCTGGACAAACTGGCCAAAAGTGCAGATAAGATGCTAGAAAGTATGGACTTTTTTAACAATTCCGACATCGCTCCGACCAATTCACTCGAAAGTTATTCTCGTCCGGAAACAAAAACCGATATCGCCGAATTCTTACACCAGCTTACTAAGAAGGTAAACATGATCTAAGGAACTAAAGTGGATGAAATGAAATAATCGCGCTTGGATCATCCCAAACACGGTCCAATTCACAGCCTCTATCCCAATTCTCAACAGCTACAGACGGACAGCCGCAGCAATCAGGTGAGCAACATGCAGAACTTTGCTACTATCATCACCGTTTTGGGAACGAAGCTCATAGGTGCAGGTCTCCCTGCTCCCTTGCACACCCACCACAGATTCCTCATCGACTCGGGATCTTTGGTCTCTGTTATTCCCCGCTCCATTAGAAGCAAAACTACAAACAAACCGATTTCGTTTTGTACACAGCAATCGGATCAGTCACCTACGGAAACATGCTAGTTGACGTAAACTTTGGACTCCGGCGTTCCCTTCTATGGCCGTTCATCGCAGCTGACACTGAAATTGCTATCAGTGTCAAATAGGTGCAAATTTTTTTTGACGTTAAGGAGCCAAAACTCATCGATGCCACAAAAAACATATTAACACCAGCTTGTTGTTTCTCCGCCAAACATCATTCTGTGTACACCATTAAGGGTGTACACAAATTCAAAATAATTTGTGGAGTCACTGTACCAGCACAAAGGACAAAAAATGTATATACAATACTACATTGAAACAACAGGGAGCAACAACGACATCCAAGACGTTTTTCAGGTGAAATGCTTTTAACTGCAAAAAAAGAAATCAACTTCTTGCTCAAAGAAGGCATTTGTCGTCCTTCTAAAAGCCAGTAGTCAAACCCGTTGTATATGGTTAGCAAAAAGGATGGAGGTTGGCGATCCAGCGGGGAGTATCGCAAACTTACTGCCATTTACCGGACTCTACCCTACAACCTCTCGCATCGCAGCGGTAGATCAACGTTGCAACAAATATCATCGGGAAGCATCATCGAGGAGTGCAGGACCTGCCTTTCATGTCAACGTGCTAAGATAAGCAGGCACAATCATCTAACTTCAAAGAAGATCACTATTCCCAATGAAAGATTCAGCCACGTTTACCTGGACATCATTAATGACGTGAATCAAACTATCAAACCAAATTATCATGCCATTCCATGAAAATTTTCGGTACTGTCTCACCATGAGAGACAGATTCACTCGCTGGCCGAAGGCTATTCCTCTCACAAACCTGACAGACAAAACAGTGGCTAAAGCCTGTTGGTCACAAAGGGTCGCAAGTTTTGGGACACCCAAAACTATAACAACGGATCAAGGCACCCAGTTTGAATCTGCGCTGTTTAAAGATCTCGCTCAACTTATGGGTATTGAACACATCCACACGACTGCTTATCACCCATAATCAAATGTAACGGTCGAAAAATGGCACAGGCCAAGGCTGTGATGATGTGGCACCCAAAAACTTCTTGGCCAGAGCTACTACCCGTCGTCTTATTGGGACTTCGGACATGCATAAGGGAGGATCTAAAATCATCGGCTGCGGAGATGCTCTACGGAACAACGCTACGTTTGTCAAACGAATTTATCGAAGACATCGAGACGTGAATCCTGCCGTTTTCCGTCAGACTCCAACGGCGCACGACAGCAACCAAAAAATGTTTCGTCTTAAAGGAATAGACAATTGCTACCACGCATTTATCCTGACCGATGCCGTCATTGGAGCCCCCTTACTCGGACCCGTTTAAAATCATTTATCGCAACAACAATAGAGTATTCAGTCTGAATGTCAACGGCAAGAAAGAAGCTTATTCTGTCGAACCTACCTTTGTGGTCCAAAATAATGCCCAAATGGAAGATCAAGAGGCAATTTCGGTCCAGCCTAGAACTTATGCGAAGAAACGAATCCAGTTCAACATATCGTAACGTCATTACTGAAGAGGGAGGTCAGTGGCACCCCCACTTGAGGATGCTACCTGGCGTTGACGAAAGAAGCGGGCATCACGGGATAGTCTATAACTCAATTCTCGGTAAAATAATAACGGTCCAACAACTCTCTTCGGTTTGCGTAGAACCTGACACTAAACAGACATATACGTTATTAACATTAGTCCGAGTTACTAAACACCTAGGTTTGCTAGCGCCATCTATTGTTCAAATCTAAGCGCACAATTACCAAAGTGTAATCTATCTCAATTACCAAAGTATAATCTTGATTTGAAAGTCCCTCCAAATCACCGCTTCAGGTAGCATCTTGCAGGTATAAGTCCTGCTTCATGGGTCGACGACACTTCTTAAGATGGTGGGTAGAAGGGCCTTAAAACCTGGTGAGGGAATATGATCCAAAGTAAAATGAGTGACGATTGTGTCTCCTGGGCTGTCTGAGCTTGGTGGCACCGAGCGTTGTAGCGAAGATTCAGAACCAATGTGTATAACAATGACACAGGCCGACAGAAATAAATCTCCATGCATAATTTCACCTTCTTTATAACCTTTAGGCTCCACTGAACCAAATTCCAGAATAAATATAGGTTCCATCACCCAGTTTTCGCGATATACCTAAGAGAAGAAATTGATAAAATTTTATCATATATTGAATTATGCAAATTATTTAATTTGAAATTGTCGGCCTGTGTAATCAATCTTAATATTTTAAAAGTAAGCAGCACGCATTATTTTAGCCAAGTGACCACTTCCCAATTGCCGAGCAAGATTCACAGTTACAGGGTCAACAGATAATCTTAGTAGCTGTTGGCACCTAGTACCAAGGCCTAACAACCCAGCCCCAATAGATGGCCCCAGAAATCACCGGAATCGGGCCAGAAACCGATTTGAGCAATATCAGCGGTAAGAATGACCGACTGACCAGGACAAACAAAACCAGCGAGCTCAGCTGAAACCCAATACCTAGCGATCTGAGTCAGCAGACCCAGAACCAGTACTTAGCACGAACTTTCTTTAATATTGACCTTACGGCGCGGACTTCCATTAACATTGACCAACTAACCATAGTTAAGCCACCACATATGTAATTATCTGATCTTATAAAAGATCACCTGGTCCATAATAAAGACAGTTGCGAAACCAGAGTAAATCGTCTCGTTACTCAGTGCCAAGTGCGGTACTTAAAACTAACCTACCGTGTGTTGCTCCAGACCCAAGGACCGCCGGAGATCAGGAATCACCCCTACGTAGCGCCTTTGAGTGTTGCTCCCGTGAAATGGATCGTCAGTTGGACCAATACGTTACGTAGCCTCCGTGTGTTGCTCCAGGCCCACGGACCGCCGGAGATCTTCTCACCTATACGTAGTACCTCTGAGTGTTGCTCCCGTGAAACGGGCCGTCAGTAGGACCAATACGCTACGTAGCCTACGTGTGTTGCTTTCAACTGCCGGAGGGATTATTACCCTACATACCACCACCACAGCTGCAGACAGCCACCCGGACCTCAGCTCATCGCTACATCATAGCGACCTCATCCTGATCACCGCAAACGACTGTTCAGCCCGAGCAGACCCTTGGACAGGTAATTCAGTCAGACAGGACTCCGGGGCCTACCTTTATTCTCGTGAGTTCAAGTTCGACGATAGTGGCCGCAAAACGCTCTACGGACGAACAGAAGCGTTGATATAACATAATAATATCTCGGAGAGGTATCATCCGAATTGGAAATAAAACAAGAAAAGAAAGCTAACTTCGGGCGGAACAGAAGTTGATATACCCTTGCAGTTATATGGCAGCTTATATTATTAGATACATACAAGCTCTTATATAGTCGGCTGATCCGTATGAAATTTGGCAGATCTTATGTCTGCCCAAAATGAAATCCACAATCCCATCCTAACATAAAAAACAACAAAGTTATGGCATTTCCGATCAATCAGTTATATGACAGCTATATTCCGACTTACATACTGCCTGCAAAGGAAAAAAGTTTGATGTCGATAGCTTTAAAACTAAGAGACTAGTTTGCGTAGAAACAGACGAACATGCTTATATCAAGCATGCTCTGGCGGCTTACGTAGCACTAGGCTTTTTACCTGGGAAGGACGCCCTCTATCAAGCAATTGCTGAAAACTCTGACGAAAGCAACCGGGCGCGTTGCCAGGTCCAGTTAAATTACGCTGAGCGGGATTCTATCTAATCAGGGTGCCTGCCTCTCTTTATCGCGGCAGCAACCTCTACTCCATATCAAGGAAGCATTGTTTTTTCGACGAACTCCTGCCTCATCAGTTCTCAATCTGGTCTCAACCTAGCTCTTTGATGAAGCCTTCGGGCTCGGAGACATGTTTCGCTTCGGCAATTTCTGGCAACCAACACATGGTTCGTGGTGTCGTGGATGGCTAAGCTTCATACTTGCTCGACACACCTGTTGTACAGCCAAAATGATTACAGCCGGTGAGGCGCGGCGGCGATTATCAGCTGAACGCCATTTACTTTTCTTGGACGATGATGATGTTTTTAGTTGGCAGACGGCAGTCTTTGCTCTTAACTTTCTCGTATGGCTCACTTATCAGGGCTACATCTTACATAGGTTTATCTGCACTATTTTCATCTCTTATTTCGCCTGAGTGCATCTATAATGCCCATTGGGCATCTCTTGCTGTCGACGATATGTGCCTGTTCGGTTTTTATGTGCGATATGTGCCTGTTCCGTCAGATCTTTGCAGAATGCTGTTATGTGTCAGAAGTTTCGGCACTTGAAACAGAGCCTCTGAGTAGTCCGCTCTCGGATCCTGTCCAAGGGCCACCTAACCTTGACTCTGCCTTTCGCTGGGTTCAAGAGCAATTGCCGCAATATCGTCCTTGGTGGTGAGGTCGTCTAGGTCGCGAATCTCTATGATTATCTCTTCTGTGACCGCTGACTGCCTCTCGAAAGCTCCTGGGATAATCTTTGCTCAAATTAAAGGGTGTTTTCTCTAACGGCTTTTCATTTTGTGGTTCCTTTTTTTTTTATCGATTTTTATACATTTTTTTTCCTGTGGAAGGGATCCGTTTCCCATGTCGTAAAATCGAATCGTTAATGAGTCTTGGTCTACCTATCGCTTGGAATCTCCATCGTTGGAAAACCTGCAGTGTGATCCTTTTGCAGCGTCTCCTAGGCCTCTCACTGGTATGGCGCCTGAAATAAAATCTGAGCTTACGCTTAGACCTGTTGCACCCTGTATGCCGGATGCCACTGTGGATAATGTCAGGAGTCACCTCCTAAACCATCTTAAGGTAGCTTCTAATGAATTAGCTGTTTTTAAGTTTAATTTTAAACATAATCGTAGTGTATCTTCTTTCAAAATAGTAATACCTCAATCCTACCTTGAATAAGCACTTGATCCGACAGCCTGGCCTGAGCCCAGTATTATTCATGAATTTTTAGCCAAACACCCTCTAAATCCCAACCATGCCGATTCTGCTCCAAAAAAACTGAACATAATGTATTTTTTTGTTATTACCAAAACTCTCGTAGTACTCTCGGTAAATTGAGCCAATTTTTTACTAAGATTGCTTCTTTTGATTTTGATGCTATGCGCTTACTGAAACATGGCTTAATTCCTCTGTCTCGGATTATGAAATTGTAGTTCCCAAGTTCACTGTGTTTCGAATGGATCGACCAGTTGTCACAACGTCTTTATCGTTGATTTAATTGAAATAGCTCTTTTCCAAATTAACCCCATCCTTAACACTCTTGGCAGATCTCTAGACCTTGTTTTCTCTAATATGATATCATCTGTGGGTGTAATTCAATCCTAACATCATCCTACATTATCCTTGATTTCTGTGTTCTGTGTTAAGGGTCAGTCTCGTATCAAATGTTTCAGAAAAACGGATTATATTGCTCTTCCCAATCACTTGGCGGAAATCTTTCATCTTTTAGCTTTAACGAGGCTGCTACTGATTCTTTTTATGATCTAATTTACAACGCGTTGGACAAATTTGTTCCTGAAGTCTCATTATCATCATCAACGAAACCACCTTGGTTTAATAAACACCTTTCTCGTCTCAAGAACAAATCAAGAGCTTACAAAATGTTTCTCAAGTCAGGACCTTTGTTTCATCAGACAAACTTTGTTTATATTCGTAACCAGTTTATCTTTCTTAACAATCAACTGTATGAACGTTATATCGTGAATTTTAAGGTAAACTTCCGAAATGATCCGAGCTCCTTCTATTCATTTGTCAATATGAAACGTAAATCCAGTCTTTTCCTCCTTCCCTAATTTATAAAAAATATTTCCGATTCTTCTGAACAAGGTATTGCTAATCTACTTGCTTCAATCAACCTAATTGATTCTGAAACGCTTGCAAACCGACGTTGTTTACACTGATTTTAGCAAAGCTTTCGATTCTGCTAATCATCGCCTCCTTCTTCGGAAACTGTGTCTTATAGGTTTTCCACCAAATATCATACATTGGTTCACTTCATATCTATCGAATCGTACGAAGCATGTTTTGTTCAAGAACATTAGAGTCAAAATAATATATGTAATGGATTGTGGGATTCAAAATTAAAATTTCAAAAACTACCTCGTAGAATTTTAAATATGTTGGCATTTATAGGAGTCAGTTTTATAGGAGTTCAATCTTATAGACGTTCATCTCTTGGGTACCACAGGATTAAGGAAAACGTAAAAAACGAAATGAAGAACAAATTCCGACAACATTATTGGCTTTTGGGTAACAAATTAAACTTAAGTTTGCACAAAAAAACATTGATATGCAAAACAATGATAAGACTAATATGGACATATGGAATAAACACATGGAATATGTGGGACGGCAAGTAAAACAAACATAAAACAAATACAAAGGAGCCAATTCAATATTTTAAGAAGAATTACAAATGCTGGTAAATGCGTAATGACGACATCCACCGGACAAACACCGTTAGAAATACCATTAGGCTCTTAGACCATGTAAATTTAAATATGAAACATATACCAAGAAATAAACTTCAAACACGAAGACTAAAGCGCAAAACACCAAAGAAACTAGCTGTTTCTTTAGAAGAAATATTTATTTTGATATGAAATGTAAATTTTTCCTCACAAAGGTAAGAAAAAAAAAATTACGAACATAAAAAGTTTTTAAATGTAAATAAACAAATTAAAATGTTGACTGGAAATATTAAACAAAAAAAGAGAAGAGAGAAATTTTTTTTAATTTTTTGTTTGGTTCTGGAATATTTTTGTTTCTTATTGAAATCAGTAGAGAATACTATCTTTTAAATTTGAAAAAAACATCGACATTTTATTGAATTTATTATAGTTAAATAAGCCATATTTTCGTTTCGGAGAAGGTATTCTTACTTAGCTTACTAAACCGACTCAATTACAATATCCTGATTCCAATATCAGGATATTATGTCCAATATCAATATATAGATTAATGATCATTAATATATCAATTTTCCATGACAAACCTGAGTTCGAAATAATACGCATAAGGCTTGCATAAGAGAAACATAATTTTACAATCTAAGGGGAAAAGAAAATCAAGTTGTCGATACGTTATCAAGAATAATCACCGCAGAACTGAAAAATATAATAGCTAGTATAAGGAAAGTCAGAAGAGAAAAACAAAGTAGACAAAATTCCTGCGAAGGAGATACAAAACGGGACTGGTGAAGGTTGCTCAGTGTTCGCATATGCGTTTTTAAATGTAAGCGGAAGAGAAAAAGATTCTTGTTTACGCTTGGTGTTTACAAAGTTATAAAACTGCTTCGAATTCTGAGTAAACTGAATCCGGCAGCGGCACATTAAACTCTATAACATTCTGCGTTATGCACGGTGAAATTAGACCTAGGTTAGGTTAGGTTAGATGGCTGGCGTTCACCTCCTGAGGAGGCAACCGCCACACTTAGACCGTATTCGGTCCCTTGTGATACCGTGAGCTGAATCTAAAAATCCCTTTACACGCATAAGAGAGGTCTTATGGTCAGTTACGCCACCCTGAGGCTTTGGTGAACCTTTCAATCCTGTTCGGGTCTATTTCTGACATCGCTGAGATGCTGCTAAGTAACCTATCGCCCAGGTGCTTAAGTCTGAGAGACTCCAAAGCTGGGCAGTGGCAGAGAAGGTGCTCTACTGTTTCTTCCTCTTCTTCGTCCCTGCAGCTGCGGCAGTAGTCGTTGTGGGGTGAATTCATTCGCCTAGCATGTGTTCCCACTAGCCAGTGCCCCGTGATGACTCTTATTGCCGTGCCAATTCGTGTTCTGTCCATCCTAAGTAGTTGGGATGTTCTTTTTATAGAGATTTACGCTGCAGTGATTTGAAAGTCTGAAAGAGGTTTTAATGCCTAGTTGCTTGGAGTATATTCCGCCTCCTACGCTGTTGTTTAATTTGGAGCCATCAGTGTAGAAGCATATTGCGTTCTCTGGGCCTGGTATTTGGTCTCCCCATTCCTCTCTATTAGGAATGAGGGCTTGGAAAGTTGTTTGTGTGTACTCCCTTGGAGTACAGTAGTCTGTCCTACTGGGAATGAGACGATCGTTCAGCAGAATTGTGGAGTGGCCCTTATTCAGGAGGCTCAATTGCTGAGTTTCCCTAAGCCTGATTGCCGATACTTTCGCTTGTTCTATTCCAGCTCGTCCTGGATTTGGTAAGCTAAGTATGGCATTTAGGGCTTCGTTTGGTGTGGATCGTAGTGCACCGCTGATGCATAGTGCTGCTGATCGCTGGATTTTTTCCAGCTTTTTAAGTGTGCTTTTCTTTTTGAGGGCTAGCCACCATTCCAGAACTCAGTGCAGAGCAGTGTAGAGCCAGCTTACAATATTAGGGGACATGCCCCATTTGTTTCCCATGGCTTTTTTGCAGGTAAAAAGGGCTGTATCAGCCTTTTTTGACCTTTCTTCTACGTTAGAGTTCCAGGTTACCTTCCTATTCAAAATTACCCCTAGGTATTTGGCGCTGCTGCTGAAGGAGAGCCTTTGGTTGTTTAGTCTTGGTGGGACGATGGGTGGGAGTTTGTATTTCCTGCTGAAGAGGACGAACTCTGTTTTCTGCGCCTTTACTCCTAGGCCATTACTGATTGTCCATTCGGCTAGGGTGTGCAATTTTTCGCTCGCAGAGCGAAATGAGATCGCAGAGCGTTTGAGGATATTTACTTGTGAACAGGATTGCGACGTCGTCTGCGTACGCCACTATCCTGCAGCCTCCTTCTTCCATCTTGCATAGAATTGAGTTGACTGCTATGTTCCATAGGACAGGGGATAGTACCACGCCTTGCGGTGTGCCTCTATTGACGGCCCTTGTTAAGGAAGATGTTCCTAGAGAGGACGTCAATGTTCTGCGTGTTAACAGCTGGTCAATGAGTCCTATAAGGTGAACATCTACCCCAAGAGTTCTTAGTGAGCTAGATATGGTGTTTGGGAGAACATTATTGAAGGCCCCTTCTATGTCTAGAAAGGCTACTAGGGCGTATTTGGAGCTAGTTGAGCCGGCCGATTAATAGGGGTTGAAACTGTGAATTGCCCAGTGTAGGGTTTTCGTGTCAATATCAAGTTTGAAGTTTGTGTGGGTGGCATTACTGTTTGATGTCCCAGCTGGTTCCGGGGTACAGCCTGGAAAATGGGTTTCTAGGAGTGCATCTAGCGAGAGCTAGTATTGGTACCAGTTCCATCTTTTTTTTAAGATAGCCTAGAGTTGTGGCTGTTTGGGATAGAATTTTTCTGAGCCTCGCAGCTTGGGTAGTGTTTTCGATATCCGAAAAAAATGGTACTTGACCCAGTTGGTTTTTTTGAGATTTCGAAAAACCGCAGTTTCGAGGTTTTTGAAATTAAGGGATGTTTCTATTTATCTGTGGTCGGAGAAAGAGTCCCTCCTTTCTCTAGGACCCTCCAGTTAGTTACGTAGCTGAGTAACTATTTAGATACGAGCGTGAGGTCAATGGATTCCCTGTGATTTGCTATTATAAAGGTGGGGTCGTCTCCCTTATTGCAAAGGAAGAGGTTTGACCTTAGAATAAAGTTAAAAAGAGACTCACCGCGGTCGTTTGTGTTGGAGCTCGCCCATTGCGAGTGATGAGTTGCGTTGGAGTCGCCACCTATAAGGAGGCCTATATTTAGCCTTTCGCTATCCATTGCTAGTTTGCCCACTAGCTCGTCAGGGGGTTCTGGCCTTTCGTAGGCCATGTAGGACGACAGTACCCGGATAGAGGTCGTCTGTGACTCCACAGAGGCTGCCGCATTGTCTGCGTCACTGTAATTATGGAGCAAGAAAATGCTGAGGTGCTTTTTAGCTAAGATGCAGGCTCTGATTTTACCTTCAGTATTAGCTACTAGTAGCTTGTAATCCCTAGTCTGTAGTCCAGAAACCCTACCTCCTGCTATCCATGGTTCCTGGACTAGGACTATGTCGGCTCCATCCTCAGCCAAATGAAGCGGTATGGCAGCTGAGGCTGCCTTACAATGGTGGAGGTTTATCTGCAGAATCCGTAAGGACATCTGACAGATTACCCTCCACCATTGTGATCTCCGCCTCTTCGTCGTTGGAGATGTCCTCGTCGATAACTCGACTCGCGGCCATCCTGCGCAGCACCGAAGCATCGGTGCTGTAGCCGTCTTCTATGTCTGAGGCTTCTATCTCGGAGGCCAGTTCCTCCTGAGTAGAGGCTGTTTTGGTCCGTCGCTCGAGTCTGATTTATAAACCTTTACAGTCACGGAGCTGAAACCGAAGCTTAGTTCCCCATGAGCAGCCTCTATGGGAGTTAAACTTTCCTTGTTTATGATAAGGACCGCCTGTTAGATGGCCCTTCCATCTCCTCCACCTTCGCCACACGCCAGTCCGTCGTGGGAAGATGTGGGTTGCATCTTTGTAGCATTGTGAGGATCTGGCCCGGTTCCTTTATGGAGGCCGGGATCCAGATCCTTGCTCTAGGTCTACTAGGGACGTCCCGCCAGCTCAGCGCAACAAGCTTGGCGACCTTGTAGACCTCTTCCAACTCCTCTACAGCTGTTTTATACAGCTCCGCCGACCTCTCGTCGTCGCAGGCTATCACCTTCACACTATCTTGGAACCACCCCACGTCTTTGCAGACAGGAGGTGGATCTGGTTCCTTGGCCACTTATCCCTAGGGATTTTGCCGTCGGGGTTATCCCTGTCGATAACCCTTAGCAGGATGTGACTTTTCGCAATCTCTGCGAAGGACCTGGTCCTTGGTCCTCTCGTCCTAGGACCTCTCCCTCTTGGGATGTGGTTTTGGCTCCTGTTTTGGAGCAGGGGGTGTCGGCGTCTTTATATATTGAGGAAGGACTCCTTTGGCCATCTTCTCCATTCCACCTTCTTGAGCCATTCCGCGGAAGTCTTTTCCGACTTGGCTCTGCCGTGGCTGCGCAGGATCTGCCCTGCCGTTCTCTTCTCGGCGTAGGTGTGCTTTATTTGACCAAGTTTGCTGACCGCTTCAAGCTCGCTGCCCTTTACCGCACCTGTAGGAGGTATCGTGGCACTTGGGCCGAGAGATGCCGCCATGGTGGCAGTAGTGGGTGGCTTGCCTTTGGCCACCCCGATTTTGGGGCGAGGTCCGCCCGGACCCTGCCAAGCTAGCTTGGTCGGACGGGAGGGCTCACTCGTCCTGAGCAGAAGAGACACCTTAGTCCGGCCCAGTGTGAGATGGTGTTTTGGGAAGGGAGGAAAATGTGTGAGGCTACTTTTTAGATGCGGCAACACAAGCGTATCGTCGTAGAAATTTTAAGTGTATTAAAGAGTCTAGTCTTGATGTTTTTTAAATTCAATAGGTGCCTTGTATACCAAGGTGGATTCGTTGAATGGGACGCATATTTCCACGGCACGCAAGAGTCGAAAAATATATTCAAAGTGTAATCAAATTTATATAAGGCAATGTTTATTTCTTTACATGCCAGTAGATCTGGCTAATCAAATTCCAAAATTAACTTATTTATTTTTATTAAGTCGGAAGAAACGAACTTTATGATATTTAAGGTCAATTAAAGTATTGGTTTTAACCTCAAGATTAGAAAAGGACATGATTTTGAAAAAAATAATTCCATCAGGATCTGAAACGAAAGTCCAGCAGAATTTGGAATCTACAGAAATTAACACTTCTCCTCCCCTTCCCCGAGGTCTATAACGTCTGAAAGTGGTGTAATTGCTTAGAAAATCTACGAAGCTAAAGATCTTTGGCTTTAACCAAGTTTCTGTATAGACTATAATGTAGAATGCAAAGAAAACCTATCCTAATACAGTTTCGGAAGTTTGCTATGAGCCTCTAGTATTGTGATAGGTAAGCGTAAGTGAATTAGTTTTCTGCTGCTGAGGAAGATGAAGGTTGCTCTGTACTTCTAATATGTGGGACTTTTACTTTGACAGGTTTGACATTTTTTTCATCACTTTACTGATATTCTTGGACGAATATGTTCTCTGACCAAAAACTGACGGAACAAATCGTATTGAACATTTAAACGGGCACATGTATCTTAAATGATTACGTGTGCCTAGTATAGGTGTATTAGAATGCCCTCAAAAAAGTATGCAAGCTTCCGCATACTCAAAAATCTATGTTTTTATTATATTAAGCTATGATATCCGGATTACAAAAAGGAAAAAAAAATTGTATTTTTTTGTACTTCCCACCTCCGGTCCAACCGACCGAGGGGCGGTGCCGCAAATCCGTCGGCTTGAATCGCGGGGCTAGATCCGATATAGTAAAGGTAAGTAAAGCAAAGTGACAAGATGTGGTAGTAAAGGAGTAAAGGACGAAAGTATTTAGACCTTCTACTAGGAACGTTGCAGTTTAGGCGTCTTAGTAAATTCTGACTGTCTACATTACCATTAATGATATTATATAAAAACACGACACCCAGCATGGTTTTACGGTTTATTAGTGATGAAAAGTTGATTAATAAGATGGTAAGTCTACTATGGTAAGACGGAAGGAGAAGATTTGCATCCCAATCAAGTCCTCTAAGGACCAATATCAGTGGCCTATATTAAGTATGGACGATCCATACTTAAGAATTGGACGGACCAATAATGTATATAAAGCTTTTGTGATGTACGGGCCATTACATTCTTTTGATAATCTATTATTAAAACCAAGTACACCCATTGATTTATTAACCATGGTGATTATATGGTCGGTAAATTTAAGTTTCAAATCTAATAGGACACCCTGATTGTTAACTTGAGTTAATCATTCTAAGGCGTACCCATAGAGAAAGTACGTAGCCCAAAAGACTGAGTTTACTTATTAGAAGCGAATGATTAACAGAGTCAAATGCTTTACTGTCAGTGTAAATGAAATCTGTTTGTAAGCCAGAACCCAACCGTGACAAAAGATGTTAGCTTCAATAAGTTGGTTGGGTGGAGCTGCGCTTCATGAAACCATGCTGGCACGAAGATATTATTAAACTACATAGGTGTTGCGATGAGGAGTGATTAGTTTTTCAAAAAGCTTTGGTATTGCTAACAATTTAGAAATGCCTCTACAATTGGCAGCGGCGGAGGAATTACCTTTTTTATGCAGAGGAATAAAATAGTGCCTCGAGTGCCACATTACATTGGGCATATGTCGAACTACAGTGGGTAAGGAGTAAAGGACGAAAGTTTCTATTCCTTCTACTAGGAACGGTTAAATTTAGGCGTGTTAGTAAATTCTGGTCTACATTCCCATTAATGAGATTATATAGAAACACGACATGATCACGGTGCACTCCGTATAGGAACTCCAGACGATCCATACTCAAGATTCGGACGGACCAATGATGTCAATAAAGTTTTTGTTATGTACGGGTCATTCAATTTTTGACCATCGTTTAACAAAACCAAGCACTGCCATTGTTTTATTAACCATGGTTGATTAGAAATTAGACCGTTGTAAGTTAGATCTGTATTTAATTGGGTTTTACTTAGGATCACTGAATATTTATTATCGTTTATTCCCGATGCGCTGGGCTTGTGTTGGTAGCCCATAATAAATATAAACGCCCAAGTGGCGTGATTATTAATACCTTACAACGGAAAGCTCAAATCGTATGCGCTTTGTGTAAGGTGTACAGATCTAGAAACTAATAAGAGCTGGGCTTCAAATACATAGGAAATTGTAACAAAAAAGAATGATAAATGAAAGCCGTTCCCAAACAACCGTTCAGCAAGTAGGCAGGACAGCTATCTTCGTGATGGGCCGCTTATAGAGTCCATGGGCAGTCCTGATGGACACACCTCGAACCTTTGAATCAGTTCCAGGGTGTAGCCTCTCCACTCGTTCAAGAATCAATTTTGATGGGGGTAGATTCGGCTCCTTGAGTACGACGAGAGTGCCAACCTTAGTGTCAAAAAATGAGCCGGAGTAAGTGGATCCAAAGACTGATCCCCAGCTGATCAGAGTGGGCGAGAATTGAGAATCGCCTCTATCTATGTAAGCACCGTGGTTAGCTCTTAAAGCTGTAGATCCTATGATGCGTCGCATCTGGAGTTTAATTGAACATACTCCAGTTTCCCATATTCCTCCAAAGTGCGGCGCAGATGGAGGGATAAAATGCCAATTGATTGTCTCACTGCACAGGAAATTGGCTAAGTGCTGGTCGTTGACTTGGTCCAGCATTAGGCGTTGCATGTCGTTCGTGATGCGTTTTCCTCCTTGAAATGTCGTTCCATTGTCCGAATAAAGGTCTGTCGGCTTTAAGCGTCGGCTTTAAGCTTTTAGCGATATAAAACGCTGAAAAGCCGCGAATGAGGCGAAATGTTGTTTCCTCTAGCTCCTTTGATGTAAGGAATTGTGCGTATTGGTTCGTATTGTGCGTATTGTAAGGAACAGTAGCTTGCTATTCGAAGGAGACGGGTCCACGATGAAATCTTCCTGATCAGCAACTCCTCCATACTTTCATCCGTAGTTATGAAAGTTATGTAGAGTTGGGCTTTGACAGTCGTTCTTCGGTGCTGCATTTCTCAGGAACAGAGAGATTGGCCTTTGAGACTGGCCACTCAAGTTGAGGGTTGGCTAACCATGGGGGTCCGTTCCACCAGATGCTAGGTGAGATGAGCATGAGGCGGGAGTTCTCGGGAAGCACAGTCAGCCGGATTGTCTTCTGAACGAACGTGATTCCAGATCGTTCGTGGTGCTGTGCTTAGGATTTTCGCAGTTCGATTGCAGACGTATATGTTCGTCAGGCGTCAGGGGGGTGGAGATAACCAACGCAAGACGATCTCGGAATCCGTCCAGCATGAAGTCCTGTAAATAGGAATCGTTAGTGACGATTTAACAATAGAGAGTCCATCGGTTGAACAGAAAAGGCAATGTTTCAAGGAACACGGCAGCTCCACAACATTGGCCACTGGTCCATAAGTGTTCGCCATCGTCCAATCAGAGCTTTGGGAAGTGGTTCATGCCAATGAAGCGCAGCAGTCCTCTCCTGAAAGAGTAGCTTTAGCCCGACTCAAGTTGAGTTTGATCTCCAAACTCTTGTGATTGTACCTCTTCAGAAGTGAATTTGGAGTCTAAAGATATTAACACTCCTCTCTTCAGAGTGTCTATCAATTCTAAGACTGGTTGGAAGTTTTGGAAATTTGCTCCGTAACCCTCTAGAATTCTGATAGGCAAGTGTTAGTGAAGAAGTTTGTTTTTGTACCTGAGGAAGACGAGGTGGATGGTTGGTTAGTGGCTTTAAGCTGTGGAGCTTTACTCCCACTGGTTTGGTAATTTTTTCTTCACGTACTTGCTGATTTTTTTTGGTCGAAAATGTTCTCTGGCCAAAAGCTTACTGAACAAATCGTATTAAACGTCTCCACGTATTTTGAAAGATGACGTGTGCCTGGTGTAGGTGTATTTAGTAATATCCTCCACCTGTATGTCGGTTTTTGTTTTGGCTTTGATGTAAGCCGAGATATCAATCTCAGAAGTATCAGGGGCAAGCCGGGAAACAAATATATGTTTCGATGGTGGAATTACCTGCATAGGTTTTGGTGTCGCAGTTACTAAAACTGCAGTATCAATTTGTACTGGGGGTCCGGTCGGCTGATTACCCTGTTGGGTGACGTTTAAGGGGGTTTGAACATATGTCTGGTCTGGTGGTATCACTTGGAGTGATGCCACAGAGGACAAATCGGATAATTTCGTTTATTATTACCGCTATTTAATTCTTTAAATTTGCTTTTAGTCTGTCTCATAAATTATCTCATTTTGTCCTGAAACTGAGCCCGTGAACCCGGCACACTTAGCGTGTACAACGTTTTCACAAAGGCAGCAGTGGATGGTAGGCTGGAAAGAGGAGATTGACTTATTACAAGACTTAATCGCACAGACAAGTCTAATTTCCATAATGAACCACTGTACCAGGGATACGAAAAAGGGAGATTAAAGAGGACGATTAGTGTGGGTTAGTAAACTGCAAAGAATAGAGATAAAACAATTGAGCGCCAATAGAAAAGATAAAGAAGAAGAGCAGAGATATGCTTGGAAGAAAATTAATATAATTATTATTTTAATTCACAATTCAAGCATCAACCAACATAACACAAGGTTGAATCAGGCTTAAAACTCTTATACATATTTATGCCATCCTATTCTTAATTAACAGGATTTTTAATTATAAACAAGTCATTTCAGCCGGCCACGCATAGCCCACGGTTGTCTATAATTGAAACTTTACAGCATTTCCGTTCCAACCAACCAGCCAACACATAGGAAACCACAACATTCCTAAGTATTACTTCCTAAGTAATTGAAATGTTCTTTTCTTTGAGATTTTGGACCAGAGTTGGCGAGCCAACTGGCAGTTGGGGACGGAGTCCAAGTTGAGCTGTGTTTTCTTCTTTGTTGATCTTCCTGAGTTCAAGTTGGTATGAGGCTATTGGTACACCGGTACCCTCCTCCCTGAAGCGGTGTGGTGGTGCCAATGCGAGCCATTTCGTGTGCTATACTGTTGCCCGTGAGCTTATTGATTTAATTGCCGCTTGGCTGTCACTGTATATGTTGGCTTCTCTTTGTGTTACGTTTCTTAGATTAATTTATTTAAGTGCTTCCCGCACTGGGATACGGCAGCACATTGTCAATATTGACGTTTTCCCCAAGTCTCGCACCAACAGAAATACAAAACTGTGCTAAGTTTTTTAATCCAGAGTCTGCAATTAGATAAAACGGTCGATCATTTTTTATTGTCCATTCCGTTGCCGGTTTGGTGCAATTCTTTTTTGTTTCTGAGGGTACATCAACCACAGGAAGACTGCGCCGTCGACTATTGGCCATACTACATTTGTTTGACTAAATTTGAGGTGCTTTTCTCAAATTTATAAATATTTCTGGATATGTTGCACATTACTTCATTTGTAACATCTTTAGTAACCAGGGAGAAAAGGTGTCCCACACTTTGCTACGACCATGTGACGCAGAAGGCTTAAGCTCACCAGCTAATAGTTTCGATTTTATTGTGGCAGCTCTTTTACTTTTTAAAAGACGATGCAGGTATTGAGTCCAGCGATATTGTCTTATTGCAAACAATTCTGTTTTGATATACATGTGTACAAATAAACATTCACATACATATATTTGACAATTACGGTTTTTACCTGGGGCTCTGGCACTAAATAACCAGAAACATACATAAGACAATCGCAAACATATAAAACAACACATATACTTTGTTAAAAAACAAATATATGACAAAAACTTACATTTTCTTGGGCGTTCATTGCACGAGCGTAACTTTCCTTGCAATCCATGATTATTAAAATATACTGCACTCATCTGTACAGTTGTACACAGTTAACACACAAGCTGCAGGTTAGCAGCTAATCAATGAACCTCACCAGATGGTCATTTACCAAGAGTCTTCAGGGCGTTGGTTATGGCGCTCAGGAGAACGTTTTTGAAGACCCCTTCTAAGACTGTCTAAGACTAAGACTGAGAAATGACTGTGATGGCTTGCCCGCCCTGGGTATGAAGACGATCCGTGATTTGAGCCACTGTTGGGGAAATTTGCTTAGTGTAAGGGATCAGTTAAAGATATTTGAGAGCCTATTTGTGGGAATGTCTTCTGCTGGTTGGATTTGTGCAGGTATTATCCCGTCGGGACCGGCCGATTTGTAAGGATTGAAGCTGTGTCTCGCAGATGGGGCTGTGTTTTCTATAAACATAAAACATAACAAAAATGTTATATACATCATTGGTCCGTCCGATTCTTGAGTAATGATCGAGTGTTTGGAGTACTCAATACGGAGTGCACCGTGATCACATAGAATCTTTACAAATAAAACTTCCTTATATTGGCCCTTAGAGGACTAAATTGGGATGCAAATCTTCACCTTCCGTCTTACCATAGTAGACTTACCAACTTTTTAATCAACTCACCATCACTAACAAATCTTAGAACAATGCTGGGTGTCGTATTTCTATATAATACCATTAATGGTAATGTAGACAGCCAGTATATACAAACACGCCTAAATTGCAACGTTCCTAATAGACGGACTAAATACATTCGTCCTTTACTCCTTACTCACTGCAGTTCGACATATGCCCAACTTGTCCCCTTAGGGTATTATGTTCGGACTACAATGGTAGTCCTCTACCAAATCTTCTCACTTTTCTCTACTTACAATATCAAATCCTTTATTCTAAACTCCTTATCAGTGCAACACTCTTCCTCGTGATATCTTACTCCTACTCTACTCATACACTTCCTCGGATCTATCCCCGCGATTCGAGCCGTATGTTATGGAGCGTCCCTCAGACGGTTGGGCGGGAGGTGGTCTGTACGTATGCAGCTGGAGCCGTGCGAAAAAAAAACCTATATAATTATTAGGCCCATTTGTTTTTTCTGTGGATTTGAAAAACTGTTGGCTCTGTGCTTTTATAGTTAAGGGATATTTCAATGTATGGTCGGAGACACAGTGCTCTTCTAGGAACTTCCAGAGAGTTATATGACTGAGTACCTGTTTCGATACTAGCGTCAGATCGATGGATTCCCAGCGATTCGCAATAATAAAGGTGGGGTCATTTCCCTTATTGCACAGGAAAATATTTGACCTGAGAATAAAATTAAAAAGAGACTCACCGCGGTCATTTGTGTTGGCATTGAAGTCACACCCTATTATGGGCCTATGTTGAACCTTTTGCTATCTTGTGCTAGCTTTTCCACTAGCTGGTCTGTTGGGTTCCGGCCTCTCGTAGGACATATAGGACGACAGTACCCGGATTGGAGTCGTCTGAAACTCCACGGTAGCTGCCGAGTTATTTGCGTCGCTGTAATTATGGAGCAAAAATATGCATATATGCATATGCAATGTCCATATTTTTTATATAATAAGGAGCAATAATAAGGTGCTATGCATGGTTCCTGGACTAGGAATACATCGGCTCCATCCACAGTCAGATGGAGCAACACGCGCCACCGTAGCGCAGCTTTGATATCAGAAGCCTTTATCTCTGAGTCCAGTTCCTCCTCAGTATCGGCTGGATTTGCTCCATCGTTCGAGTCCGATTTACATACCTTTATGGTCACGGAACTAAAACCGAAGTTTAGCTCCTGATGATCAGCCTCTATGGGTGCAAAACTTTCCATGTTCATGATCAGGAGCGCCTTATTGGTAGGTCGATTGGTCCTCTACCTTCGCTAGTCCCTCGTGAGAAGATGGCAGATCCGTCGCGGGCCGTCACGCCAGCTTAGCGCAATGAGCTTTGCGTCCTGGTAGACCACCCCACGCCACCCTTTGGGATTTTTTCGTCGTGCTTACCCTTGTCGATATATCTTTTGGCAATCTCTGTGAAGGACCGCTTTTGGCCCTTCCGTGGCTTAGCAGAATCTGCCCTGCAGTTCTTTTTTCGGCATGTGTGAATCTGCTGTGGCCAATTTTGCTAGCCGCCACAGGTTCGCTACCCTTTCCCGCACCGGTAGGAGGCATCATAGCACTTGGGCCGGGAGATGACGCTATGGTGGCGGTAGTGGGTGGCCTACCGCTGGCCACCCCTAGTTTGGGGCGGGGTCCACCCGGATCCTCAAAAACTGCTGGCTATGTGCTTTTAAAGTTAAGGGATATTTCAATGTGTGGTCGGAGACAGAGTGTTCCTCTAGGAACTTCCAGAGAGTTACATGACTGAGTAGCTGTTTCGATACTAGCGTCAGATCGATGTTTGCTTGGCCGGACGGGTGGGCGACTCGCCATCAGCACCGTTTTCGATTCATGGCCAAACTCACTCGTCATTGCCTGTGTTGTGGGTTTTTTGGGAGATCCCGACTCCTTTATTGTTTTCCGTGTAAATTGTCCATTTGTGGTCCAACGAGATGCGGAAAAGGGTCGTTGCTTGTTTATGAGGGTCATCTGTTGTTCGAAAGATCGTAGACAGTCCACAGGGGCGGAGATCTGCGACGCCCGGGTAAGGCTTCTTAGAACAGGGGGTCGCCAGGTACCCTGAGCCCTCCGATTGAGACTGGGCAGAATTTATAGACCGGGCCCCCCGTCAGGCTGACTCTCGGCACGGGTCGAGTGACACCTTAATCCGACACAGTGTGAGATGGTGTTTAGGGATGCTCCCTGGTACTGTAGTGTAGGAGAAGGTAAATGTGTGAGGCTACTATTTAGAGGCTGCAGTACGGCCATGGGATCTCTCGCATTATTCACATCTTTCCTTACTGTAAGGTCGTTCGCTATCCGCAACCTGCAACCCGTTAGGTAGCCCTAAGCTAGGCATCCTAGGAGTCATCGCACAAACTCTTTGGACCGAACTGGTGGCTTGATCGTTCGTATTCTGGTGTTCCATACTCAGTTCTGGCGGATGCAGCAAGTCTTCGATGGTGTCGTCCAAGGGGTGCTTGTTGATGATAACTTCTGGAGACCGTGAAGCTAGTCAAGTCACTGGTCTCTTTAATATCCCAGATGACGTTTTGATATCCACTATCCAAACGAGATTGTACGGTCCAGGGTACGTTTTTAGAACTCGTCCCATAGAACAACTCATTACGGGCACATTGTCTTCCTTTATAAGGACTAGCCATCTCTCTTTAATATTTGGAGATGCATACTTTCATTTGTGCCGATTTTGGATTCGGTTCTTTTGTAGGTACTCAAAGAACCATTGCTTCCAATCGACGTGCTTCAGTCGTGATACCAGTTCCCATACTATATTTTTATTAAGTTTTTGCCGCACATGATGTTGGTATCAGCAGGAGCAGTTAATGGTTCTCCAATCAGGAAGTGTCCTGGCATTAAAGCTGATTCGCCAGTTAACGGCATGGGATAGGACGTGAATTGAGGATCGCCTCAACTTCAACGAGCACGCTAAGTTCTTCAAATGTCAAAAAACGCCGTGGCGGTTACTGACACAAGCAGCCGTAGTTCAAATTTTACAGCAGCTTCCCAAAGACCACCAAATGCTGCTGCTTGTGGGAAAATTAATTTAAAATCTATTTCCCATTTGTTGCAGTGTTGAAGTATACTGTGCTTGGCGTCGGTTGAGAAAATTGGCAGTAATCTACTCCAATGTTAAAGAACTGCCTGAGTGACTCTCTCTATTGGTAGATTTCCCATAAGTTGACTCATCAATTAGGGCTTCACTCTGCAACATTTCACGCAATTGCTTATAATGCTTCTTGCCATTGTTTTGTCATTGATGATCCATGGATATTCTTGACGAGCAAAGGCTTGGGCACCACAATGCAAGTTGGTATCATGTAGTTCTCTTTTATAAATACATTTTTGAAATTGTGTCATTGCAGTGGAGCAAAACTGGATATATGGCATCATGGGTCTAGAAAATTCTATTCTAGTCTGCCTCCTACTCGATTCGAAGATGGAGGCCAACGATTCAAGGGAACTCTTTTTGTCCACTGCTTTGTAACGTGTGAGCTGATTGCACTCCTCGTTAAATTCGATTTACTGAATCGAAAGGCTGATAATGGTGCATGCCTGGCTTAGTTCACCTAGATATAATGCTTTCGTTGGCACCATTTTACCCTTATAACAGAACCACAGCATACATTCTATAATACTATAATCCTTTTACAACAAAAAGCAAAATACGTCAAATTTGTCAAAATAATGGCTGGCATCTTTGTCCAGTTCTCCCATTATCAATTTAAGAACAGAAATTATTTATAGAATTGTAAGACAATATAAAAACTTAAAACTAAACAATTTCATTATTTTATACAAGTTTTTATAGGTTTTTAAAAAATGTATAAAAGGTCGAAAAATTAACTAACTTTGTTTTAGCGTGAAGAACATTGTTTCAAAAAATTTGAAAAACGTATTAGTCTGGAATGATTAAGATAAGAAAAGCATACATAAACCGATTGCTGGTTTGTTGTCGCAACTCACACTTACAAGTAATTGGACGTGGCGTAAGAAATGGGTTCAGAACATGTTTTTCTGAGTCAGATTTTATTCATATAAAAGTTCAACATTTATAACTAATTGCATAAATGGATATTGCTTAGGTGGTAAATTAATGGATATGTAGCAAAACGAAAAAATTAAAAATTAACTATTTAAAAAGTGTGGATTGTTTTGCAATATTTTGTCGATCGCATTAAATTGGAACATCAACATATCTTAATTATTCTAGATTGTTGTTACTGTAGTGTTTGGTTTAATACATCATCTTTCTTCAATTACACTATGACCTAATATTATGTGTTATGTTTTTGTAACTTAATCATATGCTTAACCTTAAGCCCGATTCTGATGTTTCCTCTATGGGCTTGAGAGATATTTCCAAAATATCTGATCGAAGTAGTCAAGCTTATATTGACATTGCAGACTGTGCAACCATTGGAAAAATTTAGTATACCAGTTGTTTTTATGTTGGCAGTTGACGAAACTCCATAGCATACAACCTGAAGAACCATTGGGTCTTTGATTGCGAGGATCCATTGGTTAGATTGGTGAGTTTTTAAACATACCATCTTTACGAGCCATACCATCTTGACCATCTCATACCATCTTGACGAGCATACCATCTGTTCCAGTCTTGTTATTGAATAACTGGAATTATGTACTCTCGCCTACTGTCAAAATTGTATGACGTTAAGTGGTTGACACAAATGTTCTGCTCAATTTTTATCGGGTTTGAATATTAAAACATTTGCAAGTAGATTAATTTGAGGTGTGAGGATCACAAATGCGCGCCGGTACTGTTTTCGTTGCTTGTTTATGAGGGTCATCTGTTGTTCGAAAGATCGTAGGCGGTTGTTGATAGTCAAACTTCCTATTCCCACCACCTGGATCTGTTCCAACAATCCTACAGCTCTTCCTTACTTCTTCCGTAGGAAGAAGTCCTCGTTATCCTTCAACTTTGTGATAGTTTTGGCCATATCTTCTGCTTACGTGAAATCGAGTACACCGAATAATGAATTGGCTATGGTTCCAACAATGTTAAACGGTGATTTACGTTGACGAGAGCATTAAGTCATTTCCTGCCTTAAGCTCTGCGTACAGATGTTTAAAATGGTCCAAAATGGAATTGCATGCTGCTGCATGTTAACCACACTAAAAGCAAATTCATATCATTCCAGTATGGATCAAAGTAATATACTCTAATTGTCTATTCTGAAACAACCATTCTCGTGGTTTCCAAACGATAAAATTGGCAATAATCTAGTCTAGTGTTAAAGAACGGTCGCGCCTGAATGACTCTGTCGGCTGCTAGATTTCCCATAATTTGACTCATCAATTCTTGACGAGCAATTGCACGTAGACCTTGGGCACCACAATGCAATTTGGTCTCATGTAGTTCTCTTTTAAAAATACATTTTTAAAATTGTGACATAGTAGTGGAGCAAAACTGGATATATGGCATCATGGGACTAGAACATTCTATTCTAGTCTGCCTTCTACTCGATCCATTACTTCCGAAGATGGAAGCCAACGATTCACGGGAACTCTTTTTGTCCACTGCTTTGTAACGTGTTAGCTGTTTGCACTCCGCGTTGAATTCGATTTACTGAATTGTACGCCTGACAATGGTGCCAGGCTGGCTTAGTTCACCTATATATAGTGCTTTCGCTGGCACCCTGTTACCCTTATAACAGAACCGCAGCATATATGCTATAATCCGTTGCAATTTGTCAAAGGAATTCTGTGCCTACATAGCAGCTGCCATATTGACAAATTTTGCTTAGGACTGCTGCGCACAAATCCTGCCAGTGCCACTCTGTACTTGAAACAAAACAGTCTTACCGAGGTTTGCTTATTTTAGCAAACGAGAAGTTAGAAGTTATTTTCGAGTGTCGGAGACCCTAACGAGTTGTTGCATTTTTGCATTCAGATGAATCGTTTTTCCATAAGTTGATGGAACTGATTATCTAGATGACCCACACTTGACGGTACATCTTGTGTATGTCAGCCGTGAATTCTACTATTGTATTCTGAAGCTTAGCAGTATGGAAAATAGCAAGCTCTGAACGATGAGCTGTATGTAGCACGTCATACCGAAAAAAAAATGTTTCGCTTGACGTTTTGCCCGAAGCATCGAACACAACTCGTAATTTGATTCTGCTATTGTCACGTTTCAAAAAGCAGTGATGAATAAAAAGACTTTATTGGCCCAGGTCCCCACTGCGTCCCCAAAGGCGGCTGTCCCAAGAAAGAAGCGGAACAACCCTAACAGGCGTATTGTTTGACATGCACCCAGCTGTGCGCAGCTCCAAGTTCTTCCCACCTTAAAATACATGAATTCAGATGAATCGTTTTCCATAAGTCGATGGTACTGATTATCTAGATGACCCACACTTGACGGTACATTGGTAAATTTGCAATGGCTACCCAACCGGAGGCACTGTGCAAATTTGTCGCTGATAAGTTGCACCTAGACCCCAGTGATTTAGCCTGTGTTAGATTGGTTAAAAAAGATGCTGATATGAACGTTCTCAAATTCGTCAATTTAAAATTGTGAGTTCCCGAGCAACATTTCCCCGCTGTCTTCAATGATGATTTTTGGCCCATGTCGGTAAAAGTCACTCGTTTTCTTCATAGAGAGCCTGCTAAGGTTATTGACCTCCCAGCGAGACTCCCTCGATCAAACCCTGGAACGTCGAATAACCCCCAGTAAGCGGCGCCGCTGGAACCGTTATTACTTCCTCTTCACATTCTTCAACTGGTCATCATATTCTCTCTTTGCTGAGCCACCAACAACAATCGGCGCTGGCATTTATGGAAACTGTTGATGTGTATTTCACTTTTTATGATATTTTGCTCGCGTCAATGCATTATAAGCTCCAACAACAACAGCTGATTCCAAGGTTTGTGGATCTCCAGCAACAACAAATGGTTCGAGATCGTGTTATTGGGAGCCCTTCTCTGTTTATCTTCTTATCTTTTTTCGATGGGCTGCCACTGTGAAATTGACCGCTCGTGCTCAATTTTTGGCGTCTGGAGAAAATGTTTGTTTACATCTTGGTCTGGAGCGTAGAGCATCGCTACGCGTGGATGCTCCAAACTATAATCGCTCTATATCTTTATCTTTACCTGTCACTGGATTCACTGGACTGTCACTGGACATTAATAGGTCCAATTGGGAGATTAAGGAAAATGTCTACAATGGACCGCATGGATCTTGCTGCCTTGGGCTCTAATAAGAGCTTACCAATTTTATCCAAAATATATCGGGAATGAGGACCAAATCTCGTATGGTGCTCTTGAATTCTTCAGTCTGAGAATTTTATGTAATCGTTCTCGTGGAAACATGGCTCAATAGCAACTTTAGTTCCTCCGAGTTCTTTGAACCCAACTTGTTTCAAGTATTTCGGAAGGACCGTGATGCATCCAGCACTCATTGTGAGCGGGAAGGTGGTGTGATTATCGCTATCCGCCGATCCCAGCTGGCCACGTTGGTTAGCCTTCCGGTTGGCGACCCTCTACTGGATCAGCTAGCCATTTCAATCCAGGGCATTCAGGGCGCTTTCATCATCATTGCATCGTATATCCCACCGAATAGCACATTCAGTACATATCAAGCGCATATGGAAAACATCGCCAGTGTCTAGAATGGAGGACCCTACCGCTCTGATGGTAGCTGGCGACTGAGCTCTATTGGGACCCGGAGTCCCTAGGCATGTTACTCAGCAATGTTCACCAATCGCATAAAATCGTAGTCGTGGATGATATTTTTAGCATAGGCTTCTCCCAAGTAAATAATATTCATAATGATTTATCGAAAATTGTGGATCTGATATTTTTAAACAATGTCGTACATAATAAAGTAGAAATTTGTAATGTACCATTAAGTCCGTGTGATATGCACCATAAGCCATTGTTGATATTTTTTATTATCACTTTAATAAACCTTTCACTTCAAAGTGATCTGTTCAATATTATTGACAATAATGCATCTGTTAGGGCTCGAAGATCGTACATGCTTCCCTGGTACACAGATGGTCTGAAAAACTTAAAGAAAAGTCATCTTTCTCTTTATCTTAAAGCGAACGGACGTGTTTTTTTGTGCGCACTGCGTTTTTATTTAATTATTTGATTTCAATACTTAAAACTCCGGAGTTTATCCATATTTATTAATATTTATAACAATACAATCCTTTGTTTTACAAGTATCCGTATCGCTTCGTGTGTGCAGTGGTATATTTGGAGGTAAATAATAACTTTATTAATTTTAATCCAAACATAGCTCTGCTCTGCTCTGCTTCTTCATCTTTTACGGTGTTGCTTCTATCATCGCTCAATATAGATTCTTATCTCTATTCCTTACTCTTTATTAACCCGCACTAATCGCTCTCTTCAATCCCCCTTTTTCGTTTCCCTGGCACAGTGGTTCAAGGTACGTTAATAATATAATAAAAAATATTAATATATTAATTAATCAAAACCATGGAATTTAAACTTGTCTGTGCGTTGAAGTCTTGTAATAAGACAATCTCCCCGTCCCAGCCTACCATCCACTGCTGGCTTTGTGAAAACGTTTTACACGCAAAGTGTGCCGGGTTCACGGCCTCAGTTTCGGATGCCATTTCACGTAGGTCTGGGCTCCACTTTTGCTATGACGGTTGTCGTGTTGTTCAGGGCGAAATGAGATCGTTCATGAGACAGACTAAAAGTGGATTTAACGAATTGGTTAGTGGTTTTCGTAAAATCAATGACCAACTCTGTGCGCTCGATACACAGTTTAGTAGTCTACAACTATTAAATGAGTCTCCAAAGCGTAAGAAATCCGCTTTTAGTGATGTGCTTGTGGCGAATAATCATCAGCCCTCTCAGCCGACAATCATGCAGCCGCTTATATCGCTGGCCACTCCAAGGGCCGGACCTGGGAAAAATTCGGCTTCCGAATATCTCGGGGTAAATGAGCAATTGTCCGATATGTCCTCTGTGGCATCGCTTCAAGTGATACCACCAGACCCAATAATAGAAACCCCCTTAAGAGTCACCGAACAGGGCAATCAAGCGTCCGGACCACCGGTACGCACTGATGCTGCCGTATTAGTTACGGCGGCACCAAAACCCTTACAGGTGATCCCGCCATCGAAACATATATTTGTTTCACGGCTTGCCCCTGATACTTCGGAGATTGATATCTCGGCTTACATCAAAGCCAAAACAAAAGCCGACATAAAGGTGGTAGATATTAAAAAATTCAAATACACCTACACCAGGCACACGTCATCTTTCAAAATACGTGTGCCTGTGCAGATGTTCAAGACGATTTGTTCCGCCAGCTTTTGGCCAGAGAACATTTTCGTCCAGGAACATCAGCCAAGTACGGTGAAGAAAAAAATTACCAAGCCTGTGGGAGTTAAACTACCACAGGTTAGAGCCACTGACCAACCTTCCACCTCATCTTCAAAAAACTAATTTCTACACTAACACTTACCTATCAGAATACTAGAGGGTTACGTAGTAAACTACCCAAACTGTATTCTGATAGTTCTTCCTTTGCATCTCACATTATAGTCTTCACAGAAACTTGGTTAAAGCCGGAGATCTTAAGCTCCGAAGTTTTTCCAAGTAAGTACACCACTTTTAGACGTGATAGAACACTGCGAAGGAGAGGAGGAGTCTTAATTTCTGTAGACTCCAATTTCGCTTCTGAAGAGGTACAATCACAAGAGTTTGGTGACATAGAATTTCTTTGCATTAAAATCATTTTGTCCGGTCATTCTTTATACGTTACCTGTTCTTACATACCACCTTCGTCGGAACCGCCTACATACTGGCAACATTTGTCCGCTATTCGTCTTATTTCGGACCGTCTGTCCGACAACGACCAACTGGTAGCTCTAGGGGATTTCAATATACCAGAACTCATGTGGTCTAATGTTGAGAATTCTCCGTCTTTACTGCTTAACTCGCACCACGACTTCCCTGCGGGTATGTTCGACATGTCACTCGGGCAAATTAACCATGTTAGAAATTCTTTAGGTCGGCTGTTGGACTTGTGTTTCGTTTCTGATCCTGATGGAATTACTCTTTCCAGAACTTTGCCCCTTTCTAACCCTGAGGATCCATATCATCCCACTCTTGAGGCTTCAATCGAAACCAATACCTTAATTGACCTTAAGTCTACACGTAAATGTAATAAAATTCGTTCCTTCCGTAAGGCTGACTTTATAAAACTAAATAAATTACTTTTGGAATTTGATTGGTCTGATCTACTGGCATGCGATGACATAAACATTGCCTTAGAGGGATTTTATAATACCCTTAATATATTCTTCGACGCTTGCGTGCCGTGGAAATATCCGTCCGTTTCAACTAATCCGCCTTGGTATACAAAGCACCTATTAAACTTAAAGAACGAAATGAATAGACTTTTAAATAAACATAGATTATCTGGCTGTACAGTTAGTTATTCAAGATACTTAGTGGCTCGGTCCAATTTCACCGTGCATAACGCCGAATGTTATAGGAGTTATATTCACCGCTGCCGGATTCAGTTTACTCAGGACCCGAAGCAGTTTTATAACTTCGTACACACTAAGCGCAAACATGTATCTTTTCCTCCTCTGCTTACGTTTGAGAACTCATATGCGAACACTGATCTGGCAATGGCCGATCTCTTCGCAAAGTTTTTTCAAACAACTTATTCATGTAGCACCATGCCAACTCAGCCTTACTTATAAGATTCAATCAGCCAACCAGATATTTGGCCCATCTTTTGATCAAAGTGGTGTGTTATCGGATCTTCTTAAGGTCAAGCCCGTGTATTCGCCAGGCCCGGATGGAGTACCAGGTTGCGTTCTGAAGAACTGCGCCGAGGCACTGTGCAAACCGCTCCTTAGACTCTTTAATCTATCGCTGGAGACTTCGGTTTTTCCCCTTATGTGGAAGGAATCCTACATTATTCCTCTTCATAAAAAAGGGAAAAAATCCGATGCTGCCAATTATAGAGGCATTTCTAAATTGTCAGCCATTCCAAAGCTTTTCGAAAAACTTATCACTCCACATTTGCAACACCTATGCAGTTCAATAATATCCCCGTGCCAACATGGCTTTATGAAGCGCCGCTCCACCACCACCAACTTGTTGGAGCTAACATCTTTTGTCATGGATGGGTTCCGGAATGGCTTACAAACAGACGTCATTTACACTGATTTCAGTAAAGCATTTGACTCTGTTAACCATTCGCTTCTTATAAGTAAACTCAGTCTTTTGGGATTCCCAACTGATCTCCTAATTTGGATTTCGAGTTACTTATCTGAAAGAACCCAACGTGTTTTCTTTAAAGATGTTACCTCGCGGTTAGTCCGCGTCACATCTGGGGTGCCCCAAGGAAGCCATCTTGGACCATTACTCTTTACATTATTTATTAACGACTTGCCCCTTGCCTTAACTGACTCACTTGTTCTTATGTACGCTGATGACGTTAAGCTTTGTCTTCAGTATAGATTCACTAGCGCCCAATCTAGACTTCAATCCGATTTGGATAAATTTCAAAATTGGTGTTTAGCAAATAACCTAAAGCTTAATGGATCGAAATGTAAACTCATGTCATTTTATCGATCTATCGATTCTATGGGAATGCCTTAGAACGATTAACTCAGGTTAACGATCTGGGTGTCCTAGTCTGGGTGGCAAGTCTTCACCTTCCATCCTATCATTGTAGACTTTTATTAATAAACTTACCATCACTAACAAAGCGTAGAACGATGCTGGGTGTCATGTTTTTAGTTAATCTTATTAATGGAAATGTAGACAGCCAGCATTTACTAACACGCTTAAATTTTAATGTTCCTAGTAGAAGGACTAGAAACTTTCGTCCTCTACTCCTCAGCCATTGTAGCTCGACATATGCCCAACACGATCCGTTCAGGGTTTTATGTTCGGACTACAATGGTCTCTACAACATCTTGCCACTTTGCTCTACTAACAATCTTAAATCCTTTATACTAAACGCCTTATCTGTGCAACACTTTTCCTCGTAATACTTTACTCCTTCTCTTTATACTCGGATCTATTCCCGCGATTCGAGCCGTACGTTACGCGGCAGCGCCCCTCGGTCGGTTGGGCGGGAGGTGGGCTGAACGTATGCAGAGGGAACCGCGAAAAAAAAAAGAAGGGACAAATTTTATAAGCGTTTTTTTAAAGACAGAGGACCAAAGTGCTGATGAGATGTTCCGGCAATACAAGCGGGAGTTTGAATTCCTCAATAAATGTGAATGGGAAAAAAGCATCCTCTGATATACCTTCTTCCATGTCTTATGGAGGCTTGGCAGCCAACTCGGATAAGAACTTTTTGCTAAATATTTTGCCTCAAACCTGGAGCCGAAGGACTATTGGGATGAGCAGGCAGTACTTCAGAAAATTTTTCCTCTTCTTGAGGTGGGAAGCTTGGACACATTAGATGTGACCTTGTTGAAGCCTCTAGTCATTTTAATGAGTCGCATTAAACTTGGATGGTATCCCCCGACTTCGATGGTATCTCCCCATTCTTCATTAAGAAGTGAATCTCATCCACACCTCTGCAACTTCTGTTCTCTTTATCACTATCATCGGGTAAATTGGCTCTTCGATGGAAAATTACATCGATTACGTCCATTCATAAAGGTGGCAGTAGGGCGTCACAAACTACCGTCCTATCGCCAAGATACGTAACATTGCCAAGTTACTTAAGCGTATAGTCACTAAAAAGTTAACATTTTTGATTCGTAACCTTATTTCTCGCAATCAACATGGATTCGGCCTGGGCGATCCACCACAACTAACTTAGTGGTTTTCACTAAGCACTGCCTTGAAGCCTTTGAACGCCGATATCAGGTTGATTCTACTTATCCGGTCTTCTCAAAAGCCTTTGATAAAGTTTGCCACGCAGCCCTATTTGCTAAACGGTTCAGATTAAGCGTTCATTCCTTCTTGTTAAGCTGGTTGGAGTCTTATTTGGCAGACCGACAATGTCACGTTCCCATTGGTAACGTGCCACCTCGAGTCCCTGTCGGCTGGTAGATTTCCCATAATTTGACTCATCAATTCTTGACGAGCAATTGCACGTAGACCTTGGGCACCACAATGCAATTTGGTCTCATGTAGTTCTCTTTTAAAAATACATTTTTAAAATTGTGACATAGTAGTGGAGCAAAACTGGATATATGGCATCATGGGACTAGAACATTCTATTCTAGTCTGCCTTCTACTCGATCCATTACTTCCGAAGATGGAAGCCAACGATTCACGGGAACTCTTTTTGTCCACTGTATTGTACTGAATTGTACGCCTGACAATGGTGCCAGGCTGGCTTAGTTCACCTATATATAGTGCTTTCGCTGGCACCCTGTTACCCTTATAACAGAACCGCAGCATATATGCTATAATCCGTTGCAATTTGTCAAAGGAATTCTGTGCCTACATAGCAGCTGCCATATTGACAAATTTTGCTTAGGACTGCTGCGCACAAATCCTGCCAGTGCCACTCTGTACTTGAAACAAAACTTCACTTCACTTCATTCACTACCCATCACTTCATTAAGAAGTGAATCTCATCCACACCTCTGCAACTTCTGTTCTCTTTATCACTATGATCGGGTAAATTTGCTCTTCGATGGAAAATTACATCGATTACGTCCATTCATAAAGGTGGCAGTAGGGCGTCACAAACTACCGTCCTATCGCCAAGATACGTAACATTGCCAAGTTACTTAAGCGTATAGTCACTAAAAAGTTAACATTTTTAACACAACTAACTTAGTGGTTTTCACTAAGCACTGCCTTGAAACCTTTGAACGCCGATATCAGGTTGATGCTACTTATCCGGTCTTCTCTAAAGCCTTTGATAAAGTTTGCCACGCAGCCCTACTTGCTAAACGGTTCAGATTAAGCGTTCATTCCTTCTTGTTAAGCTGGTTGGAGTCTTATTTGGCAGACCGACAATGTCACGTTCCCATTGGTAACGTGCCACCTCGAGTCCCTTCATTGCCTCATCTCGCCTTTCGCAAGGTAGTTCTTTGGAGCCGCTCCTATTCATCGTATTCATAAATGTCATCTCCTCTTGCTTTCTTTATTCGAACTTTCTGTTGTACGCGGATGATCTTAAAGTCTCGGCGAAAGAAAGTTTTACAATAAATCTTCCATCTTCTGCTCTTTACAGATTTTCTACAAAGTGTTTCCCACAATGTACCTCTGACGGAGATCGATGTTTCTTTTGATTGTCCAGCTTCCAAAACCTTTCAATTATTGCGCCATCTGTAAAGAGCAATCTGTAAAGAGCAGAAGATTTATTGTAAAACCTTCTTTCGCCGTACACCCTACAGCCCTGGGAGAGTCGAAAGATATAGCCATCAAAAGGTTCTTAGCACTAGAGCGATGACTGATCGGTGATGTTCGAAAAGGGTATTCCAACTTCATGGATGAATATGAAGCTTTGGGACATATGAAGCATGTTCCCATAACAAATGCGCCCAAAACAATATTTTATAATTATTTATTTATTTATTTCGCCAATGAACTTAATCTTACATGGCTACTATACAATCTAACTTACATACTACTTAAAAAATGCCTAACCAGTAAGACCCTTAAGTAAGCGGTAAGATCGCGGTAAGGAATTAAAGTAAAGTTAGAATCGATCTATAGGCTCATTCAATAGATAATTAGCCCTACGACAGGCAGGACGAAAGAGGGCCAACGTGCGACGATCCCTCTGGGGTACATTCAAGTACCACGACTTCACCGCGTGCATGTTTGACATGTCACATTAACCACGATAGAAATTCTTTAAGACTTACCAGACGGCAGTTGGACTTGTGCTTGATTTAAAAAGCTATGCTACTCCCGTAGTTATTCAGAGTTATAATCTTAAAAGTTTTTCTAAGTACACCACTTTTAGACGTCATCGACGTTTGCGAGGGGAGAAGTTTTAATATTTGTGGACTCCAAATTCGCTTCTGAAAGGGTAAAATCACAAGATTTTGACATAGAATTTATTATGCTTTCAAATCATCTTGTCCTGTCAATTTTTATACTTTACCTTTTCTTATATACCAACTTTGTCTGAGCCGTTTCTAATCTTTTGCCTGATTGTGACTAGTCTAATGTTGACAAATTACCATGTTTATTACTTGCCACACACCACGCCTTCATCGGGGGAATTTTTGAAATGTCACTTGGTCAAATTAATCACGTGTAACGAACTTTTCTTGTTTATCGATGCTCGCAACAAATGCCGCGGCTAGCTCAAAGAGTTTTATGGATCGTTCCACCGAATTTATAGATTCGACGTGACTGCCCGAGCCCAGAAATAACGCCGGATTGCTTCTTTTACAAAATATACCCTTTATTTACACAAATATTCGTACAGAGTTCATGAAAGGGTGACTCTCACCGGCTGCTCGGCTCGGCCGATCGACCGCTCGTCCTCCCCTCGGTCCCCGGTCACCGTTCCGGGTTGGTGCCGATACACACGCCCCCCCAAAGCTTTCGCCCAGCAGGACGTGTGGTCTCAGTGCCTGGCGCCGGTTCGGCTCACGGTTTCCTCCGTTTGGACTCACGTGCTCCTGTTGCGGGGCCTATGTTGCCCCTCTCGTGCCGGTGACGCTGCTCCTGTTGACGCTGCTCCTGTTGACGCAGCTTCTGTTGCCGCTGCCCTCGCTGTCGCCGCTCCTGGTGTCGCTGCTCCTTCCGTCGCTGTCGCTGCTCCTGGTGTCGCTGCTCCTTCCGTCGCTGTCGCTGCTCCCCTCCAGTGGGTGTGTGTGAATCGCTGTTATCCTTGGCTCACTGGGATTGCCCTTTCGCCGTGGCCGGCACCTGACCCGTGTTGGCGGACCAATAGGCTCACCTCCCAGGCGTACGCCGGGCAGGCTACGCTTCTTAGTGCCTGGCGGCCGGATCAGGGCACGAAGGGCCTTCCTACCCTACAGGACACGCCCCCGGTTGCGTCTGCCACTCGCCTCCAAACACCGGCGTGCATACGCTCCGCAGGATTTATGGGCGACCAGAGGTTTGGCGTCACGCTTCCTTTACTCCAGGCGATACGCTGTGCATACGCTCCAGCGCCTGGATCAGGAATCTTCCGACCTTACCGGGACGTTCCTGTTTGGTTTTATCTGTGGGCTTGAGTTCCCGAGCTGGCTATCCCTCGCTTTACAGGATCACACCTGGTCACAACGGGAAGGAATCTGTAAGGCGTACGCCAGACCGATCCGACGCCCTTGCTATCACACCAGGATACCTGTCGTGTCCGGGAGTAACCCAACCCGACTCTATTTACCCTTGGGCTTCAGTTCCGCCGCGGATCCTGGATCCTTTTCCTATTTGCTCCTTGATTTCTCCCGATGATTCGCGTACAGCCGCTGGACTTACCCACAGGGGGTCCTTGAGCCAATGATCGTATGTCTTTACGCACTCGCTTTTAACCTCGCACTTGTGACTGTCGGACTTACCCACGGGGGGTCCTTCAGCCTTTACTCCTAATTCCTCCAAGGAAACTTTCTCGTGAATGTTAGACTTACCCACGGGGGGTCTTTCACTCAACTCTGCCAGCTTCCCTAGAAGACTCGGTCTCGATTTACTCCAGGGGCCCTCCTTATATAGGTCTAGAGGCGCCCGTTAATCCTTGCAACTGTCTCTTCCTGCCGTTAATCCTTCGGCTTTCTATTCCCGCCGTTATTCCTACTTTCCAATCCGTTGCACCGGCGGCTCCCGTTCACACCCCCTTTTCCCCCTTTTGCCACTGGCCTGAATCGTTATTATGCCGCGGCAGCGGCTTTCTTCCAGGCGCGCCCCCCGCGCTCCCCCTTTGGCCACCGGCCCGCATTGTTATTATGCCGGTCACTGACTTTTCTACCGGCACTTCCCCCGTGCTCCCCCCTTGGCCACCGGCCCGCCTTGTTATTATTCCGTGCTTTCTAAATGTTCCCCGCCCCCTTCTCTTTCTCCTACATCCGCGCACGGCTGTCGCGCAGGCCCGACCGGAACCGTTACGTTCCACGCTGACTCCGCTTCCTCCTGCGTCCGCGCACGGCTGTCGCGCAAACCCTTTCCCCGCTGCTGCCCCTGCATCCGCGCACGGCCGCGCGATACCTTTCCCCGCTGCTGCCCCTGCATCCGCGCACGGCCGCGCGATCCCTTTCCCCGCTGCTGCCCCTTCTTGCCACCTGTCTTGGTGTGTGGGAGATTTAATCTCCTCACACTTCCCCCTTCTTCGGGAACGACAGAAGTGACGTGGTTCCAGCTTCTTCACGTTTGGTTTTGGGTATAAAATTTTTTTTGCGTGGATAACCTTATCCACCTCCCCCTTCTTCGGGAACGACAGATCGTTCCCCTTCATTATTACTTAAGATTTTCCTTTTTTCGTTTGATGCGTACATAAATCTATTAATATTTTTTTTTTTTTTGTGTGTTTTTTTTTTTGTATATCTTTATTTATATATTTTTTCCTTTTTTTTTCTGTTCATATTTATTATTGTTGGTTTTTTTTTTCTTTTTTTCCTTTTTTTTTTTTTTTGTGTTTTATATTTTTTTTGTTTAATGTTTAATTTCATTTTTTTTTTTTTTTTAAATGTTTTTTTTTTTGTTTGTTTTTTTTTATTTCTTATATATTTTTTTTTGTTTGTTTTTTTTTTTTTTTTTTTTTTTTTTATATATATATATATTTTTTTTTTGTTTTTTGTTTTTTTTTTTTTTTTTCCCCCTTTTCCCCGATTTTTTTTTTTTTTTTTTTTGATTTTATTTTTTTTTTTCTTCCTTTTTTTTCAAGTTTTTTCAATTCCATTTTATTTGATTATTATTTATTTATATATATTTTTTTTTTCTCCGCCCGCTACTTGCGGGTGACGCGAACCCCATTCGAGCCCCCGCGCACCCGAAAGCATTCGCCGCCGATCTGCCAAACTATGCTCCAACGGCCCGTCTTTTTCCCCCGTCGCCTTTCCTCCTCCTCCACTTTGCGGCGCAGCTCCGGTTGCCAGGCCTCCTTCGGGACTGCTCCTCCGCCTCCTGCTGAGTCGGTCCTTTTTAGAATCGGCCTCGGCGGCCTCTTCTCTGGGCAGGACGCCTGCCTTTCCAGTGCCGGCCTTGCTGTGGTCGGCCATATCCACGGCCCGCGAGTCCACGGCTCCGGGTCCTGTTGTTTCTCTTGGGGGTGCGGGGTGGGTGGCCTTGCCGGCTGCCACTTCCGACTCGGCCATCCTCGTGGCCCCGTCATCCGCCGAATCCTCTTCTCTATCTCCTCCTTCTTCGCCCACCTGATCCTCCGGGTGGCCCTGCGCCGTTGGCATCTCCGGCCTGCCGCTCTCCTTAGCATCGCGGCGCGATGCCCTGCCCCTTCGGCTCTCCTTCGCCGGGCCGCTTCCTCGGCCATTGCCGTAGCTAGTTTCAATCTGGCCCTCGCCAGCGCCAGTGCTGCCTCCAACCCTTCCATCTCCTGGGTCCTCCGCTGGGTTTGACGACGTGCCGCCAGCTCCTCACTCGGCTGTCGGATTTCTTCGACGGGGGTCGTGCCTACCGGGATCCATCGTCCTCCCGGCGCTCTCCCGGTCATGGCCCGCACGACCCTCCTTGTAGCCCGGATCCTCCGGACATCCCATCCGGGCACTCCGACGATCTCCACGTCGCTCTCATCCGACGATACCACGGGTGTTGTGCACGGTGACTGCATTGTAACAAGAAAGGCCGGCCGGTGCCCATTCCCGCCTTTTTATAGGCCTACATTTCGGCCGCCTGGAATAGTTCCGTTCCGGAATAGCGGCTCCTATGCCCAGTTCCGTAATTCTGCTTTTCCGTTTCTTTGCCCACATTATCCTCTTTATGATGGCACCTGTTTTGTATTTCTGTTGATTATGCCTGCGGCGCCGACTCCTCTGCTTGGGCTTTTAGTTCGCTTATGTGTGCCCTCCTTTCTTTCTTTGTACCGCTACGCCGTAGCACAACAATCACTGGCGAAATGAAATTCGCCACCGTGTATGGCCCGCCGTATCTTGGCGCTAATTTCGCCGCGAACCCTTCAGATGCTTTTGATAGATGGTGCTCTTTTGCCCATACTATGTCACCAATTTTTGGGCTCCACTGCCGTCTCCTCAAATTGTAGTGCCTAGCTTGCTCCTGCGCCGCTCTCTCCATGTTCCTCCGTACCAGCTCAAACACTTCCTGTAGCTTCTTTGCATTCTCTGAGGGCGTGGTTTGTGATGCTCCCGTCCCCAATGCCTCTTCATCGTATAACGCCTTCGGCATTCTCGGCTCTCGGCCTTGGGTTATGAAACAAGGCGAGTATCCCGTCGAGTCGGACACGCTTGAGTTCACTGCCAGCATCAACTCAGGCCAGTGCTCGTCCCATGTCCTCTGATCCTTGCCTGCAAACTGGGCGATCATTGTCTTGACCGTTCTGTTCGCCCTTTCCGTTGGATTTTCCTGCGGCGTGTATGGTGCGGTGAATTGATGCCGAACTCCGAGCTCCTCGAGAAATTTTTTGAAACTCCTACTGGTGAACTGGACCCCATTATCCGTTATCATCACCTTTGGCACTCCGTATCTAGCAATGATTCTTTCGCGGATTGCCTTCTGCAGCGCCTCCGTGGTTGCTTTCCGCATCGGAACCATCTCCGTCCATTTTGAAAATCGATCAATCAGAACCAATAACATGGTGTTCCCATGCTTGGACCTTGGCAATGGTCCTACGAAATCTGCACATACCGTCGCCCATGGTTCCTCTGGGATCTGTGTCAGCATTTTCCCTGCAGCCTGCATTTGGTTTGGTTTGTACCGCATGCACGTTTCGCACTGTCTGACATACTTCCTTATGTCCCTTTGCATCCCTGGCCAGAAGTACCTTGCTACTATTCGCGCAATTGTTTTTCTTCCGCCTAGATGTCCCGCTGTCGGTGCATCGTGGTTCTCCCTTAGCACCTGCGGTCTCATGTTGATCGGCACACACAACTTCCAGGATGCCACTTCTTCGCTTCCAGCTCTATGTGGCACATGTCGGTAAACCATGCCTGCCTCCTCTGTGTACTCTGGATATTTCTGTGCGTCTTCTCCTATTTTCTTCTTCAGTGCGCTTATCCACATACACTCGGCGTCTTCGCTTGTTGCGGCACTCCTCAGCTTTTCCATCATCGGCTGGCGGGATAGTGCATCTGCAACCACATTCAGTTTCCCTTTCCTGTAGCTGATAACATAATCGTATTGTTGCAGCTCAAATACCCATCTTGCAATCCTTCCCAATGGGCTCTCTATGTTGTTTAGCCATTTTAGTGCCATATGGTCCGTGATCACGTCGAACTGGTACCCCTCCAGGTATGGTCTCATTTGCCGAATTGCCCATATTATGGCCAGGCATTCTTTCTCAGTTGCCGAGTAATTTTTTTCCGCTCCTATCAGCGTCCGACTGGCGTAAGCGACCACTCGCTCGCCCTCATCCGTGTCCTGCGTCAGCACTGCACCCACGCCGTAGTCGCTAGCGTCTGTTTGCAGCACAAATTTCTTCGAGAAATCCGGGCATGCCAGCACTGGATCCTCTGCCAATCTTGACTTTAGCTTTTCAAACGCCTCTTGGTGTCTATCCGTCCACTCCCACTTTGTCCCTTTTCGTAGGAGATCGTTTAATGGTTTCGCGACCCCTGCGAAGTCTGGGACGAATCGCCGATACCACGATGCCATACCGATGAACTGACGTACCCCCTTTACGTTTGTTGGTGGTTTCAATTCCGTGATTGCCGCGACTTTTCCGGGATCCATGCCAATTCCCTGGCTTGTTATTCGGTGGCCCAGGTACAGTAGCTCTTCCCTGAAGAAATGGCACTTTTCCGTGTTTATTCTTAGGTTTGCCGCCTTCAGTCTTCGGAACACTTCCTTCAAATTTGCCATATGCTCCTCCCTTGTGCGTCCGATCACGATGATGTCATCTTGATACGCAAACGCGTGCGGCGCCATATCCGGGCCTATGACCTGGTCCAAAGCCCTTTGGAAAGTTGCCGATGCTGAATGTAGACCGAACGGCATCACCTTCCACTGGTACAGACCTTTTCCTGGTACCGTAAAAGCCGTGTACTTTCTGCTTCCCACCTCCAGTGGGATTTGCCAATAGCCGTCCTTAAGATCGAGGCTGCTAAAAAACTTTGCTTCCCTTAGTTGCTCCAGTATGAAGTTTATTCGTGGCATCGGGTACGCATCTTTTACCGACTTTGCGTTTATTTGTCGGAAATCCACGCACATTCTCCATTGACCCGTTTTCTTCTTTACCATAACGATGGGTGAGCTATAAGCACTATTCGAAGGCTCGATGCATCCTTTTTCCAGTAGCTCTTCTATCTTCGCATTGATCTCCCCCTGAATCTTGGGGTTCTTCGGATAGTACCTTTGTTTTATGGGGATGTCGTCCTTCATGGTGATCCTGTGCTGCGTAACGTTCGAACAACCCTTTTGGTTCGTGAACGCTACTAGCTCCTCCTCAATGAATCTTTTGTCCCGCTCGCTCTCCCATTCCTTTGATGATCCTGTCACTGCTATCGACAGCCTATCCTCCAGGCATCCGCCCCATCGTTCTCTTCTCGGGATCGTGACTTGGTGGCCTGCGCATGTTATTTTTGTGCCAAATCCTGCGAGAAAATCCCATCCTAGCACCGCGCTGTCTCCCATGCCTGGCAACACCAACATATTTAGTTTACTTTTCCTGTTGCCAAAGCTTACCGTCGTCTGGAGTACCGTTCGAGTCTCCGTGTGGCTCCCATTGGCCAACTTTATTAGTCTCCTGGTTGATTTTCGCTCTCCGGCGATTTCCGGATTCTCCGCTAGCTTCTCCGAAATGAAGCTAGCCGTTGCCCCCGTGTCTATCATGGCCTTAACTTCTGCTCCTCCGACCTTGACGACCGCCGACAATTGCTGATCATCTCCCGATAATCCTCCAACTAGTTTTGAGAGGCAGCACCTCGCGATCTCTGCCTTCCTCTCTACGGCTGAGATCGCTGCGCGTTTCCCGATCTTTGGCAGCACTCTGTGCTCCTTACCCCTATTGCTCCGCACATTCTGCAGAACAACATTCTGGGGTTCCTGCACCCACTAGCCCAATGGCCCATGCCTCCACACCTGTTGCATGCCTGCGCCGGGTTCTCGACATGTCCTTGTCTCGGCGTTGCTGTCCATTGCTGATTTGGCTGTTGCTGTTCGCTGTGGCTTGTACCCCATTGCTGGTAGGTTTGTTGCATTGGGCTCCCGGCCCAGTGTAGATGCGGTTGTTGCTGTCTGTGGGTTGCAACCCATTGCTGACTCGGCTGTTGCTGTACCCTTTGTCTCTGCTCTTCTGCCTGCCATTTCGGCCTCCATCCTTGTCCTGGGGGGCTCTGTCGCTCTGGCGGGTCCTGATTCATTTCATCCTTCTGCCATTTATTTTCGGTCGCCGGCTGTTTGCGATCCCATTGTGGTTCCATGGAGGCTTGCCTGTTAAACGCCTCTTCTTCTTGGGCTAACTCCTCAAACTCCTCGGCTAGGCCCATTACTTCTTCCAGCGACGCGCATGCATATGGCCTCATGAACATTTTCATGCGTGGTATGCAGTTCTCCACCAGTCTGTCTATTATCTCCTTCGTGGATTTCCCTAGTGGCTTCATTAGAGTCTGAAGGTCCACCATATACTCCTTGAAGGGTTCTCCTCGTTTCTGCTTCCGCTGCCGAACTTGGTCTGCCAATTTCTCATAGTACCCTTTCGGCAGAAAAAAGGACTCGAAGCTCCTTCTGAACGCTTTCCACGTTGGCCATTCCTCATCGTTCATTATGAACCACTTCTGTGCTCTGTCCTGGAGTAATTCCGGCATCGCCCGAGGGATCGTGTTGATGTCCAACCCGTACGTTTTGGCGGACCATACCACTCGGTCCACGAATTCCAATGGATCTCCTGTTCCGTCGAATCGGAATGACCACTCCCGGACTTGTCTGGCCACTTTAGCGTAGTCCACTTGCACCGGGACCGGCTTCCGCACTTGTGGCTCCATGCTCCTTATGCTTTTCATTTCTGGAACCGCCAGACTTTGAATGAGCTTTTCCGATTCGCTCACTGCTCTTTGTCTCGGCGTGGACCTCTGTGTGTTCCTTTCTTCGACTCCACGCGTGAACGCCAACACCTCGTCGTCCTTAGTCTCGTCGACCCACTTTGCAACTAATGCCCTCATGTTCTCAACAGTTCCTTCTGCTGGGAGACCTAGCTCTCTACACACTTCGCTCAATTCCTCCTTGCGAAGCGCGTAAATCCAATTTTTTCTTCCCATCTTGAAGCTCGCGTTATTTCTAGCCTCGAAAACAGTCACGTAGTTTGGGCGCCAGGTGTAACGAACTTTTCTTGTTTATCGATGCTCGCAACAAATGCCGCGGCTAGCTCAAAGAGTTTTATGGATCGTTCCACCGAATTTATAGATTCGACGTGACTGCCCGAGCCCAGAAATAACGCCGGATTGCTTCTTTTACAAAATATACCCTTTATTTACACAAATATTCGTACAGAGTTCATGAAAGGGTGACTCTCACCGGCTGCTCGGCTCGGCCGATCGACCGCTCGTCCTCCCCTCGGTCCCCGGTCACCGTTCCGGGTTGGTGCCGATACACACGCCCCCCCAAAGCTTTCGCCCAGCAGGACGTGTGGTCTCAGTGCCTGGCGCCGGTTCGGCTCACGGTTTCCTCCGTTTGGACTCACGTGCTCCTGTTGCGGGGCCTATGTTGCCCCTCTCGTGCCGGTGACGCTGCTCCTGTTGACGCTGCTCCTGTTGACGCAGCTTCTGTTGCCGCTGCCCTCGCTGTCGCCGCTCCTGGTGTCGCTGCTCCTTCCGTCGCTGTCGCTGCTCCTGGTGTCGCTGCTCCTTCCGTCGCTGTCGCTGCTCCCCTCCAGTGGGTGTGTGTGAATCGCTGTTATCCTTGGCTCACTGGGATTGCCCTTTCGCCGTGGCCGGCACCTGACCCGTGTTGGCGGACCAATAGGCTCACCTCCCAGGCGTACGCCGGGCAGGCTACGCTTCTTAGTGCCTGGCGGCCGGATCAGGGCACGAAGGGCCTTCCTACCCTACAGGACACGCCCCCGGTTGCGTCTGCCACTCGCCTCCAAACACCGGCGTGCATACGCTCCGCAGGATTTATGGGCGACCAGAGGTTTGGCGTCACGCTTCCTTTACTCCAGGCGATACGCTGTGCATACGCTCCAGCGCCTGGATCAGGAATCTTCCGACCTTACCGGGACGTTCCTGTTTGGTTTTATCTGTGGGCTTGAGTTCCCGAGCTGGCTATCCCTCGCTTTACAGGATCACACCTGGTCACAACGGGAAGGAATCTGTAAGGCGTACGCCAGACCGATCCGACGCCCTTGCTATCACACCAGGATACCTGTCGTGTCCGGGAGTAACCCAACCCGACTCTATTTACCCTTGGGCTTCAGTTCCGCCGCGGATCCTGGATCCTTTTCCTATTTGCTCCTTGATTTCTCCCGATGATTCGCGTACAGCCGCTGGACTTACCCACAGGGGGTCCTTGAGCCAATGATCGTATGTCTTTACGCACTCGCTTTTAACCTCGCACTTGTGACTGTCGGACTTACCCACGGGGGGTCCTTCAGCCTTTACTCCTAATTCCTCCAAGGAAACTTTCTCGTGAATGTTAGACTTACCCACGGGGGGTCTTTCACTCAACTCTGCCAGCTTCCCTAGAAGACTCGGTCTCGATTTACTCCAGGGGCCCTCCTTATATAGGTCTAGAGGCGCCCGTTAATCCTTGCAACTCTCTCTTCCTGCCGTTAATCCTTCGGCTTTCTATTCCCGCCGTTATTCCTACTTTCCAATCCGTTGCACCGGCGGCTCCCGTTCACACCCCCTTTTCCCCCTTTTGCCACCGGCCTGAATCGTTATTATGCCGCGGCAGCGGCTTTCTTCCAGGCGCGCCCCCCGCGCTCCCCCTTTGGCCACCGGCCCGCATTGTTATTATGCCGGTCACTGACTTTTCTACCGGCACTTCCCCCGTGCTCCCCCCCTTGGCCACCGGCCCGCCTTGTTATTATTCCGTGCTTTCTAAATGTTCCCCGCCCCCTTCTCTTTCTCCTACATCCGCGCACGGCTGTCGCGCAGGCCCGACCGGAACCGTTACGTTCCACGCTGACTCCGCTTCCTCCTGCGTCCGCGCACGGCTGTCGCGCAAACCCTTTCCCCGCTGCTGCCCCTGCATCCGCGCACGGCCGCGCGATACCTTTCCCCGCTGCTGCCCCTGCATCCGCGCACGGCCGCGCGATCCCTTTCCCCGCTGCTGCCCCTTCATGCCACCTGTCTTGGTGTGTGGGAGATTTAATCTCCTCACACACGTTAGAAATTCTTTAGGTCGGCTGTTGGACTTGTGTTTCGTTTCAGATCCAGATGGAAATACTCTTTTCAGAATTACTCTTATAATAGTTATAATTACCTAGGGTGCGAAGCAGGTTTATAAGTTAGACGTACTAAGTACGTTGAACAACTTATGTAGGAGTTATCTTTAATTTTGCTCTGCATAAAAAACTAAAATGCCAATTATAGAGAAATTTCTGAATTGCATCACTTCTAAAGCCAATCCGTGCCAGCATTGCTTTTTTTTCATGGATGGATTTTGGAATGGCTTACAAACGGATGTTATTTACATTATATTATAAAAGCATTTTTTTGACCACTCGCTCCTTTTAAGTGAACTCAGTTTATTGGGATTCCCAACGAATCTCCTGACTTGGATTTCGAGCTATATAACTGGAAGAACACAAAGTGTCTTTTTTAAAGATGTTCCCTCGCGCCTATTTCGCGTCACATTAAGGAAGCTATTTTAGACCATTACTTTTTACATTATTTATTAACGATTTGCCACTTGCCTTAACTGATTCACTCGTACTTATGTACGCTGATGACGTTAAGCTTTGTCTTCAGTATAAATTCACTACTGCCCAATTTAGACTTCAATCCGATTTGGATAAATTTCAAAATTTGAGTTTTTCAAATAACTTAAAGCTTAATGGATCAAAATGAAATCTCATGCCATTTTATCGATTTTGTCCTTACCAGGCTACGTACTTTCTCTATGGGTATGCCTTAGAACGATTAACTCAGGTTAACGATCCATATAATCACTATGGTTAATAAATCAATGGGTGTGCTTGGTTTTGTTAAACGATGGTCAAAAATTTAATGACCCGTACATAACAAAAACTTTATACACATCATAGGTCTGTGTCTGGAGTCCTCAATATGGAGTACACCGTGATCACATAGAATCTGTACAAAAAACTTCTTAATATTCGCCCTTAGAGAACTTAATTGGGATGCAAATCTTCACCTTCCCTCTTAACGTAGTAGACCATCTCATGTGTGTCTAATGGACTTTATTCACCGTCTTTATTGCTTAACTCACACCACGGCTTCCCCACGGCCATGTTTGATATCCCAATCGGACCTGATGCTCGCAAAACGCACATCCCGAGCTAGGTAATGATGCTCGCGGCTTACTCCCATCTGCGGCAAACCATCATTCCAATTTACATTGGCGTGGCCGCTTTTCTCACCAAGCCCGTCAAATTCCTAGCGCGGGAGACTTACCGAGACTTCCTTAGAGAGTTACCCCAGGGAAATTGGGGTTTAAAAAAATGTCCCTTGCTTTTTGCTTTGCCTTTTGATTTTGGCATTTTTACTTAATTCAAAATGCGAATTAAGTATTAAATCGAAATAATTTTTTACTAATGAAGATATATAACGAAAGATATTTACTAATGAAGATATTAATTGAAACGTCCAGATTTTTAGTACAGCTAGAACAGAAAATATCTGTTTAAGAAAATAATGTTTATTCATCAGTATTAAGGTAATAAAATAGGCATAATTCAATTAACACAGCAATAAACTTACCCTTTCACAATAATAAACAAATATGACTCACTATTAACGTCCCAATGTGACCGTTTCGATTAAGCTTTATGTAACATAAAAACGATGAACAAAATGCACACTAATTACGCCGAATTTTTTTGCTTCCATCAGTCAAAGTTAAAACACAAACTGCTTATTGAAATAATATTGTTCATTAAAAGTTTTGCTTTATTTAAATGTTAGTAATTCAATAAAATTATTATAGACCATAAATTTGTAAACTTAAATAATATAACTTTGAATTTTTCATGAATACATTTTTTCACTTCCTCTCTTTATCTTAAAGCGAAAGGCCTTTTTTATTGGGCAAATCCTCCCACTGCACACCCAAGGACTACAGACCTATAAGTCTCTCGTCCCTCCTCCTTAAGACTATGGAGAGGCTCCCAAGTCTCTATCTTCAACTAACCATTAATCCAGATGATATCTTAGGCTCACAGCATGCCTACAGGAAGGGCGATCGACTGAGACAGCCCTGCACGAGATTACTACGATCGACGAACGTGCGATCAATTATAAGCAATATGGACTAATTGCATTTTTAGACATAGAAAGTGCCTTCAACAACATCTTGCCCTGCTCAATAATCGATGAACTGACGGGACTTGCAATAGACGACCGATCGGTTGACCTAATACGGCAGATCCTAGTACAGGATCGTCGAGGCGACTTTTGGAGGTTCATCTATTCGAAGATACGTCAAGAGGGGCACCCCGCAAGGAGGTGTAATTTCACCACTACTCTGGAACGTGGCGGTTAACAACCTACTGTTTAGATGGTGGCGGCTACAAGATCATTGCGTACGCGAACGATGTTTAGGGTGACGATGTAGGGAAAATCCCACAAACGCTATGCGACCTAATGACAGGAAAGCTTGAAGTGCTGTCTGCTTGGGCGCATAGGAACGGGCTGGGTGTTAATCCGTCCAAACAGAGCTTGTTCTGTTTACTATGAAGTACAAAATACCGAATCTTAGGCTTCCGAAGCTCCTAGGAGAAACTCTAACTTAGTAGTAGTGCGAAGTACCTAGACATCACATTGGACCGGAAACTGGACTGGAAGCTGAACACCGCAGATAGGGCTAATAAAGCGGCAATAGCGCTCTATACGTGCCGCAAGGCGGTAGGCCTGAAATGGGGGATGTCACCGAAGATAGTCAGATGGTTATACACGGCGATCATCAGACCAATTTTATTTTATGGAGTTGTGGTCTGGGGGCCTGCCTTGGATAACTCCTTATGCAATGAAAGGTTCAGGAGGATGCAGCGCATGGCGGAGGTTTGTATAACAGGCAGTCTACGCACTACGCCTAGCGACGCTCTAGACTTCATCCTAGACCTACTACCAGTGGAACTGATGGGGGTAAAGATATCTATATCTAGATATCTATATCCGGCAATAAGACTGCGGGAAGCGAATCTATGGAGCAGGAATAGTTTTGGTCATACCAGACTAGACCTGCATCACTTCATGCCGTCGACCAACCCACCTTAAAATAAAAAATCGCCATCCCTTCGAGGGAGGAATGGAATGCCTGGACCCCGGGATCACGAGGGAAACTGCGCCGCAGATGAACTAGCTAGGGCAGGGACTACCAACCCTCTTATTCCGGAGAAAGAACTAATAGGCGATCCCTTGGCTACTTGCAGGCTAAAGAAAGTTTTTTAACCTGGCAACCACTAGGAGTAGTATCCAGACCTGTAGAACCTCGCGTTTGATCTGGCCCACTCGCTCTCGGAAAAGATCGGCGAGAAATATCGCTCTCAATAGAGCAGACTGTAACCTAGGGGTAAAGGCAATTATTGGGCACTGGCTGATAGGCGAGCACGCAACTCGGCTTGCAGTGCCCCATAACGACTACAGCAGGGATGAAGTGGAGGAAGACTCCTCCATATGCTAACTTATATTAAACTTTCAATTTCTATTTTGCATTTAACTATCTATATTATATTAATCTATGTTTATTAACTCTACATTGACATTACTGTTCAAGATGGCGACCGATTTAACAGCTGTCAAGTGATTCAGTTTTTTTTGGCAAATCATCATGAATAGATTCACGCTTGAAAATAATGGTTCTGTGCGGAATACGTATAGCGCACTACGTCCATTTTTTCATCGACAAAATCGTCCATCAGAGCAGTTAATTCGATTAGAGTTTGCATTCGACGCAACACGTTTAATCTTATTGATAACTTGCATTCCCAAATACGCCGTTTTTGGATAAAGCGTTGAAGTAAGTACTTGGTTGGGGCATTCTTTAAGGGCTACAAACAAAATAACAGTATGGCCATGTTTTACTTGCAAATCATTTACGTTATCTGCTAAAATTATATTTGCAAAGTTGGTAAATATTTCAACATGGCTCCTAAGCACCCTCCAACCGCATTGCGAGTGACGTCCTCGGGATGCCCAATCATACTAAACAATGTCGCAAAAATTTGTTTTTTTATTTGTTCGGACATTTTATCTCCAGAAGGGCTCACGATACTACGAAGGTGCAACATTGTTTCTCTAACTGAAGAGTCATCTGAGTTTTTAATTCCATTATAAATTTCATTGAATAAGGGATCAGCTCTTGCGTGTATTGCTACCAATTCAGACAAAGCTTTTCCAGCTTTCATTCTTACATTTCTGTTTTGATCATTTAAAGCTTTAAGAAAAGTAGTCTGAAGTTGAGGTAAAAACTCTTTTAAAATAACGCCAACTTTATGAAGCAAAATTGCTAATGTTTCCAATACAGCTGCTTTAACTGCTGCGTTAAAACGATCTTCCAATATTCGAATTAATGGACCAGTTATATGAACAACAGAAGGCTGTAGAAATTGCGAATTGGTTAACAAAATAACTTCGCCAAGACCTTAGGCCGCGTTTTCCTTTTGCTTCTGGCAACCTATTTAATATAGCTTCTCTAAATATTGGCAACAAAGGCGTTATTCCCTTGGGCAGACAAAAACCTGGAAGCTCTGTTTCTTTTAATTCGCTTGCTGCAAATCTTACTGCTTGTCTAACATCAGTGACATGAGAAATTTGCTGAGTCGTATTGAGTCCTTTAACTACAGCATTAAGACCTTCCCACGACTTTTTTAAAATATCTCTATATTTCTCAACCATTAATTTAAGTAAGCATCTAAAAAGTTGAGGAATATACTGTGAATAATCTCCGGGTGAATGTATGCAAAACGCGGATAGCAAACTTGCTGTAGACTTTCGAGTACATAAATCGGATGACTTTGATGATATTAACAAGGTATCAATTATGGTACGAATTCCAGTTTCATCAGATACTGATAATATGACATTTTGACAATAATCAATTTCTTGCTGCTCATTAGGAGTTCCATAAGATTCCGATAGCGCTTCTAATAATGCATATAAGCTTTTCGTACAGTAGGAACCAAACTATGAACAAATGTGAGGACCATTTCTTTAGATGTAGAAGCCATTATTTCAGATAAGCCAATACAAACTCCTTGTCGTTGATCAGGGTGATCTGAGTTTAAACGAGTAACGTTGGTCGAACGGAGCGGACGCGCTGCGGAGGAGTTCCTACGTATCCACGTAGACTCAACGTATCCAGACGTGCTGTGCCAGAAAAGTGTAAACAAAACGTCAGATGGCTGTTGCGTGGCGCAAGCGATGCTCACCTGCTGAAGGAGGAATGTTCCTTGAACGGTGGTGGCTTCTGGCTCGTATCAGTGGATAGCAGTGGATTTCCCTCTCTTGTATTTTCTCTTCTCTATTTTTGAGGTTTCTCCTTTTTCCCCGCGGTAAAACCGCGTCAATAGCTTCTTACAGGTAGAGGCTATGGATGGAACAGCTGATCTTTAGTGCTGGGAAACGAACGTCCGCCATGGAGGGCGCCAGCTTGAGCCTCCAGGAGGAGCGCGAGCCGACGCCGGCAGAGAGCGCCTGTTTTGAAGCTCTCTTTTCTTCTAGAGCTAAGAAGAGCATAAGCAGAGGCGTACACACCATCCGCGCAGGATGCTAAGCGAAAGGGGTGGCAAAAATGTTAAAGGTCGTGGATCTGACCGAATCCCAACCCCACCGCTGCGGCGGTACACGAGTAAAATGGGGTCTGGCGACCGAGCAGGGGCGGTATAACCCCCATCGTAGCTTCGATGGATGTCCCACATCTCCTCCGTCCCTCTCCCTCATCCAAAATCCACGCAGCGTCTGACCCATACTGGGCGGCTGCGTGGTCTGCGCCACATTGGCCGGCAGCAAATTTTTACCCGTCAGGAGGTAAAAACTGCAAACCTGGCAGCAGGTATAAAATGCTTTTACTAAAGGAATGTAATGAAAAAACATTACTATTCCAGGTGGCACCCACAATAGTGGAAATCCACCCGCGGAAACCTCCGCGGTCAGGGCAAGGATTCTGGAGGCCCAAACTTATATTCCCAATAACTGCTCCACCGGCGGCGCACTTGGCCAGTGTCCCAGATACAGCTACAATTGAAACCTTAGAAGAACTTCATGCGTTCGGACGGGGAAATAAGATGAAAAGAACCCCTCCCAAGCAGATGGCGAGCGAACACACCCCGAAGAGGGTGTGTAAAATAGCAAGGACGAAGCGCTCTGCGGAGATCCCACCTCCGCTTATCGCAAACCAAATAGCCGGAAAAAGGATGCTAAGCAAACTCAGCCTAAATGCAGGATCCACGTACGCAGAGGTCCTGAAACTAGTCACCCGCCGGCAAGATGGTAAACTAGGCGAGGTCATTTGCTGGAAAGGCGACATTTGCTGGAACTGGCGGTAGCCAAGGAGGTAAACGCACTCAAGCTACGGCAGACGCTTTCCCAGGTGCTAGGCGAGGCAGCGAGCGTTAGAGCGGCCACGGAAGAGACCACCCTGGAGATCCGCGACTTGGATGACCTTACCACTTAGAACGAAATAGTAACAGCTTTCGCAGCTCGAATGAGCGCTCAGAAGAAGGTGAAGTCCATCCGCCCAGGCTACTCTAGAACCCAGGTCGCAATTGTGGGAGTGGGGTCAAACCTCGCTTCCAAGATCCTGTCAGACGGCACGATCTGGATAGGATGGACCATGTGCCGAGTTAGGGAGCGCACGGCCCAGCGTCGCTGTTATAAGTGCCTTGGCTTTGATCACATCGCCGCTTTCTGCAAAGAGCGGACGGACAGAAGCGACTGGTGCCTCCAATGCTGAAAACCAGGACACAAGGTGGCTTCCTGCACGAGCGAGGCAAAATGCTTCCTCTGCGCTGCTGCAAACAAGGACGAACTTGCCCACGTTGCTGGCAGCAAGAGATGCCCACTCGGCAAACCAGAAGCAAAAAACTACGAAGGGTATGAGGTTCATACAAGTCAACCTCAACCACTGCGAAGTAGCTCATAGCCTACTCGAGCAAACCTTAAGGGAGAAGAGGATAAATATAGCCCTAATCAGCGAGCCGTTTAAAAAAGCTGAGACGCAAAACTATATTCTAGACCCCGCCAAATCAGCAGCAATCTGGACTCCAGGAGGATAACCCGAAAGCACGCTAAGTGGCGTTGGTTTCATCCGGGCCAAAGTTTTGGCTTTATAGCTGCTACCTGCCCCCGCACCTCACTCTGCACCCGCACCTCACACCCTGGACGAGATAGCCAGGACGCAAGGCCCCGTGGTGATAGCAGGCGACTTGAACGCCTGGGTGGAGGAATGGGGCTCTTCCCGCACCAACGCCAGCGGTCGCACCCTCCAAGAGTCCTTTGCGACTCTAGATGTAGCCCTGCTGCACACTGTCTCCCAAAACACTTTCAGCAGAGCAGGAAGCGGCTCGGTGATAGATCTCACCTTTTGCAGCAGCAGGTTCTTACACTGGTAGCGACCACCAAGTATATCATCTGCAACATCTCCGATGGAGCAAGAGAAACGCCAGGCTCGAGATCTATAAGGTTCAGCCCGGCGACGCTGCACACCCAAAGGTTTGCTTAAGAAATAAGGATGGAAAACCGGATCGGAGATGCGGAAGGCGGGGCGCAACAAGTAATGCTGGTGGAGCAGGCATGCCGGGCTAGCATGAAGCTCAGCCGCAGCCATTCACGCCACCACGAACCGGTCCTATGGTGGTCGCCAGAAATTTCCGAGGCGATACGGGAATGACTCCGAGCTGGAAGGCTTCACCAAAGAGGCTACCACCGCGAGAGCCTCAAACCATGGAGAGAATCGTTGAGCACCTCTTCCCAACGATAAACGACACACCACGGGTCGAAGAGAGCGAGACCAGGAGATAACCGTCCAGGAGATAGCGGAAGTTATGGCCGCAATGAAGAGCGGCAAAGCCCCAGGTCTAGATGGAATCCCGAAAATCGCTATCAAGCCAGCCATGGCAACGTGCCCGGCTGCTTTTGCTAAAGTTTTCAGCAATTGCCTAAAAGAGGGAGTCTTCCCCAGAAGGTGAAAGGTGGAAGCCTCGTGCTCCTCTCTACGCCAGGCAAGCCACCGGAGGATCCGTCGTCATATAGGCCGATATGCCTTATGGACCATACGGGTAAAGCCCAGGAGCGTTGCATCCTCCGGATGCGGATCGCGGCTAAGGCCATCGAAGGAACCACGTGGGTTGGCGGAGGCAAGGAGTACTGCCTGATCGCTACGCTGGACATAAAAAATGCCTCCAATACGGCCCGGTGGGACGTAATTGTCAAAGCGCTGCAAAACCTGAACATTCCCGCAAGCTTGGTGGGTATTATTAAATCGTACCTTAGCGACCGCATCCTTAGGTATAATACCACAGCTGGCACCCAGGAGCATGTAATCACCTGCGGGATCCCGCAAGGCTCCGTCCTAGGCTCAGGACTGTGGAACGTCATGTATTACGGGATACTAAGGCTGGAACTGCCGGAACGGACGCAAATCATAGGGTTCGCAGACGACGTTGCGATAGTGGTGGTCGCAAAGAAGCTCCAAGTTGCGGAGACCTCCTACAACGCTGCCATTGAAAATTTGGTAGAGTGGCTTATCCAAGCTGGCCTGAACCTGGCACATCAAAAAACGGAGGCCTTTCTGATATCAAGCAGGAATCGAGTGGAGACGGCCACAATTCAGGTTGGCGGGCACGTCGTGAAATCTTCCAGAGCTATCAGGTATCTGGGTGTGATGATTGATACGAGGCTGTGCTTCAGGGAGCACCTGATCGAAGCCAACAAGAAGGCGGTAAACGTAGCCAGAGCCCTGGCGCGGATGATGTTAAATTGCAGAGGCCCAAAGCAAGGACGCAGGCTCCTTCTACAGACCGTCTGCAGAGCCACAATTCTGTACGCAGCTCCAGTCTGGGCGGAAGCCGCAAAGACGGAATCGTACTTCAAAGGTGTGAAAAGTACCTACAGACTATGCGCCCTGAGAGTCTGCTCGGGCTTCCACACCATCTCCGACGACGCAGCCCTGGCTATCACAGGCCTGGTGCCAATAGACCTGCTAGCTACGGCAGCAAAATAAGTTTACGAGGTAATGGACTACCAAAGGGAGGAGCTCCCAGCAGTCCACCGCCAGAGGCTGAAGCGAAACGCCAGGGCCGCAAGCATGGCTAGCTGACAAAGGCGCTGGGTCATCTAGCAAGGGCCGGTGGACCCACCAAATCCCAAACATCACGTGTTGGATGCCGAGAAAGCATGAAGAGGTCAATTTTTGGCTAACGCAAATATTAAGCGGCCATGGCTGCTTTAGGAGTTACCTGTACCGGTTTGGTCACGATGAGGACCCAAGGTGCCGTAGATGTGGCACTGAAGAAACGGCGGAACACATCATCCTGAGCTGCCCGCGTTTTACAAGAGCGAGAGATGAATTCCTTGGAGGTATGACGACTGCGGAGCTCCTAGGAAGAAGGATGCTGGAGGACGCCAACGCCTGGAGAAACGTATGCAGCTTTGCCGAAATAAAAATGTAGGAGCTACGACGACTTGAAAGTCATCGAGCAGTTGCAGAGCAGCCTGAAGCGAGCCCTAGAGCGGCGACCTGTGGACCTGTGAATTGGCCTAAAAAAGATCTTGTTATTTAACACCGCTGGACTACTTTCTGTGGGGATATGTAAAGTCATTGATCTATTCGGATAAGCCACCAACGCTTGACCATTTGGAAGACAACATTCGTCGTGTTATTGTGAGAAATGTTGGAAAAAGTCCACGAAAATTGGACGTCCAGAATGGACTACATCCGAGCCAGCCGTGGCGGTCATAAGTCAGAATTTATATTTAAAATGTAATGCCATCAAGATTATCTTCAGAATCAAAAAAAATGCATGTCAATCGATTAATCCTTCGTTGTTTTATTGAAAATTAAAGTTCTATACCTCTAAAAACACCCTTTATTTTAAAGGGTCAAATATGTCTTAAAAGTATAATTTATCTTTATAGAAAGAAATTTATATATATATATACTCGGCTATACTCAGTAAACTCGAGTATAGCCGTTCTTCCTTGTTTATGAAGTAAATACAATGGGCCATACTATCATCATAGATTCATAATGCGAGACTTTTAAAAATTTGTTTTCGCCGAGGCAGAACTCTATGTCGAACGTAGGGCTAGATTCATTTACTGTTCAAGTTCTGCCAAAATAGTTACTATGAGCCACACTGGAACTCAAACACTCTGGTTGTTGTCGGTTAGCTTTCAATCAGCTATTTTTCTCTTATCTACAAGCGCATATAACATAACTGCCTGTTCTTTTTTTACGGTTTTGAATCGGCCGCTACCAAAATTGCTTGGTAATATTTTTATTGGACATTGAACATTCGAATTGGACATGCAAGGATTTCCCCATTCACCTCCTTTGTAAAAGTAAACAAATGAAACAGTCGTTCAATAATACAAATTATTTTATTTACAAGAAATATAATCACAATATTTAGTTGATACAGAATTCATCAGGAAAATTTTAAAGCAGAGTTTATGTTTGTAATGTATCATCTAGTTCTTCGTCCTTTACTACCGATTGTGCAGTTGCTCTTTTTGATACTTTTGTCACAACATCGTTTAACGAGTCTCTTGCTCCAGATTCCAAAATTTCAGAAATTTTTTGTAAAGTTATGTTGTCGGTTCTTAATCTTAAAATGGAAATTAATGCCAATTCTGAATTTGATTTTACATAACCATTTTTCTCTTTAGTTCCATTTACTAACATGGGTACCAAATATTTCAAAACATCAAGATTAATTTGATCTGCAGTCAAATTCTTCGAAAGATGAATACAGCTTTTTGCTACTAATTGTTTCACATCATTACTATTGTGATTCATTGCCCTCGCAAAAGCAACTATAATATTAACTGGATTTTCAGAACCGGTTTTAAGACTGTGTTCTAATAAATAAGCCCCTGCTCTAATAGCATTACAAGCAATTGGCACTTTTTCTGATGCAATATTCAACAAAATATTTGAAGTTATTTTTGGATAAAGCGTTGAAGTAAGTACTTGGTTGGGGCATTCTTTAAGGGCTACAAACAAAATAACAGTATGGCCATGTTTTACTTGCAAATCATTTACGTTATCTGCTAAAATTGAATTATTCAGAAAATCTTCTATTTGCAAAGTTGGTAAATATTTCAACATGGCTCCTAAGCACCCTCCAACCGCATTGCGAGTGACGTCCTCGGGATGCCCAATCATACTAAACAATGTCGCAAAAATTTGTTTTTTTATTTGTTCGGACATTTTATCTCCAGAAGGGCTCACGATACTGCGAAGGGCGTGCAACATTGTTTCTCTAACTGAAGAGTCATCTGAGTTTTTAATTCCATTATGAATTTCATTGAATAAGGGATCAGCTCTTGCGTGTATTGCTACCAATTCAGACAAAGCTTTTCCAGCTTTCATTCTTACATTTCTGTTTTGATCATTCAAAGCTTTAAGAAAAGTAGTCTGAAGTTGAGGTAAAAACTGTTTTAAAATAACGCCAACTTTATGAAGCAAAATTGCTAATGTTTCCAATACAGCTGCTTTAACTGCTGCGTTAAAACGATCTCCCAATATTCGAATCAATGGACCAGTTATATGAACAACAGACGGCTGTAGAGATTGCGAATTGGTTAAAAAAATAACTTCGCCAAGACCTTGAGCCGCGTTTTCTTTTTCTTCAGGCAACCCATTTAATATAGCTTCTCTAAAAATTGGCAACAAAGGCGTTATTCCCTTGGGCAGACAAAAACCTGGAAGCTCTGTTTCTTTTAATTCGCTTGCTGCAAATCTTACTGCTTGTCTAACATCTGTGACATGAGAAATTTGCTGAGTCGCACTGAGTCCTTTAACTACAGCATTAAGACCTTCCCACGACTTTTGTAAAATATCTCTATCTTGCTCAACCATTAATTTAAGTAAGCATCTAAAAAGTTGAGGAATATACTGTGAATAATCTCCGGGTGAATGTATGCAAAACGCGGATAGCAAACTTGCTGTAGACTTTCGAGTACATAAATCGGATGAGTTTGATGATATTAACAAGGTATCCATTATGGTACGAATTCCAGTTTCATCAGATACTGATAATATGACAGTTTGACAATAATCAATTTCTTGCTGCTCATTAGGAGTTCCATAAGATTCCGATAGCGCTTCTAATAATGCAGATAAAATTTTTGGCAAAAACTTTGTTAATGCATCTCCAGCAACAGACACAAGGATAGATAAAGCCTTTGTATTAACGGGAGGACAGGTTAACTGGGGTACCAGATACGGTAAGACGACCCTTGATTTTATTGACATTACTTGTCTTAGGCCATCTAACGTATTTTCTGCAACCAAAGGGTCTGGACCCGATAGTCCTTCTAGCATATAAGGCAAAATATCATCTAATGCTCTGGATCCGACTGTGTTGTGTAAAGATTCAAATGTTTTTGCAGCTGCTTCTCTCACTTCAGGTAAGGGGTCTTGTAAAGCTTTTCGTACAGTAGGAACCAAACTATGAACAAATGTGAGGACCATTTCTTTAGATGTAGAAGCCATTATTTCAGATAAGCCAATACAAACTCCTTGTCGTTGATCAGGGTGATCTGAGTTTAATCCATTTTCAAGAATAGGAATGATTTCTGGCAAAACTCGTTCTCCGAGTTTTCTTACTAAATCCCCTAATGTGCGAGCTGCAACTTGTCTTTTGTCATAACTTGTACTTGCTAAACACCCTAATAGTAAGCCAAATAGGGTTGGAAGAATTTCACGAAGGGTTCTGGGAGTATTTGTTACGACTACTTTCCACACATGTAATGCAGCTTGACGAACCATTAACGAAACATCACTTCGACCCATGTAAAGCCCAGACAATACTCTATTTCTGCGTTCATCTCCCAAAAAGCGAATAATAGCTGCATGAGAATGTTCGGTGCCGAAATTATCGTCTTCACTAGCTGTTTCTGTTGTCATTTTTCCTGAAACTCCAGATATACGATATAATAAATCGCCTAAAAGTTGAACTGAACTATATCGTATTCGCCAATTATCATCAAACAATCCTTTCTCAAGCTCAGGAAGAAGAAGCGCTACAGCAGTTTCTGCGTACAAATGAACAATCCTTTGTCCTGCTTTAAGAGCAGTGTCGCGTACATATTCACTTTCATCTGCCAATGCTTTTAAAATTGGATTGATTATTTGTCCGATATATGGTGTAAATTCGTCTGGAAAAGCCCCTGGCATATATATAAACATCATTATGTATCCATCCTTTACGTGCGGAGCAATGTCTACTCTTTCTGCTGTCGAAATAATTTCCGGCATCAGTTTATGCATTTTTTCTACGCCAAGTCCACCAACCACTTCAGAAAGTCCTTGAGCTGCTCCACTACGGTCCACACTGCTTGACTCGGACGTCAAAGTTTCCATTAACCATGGCAATAAATTTTCAAACGAGCTTTCGCCCATACCTTTAACCATTGCACCGAGAGCACGAGCAGATACAGCCCTCACTTCAGGAACCGGATCTAATAAAGATGCTTTAAGGCCAGGAATAATACTTGGTAAATATGGGGATAAGTCCTTTGGATCCGTAAGCGAATACATATTTCCTATTATCTGAGCGGCCATTTTTCTTGTTTCTGTTGACCGATCCATAAAAGCTCTTTGAACCACTGGCATAATAAGGGCCAATGAGGGTGCATCAATAAAATGAACAAATTTTGTTTTTAATAGACTTTGTAGACAATAAGATGTATTTTTTGAGGGGTCTTCTAGTGCATCCAATAATATAGGAACAATTTCTTGAATTTCAGGATTTTTTATAACAGAACCTATAACTTTAAGAGCTTCTGCCCCAGATTCTTGTACCTTTGTGTGAGAGTCACCAAGAACTTCTATGAGCTTTGGAACGATACTTGGTAAACATGACGAAAGTTGTTTTGGTGCACAAAATGCCATTGCTCCCAGTAACTCAACTGAAGCTGTTTTTGTTCTCCATGAATCTTCATCAAGAGCTTCTAAAAGTGACGGAAGTACAAGTTTAACACCGTGTGCCGATAACTTTCCCATAACTACTTTAGCAGTGTCATCAGCTGCTTGTCTCACATATTGGGAGGAATCTCCGAAGCACTGTAACAAATGTGGCAGCACGTGAACAATATACGGTTCAAATAAACGACCAAGTGTATTACACAATACTTCAAATGCAAACAATGCTCCTTCTCGTGATCTATAATTTTTTTTTTCTTGAATATAAGTAGTTAATTTAGACATTATATCTAATTGCTTTAAGGATAATATTCCTAGTCCTTTAACAATTCCAGCTATGCCATAAGCAGCTCCACGTCTCTCACCATATTTCTCGGATTTCGCCAATGAATGCAAAAGTTTTTTAATCATAGCAGGGGCTTCATCTTTTACAGAAGGCATAAGATGAGGTAAACAGTTTGATACAGCTTCTTGAACTTGTTGTGAAGGAGTAGATAGCGCCGTTAATAACCTTTTAACAATGGGTTCAATTCTTTGATCATCCTTTTGTAAATGCCGTGCTAAGGAACCCATAAGGATAACAACTGCTTGACGAATGTTGTCAAAACTTTGAGATTTTGGAGCTTTGTCAAGAAAATCTTCAAAAACGGGTAACAGGTTCACTATGGTCTTACTACCGTGTATATCAACAATTTTCAATGCAGCTGCTAACATTTCCTTATGGACAACATCTTCACGATCGCCAAGTCCCTGTGACACCATAAAATGCATTATAACATTAATGTCATCAACAGATACGATGGGTGCGATTTGCGAAAAGGTTATAGCGACACCTCTTCGTGGCTTCCACTGATCTTTAGCTGGTTCAATTTCACGATCGAATTGATCTAATACAGGTGGTATTAGTGCTAGTTTATCATTGTAAATTGTGAATAATTTTGTTATTACGCTTTTAATTAAAATTGCATCTTTTACTATTAGTGGCATTAAAGATTCTGCAGCCGCTTTTTGAATACATAGTTCTGAGTGCGTAATATCACCAATAATATCTTCAACTGTTGGAAGAGGTAAATTTGAATGATCCCATATAAGGGTAGCAAGTTTTCGGTTATCTTCAGATATATCAAATTTCGCTATCCAAAACCGTTTTATTACATGATGTTGAAGTGGACTATGAAATCGCACAAAATCGATAATAGATTTGTCCATTATTTGTAATGCTTTCAAGGCAATATTTCTAACTGAGTCTTTAGAAAATTGTAAAGCATCTAAAAATATATTAACAATGTCACCATCAGAGTTTGTCCAGGAGTCTGAGTTTTCTAAAGTCTTGGATACTGCTAAAATGGCAGAGGCTAATGGAATCTCTATCCTACTATTTTTTTTGAATAGATGCATTAAAATTTCAAACATACCCAATTTTGGTAAAAATTGTGGATCACAAATGCTAATATGCTCAATTTGAGTGTGGGTGTCTATTAATTGTATACCTTTCAAAATAAGTTCATTATATAAGTCAAAATTCAAATATGATAATGCTCTTCGAAGAAACTCAAACGCATACGAAAATGAGGGCGAATCCAAAACATTAATTTTAATTCGGTTTTCAAGATCAAATATTATGCCTTCTATTGATTTGTGAATACTTGAATTAGTTATTTCATCATTTGATATGCATTTTAGGTTTTGCAGCTCAATAGTAGTTAACGCAATCGCTCGACCAAGTTCGGGATTAAATGGAAAACAAAAAGTATGAAAGAATACATAAAGATCTGTAAGAACCTCGTGGCATAGTGGACTAATGCTTGCTTGCAAAATATCATTTAATAAAGCGTGTAAATGAATGGAAACATGTTTTCCATTTCCGGTACATGCAGCTTTAAGCAAGCTTATTTTGGCAATCAAATTTTTATGCATTTGCTGCACCCGATTTTTTATTCGTAATTCTTTCTCTGTTTGGTTTCTTATTTGTTCTTCTTGCTTTTGAGTAAGTTTAACTGTTTTCGATTTCCCTTCTTTTTCCCGTTTTTCGTCAATTTCTCGACGAAGCGCTATCTCTTCTAACTGTTCTTTGTAGCTGTAAACTTTATTTTCTCTTTTCACTCGAACAGTTTCATATTGTGAGTCTATATGAGGTATTACACTTTTATCATATAATTCACCAGAGGGTGTCATAAAAGTTTGGTATTCTTCTTTGGAAATAAGATAATTTTCAGAAAGGCATAAATAGCTTTTTATATGCATTACAATTAATGGAACTATACAATTGGGACTTATACGGACCAATGTTGATACGACATTTTCAAAGGGAGCACATGCTTCAAACTTATTTATGTATTCATTAACAATAAATTCTTTTTGGGTCAATATGAAGTTCTCCGGTACTAGCTTAAAATTACGTTGGATGGTTGTTTCCCAAAAATATGGATCGTTGGATGTAATCGCAGGATGGTGTGATACTAGCAACAGCTCGAGTGCTACTTCAACGGATTCTTCAGATGTTATATTCTCTACATTAGCTAATACTTTTAAAGCATCAACAAACGCTTGTACTGGAGTTGCAAATTGATCCGTGTAAAGGTCGCCGTCATTTTGAATGTTGCATATATTTATACGTTTTTGAAACTCGCATAATGCCAATCTTTCGAATTGGATTCCTTTAGAATTCCTCATAATTTCTTTCACTTCTGCAACCGTACAACTTCGAACTTTTGATGAATTGCTGCACAAATTATAAACTAAGGTTCGAAATAAAGGTTCTAAACTACCTTTTAAATTATCTGGGTAATATATAAGTAATAGTTTTGCCATTAATGATAAATTACATAATGTATCAATAGGAGCTAAAGTGGCAAACTTTTCATTGAAGAAGTTTTGTTTGTTTAAATCAAATACTGTTGTCCAAAAACAGCTGTAATTTTCTGACGGTTTTTCCAATATAAGAATAATACATGCGACACAAACGACTTCGGAGAAGTGGCTTAATTGCGAAGAATTCTGCAGTGCTTTACTGTATAGTGAAATAAGATCTGGTACAATGGTGTAATGATTAGTTATTGTGGCGTGTTTGATTGATATTAAAAACCATTCAATATAGCTTTGCTTAACTATTTGAGTGATGTTTTTCTGTTGTATTCCAGATTTAAAAATATTTAAAATAACACTCGGTAACTCGTTCCTGAAGTTTTGAGTCCATAAACCAAACATTTCGAGTGTGCAGCATAGTACTTTTTCTTGTGTCTCGCTTTCAAGGGCTTTCCAAAAAAAGTTTACAGCTTCATTTAACATTTCAGGCAATTGTCCTTGGTCTATTTTATTAAAGCTTAAACAGCCTGCTCCCTAAAAGAAAAGTATACATAACATTATTTTAGTTTTCAAAAGTTCAGAAAAACATAGTAAATACAGAAAATATAGTCGGCTCATTCAAACATAGGCGTTGGCATATAGCCGTTTTCACGGGACGGCCAAGGAAATTTCCCCACTAGCAGGGTAGTAATTTAATACAAAAAAAAAAAAAAAAAAAAAATTAATCGGGTCATACTAAACAATTCTTTTACAACTGATTATTTTGCAAAATATTGAATTTATAGATGTGCCAACCTTGTATCTTAATCAAAGTTGTGTCATTTCCGATCGTTCAGTTATTAGGCAGATATAAGTTATAGTCGGCCGATCTTATGATCGTTGTATATCGGATAAGTTGACAAAAAAATATAACACATAAAAAGATCTATCCTCCTAACCTAAAAACCACCGAAGTTATGACATTTCCAATTAATCAGTTATATTACAGCAATAGGATTTAGCCACCCAATCAAGGCCGTTCCGAATTCCACTGTATAAAACCTGCGAGGGCTACGGCCAAGTTAACTTTTCTTTCTTTGTTTTTTTACTCGGAATTTTCTTGTTACTAATTTTCTCGTTACTAAATCAATTAAAGTAAAGCTAAACAACAACAACAAAATTTGCGTTGCATATCGATTCAACAATAAAGATTTAACTATTGTCATTCAAATGCCTCATGTATGCTATGATTTTGGCACCAAAAATTTATTTTTCTCTAGTGTGCGCCGTTAAAAACACTATTTAGAGAAAAATGCATTTAAAGTTACACTTCATTGTCTTTGATACATTTAAATTTTTATTGGATTGAGTTTAAACTTTAGGAAAATAAAAATTTCAATAAATTTACAATACGAAAAAAAATTGTCATCTTTATGGATAATTTCAACTGTGTATAACCCTTTAATATAATACTTGCACATTCAATTTATACGTAGCAACGGGTATAAAAAAAAATATATTATGTGTAATTTTACCTGTAAAATGTTCAGCCTATACTCAACCACACTTATTTTTCCATCAGATCCATTTAAAACAGAAAAAATATTTTCCAATAATCCTTTTATTATGAGCCAATCTGAACACTTCAATGACATTAGTTTTAGTGATTCCAACGACTCGTGACGTGCAATATCGCTGATACTATATAAATTTTTTATAAGGACATTTCCCATTTTCTCAGCATAACGACTACAATCAAAATTTACCATGTCAAAAATTAGTCCAATGCTTTCAAGTACATTTTCTGGACTTCGTAAAATGGATCTTTGCAATGGGGGTAATATAATGGTATCAAATTCTGTTTGAGTTAATGATTCCAATAATGGGCGGCATGCTTTAATAAGGCATTTATCCGGTTTGTTTTTGCTTGAAATCATGCTTTTTATGAAATATTCCGTAATCTTTGATTTATAGGATTCAAGCATTGACGGCTGGTTGCATTTAGAATCAAATTGAACCATTAGTATTAAAATGAGAGTAGAGTTAGACGAAGCTTCCATTTCAAATATTGCGTGCAATGTTTCCTCAAAGAGTGTTTTATTTTCCCATATTTCAAATAATATTTTCGCTGCTGCATCTGCCATTCTTTGGTAGGTTGATAACACCGTTATCTGATAAAATAATGACTGGTATTCAATTATTCTTTTTTTTTCTGTTTTATAGATATTAGAATTGTTATTCGCTTCTTTTTGTAATAAAGAAATCCATCCCAATGCAATAACGGATGATTTACAAGATCTTTGTGGTGAGACAGATGCAAACTCTTTAAATAAAAGAGCTTTAAAAACATGTAACATATGTTCTATTGTTAAGTCGTGATGATTTCTGGCCAGGTCAACAATAAGTTCTCGAACAGATCGTTGAGATGAAACATCCTTGTACTTAGTTAACGTAGTTGCAATGACTTTACATATTCCTTTTATTATTGTCGAATTAATTCCTAAAAGCAAATTATTACAGTTTAGTTAGGTTACTTAAAGAGCATACCTTAGTTTTTCTTAGCCTATATTATAAGTTTTTATTGAAATTCATTTTTCCTGGATATTAAGTTAAGCGTTGCTTAGCAACAAATGGTAGCATAATAACCTAATCTATATAGTATGTAGTACATACACATATGCGCTGAACGACGCTGCAGTTTTTCGTACGGCTCGAATTGCCTCAGCTCGCAATGGAAATGAAAGCGTATAACTTCAATCTTCTCACTCTCTTTATAAAAAATTACTTTGTTTTGTTTGCATCAATCTCGGGTTTGCGACCTAAATTAAAAGTTGAACTCGAAAAATATTACCTGATCCAAAATACCTGATATCAATTTTAGTGACGAATAATCGCAATATATGTATAAAAAAGAATAAATTCAAAATATTCTTACAAGGCACGTGTTTATGTGGTTTATTGTTATTGTTCCACGTGCCGAATAAGAATATTTTTAATGTATAATTTTTTATACATATGTATATTGCATTTATTATTCACCAAAACTGATATCACATACTTTGGGCGTGGCATGCGGGTTCGCCAGTTATTTAACTTCGTCAAGATGTTTTTATACCCTTGCAGAGAATATTATAATTTTGGTCAAAAGTGTGCATCGCAGGGAAGGAAACATCTCTGAGCCTATAAGGTATATATATTCTTGATCAGGATCACCTCCTTAGTCCGTCTGTCTGTTTCTTGACAAATTAGTCACTCAATTTTGAAGCTATCGACTTAAAACTTCCTTTGCAAGCAGTATATAAGTTGGGATCGGTCAACTATATCCTATAGCTGTCATATAACTGATTGATCGTAAATGCCATAACTTTGTTGTTTTTTAAGTTAGAAAGATGGGACTTTCTATCGATTCCATTTTGGGCAAACTTATCCGATCTGCCAATTTCATAAGGATCGGCCGACTATAACCTATAGCTGTCATATAACTGACTGATCGTAAATGCCATCTTTTCTCATGGAACTTCTATGGATTCCATTTTGTGCAAACTTATCTGCCAAATTTCATAAGGATCGGCCGTCTATATAAGATCTGATATATATCTAAAATTGTAAGCTGCCACTTAACTACAAGGGTATATGAACTTCGGCTCCGCCCGAAGTAAGCTTTCCTTACTTGTATTTATGGGCAAACTGCTTGGCGTCCCCTGCGTTGGCCACCAATTCCTCGCATCCGCGAGCCAACTTATTATGTTTTTGACTATTTCTGCACTCAGAGAAAAACGAACACACTTGGTCTTTGCATACTAAATTGCAGTTGCAAAATATTCTGCACTTATCTTTCAATATCTTGGAGGTCTCTTAATCTCACTTCTTTAACAACTCTGTCTAATACTTCCTTTGATAAATTGGTTGGAGGTATATTTGTTGAAAGCTAAATATATTAGTATGAATTCCCTCGGTGTCTGCTCGTTAAAATCGTGCATAAAGCCGATTTCAACCTCCCAGGCCATCATCTTCTACTGGCTATGTGGAAGTGTTGCACATGGTAAATGCAGGGCCTCAGTATCGGATACCCTTTTTCGCAGAGTTGGCCTCCACTATTGCTATAGCGGATGTCGTGCTGCCAGGAAGAAATGCGATCTTTCATACTGGATTTACAGAGTTCTGATATATTGTTCTCGGAAAATTGGCACTCAAATTAATAGTCGCCAGCTATAGATTAATTCGCCCAAGTCAACAAAATCCACTGTACATCCACTTGATGTTGGGATTGTAGAGACTGTAATTCAGCCTGACTTGATTTGATATCTCTTACGAGGATAAAATCAAGTCGTCCAACTAACCGACCGCCCGGACCCGAAAGGACCGACCGGGGTAACAAAACCCTAACAGGTGATCTCACCTGCAAAACACATTTTTGTCTCACGGTTAGCCCCCGTCACGACAGAGATTGATATCTTGGCTTATATAAAAGCAAAAAAAGGTCGTCATACGAGTGGGAGATATTAGAAAATTTAAATATTACTACTCGAGGAGCATGTCATTCTTCAAGATAAGTGTGCTTTGCCGATGTTAGCAACGCTCTGTTCACCTAGTTTCTAGCCGGAGGAAATATTCCTACAAGAACATCAGCCAAGTACAGTTAAAATAAAAAGTCGAACTCCCAACATCTGGTAGAGCATTGGGCTAGCGCCCAATTCCGTGGAACAGTGTTTGTAGTTGACTAGGATAATTTGTATTGTTAATTGTTATACTACTTTAACATTTATACTAATCTTTCTTTATTATTTATTACTATTATTACAAAATTACACAGGCCTAAAGAAGAAAAACCCCACGCATAATTTCACCTGCACTATAACATTCAGGCTCCCTAAAACCAAAGTCCAGCACTATTCTTATGTTCAAATCAAATCTCATGCAGGTTCAACTGGTTCAGTAAAAATTTACAGATTTTGTAGATAGCCATGACTTTATGAAAATATGATATTAAAAACTCCTATTTAATGGAATTTAATTTTCCTTAAATCCAAAATGAAAACATGGTATGATCTAATGATTTCAATAAGAAAAAAATCTTCGATAAAAATAAATGTATAAAATCGGAGATTTGAACTTTGGATGACCAAAGATATGGAAACTGCTAGATACCATTTTTTAATTTGAGTTGGTATACATACATTTCAAAAAAATATTAGTACTAAAAACAATGATGGTCAGCGCAATTACATGGCTTCCATAATTTGATTAATTTCTTCTCAAAGGTGTACGGCGGAAACTGTGGGTTATAGAACCTATGTTTGTTCTGGACTTTGGTTTAGGGGAGCCTAAAGATTATGGAGCAGTTGAAATTATGCGTGGAGAAAAAGCATTTGCAAATTGTCGACCTTTATATTGTCATATATCTATATATATATAGTATAGTCTATATCACAGCGGACGGCAGCCCGCTAGGTGGCGACATGCGTGCCCTGATTGTAGCAGTCGCGTGAAGACACTATTATAGTTTGGCTTGCGAGAAATTGGCGTAAATGTAAAACACTTTTGATTCACTAAATTGGAGATTGCGGGGACGTTGGTGTCACCAGACAAAATATTTTATATACACAGATTATGCTCCAAAATATGCGTCGATTGGTACCTCAACCGATCCGACATTTCTTTCAAAAGTTATTCAGGAAAAAAGATTTTCAGATTTTACTCCGAAAAAATGTACCGTCCGCGATTGCCTTATTTTGTCTCTTAAAATTTTGAAAAAATTTGAGTATGTTAGTTACTAAAATCTAAGCAACGTTTGTTCTACGATTTTTTTTTAAATTACTTAAGGTTACCTTAAAAAATTAAAAAGACTCTTAAATGTAACTTTTAAACCAATGCTCCTAACTTCACATGCTATATTTAGTTAGTAAGATTTATAAAATATCTTTTTCATTTTATTTAAGATCAAATGTCTAAATCGTAAGAAAAAAAAATACACTGAAAAGAATTTTTTTTTTTTAAGGAAAATTTTTTGTTTTCAAAATTTGCTCTAACGATCGGATTAAGAACTGGCTACTGGCCGCGACGCACTCTGAAAAAAAATACTTCCAAACAATTCACAAACAGTCGATGGCGCTGCGCCTGGCTGCGACCGCACTCGGAAAAAAATATCCAAAACAATTGGCCGTTTCTTGTTTTCACCACTAGAGGGCGCTCAAATTTAAGGGAGATTTTTAAAGTAGTACGGAGCAACATCCGAACTTTAGAAAATTTTCGCGCGAAACTTTGTCAGGGATAGACCAACGGTAGAGTTCTCGGCTGATGTGTAAAGGGTACCGAGTTTCGAGACGAGTTCGACTATTTTTGTTATTTTGAAAATATTAAAAACATTAAAATTATTCTTGTTCGGCAAGTAGAACAATAACAATAAACAATATAATCACGTGCCGGGAAAGAATAATTTTTAATGTATAATTTTTTATACATATATTGCATTTATTCGTCACCAAAATTGATATCAGTTATTTTAGGCGTCGCTACCATTATTTAACCTCGTCAAGATGTTTTAATACCCTTGCAGAGGATATTATAATTTTGGTCAAAAATGTGCAACGCAGTGAAGGAGACATCTCCGAGCCTATTAAGTATATATATTCTTGATCAGGATCACCTCCTTAGTCCGTCTGTCTGTTTCTTGGCAAATTAGTCACTCAATTTTGAAGCTATCGACTTAAAACTTCCTTTGCAGGCAGTATATAAGTTGGGATCGGTCAACTATATCCTATAGCTGTCATATAACTGATTGATCGTAAATGCCATAACTTTGTTGTTTCTTAAGTAAGAAAGATGGGACTTTCTATGGATTCCACTTTGGGCAAACTTATCAGATCTGCCAAATTTCATAAGGATCGCACGACTGTATAAGATCCGATATATATCTAATTATATAAACTGCCATATAACTGCAGAAGATAGCTTTCTATTCTTGTTTTATGTTTTTTTTATGATATTGTATAATTCAGCATAAATAAATAAGGAAGGTCGAAAATTCCCAAAAAGGAAAATAAACACGTTAAAGAAAATACGGAAAACTAAAAAAAAATAAAATAAAAAAAATAAAAGGTAAATAAAATAAAAAAAAAATTAGGGACACTTCAACAATAACCCACGAAGGGAAAGCTAACTTCGGGTGGAGCCGAAATTTATATACCTTTTCTGTTACGTAGCATTTTATATTACTCGATATATATTGGATCGGATAAAGTGGGTCAATCAATTTAGGAACATTTACGAACCTTATACAAATTGGTAGAAAATATTAACTTACCAAAATTAAATCTGTATATTGTCACACTCTTCTAGCTCAAAAAACATAACATGCAGACATGCAGACTGCTTGTGCAAAAGAAAGTAGGATGTGTGCATAGTTTTTAGTCGCCTAGAAAAGACGAATATGCTTATATCACTTGGAGGTGATTTGGGACTACAAAAATAAATATAGAAAAAATGTGTATGACGGGGATTGTCCATTTTCCCCGTTGTCCATTTTCTGCGTCCGCGCACGGAGCGTTCTGTTGGTGTTGGCACTGAATTCGAGTCAGTGTCAGTCTGTCACTCAAACCAAAATCCTCTTCCAACGTTCTGCATGAATTCTGCCCAAAAGATGAGACTATCCATATCTCCTTCTCTCATACTCAACCTACGTCACACGATCAGACCGAACTCAAAACCAGAGCCTTTTTCGCTTTTCTTTTGAGTTTTACACATAAAAAAAGATGACCAAATCCATTATTGTCAAAATTTATATTTCATATTTTCCACCCAAACCTTAAAATACCTTTCAAGCATGCAATAAACTTGGATCTCAACAAGAAAATTACTCTTTGCCTACGTTTGGAGGAACCCTGTAACTACCGGACGTTCAACTCATCAACTTGGCTCGGATCGATGTATTATTTTGTTACTATAAGAGATTTACGATGTTCACAATTCCAAAAAAAAAAAAATTTTAATTTCCAAAATAAATTAAAATTTCTGTTCTATTTCTGTACTCGTACTACCCGTACCGGAAACCTGCCATAGTCGGGGATCAAAATCATTTTCAAACCTTTGAAGTGTTTTTTTAAATCTGTAAAAGAGGCAACTGATTTTACTAATGATTTACAAAAACAAGACTTACACCGTTGCACCGACTTACATATGTCTCCCTCATGCGTTGCACCGACTTACATATATACTCCCTACAAAAGAAAGAAGGATATGTGCAAAGTTTGAAGTCGATAGCTTTAAAACTGAGAGAATAGTTTGCGTAGAAACAGACAGACAGATGGACATGATTATATCGACTAAGGAGTTGATCCTGATCAAGAATATATACACTTTATAGGTTCGGAGATGTCTTCCCTTGCAGATATGTGGCAGCTTATATTATTAGATATATATCGGATCTTATATAGTTTGCAGATCCATATGAAATTTGGCAGACCGAATTAATTTGTTCAAAGTGGATTGCATAGAAAGTCCCATCCTTCTAACTTAAAAAACAACAAAGTTATGGCATTTCCGATCAATCAGTTATATGGCAGCTATAAGATATAGTTGACCGATCCTGGACGTTCCGACTTATATACTGCCTGCGAAGGAAAGAAGGATGTGTGAAAAATTTGAAGTTGATAGCTTCAAAACTGAGAGACTTGTTTCGTAGAAACAGACAGACGGACAGACGGACATGCTTATATCGACTCAGGAGGTGATCCTGATCAAGAATATATATACTTTATAGGGTCGGAGATGTCTCCTTCACTGCGTTATAATAAATAGGGTATAATAAATAAGGGAATAACACCCAATATGGGTTTCTCAAAATAATAGCAGCGTTCAAGCAAGTTCACTCAGAACTCATGGAAAAAATATAACTATGATTATATTTAGTAATTTGATGATAAATATAATAAAAAAGAGGTAAAATTTATACTTCGTGGCATCACCTATATTGGCTATCACTGACGCACAACGCCTTGGCACAGAATCCTCCAATTTCTGGCATCCTTCGGTGTTCAAGAGGCCTTTACAATTTCCCAAAGCTCAGAAACATTATTTGTATGCTTTTGAGCGACCTCCTTTTTTATATCTGCCACAAATTTTCGATCGGGAAACTATGCGGGTCATTCTAGCACTTTATCCAATATCTGGCCCTACGCCATATTACGAAAAAAACGCCCATATCATTATATTCGTTTGACCATGTTTAATAGTTTTAATGTAATATTTGGCATTTAATTTGGCCTTAGGCCACCTTTGCCACCATAAATGGCTATTTTCGATTCATCCGACCCCAGGATGATAGGCCATTTTTCAGATGACCAGTTGACATGGCTCTTTGCGAATTTGATTCTTGTGGCTATGTGCTTTTCGTGTGAAACGGAATTTTTTTGGGACTATAATGTAGACTTATAGTTTGAATACTTGCTTACAAGCTAAGCTTACCCATTATTGCTTTTCAGCTTCCAAAGGGATACTTTCTAGAATACCTGGCAACACGTGTAGCCAGTTTATCGGCTAGAACTCGGGGCCGAACGCGTTTTTCGGGCTTGGGTGAAAAGTTTAGTACATTAAGGATCATGGAAGCACCCCATCCAATTATTTTTTGTACTTCCTGTTACGTTTTTCCACTTGACAAGTTTTTTATTAAAACACGCCGCTCAGGTGTACAGTGTTTACCACTGACCATTGCTTTAAATTTTCGATCTTAAAAGTTAAAATTGTAATTGGAAATTAAACATTCTATACTTTGAAATCGTTTTTAAGAATAATGTTTTTTTTGCGCTCTGAGCAGATTTAAAAGACACACTCCTATTATTTTGATAATCGCAAAATGAAGCTTGCTTACAAAATGGGTAATTTTCAGGATACGAAGATGTTAGGTTGAAAAAAGCAAACTAAAAGAAAGAAATAAAATTGGTAAAAACGAACGTATAACATTGCTACATAAAAGACAAGAGCATAAAAAAACACTCCTATTATTTTGATAACAGCTTTATTCTTTTTTCTTTTTATTTGATTAGTTAAAACTTTTTATTTGTTAAGTCTTTTGTTGAACTGATTTTTATTGAACCCGAGCCTTCAGTCAATTAATACAACCTTTTAATCATTCAGCTATTGTACAAATCGGAATACTACTGTACAAATTACCGCTGGCGATTCGTAAATACCAGGTGTTTTTATAAAAAAACTAAATAAAAACAAAAATTAATGAGTAACACAACAAAAATATTTGAATTCTCGAACTCTGATCGAAACCGGCACCCTTGACATATCAGCCGAGAACTCTACCGTTGGGCTATCCCTGATAAGGTTTCAAGCGAAAAATATTCTAAACTTAAGTTGTGGCTCTGTGCTACTTTGAAAATCTTCCAAAAATATGCGCCCCCTGGAACCCGTGTCGATTAAAAGGCGCTTCTGGTGGTGAAGACAATTTTGGATAGTTTTTTCTATTTGTTTTGTTTTTTATGTTCGCAAACTACAAAAAACCAATCTCAATCGAATATGATTGAGTGCATTTTTTTTGTTTTTTTTTCAGTGTATTTATATTTCCTTACGATTTACAAACTTGATCTTGAAGAAAGATATTTAAAAAGCCTTTCTAACGAGGTAGAGCATGTGAAATTAGCTTGATTGGTTGTAAAGTTACGCGTTTTTTTAATTAAAAAGGATTTTTAATTTTTAAGGTAACTTTAAGTAATTCAAACAAAATCATAGAAAAAATGTTCGAATTTGAATAACGAACATACCCAAATTTTTTAAAATTTTAAAAGATAAAATAGGGCAAACGCGGACTCGACTTTTTTTGGATAAAATGCCTCTAATGAAACAATACCTTTAATTTGGTTTATCACTCATTCAGATTGAACGCATACAGGAAGTTTTTATTCTTCGGATATACATATATAGTGTCTTCACGCGCCAGCCAGAAATATTCTTATATTAACTATTTTTATAATCAACTTAATGTCAGAAAACTAAACGAAACTAGAATTGGTTCGGTACGGGAATAAAAAAAAGATATACGTGACGTAGGAGATATCTTATGGGCGTGTACTTATTATTTTGGCCCGTAGTGTATCTCAGACAACATAATCTGAAAGCCTGCAGCCAAAAACTTTTAAATGCGCCCCACTTTTAAATGCCAGCCATATTGGGAAAAGTATACAAATTGGGCCCCCTAGAAATGGAGAAGTATTTTATGGTCCGATAAGCGCAAGGTCAGACGTCCCAAGAAATAATAATAGAAAGAAAGAAAGAATTCATAATTCATAATAGGCATGCACTAGCCTATTTAAAAAATGTTTCTCGTGGTGGGGCCATTTTTTCCGCAGCTGTTGTAAATAAAATGTGCCAAAGGCATAAACCAGCACAAACCACAATCTTGGGAGTGCACATTGACAGTTGAAATTTCAAATTTTATACATCCAAATATTAGAATTGTAACCATATAAATTTGGAAATCTCAAATTTCACTTTGTGAAAGATATGGTAAATGATGTATTCCATTTTTGTACCTTTGCCATTGCGTATATCCCAGGAAATTTTTGGTATACGCAATCTGAGGCCCTTCTGAATTTAATCTTGTAAAATTTTATCGTACATACAGTGTGCCACTAAAGTCATGATACAGCAGATGATTTTGACTTATTTTTCATATTATTCCCTTGTTAAATTAATAAGAAATGCCGAATTTATGATGCCGAATTATTTATTTGACTTATCCTAACAATATAATAAATTTATAAAATATAAATTATTTTAAACTTGCATGTTAAGGATAGAAAATCCTATGCAGAAATTGCTAAAATATTTAATAGAAGCCGGTCAACTATCCAACATGTGATAGGGCGTTTTAAGAATGAGGGTCGGGTCGAAAATAACTTGAGAAGTGGGCGGCCGCCAAAATTGAATGACAGAGACAAACGCGCCATAAAACATATTATTGACAAGGAGCCCTTCCAAAGTGCCGTTAAAGTCGCTGATGTTGTAAACACAACACTCAATAAGGATGTCCACCCAGAAACGATCCGAAGGACAATTAAAGAATTCGGGTTTGGATCCTATACACCACGCAAAAAGCCACATGTGTCAAAAAAGAATCGCATGAAAAGGCTTGAATTTGCTAAAGAATATAAAAATCATTCTGTTGATTTTTGGCGCAACGTGATCTTCACTGATGAGTCGAAATATAATATATTTGGTTCAGATGGGCGTTTTAAGGTTTGGCGACGACCCGGAGATGCTTATAAACCAAAATACACCATAAAAACGGTGAAGCATGGTGGAGGAGGAGTCATGGTTTGGGGTTGTATCGGCTCTGCAGCTGTTGGAAAATTGGAATTTGTAAATGGTATCATGGACCAAAAAATGTACATTGATATCCTAAAAAGGAATCTTAAACAAAGCGCAGATCGCCTTGGAATTGGGGAATCCTTTTATTTTTATCAAGACAATGACCCGAAGCACACGGCCATATACACTCGACTTTGGATGCTTTACAACATTCCACACGTATTAAATCCTCCCCCACAGAGTCCAGACCTGAACCCCATAGAGCACGTGTGGAATCAGCTCTAAAAAAATATAAGGGGTCGCGAAATTGGAAGCAAATCCGATCTCAAATCAGCTCTTCTGGAGGAGTGGGAGAAAATGGATCCATCATATCTGGATACTTTTGTTTCATCGATGCCAAGACGACTTAAGGAAGTCATTAAAATGAAGGGATATCCCACAAAATATTAAATTTAATTTTAAGCTGTTAAATATAGATTTAATTAATTTAATCATAGGTGTATCATGAGTTTTGTGGAATATGAATTACAAAAGTTTTAAGTGTTTTCTTATTTTTAACTAAGCTAAAAGGAAAAGTTGTTATTTTTGTTTATTATATTGTTAGGATAAGTCAAATAAATAATTCGGCATCATAAATTTTCTTAATAATTTAACAAGGGAATAATATTAAAAATAAGTCAAAATCATCTGCTGTATCATGACTTTAGTGGCACACTGTAGGTGTACCGCGGAAACTGAGCGTAATAAATGTTCTAGACTAACTTTTAGGAAACCCAAAGAAGAATAATTCGATTTGGCCGGCTTGTTTTATAAGTGATTTAGATTATTCTACGATGTGTTCCATTTATAGAAAGAGCTTTCAAACCTCCAAATGAAGAATTGAAAACACTTAAACAAACTCTTAAAGCACGTCTGATTTGCGTGTTTTAAACGCAGAAACTAAAATTTAAATTACTTATCATCTGTTTTGGCAAAAATCTACATTGTCAAAGGGGTCTGACTCTGTGTTAAAAAAGCAATAAATATAAATACAAAGCAATAAGTATATATATATGGCTTTGAATATGCTTCTTTTTATGTGCTTACTTAATTTACATATGCATGTGCACTTTTTAAGTCTCCAGATATAGACATTTTTTGAATACTATATATTTTCTAACACAGATTTTTATTCAAACTTATTAAAGATGGCAATTAATTGTTATTAATGTTTCAAAAATAGTATCTATTGTGGCTTTAGAGTTAACTGTTTTATATTGGACTATGTATATTTGAAAACATGGATGTATTGTACATTCATACATATGAACATATGTATGTATGGGCATGTGTATGGGCATGTGTGCACATGTAAGACTTACCCGGATTTTGTAGAACCGCAGACACATTCTGGAACAGAATGCGTCGTTCCTCAACAGACACATTCAATGCCCTGCCAGGTAAATCCCGCAACGCATTGGATAACTAAAAAAAAAACAAAAATATTATTTCTTTATTAATGTTTACTTAGCAATTTTAACCTGTTCATTCGCCATATTGAATGCAACGTGAAAATATGTCAAAACGCTTTCTAAAGAGGTAAATTTTTTTAAGGTGGTAATCGATAACAGAAAGCCGAATCAAATATAGAATATTTTGGAACAATAAAATGAAGTTAAAATGTAATACATCAGATTTTGGCATCAACCATATAGGAAAGTCCCAATAGTCCACCAGCGACGAATTTTTAAAATTTGTCTCTTATTTTATTATTTTTTTGTTTGGAATGTATGCGTAAATATCCAATTTTGAAAATTTGTATAAGAAAAAAGTTTGTAATTAGAAAAATTATCGACAAGCCTACCCTACTTCAATGTTTTCAATTCAAGTTTTACACAGACAATTAAAATATTTTTGTTGCCGTAAATTGCTTCATTATACTCGTTTTTAATGAACAATTTATAAATGTCTGTTTAATTGTCATTTCGAATGAGTGTTTAAGGTCATTTGTCGGAATGCTTTTGGGAATATCGGTCGTCGCCTTTTGGATAGCTGAAATGTCCTGAAACCAGTGTCCTTTCATGGGCAAATGAACTTTCCCAAATAGGTAAAAATCGCAGTGTGCCAGATCATTTAAGTAGGGTGAGTGATTAATGGTTAATATGGAGTATTTTGTCAAAAAAACAGTTTGTTGTACTAGAAAAAAGGCATTTCTCAAAGAGTTTGGAGAGGAATGAAAGCAGGCCAATTGATGTGAACACTAATGGAGTATTTTTAATTTGTCAATTTTTCAGAATCATTACTATGTTCGATTATAAGTAGTAGCCAAGTGTTGTAAACTTTTATAACAGTTTTCAGATAATTTCAAGGTGGAATTAGGACTTGGGAAACGGGAGGGACAGCCGCTAGGCATTGCTTCGCACGCATCAAGCCCCAAACTCTCCCGATCGTCCTCTTATTTTCTCTTTTGCATTCCTTCGCATTACTGATGCCGCAAATGTCCAAATTCCTGCTGCCGTATCTACCAAATTACCGGGACGATCTTCTCCAGCACAAGACCTTTGCTCGCAAAGCGTCGGCTGTCGCACCTCGTCAGCGCCATCCTCTCGGAGACGTTTCTCCTTCCACCGTTCATCCTGCAACTCTTGCAACTCCCGTGCCCGTCCGCTCCTCTCACTTGGAGCGTGTTGGCTCTATAGCCTCGTGGGCTATATAGCCTCGTTCCCTTGCTGCTCTTGCTCCTGAACGAGAAAATTATCGCCTCATGGTCGCTAGTAGTGAAATTGTTGCTTCTGCGGCAGTCGCTAGCAAAGGATTGGCGTACGTAAGGTCGAGCCTGTCCCAGCTCTGTTGAATGTATCCCTTATTTAGTATCACAAGATCGAGGGAAGCGAAGGTTTGTCTACTACTCTTCTTCGTGAATTCGTTCTCGTGCGGCCCCAATCCTGCGCTTACGTATTAAAGTTCCCGACTACAAGACTATCAGTACGTTATCGAACATCGCCCCCAGGTTGTCCATAGTTCTTTTGAATGCACTGCTGATTAGACTCTGTTTAAGGGAAAAGCTGTATAGCGACAGGCCGCTTATTCGAGCCCTGACGTATCCCTCCGCGCTGTGCACCTAGTGTATGGTTGGGACGTTGCGCACAGCTATAGATCGCCGCTTTTCTCGAGAGGTCTGCTGCCTAGCGGTTCAGGATAGTTTTTGAAACAAAACTCATTGGAGTAACACCTATATTATTGGGCTCCTCTTAACAATGCCTTAATGGGACATAGGCCGAACCTAAATGTCATAAGTCGCTGATTCGAAGATATACCTGACGGAATTCTGAGTCCGAGGACGCTTCCTTATGGTACATATGGCAAATATTTTACATGGTGAGGCTCGATTTCAAATTGTGGATTCGTGATGATTTTGAGTTCTGCAAAAATGTGGCATGTCTTCAAGTTTAGTTAAGTTAGTTTCTCAAAGAGCTTGGATTAGCATAAGAGGAGACTTATATTTTTTTACGACAAACAACTTTTTTTCTGGCTTCCGCATCATGATTATGGTTGGGAGCGGAATTACTTAATGGCATTTAAAACTTTTCTGACGTAACTTTTTTCTCAAGCTGGTAGTTTTTTTTTTTAATATTTTTGGAATTATGCATTCCTGTAAAGAACTTTTTGAATATAAGGATCTTGGGCCGGCCTCTCAATATTCAATAAAGCTTAGGTTAGGTGAGGTTGAGGCAGGGCGATGCAGGTTGCGCATCCACTTGAGCCGCAGTGTCTCCTTGTGCTATCCTTGGGCAAGGACGTCTCCTTGTACTACTAGTCCGCTGAAAGGGATCTCTGTGAGGTCGGACCACGCCCAAGTGCAGGGCAGAGGCATAGGAGGTGCGCAACCGTTTCCTATTCGTCTATGTCTCCTGCAGTAATCATCATAAGACACGGATAGCCAGGCTACGCGACCAAGCCGCATGCCTTTCCTGTTAAGGGAAATTAGCCTCATGAATCTTTTCCTACATCGATTGGGCCAGATTATGCGCGAGTATCTGCAGGTCTGGAGATTACTCCATTTCCTAACAGCTGACAGATTCTAAACTCAAAACTGCATTTGAGCCTACTGGGCCTACTGCCTACTTACTCTTTCTCTCGTGGTCTCTGTGTATATGCACCCATATGAGGCGGATTTCATGCTGCTCCACCAAATAGTTAAGGGATCTGCGACAGTCATTTACTGCCCTAGAGTTGGATTACAATCCGTCAATTGCCCTAAATGCTGATACGCTTACGTAAGATCTTTGCAGTTCCAAAGGAGGTGAAGAGAAACATATCTCTGAATAGACGATCCTCCTAGTATCGCCAATAACCTACTGTCGCCCAGGATCTGTCCTAATAAATAAAAGGATCGATCGTCTACTCCTAGTCTTAAAAGTGCATAGGTTATTGAGCATGGATAGATGTTGTTGAGGTGGAGATTAAATCTCTCCACACGCCATGGCAGGTTAAAGAGACGGGCGAAGCTAGAGGAGGGAGAGTTGAGGGGCTCAGTCAAGCAAGGGAGGTATAAGAGTGATCCATCCGGGTGATAGGAGGAAAGAGAAAGTAGAAGTCCTGCCCGCGCGACAACAGGACCGGTGAAGGGGGCAGCGTGGCCGTGCCTTGAAGAAGCATAAGAAAGATGCCATGGAACTTAAAGGTCCTTGGAGCGGCAGCGCAGCCGGTCAAGCCCCGCAAAAGTGCGGGGTCAGGAAGATCGACGAAAGCTCACCTGGCATCGGGCATGATGCTGCAATGTAGGATTAACGGCTGGAGGAGAATCGAGAAGGAGTCCGAATATAATACCCTAATGGGATCATGTTGGGCATATATCGAACTACAGTGGGTAAGGAGTAAAGGATGAAAGTATGTATTAACGTTAAAATTTAGGAGTGTTAGTAAATGCTAACTGTCTACATTAATATTAATGAGATAATGAAGAAGCACGACACCCAGCATTATTCTACGGTTTGTTAATGATGATAAGTTGATTAATAAGAGTAAGAGGGAAGGTGAAGATTTGCATCCCAATCAAGTCCTCTTAGAGCGAATATTAGGAAGTTTTTTTGTACAGATTCTATGTGATTGTCATCAGCGTACATAAATACGTGTGAATCAGTTAAGGCAAGTGGCAGATCATTAATAAACAATGTAAGGGGCTTCCTTTGGGCACCCCAGATGTGAAGCGGACTAATCGCGAGGTAACATCTTTAAAAAAGACACGCTGGGTTCTTCTTCTAGAAACGTAAGCAAAGGAGGAAAATATACATGTTTACGCTTTGTGTTTACAAAGATATAAAACTGCTTCGGGTCCTGAGTAAACTGAATCCAGCAGCGGTGAATATAACTCCTACAACATTCGGCGTTATGTACGGTGAATTTGGATCGAGCTACTAAGTATCTTGAATAACTAATTGTACAGCCAGAAATTTTATGTTAATTAAAGAGTATAGACTTGATGTTCTTTAAGTTTAATAGGCGCCTTATATACCAAGGTGGTTTTGTTGAACCAGACGGATATTTCCAAATATATTTAAAGTGTAATAAAATTTATGTAGTGCAATGTTTATATCTTCACATGTCAGTAGCTCGGACCCATCAAATTCCAAAATGAACTTATTTAGTTTCTTAAAGTCAGTCTTACAGAAGAAACGATCTTTATTACATTTACGTGTAAACTTAAGATCAATTAAAGTATTGGTTTCAAATAGAATCTCAAGAGTGGGATCATATGGATCCTCAGGATTAGATAGGGGCAAAGTTCTGGAAAGAGTAATTCCATTAGGATCAGAATCAGGAAAAAAAAGAGCTTAAAGAGAGCGATTAATAGGAGTTTGTAATTGTGCAAAGAATAGATATAAGAATCTGAGCGACATAAGAAGCAGCACAGAAAGAATAGGGGGTAGAGCAGAGCTACATTTTGAAAAAAATTTAAATTCACTATATTGAATTTAATAGTGAAGTTGCCGTTAAAGTCTAATATAAGTTAACACAGAGCGGAGCGGGAGCGCACTTTTGCTCTGGAGGGAATTCACCGCGTTTCGCCGCAATAGAGGCTTAAGTGTAAATTCAAAATATAACGAATTATAAAGTGAAACTGATTTCACGCATTCTTTCGTACGTTTTTTATATTTAAATAATGTATGTTTCCCATTTCTTTCGTAAATTATGACGTAAAATAATCTCATCAAACACACATTCCAAAACTTTCACATAATTCAAAATTATATAAATTTCTGCAAATTTTTTTTTAAATCTAGAACTAATATTTCTTCCAAAACAATTTGATGTTTCTCTCAAAACTTTTCAAATACAAGTTTATTGAATGGTTTCAGTTGAAAATATTTCAAGATATACAATAAAGCCCGGATTTCTTTATAAAATAAAATCCCGGATTTCTTCCATATACGCCTCAAATTGCTGGTTATTTTTTTTTTAAGATGCAAGCAAAGTTTTTCTATCTTCTAATCCTGCTCCAATAAACGATATAAATGATGTCAACACCATGAAAACGAATGAAAACAAATTGACAGAATAGATCATTATCCAACCACAAGTAAAAAATCCAACCGGTTTGAAATGGTTTTTGCAAAAGTAACTTCTTTCTGTGTCGCGTGCGACAGCTCTAGTTTTGTTTAAACAATTTTTTTTTTTTAAGAATTAAGTTACTTCCCAGCTCAACGAGGGGAAAGATTTCCTTGGCCGTCGCGGGTAAACGCCAACGCCTGTTTGAATATTTTAAAAACAAAAATTCATCCAAAATTGATATTGGCACCAATTATAGATTCATGTTTTAAAAATAAAAAGCAGTCTTATTTTCAGTTGAAATGCATACGCATTACGCATTTAACGAACACAAAAAGCTATTAGTATATGAAAGCCATAGTGGATGGAATTAAAAAAATTTAAATGACACGGATATTCTAATTGTATTTGTATTTAATATAATTATTTTAATATATTTGAGTTTTTGAAAAAGTTTACAGTATTTCTTCAATCCTCAATTTTGTATATTGTTTTCTGTTTTAATTCCAGTGTTTCTAACTTTTTGATAACAAATAAATATGTCAAAACATATAGATCGCATGAAGTTATTGTAAGTACTAATTCCATGATGGACAGCGGCTAACCTTCATAAAATTAAAATTGCCATCCTAACCTCTTGATTTTCACTCTAAAACGTAAGTATAGTTTCCGAACTATTGTGCTTGAGTAGATTCAAGAACATTTTAACGATAGGGATTTAAAATTCCAATGTACATATTTTCGTTCGGACTATGTATAAGACTTCATAATTTAGATATATTTAAGCTTAAAAATTCTGTATATTTGGTAGGTCCTTCAATTCAGTTTATTGAAGAAGACCACTTATAAGTTTATGACCACTTATAAGTTTTCACATATGTATGTATGAACGTCTATGCCTCAGAATTTTTTTGTGACACATTTTACGCATGAATGTATCTACATAATTAAGACACTATTCTTTTAAACGTACAATATCCAATCTTTTGCTAAGACAATATTAAGCGGCCTATTAATATATGTATGTTTTCTACACATATATAAATATTTAAGGTATACATATGAAGTAGAATAAGAATCGTTAATGTTGTCTTACATCCAATTTTGTATATTATATAAACTTTAGGCTAAATCTATTCCTTGTCGATTATGTCCGCAGTTCATCAGCAATTTTTTGGAAGGAAGCTGTTTTGCACCTCACGGTTTCTGGTACGTTACACTTATTCTATCCAAAAGTATAAATGCGCAAATATAACTACATACATATGTACCTTATAACCCGGCTGTAGATAATATGTTAATAAACACATTCATACATACATATTTGCATATATGTATGTATGTACACACATACAATAATGCACATACAGAAAGACAAATTTACAATTTTATTTTTATACCTTTGCAGGGTATTATAATGTAGCTAAGATGTTTGTAACGTAAAGAACGATTAATTTTAAACTTTTTTTTTAACGAAAAAGTTGGAATTTTGTGCCTGCATCATGTCCTAAAAGAAATCAACGGACAACCGAACCCCACATGTATTCACATTTGACATTAAAATTTGTTTCATTAAAAAAAATTATAATTTCATAAAATTTAGTCAGATGTCTACAAATCGGACGTTTGCGACAGCATAGATACATATGTACATACATACACACATCGATCAAATTTATCGAACGTGCTTTCAGTGGTGAATCTTCTCTGGATTTCATCCAATCTTCGTGGGGCCGTTAAAGTAAATACACTTGCCAGAAAAAGTATGCGTAAAAAAAAATAACTTTTTTTACATATAGCAATTAAACTAGTCACAATATAACACAAAATGTAAAAAAGGCAAAATTAATGAAGTTTTGTAAGACTTAGAGTAAAACTATTGTTTTTTTTCTACTACAGGTAACCAATTTGGCATCGATTGGACCCATTTTTACAATTCCTGCGATTTAATTTTGACTAATTCTTCGATTATTACTTTCCTTTAACCATGTCCTTTGATTTTTTGGTATTTTCGCGGATCCTGCGACCCTGAAAGTCCCACAGATGCTCCATGGGACTGATATCTGAAAATATAGAGCCGAATTCCATTTATTTTTGACACTTATTTTTGTCTCCACAATGCTGATAATCGTAATCCTTTTGTAGTCAAAAATAATTTTGGAGGCCTACTTTGGCCGCAATATGACGTGGAGTCCCATGGAGCATCTGTGAGACTCTCAGGGGCACAGCATCCGCGAAAATAACAAAAAAACAAAGGACATGGAATAATAAAGTAATACTCGAATTAGTCAAAATTACATCGCATGAAGTGTAAAAATGGGTCCAATCTATGCCAAATTGGTTACCTGGAGTAGTATAAATAATAATTATACCATAAATCTTAAGAAACTTAATTAATTTTGCCATTTTAACGATTTTTCGGTACAATTAACTTTATTGTACTCGAACTTTTTCTGACTAGACTTTTAAATGTGTGCGTTAACAGCGAAAATCAGAGTATTCCATTCACTTCGCGAAAAAAGAGTGTGTTATTTAGTTGGTTTTTTTTCCAAATTTGAATGGGCTCTAATAGTGAACCTTCAAAAATTAAACAGAATTGTTCCAGTAAAAGTTTTTAAAAAGTTTTTAAACACTAAGCTTCCGCATCCACATTTTTATATAAAGAATATTGTTCCTCCCAAATTTCTAAAATCATTTTTCTCAGTGAAACATATTTTTTCCTAAGCGTGGGCTCTCAAGAGATGCCGAATGAGAGCAAATGAGAGATCGCTTACACTTTACCACTGCTGTAAATGCAAATGTTACTGTAAAAAAATTAAATTGTAAAGTTATTTTTTGACACTTTTTTTAACACCAAACATGCGGAACAGTTTTTGACGCATACTTTTTCTGGCAATTGTATGAGTTTTACCCAATTTCACAGGTTCACATGATATTAAATTTTCAAATTGAATGTATTACGATAAAGAACGTGTGAACTTTTTAAAGATTTAATTTTTGTTTACCTTATTCCATTTACACAATTCTACCTCTCATATAAACTTTTCATAAAAATAGCAGTGCAACAGCATGAAAAAAATATAACTATTTTGTTTTTAATTTTTCGGGTCTTAAGCTGATCTTTTGAAAATCACTATGGAAGGCCGTCACTAATTGGTGGGAAAATTCGATAAACAGAATCAGATATTCTGTTCAGAAGTTATTTAATCGTTAATATACCCTTGTAGCCTACATTAATATATCCTTCTAGGTGACCATATATTTCTAATGCATTGAAGGGAACATCCCCGACCCCCGATTCTTCATCAGGACGACGACTTGATAACATTTTGCATGTAGTCCTGAATTGCGTTCGGGCTGATCAAGTTTGTCATTTTCATTTTTTATAGGGATATTTATTAAGGAATTTTTGATAGGGAAATAGGAACGAGGATAACAATCTTATTTTTAAGATATTGACTTGCGATTTCACATTTAAAGAGACAGTGTATGTAAAAATTTATAATAGATTTTTCCGGTTCGGCCGACTATATAAAAAACTCTGTTATCTCTATTATCAACTCTGTATGACCATCATAAAAACGATATGCCACTGTTCCACCACGTAAAGCAGCCCCACACCATTAAGCCTTCTCCTCCATCCTTCATGATTTCCTTAACTTTAATTTTTAATTTCTCATGTGGCCGGTGCCTGTAGTACTTATTACCATAGGACTGAAATAAGTTTATTTTGGTCTCGTCTGACCATATTATTTTTTTCCCAGTCCTCAACCGTCAAAGAATTGCGTTCCTTGCTAAATTAAAGAGGAGTTGCCAAATTTTGCTCAGAGAGTGCAGCTGTCTTCTGTTTAATTGTCGATGTTACACTGATTCTGCGTTGTGGTCTACGGCTCATAGGTGAAAATCGATAGCATCATGAAAAAGGAGCTTTGTCTTTATATTTTAGAGACCAATCTCCTTAGACTTCCTTGACAAATGTGCCTGCACCATATAAATCATTCTATATCATAAATCAGAATAAATAATTTTTCAACCAGATGGGGACCCCAGCCAGGCACACGGCTAAAATCGTAAAAAATTGTCTAGGCAATAACAGCTTTCAGTTTATGCAGTGAAATCCGATGGATAATCTCTGGGCTCTGCTAAGAACCCGACTGGCAAAGTACGATACTGCACCGAAGGGCTTTGAGGAACTGTGGGTCAGGTTAGAAACGGAGTGGAAAAATATTCTAATAGAAATGTTACAGAAATTGGTAGAGAGTAGGCCGAGTTTTTATTTTAGGAGTAATTTTAAGAAGTAACCATGAAAAGAACATATTTTTTAAATAAAAAATACTATAAATTTAAACAACTTATTAATTGCATTTTTTTCTGTTTAGTAGAAATGAAACGAGACTGTTGCAAACCACTGTACATACATACATATATATAGGTTAATTAAATAATAGAACGCTACTTATTATACCCTAGCAGAGGGTATTATAATTTTGGTCAAAAGTGTGCAACGCAGTGAAGGATAATTCTCAGACCCTATAAAGTATATATATTCTTGATCAAGATCACCTCCTGAGTCGATATAAGCATGTCCGTCTGTCTGTTTCTACGCAAACTAGTCTCTCAGTTTTAAAGGTATCGACTTCAAACTTCGCACACACCCTTCTTTCCTTTGCAGGCAGTATATAAGTCGGAACGGCCGGGATCGGCCGACTATATCCTATAGCTGCCATATAACTGATTGATCGGAAATGCCATATCTCTGTTGTTTTTTAAGTTAGAAGACTGAAATAAGTTTATTTTGGTCTCGTCTGACCATGTTATTTTTTTCCCAGTCCTCAACCGTCAAAGAATTGAGTTCCTTGCTAAATTAAAGAGGAGTTGCCAAATTTTGCTCAGAGAGTGCAGCTGTCTTCTGTTTCCTTCATTATCCTTCTTGTATGGATTCTAATTTAGGCAAACTAATTTGATCCGCCGAGTTTTATAAGGATCGGCCGACTATATAAGAGTCCGATATATATCTAATATATCTTAACTGTAAGGGTATATCAACTTTGGCTTCGCCCGGAGTTAGCTTTCCATTCTTGTTTTACATTAAAATTTGACTAACGTCGTGTACATTTATACTTCTGTATATTTATTTTTTTATGTATAAAACCAATTTATCTTATTGATATTAATTGATAATAATAAATTTAAGCATTCCTTAATTTATTTCAGACACCTTCTTAACATTGATTTTTCTGGAACGGAGATAAAGAAAAAGTCATTCAAAAGCAACCATTTTTATCACGAAAAAAGTTTTACAGCGGAGCATCGAAAGGTCGGAGCAATAAAAAATATGACGCTTCCAAGTGCAGCTCGTGTGTACACAGATGTAAATGCACATAAGCCTGATGAATATTGGGACTATGAAAATTATGTTGTCGATTGGGGAAATCAGGACGATTATCAATTGGTCCGTAAATTGGGGCGTGGAAAGTATTCTGAGGTATTTGAAGCAATTAATATAACTACCACAGAAAAATGCGTCGTTAAAATTCTGAAACCAGTCAAAAAGAAGAAGATAAAGCGGGAAATCAAAATTTTGGAAAATTTACGTGGTGGAACTAACATAATTACACTTTTAGCCGTTGTAAAGGATCCTGTGTCTCGAACTCCGGCTTTAATTTTTGAGCACGTGAATAATACGGATTTTAAACAGCTTTATCAAACATTAACAGACTATGAGATTCGCTATTATTTGTTTGAGCTTTTAAAGGCACTTGATTACTGCCACAGCATGGGGATTATGCATCGTGATGTAAAACCTCATAATGTAATGATAGACCATGAAAACCGCAAATTGCGCCTTATTGATTGGGGCCTAGCCGAATTTTATCACCCTGGCCAAGAATACAATGTTCGTGTGGCATCACGATATTTTAAAGGACCCGAGTTACTGGTGGACTACCAAATGTATGATTATTCACTCGATATGTGGTCGCTAGGTTGTATGTTGGCTTCAATGATATTTAGAAAGGAGCCTTTCTTTCATGGTCACGACAACTATGATCAACTGGTACGCATTGCTAAGGTGCTGGGCACTGAGGAACTTTATGCTTATTTAGATAAATATAACATTGATTTAGATCCTCGATTTCATGACATTCTACAACGGCATTCTAGAAAGCGATGGGAAAGATTTGTTCATTCCGACAACCAACATTTAGTTTCTCCAGAAGCCCTAGACTTTCTTGATAAACTATTACGTTATGATCATGTTGACCGACTTACTGCTCGCGAAGCTATGGCTCATCCATATTTTTTACCTATTGTCAATGGACAAATGAATCCTAACAATCAGCAATAGGATGCATACTGGGTTATCGAGATGGGGTTAGCAGCCATTTAATACTTACGATAATAATTATGAAAAATAAAAAAACTGAAAATAAAATAAATCGAGATATGGTCTTAAATTACTTGGTAAATACCGTGTCAACAAGGGAATCTCACCAATTTAAAAAAAAATATTGGAATATATTCTAAAAATACGTCAAACTTAATTTAGTACCGACAAAGAAAAAATGTATGCATTTTTAACTTTTCCTGGTTTTGAAAAACATTTTTAACAAATAACAAAGTTCATTATTGCTTAACGTACAGAATTACAATTAAACCTATTTTAAATTTACTTTCACAAATGAATCAGAAGTCTTATTCTTATACCGCTTTAATATTTAGTCTTGTAAATATTTTTTACATCTTTTTATACTCTTGCAGAGGGTATTATAATTTTGGTCAAAAGTGTGCAACGCAGTGAAGGAGACATCTCCGACCCCATAAAGTATATATATTCTTAATCAGGATCACATCCTGAGTTGATATAATCATGTCCGTACATCTGTCTGTTTCTACGCAAACTAGTCTCTCTTTTAAAGCTAGTTTTAAAGCTATCGACTTCAAACTTTTCACACATCCTTCTTTTCTTTGCAGGCAGTATATAAATCGGAACGGCCGGGATCGGTCAACTATATCCTATAACTGCCATATAACTGATTAATCGGAAATGCCATTACTTTGTTGTTTTTAAAGTTAGAGGATGGGACTTTCTATGAACTCCATTTTGGGCAAATTAATTCGATCTGCCAAATTTTGTAAGAATCGGCCAACTATATAAGATCCGATTTATATAAGATTGTCAAAAAAGTCTTGCTGTTTGTTTATTGAATTTTCAATTGTTCATAAAATTGGTTATAATAATGCGATTTAAGTCAAATATGCGCCGTTATGTTCGATGACGAGTTCCCAACGCCAACTTCATAATGCCCCTCTTATAGAAGCTCGCTTCCCTATTGGCAAAAAACTCGGAGAGCCAATTTTCACAGGACTCTCTTGTGGCCAACTTCCGAGTACCAAGCTCGTTCTCCATGGACAGAAATAGGTGATAATCACTTGTTGCGAGATCCGGACTATACGGTGGATGCAATAGCACCTCCCATCCCAGCTCCCGGAGCTTCTGGCCCGTCACCAAAGATGTGTGTGGCCTGGCGTTGTCCTGATCGAAGACAATTCGGCCTGTGTTGATCAAAGATTGCCTCTTCTGCATGAGTGCTGCATTCAAGCGGTGCAGTTGTTGGCAGTACAGGTCCGAATTGAGCGTTTGGCCATAGGGGAGCAGCTCATATTGGATGATTCCCTGTCAATCCCACCAAACACTCAGAAGATTCTTCCTGGCCGTCAATCCAGGCTTGGCCACCGTCTGGGTGGCTTCACCGCTTTTCGACCACGACCGTTTGCGCTTCACGTTGTCGTAAGTGATCCACTTTTCATCGCCAGCCACCATCCGCTTCAAAACAGGGTCGATTTTGTTGCGATTCAGAAGTGATTCGCATGCATCCATACGGTCAAAAATGTTTTTTTGCGTCAAGTCGTGTGGCACCCATACATGGACCTTTTTTTTAATCCAAGCTTCTTCAAATGGTTTATAACGGTCTGATGACTTATGTCCAGCTCTTGGCCGATGCTACGGCTGCTACTATGGCGATCTCTTTTGATCAATTCAGCGATTTTATCGCAATTTTCGAAGACAGGCCTTCCGGACCGTGGCGCATCTTCGACCATCTCTGCACCAGAACGAAAACGTTGAAACCATCGTTGTGCGGTGGACATGGAAACTGTATCGGGTCCATAAACTGCACAATTTTTATTGGCAGCATGAGTTGCATTTTTGCCTTATCGTAGTAGTACGTAAAATATGCCCTATTTTCTCTTTATTTTGCTCCATGTTTGCGACGCTTTAAAGAATATCACGAATAGACATAAAATCTACGAAAACTGATCACATCAGCGGGCAGATTCGCTATCGATAGCACCTTTTCCGTGGTCCATCCAGCAGCCATCCAGCGGATCAATGTGTGTTGTCACATATGCTGATGACACAGCCATTTTAGCTAGGAGCAGCAGTGTTTACAAGGCAACGGATACCTGCAGAAGTTCTTTAAAATATTTGAGAACTAGGCCTTTCGGTGGAATGTTTCCATCAACCTTGAAAAGTGTGCAGTGGTGACACTGACACTCCGATCTGGAGATACTGCATGGCCATATACGGAGTAGCTGCCAACCAGTTCCGAGTTCTTCAAAACAAGTACCTTCGTTTAGTATCAGATGTGGAGTTCGGCAGCTCAGTGTCCTTATAAGACTCCCTGCTGGTGCTCATGACAGAAGACACCGGTCCCACCCAAATTCTTTAGCACGATCACTTCGTATTTTGTTCATAATGTTGTTCATAATATAATTGTATCCATCGTTCCGTGAATCGCGTGTATTTCTAGGGTCTGGCCGGGTTTCTACCTACAAAGAAGCTATTGAAAAAGCGCAGAGCTCCTCATAGAACTTTTTCTTCTAGGACACAGAAAACACACAATTTCATTGTCATCTTTTCTGCTTAAACCCCTCGAAAGGGTCCTGGCTCTCACCTAAGATCCACTCAAAATCCACTCAAGAAATTGGGATGTAATTTTCTTTGAGATTTTCGACCAGAGTTGGCGGGCCAACCGGCAGTTGGGGACGGAGTCCCAGTAGAGCTGGTTTTTTCTCTTATTGGTCTTGAGTTCAAGTTAGTATGGGGCTATTAGTACACCGGTACCCTCCTCCCTAGAGCGGTGTGGTGGTGCCTATGCGAGCCAATTCGTCGGATATACAGTTGCCTGTGATGTCCCTGTGTCCGGAGACCCAGATAAGGCTTATGTATTATGATTTACGGTCTGAGACTATTTTCGACTTGCTGGTGATCGAGCTTATAGACTTAAGAGCCGCTTGGCTGTCACTGTATATATTGACTCCTCTTTCAGTCATCAGTATAGAAGCATATTGTGTTTTCTGTTAGGAATGAGGGCTTTGAATGGTGTTTGCGGATGCCCCCTTGGAATGCAGTAGTCTGTACTACTGGGAATGAGAGGATCGTTAAGCAGAATGGTGGAGTTGCCCTTGTTAAGGTGGCTCCATTGCTGGGTTTCCCTTAGCCTGATTGCCGATACTTTCGCTTGTTCTATTCCAGCTCGTCCTGGATTTGGTAAGCTAAGTATGGCATTTAGGGCTTCGTTTGGTGTGGATCGTAGTGCACCGCTGATGCATAGTGCTGCTGATCGCTGGATTTTTTCCAGCTTTTTAAGTGTGCTTTTCTTTTTGAGGCCTAGCCACCATTCCAGAACTCAGTGCAGAGCAGTGTAGAGCCAGCTTACAATATAAGGGGACATGCCCCATTTGTACCTAATGGCTTTTTTGCAGGTAAAGAGGGCTGTCGCAGCCTTTTTTGACCTTTCTTCAACGATGGAGTTCCAGTTTAGCTTAGTATCCAAAATTACCCCTAGGTATTTGGCGCTGTTGCTAAAGGTGAGCCATTGGTTATTTAGTCTTGGGGGACGAGGGGCGGGAGTTTGTATTTCCTGCTGAAGAGAGCTAACTTTGTTTTCTGCGCATTTACTTCGCCTTATGTTGTGCCTCTGCTGACGGCCCTTGTTATAGAAGATGTGCCCAGTAAGGTCACTGTTCTGCATGTTAGCAGCTGATCAATGAGTCCCACCAGGTGATCATCTACCCCAAGAGTCCTTAGGGTGCTAGTTATAGTGTTCAGGAGAAAATTTTTGTAGGCCCCTTCTATATCTAGGATGTCTGGAGATGAGCGCGTGGAGGGCAGTCTCGGTGGATTTGCCTTTTTTGTAAGCATGCCGTGCGTTAGAGATATGGTGAAATCCTTTGACTCTTTCTAGCGTCTTCAGTAGGAAGGATGGTCTAAAATCTTTTGGGGTCGTATGCGATGGTTAGCCCGCTTTGGGTATGAAGACTATTCGCAATTTAAGCCACTTTTGCGGATCTTCGCATAGCGCAAGGTATCTGTTAAAGATATTTAGGAGCCAGTTTGTGGCAATGTCTTCTGCTTGTTGGATTTGTGCCGGTATTATGTCGTAAGGACCGGCCGATTTATAGTGGTTGAAACTGTATATTGCCCAGTTTAGGGTTTTCTGGTCAATATTAATTTTGAAGTTTGTGGGGGTGACATTTCTATTTTTCGGCACGGTTGCTTCCGGGGTACAGCCGGAATCCTACAGGATATAGGTTTCTCCCATGGGTTTTATGGGAGTGCGGCTAGAGATTCCTCGCTAGTCTTGGTCCAAATGCCATCTTCATTTTTGAGATAGCATAGAGTTGTGGCTGATTGGGATAGAATTTTTCTAAGCCTCGCAGCTTGGGTAGTATTTTCGATGTCGGAGCAGAAGGAGTTCCATGAGGAGCGCTTCGCTTTACGGATGGCCTTTTTGTAAGAGGCCAAAGAGACCTTCTATTCGGTCCAGAGTGCCTCCTCGCTTCCGGCATTAGCCCTATTGAACATTGCTCTGCCTGCTGTCTGTAGGGTTGCTAGCTCCGTAGACCACCAGGGTGGCCTATTTCGCTTGTTAGGTTTAGTTTTTGGACATGCTCTTCTGAAGGCATTATTACAGTCTTGAGTGAATACTTGCGCCAAAGTGTTTAGACTTTCCACGGTATGAGGATAGTCAGGTGGCTGTGGTGCAATGGTGTTTGAAAGTATTTTAAGGTACTTGACACAATCGGTTTTTTTTGAGGTTTCAAAAAACTGCGAATTCGGGGTTTTTGAAATTAAGGGATGTTTCTATGTACGTGTGGTCGGAGAAAGAGTGTTTCTCTAGGACCTTCCAGAGAGTTACGTGGCTAAGCATATGTCTTAATACGAGCGTGAGGTCAATGGATTCCCAGCGATTTGCTATAATGTAGGAGGGGTCATCTCCCTTATTGCAAAGGAAGAGGTTTGACCTGAGAATAAAGTTAAAGAGAGACTCACCGCGGTTGTTTGTGTTGGAGCTCGCCCATTTTGGGTGGTGAGCGTTTGAGTCACATCCTATAAGGAGGCCTATATTGAGCCTTTCGCTGCCTTGTGCTAGTTTGCCTACTAGGTTGTCGGGGAGCACCGGCCTTTCGTAGGCCATGTAGGCCGACAGTACCCGGATAGGAGTCATCTGTGACCATGGAGGCTGCCGCTTTATCCGCGTCACTGTAATTATGGAGCAAAAATATGCTGAGGTGCTTTTTAGCTAAGATGCAGACTCTGATTTTACCTTCAGTGTTAGCTTTTTATAGCTGGTAATCCCTGGTCGCTAGTCCAGAAACCCTATCTCATCCTATCCATGTTTCCTGGACTAGGACTGTGTCGGCTCCATCCTCGGCCAGATGGAGCAGCAGAGTAGCTGAGGCTGCCTTACACTTATGGAGGTTTATCTGCAGAATCCGTAAGGACATCTGACAGGTTTCCCTCCACCATTGTGATCTCCGCGTCTTCGTCGATGACTCGACTCGCAGCCATCCTGCGCAGCAGCGACGCGTCAGTGCTGTTGCCGTTTTCGATATCCGAAGCCTCTATCTCTGAGGCCAGTTCCACTTGAGTAGCGGCTGTATTTGCTCCATCGTTTGAATCCGATTTGTAGACCTTTACGGACACGGACATAAACCGAAGATTAGCTCCCCACGAGCAGCCTCTATGGGAGCTAAACTTTCCTTGTTTATTATGAGGACCGCCTGATTTGTCGGTTCTGCCATCTCCTTTGGTTTGGTTCCTTAATGGAGGCCGGGATCCAGATCCTTGCTCTGGGTCTACTTGGGACGTCTCGCCAGCTCAGCGCAACAAGCTTGGCGATCTCGTAGACTTCATCAAGCTCGACTACCTCTGTCTTGAATAACTCTGCAGAGTTCTCATTGTCGCAGGCTATCACTTTTACGCTGCCTTGGAACGACCCCACGTCTGTGCAGACAGGTGGGAGGCCTGGTTCCTTGGCCAGGAGCTGGACGCATTTTGTTGCTAGGGCTGCTTCTACCCATCTTGCCGTATCTTGTCTTGGGACGGTCCACCCGGGCGGAGATCCGCGATGCAGGAGTCGACAGGTACCCTGAGCCCTCCGTTTGAGACAGGGCAGAGTTTATATACCGGGCCCCCAGCGAGGCTGACTCTCGGCACGGGTCGAGGGACATCTTAGTCAAGGCAGACTCTCGGCATGGGTCGAGTGACACCTTATTCCAGGCTGACTCTCGGTGCCCGGTGGGAGATGGTGTTCTTGGGATGGGAGGTGTATACCCACAATAGTGATGTAGGAAAAGGGGGAAGTGGGTGAGGCTACTTTTTAGAGGCGGCAACACAAGCGAATCGTCGGCACCGTTTACGGCGCGGATACTCGCTAGCTGTCCGGGGCAGTTTAGTTGCGAGGAGGGTCCTGCTGACCTGCTATTGACAGCTGACCTTAAACAATAAGGCACTTCGCTATCCGCAACCTGCGAACCGTTCGGTAGCCCAAGCTACGCATCCTGGGAGTCATCTTACAAACTCTTTGGACCGAAAGTTTTTGTAGTTAGTCATCCATATTTTCAAGTGATACCATCAAACCAGTTAAATTAAATCCCTTTAAAAAAAACTCGCAACAGGGTAGCCCACTGTCTGGTTCCCGATACTGACTGTTATTGCAGTGTTAGTACCTGTAACACCAAAACCCTTAGTGGTGATTCCACCGCATCGAAACATGTATGAGTTACTCGGCTTGCCCGTACTAACATGTTAGAGCTACTGTCTAACATCTTACTTTATCCTCCTAGACTACAAATAACTACTTGCTTTGACTCGTACCTATCACAGTACTTGGGGGTTAGGTAGACTATCCGAACTATATTCGGATAGTCCTTTCTTTGCTTTAAACATTATAGTAGAAACCATATTATAGAAACCTGGTGAAAACCGGATATCTTTAGCTCCGAAGTATTTAGACATGATCGACGTATGCCCAAAGAGGGCAGAAGTCGTAACTTCTGTAGACTGTAGACTTCGTTTCTGAAGTATGATGACATAGAATTTTTTGGCATTAAAATCATCTTGTTCGGTCAGATATTATTTTGTTAATATATTCTATCTATAGGTCATATATTCATGTTCTACTGGGCTTGAGTGTAAAACCTTTTAAATAAAGGGTGCATAATGCCGAAAGTTATAAGAGATATATTCCGTTTACTCAAGATCCGAAGCAGATTTATAACTTTGTAAAAACTAACGGTAAACATGTATCTTTCCCACCACTGCTTACTTTAAAAAATTATTTGCGAACACTGATCAGGCAATTGACGATGAAACGATTGATTTAATTTAAGTTCCGATTGAAGGGAAGAGGGACGAAATGAAATGAAAGGAACCGAACCAAGGAGTACAGGAACAACATCAATGCGAACAGTGCTGCTGTCTGGCCTCCGAGCGGTTCATTTCATTTCAAAAAGGATAAAATAGAAACATAAGAGGCCCGCAAATTTTTTTGTTTAAATGTCCGGACAAAAAATTTTGAAATTGAAAATGTTTTGTGAAGAGAAAAAAAGAAAGGAAAACTAACTTCGGGCGAAGCGGAAGTTGATATACACTTACAGTTAAGTGGCAGCTTATATTTTTAGATATAAATCTTATATAGTCGGCCGATCCTTATGAAATTTGGCAGACGGATAAGTTTGCCCAAAATGAAATCCATAGCACGCCATATTCTTCTAACTTTAAAAACAACAAAGTTATGGCATTTCCGATCAATCAGTTATATGATTCCGTTCCGACCTAAAACTGAGAGACTAGTTTGCGTAGAAACAGACATAAAGACGGGCATGCTTTTATCGACTCAGGATGTGATCCTGATCAAGAATATATGTTCTTTATAGGGTCGGAGATGTCTCCTTCACTGCGTTGTACCACTAACCAAACAACATATAGACTACTCATTTTATACAACGAAAATGGACCCAAAAATTTCTTGCGACAGGCCCCAACAGGCCCCAGAGAGAGAGAGATAATCACATTGAAAATTTTTGGGTGTTCGGTCGCAGAAAAGCGCGGTTAAATTGATCTATGTCTGAAGTGGGTTGTCTATATGTTGTATGGTTAGTGGTTGCACACTTCACTGCCGGTGCAACGCAAACCTGAGCGTGCAATGCACGAATTTTGGGTGAAAAAATTTATCGAAATTAAATCCGTGAACTAAAATGAAATTTTATCACCTTTAATTATTTTAAAGATTTTAATCGCGAAACTACCTGCAATATTTTTATAGATAATAATAAAAACTGTAAGTGAACAAAATGTAAGTATTAATAACTAAATTTTAAAAAGTAAGAGCCATTGAAATTCCGAACAGTACATACAACAGTTCTAAGTAAAATAATTTTAAAATAATATGCGAATGTAAATCTGATCCAAGGAGACATTGTCGACCACCATCTGCGGCGGTTTTCCGGCTTATCCACGGTGCAAAATGTTGCTAGATTCAGTACACTGACACAAAACACAAAAGAGTGAAAAGTCTCAAAACGATTACACACTGAAGTGGTTAAAATTTTTCAAATTGCTTTAATAATTTTTCCAGAAAATAAAACACTGCGGCGGTCTAGAAGAACAATATCTGCGGGTGCAAAATGTTGCGGAATGCACCAAAACAAATAAGTCAAATAAATAAAAAAAAAAAAAAATCCACTAGAATTGTGTGTAAGCCGGTACCATAGTAGGCTTACCCTAAAACGGAACAATACGAACCAACGCCATAAAATAAATAAAATAAAGCATCAATAGAGGCGATAAAAATAAGTTCCTTAACTTCTGCCAAGTTAAGCAGATAAAGCCGAAACAAGAAAAGTGGCCCGATTAGCCAGGCTCCCAGTTAGATCAATTGTTATGGTCTGCTCCGCAAGAAAATGGAAGTCATTGAACCAAAAATACAAACCAAAATCCGAGTTTATTCGCCTTTCAATTCCCTGTTTTAGTTTCGTTCTCCATTGTTGTCGTTGTCGGATAATAGCAAATAAAATTTAACAAGTTTCTCGCACTTCTTGTTCTCGTTTTTTCAATTTTGTTCCCCTATTTTTTTTGCAGCAGCATTTGAATTTCTGTTTGACTTATTTCATGGGGGCACAAACAAAGGCAAAAGACCAAACCCAAAAGCCAAACCCGAAAAGAACCCTTCGACGACCAAAGCCTATTAAAGCCGGTTTAGAGTCATTTGCAACACTTTCTGGCTGCAGCTGCCACGGGGAAGGTCGATCTGCGGGGGTGGAGGGTAGGTGACCTGGCCAACTGCATCGATCCCTCTCAACTACTACTACAATCAAGTTACGTTAGTTAGATGTTAGCCAAAAGCGAACAAAAAAAATAAATAAATAAAATAAATTTAGGGTCAAAAACTCTGGACGAATTTTACTTAGAAGAAAACAGCCAATTTTCCTTTGTTTTAAACAACCTACACGAAAGTGAACGCTCGAAGTTCCCAGGGCCCTAATCGAAATTTATAAGGAACAAAGCTTTAGACATCTTCATAAGAGGACTTAATGCAGACACTTCGAAACTTATAATGATCTAAATATTCCGAGGAGTCTGCCCGAGGCTTACTGGTTTTGCGTGGACTTGTACAACGTATGCTTTAAGGGAGACACAGGACAGGACACATATCGGGCAATCGAGAGCCACGAGTCGCAACTATAGTTCGACTGGATATTCAGTCGGGTAAAAATGCACGCTAGTAATGCGGCTGCGGCCCAAACAACTCACCCAGCTCAAATCCTTTTAGGAAGGATCAGAAGTTGTAGCATACTTCTACATCCCCTTTATGCACCACATCTACGAATACCGACTCTGAACTAATTGAGGACGAATACCCATTATATGAGGATTTACACACCATGGGAACGGCAGCCTCGAAATGGATGTAAGGAGTACACCAACGACCAAGTATGACCGACGAACGATGGAAACAATCTTCCATTTATTATATACATCAATATGAACTTAAATCCCAAAGCTACCGTTACATATAATACTGGGTTCTAGTGGCGCTAAGTTTAAACTTGACTAACTATCGATAACCCTAATCCGTACCGCGACATCCCCACCCCCGTGAAGCAGCCGCATTCTCCACATCCAGGACAGCTAACTTCGAAGCGGGACGCATTATCGTCTTGGCTCGATCGTTAGTCCGCACTGCCGCTCGACGAGGTACTCCATCTCCCCCGGTGAACACCTCTCCCACGACGCCTTGTTTCCACTCCCTTCGTGGTGTGGCTGGATCGCAGATAAACACCAAGTCTCCTCGACGAATGGGCTCGACGTGCTTGCACCATCTCTCCCTGCACACAAGTGTAGGCAGGTACTCACGCCTACTCCTAATCCTGACGACGGGTCCACGTCGGCTCATAAAGTTCCTCATAGCGATTATGCAGGAATCGGTGGACAAATCATGAGCCATCTCCAAGTGAATAGCTCTTGTGGTTAGACACGTAAACAGTGCCACCCACCTCTTCTCCGTGCGTCATCCAACCGTCACAAATAACGGTCCAAAATAGTCCAATCCGGTAAACTTAAAGGGCCATCCGTTGGCCTCCAGCCGGTCCTCTGGCAGGAAACCCATCTTGGGCTGAGTTGGTCGTGCCCTTCGCAGCTTGCAAACGTTGCATTTGCTCACCACCCTCCGTAAGTTCGTAATCCAGAACTTCTGCCGGATCGCTCCGATGGTTGCCTCCGTGTTTTGGTGGAACATCCTCTCGTGGTGATGCTGCACGATCATCTCCGCCAATGCCTCCTCGTGACACAGTATGATTGTATGACACACACGTCGCGTCGTCGATCCTTCCGCTGGCTCGCATTACTCCGTCCTCGTCGAAGTATGGGGACAGTCCACGCAATCGACTGCCCTTGGCGGCCTTTCCTTGGTTTTCCTCAGCAAACGCTTCTCGCTGCGATTGCCGTACCAGTGCGTGCTCAGCTTGAGCGCACTCCATCGACGTCAGTCCGTGATCCTCTTCATCGTATCGTAGTCCACGGCACCGTCGAATAAATCTGAGCACCCATGCGGTGCTCCTCAACAGTCGATTGTAGTTCGAGAATCTCTGCAGGGATATGAAGTTTACCATGACCAAGGCAAACTCACATTTCATTCGTCTTCGTCGGGCGTCGGAGAGATCCACCCCTCGCTCGATCTTGGCCAGCTTTCTTCTGGTCCTCGTAGAAATGGTGGACCGCTTAGCCATCGCGAACCGATGCTCAGGTCCATTGCCTTGCGCGGCCTCGTCGCGTCGTCTGTCACGTTTTCGCCAGACGGAATCCATCTCCACTGGGACGCCTCCGTGGATTCCAAGATCTCTGCCACCCGGTTACCGACGAACTGCTTGTATCTCCGGTGGGTGCTGCTTATCCAGTGCAACACAGTCTTAGAATCCGTCCATAATACGCAGCTGCTGATCGCCACACCGTGCTCCTGCTTGACGGTGTCCATCAGTCTCGTGCCCAATACTGCTGCTTGAAGTTCCAGTCGCAGGATCGACATAGTCCTCATCGGAGCGCATTTCGTCTTGGAGCTTATGAAATGCGCCTGCACGTCTCCGTTCTCGTAAGTGGCCCGCCAATAGGCCGCTGCTGCGAACGCCGACTGACTGGAGTCCACAAAGATGTGCAGCTGTAGCATCCGCACGCGTCCACCGCCGAAGTAGTAGCGTGGCCATCGGACCTCTTCGATTTTCCTCATTCCTTGCCGCCAATCCTCAAAGACTGCGGCCAAATTATCTGGTAGCGGCTCGTCCCAGTTGACTCCTCTCCGCCAAATCTCTCTCAATAACAATTTGGCAGTCACCATATAGCAGCTCAGGAATCCAATCGGGTCAAACGTGGACATGACCAGGCTTAGGAATTCCCTCTTGGTAGGGACCGTTCCCCCGTCATCACGCTTCTCGGGACTCGAAGATATTTGATGCCGAACTTGAAGTCATCTGTAGCCGGCTGCCAGTACATTCCTAGTACCTTCTCCTCAGCTTCGGTCCATCTGACGCTAGCGATGGATTCAAGTGGGTTCAACGCTCTCACTACACTTGCCGAACTGGAAGTAAATCGACACAATTCAAATCCTGCATCTGCATGAATTTCTCTCACCAGTGTCGAAACGGCAATAGCTTCTTCTTCACTGGTGAAACTATCGACGTAGTCGTCCACGTAGTGGTACTCCTTGATAGCCAGGGCTGCTCGCGGATCCGTGCTGCTGTACTGCGAGGCATTCACGGTCTTCACATAGTCCGCCGAACATGGTGAACAAGCTGCTCCGAACGTCATCACTTGCATCTCGTATACTTCGGCTCCCGCTGGTCATCTCCGTTCCTCCACAGGAACCTCTGGGATCCTCTATCCTGTGGCTGCATCAGTACCTGATGAAACATCTCCTTGATGTCTGCCCAAACCCCAACTGCTCCTTCCCGAAAATGGGAGAGCACTGCTGGGAGTGGCTTGTAGCGCTGTGGGCCTTTCATTAGCGCTGAATTGAGGGACACGCCGTTCACCTTGGCAGCCGCGTCGAAGACCAGCCGGATTTTTCCAGGTTTGTTCGGGTTTTCCACCCCGAAGTGCGGCAGGTACCATAACTTTCCTTCCTGGAACCTCTGGACTTCCTGGGGCTCCAGTCGTCGTGCATACCCCTTCCTGACGTAATCATCCTTTATTCCCTTATAAGCCCGCGCGAAGTCCACATCGCGCCTCATTTTTCCCTCGATGTTGACGAGTCTCTTGAGCGCCATATTGTAGCTCTCCGGCAGTCTCACCTCGTGGTCTCTCCATAGCAGCCCGGTTTCATATCGTCGACCTACCCGCTTAGTCGTCTCCTCCAGGATTCTCAGGGCCCGTGCGTCGCCGCCATTTGCGACTGACGGCGCCAGCTCAACTCCGCCAGCTGCGACTGGCTGTGCCGGCTTTACTCCGAAATTCTCGATCTCGAAATAATCGCTGACCATCTTCTCCAGAAGATTATCCTGGGGCACGGCTAGGAGGCACGAACTCTGAAGCGGTGAGCTCACCTTTCCGCTCACAGGTCCATACACCACCCATCCAAGTGCGGTGGCTGCTGCAAATGGTCCTCCAGATCCATAGCTTTTTGTTCTGAAGGGTATTCCAAGATGCGCATGATCCAGTCCAATTAGGATCCTCGGCGCGCATTCGCCTTCACTGCCTTTACATCATCCCGACGCAGGCTTTGCATCGGAAGGTTCGAATTGGCTACTCCGTACACGTTCTTCAGCCCATGGCGCTTTGGCTTGCCCGCTGCACTGATCTGCACGCTGACCACTTTCGTGTGCTCTTTGGCAGATTTCCCACCAAACCATTGCACGTTCAGTTGGCGACTCTCGCCTTTCAGGTTCAGGCTGCGGATGAGTTCATCGTCGATGAGCGTGACAGACGATCCTTCATCCAGCAGTGCATAGGTGTTGACCTGCGTATTCTCCCCGTACAGCGTCACGGGTAGAAACCGGAATAGTAGGTGCCATCCAATTGAATCAACGCAGCTCAGGTTCCGATGCGTCAATTCCTGGAGGTCACATGTCGATCGCCTTTCATCCTGCTTGCGCCCCGCGTCTATAACTGCGGCTGACGTAGGACGACTCCTCTCGTTGGAATCCACTGGTCGTGGCATTCCTCTCCATTTGCTGCTGTCTCTATACAGCCGTCGTTCCTGACTGCTTCTCTGGTCCCTCCTGCGGCCTCCCTCTGCGACGTACGGCCGTCTGGGATGTCCAGGTGACTCGTGGAGGAGGTAGTGATGCCTCATTTGGCATCCGTAGACGTTGCATCCGCGGCTCTTTCTGCACAACCGGGACATGTGTCCGGGCTCCAGACACGAGAAGCATAGCCTCAACTTCATCGCGGACTCGATCCGCGTCGTTGTAGAAACGCTGTTGAATTTTTTGCAGTCCCTGATTTGGTGGTGACCCTCGCATATAGGGCAACATCTGGGGCGGTCGGCATACCGTTCCTCCTCGCGAACACTATTCGCGTGCAGGATCCTTCGCTTCGGTTGCTCCTTGGCTCCAGCGTCCGTGACAGTGCACACCAGTCTTGCGAATTCATGAAGCCATTCGCTCAGGTGCACCACTGTCGGATACGGTTGTATCGTGACCGCGTGCTTCGCCCAGTCCAACCTCTTGCTCAGCGGCAACTTGGCGATCAGCTCCTCCATTAGGGTTGGGTTCCCTAAGTGCTGGCTGCCGATCGTCGTTGACTGCAGGAACGCTGCCAGGTTGCTCACCTTCGTCGCGAACGGCACGATCCTTGCGATGTTGGCTCCGGACGTCCATACCGGAATTGAAGCTGCTCCATAACAGCTTCTACGTTGCTGGGATGGATGAGCAACGACTTCACAGTCTCGCGGGCCTCGCCCTTCAGGGCTTTCACTAGCCTCTGGTTGTTTTCCAATTGTGTACACTGGTAGGCTGCCGTTGTCTCCGTGAACGCGCACAGGAATATTGGCCATTCCTCTGGCTGATCCTCGAAATCGGGAAGATCAGGCAGGTAGTGATGCCTCATTTGGCATCCGTAGACGTTCCATCCGCGGCTCTTTCTGCACAACCGGGACATGTGTCCGGGCTCCAGACACGAGAAGCATAGCCTCAACTTCATCGCGGACTCGATCCGCGTCGTTGTAGAAACGCTGTTGAATTTTTTGCAGTCCCTGATTTGGTGGTGACCCTCGCATATAGGGCAACATCTGGGGCGGTCGGCATACCGTTCCTCCTCGCGAACACTATTCGCGTGCAGGATCCTTCGCTTCGGTTGCTCCTTGGCTCCAGCGTCCGTGACAGTGCACACCAGTCTTGCGAATTCATGAAGCCATTCGCTCAGGTGCACCACTGTCGGATACGGTTGTATCGTGACCGCGTGCTTCGCCCAGTCCAACCTCTTGCTCAGCGGCAACTTGGCGATCAGCTCCTCCATTAGGGTTGGGTTCCCTAAGTGCTGGCTGCCGATCGTCGTTGACTGCAGGAACGCTGCCAGGTTGCTCACCTTCGTCGCGAACGGCACGATCCTTGCGATGTTGGCTCCGGACGTCCATACCGGAATTGAAGCTGCTCCATAACAGCTTCTACGTTGCTGGGATGGATGAGCAACGACTTCACAGTCTCGCGGGCCTCGCCCTTCAGGGCTTTCACTAGCCTCTGGTTGTTTTCCAATTGTGTACACTGGTAGGCTGCCGTTGTCTCCGTGAACGCGCACAGGAATATTGGCCATTCCTCTGGCTGATCCTCGAAATCGGGAAGATCAGGCAATCTACGTGGCGTCCATTCAGGTATGCTCGCCGTCGCCACTTCATATGACAGGGGCGATGGTGCAGATACCTCCAAGTTGTGTGTCGGCTCCCGTGGCGGATGAACATAACCTAATCCAGGCTGCGCCGTGGCGGTCACACAAAATGGCGGAGAATAGCACACTGTTGATGTTGTTGGTGTGTGTGTCCGTGTGACAGGTTGCCCGTTTGCAAAATGGCCGCCGAGCGTCGGCGCCAAATTTCCACTCAATTGTGGCGGCAAATTTGCACTCAGTTGTGCCGGCAGCTGTAACGATGACGTCACTCCAAGCTCCGTTTGCAGGTTGTCACTCATCTGCCTGGGCAGGCTTCCACTAAAACTCTGCCGTTGCGCTGCTCCCTGGCTTGGCAGCATTCCACTCAAACATGGCGGTGTATTCGCCGCACCGCTCACTCCTACGCCGCGTGCCCGGATTCCAACGGGATCCCTGTTGTCCTCTGCTTGTCCTCCACTTGCCCTTGCTTTTTCCAGCTCCGACTCGAGACGTGCGATCCTTTCCATTAGGGCCGCCACTTGTACAGTTGTGGAGTCCATAGTCTGTCCCGTTGCTTCGGGCTGCAGGTTACTTGCCGATTTCCTGGCGGCTGTTCCACTTTGCTTCGGAGCCTGTGGCCGCTGCCGATCACCAGCCACACTCGCAGAGCTTGCCGGTGTGCAAGTTGCTGTGGCCGTGGTGGTCGCAGTTGCGGTAACACCCGAGGTTTCCAGCCTGGGGCTCCGCCGGGGCGAATGTTTCGTGGGCATCATCTTGCAGAGTGCGAATAAAAGATAATGTCGCCGCTTGGCCGATCACGAGGAATGCCTTTAAACAAACACTCTAGTGCTGGACAATCGTTGGAGTTGTGTGGTTAGTGTTGTTCGTTTTATTCTGGAAGAGTTACATTAATTACTTAGCTCTTACAACTACTTAGTCTGTAACCTACCGCAGTTTCTCTTCCCTCTCATTGTGATGGCGCAAATCGGTCTAAATGATCCGCCAAAATTGTTCTCCTCTTTTACCCTATTTAGTGGGACCTAACAATATGAACTTAAATCCCAAAGCTACCGTTACATATAATACTGGGTTCTAGTGGCGCTAAGTTTAAACTTGACTAACTATCGATAACCCTAATCCGTTCCGCGACATACACATTGGCCAATTTTTGCAAATCTTCTGGAATCGAATCTTTTATAACGTTCTATGTACTCCCTGGCTTAAAAACTTTTAACGAAATCATTGGCAATGCTACTCTTAAAAACCCACGTAGAGAGGGAAAACGACATCCTCCTGCTATTATTAATAAATTGCAAATCGTTTTTCCCGGAATTAGGTTGTCCCTTTTTGCAAAAGTTGGCTTCCACCATCAACGCGCTAAACGATGGAGAATATTCCGAATCTATCAAGGACGCGCTTAAAGAGTTGGTCTATGGGTATGCTTGTATCTTCTAACCTCTTATATCAAGAGAGGCTGAAGACACGACCGTTAGAGCCGAGAGGTAAAGTCGAAAGACAAACAAAGAATCATCTAGACACTGGCATATTTAGGGCATTAGCGAGCCCTTAAAAATAGCCGCTCTGGGTAGTGCCAAGAAAACCTATGACTAAATGGGGAAATACATAACTCCATGCATAAAGAATAACATAACATGATTTCAAACGCCTAAATGTGGTTATATATCAGAACTATCCTTCACCCGATATAAACTCCACCTTGGCTTGCCTTGAGTATCTTAAGCAAGTATGTTACTACCCTCGATTTGCATCGATGTTCCATCAGATCTACATGAAGGATATCGACATTTCCAAGACGGCACGCACCAAGGCCGATAGAAAAAATTGCAGGGCATAACTATTATGGAACCACCCACTAATTCAAAGGAACTGAAAAGCTCCCTTGGCTTGACTTCGTACTATAGAAAGTTCATCCGAGATTATGCCAAGCTGGGGGATGATGCGGCGCCCTTGACAAGCATGACAAGAGGAAAACTCGCAAGGGTAAAAGCTGCTGTCGAGAAAGATCCACCTCAAACTCGACGAAAAAACGGTACAAGGCTGGTAGAATTTATAAGCCATTCTCTCTTAGTCTGAGGTTCTGGGCTTCCTAGATTTTCCAGGTGATCAATGTCTAACGCACGCTCAACGGCTCATTGGTCGCTTATCGGCTCATCAATTGCTACGATCTGCAGGACGCAGATCTTGAGGGGGGAGGAGCTAACACCTGCTACAACCATCATCGTGCCGTTGTTACCCGGCAGAATCAGTATTTTCAGATTTGGGACTCATTATCATCGGTCTGTTCTCATGCTTGCTTCGGCCATTTCTATTCTGGTTCCCATAGGAGCTCCAGCCCGCGTAGCCATCGGGTCTCTTGGCAGAGGTCTACATGGCGTGGACCTGGTTCCATACATGGTTCTACCATACGGTTTGCAAAAAATGGCTTGAAGAATTACAATTATTTTGTATTCCTTTTCGATTAGGAGCTCTGGGATTTTATCGGGGCGGCCGAAAAAAGTCCTTAATGTGTTCATCACATTGACCACATTATTCATAGTCTCTGACCAGATCGTACGCTTTTCTCTTGAGTCATTTCTATGAATGCAGCACGCAGTGGACGCGTTGATATTTTTTTAAAGGCTCTTTGAAAGGCTTGTTTCCGGAAAATATTAGCAGCTCAACTGGTAGTATGTGACGAGCGAACTGGAGGGCCCAGTGCAGATCATGAACCAAATCATTTATTTCTGCACCTTATTATTTTGCACTATATACTAAACTATAATCCATTAAGTATTAAGTCATTAGCTAAACACCATATTTGAAAATTATTGAGATCGGACTGGAGTCTGTTTTGGGCAGACGGGAACTTATATTGCAGACAAAGCTTAACATCGTCTGCGTACATTAGTACCAGCGCGTTCGTTAAGGATGAGGGCAAGTCATTTATAAAGAGAGTGAATAGTAATGGGCCAAGATGGCTTCCTTGAGGGACTCCAGATGTGGCACGGACTAAGCGGGAATATTGGTTTTTAAATAAGACTCTCTGTGTTCTTCCATTTAAATAGCTGGAGATCCACGTAATGAGGTCGGTTGAGAATCCCAAAAGATTTAGTTTACTCAACAAAAGTGAGTGATTAACTGAATCAAATGCTTTACTAAAGTCTGTGTAAATAACATCAGTTTGAAGTCCCTTTTGGAAGCCATCTAAAACAAAGGATGTCAACTCCAATAAATTAGTGGTGGTGGAGCGACGCTTAATGAAACCATGCTGACATGGAGAAATTATTGAAGAGCATAGGTGTTGCAAATGAGGAGTTATTAATTTTTCGAATAACTTTGGAATCGCTGACAATTTTGAGATGCCTCTGTAGTTGGCAGCATCGGATTTTTTCCCCTTTTTGTGCAGAGGAATTATGAAAGATTCCTTCCATTTAAAGGGAAAAATCGAAGATTCCAAAGATAAGTTAAAAATTTTTTGAAGAGGTTTGCACAGAGCCCTAGCACAGTATTTTAGCACACAGCCTGGTACTCCGTCGGGGCCTGGCGAATAAACTGGTTTTACCTTTTGAAGATCCAATAATAAACTATTTTCAGAAAGAAATGGAGCAAATATACGATTAGTTGGTTGAATGTTGTAAGCGTATGGCTGATCTGAAGTTTTAGGAGGTGAATAAGTAGTTTGGAAAAATTTAGCGAATAAATCGGCAATGGCCTGATCTGAAGTCGCTGATAAATTTTTATAAGTAAGTAGAGAAGGAAAAGATACATGGTTACGCTTCGTGTTTACAAAGTTATAAAACTGCTTTGGATCCTGAGTGAACAGAATCCGACAGCGGCGAATATAATTTTTATAACATTCGGCGTTATGCACGGTGAAATTTAGCCGAGCTATTAAGTATCTTGAGAAATCTATGCTGCTACAGGTTCTTTTATATTTATATAAAAGCCTGTCTTTATCTATTTTTAATTTTATTAGGCGCCTTGTAAACCAAGGTGGATTATTTGTAGCGGACGGATATTTCCACGGCACACTTAAGTCAAAGAATGTATTTAATGTGAAATAAAATTTATCTAGGATGATATTTATATCTGTGCATGCCAGAATATCGGACCAGTCAAAAGTATCGATTAACAAGTTAAGTTTACGAAAATCAGCCTTACGAAAACAACGAATCTTCTTTGATACGCGAGAAGGCTTCTGATTGACCCCAGAATTGGTTTCAATTGAAACTTCAAGCGTAGGGTGGTATGGATCTTCAGGGGTTCATAGGGGCAAAGCTCTGGAAAGTGTGGTACCATCTGGATCAGATACAAAACATAAGTCAAGAAGCCGACCTAACGAATTTCTAACATGGTTGATCTGGCCTAGGGACAGGTCAAAGATGCCCGCCGTGAAATCATGATGGGTGGAAAGTGATAAGAAAGATACATTTTCAGTATTTGACCAATTGAGTTCTGGTAAATTAAAGTCACCAAGAACTACCAGAAGGTCAATATCGGACATAAGATTGGAAACAGACTGTATAGCCGACAAGTGATGCCAGTATGTAGGCGGCTCGGAAGATGGTGGAATGTAAGAACATGTAACAAACAAAGATTGAGCAGACAATATGACTTTAACGCAAATGAATTCGAAATCACCAAACTCTGGTAACTTTACCTCTTCAGAAACGAAATCGGAGTCAATGGAAATTAAGACTCCTCCTCCTCTTCGCAGAGGTCGGTCACGTCTAAAAGTGGTGTACCTACTTGGAAAAACTTCGGAGCAAAAGATCTCCGGCTTTAACCAGGTTTCAGTAAAAACTATAATATGGGACGCAAAGGAAAGACTATCAGAATAGAGTCTAGGGAGCTTGCTACGTAGGCCCCTACAATTCTGATATGTAAGATTAATAGAAGATGTTAGTTTTTTGAAGAGTCGGATTGGACAGATGTTGGGAGCTTGACTCCAGCAGGCTTCGAATTTTTTTTCTTTACCTTACTCGGCTGATGCTCTTGTACAAATATGTCCTCTGGCCAGAAGCCAGGCGAACATAGCGTCGCAAACATCGGCACTGGCACACGTATCATGAAGGATGACATGCGCCTCGAGTAGGAGTATTTAAATTTCCTAATGTCTTCCACTTTAATAACGGCCTTGGTTTTGGCTTTGATATAAGCCGAGATATCAATCTCCGAGGTATCGGGGGCTAGCCGTGAGACAAATATTTGTCTAACAGGTGGGATTACCTGTAATGGTTTTGGTGCCACGGTCGGTAATACCGCGGCATCAGTCCGTTCCGGGGGTCCGGGCGGCGGGTTACCATTTCTAGTGGAAGCTATGGGGGTTAATTCTAGGGCATTCCTAGGAATCACTTGGAGTGATGCCATGGAGGACAAAGCGGACAAGTTATGCTCTGCTACGGTAAATTCGGGTGCTGACTTTTCATTTACCGTCCCTGCTCTTGGAGTAGCAAGGGAAATGAGCGGCTGCATTATTGCGGGAGGATTCAGCTGTCCCGCGATCTCTGGAGCTGCAACTTCCCTAGTAGCAGATTTTTTCCGCTTAGGAGATTCATTCAACAGCTGAAGGCTATTGAATTGAACATCCAGCGCACTGAGTTGATCGTTGATTTTTCGGAAACCAACGATCAAATCTTTAAACCCACTCTTGGTCTGTCGCATGAATGATCGCATTTCATCTTGGACAGCACGGCATCCACTGCAGCAATAATGGAGGCCAACACGGCGGGATACGGCATCCGAGACAGATGCAGTAAGGCCAGCACATTTTGCATGTGAGACACTTTCGCACATCCAACAATAGATGCTGGCCTGGGACGAAGATATCGGCTTATTGCACGATTTTAATGAGCAGACAACATTATATTCCATTTTAAAAATTTTATAAATTAGCAAAAATGAATTTATATTTTTTTTATTTTAAACAAATTAGCCTTCAACCACTGTACCAACTAAGGTTAATAAAAGGTAGGTAGAGGAGGAGGTTAGTAAGGAGAGAGCTACGGGAGAGCGCAAGTGTAAAGAAATGCGCGCAAAAAGATAAGAGCAGAATTAACTGCAAAGATTCAAAAGGCAGAGAATGAAAAAGAAGCAGAGCTATGTTTGGATTGCGACTTTTTAATTTTATTAAATGCTCACCCAAATATGGCACTGCACAAGCGCGTAGCGATACGGGTATAACTTTAATATTAAGACACAATATTAGTAATAAAACAAGTGTTTAATTTAAGGTTTCAAACCCGCGTTTGAGAAGAATAAAATTTATCGCAAGCGCAAAAAATAATCACGACCGTTCGCTATGAAGTGAAGGAAGAGAAAAAAAAAAAAATGAAAAAAAAAAATATTTTGTTCTATTTTGTGAATTATATGTTTGTATCTAGCTGCGGAACTTAATAGTTCTTATTTATAACACAGTTTCAATAGAAATTCAATGCACTATTTGGCTGTAGGTTTGGTTCATGTGCAACTATAAATAGTTGTAGTTGTGCACTTGAAATCCACTTTAATTGACTTGAGTCTAGGCAGCAAAGACTTTTTATGGTGATCGTCAGCCGATCGGCTGACTAAATTCTATATTCAAAATTAAACAAAAAATAATAATAATAATGTTGGTCAATGCTGTGCTCGAAAAACTGGATTGGCAAAATTTTTTTTTAAATCTATCACCTTAATGTGATAGCCTGAACGACTGAATGGCTGGGCACTGACATAAAAGATGTTCAACTGTCTGCCTCTTCTTCGTACAACAAAGTTTAAGCAGCAAGAAGTTTTCTTTTTCGTTTTGCGTCTTGAAAAATCTTAGGTCCGCATCGGTCCAAATCTCGGAACTTTTGGTTTCACAAGAAAAAAACCCAAACAAGCCAGAAGAGATGCAAAAAAATAACCTCTATACCTTCTCATGTCCGGACGGACAACATCGTTTACATCAACTGGACTGTTCATGCTGATACGATATATATATATATGTACATTATGGGGACGCAGGCAATTTCTTTTTTTTGTAAAATATTATTACTGCTCGGACGTCGAATGGAAATACATTTTGTCCGCCAATTATGTTTAACATCTGTGGATTGCTCTTAATTTAATTAATATACATATATTGGTTTACTTCTGGAAAGCCCTGCCAATGAAAAAAATACAATTATATTTTTATCATTATTCACTAATATGCTATTTCTTAAACTTTTTCAGATCGCGACAAAAATTAAAATTGTAAATTTGTATTTTGTATGGCTTAAGTTGCTCAATATAAGTTGCACATAAGAAGTTCCGTATGTCACCAGATACAAATCGTTTTTCACAATAGTTGTGTAATTAATGAAATACGATATGAAAAATTTATTTGTTACCGTGTTTAATACTAATTTCTTAAAATAATAATTTATTTATATATGGAATTTATGTATAACACTTATAAAACTCATGCAGCAAGTGTAAATATTGTATATACGTCCGGTATATATATGAATACAATTTGGTATAAATTATTTTTACATATATTACTTTCAATTAAACAAATTTTCCGTAGAAACTTCTACCACACTTCTTAGTTAATCGCGAAAAAAGTTAGCTAATATAATCAGAATAAAATAAATTTTTTATTAATTTCATTTTTTGTTTTAGAAACAAATCAGAATGCAAGGACTTGGTCTTCAAAGCATTAAGAAAAATCCTGCTGTATGTATTGATTATTATATAATCAAATTTATCTGTTATATACAAGTTGCATAACCAATAAAATTGCAGTTAATACCACTTTATGTGTGTGTTGCCGCGGGAGCAATTGGAGCTGTATATTATATGGCTCGTCTTGCAACGCGCAATCCCGACGTTACATGGAATCGCACATCAAATCCTGAACCTTGGCAAGAGTACAAAGATAAACAGTACAAGGTGGGTCAGCTGTCCTAAGACTTCCGTATACCATACATATGTACACACATACATCAAACAATTTTTCATTTCATAAAACGCACTATGGGGAATTTGACTACTATTGAAGCAGTCATTACTCAAAATACTCAAGATTTTTGTATGGTTTATTTTAAACTATTATAAACATACATATACCCTTTTCTTTATTTTGAATTAGTAGGTCCCACGGTCCCCAACAGCAAGGCCGTGTATTAAATACGGCGATACTCTTCGAAAATTTAATTTTATGTTTTATATTTGTCCACCTAATTCATCAATAACCAACTGGTAGCATTCTCAAGAATTTGCGACCATGGTATACTTTCCTATACGGAGCTTTCCAGTTGTATAACAAAAATGCTCAACTAGAATATTGTTCATACATTTGTAAATGAAATACATACAGCTGTGAAATGTTAATTCGGATCACTTTTCTGTTAAAGGACCCATGAGTCGGTCTTCAAAATATTCATGTTATACATGTATGTATGTATTTATTCTGATCCATAATAGAGAAAAGATCGCTACCATTGCACTGTGGAAGCCCTTTTCATTGGATGAAGACTTATAGGTTAATGTGTTGAACCGAGTTTGTTTTCTAAATTTTTTGACTTTTTTTTACGGTAAATTTATAAATATACAATATGGCACGTGCTTTTTTTTTTATATTTTATTTATACAACATATTTATAGCGTTGAAACCCAAATTACATAATATTTGAACATCCCCTAATGTTATGAGTTCTTAAATTTATAACCCTTTTTTTAATTTTTAAACCGAAGTTTTTTTTAGTTTTATACCGAATATATATTTTCTTTACATTAAATATAAATTATTTGTAATGTGTCTAGAACGTACAAACTTTAAACGCGTTTTTCTCGACGCCTAAAGTTCTCTAGATCGGATTTCATTGAATAAAATAGCACATATGTACAGACGCGAACTATATTTTCTGGCACAGTGGGCTGCATAAACTATTTGGCTAAACGACAACAAAAGAAAATATTTTAATATATTATCTAATATAATTTTTTCACAAATTTTCGTGTGGGATACCCTTCAAAATGCTAGATATCCGAATTTGGTTCATGTCCATAGCTATATCACAGCCAATTCCCATCCGATTCATTACTGGAATACCTTAAACCAAAGTCTTGGGTCGGCCAGTATGTTTAGCGCTTTCCAGTGAAGAAACCCCGTAAAAACTCTGGATAACGCTCCGAATTGTATATCGGCTTCTGCCTATGATTTCTATAATCTCAGAAATCATATTTAAATGGAATCAAGGATTTACCTTGATCGTGCAAATGCAAAATAATTTTTCCGCGATTTTGCTCTAAAGTTTTTGAAGCCCACTGTGCCAAAAATGTATTAGTATGAATCTGAAACGAGCACCTAGTACCAGCTGAGACGCTTAAAGATAACTTGTCTCATTCATAATATTTTTTTCCAACGTATTTCGTTCAACGTATTTTCTACATTTATTTTGTTTAGCTCTAAATTAATGTTTAATTAATATAAATATATAATAAAATATCGAATTATTTAAAAAGGACACCAACAAAATAAAAAGTTTGATGGAAGAAAATGTCGCGTGCAATTGAAAAAAAATTAAAATTGTTAAAAATTGAATTTAAAAAAACTACCAAATATTTTAAAGTGAAACAAAAATATATATTAAGATCAATTAATAATGGCAGACAAATTTTTCAATAGGTTTCACTTAAATGAGCGTTAGAAATGGTTTTCGAAAAAGTAACTTCTGTCTGAGTCGCGTGCGACAGCCCTAGTTTTGCCCGATTATTTTTAAAACAAAAAGTCACCAAAAATATATATTTTTGCACCAATTATGGTACTTGCCAAGAGCTAAAAGATTTACTTTTTTAAAAATAAAAAACAGTCTTAGCAGGTGTATTTTTTTCAGTTGAAATGCGTACGAATGTCGCGTTCGACATTAGAGAATTACCCATATATAGTATAAATAAATATAGTAAAATATATATAATAAAAAAAGTATAAATGGTCACCGTACTTAAATTGTTAACTTAAGATAAATACTGAATACATTTTAAGGGCATCACCACAATACAATTTTTAAAACATTGATTTTTTCCCACTAAAAAAAAAGTTTTTTTAATGGTAATAGCTAATAGTAACCTATTAATAGTAATAGTACCAGCCATAGGATAACTATCATATCCATAAATTTGTTCCCTCTTTTTCGAATAAAAAAAATAAAAGTAACCCTTCCCCTAGAAGCTGATTTAAAAAGTCGAAAAGATCATTTTAAATATAAACGAACAGTCAAAAGTACAAAATTTGTGCCGTGTCAAAAAACACAAAAATTGTACACAGACTGTTGCATAATATGGGTGGCTCCATTTATCAGACTTTATCTTGAGTCTAGAGTATGCGGATTATCGCAAATATGTATAAACGGTATGTTAAAAGATGCGTCATCTCAAGGACTATCTCCAAACGTAGCATAAAAAATCGTTTAGAAAAGTTTGGATAAAAATTAAATTAATTAAAATTAAAAGAATTACTTTCATTTTGTATATTACTTATTAAGATAAAGCGCACACAGAAAATTGTTTATTCTTCGGTTTTATTCGGTTATATAGGCTGGTCAATTCGTTGACTTCTGTCCACAGTGACGTAGTGGACTTCGAACGCGTTTACTGGAATCACTTTTTTAATTCACGCAGCATTACTCGAACAATTTTCCATATTTTTGCTTTATGTATATATACAACTATATTTTGAGACCTATATGTGATTATAGGTTAAAAGATGTATCCCAATACTTATTGAATATTTTTATACCCTTAGAGGGTATTAAAATTTATGTCAAAAGTGTGCAACGCAGTGAAGGAGTTATCCCCGACCCTATAAAGTAAATAAATTCTTGATCAGGATCACATCCTGAGTCGATATAAGCATGTCCGTCTGTATGTCTATTTCTTCGAAAACTAGTCTTCCGTTTCTATGCAAAATAGTTGCTAGTTTTCGACTACAAATTGTACACCCACGCAGAACATGGATAAATCGAACCGCATATTGTAGCTGCCATATAATTAAATAAAAAACATTAATGTTTTAATTTTTTTTGAGAAGAAAGTTGTTACTTTTTTTTTTTGAGAATTCCAAATAATGGATAAAGCCGACTTTATCCGCCATATATAAATTTATTAAGTTTATTTTGTATACCTTTATAACAACTTTAGTAGATATACATATATATCAGAAAATTAAAATGACTAAACTCTGTTTATTTTTTTATTTCAGTTCTACTCTCCTGTGAGGGATTACTCTAAAACAAAGAGTGCTGCTCCGAATTTCGAGGAATAATTTTAATTTTGGATGTTTTCGTGCGCAATTAAGCTGAAAATATAAAATTAATGTAATTTTCACTGCAAAAACGAATAAAAATATTCCCGAAAAATGTTTTAATTTTATTCTTTATTTGTCAATTTACGATTGGGTTTTAAAAATCTCCTGAAGGTGAAACCATAAGTATGTTTGTATTGAACATAAAAAAGAATTCAACATTTTATTTTATTTTTTAAGCCAGGTAAAGACATATCTATGCCTTTTTTGTATTGGCCTATTAGATCCTGCGTGTTTGTTAAGGATTTTGAAAAGCTGCTACTTCTTTATCGAGTAATCCGGATTTAGTGGAGCGATGAAACTGTAAAACAGGTACATTTTTTATTTTATTTTTTATTAAAATGCTAACATATGTTAAAACATCTCTAGAATATTGCCAATAGAATATATTGTTAATATTGTTAGAATATATTGTATATTGTTAGAAACAATAGAATATATTGTTCTCTCAGTGTAACTAGCCGCAGCCACTAATTTCACTAATCCGGCTGTTAAATCCACTAATTGCCCGTTATCAATAGTTCCACCTTCTTTGACTCTATCAGATTCACATGCGCTTTGTTGTTCTTTGTAGCGAAAGCCCTTTGGGAGAATTGGTAGAGCTTCTGCGCCCAAGCTAATTGTTATTCACTTGTATATTCGGCATTGATTGGAGCAGAATTGATTGGAATAAATATTGAAATTTGAACTGCAACTCGTTTATTTCGGCCACTACTAAAAAGCTGGTAGCGTGACTATGAAAAAAGATTTTTTTATATATTAATTTTAAGTATTTTAAAAATAACATGAAATAACTGCATAACTTTTCAATTTTGTTTGTTAAATCGTCTGCAATATAATATGTTAATGTAACAACTCTGTTACTCTGCAATCTCAGAGTGTACATGTTAAGTCAAGTGTCAGCATATGCTTATACCACTGCTTGACCAAATAACCATTAGGCGTATGCATTTAAACAATTTCTCACCCTCCCGCTTACAGTAGCTTAAAGTGAGCGTAAAACACACAAACATAAGTAATAAAGTCTCTGGCCACCAAAGCCAGGAACCCAAGGTTGATTTTTCCTTATTATAATAAACCTACCTACAACTAAGGACGACATTACAACGCCCTTGTAGAATTTTATATCCTTGCAGAGAGTATTATAATTTTGGTGAAAAGTGTGCGTCATCATCGAGACGAGGCTGTGCTTCAGGGAGCAGCTATTCGAAAGCGGCCAACGTTGGCAGAGCATTGACGCGGATGATGCTAGCCAGTCGTCTCGGGCTTCCGCACTACCTCTTGCCATTGGAGGCGCCGATTGACCTGCTAGCCACGGAAACAAAGAAACTATATGAGTTCATCGACAGCGCTTAAAACAAACCGCCAGAGCCGAAAGTATTGTTAGCTGGCAAACCTTCTGGCTGACGCAGATTTTAAGCGAAGGAATTCCTGGGAGAAATAACGACGATGGAGCTCATAGGAACAAGGATGCTGGAGGACGCTAACGTCTGGACAAATGTGTGCAGATTTGCAGAATCCACAATAAAGGAGTTACGACGCATTGATAGGCTTGCCGAGTGGTAGCGATGGAGCGGAGTAAATAACGACACCCCTGGCCCTGCGAAGCAAACCTTAGCTTTGATTGTTTACCGCAGGATAGCAAGATCGAAGTCTTTCTATTTCTTGTGCTTCTTTCTTCGTTCCATCCTATATCCAATAAACACATGTATCCTTTTTTTATTTATATTTATATATCACATTATATTTCTTTCTTTTATATTTGTAGGGGATATTTGATAGGGGAAACTTTTGATAACTTGGCCCGGGCTACTTGGGAAAAGTCGCTTACTCAAGATGTAGTTTTATAAGTAGAGCTACCCATGGTGCTGGCTGTGAAGCTAAGGTGCATTTTCATAGCAATACATAAACATATGCGGTTGCGGATTGTCTTTTTGTAGTTTGTGAAAATAAAAAACAAAACAATATATTTAAATAATGCATTTAATTTATTTAATTTAAATAAAAAGTGTTTTATTAAGAACTGGCCACCGGCCGCGACCGCACTCTGAAAAGAATACTTCCAATCGCGTCACAAACTGCTGATGACGCTTTGCCTGGCGGCAACCGACTAAACTTCCCAAACAATTTGCAGTTTCTTGATTTCACCACTAGAAGCGCTTTTTAATCGACACGACATCCAGAGGGCGCTCATGATTTTGGAAGATTTTTCGAGTAGCACGGAGCAACAACTGAAGTTTAGAAAATTTTCGGGTGAAACCTTGTCAAACGTCGCACCCCTGATTAAAACGTCGCATTAATTGACCCGTAAGTCTCGGGTGCGACTCCTAGCACATTCAATCAGTTCAATAAAGCACTTAAAAAAAAAAAGTTTAACTAATCAAAAAAATAAATTAATAGGTATTTATTATTAAATAAATTATATATATATATATGTCGGAGAATTAGAGTCTTCTCCACGCAAGTTCCCATTTGTCCTTTGCTCGTTAACTTGTATCTCGTTCATATTGAGTTCTGAATGGTGCTGCGAGTCTTCGTTGCCTTTGTTGCTCATATTGTCCACTCTTCTGAGTCCTCCGAAACCACCACGCTAAGGCTCGTAACGAATAGGGACGAATCGAAGTGACGATACGAAAAAGGAGGGACCAGATCCAGAAACGCAACGAAGCCACACACGGACTCAGTTCACTAACTGAGTCCCCATCATACCAGAACTGGTATATCCCAGCACAACCTATGGTCAATCCTTCGAGTCTTGTGTCTAACGAGAGACTGAATTGCCACCTCTCCGACACGGCCATCCTGACATTAGACGTCCTCGTGTCTATAATAAACATCTGAATTTCATTCCACTTTATAATTTTTATTCAATGCTTCCAAAAACTTAACCACATAATCTCAACTTCGTATAATGTTCATTAACATAACTTAACTAGATTTTTACATGCCAACTTTTAAAGTCTTCGCCAAACACATAGCTTTACAAATTCATTAATCATATTTCTCGTCCATCGCCCATAGTTTGTCTTCACGAATTCTTCAAATACGTCACTCGTCCATTGCCAAATACTTGGCTTCACGAATTCATCAAACACATTACTCATCCATCGCCCAACACTTGGCTTCACGAATTCATCAACACATTTCTAAAGCAACTCTCGTCCATCTCCAATCACATGGATTCACGAACACTCTTTTTCAACAGACTTTTTCAACTGACTTTGTTCTCTGTAATTTACATCAAGCTCTTCTGGAATTTGCACATCTGGTAACTTTCGCAAACATTCGTAATACTTGTAACGCCTATTGTTCTGTGTAGACTTTAAAACGTATCGGTCTCCGTCCAATACCTCGAGCACCAAAAAGGGTCCTCTGAACTTAGGATCTAATTTCGTTTGCTGTCTCTCGCTGTTTTTAAGTAGCACAAAGTCCCCCACACAGAACCTTATTACTTTAGCCATATTTTTATCAAATTTTGCCTTCTCATATCTAGCGACCTCCCCCATGTTCTTAGCAGCGAACTCCCTTGATTTAATCTTGTCAATTTCAACATCAGTATCGCTAATAGGTATCAACCCTAGTGGTCGCCCAACTTTACCAATCAAAAGTTCTAAAGGACTATACTTAGTGCTACGATTAGCTGTGCAGTTAAGAGCTAACTGTACATCCCCTAATGCATCCTACCATGACCTAGAGCTTGTCTCCACAGCCGTCAAAAGATTCTTCAGTGTACTCATGTGTACTCTTTCAACTTGACCATTGGCTCGACTTGCGCCCGTTCCAATTAGATGTAATTGTATTTTTTGAGTAGAACAAAACTGCACAAACTCTGTGCCTGTGAAGCTCCGCCCCTGATCGGCAATTAAACGTGTTGGCACGCCAAAAATGGCAATCGAAGATTTCATTGCGTTTATACAGGTATTAGCATTCAAGGAAAAGGTGTGAAATAGATAAACGTATTTTGCAAAAGCGTCGATTTGTACAATAATATATTCTTTACGATCGCTTTTTCCGCTAAATTTTCCTGATATATCTATATGAACAGTGTGCCAAGGAATTCTTATTTTTGGAATTGGGTGTAATTCCATTTGAGGTTTTCCTGACGTACCCTTAGAAACTCTACATGTAATGCAATTCTCCACGAATCTTCGAACATATTTTGCCATACCCGAAAACCAGTAATAATCGTACACTTTATCCAGTGTTTTCTCCCAACCTAGATGCATGATAGACTCATGTACCTGATTTATAACTGACCAACGAAAAGTACGAGGAACTACAGGCAAACAACGAGTTTTTGAATTCCTTTGAATCTTTCTATACAAGACATTTGATCTAATTTCATAAGTGGCAACTAATGCCAATGGTAAATCGTCATTCTTCTACTTAGTTAATATTGTTGTTCTTGTTGTTCTACCATTATCCAGTTCTCCGATATATCCGTTAAGTCAATTCGTTTTTCTTCTATTTTATTTGGTACTGACTTATTCTTTAGACACACCGGGTTCCTGGATAAAAAGTCAACGTGTGCCATACGTTTACCTTCCCTGTATTCAATTTCGAATTCAAATGTTTGTAGAAACTCCCACACGATAAATCCTAGGTGACAACTCGACTTTATTTTGAGAAGATTTGATTTAGTTACAGTCAGTAAAAATTACGAATTTTCTCCCATATAAACGAAAATGTTTTACAGCATTCACGACAGCCAACGTTTCCAACTCATATGATGTATATCTGGACTCACAGGGGCTAGTTGCTCTGCTAAAATATTCAACCACATGGGAAATTGAGGGTCAAAAATAATCAAAACAGGCTTATTTGTTAATACACTTATGATTTTATTGCGAATTTGTTCATGTTGTGTTTGCCAATCGAAACTAATCTTTTCAGATGTGAGAAAATATAAGGGCTTCATCAGTTGAGAAAACCCCGGAATGAATTGACGAAAATATGACGCAAACCCAATGAACTGTCTTAAAGAAGCAACTTGACTTTGGCGGAGGCAACGCCACTAGTGATTCTATTTTGTTAGAATTTGGACGTATCTCCCCCGCTTGTATCTCATAGCCCAGGTAGCGCACTGTGGTTCTCAAGAAAAAGAACTTTGAAATGTTAAAAGAGAATCCTGCCTTCACTAAAATGTCTAATACAAGTTTCAAACGTTCATAAGCTTCTTCCTTCGTTTCTGAAACAATTAATATATTATCTGTTACGCTATTAATAGTTTTTAATAGCGGCCGAATAAACACACGATTTTATGTTTTAATTTCAATATTTATTTCGAGGGTTCAATTTAACCAAAACCCAGCTGATCAAAACAAATGCCGAAAACCAAGTGATAAAAGCTTGCGCAGAAGCTTTACACAAGCTCCCAAAGTGCATGCGCTACAAAGAACAACAAAGCGCATGCGAAACTGGGAGATAGACAGACAAGAAAAGGCTGATAACAAACGCTGCAGATAAATACAAAACAATTATGCCAAATGTTTTCTTATGGTGGCTGCTTGGCCCAACATCATCCAAACGAATGAGCAAGACTGCCTCTGGAACACTGAAGGTGCGTTTTTTAATCCAAAAGGCATCGCAAGAAATTCGTACAGCCCATCAGGGGTAACAAAAGCAGTATATTCGATTGATTCGGGGTTGAAATCTGGTAATACCCGCTAGCCATGTCAAGAGAAGTGAAATATTTAGCTCCCCTAAGTCTAGCTATTTGATCTGATATTAACGGTAATGGAAACTTATCTGATACAGTATTTTTATTTAATTCTCTGTAATCAACTTAAAGTCTTGCTGAGCCATTTTTCTTCTTTACTAATAATGCAGGACTCGAAAATGGTGAGTTACAAGGTCTGATTACTTTGCATTCGATCAATTCTTTAATTTTAGCACGTACTAACTCCCGTTCGCTTGGACTAAATCTGTATGGTCGCCTTTGCACAGTCTTAGTCGATTCAATCAAACGAATATGCATTTCCCCAGTATTCACACGTGTTTGCGGAGTGCCTTCAATAAAAGATAGAGCATGTTGCTTTAGCAATGATATTATGATAGAATTTGTAGGTTGAATAATTTCACAAGTGTTTACAACTTTAGTTTGAACAACTTTAAAATTATCATAGGAGACTTCTACTAAAAACCCTTGAGCTAATATTTCTCTGCCGATTACAATATTGTTTTTCATACAGTCATCATACAGTACAGTACTATATGAAACAAAACAACCAAGGAGTTACCATCGATCATGATGTTTGATTCAACTTGTGCGGTACTGTAGGTATTGGCATTACCTATCCCCTTTAAAGAAATAACACTATGAATTCTCTTACCAACTAACTTATTAAAAACGCTTTCCTTAATTAATGAGCACTCAACTCCCGAATCGAATGTAATTGGAAATCTCTCACCATTGACCAGCAACTCGATTGAGGCTTCACTATAGCGCATAGCTCCACTCTTTATCCCGTTCTCACCCCAATCCAGCATTCTGCACTTTTTTTTGACAATTAGTGGCTATGTGTCCCGGCTCCTGACATCTGTAACACGTTACGTATGTCCTTCCCTGACGAGGCTGCGCTGACCGCCACTCCCTTCCAATTGTCGAAACCTGCGATCCAGATCTACAGTCTTGCTTTTTGTGACCTAGTTTTCCACACTGGTAACATTTGTTTTCCGTAGTTTTAGCTCGCTTCGTCTCTGGTTCCCAGTTCGTTGCATTAGAGCGCTCCCTTAGCGCGGAGAATACTTGCAGCTCCGCTTGCAGTTCAAGTCGATTGTTAACATGCGTTGTGTGTATCATTCGCTGCAAACGCCGGTCGAAATTAGCCATGTGCCCAAGAACCAGATCGATTGAAATTTGTTCAGAATTCAAATTACGCAGCTTTGTGCACAGTGACGTCACACTGCGACTTGCAAAAACAGGCAGCCTTTCACCGTTGCTTGGACGGCTATTAAGAAGATTTAAAATGACAGCGGCTGGCGTCTCTGAAGTCTCGTATCGCTGCTCAAACAATTGCCGGAACTGTTGCCAAGTAATTCCGGGGTAACATATTTGAGATAACCATAGCGCCGCTGTGCCTTCCAAAGCTTTTCTTAACGCTAATATAAGAGCACTATCACTTAATGGGTTTTCTCGTAAGATGATGTCGACCGTAGCGCACCACTGCGTAACATCCACACCAGCAACGTCCGGATTATATTTCGGCAGGCAAATCTCGCCAGTTTGTTGCAACTCACTCGCCGGCATCTGCAGCCTCTTAATCAGTTCCAGAAAGTTCCGGTTTTGTAGTTCTAACAGTGCCAATACATCTCTAGAGGAAGTTTGGTTAGGGCCGTATCCCACTTCTGATGTCGGAGAATTAGAGTCTTCTCCACGCAAGTTCTCATTTGTCCTTTGCTCGTTATCTTGTATCTCGTTCATATTGAGTTCTGAATGGTGCTGCGAGTCTTCGTTGCCTTTGTTGCTGCCGCAGACTGCCGCAGTTCACAAACTGAGTCCCCATCATACCAGAACTGGTATATCCCAGCACGACCTATGGTCAATCCTTAGAGTCTTGTGTCTAACGAGAGACTGAATTGCCACCTCTCCGACATATATATATTTTTTTTTTAATTTTTATGTTTTTTCTTCTGTACGACAAGAATTTTTCACGCATAAATCAAGAATTTTCGTTCTCAAAATCGAACTTTAGGAAGAAAAATTCGTACTTAAATGAATAATTCTTTTCTTGAATTAAGTAAAGTAGTTCTTGGTTGACTTCCAAGTGCGTTCGTACTTATATAAAAATAAAAATTATACTTTTTATTGTATAATTTTTTTATACATATATTGCATTTATTCGTCACCAAAATTGATATCAGATATTTTGGGAGAGGCATGATAATCATAGAGATTCACGACCCAGACGACCTCACCACCAAGGACGACATTGCGGCAATTGCTCTTGAACCCAGCGAAAGGCAGAGTCAAGGTTAGGTGGACCTTGGGCAGGATCAGAGAGCGGACGACTCAGAGGCTCTGTTTCAAGTGCCGAAACTTCTGACACATAACAGCATTTTGCAAAGATCGGACGGATAGAAAGATAGGGGCAAAAAGTTGTCTCATGCACACAAGAGGCAAAGTTCTTCCTTTGCGCAGCCGCCAAAAAAACCGAACAGGCACATATCGCCGGCAGCAAGAGATGCCCAATGGGCATTATGGATGCACTCAGGCGAAATAAGAGATGAAAATAGTGCAGATAAACCTATGTAAGATGTAGCCCTGATAAGTGAGCCATACGGGAAAGTTAAGAGCCAAGACTGCCGTCTGCCAACTAGAAACATCATCATAGTCCAAGAAAAGTATAGTAGAAACATCATCATTGGCCAAGAAAAGTAAATGGCGTTCAGCTAATAATCGCCGCCGCGCCTCACCGGAAAGCGACGCCCAACTAATCATTTTGGCTGTACAACAGGCGTGTCGAGCAAGTATGAAGCTTAGCCATCTACGACACCACGTCAGAGATTTCAGAAATTGCTTGATAGAGGGCGTCCTTCCCAGGAGGTGGAATGCAAAAAGCCAGAGGATCCTACGCTTTATCGATCTAGGAAAAGCGCTGCTTCTGTCGAAGGCTCCAGCAGGCCATAACTCTCGCATAAAAAAATGCATTCCACACAGCGCGTTGGGATGTCCAGTGGAAGCGCTTCTTAAAATTAACATGCCCGCAAGCTAAGTGAGTATAATCAAGTCTTACCTTAGCGTCCGTACGACACCACCTCCGAAAACCAGGAACACGTGGTCAACTGCGGGATCTCGCAAAGCTCGGTCCCGCAAATTTCGGAATGTCATGTATGACGGCCACAATACACATGGAAATAGACATGGCGGGCATGTTTTCCAATCTACCCAAGCAATCGGGTACCTTGGCGTCATCATCAAGACGAGGCTGTGCTTCAGGGAGCACCTATTCGAAGGCGACCAACGTTGGCAGATCATTGGCGCGGATGATGCTAGCAAGTCGTCTCGGGTTTCCGCACTACCTCTTGCCATTGGAGGCGCCGATTGACCTGCTATCGACAGCGCTTAAAACAAACCGCCAGAGCCGAAAGTATTGTTAGCTGGCAAACCTTCTGGCTGACGCAGATTTTAAGCGAAGGAATTCCTGGGAGAAATAACGACGATGGAGCTCATAGGAACAAGGATGCTGGAGGACGCTAACGTCTGGACAAATGTGTGCAGATTTGCAGAATCCACAATAAAGGAGTTACGACGCATTGATAGGCTTGCCGAGTGGTAGCGATGGAGCGGAGTAAATAACGACACCCCTGGCCCTGCGAAGCAAACCTTAGCTTTGATTGTTTACCGCAGGATAGCAAGATCGAAGTCTTTCTATTTCTTGTGCTTCTTTCTTCGTTCCATCCTATATCCAATAAACACATGTATCCTTTTTTTATTTATATTTATATATCACATTATATTTCTTTCTTTTATATTTGCAGGGGATATTTGATAGGGGAAACTTTTGATAACTTGGCCCGGGCTACTTGGGAAAAGTCGCTTACTCAAGATGTAGTTTTATAAGTAGAGCTACCCATGGTGCTGGCTGTGAAGCTAAGGTGCATTTTCATAGCAATACATAAACATATGCGGTTGCGGATTGTCTTTTTGTAGTTTGTGAAAATAAAAAACAAAACAATATATTTAAATAATGCATTTAATTTATTTAATTTAAATAAAAAGTGTTTTATTAAGAACTGGCCACTGGCCGCGACCGTACTCTGAAAAAAATACTTCAAACGCGTCACAAACTGCTGATGACGCTTTGCCTGGCGGCAACCGCACTGCGACTAAATTTCCCAAACAATTTGCAGTTTCTTGATTTCACCACTAGAAGCGCTTTTTAATCGACACGACATCCAGAGGGCGCTCATGATTTTGGAAGATTTTTCGAGTAGCACAGAGCAACAACTGAAGTTTAGAAAATTTTCGCGCGAAACCTTGTCAAACGTCGCACCCCTGATTAAAACGTCGCATTTATTGAAGGCTCGCAAGTGAAGTCTTAAGTCCCGTAAGTCTCGCACATTCAATCAGTTCAATAAAGCACTTCAAAAAAAAAAAGTTTAACTAATCAAAAAAAATAAATTAATAGGTATTTATTATTAAATAAATTATATATATATATTTGTTAAATTCATGTATTTTTCTTCTGTACGACAAGAATTTTTCACGCTTAAATCAAGAATTTTCGTTCTCAAAATCGAACTTTAGGAAGAAAAATTCGTACTTAAATGAATAATTATTTTCTTGAATTAAGTAAAGTAGTTCTTGGTTGACTTCCAAGTGCGTTCGTACTTGGTTTGTGTAAGAAATTCTAGGTTTTTCTTTGAGTGAAAAAACCTTCTTATTCGGCACGTGGAACCAAAGCAATAAACAGTATAAACACGTGCCGGGTAAGAATATTTTTAATGTATAATTTTTTTATACATATATTGCATTTATTCGTCACCAAAATTGATATCAGATATTTTGGGAGAGGCATGCAGGTTCGCCACCGTTATTTTACCTCGACAAGAGGTTTTTTTTATATGATTAATTGTTGGGCTTATGATGAAAAAAGTTTTTTTACATGTTATATACATTACATTTTATTTTTGTTTAGATCAGGGATGCCCAGTCCCATTGCTTTCGTTCCTCCTTTGTTGTCTGATTGCTCTGTTATATGGGAAGAGGAATTTCATATACGTGTGCTGATACCAGCATAGGCAAGGCAAATTACAATAAGAATTTTGCGTAGTTTAACAACACTTAACATAGTGCCAAGGCATTTTGTTGTTGACTTACCGAAAACTTTTCACGGCAAGAAGTGAACTAGAGGCAGGGTATATTTCAGTCGCAAGAAATTTATGCGTCCATTTAGTTGTATGAAATGAGTTGTCTATATGTTGCATGGTTAGTGATTTTATCACGTATGTTGTCTATTAATCGATTGTATATCGACAGCACTAGCATTAAAAAATCATACAAATATCCAAATAAACCAAATAAGTTTCCCTTATAAAAAAAATTCCAAGTTTTCTTTTATTTAAAACAATTTCAAGTTTTATGCGATATTTTTATTTTTAGATTTAAAGTCCTTTTCTATATTTTTCGCCTACCGTAAAATCAGTCATGCCTTTTCCTGCCGTTCCACAAGTACCGATTCCAACTCTGCCACTGACATTATCCGGAGAGGCAAATATACTTTTGACTTTCATACCTTGTTTTTTTTGATTTTTAGTGGTAAAGTGAAGCCATTTATTTTTATCCGATTCACGTTCTTCCTCCAAGTCTTTAAAACGTTGTTGTTTTTTTTGTTTACGTTTTTTTAAATACTCTTTTTGGTTTGGTCTATGGCGTCTAAAAGAAAAACATTTAAATTATATTATCAATCAAATATAAATATGTATTATAAAAATGTTTTTATACTTGGTAGAGGGAAAAACTTCGGAACGGGAAATTCTTTCTCGCAGCTCCTTTAAAGTTGTTGTAGAACGATTTTGATAGGCATCAAATATTACATAAACTTCCCCCCCACTTGATATATCTTCAATAGTTGCATCATAGTATTGCCGATCCTCTTTCCATTTAGCTTGACATTTATCTCCAATCTTCCAAACCTTAGCTGCAGATACTATTTTTTCTGCTTCTAAAAGTGCCGCTTCAATTTCGTCGAAATAGTTTGAAGATGCTGCTTTAGTCGAGGAAGGTTCCACATATGACGATTTTTGCTGTTCTTCTAGTTGTGTTTGAATTAAATCCCTTGTAAGTGTTATTACCTCACCAAGGTCACTTTTAAGTTTTAACAACTCTTCATTTTGTGGATCAGTTTGCAGTGCAGCTTCAACCTCAAATGGAAAAAGGAAATACACTTTTATTTTGAATAAATAAATAAATAAAAATTACAATATATATAATATATTTAATATTTAAAAAAAACTACTAAGCCTGTAAATGTTAAAACTCCCTACCATCTCACCTACAGTTCGTTTTTCTTTCTTGTTTTTTAATATTTCATTTTTAAAATTTTACAGATTGTAGTTGAAACATCATATATTAACATTCAATAAACGAACATGGTAAAAACATCGCAGGATCTTTCGAAAAAAATTCACGAAATAGGCCTTCTTTTGGACCTTCAAACACGGATAACCCTCTAAGCCGACATATCCGAGTTAAGCAAAGAATGGAACTCAACTGAATGAAAATGGTTTACACATATATTATAGACAATTATAGAATTTTCGCAGGAAAAAATTAAGAATTAAAAATTAAAGAAAATGAGTGCACTTTTTCTGAGATCAGTGCATTACAGTTCTGTACAGTACTATAGTGCTGGAATTTAATAAACCCGCAGATGTCTTAGTCGGAATAACTTTTAATTTAAAAACAAATTTTAAAAAATGTTAACAGGTAAAATAATAGTAATGTTTATACATGAAAAATCTCTCTTAATTTTAATGTTTCTAATTACTGTAAAGGGGTTGATTCGTGTATATATAATTTTTGTTAATTGTAACGGTTTGTTAATGAATTTAAGTCAAAAAGGCGTTTAAGGCGTTCTTAGCAGAAATGGAATGGGACGAAATCGAGCGACAGGGGTCAACTGTTACATGCACGAATACATTATACCCTTTTACTTTACAAGTACCTGGTATAAAAAAAATTCGAAATGGTCCAGTATGCCATTGTAAAATAATTTTTATTGAAAATTAAATAAGTATTAAATATTACCATTAATAAAGTTTGTTTCAAAACAAGCCCTTACCCTCATTTTGTATACCCTTGCCTAGAGTATTTTAATTTTAATCAAGTGTGCCAAGCAGTCTAAAACTTATGTGCCATTTTATTGCATTGCATAGTTACACTGCTCGCCACTTGAATAGGACACCGTTTACAACGGATCATATTATCTGTGTGCAAAAATTAATCGCTCTTTCGGGTTTATTCCAAGTTTTAGAATTGATCTGTTATAAAGTTGTGTGCACTTTGTGTGAGCATTCGTCAAAATTCAATGGAATTTTTCGTATTCCATACAACATGCATTTTTTTTATCGGTATCGTTGGGAGAAGCACTCGAATTTTGAGTTTCTTGGGCTTTTTGATTTATTTAAAGAGTAAATTAAATTTAAAATAATTAAAATGGGGCGTGGCACTTCATTCTCAGAGGCGGAGAAAGAAAAAATCCAAGCCTACAAGGATTCTGGCCTATCTATTGCGAAAATAACGAAAAAAAATCTACAGGAGCCATCACGTGGTAACCAATTTTTTTTAAATAGTGAGGATAATTACGCACATATGACCTGGACTTCGGAGTGGCATCGTGGCATCGCAATTTCCTATTATGGCACCTGTTAGCTTAAATTTGTTACAACTACTATGAATGCATTGTGCTATACATATATACATATATTGAAAGTATTGTTATATTGAAAGAGGCCTTTCTACACTTCAAAACTCTTTTTGGAAATCTACAATCGATTTATCAACAAGATAATGCCTAAATACATACGGCCCGCGCTGTTAAATCGTATATAACGAGCCAAGACGTGGAGTTATTAAAGTGGCCGGACTTGAATATTATTGAGATGTGTGTGGATGGCTAACACGTAAAGTATATGGATCCGGACAACAATATTATTGTTGTCTTATTGCAGCTATCAAATTAGCGTGGGACTCGATTACGTTGAATTATTTGGGAAAATTTTATGGATCCCTTCCACACCGAACGTGTGAAGTTTTGGAGAAAAAAGGTGGCTCAACACACTATTAAAAACTTTTTTTATTGTTACAAAGTTAGAAAGTTAGAAAATTCTAAAATGATTTTTAGTTAAAGTGTCCTATTCAAGTGGTGCAAAATGAAGACTCCGCAATAAATTACTTGTTGTTTAACAATTTTTTTTCTACACTTACAACTTTTGAAAAATGTTATTTTTGTCACATTACTACGTTTAAATTAACTTCATTAAAAAACAAAATTATATACTTAGATGGCTATCCACTTTAAACTTTGCACACATCCTTCCTTACATTAGTCGAAATCGGGGTCGGTCGAATATATCCTATAGATGCCATACAACTGATAGATCGGAAATCTGTTACAGTGTAAACATACTTTCGTACCAAACGTCCTGGCCTAGTTTGAAAGCGAAAACAGTTCAATGGCATCCGATGGACGAAAATCGAATCGAACGCTTCAAACTATATAGAGATCGGAGACCAGAAAAATGGAAAAATTTTTGTCTCCGCGGTTCCCTCTGCATACGTACAGCCCACCTCCCGCCCAAACGACCGAAGGGTGCTGCCGCATAACGTACGGCTCGAATCGCGGGGATAGATCTGAGAGAGTATAAAGAGAAGGAGTAGAGTATTACGAGGAAGAGTGTTGCACAGATAAGGCGTTTAGTATAAAGGATTTAAGATTGTAGTAGTTGTTTTAGTAGAGCAAAGTGGAAAGATATTGTAGAGACCATTGTAGTCCGAACATAATACCCTGAACGGATCGTGTTGGGCATATGTCGAGCTACAATGGCTTGGAGTACAGGACGAAAGTTTCTAGTCCTTCTACTAGGAACAGTAAAATTTAAGCGAGTTAGTAAATGCTGGCTGTCTACATTACCATTAATAAGATTAAATAGAAACATGACACCCAGCATCGTTCTACGGTTTGTTAATGAAGGTAAGTTTATTAATAAAAGTCTACAATGATAGGATGGACGGTGAAGACTTGCATCCCAATTAAGTCCCCTAAGTGCGAAGATAAGCAATTTTTTTTGTACAGATTCTACGTTATCTTGGTGTACTCCGTATTGAGGACTCAAGACACACGATCCATACTCAAGAATCAGTCCGTCCGATTGAAGTAAAGTATATAAAGTTTTTGTTAAGTACGGGTCATTGAATTCTTTTGACCATCTTTTAATAAAACCAAGCACACCCATAGCTTTATTAACCACGGTGGATATATGGTCGGTAAATTTAAGTTTCAAATCTAATAGGACACCCAGATCGTTAACCTGAGTAACCTGCAAATACGTAGCCTGGTGAGGACTAGATCGATAAAATGACATGAGTTTACATTTCGATGTATTAAGCTTTAGGTTATTTGCTAAACACAATTTTTGAAATTTATCCAAATCGGATTGAAGTCTAGATTGGGCGCTAGTGAATCTATACTGAAGACAAAGCGTCATCAGCGTACATAAGTACAAGTGAATCAGTTAAGACAAGGGGCAAGTTGTTAATAAATAATGTAAAAAAGCAATGGTCCAAGATGTTTTTCTTGGGGCACCCCAGATGTGAAGCGGACTAATCGCGAGGTAACATCTTTAAAGAAAACACGTTGGGTTCTTCCAGATAAGTAGCTCGAAATCCAGATAAGGCGATCAGTTGGGAATCCCAAAAGACTAAGTTACTTATAAGAAGCGAATGGTTAACAGAGTCAAATGCTTTACTGAAGTCAGTGTAAATGACGTCTGTTTGTAAGCCATTCTGAAACCCATCCATGACAAAATATGTTAGCTCCAATAAGTTGGTGGTGGTGGAGCGATGCTTCATAAAGCCATGTTGGCACGGGGATATTATGGATAGGTGTTGCAAATGTGGAGTGATAAGTTTTTCGAAAAGCTTTAGAATGGCTGACAATTTAGAAATGCCTCTATAATTGGCTTCATCGGATTTTATCCCTTTTGTATGGAGAGGAATAATGTAGGATTCCTTCCTCATAAGGGGAAATATCGAAGTCTCCAGCAATATATTAAAGAGTTTAGGAGCGGTTTGCACAGTGCTTCGGCGCAGTTCTTCAGACCACATCCTGGCACTCCATCAAGGCCTGGCGAATACACGGGCTTGACCTTAAGAACATCCGATGACACACCACTTTGATCGAAAGATGTGAAACATATCATGTTGGCTGATTGGATCTTATAAGTGTAAGGCTGAGCTGGAATGGTGCTATGTGAATACGTTGTTTGAAAAAACTTTGCAAAAAGATCGGCCATTGCCAGATCAGTTTTCGCATATGAGTTCTCAAACGTAGGCAGAGGAGGAAAAGATACATGTTTGCGCTTAGTGTTTACAAAGTTATAAAACTGCTTCGGGTCCTGAGTAAACTGAATGCAGCAGCGGTGAATATAACTCCTATAACATTCGGCGTTATGCACGGTGAAATTGGACCGAGCCACTAAGAATCTTGAATAACTAACTGTACAGCCAGATAATCTATGTTTATTTAAAAGTCTATTCATTACGTTCTTTAAATTTAACAGGTGCTTTGTTGAAGGGTGCAAGGTGCAAGGCAAGGCGGTAACAGGTGCAAGGCGGATTAGTTGAAGCGGACGGATATTTCCACGGCACGCAAGCGTCGAAGTATTTATTTAGGGTATTATAAAATCTCTGTAAGGCAATGTTTATGTCATCTCATGCCAGTAGATCGGACCAATCAAATTCCAAAAGTAATTTATTTAGTTTTATAAAATCAGCCTTACGGAAGAAACGAATTTTATAACATTTACGTGTAGAATTAAGGTCAATTAAGGTATTGGTTTCGATTGAAACCTCAAGAGTGGGATGATATAGATCCTCAGGGTTAGAAAGGGGCAAAGTTCTGGAAAGAGAAATTCCATCAGGATCAGAAACGAAACACAAGTCCAACAGCCGACCTAAAGAATTTCTAACATGGTTAATTTGCCCGAGTGACATGTCGAACATACCCGCAGGGAAGTCGTGGTGCGAGTTAAGCAGTAAGGACGGAGAATTCTCAACATTAAACCACATGAGTTCTGGTATATTGAAATCCCCCGGAGCTACCAGCTGGTCGTTGTCGGACAGACGGTCCGAAATGAGACGAATAGCGGAAAAATGTTGCCAGTATGTAGTCGGTTCCGACGAAGGCGGTATGTAAGAACAAAAAAAATGATTTAAATGCAAAGATATAATTTATATATTGTTATATTATATTATTATATACGTATACAATAATACGTATACTATACGTATTATAGTATATATACTGTTCTCAAAATGAATATGATCGGTTATACCATAGTATGCGACAGTTACTTCCCGGTTTCGTTTAGTCCCTCCCCTCCACGTTACGCCTTTAGATGATTTAAAGATTTTCGTGGTTTAATTTTTGTACGTATGTATACATAATTTTATCAGTCAGAAAATTATGTACGAAAATTATAAATAAAAATGTAAATGTAATGCACATTTTTTAAATAAATATCATGTAGGAAACCTGGCAGTATTCCTATTTCCCCATTAATAACCCATTTTAGTTCAAGAGAACTAGTTGGAATTTTTAGGAATTTTCTAGATAACAAAATAACGGTATTTCCGTGAATAAAAGATAATAATTTTTTTCTTGTGAGACTTTTATTTCTGAAAAAGTAAAATCCTAAGAATACAAGTAGTACAGTCATTTAGTATTTTTACCTGGATAGTTTTCCAAGATTTTTTAAATTTGGCAATTTTATAGATTTTTGGTATGCTCTTGCCAAATCTCAACGTTGCCACCTCGTATGGCTTCCGCTCGCGCCCACATTTTGAAAAAATGGCGCCCAAAAGCAGTTTTTTCATAATAACTCTTTTCTGGCGCATCTTTTCTTTTCTAGAGAAAATTTCCTACAATTAATGTCTTTCCTAAAATCAACAGTTACGGCGTACGAGCACCGTAAAGTGTAATTCAATACACGTTTCGGCAGAAATACTCGTTTCCACTCGTTTCATAGTGTCCGGTTCTTCTTCTTCAATGTCGTCTTGTGACGGAAAAGGCGAATTATCGCAAGAACCACCACAGTTCTTACACACAACTGAGCACTTTAGTCCGGCTTTTCAGCCTCCGAGAGATGATTAAGTATCTATCAATCTTCGAGATCCATATTTTTGGAATAAAAATACTGCTGCGAACCGATGATATAAAAGATTTCGTCAATCCAGAAAAATTAGTAAAGTTTCAGGGATATCTGACTTGACATCTTGAAAAAAATTTTCTGATGGAGGATAATGATTTGTCTCATACACCTTAGACCGAATATCTTCTGAAACAATTATTGCTGTTACAATTATAAACGCGTCTGTTTTTGTTTATATATGTATGATATGTATGCTTTATACCTGCGGAGACATAACAGACTAGCTAGACATGGTAGACTAGTAGTTAGCTAGGTTTTCATTATATGGAATAATATTTAATATTGGCAAGAGCATACCAAAATCTATAAAATTGACAAATTTCAAAACTCCCGGAAAACTTTCCAGGTATCCTCTATTTTTTCGACCAAATGACTGTACTTAAGGGTATCTTTAATAATAGCTGCAAGCTTTAAATATATCTGCTGTTTTTAGTTTATATGTGATAAAAGGCTTATTTTATATTTAAAACTTTTTTATTTTTAACAGAGATTTCTTCACGTATAAGCAGACAGGACATGCTTACATGCATGCATACCTATATACATATCAGGAGATCGCCCTGTTCAAGAGGATCGACGATTTCTGTTTCACTTCGTTGCACACTTTTTAACAAAAATTTAAATACCCTCATCAATCGAGGTCATTTAAAAACTTCAACACTTCTTTCAAGATTATGAATGTACATACATACTTATATTTTACAATACTTCATATATATTTCATGTACCAAATATCAAGTAAGGGGCGCATAAATATTTACATATATACATTCATATGTATGCTTATTGTTTCTATTCCATTTTAAAAAGCGTATAAATAATAAAAAGTAAATGTTGCTAACATATTAAGTGTGAAAGTTAAAATTAACAACAAAAAAAGTTTTTGTGATTTTAATTATATTTTTCTGAAATTTATATTTTCTTTTTTTTATTAGATTCATAATACTTGGGTTTCTATTTTAACTTTGTTTTGTATTGACACGATTAATAATTACCTGTTGCAATTGTAATTTGTAGTTTTGCAATTCGTCAGCCATTTCAACAAAACCCTTAAAGCATTTTAAGAATTTAAATTTATAAGCAATCAAAAGCTAAGGTAGCAATAAATATAAATACAAATAATACACATCGATTTTAATATGTTTGTATACTAGAATTTAAGGCCAAGATAGTATTCTATTTATTGACCAATAGGTACAGTGGCATTTGAAACATAAGACAAATTATATGTTTAAATAATTCCTGAAAAGTTAATTTTTTGTTATGATTGTTCAATATGGGAACACTAACGTCTCACTTCAGACGTTCGGCAATGTTCGGGTATTTTCTGCGTAAAAAGCAGTTCTATTTGCGGCCACCCGGTTCTATAGATAGCCAGCTCTGGCATAAAAGTCTTGCAAGTCACTCAAGTCCACTCCGCTGTAAACACTACGGACAGGACCTTTGACTTTATCTTCGCAATTATAATTTTCTGTAATGTTAAAATAACTTTTTAAATATTGCTTCCAGAGGAAGAGATATATCTCTACTGTAAAAATAAGTTTTGGTCAATTTCCTGAGGACTTACACTTTCGGTAGAAATAGTTTAGAACGACCGGAGTGGGTTCAAAAAACTGATTTTATAGAACTGAGACATTTTTTCACACGTATGGACTGTATTTTTTTTTTTCAGTTATTCTGAATATACGCCCGCTCGTAACCACTTTCTAAACTAAACAATCTTTGCACCAATCCTATATATCTCAATGCTAATCGAATTTTCGAAGTGATCCTAAGTCATACTTTTCTTCTGTTAATACTAAGCGTACCTCCACAAATGTTCCTCCTTCCCAGATTTTCAATAATATTTCCTTCTTTTCACTTGTAGGAATTAATAATCGCTTTGCTCCAAAGCCAGCAATGCACTCCAGGCCTTTCTTGAACAGCTAAAGATCGAGCTTATATGACATAACCTTTAAGCTTCCGTTCGATAGGTAACGGGTGTACATCCGCGTAATTTTAATCAATACAAAATTTAAACTGAAATTGTAAATTTAAACAATACATTGCCATATGACCCCACCGTGACGGATAAGTTAAGGAGGCGATAAAAGTACTTTTAGACCAGACCAAACCAAAACAAGAAAGGAAAGCTAACTTCGGGCGGAGCCGAAATGGATATACCCTTATGTTATGTGGCGACTTATATAATTATGTATATATCGGATCTTATATAGTTGGCCGATCCTTATGAAATTTGGCAGATCGAATAAGTCTGCTAAAAGAGGAGTCCACAGCAAGTCCCATCCTTCTAACTTAAAAAACAACGAAGTTATGGCATTTCCGATCAATCAGTTATATGGCAGCTATAGGATATAGTTCGCCGATCCTTCCTAAAATCCTAAAAAATTTGGCAGATCGAATTAATGTGCTCAAAGTGGAACCCATATAAAGTCCCATCCTTCTAACCTAAATAATAACAAAGTTATGGCTCTTCCGATGAATCTGTTATATGGCAGCTTTAGGATTTCCCGGCCGTCCCGACTTATTTACTGCCTGCAATGGAAAGAAGGATATGTGCAAAGTTTGAAGTCGATAGCTTCAAAACTGAGAAACTAGTTTGCGGTGAAACGGACAGACGGACTTATGCTTACATGCTTATAACGTTGCACACTTTTGACCAAAATTATAATACCCTCTGCAAAGGTACAAATATGTGGGAAATATGTGTGAGGCTTTCTTGGCCAAGTGGTTAATGCATGCGTCTCCCAACAGTCGCATAAAGTCGGAGGTTAGGGCTATCCTTGCAACTGCCGTTGTCTTTGTGCTATCTATTGTGCTCTATTGTGCTATCTATTGTTTTCTTTGTTAATCGAGCTCGCAACAATTGCCGCAGCTAGCTTTCACACTTTTGTGGGTCGTTCCACCGAATTAATAGATCCGACGTGATCGTCCGAGACCAGAAAAAACACCGTTTTGCTTCCTTTTAGTAACACCTCGTTTATTCTTGATGAGATACAAAGTTAATGCAATGGTGGATCTCACCGGCGTGGACTCCTCCGGTGGATCCTCGCTGCCTCTCCAGTCGATGCCGCTCGGCTTCGCCGTCGGACGCTTGTCTTCCCGTCGTTCACCGGTCACCGTTCCGGGTTGGTGGCAATATACACACCCCCCAAGCTCTCGCCTGGCAGGATATGTGGTCTTGGTGCCTGGCGCCGGTTCGGCTAGCGGATCCCTCGGTTCGGACTCAGGTGCGGGGTCTATGCTGCTTCTCTCCTGCTGCTGTCCTGTTGTTTCTGTCGCTTCTGTCGTTGTTGCTCTCCCACGGCGTCCTTGCCCTGGGCACACCTACCAGGCATACGCCGGGCAGGATCCGCTTTCTTGGAGCCTGGCAGACGGATCAGGGCACGAAGGGCCTTCCTACCCCTTAGGACACACCCCCGGTTGCGTTCGCCATCCGCCGCCAAACGCCTGCGTGCATACGCTCCGCAGGATCCATGCCCGAACAGAGTTTGGGCGTCGTGCCTCCTTCACTCCAGGTGATCGCTGTGCGTACGCCCCAGCGAGCCTGGATCAGGAGTCTTCTAACTTAGCCGGGGTGGCCCTGGGTGGTTTTTATTGATGGGCTTGAGTTCCCGAGCTGGCTATCCCTCGCTTTACAGGATCACACCTGGTCACAACGGGCAGGAATCTGTAAGGCGTACGCCAGACCGATCCGACGCTCTTGCTATAACACCAGGATACCTGTCGTGTCCGGGAGTAACCCTACCCGACTCTATTTACCCTTAGGCTTCAGTTCCGCCGCGGATCCTGGATCCTTTTCCCACTTGTTCCTTGATTTATCCTTTTCCGATGACTCGCGTACAGCCGCCGGACTTACCCACAGGGGGTCCTTGAGCTACTGATCGTAGATCCTTGCGCACTCGCTTTAATTCTCGCACTTGAGACTGTCGGACTTACCCACGGGGGGTCCTTCAGCCTATACTCCTAATTCCTCCAAGGAAACTTTCTCGCTTGAATGTTAGACTTACCCACGGGGGATCTTTCACTCAACTCTTCCAGCTTCCCTAGAAGACTCGGTCCCGATTTACTCCAAGGGCCCTCCTTATATAGCTCCAGAGGTGCCCGTTAATACTTGCAACTCTTTCTTCCTGCCTTTAATCCCTCAGCTTTCTATTCCCGCCGTTAATCCCACTTTCCAATTAGTCGCACCGGCGGCTCCCGTTCACACCCCCTTTTCCCCCTTTGCCCACCGGCCCGCATTGTTATTCCCCTCGGCGCTTCCCCCGCGCTCCCCTTTTTGCCGCTCCAACTACATTTCTCTTAATCCGTACTTTCTAAACACCTCGGCCACCGCGGCCGCTACGTTCCCGCCCCCCTTCTCTTTCTCCTACCTCCGCGCACGGCCGTCGCGCAGGCCCGACCGGAACCGTTACGTTCCACGTTGTCCCCGCTTCCTCCTGCATCCGCGCACGGCCGCGCGAGCCCTTTCCCCGCGGCTGCCCCCTTCTTTCCACCTGTCTTGGCGTGTGGGAGATTTAATCTCCTCACACTTCCCCCCTTCTTCGGGAACGATAGAAGTGACGTGGTTCCAACATCTTTATCTTTGGGTTTTTTTTCTATATATTTTTTTTCTCTCCGTCCCGTGTGTTTGTTTTGACTCCTTTTTTTTTGCGTGGATAAACTTATCCACCTCCCCCCTTCTTCGGGAAACGAACCTGTCCGTTCCCTTTCATTATGACTCTAATTTTTTTTGTGTACATATCTTTTTATGTTATTTTTTCTGTGATTTATTTATTATTTTTTTATGTTTTTTTTTTGTGTAGGTACTATTTTTTTTTTTTTTTTCTATATATATTCCTTTTTTTTTTCCTTTTTTTTTTTATTTCATTTGTTTTTCTTTTTATATTCTTTTTTAATTCTATTTTTTTCTTGTTTATTTTTCTTTTTATATTTTTTTTTGTTTGTTTTTACCTCTTTGTTTACGCCTGTGGCGCCGACTCCTCTTTTTGGGCTTTTAGCTCACTTATGTGTGCCCTCCTTTCTTTCTTTGTGCCGACGCGACGTAGCACAACAATCACTGGCGATATGAAATTCGCCACCATGTACGGCCCGCCGTAGCTTGGCGCTAATTTCGCCGCGAACCCTTCGGCTGCTTTTGACAGATGGTGCTCTTTTGCCCATACTATGTCACCAATTTTTGGGCTCCACTGCCGCCTCCTCAGATTGTAGTGCCTAGCTTGCTCCTGCGCCGCTCTCTCCATGTTCCTCCGTACCAGCTCAAACACTTCTTGTAGCTTCTTTACATTCTCTGAGGGCGTGGTTTGTGATGCTCCCGTCCCCAATGCCTCTTTATCGTATAACGCCTTCGGCATTCTCGGCTCTCTGCCTTGGGTTATGAAACATGGCGAGTATCCCGTCGAGTCGGACACGCTTGAGTTCACTGCCAGCATCAACTCAGGCCAGTGCTCGTCCCATGTCCTCTGACCCTCGCCTGCAAACTGGGCGATCATTGTCTTGACCGTTCGGTTCGCCCTTTCCGTTGGATTTTCCTGCGGCGTGTATGGTGCGGTAAACTGATGCCGAACTCAGAGCTCCTCGAGAAATTTTTTGAAACTCCTACTGATGAACTGGACCCCATTATCCGTTATCATCACTTTTGGCACCCCGTACCTGGCCTTAGTGGTTGCTTTCCGCTTTGGAACCATCTCCGACCATTTTGAGAATCGATCAATTAAAACCAACAACATGGTGTTTCCATGCTTGGACCTTGGCAATGGTCCTACGAAATCTGCACATACCGTCGCCCATGATTCCTCTGGGATCTGTGTCAGCATTTTCCCTGCAGCCTGCATTTGATTTGGTTTGTACCGCATGCACGTTTCGCACTGTCTGACATAATTCCTTATGTCCCTTTGCATCCCTGGCCAGAAGTACCTTGCTACTATTCGCGCAATTGTTTTTCTTTCGTCTAGATGTCCCGCTGTCGGTGCGTCGTGGTTCTCCCTTAGCACCTGTTGTCTCATGTTGATCGACACACACAACTTCCATGATGCCACTTCTTCGCTTCCGGCTCTGTGTGGCACATGTCGGTAAATCAGGTCTGCCTCTTTTATGTACTCTGAATATTTCTGTGGGTTTTCTCCTATTTTCCTCTTTAGTGCGCTTATCCACATGTATTCGACGTCTTTGCTTGTTGTGGCACTCCTCAGCGTCTGTTTGCAGAACAAATTTCTTTGAGAAATCCGGTCATGCCAGCACTGGATCCTCTGCCAATCGTGACTTTAGATTCTTAAACGCCTCTTGGTGTCTGGCCGTGCACGCCCACTTTGTCCCTTTTCGTAGGAGATCGTTTAATGGTTTCGCGACCCCTGCGAAGTCTGGGACGAATCGCCGATACCACGACGCCATACCGATGAACTGACGTACCCCCTTTACGTTTGTTGGGGGTTTCAATTCCGTAATTGCCGTGACATTTCCGGGGTCCAGGCCAATTCCCTGGCTTGTTATCCGGTGGCCCAGGTACAATAGCTCTTCCCTAAAGAAATTACACTTTTCCGTGTTTACCCTTAAATTTGCCGCCTTCAGTCTTCGGAACACTTCCTTCAAGTTCGCCATATGCTCCTCCATTGTGCGTCCGATCACGATGATGTCATCTTGATACGCGAATGCGTGCGGCGCCATATCCGGGCATCTTTTACCGATTTTGCGTTTATTTGTCGGAAATCCACGCACATTCTCCATTGACCCGTTTTCTTCTTCACCATAACGATGGGTGAGCTATAAGCACTATTCGAAGGCTCGATGCATCCCTTTTCCAGCAGCTCTTTTACCTTCGCATTTATCTCCCCCTGTATTTTGGGGTTCTTCGGATAGTACCTTTGTTTTATGGGGATGTCGTCCTTCATAGTGATCCTGTGCTGCGTAACGTTCGAACAACCCTTTTGGTTTGTGAACGCCACTAGCTCCTCCTCAATGAATCTTTTGTCCCGCTCGCTCTCCCATTCCTCCGATGATCCAGTCACTGCTATCGACAGCCTATCCTCTAGGCATCCGCCCCATCGTTCTCTTCTCGGGATCGTGACTTGGTGGCCTGCGCATGTTATTGTTGTGCCAAATCCTGCGAGGAAATCCCATCCTAGCACCGCGCTGTCTCCCATGCCTATTCCCATGCCTATTGCCAACATATTTAGTTTGTTTTCCATGTTGCCAAAGCTTACTGTCGTCTGGAGTACCGTTCGAGTTTCCGTATGGCTCCCATTGGCCAACTTTATCAGTCTCCTTGTTGATTTTCGCTCTCCGGCGATTTCCGGGTTCTCCACTAGCTTCTCAGAAATGAAGCTCGCCGTTGCCCCGGTGTCTATCATGACCTTAACTTCTGCTCCTCCGACCTTGACGACCTCCGACAATTGCTGATCGTCTCCTGATAATCCTCCAACTAGTTTTGAGAGGCAGCACCTCGCGATCTCTGCCTTCCTCTCTACGGCTGAGATCGCTGCGCGTTTCCCGACCTTTGGCAGCACTCTGTGCTCCTTACCCCTATTGCTCCGCACATTCTGCAGAACAAAATTCTGGGGTTCCTGCACCCACTCGCCCAATGGCCCATGCCTCCACACCTGTTGCATGCCTGCGCTGGATTTCCGACATGTCCTTGTCTCGGCGCTGCTGCCCATTGCTGATTTGGCTGTTGCTGTACCATTTGGCTCTGCCCTTCTACCTGCCATTTCTGCCCCCATCCTTGTCCTGGGGGGCTCTGTCGCTCTGGCGGGTCCTGATTCAGTTCATCCTTCTGCCATTTATTTTCGGTCGCCGGCTGTTTGCGATCCCAGCGTTGTTCAATGGAGGCTTGCCTGTTAAACGCCTCTTCTTCTTGGGCTAACTCCTCAAACTCCTCGGCTAGGCCCATTACTTCTTCCAGCGACGCGCATGCATATAGCCTCATAAACATTTTCATGCGTGATATGCAGTTCGCCACCAGTCTTTCTATTACCTCCTTCGTGGATTTCCCTAGTGGCTTCATTAGCGTCTGAAGGTCCACCATATACTCCTTGAAAGGTTCTCCTCGTTTCTGCTTCCGCTGCCGAACCTGGTCTGCCAATTTTTCAAAGTAACCTTTCCGCAGAAAAAAAAGACTCGAAGCTCCTTCGGAACGCTTTCCAAGTTGGCCATTCCTCATCGTTCATTATGAACCACCTCTGTGCTATGTCCTGGAGTAATTCCGGCATCGCCCGCGGGATCGTGTTTATGTCCAACCCGTACGTTCTGGCGGACCATGCCACTCGGTCCACGAATTCTAGTGGATCTCCTGTTCCGTCGAATCGGAATGACCACTCCCGGACTTGTCTGGCCACTTTTGCGTAGTCCACTTGCAACGGGACCGGCTTCCGCACTTGTGGCTCCATACTCCTTATACTTTTCATCTCTGGAACCGCCAGACTTTGAATGAGCTTCTCTGATTCGCTCTTTGTCTCGGCGTGGACCTCTGTGTGCTCCTTTCCTCAAATCTACGCGTGAACGCCAACACCTCGTCGTCCTTAGTCTCGTCGACCCACTTTGCAACTAGTGCCCTCATGTTTTCAACCGTTCCTTCTGCTGGGAGACCTAGCTCTCTACACACTTCGCTCAATTCCTCCTTGCAAAGCGCGTATATCCAATTCTTCCTTCCCATCTTGAAGCTTGCGTTATTTCTAGTCTCGAAAACAGTCACGTAGTTTGGGCGCCAGGTGAAACGAACTGTTCTTATTAATCGGTGCTCGCAACAAATGCCGCGGCTAGCTCAAAGAGTTTATGGATCGTTCCACCGAATTTATAGATTCGTCCTCCCCTCGGTCACCGGTCACCGTTCCGGGTTGGGGCCAATACACACGCCCCCCCAAAGCTTTCGCCCAGCAGGACGTGTGGTCTTGGTGCCTGGCGCCGGTTCGGTTCACGGTTTCCTCCGTTTGGACTCACGTGCTCCAGTTGCGGGGCCTATGTTGACCCTCTCGTGCCGGTGACGCTGCTCTCGTTGTCGCCGCTCCTGTTGTCGCTGCTCCTCTCGTCGCTGTCGCTGCTCCTCTTCCGTGGGTGCGTGGATCGCTGTTACCCTTGGTTCACTGGGACTGCCCTTTCGCTGTGGCCGGCACCTAATCCGTGTTGGCGGACCAATAGGCTCACCTCCCAGGCGTACGCCGGGCAGGATACGCTTCTTAGTGCCTGGCGGCCGGATCAGGATACGAAGGGCCTACCTACCCCACAGGATACGCCCCCGGTTGCGTCTGCCACTCGCCTCCAAACACCGGCGTGCATACGCTCCGCAGGATCTATGGATGACCAGAGGTTTGGCGTCGCGCTTCCTTTCACTCCAGGCAATACGCTGTGCATACGCTCCAGCGCCTGGATCAGGAATCTCTTGACTTTACCGGGACGTTCCTGTTTGGTTTTATTGATGGGCTTGAGTTCCCGAGCTGGCTATCCCTCGCTTTACAGGATCACACCTGGTCACAAAGGGCAGGAATCTGTAAGGCGTACGCCAGACCGATCCGACGCTCTTTCTATAACACCAGGATACCTGTCGTGTCCGGGAGTAACCCTACCCGACTCTATTTACCCTTGGGCTTCAGTTCCGCCGCGAATCCTGGATCCTTTTCCCACTTGTTCCTTGATTTATCCTCTTCCGATGACTCGCGTACAGCCGCCGGACTTACCCACAGGGGGTCCTTGAGCTACTGATCGTAGATCCTTGCGCACTCGCTTTAATACTCGCACTTGAGACTGTCGGACTTACCCACGGGGGGTCCTTCAGCCTATACTCCTAATTCCTCCAAGGAAACTTTCTCGCTTGAATGTTAGACTAACCCACGGGGGATCTTTCACTCAACTCTTCCAGCTTCCCTAGAAGACTCGGTACCGATTTACTCCAAGGGCCCTCCTTATATAGCTCCAGAGGCGCCCGTTAATCCTTGCGACTCTTTCTTGCTGCCGTTAGTCCTTCAGGTTTCTACTCCCGCCGTTAATCCCACTTTCCAATTAGTCGCACCGGCTGCTCCCGTTCACACCCCCTTTTCCCCCTTTGGCTGCCGGCCCGCATCTTTATTATGCCGCGGCAGCGACTTTCTTCCAGGCGCTCCCCCCGCGCTCCCCGGCCACCGGTGCGCATTGTTATTGTGCCGGGCATTGGCTCTTTTACCGGCGCTTCCCCCGCGCTCCCCTTTTTTCCGCTCCAACTACATTTCTCATCATCCGTACTTTCTAAACGCCTCGGCCACCGCGGCCGCTACGTTCCCGCCCACCTTCTCTTCGGGTAGAATCCATTTCGTCGTGTGTTTTTTTTTTTTAAAGAGGCCCGCACGGAGCCCACCGCCGCCTTTTATAGTCCCAAGTTTCGACCGCCTGGAAATGTTCCGTTCTTGGGGTTCCTTTTCATTTTCATATGGCTTGGCCGGCCGTTCTGTTTCTGCTCCTCCTCCTTTTCTTTTCTTTTTTTACGCCTGTGGCGCCAATTTCTTTCCCGACACCGCTGCTTGCGCTTTTAGCTCACTGATATGTGCCCTCTTCTCCTTCTTTGTGCCTACGTGACGTAGCACGGTAATCACCGGCGACACGAAATTCATTACTGTGTAAGGCCCGTCGTACCTTGTTGCTAATTTCGCCGCGAAACCTTTGGCCGCTTTGAAATGATGGTCCTTTGCCCACACTGTGTCGCCAATTTTTGGGCTCCATTCCCGCCTCCTTAGGTTGTAAAGCGGAGCATGCTCCTGCGCCGCTCGCTCCACGTACCTTCGCACTAGCTCAAACACATCTTGGAGCTTCGGGACGTTCTCTGGGGGCGTGGCTTGTGCTGTTCCCGTACTCAATCCATCCTTGTTATATAGTGCCTTTGCATTCTCGGCTCTCTTCCTTGGGTTACGAAGTACGGTGAGTACCCTGTGGAGTCGGACACGCTTCAGTTCCCTGCCAGCATTAACTCAGGCCAGTGCTCGTCCCATGTCCTCTGATCCTCTCCTGCAAGCTTGGCGATCATTGTATTTATAGTCCTGGTTGTCCTTTCCGTAGGATTTCCCTGCGGTGTGTACGGTACGGTAAATTGATGCCGTACTCCGAGCTCCTCGAGGAACTTTTTGAAGCTCCTACTGGAGAACTGGACACCATTATCTGTCACCATCACCTTTGGCACCCCGTACCGAGCGATAATTCTTATTGCCTTTTGTAGCGTCTCGGCTGTGGTTTTCGGCATTGGAACCATCTCCGTCCATTTAGAGAATCGGTCAATCATTACCAACAGCATAGTGTTCCCATGTTTGGACCTTGGCAATCATCCTACGAAATCTCAGGGATCTGGGTCAGCATTTGTCCTGCGGCATGCATCGGACTTGGTTTGTACCGCATGCATGTTTCGCACTGCCTGACATACTTCCTTATGTCCCTTTGCATCCCTGGCCAGAAGTACCTTGCTACTACATTCGCAATCGTTTTTCTTATGCCTAGGTGTCCAGTTGTTGGTGCGTCGTGGTTCTCCTTCAGAATCTGCCGGTATACACAGCTTCCACGACGCCACTTCTTCACTTCCGGCTCTATGTGGAACATGTCGGTAATCCAGGCCGCTTCCTTCATGTACTCCGGACATTTCTGTGGGCTTGTTCGAATTTGATCCTTCAGTGCGCTTATCCATATGCACTCAACGACTTCGCTGACTTCGGCTGGCGGAAAAGTGCATCTGCAACCACATTCAGCTTACCTTTTCTGTAGCTGATTACATAGTCGTACTGTGGCAGCTCAAAGACCCATCTCGCAATGGGTCGAATTGAACGAATTTGAACCCCTCCAGGTAGGGTTTCATCTGCCTAATCGCGCATATTATGGCCAATGTTTTTCTGCTCCTATCAGCGTTCGATTGGAGTAAGCAACAACTCGCTGGCCTCATCCGTGTCCTTCGTCAGGACTGCACCCACCCTGTAGTTCTGGCGGTCGCTGGCGTCTGTTGCCAGTACGAATTTCTTTGAGAAATCAGGGCATGCCAGCACTGGATCCTCTGCCAACCGCGACTTCAGGTTTTCGAACGCTTCCTGGGGTCTGGCCGTCTACTCCCATTTTATTCCTTTTTGCAGGAGATCGTTTAGTGGCTTCGCAATTCCTGCAAAGTCTGGGACGAAACGCCTATACCATGACGCCATTCCGATGAACTGTTGTACTCCCTTCACGTTCGTTGGTGGTTGCAGCTCCGTGATCGCGGCAACCTTTTCAGGATCCATGCCGATTCCCTGGCTCGTTAATCTATGGCCCAGGTACAGCAGCTCTTCCCTGAAGAAATGACACTTGTCCGGGTTTATCCTTAAGTTCGCCGCCTTCAGTGTCCGGAATACTTCCTTCAAGTTTGCCATATGCTTCTCCCTTGTGCATCCGATCACTATGATGTCATCCTGGTATGCGAACGCGTGGGGAGACGTATCCGGGCCTATGACCTGGTCCAAAGCCCTTTGGATCGTTGCCGAGGCTGAATGCAAACCAAACGGCATCACATTCCATTGGTACAGACGATGGGTGAGCTATACGCGCCATTTGAAGGCTCAATGCAGCCCTTCTCCAGTAGTTCTTCCACATTTGCGTTGATTTCTCCTTGTGTTTTGGGGTTCTTCGGATAATACCTCTGTTTTATTGGAATGTCGTCGTCGTCTTTCATGGTAATCCTGTACTGCGTTATGTTCGAACAACCTTTCTGGTTTGCGAACGCCACTAGCTCCTCTTCGATGAACCTCCTGTCACTCTCCTTATCGCTACTGATAGCCTATCCTCCAGGCATCGAGTCCATCTTTCTCTTTTCGGGATCGTGACATGGTGGCCCTCGCATGTTATTATGGTGCCAAATCCTGCGAGGAAATCCCATCCTAGCACAGCGCTTGCCAAATCTTACATTCGTTTGGAGTACCTTTCGAGTTTCCGTGCGGCTCCCATTGGCCAACTTCACTAATCTCCTCGTTGCTGCTCGTTCTCCGGCGATTTCCGGGCTCTCCGCGAACTTTTTCGAAATGAAGCCCCTTTTGGTATCATGGCCTTGATTTCTGATCCTCCGACCAACTAGCTTTGAGAAGCAGCACCCCACTGCGCGTGTCCCGTTCGTTGGCAGCACTCTGTGCTCATCATTCTTCTTGCGCCGCACATCCTGCAGAACAATATTCTGGGGTTCTTGCACCCACTCGCCTAATGACCCATACTTGCGCCGGATTTTCGACATGTCCTTGCCTAGGCGTTGCTGTCCATTGCTGATTCGGCTGTTGCTGTCTGCGGCTTGCTGCCCGTTGCTGACTCGCCTGCTGCTGCCTTGGGCCTACAGCCCAATGTTGACTCGGCTGTTGTTGCCTTTCGCCTGCCGCCCATTGCTGATTCGGCTGTTGGTGCCTCATTTGGCTTTGCCATCTCTGCATCCACCCTTATACTGGGGGGCTCTGTTACATTGACGGGTCGTGGTGCGGGTTCTCTGTCTGCCACCTCCTGTCTACCGCCGGCTGTCTATGATCCCAGCGTGGTTCTGTGGAGGATTGTCTATTGAATGCCTCTTCTTCTAGGGCTAATTCCTCGAACTCTTCCGCTAGTCTCATCACGTCTTCTAGCGACGCATAGGCATATGGCCTTATGAACCTTTTCATGCGTGGCATGCAGTTCTCCAAAAGCTTTTCTAAAACCTCCTTTGTGGACTTCCCTAGTGGCTTCATTAGATATTGAAGGTCCACCATGTATTCCTTGCAGCTTCCGCTGCCGAACCTGGTCCGCCAACTTCTCGAAGTATCCTATCAGCAGGAAAAAGGACTCGAAACTCATTCTGAACTCCTTCCATGTTGGCCACTCTTCATCGTTCATTATGAACCATCTCTGCGCTCTGCCCTGAAGAAATTCTGGCATTGCCTACGAGGTATTATTTATGTCCAATCCGTATGTCTTGGCGGACCATGCCACTCGATCCACGAATTCCAAAGGGTCTCCCGTACTTGTTTGGTCACTTTTGCATAGTGCACCGGCCCCGGAACCGGCATTCGAATTTGTGGCTCCATGGTTCTCATGCTCTTGGATGAGCTTTTCTGACTCACTTACCGCTTTTTATCTTGGCGTGGATCCCTGTGTGAATTTTTCTCCAAATCCACGGGTGACCGCCAACATCTCGTCGTCCTTTGTCTCGACGACCCACTTTGCTACTAGTGCCCTCATGGTTTCTATTGTTTCCTCTGCTGGGAGACTGAGCTCTCTACATACTTCACTCAGCTCATCCTTGCGCAGCGTGTATATCCCATTTTTCTTTTCCATCTTGAAGCTGAGGAAACCGGGCAAGATCCGCTTTCTTGGAGCCTGGCAGCCAGATCAGGGCACGAAGGGCCTTCCTACCCCTCAGGACACACCCCCGGTTGTGTTCGCCACTCGCAGCTAAATGCCTGCGTGCATACGCTCCGCGTATATTTACCCTGGCTTCAGATTTGCTGAGGATCTCGGATCCTTTCACACTCGCTGCTTGATTTATCCTCGCTCTAGACTCGCGAACAGCCGCCGGCTATACATAATCAGTTTATACATACACTGTCTTTTTAAATATGAAATCACAAGTCACTATCTTGAAAAATAGGAAAGTCGACCGGATCGTTTCTATGACAGACAGACGGACAGTCGGACAGAAGGAAATGCTTAATTTTTATCAACTAGCATACTTAATAGGGTCGGAGATGATTTCTTCAATTCATTGGACATCTGGTCAATATTAATAGCATGGTATAATAGGTAAGGTTAGGTTAAAACGGCTGGCGGTTATCTGCTAAAAAGGGTCATCCGCCACACTTAGACCGTATTCGGTCCCTTGTGATACCGCTGGCCTACCCTGAGGATTTGGTAAATTATTGTATTCTGCCTGAATCTATTTCTGACATCTCCGAGATGTCGGTTATAAACCTATCACCTAAGAGTCTGAAAGATTGCAGGGCTGGGTAGTGGCATTGAAGATGCTCAACTGTTTCTTCCTCTTCTTCGTTCTTACTGCTGCGGCAGGAATTGTGTAATAAAATCAATTGGAGTGAATGCTAGTGGAAACTAGCGGGGGCCCGTAATGACTCTTATAGCCGTACTGATGCGGGTCCAGTCCATGTTAACTGATTGGGATGTTTTTTCAATGAGATTTTGGGTCAGAGTTGGCGGGCAAGCCGGCAATTTGGAACGGATTCCCAGCAAAGCTGGGTTTCTTTTTTCTTAGCTTCCCCAAGTTTAAGTTTATATGAAGCTATTGGTATATCCCGCACCCTCCATTTGCTTCCGTTATAGCTATAACCTCGGCCTGGAAAACTTTGCAGTAATTGGGTAATCTAAAAGAGGCTCAGATTTTTGGACTATTGTATTGTATACTCTGTTGTATGAAGGCATCAGTGTAGAAGCTAAGAGCGTTCTCTGGGGCTGGGGTTAGGATGCCCCATTCCTGTCTTTTTTGGAATGAGTGTGTGAAAAGGTGCTTGTGAAAATTCAGACCCCGGAAGTCTGAAGGTAATTTATTAAAATGGTGGAGTGTCCCGTGTTGAAGGGACTTCATTGATGGGTTTCTCTCAGCCTGATTGCCGCTACCTTCGCTTGCTCTAATCCAGCTAGTCCTGGGTCAGGTATGATGAGTATGGCATTTAGGGTTTCATTGGGAGTGGATCGGAGTTCCTCACTGATGCATAGTGCTTCTTTTTGAGGGCTGGCCACCATTCCAGAACTCCAAACAATAGTATAGGTCTGACTATTGCTGTGTAGATTCATTTTACTATAAAGGAAGACATGCCCCACTTAAGTCCTATTGCTTTTTTGCAGGTGAAAAGGGTTATAACAGCCTTTTTTGATCTTTGTATAGTCATATCCCAAACCAGGAGACCGTGCTTCTTTGGCTTCCTGGCTTGGCAAGTGACCAACAGAACACTCAAATCCTATCGAAGACGAATAAGAATAATTTTCACTCATATGTTAGAAATGCAAAAACACCATTCCCCAATCAATCGCGGCTTGAGGGCAACCTTAATAAGTATAACTGACAAACCAATCTATTATAGGGGGCGATCTGAAATCAGACCATTCAATACAATTGCCCCAAATCAAAAGTCCGAAAGACCAACCATTACCCCATAATCATAGAATGGAACGCATTTCCAAACTAACGCAACACTAATAATAAACAGCAGAGTAATACAAGATAACAAAAAAGCAGATTTCAGCAAAACCAGATTGTGTAGGTCGAACAAAAAATTGTTCAGGATAACATATTGTGGATTCCCTCAAACTGAAAATAGGTCAAAAAAAAGGTCGTGTGATCAAGGAGAGAAAATCTTTCGACTTCGATAAGAAAACGTAGACTGAACTTCCAGCAGTTTACTTTAGAAGTCTGAGACAGCCGCAGAATTTGGAGTAGCATTGGCAATAGAAATAAGAAATTCAGATTCAGCACGGGGTCAGCATCAAATCTCCTATAGGATGCTTAAAAATTTACGCCCAAAATAAGAGAACTACACAAACTACTCAACACTACCTGAATGTGTAGACGCCTGGCGAAATATAAAGGTAGTTCTAATACCCAAACGTAAAGTGTGCAACAGTGGATAATTTTCGACCAATTTGTGTAATCAGGATACTCTGAAAAATAGTGGAGTGCATATTAGCCAAAACAGTACATACCAATAATATTCTGCCAAGCAGACTGCCATGCATTCAGAGGACTTAAATCAACTCACTCAGTGTATAAATGATCTCATTAATAACATATTATTCCTCAGATGCCATGATTCACCGGCAATCACGGAATGCCTGGCTCTCAGTATAACCTTTGATTTTGTAAACGTAAACACACTAAAAGAGTAGGATTCAGAGGATTTAAGTCAACCCCTCAGTGCATAAATGATCGTATTAATAACACATTATTCCTCATAAGCCGTGATTCATAGACAATCACGGAATGCCTCGATCTCAGTATAGCCTCTGTTATTGTAAACATAAACACATTTAAGTAACTCAGTAATATTAAAGTAAACTCACACCAAGTCCACTGGATTACTGCAATCCTAACCAAGAGGTTCCTGATTCAGGGAAAAACTAGTGTAGAAATACATGGAGAATTGTGTCATGGAAGCTGACTTAGCCCCACATTCTTTTCTCACTCTGCGGATTATATCAATAAACAGACCATTTTTTCCTCATATAATATGACAAAGAGTCACATATTAAATATTATCACATGGCTGCTGAATACCACCTAAATACAGGCTAAAGACCTAATAAAAGCATTTTCCTGTTACCTTCCTGTCAAAGATAGTCTAACAAAACGCACAAAATTGAGAATTTCAGAATAAAAATCCAAAGATATCAGCACACACAATCTTCTTCAATGTCTCTCCCCAAAACATGCACTCGAAAAATACAGACATTATAAATAAAATATTAACGAGAAAGTCTTAAAAAGTGAACTAATTTAGTCCTAGCCAACTAGGACTAGAAGTCTTTTTCATAGACGGGCCACTCGAAATTTTTCTACACGAACAGAAGCCCTTTATCATCGCGTCCTTGTGTACCGAGCTCATAACCATCGACAAAGCCGTTAACCACGCCATAACCAACGGCATACCTTAAATGGCTCAAAGATGGCAAAAATAGTGTTACTGCGTTAAACAAGCCCTGCCCCGTCAACTATATGGTCCATGTGGTCAAAAATAAGATTTCAAGAGATATATGAAGTTAGATTACAATCCGAGGCACAGCAATATGAAAGTCGGAACGCTTTAACGTGAGCACCTGCCACGTTGGCTTAATCTCACGTCCCCTTGGGCTTGGGATATGAAACTATGCGTCAATCGGCGACATTTTTGTGGGATCAGTGAAATCACGGCACCCAGTTGTATAACGCAACTTCACGACGAGCCATGGGGTCTCTTCCCGCATTAGGGTAATAAACAATAACCACCACGGAAGCCCACGGAATGAGAAAGTGCCCGTTGTACCAGAAATTATCACAGCCTCCGGGTAGGCGCCGTGCCAACAAGGACACTACCGACATTGACTCCAGAACAGTCACGGTTAGGTTGCCCGGATAAAAAAATTACCTAGCTGCTCATAAAAGATTATGATGTGGGTCATAAGGTGTTACAGTTTTATCCACCAACATGGTGATCACGGCTTTCTCATTGTTCGGAGGCGAGGACTATTCTTTCCTCTTCAGCAAATCGTGATAATCGCTGCTGGTCAGTGACCAGACCGGTCGAAGTCGAAGGCCAGCTATGTTCCCAACAGCCCCTAAGGCTTGTGACAAGGCGGAGATGAAGCACCATGTCCGTGGATCCCCATCACCCGTGGTATCAGAAAAATCCTCTGGTCAGGTTCGTGCAACTAAGAGAAGCACTCCCAGTTTTAGCTACCATGAAGCTCCGGGACTGGTTACTCGTGCGGCAGGCGAAAACCCGGCGAAGCTTGACACACACATATTCAGTCGATCCTGATTCAACGCATTCGTCGATGACTGAATAGGGTTCTCATAAACACATTAAACCTATCAACAATCACTCGTGGAAAGCAGTGAACTACACCCAACCCGCCCAGATCTCGAAGTTCGTCGTATGGCGGACACTCACAGAGAACATGTGTCCAGATCTCATCTCCCGACTGTCTGTCAGGTGCCGATTATGCATGAATGCATTCAGCGATACATGGAAAGTTAACAGAAACCCGGCACTGAGGTTAAAACCAAAGTCCGGTCGGTCGACAACAAACGAGACATCTGAAATGTACTCGTAAGTAACCCGCCCATTCTCACTCTCATCCCATCGGTCTTGCCAGTCCGACAGGACACATTTATGCAACATAGTAATTAACCATTAACTTGGCCCTAATCTCTCCACGGGGGAACCACAGACATATCACGAAACAGCCATTCATCCTGCAACCCCTTCATTTCATTCATTTCTTAAAACTCGGCTCAATTTTCCAACCGCACTGACCACCCAATCCTTCAGACTGGCAAGGTATGGTGCGAAGCGTAAGCGTTCTCGCAGGAGAAGATCCATCATGAGGTTCCATATGAATCTCACAGCAGAAGATCCATCATGAGGTTCCATATGAATGGACCACAGATGGAGCCCTGTGGGCAACCACCTTCCTAACAACTTCATTCACACCCAAGAAGCATACACTCCGTCCCGAGAATCAACTCTAAATATAGAGCTACATCCACATTAAATCCACATACACACCGAGAACGTACCTGGCTTTGCTGGATCTCACATAGTCCTTAATGCTCCTCCAAGCGTCCTTCACACACCTCCCCTCAGGGAAGCCAAACTGCCCTCAGACATTTGGTTCCTCACATTCTCCTGTAGCCGTTCCACCATCACTGTCTCCAAAGGCTGATGTCCCGAAAGGACCACGGATACCTGCGGACCCTATTGGATGACTTTAAGAGCACACTCACCCTTGTGCATTACCATGAATTTGGAAAGATCCCCTCACTCACACACTTCCTATACAACTCATATAAGTGATCTGGAATGGACTTCCAGGCACTTTTAAAAATTTCACCCGTAAACTCTCTTCCTTCACTTCATAGCGAACGGTCGTGATTATTTTTTGTGCTTGCGATAAATTTTATTTTTCTCAAACGCGGGTTTGAAATCTTAATTTAAACACTTGTTTTTATACCCTTGCAGAGGGTATTATAATTTTGGTCAAAAGTGTTCAACGCAGTGAAGGAGACATCTCCGACCCTATAAAGTATATATATTCTTGATCAGGATCACCTCCTGATCAATAAGCATGTCCGTCGGGATAAGCATGTCCGTCTGTCCGTCTGTCTGTTTCTACGCAAACTAGTCTCTCAGTTTTAAAGCTATCGACTTCAAACTTTGCTCACATCCTTCTTTCCTTTGCAGGCAGTATATAAGTCGGAACGGCCGGGATCGGTCAACTTTATCCTACAGTTGCCATATAACTGATTGATCGGAAATGCCATATCTCTGTTGTTTTTTAAGTTAGAAGACTGGGACTTTGTATGGATTCTACTTTCGGCAAAATAATTTGATCTGCCGAGTTTTATAAGGATCGGCCGACTAAGTAAGATCCTATATATATCTAATAATATAAGCTGCCACATATCTGCAAGGGTATATCAACTTCGGCTCCGCCCGAAGTTAGCTTTCCATTCTTGTTTAATAATATTGTGTCTTAATATTAGTCATATTTAGGAGAGCATTTAATAAAATTAAAAAAGTCGCAATCCAAATATAGCTCTGCTTCTTTTTCATTCTCTGCCTTTTGAATTTTTGCAGTTAATTCTGCTTTTATCTTTTTGCGCGCATTTCTTTAATCTTGCGCTCTCCCGTACCTCTCTCTTAACTAACTCCCTCCTCTACCTACCATTTATTAACCTTATTTGGTACAGTGGTTGAAGGCTAATTTGTTTAAAATAAAAAAATAAAAAATTAAAACAAAAGTAAAAATTCAATTTTGCTAATTTTTAATATTTTTAAAATGGAATACAATGTTGTCTGCTCATTAAAATAGTGCAATAAGCCGATTTCTTCGTCCCAGGCCAGCATCTATTGTTGGCTGTGCGAAAGTGTCTCACATACCAAATGTGCGGGCCTTAATGCATCTGTCTCGGATGCCGTATCCCGCCGTGGTGGCCTCCATTATTGCTGCAGTGGGTGTCGGGCTGTCCAAGATGAAATGCGATCATTCATGCGACAGACCAAGAGTGGGTTTACAGATTTGATCGTTGGTTTCCGTAAAATCAACGATCAACTCAGTGTGCTGGATGTACAATTCAAAATCCTTCAGCTGTTGAATAAATCTCTTAAGCGGAAAAATCTGCTACTAGGGAAGTTGCAGCCCCAGAGATCGCGGGACAGCTTGATCCTTCCGCAATAATGCAGCCGCTAATTTCCCTTGCTACTCCAAGAGCAGAGACGGTAGATAAAAAGTCGGCACCCGAATTTACCGTAGTAGAGCATAACTCGTCTATTTTGTCCTCCATGGCATCACTCCAATTGATTCCTAGGAATGCCCTGAATTAACCCCCGTAGCTTCCACTAGAAATGGTAACCCACCGCCCAGACCCCCGGAACGGACTGTGGCACCAAAACCATTACAGGTGATCTCACCTGTTAGATAAATATTTGTCTCACGGCTAGCCCCTGATACCTCTGAGATTAATATCTCGGCTTATATCAAATTAGGTGATTAAGTCTTATTATCAAATCTTATTATCACATTAGGAAATTTAAATACTCCTACTCGAGGTGCATGTCATCCTTCATGATACGTGTGCCAGTGCCGATGCTTGCGACGCTATGTTCGCCTGGCTTCTGGCCAGAGGACATATTTGTACAAGAGCATCAGCCGAGTAAGGTAAAGAAAAAAAACTCGAAGCCTGCTGGAGTCAAGCTCCCAACATCTGTCCTATCCGACACTTCAAAAAACTAACATCTTCTATTAATCTTACATATCAGAATTGTAGGGGCCTACGTAGCAAGCTCCCTAGACTCTATTCTGATAGTCTTTCCTTTGCGTCCCATATTATAGTTTTTACTGAAACCTGGTTAAAGCCGGAGATCTTTTGCTCCGAAGTTTTTCCAAGTAGGTACACCACTTTTAGACGTGACCGACCTCTGCGAAGAGGAGGAGGAGTCTTAATTTCCATTGACTCCGATTTCGTTTCTGAAGAGGTAAAGTTACCAGAGTTTGGTGATTTCGAATTCATTTGCGTTAAAGTCATATTGTCTGCTCAATCTTTGTTTATTACATGTTCTTACATTCCACCATCTTCCGAGCCGCCTACATACTGGCATCACTTGTCGGCTATACAGTCTGTTTCCAATCTTATGTCCGATATTGACCTTCTGGTAGTTCTTGGTGACTTTAATTTACCAGAACTCAATTGGTCAAATACTGAAAATGTATCCTTCTTATCACTTTCCACCCATAATGATTTCACGGCGGGCATCTTTGACTTGTCCCTACGCCAAAACAACCATGCTAGAAATTCGTTAGGTCGGCTTCTTGACTTATGTTATGTAGAAAAACTAACTCAGGTTAATGATCTTGGTGTCCTTTTAGACATAAAGCTAAAGGTGTTATCGGTTTTATCAAAAGATGGGCTAAAGAATTTAACGACCCTTATATTACTAAAAGCTTATTTATAACCTTGGTCCATTCGATACTGGAGTACGGTTCATGTGTCTGGTGTCCCCAATATGGTGTGCATCAAGACCGCACAGAATCCGTACAAAATAACTTCTTATTATTTGCTCTTAGAGGACTTAACTGGGACGCAGATCTTCACCTTCCTTCGTATAATAGTAGACTCCTACTAATAAACTTACCCTCCTTAACAAATCGTAGAACAATGCTAGGTGTCGTTTTCTTACACAACCTTATTAATGGTGATGTAGATAGCCAGCACTTACTAACACGCTTACAGGTTAACGTTCCGAATCCGACTAGAAACTTTAGTCCTCTATTCTTAAGCCATTATAGATCGACATATGCACAGCATGATCCCCTTAGGATTTTATGTTCGAACTATAATGGTCTGTATCACATTATTTCACTTTCATTCCTTTCAAATATGAAAACCTCCATTTTAAATTACCTACAAGAGCATACTAATTCTTCCTCGTTGTTTTATAATCTTTCTATTTACATTTACTAACTCGAATTTATTCCCGCGATTCGAGCCGGTCGGTTGGGCGGGAGGTGGGCTGTACGTATGCAGTGGGAACCGCGCGCACAGAGTCCATCCAGGCACACACTCCCCTGTCCATACCCCCCCTTCCCACTCTCCCGCAGAATTTTGTAAACATGACCCCAGAGATGGTGTTTATTTTGTTCTACGAAAGAGCGCCATTCGTCCTCTTGCACTCACATTACCCTATGCTTGTACTCATGAACCCGATGTATGGGTCACCACAATCTCAATCTGATTGTGATCATTCACGCCATGACCCCCCAATACACTTCACTGAAAAGCACACACACTTATCGCTGCCTCATTCGTAAGAATAAAATCGATGTCACTCATCCCCATCGGACCGTCGAATGTGTACCACTCCCTCTGCTCGTTGACAACCTGCACCCCCTGGGTAATCATCCATTCGGCCAGAGTCTCGTCCCGATTATAGTTTGGATGGCCAGGCACCTGATGTCACGGAATACCCGCATATCTGCGAGCAAACCATTTACTCCGCCATTGCAGATGTACGGTTCCTGCAACAGGGGCACGACGCAGCCCCTGTCACACATCATTTTCCCCATTTCGCACGTAACAGTGTACGAGCTCGGGCAATAAATTTGCAAGAGCCGAGACATTTTAGAGTATTTCATTTACTCGTGCCAAAATCGCGCTATAAAACGGACAGGCCGCCGAGAGCATATTATACCCCGACGGTAGGTCCTTAAAAAGGCCCAACCGATCGTGGGGATATCAACTTGAGGATCGATGTTGATATAAGGCTGATAATTACATATGTAACAAAGAAGAATTACTGTGCTCGCGTAAGAAATTTACAATAGATGGTTTTACATTTAAAGCAGACAAATTAATATAATGCTTAAACATAATACCCTAGGGTGGCATAAGTCGAACTAGAATAGCAAATAATATTTTATGCCATCTTGATGGACCCCATATTGGGGACTCCAGACGCATGACCCATACTCCAGTACTGGACGGACCCATGATATATAAGCTTTTAGTTAAAAAGGGATTATTAAATTCTTGTGACCATATTTTAATTAAGCCAAGAACATCCTTAGCTTTATTAATCATTGAGGAGATATGGTAGGCAAATTTAAGTTTTAAGTCTAGAAGGGCTCGTTAACCTGAGTGACTTTTTCTTCCTGAGTGACAGGTTAGGTTAGGTTAGATTAAATCAGGTTAGGTTTAAATCATTAGCTAAACACCATTATAAAAATTATCTAAATCGGACTGAAGTTTCCATTGGGCAAAAGAGGATTTATACTGATACAAAGCTTAACATTGTCTGCGTGCATAACTACCACAGAAAAAATATAAAAAGTAACGGACCGAGACGGCAACCTTGAGGACTACCGATGTTGGAAAGACTAGGCGGGAAATAACATTTTAAAAAGGACTCGTTGTGTTCTTCCATCTAAATAGCTGGAAATCCACCTAAGGACTTTAACTTTACTAAAAAGGAGGTCGCTCTACTAAAGTCGGTGACCCTTTCAGAAGCCATCAATAACAAAGAACTTAATGGCATAGTGAATGATTGATACAGTAATAAGTAATACAGTAAGCAATACATTTATCAAATAGCTTTGGAATTGCTGACAGTTTAGAGATACCTCTATATTTTTTAGTCGCACTTTTTCTGGTTGTCGGTTTTTAATGTCTTTCCAACCATCCTGAACCAGCGTTAGTTCTCACAGCCAACTCTAAATCGGAAACCAAAAGCATCAATATATTATAATATAGTGCCCTTGGAGGGTGGTAACTGCAGAGTCATTACGTATGCGCACCAACCGTACAACAAATAGACTACTCATCTCACGCAAAAATTTCTCGCGACAGGCCCCAGAGAGCATCTTACTCTCATACTGTATTCATTTGTAGACATATATGTATATATATATGAAAAAATTATACTGCTACCACTTTTAGTTTTTCTAAACATATACAAAATGTATGATGAAATATTAAAAAATATAATATTATAAATAATTAAATTGTTTCATTCAATTGTTCCATTTTCGTTGTATGAAATGAGTAGTCTATATGTTGTATGGTTAGTGGATCGCGCTTTTTATCAGTCGGAAGGCTGTAAGGCTGAAATGGGCAATGTCTCTGAAGCAAGTGAATTGGCTTTTCAAAAACCAGTCAAGATAAAGGGGGTTAAAGGTGCCACCTGGCCACACTATCAGCAGTAAAGTTACAAAAAGCTGGCTTATGAACTAGGACAAGCCATGGTCAGGATCAGCCTAGATATATACCAATATACCACTTCACGCCACCTGGAAGTATTACTAACTATCACAGGAGGAATTTTAAGACAGGAATGAAAACCTGTGTTTGATAACAAATTATTTGAGGCTAGCGCACACAAAATGCACGACCGCTCGCTATGAAGAGGAGGGGTGAATACTTCAAAGTGATTACTTCATTATACTTTGTGTTTATAAAGTCATAAAAATTCTTTAGATCCTGAGTAAACTGAATCCGGCAGCGGCGATCAAGGAGGTTTTTTTGAAGCGGAAGAATATTTCCGTGGCACACGTACAAGCAGTAAAACAATATATTTAAGGTATTGAACAATTTTTTTACCGTGACATTTAGATCGATACGTGAATCTATTAAGTTCCAAAGTTTGTGAAAGTCAGGAGACTTCTGATGGATACCAGAAATGGTATATACTTATGTTCTTAATCCTATTGTTGGGCTAAGCAGTCACTAACAAAACCGATTGGTATATTGATAATTTGTTTAGCGGCACCAGTTTACTTTTTTGTTATTTGTAGCGCATGCTCTTTTGGGTGCTTTGGAAGAGCTTATGCGCCCAAGCTCTTTGTTCTCTTTGGTATTTTTGGTCTTGATATTGACGGTCCCCTCTTTCGGAAAAATTGGGCGGAATTAACCCAAATAAATATTGAAATTAAAAAAATTCACTATTTCGTCATGCGGCACCACTAGGCCACCAGTTAGACAGACACCTCGTCCCGTATCCACGGCGGAGCGCCCCTTAAAAGCGCCGCGAACGCTCCGTCGTACTTGTCGCTCCTGCCTTTGCCGAGCTCATGGGCGGTCACGCCATATGGAGAGATACTTCACTGCCAGTAAAGATCTCCTAATTCCTTCACCTAAATTATCGACCTGGTAAACCAAAGAAAATTACGTCATGCAAGCGCGACCATGACCTAACCTAACAACTCACCTCGTCTGTGCGATTCACAACTGGCCTCACTCTGGCACAACACCAGAAAATGGCAGCTTGTGGCCTTTCGCCTGTCGCCAGTCCCGCGTCAATTCCTTAAAGCGCGATGATGCCAGAGCGGGTAGCCTTTCACTTTTTTGATCTCTTTTTTATTTATTCGTTGCCTTATATTGACCGAAAAAACTTTTTCACTTCTTTCCAAAAGCGCAAAAGAAAGCTATTTCCACGTGGTTTTCTAAACTCAAAAGCCGTTAACCCGATCGCCAAAATCCGAAATGAAAAAACTTTTTCACTTCTTTCCAGAAACGCAAAAGAAAGCTATTTCCACGTGGTTTTCTAAACTCAAACCCCGTAAACCCGATCGGCAAAATCCGAAATGAAATAGGAAAAATTATCCTACTATGAAAAAGGCTGCCACTACTTGGCTACTTCACCTCCGCCCCCGGGTTGCCATCTCTGCAAACATATCGCCAACGTTACACCGTAACCATAGTTAATAACGATAGTTGTAAGTTGAAACTCTAGCTTAGATGGATTCTAAGCTCGCTAAATATGGAGCGGGAAAAGGAAAAGATAAATGACACCCGTACACTATGTGTTCCCGTAAAATGTCATCTAGAACTCTTTGGAATATAACTGGGGAATTTTTTAATCCGACTGGTAATCTGGTCAGCTTATATTTCCCTCCATTCACCGCCTATGCAGTTTTTTCATGGGTGACTCTTTAAATGGTATTTGGTGAAATAAACTTTTTAAGTTTAATACTGAGAAGAATCTATTGCTTCCTAATTGTGCGACTATTTCGCTTATTTCGGGGATGGGGTATCGATCGGATATTGTATTGTGAGCTAGTTCCCTTTTAAATATTTGGTCTGAAAAGTTTGAAAAGTCTTTGTTTGCATTCAGGATTTCCTTTACCAACCAAGCTAAGTTCTCTTGAAGAATGTCCTTAATTTTCTTGTCCACGTCCTTTTCAGTTATTAGCTTCACATTCGTTCATATAGATGATGAGGGCCCTGCAAGATTTAATGGGGTTTTTAGTGGATGATTGCTAATGGATCTTATAAGGTTGGTGTTATAAGGTTAATAGGTTGGATGTCAGACGAATTGTTATTAATTTATTTCTAAAAATTCTACCTTTAAATCTTCGTAAGGGTTTCCTTTTTTTTAAGTTACTAATGTGTGGTTTTTGTTTCAGATTTTTTAAAAATTATTATTAATATCCTTTCTTTTTAAAATTCTAGATTCTTTAAAATTTGTTCTTGGTTATGTTCACAGTTTCTTATACATTTTTCTTGAATTTTATCTTATAAATTTTTAACTTTAACTATTTGTTAAGTACCTTCCATTAAAATCATTTCGGCGTTCTATCGTGACGATGTGAGGTTCGGCCGATTTCTTTTTGTCCCACTGCCCAGCAGTTTGTGAGTTCATTGTATCGTTTTTTTAATGGCAGTTATACACTTCCGATTCGCGATGCTTGGCGTCGGTTACCGATCTGGACGAGATTTGGAGCTTTTATCCTTTTGCTGTTTTCCACCAGGTCCATGCTCTGGCGCCAGTTAAAGATTAAGGTAATATTCTTCAAACAAAAGAAATAAAGCTTTTTACTTTTTATTTATTTGAGTTTTGAGTTAGTGTTGACAATTATGATTCACGATCGTGGTCGCGGTTGCTGCTAGCAACCCTCGATGTCATAGGTAGCCTCCTAATTGGAGGATCTAATCTAATTAGCCTCCTAATTAGATGTACTTGCTGCTGGGTTCTTGCTCAATATTTTGTTAAAGCTCTATTGCTGTTGTTGTTAAATTTATTTTTTTGCGTGTGAGTGCACTTAGCTTTATAATTACAAATTTAGTATTATTATACCCTTAAGCATATTTATAGGGAGGGTCTTATAATTTTGGTCAAAAGTGTGCAATGTAGGGAAGGGGAAATCTCCGAGCCTATAAAGTATATATATTCTTGATCAGGATCACCTCCTTAGTCGATATAAGCATGTCCGTTTGTCTGTCCACCATATAAGCGATATAATATGTAGATATAAGCATGTCCCTTTGAGATAACGCAACTTTTGGTAAATCGTTCATATCTGGGAAAAGTCACTTATTCAAGATATAGTTCGATAAGTAGAGCTACCCATGGTGCTGCCTGTGAAGCAGCAATTCATAGCATTCATATTCATAGCAATACATAAACTATTCGGTTGCCGATTGGCTTTTTGTAGTTTAAATAGAAATAATGCATTTAATTTATTTAATTTAAATAAAAGTATTTTATTAAGAACTGGAAACGGGTCGCGACCGCAGTCTGAAAAAAATACTCCCAAACAATTCACAAACAGCTGATGGCGCTTTGCAATATCCGAAACAATTTGCAATTTCTTGTCTTCACCATTAGAAGCGCTTTGTAATCAACACGAGCTCCAGAGTGCGCTCATGTTTTTAGGAGATTTTTAGAGAAGCACAGAGCAACAACAGAGCTTTAGAAAATTTTCGCGCGAAACCTTGTTAGGGATAGTCCAACGGTAGAGTTCTCGGCTGATGTGTAAAGGGTATCGGGTTCGAGCCGACTTCGAGAATATAGTTTTGTTATTTTGTTTTTTTAGTCCTTAATTTTTTTTTTATTAAGTTTTATAACGCCCAAAATATCTGATATCATATAAAAAAAAACATTTGATGAGGTAAAATAAAGGTGGCGAACCCGCATGTTACGCCCATAATATCTGACATCAATTTTGGTGCTCGTGGTCAATAACAATTGACGATATAAACACGTGCCGGGTAAGAACATTTTTATTCCTATTGGCAATGTAGAATGATTTATTGCTGTACATGGGTTTGGCGAGAGCCCTACCGTTATATTTTCCTGAACGGCTTCATCAACTACCACCAAATACCAAATACTTCACCAAATACCATCGCAACCGAAGCAGTGTTGCTTTATGAATTGAACAATACAAACAAGGAGGGAGGACATTTTCCGGACCGGATTCCAACCGGATCCGAGAGAAATTTTACCCCGGCGGTTTTACCCCGGCGTATTCGGGCGTTTATAGGACTCGCTACTGCGATGAGTCTATCTTCTAGGCACCGTGCCGGTAAATAGCGGATGTAGTAGCACCCCGATACATAAATAATTAAGCCCATTGTAACGACACGTATTTTTGGCGCGATCAATCCTTCACCGATTCACATGCTTTGAGGAGGCCCATTAATTGTAGTAGAAGTGTGTCTCCGTTCAAACACGATGTCTGTTTTTGATTTTACCCAGCTATTAGAATCACACACAATAGATTAAGTGCATAAGTATATATACAATGATAATTTCATATTTCTTTTGGGTAACAGTAACGATAAGTTGTAGATAAGCATAGCCAGATTCTCAGTCAATGGATTGTCAGTAGAGATAAAAGATGCCTTTTAGGAACGTAAGGATAGTTTTCTAAGGAATAATTATGAATGAAGTAATATGAATTATAGAATGAAGTAATATTAAGTAAGGATAAATTGATTTGCCTCATCGAAGTCGTCACCGCCTTGCCGCTAGCCCAACCCGATAGCATTTTCGAGGGCCCCGAGGGTCCCTGGAGGTACACGTTCAGAGGAGACTATGTTTGACCTTCGCAGTCCGTGAGGTCACGGACGCATCAATTTTGATTTAGTTTGTGGTTACCAAGGCAGCATCAGGGAGAGAGAAGGGAGCTCTACAGAACTCTCCCATTAGCCGACAAGGTCTGGCCGGACACCGCGTGCAACCCCATTTCTCGCCCGATACCCCAAGGAGCCACCTCCACATTACAACAGATTGTTACACTCTACTGATTTCAATAAGAACAAAATATGTTGATCATTGGCGGAGCAGGGCATACAGCGGACACAATGTCATTAGTGTATCGCAGATCTAAAAATTGCTCTTCATTGAATTGCTAAACATTTCTCTTCTCTGAAAGCTATTTTTTTTAATTTATCCATTTTTTCATCCGATTTTTGCATAATAGCTTAATTACGCTAAATTTCTACTCTTGTTAATAATGGGTAGAAAGTGAACTAGATCTCCCAAAACCGACAAGGTAGACCCCGATACTGAAATGGGCCACGCAGCTATATTTTCGTTGATCTTAAATACAGCTTATACACGCTCAGCTTCGATGCTTAGAAAAACTTTAATTTTATGACACGCATTTTATGACGAGACAGTACGCGTAATATTTTAAAATAACATTTTTAATAAATATTTATTTTTATAAAGTTCTCATACATATAGCTAAAGAAAAAGATAATTTTTTCAAGGACCAGCTGGGTAAAAGAGATCAGGTCTGTATCAGGATTGTCAACGACAACACCGGACAAGAGACTCGCGTTTCGATCTCTGGTGATACCCAGGTAAACTGGCCATGGGCCTCATATTTAAATCATAGTGTTATAATAAACTTTTATTTGTATTTGGCCATCAAATCACAAAATCATTAAGTTCGAGCCTTTCAGTTAATTTGAAATGCAGTAGTTTTATGTAATCCATGAATTATTTATCTTCATCAAGAACTCCAGTAAGTTTATTTTTCTTTACTTTTGCGTATAATGATGCAGCCTTGTAATTAATAGGTCCGTAGTGTTGACTCTCGAGATCAGCATAAATAAATTCATCATCAAAACTCGTGGCATTTAATGGCTGTTCATTAAGAAGAAAAAACAGTACTTTATTAAATAATTAAAATTTAATAAGAATTATATAAAGCTTTGGTCATGCTTGTGGTTACAAAATCTTAATTAAATAATGAAAAAAATACACATATGAGACGGTTAGAAATCACAATAGTAGCAACACGGATCTGAAAAAAAAAATAATTTAACAAAAACTTTTATAAATCAAGTAAAATTACCTTTTAAATAGCAAAGTTAACAAATCTTTTATTTTATTCAATAAATAAATATTTTCAAATTTAGAATATATAGGTATTGCTGCTTTTGAAAGGGTCCTCAAAGTCGGAAATATGCTAAAAATGATAATTGGTTTAATTTATGTAATGACTTTTCTAAATTTAAATAATTTCTTTACAAAATAATCATTTTAGTAAGGAATTAAAAAAAAAAGTATACCATTTCTTATAAAATAAAGATTTTTTTCTAAATTAATCATTTCTTAACATGTAATTTCTAACAAATATTAAATAATTATTGATTTTTTATAAGGTACTGTATTCCAAGCATAATTTTTTCGTGAACACAAAAATTTCCCAATCTTAGCGACTTTCTCTTCCCATACCTTAGTCTTGCAGCCATTCTGTTGTACAATTCTGTACAATTTGGTGAAAAGTGTGCAACCCAATGAAGGAGATATATCCGACCTTATAATATATATATATATTCATGATCACGATTACACCCTGAGTCAATATATACATGTCTGTTTGTTCATCGGTCCGTCGACCAGTCTATCCGTCTTCTATCTATCAGTGTATCCGTCTAGAACGCTGTAGATCTGTCTATCTGTTTCTACTCGAATTAGTCTTTGTTTTAAAGCTATCGACAGTGGAAATGGCTATATCCTATATTTTATAGGGCTAACCTATCTAGAGTCCAAACAGATGGATAGACAGACGGAAGGTATGAAACACAGACAGACATTGCTATATTGACTCGCCTATTGGTACATTATGGAATCGTAAATGATACAACAAAAATACAAAAGTACAAACTTTTTACGAACAAAAATTTATATATTAAAGAAAAATTAGGAAACAAAATACGCTTGTAGTACTCCAAAAGTTTCGTGTATAAAAAGTAGCCATGTGGTATAATATTTTCTATTTACTATTGTAAACCTATCATTGTTTAAAATACGTAATAAATATTTCTTATTGCTAACTTATGTATATACCCATATACTTAAGAAGCTGCATTAGTAGTTTATGCTTTAAAAATAAAAAAAAATAATATTGCATTAATATATGATACAGTTTATTTATGAAAATTCATTGTACATGCATTGAAAAGATTATTAAGCGAAAGACAGTCACTTTTTTAGATTAGAATTAAGGTAAATAATGGATAGGTTAATGGTAGAAAAACTTAAATAATGGTTAGGTCTATTTTTTATAATCTTCCTTACTTATAATCGTATGTGTCCATATTACCTTAAAATTATTCAGTGATCCAGAAATCTTGTGCGGGATACTTAATATAACTTATTTTCGTATTGTTATTTTTTATGTAAAATGCAACGGTTGTGAACCGTACTAGTTTTTTAAATTAATATATTAACACACGAAAATTAAAATTAAATTAAAATTATTAAGTTTTTCTATTTTTTTAAGCAACAGGTATTTAATTCTATTTGTATGTTGTAAAGCTATAGGTTTTTTTATTATGTAAAATTGGTTTCTATGGCTTCAGATTGAGTTGGTGAAATGGGCATAAATCCATTTTTTTCATTTAATGTCATCGATCGATTTATAAGCGGACCGTGGTGGCGTTCTACTATCATTTTTTGTCGGTTTTGGTAAAATTTTTTTCGCAACTCTTGTAGTTTTCCATTCGCAGTTTCCACATTCTGGAAGTGAAAGGTATGATGCTTACGCAATGGTAAACGTATTGGGCGCCGTACCACCAAACAATCATAAGCCCCTTCACGATTTTGGTGATTTTTTATAGACAAATTGTCTACGAATAAGAAAGGACTTGTGAGATTGCATTGAAGACTTCCGAGGGGTAATATGCTTTTACAGTGCTCTTTTTTAGCGATGGTGTCGATCTTATAATGTTGCTTGCTAATAATGATTAAAGAGTTATCAGTGCTTCTAAATTTATCAGAAGATGCTTTCAATTTTCTCAATTGTGTTAGTGTATATGGATCACTAATGGTTATTCTTCTATATTTCCTTTTTAAGTTTTTGCGGACACTGATGTCATTGTTTCCCATGATTTTTCGAAATGGTGTTTTCTACCAATATTGCAAAATGTTTAAAGTTTATAGTGATATAGTGAGTTTATAGTAAAGTTTGTTGTTTATGCCGCCATTAATAAAAATAACATGAAAATAAAAAAGAAAAAAGTATTTGATATGTTAATATTTACCTAAAAAGGGGTTTACTAAAAAAAAATTATTTTTTTTTTAATTTTAGACCTGTTGTATTAAGCCAAATTTGTACACCCTTGAAGAGGATATTCGAATTTTGGTTAAAAGTGTGCAACGCAGTGAAAGAGGATGTCTCTTTATATGTATACATATATATAAATATATCAATAGTTCGCAAGAAGACGTGTATTTATTGTGCTCCGGAAAAAATACAATTAAATCATGGTAGGTATGCAATGACCTACGCTCATAATCAGTAACTATCACTGCAATCTCTTCAACAACGTCAACCGTAACAACAACAAAAACCGCAGCTGTATCGACAGCGCGCTTAACGACATCATCAGCTAGCAGCGCAAAAACGTCTGCCGCTTCGCTGGCTGTGCAGACGGGTATGGATGGCCACACCCAAACACAAAAGGAAGCTGAGCCCCCTAAACTCTCAACGCAAAATAACACGTGGCAATGCTAGTATAACTTCGATAGAAACTACCCCGAACTCGAACCGATTTAAAATCTTGGCAGACGCGTATGAAGCTGAGGCGGCCGTATCTATTGAAGTCGAAAAAGGATGCCAAAGCCTCCGTCTATTACAACAAAATTATTGAGCTTATTGGTAAGGAAAACTTCCACATAATACCCTTTGTAAAGGGTAACATTCAGGAAACAAAAGTTCAAATGAAGTCTGAAGATAATGACAGAGTATTATCGAAATATCTCACAAAGAATATAAATAACTTTTACACGTATCAGCTAAAAAGCAGCCAGGGCCAGCAAGTCGTACTTAAGGGCATAGAGTCCGACGTAACGCCTGCAGAGATAAAAAAGGCGCTACAAGAAAGGGGATATAGCGCTAAGACAGTCTTCAATATCCTTAACAGGGACAGAAAGTCGCAGCCGCTCTTTAAGGTGGAGCTCGAACCAGAGCCCCTGAAGAAATGCAAAGTTCACCCTATATACAATCTCCAATTCCTGCTGCACTGCAGAATAGAGGAACCGCACAAACGCACTGGCCCGTACAATGTGCGAACTGCTAAGAATATGGCCATACAAGGTCATACTGTAAACTGCGCCTGGTATGTGTGGTGTGTGGAGAGCTTCATGACTCCGCACACTGCCCTGCGAAGAAAGATGACTGCAACTCGAAAAAGTGCGGCAACTGCGGTGACAATCACATTGCTAACTATAGAGGTTGCCCGGTCTACAAGGAGCTGAAAAGTCGAATCCACTAGAGAGAAATTACTGCCCGCACCCAAAAAAAACAGTTTGCAGCCCCCATATCAAACCCTGAAGTCTTTTTCACGACTGCAGCCAGATCCTCACTAGAACCCATAAACTCTGACAAAAATGTAACATACGCAAGCGCATTAAAATCGGGACTGGCTACCCCTGCCTCAAAAAGTTCATTTCTGCAATCAGCATACCAAGAACACGAATCTCAGCAGCATCACTCGCCGGAACAACCAAAAAGCAACTCTGAAGCTATGATATGCAGCCTACAACGAAGTCTTACGGAATTTATGTCGTTTATGCGCACAACTATGCTAGATACAATGCGAAACCTAAATCTACTGATTCAAATACTGGTTTCACAACAATCCAAATAATGACTTCCCTACGGATATCTACGTAGAACGCTAACGCCGTTTCACAGCATAAACTTGAGCTAGCTCAATTCCTATTCGACATTCATATCGATGTAATGCTGATTTCAGAAACACACCTTACAAAAAAATACAATTTTCAACTACGAGGCTATACATTCTACGAAACAAATCATCCAGATGGTAAAGCACATGGTGGGACTGGAATTTTAATCAGAAGCCGTATTAAGCACCACTATCATAACAAATTTGCTAAAAACTACCTACCACATCTATAAATATACAACTCAATACTGGCAACCAACTTACAATAGCCGCTTTATACTGCCCCCCTCGCTTCACAATAGCTGAAAATGAGTTTGTGCAGTTTTTCAACTCACAGGGGGCCCACTTCATAGCAGCAAGAGACTACAATGCCACGCACACACACTGAAGATCTCGACTCGTGAATCCCAAAGGAAAGCAGCTCTATAATTTTCAAGGCCAAGAACTAGCTCGACTACGTTTCTCCTGGCACACCAACATATTGGCCGGCAGACTGCGATTACCAAAAACATCCCTCAAAATCTGATAAGCGCCGAATGCCTTTCGGATCTTTTATCTGATCACTCGACTGTCTTTCTTCTACACCGACATCCAGGAACATTGGATGTTAAAACCTATGTGGATGTACGGCCCTCAGTTATGGGGGAATGCCAGCAATATCGACATAGTCCAGCGAACTCAGTCGAAGATCTTGAGCGCAACCAGAATGCAGGCGTCGTTAACTGTTAGTTAAATTTTAATGCTAAGATTCGTAAACTTATTTTTAGTCTCATAACTAAGAGAAGATACAAATGATAAAAATATGTGTAAAAAACATACTTTCATTGACCTTGAGTTTTTTTTGGTTTCGGGTAACCTTTTTTGGGAATTAACCATATATAATATATAAAGAGAGAGGATCTAAATATGTTTTTAAAATTCTATCTGCATTATTTGACTATTATTTTCGGAATAAGCCCCAAATACCTGAATTCCGACGTTGGGGCTTTTCGGAAGTTAGCCCGCTTTTCTGCCTTGCTATTATAATGTTAAACATAGTAATTTACAAACTTTCTGCACAGATTCAAAACAACACCATTATTAATACTAAAAAAATACATACCTCGTATTGGTGTTGAATTGAATTCGGATGTTGCTGTGATTCCACAAGAGTTTTGGAAACTTTGCTATTTGACAACTTTTGAACTTTGCAATTGTTATTTTTTACTGGGGAAGAAATAGTGTCCATGCCTATATTCCCAAAAAGTGTTGAATCTATTTCAATAAAACAGTTTTGCTGATCATTTTTCCCACATTCCGAATTATGAACAATCTTTCTATTTTTATAGCTCGAAGGTGAATTCACAAGTTGAATTTTTGTATATTTGCTTCGGCCCAGTGGAGATAAAGTTGGCATTTGAGATTCTTGTGAGCTGTTTGATATTCCCGAGTCACTTCGGTAAATTCTGTAACTTGCTTGTTCTAAGGACTGAAGGTTTGTATCAGTTCCTACAGCGCACCTTTCAATTTTGGGATTTAACTTCCTGTTCAATTTTTTGTTTGTTTCTGTAGTTGACAACGAATGCATTTGTGCAGTAGCCAGGTATTTTTTAGATTTACATTCTCTTCCTATGCTTCTCACGCATTCAACAGAATTCTCTAACCGGTTCTCATCTAAATATCCGCAATGTGTGTCACAATTGCCATTCCTATTGTTCATGAAAGGGTAATTTTGGCATCTAGGTAATATGCAAACGCCTTCGACGGAAGGAGATGTGGTCAAACATGCCGTGGAATTACAACAATTTTTTGTTTTAAATTTGCTTTCTTCAGGAGATTTTAGCAAACGAAACTCTTTTTCTATGGGTTTTTGTTGAATATTTTGTATACTTTTATTGTATTTATGGACGCTATTGGCAGCATAAAATGGATTATTGCGCGAAACTAAAATTTCATGAGATTCTTTTTCCACATCAGTGGGGTGATTATCATGCACTTCACCAATTGATAAATTAAGTTTGGATGATTTTTTGTTTAATTTTTGTGTTGTAGCATCTAAGGTATTTGCAAATTCTTTATAACATTGATTTTTCTTGGTATTTGGAGTATTTATCTTGGGAAAACAGGTTTGTAAAGTTATGTTCGCTTTTTGAGAGGTATTTAGCTTATTAAGACTTTTTTCTTGATGTGGAACTTTAGATGATGAATATTCCATTGAAAACATTGGATGCGATATCGGTTGTCCTAGCAGGATTCTTTTTTTTAAAGAGTTGTGCAAAACAACTTGCGGATCGCCGCCCATAGCTTCGTTATAATCTTCATTGAGTTTTTTGGATCGAAAACCGCCGTGTATTACATTTACGTTGTTATTAAAACAAGGAGGAGTATTATACGACTTTAAAACATTTCCAATGCGTAAGCAGCATGCGATTAAGTAAAGATGAATATGAAAATAGGTTATTAAGGGAAGCATTTCTTTTTTAGCCAATCTTTGTTAATTTTTATATATATAATCTAAGAATTAACGATGATTATATTTATATATTCAATAAAATATATTAAACCTATATATTTAATAAAATAAAACAATTATTTTTGAAAAATAAAATACATATAACTTTATTGCTCTAAACTTATATTGTTTCTATTGTAGAATCGAGTGTCCTAAATTTTCCGCTATATTTAATCAAGAATGGAAAGCTAACTTTGGCCGTAACCGAAGCGTTAGCCCTTGCATTTATTATACCCTTGCAGAGGGTATTATAATTTTGGTCAAAAGTGTGCAACGCAGTGAAGGAGACATCTCCGACCCCATAAAGTATATATATTCTTGATCAGAATCACCTCCAGAGTCGATATAAGCATGTCCGTCTGTCCGTCTGTCTGTCTGTTTCTACGCAAACTAGTCTCTCAGTTTTAAAGCTATCGGCTTTAAACTTTGCACACATCCTTCTTTCCTTTGCAGGCAGTATATAAGTCAGATTATGGGCCGGGATCTGTCAACTATATCCTATAGCTGCCATATAACTGATTTTTAAGTTAGAAAGATGGGACTTGCTATGGGTTCTTTTTTGGGCAAATTGGATCTACTAAGTTTCATAAGGATCGGCCGACTATATAAGATCCGATATATATCTAATAATATAAGCTGCCACATATCTGCAAGGGTATATCAACTTCGGCTCCGCCCGAAGTTAGCTTTCCATTCTTGTTTGTCTATTTATTTTGGGACACCCCATAGAACTGTTGGGGGAAAAATATTGAAAGAAGTTCTATCGAAAGCTTATACTTTTTGTAACCTTGCAGAGGGTATTATAATTTTGCTCAAAAGTGTGCAACGCAGTGAAGGAGACATCTCCGATCTTATAATGTATATATATTCTTGATCAGGATCACCTCCTGAGTCGATATAAGCATGTCCGTCTGTCTATCTGTTTCTGTACTACAGTCTGTACTACTGTTTCAAACTAGTCTCTCAGTTTTAAACTTCAAACTATGCACACATCCTTCTTTTCTTTGCAGAAAGTATACAAGTCGGAATATGTACATAAGTATATCCTATAGCTGACATATAACTGATTGATCGGAAATGCTGTGCTGGTGTTTTTTAAGTTAGAAGGATGAGACTTTCTATGGATTCGATTTCGGGCAAGTTAATTCGATCTACCAACTTTAATAAGGATCGGCCGTCTATATCCTATAGCTGCCATATAATTGAACGATCGGAAAGTATTTTTAACTTTAGTATTTTTAAAGATGCTTTGGGGCTGGTTTCAACATTTGTATTAAAACAATTGATATGATAGTGAATTTCTTATAAGGATTGGCCAACTATATACGATACGATATATATCTATTAATAAAAGCTACCACTTAATTGCAAGGGTATAAGAACTTCGGCTCGTCTCGAAGTTAGTTTTCCTTTCTTGTTTTTATTGCGAGAGAGAGAGAGAGTATTGCTTAAAAATAAATCGACGCATTTCTTTGAAAGTTTCGTATCACAATCGAACTTAACAGCCACAAGTTGTACAAAATGAATAGAAATTAAAAAAAAAACCTTTCAAAAGATGTAGGGGGCATGCTTCGTGGGCTACAAAGTTATAAGCTTTTTAAATTGTTATGTTTTTTCTTTCATTATTTAACGTTAGCTTAAGAATTAAACAAAAAATGTAGAACAAAATATATATGAATCTTGTTGAATCTATAGAAATCTACAAGATAAGTGGACAAACCGATAAAAAATAGAAACAGATGGTCAAAATAATAACAATTTTGCAGAAACACTGTAAAAATCGTATTTCCTTAAGACCTAGTACTCAAATCGAACAAATTTTTTGACAAGAAAATTAATCAATCCAATAAATTGATTTGAATTTGAATTTAACAATAGAGAACTGTTGGCAACAAATGATTTAAATACATTTTCAATACATTTTCAATGTTTTTCAATACTTTTGGGAGTAAAAATAATAGTTAACCATGTATTTTTTTAATTTATAGTCTATACATGCGGTCAAAAATTTTTAACTTGAGTGACATAAGATAATCTCGTGGAAATGCGTCGAAATATGAGGGGTATTCATGAAAAAAAATGTGAACACAATACGCAGATCAATTAATTTTCGATATTTTTTTATACTTTCGAATCAGATATCCTTATTGGCATTCAGACATTCTTATCGGTATTTTGTGGTCAAAATTCGTATAAACTTATTTAATAAGGGATTTTAGTTTAGTAATATTAGTTTTCAATGCGCATATTATAAGCAACTACTACATTTAAATATCTGAATAAACCTATATTTAAATTACCTTGTTAGGCGCTGTTTGTAGACCATGGAACGGAAGATTCTCATACTCGCAAGGTTCCGTCAATGGTTCTCCCATAGAAGATGATTTGTCGTGCACTAAATGGAAAAAAATGTTGTTCGGTTCGATTTATAAATTTTATAAATTTTTTTTATTTAAATCATTAAACTATTTCGGATTCGACGAACAAAAAGGATTAAAAAAAAATAAAGAAATTATTAAAAAGAAAAATGAAGGAAAATATGAAAACATTTGGTTATAAATATATATTATAATATTAATACATTATATAAAGTCTAAATTTGCCACGTAAAAGGTTATGCGATTGGATTTTGGGTTGCTTGCTTGGTATTAGTGATCTTTCAGGGGTCTATTCATTAAGAGACCTTATATTAGTTATTCAGTTTTTAGAAGTCGCATACAAGATTAACAAGACATAATTTTTAAATTAGGGAGCTATATTTTTATTAGTTGTCAAAGACTTATAGTTCTTTCTATTAAATCTGCATATACCATACAAAATTTAGGCCCGGATCCCTTTAAAACAAAATACAAAAGGGAAAAGTTTATTAACACTAAACAATTTTATTATTAATAAAATTGAATTGCGTATCTCTTTTACCCTGGTTAAAAAAATTGATCCGAACCTGGCAAAGGGTATTAAATTTGTTTAACATTAGCGACTCTGCAAAGCATTTACTGTTTTGGTCAGAATCCCCAGGTAAATAGACGAGTACTCCATAGTTAAAATAGACACTTGGGACTATCTTTTTCGAATTGTATAAATTGTTGATTCGTTTTGTGTGCCCTTGCAGATGGTCTTATATGGTATTATAGTATTATATGTTTGGAAGGAGGATCTCACACCCGATAAAGTATTATATTATTGATCAGGATCACCTCCTGAATTCATATAAGATGTCTGTCTGTTCGTCGGTCTTTCTGAAATTATTTTGATTATGAAATTTTCACAAGGATCGGCCAAATATATCCGATATTTTCTATACATTATATCATACTTGACGAGGTAAAATAACGGTGGCGAACCCGCATGCCAAAATATCTGATATCAATTTGGGTGACGAATAAATGAAATAAATGTATTCAATAATAATATTATTACCCAAGTGTTTATATCGATTATTGTTCCACGTGCCGAATAAGAATATTTTTAATCGCACCAGAGAGCATTCCTGGTTAATTAAAGCGACGTTTTAACTATTCAGCAATTGTCTAAATCGCAAATACCACTGTACAAATTACCCTTAGTATTTCGCATATACCAGGAGTTTTGTTATAAAACTTAATAATAAACTCGGCGTTTTTACGATTTAGACATTTGGTCTTAAAGAAAGTGTAAAAGATATTTAAAAAATCTTTCTAGCAAAATATAGCATGTGAAGTTAGGTCCATTGGTTGTAAAGTTACGCGCTTTTTAAATTTAGGAGTCATTTTTAATTAAGTAAGTTTAAAAAACTTGTAGAACAAACGTTGCTTTTAATTTAGTAACTAACATACACAACTTTTCAAAATACTTTTTTCAAAATTTTAACAGAAAAAAAAAGCAAACGCGGACGGTATCTTTTTTCGGAGAAAGACTTGAGAAACTATTTCATTTGGGAAATTCTTTAAAAATGTTTTCATGAATAACTTTTGAAAGAAATGTCGCATCCAATCGTACCAATCAACACGTATTTTGAGGGCAGAATCTGTGTATATTGATATATATCTCCAATCGAGTAAATCAAAAATGTTTTACATTTACGAAAATTTCTCCCAAGCCAAAATTTTTAATTCTTCGGCTATATATAGTGTCTTCATGCGTGTCGCCACCTAGCGGACTGCCGTCCGCTGTGATACCAATTAACTGCAAGGGTATATGATTTTTGGCTCAGCCTGAAGTTTCCTTTCTTGTTTAATGTCTTTAAAATTTGAGAATTTTTCAGAACATGCAAATTTTGGCGCTCATTCCAGAATAAACAATAGGTTAGGATAACCTCGACATACATAGACCGTGTTCGATCCGTTGCGTTACCGTATATGGATTCTGCTTTGCGGTATCAAAATGGGTGGTATAACAGCTCCCACATTGAGGCTTGGATAAATTTATGTATCCCATTTGGATCTATTACTGACACCTCCAATGCCGAGTAACAACGTATCTCCAAAATATAATATTCTGAAAGACTTCAGGGCTGTGCATAGAATATGCTCACCTGTTTCTTCTTTATCTTCATCTCTTCAGTTGTGGCAGTAGTCGTTGTGTTATGAATCTATTCGCCTGGCATGTATTCCTTCCCACTAGAGAATGCCCTGACTATGATGGCCTTGTTGATGCGTGTCCTATCCATTCTCAATAATTAGGCAATTTAAATTCGGGCGGAGTTGGTGAGCGAACCAGCAATTAGAAACGGTGTCCTAGTTAAGATGGTTTATTAATGTCTTTTCTGAGAAGGAGCTTTTATGAGGCTAATGGTATTTAGTGCTCTTCATTTCACTTTGCATGGTGGTGGCTGCGAAAGCTAATTCGTCGGCTTATCACTTGCCTGTGATGTTCCTGTGGGGGTAAAGCCCCAGTTTTGGCAAAAGAACCCGCCCAGGCCGTATATTTTCCAGATTTGGGAATTCTAATTTTCACTTGAGGGTATGGTCGCATTGACATTAATGGGGAGTCGATCGATGGCTATACAGTAATCTGTTCCCCCTTTATATCAAGGTAGTGTAGGTCCAACTTGGCACTGAGGGTGTGTTTCCTTCGATATTCTTGGCAGTGAGATTTACGAGATATAATAATATAATAAAAAATAAAATATAAGATAATTTTTGGTGAAAAGAACGAAGGCCGACTTCTATGGTTGACCGCGAGACTATTTGCCAAGGCAAATAACTTATCTGGCATCAGGTCACAAAGCCTATGTTTAAATTTGACGTACGTCATACGCGATTACCTTACAGGAATTTCTCTCCATGAGCTACAGAAGCTCGTTCACAGCTACATTCTCACATAAAAGAGGTGATTGCGTTGCGGTGTTGCGTTAGCACACAGTAGACGTTTAGTAGATCCCCAGTGCCACCTCGATAGTCCTATTTACCATGATCAATCTTCGGTAAATATAAAGATAAATAAATCTTCTTCTATGGTGCATTGTGAGGCGATCTTCCCCTTGTATACGTGTGCTGGGACCTGACTGGTCTGAAATGGTCTCTTTTGGGATGATAGTAAAACTAAGGATGAGGCTTTTCATTGTTTGGAGTAGAAACAGCTAAATGTGTCCGAAGTTTTTAGTGTGCAGTTCTAAAGTTTCCCTGCCTTTGATAGAGAAACTACTTTCGTACGCAAACTCGCTAAAGGGCGAACAAAAGTAGTCCGATAGGGACAGCAAACGTGATTTTCAGGGATGAAGCTCTTTTTTTGGCTAAACGGATTCGTTTTTATAGAAGATTGGGACTTTGTACAGATTCAATTTTACGCAAACTAATCCGATCTACCCAATTTTATAAGGATCGGCTGACTTTATCCTATAGCTTCCATATAACTGGACGATGGGAAATGACACAAACTTGGTATTTTTAAAGATGCTTGCTACTTTTTTAAACAATTTTTTTTTTGAAAATTGTTTTAATAGTTGAATTTGCAAAAGGATCACCCAACTACATCCTATCCGATTTATATTTTAATAATATAAACTGCTTTTTAACTTCAAGGGAATATTAAATAAAAAGTACCACAGTTTACGCATCTTTTTTATATTTTAATACATATAACTATTCAATAGCTCCCTTCAATAGCTTGAGCTCCTGGCCAACGAACCAGGCCCCCCTCCTGTCTGCAAAGACGTGTGGTGGTTCCAAGGCAGCGTGAAAGTGATAGCCTGTGGCGATGAGAGGTCGGCAGAGCTGTATAAGGCTGCGGTAGAGGAGTTTAAAGAGGTCTACGAGGGCGCCAGGCTAGTTGCGCTGAGCTGGCGGGACGTCCCTAGTAGACCTAGAGCAAGGATCTGGATCCCGGCCTCCATAAAGGAACCGGGCCAGATCCTTATAATGCTACAGAGATCCAACCCACATCTTCCCACGACGGACTGGCGTGTGGCGAAGGTGGAGGAGATGGAAAAGCCAACAAACCATGCGGTCCTCATTATAAATAAAGAAAGTTTAGCTCCCATAGAGGCTGCTCATGGGGAACTGAACTACGGCTTCCGTGACCGTAAAAGTCTATAAATCAGACTCGAGCGACGGAGCAAAAACAGCCTCTACTCAGGAGGAACTGGCCTCCGAGATAGAAGCCTCAAACATAGAGGATGGCTACAGCACCGATGCATCGCCGCTGCGCTGAATGGCCGCGAGTCGAGTTATCGACGAGGACATCTCCGACGACGAAGAGGCGGAGATCACAATGGTTGAAGGTATCCTGTCAGATGTCCTTACGGATTCTGCAGATAAACCTTCACCATTGTAAGGCAGCCTCAGCTGCCCAACTGCTCCATCTGGCCGAGGATGGATCCGACATAGAACTAGTCCAGGAACCATGGATAGCAGGATATAGGGTTTCTGGCATTTCTGGTTTCCTCAGCATTTTCTTGCTCCATAATTACAGTGACGCGGACAATGCGGCAGCCTCCGTGGAGTCACAGACGACCTCTATCTTGGTACTGTCGTCCTACATGGCCTACGAAAGGCCAGAACCCCCCGACGAGCTAGTGGGCAAATTAGCAATGGATAGCGAAAGGCTAAATATAGGCCTCCTTATAGGCTGCGACTCCAACGCAACTCGCAACTCATCACTCGCAATGGGTGAGCTCCAACCCAAACGAACGCGGTGAGTCTCTTTTTAACTTTATTCTAAGGTCGAACCTCTTTCTTTGCAATAAGGGAGACGACCCCACCTTTATAATAGCAAATCGCAGGGAATCCATTGACCTCACGGTCGTATCTAAACAGTTACTCAGCTACGTAACTAACTGGAGGGTCCTAGAGAAACACTCTTTCTCCGACCACAGATACATAGAAACATCATTTAATTTCAAAAACCCCGAAACTGCGGTTTTTCGAAATCTTAAAAAAACCAACTGGGTCAAGTACTATCAAATCCTTTCAAACAACATTGCACCACAGCCACCTGACTATCCCCAAACCGTGGAAAGTCTAAACACTCTGGTGCAAGCTTTCACTCAAGCCTGTAATAATGCCCTCAGAAAAGCATGCCCAAAAACTAAACCACACAAGCGAAATAGGCCACCCTGGTGGTCTACGGAGCTAGCAACCCAACCCTTCTGCTCGGATATCGAAAACCCTACCCAAGCTGCGAGACTCAGAAAAATTATATCCCAAACAGCCACAACTCTAGGCTATCTTAAAAAAGAAGATGGAACTTGGACCAACACTAGCGAGGAATCACTAGATGCACTCCTAGAAACCCATTTTCCAGGCTGTACCCCGGAACCAGCTGGGACTACAAACAGTAATGCCACCAACAAAAACTTCAAACTTGATATTGACCAGAAAACCCTACACTGGCAATTCACAGTTTCAACCCCTATAAATCAGTCGGTCCTGATGAGATAATACCGGCACAAATCCAACAAGCGGGAGACATTGCCATCAACTGGCTCCAAAACATCTTTAACAGATCCCTTGCGCTAGGCGAAATTCCGCGAAAATGGCTTAAATCGCGAATAGTCTTCATACCCAAAGCGGGCAAACCATCGCATACGACCCCTAAAGATTTTAGACCAATAAGTCTATCATCCTTCCTGCTCAAGACGCTAGAAAGAGTCATAGGACTACACCTTAGGTCTACTCTCAATCCCACCCACATCTCCAACCCACAGCATGCATACAAAAAGGGTAAATCCACCGAGACTGCCCTCCACCCGCTCATATACAGAATAGAGAAAGCTTTCCATCAGAAGGAATACGCCCTAGTAGCCCTTCTAGAAATAGAAGGGGCTTTCAATAATGTTCTCCCAAACACCATAAATAGCTCACTAAGAACTCTTGGGGTAGATGATCACCTGATAGGACTCATTGACCAGCTGTTAACACGCAGAACAGTGACGTCCTCTCTAGGAACATCTTCCTTAACAAGGGCCGTCAATAAAGGCACACCGCTAGGCGGGTATCTATCCCCTCTCCTATGGAAAATAGAAGTCAACTTAATTCTATGCAAGATTGGCGCAGCCACATTGAAGCCAAAAGAACTCATTTAAAGCTCAAAGCCAGCAACCTCCACTGGCTTATCAATAGCCGCTCGCCCCTTAGCCTGGACTATAAGGGACTCCTATACTACACAGTTCTGAAACCAATCTGGATGTACGGCTCTCACTTGTGGGGGAATGCCAGTAACATCAGTGTGGATATAATGCAAAGAACACAGTCAAAAATTCTCAGAACCATCACCGGGGCACCGTGGTACGTTCGGAATGCAAACATTCTTCAGCAGGAAATACAAACTCCCACCCCTCGTCCCACCAAGACTAAACAACCAAAGGCTCTCCTTCAGCAGCAGCGCCAAATACCTAGGGGTAATTTTGGATAGGAAGCTAACCTGGAACTCTTACTTAGAAGTAAGATCAAAAAAGGCTGCTACAGCCCTTTTTACCTGCAAAAATGCCTTAGGAAACAAATGGGGCATGTCCCCTAATATTGTAAGCTGGCTCTACACTACTATAGTCCGACCCATACTACTGTACGGAGTTCTGGTATGGTGGCTAGGCCTCAAAAAGAAAAGCACACTTAAAAAGCTGGAAAAAATCCAGCGATCAGAAGCACTATGCATTAGCGGTGCACTACGATCCACACCAAACGAAGCCCTAAATGCCATACTTAGCTTACCAAATCCAGGAGGAGCTGGAATAGAATAAGCGAAAGTATTGGCAATCGAGCTTAGGGAAACTCAGCAATGAAGCCTCCTGAATAAGGGCCACTCCACCATTCTGCTGAACGATCGTCTCATTCACAGTAGTACAGACTACTGTACTCCAAGGGAGTACACACAAACTTCTTTCCAAGCCCTCATTCCTAACAGAGAGGAATGGGGAGACCGAATACCAGGCCCAGAGAACGCAATATGCTTCTACACTGATGGCTCCAAATTAAACAACAGCGTAGGAGAGGGAATATAATCCGAGCAAGTAGGCATTAAAACCTCTTTCAGACTTCCAAATCACTGCGGCGTATTCCAAGCAGAAGTGATTGCTATAAGGGAAGCGCTAAAATTCCTAAACCTACATAACTCCACACAAAGAGGAGTCAACATATACAGCGACAGCCAAGCGACTATAAAATCGATCAGCTCAGTCACAAGTAACTCCAAAACAGTCTCAGACTGCAGATCATATCTCCACGAGATGGCAAACCAGTATAACATAAGCCCCATCTGGGTCCCAGGTCATTGGGACATCACAGGCAACTGCATAGCAGATGAAATGGCACCACCACACCACTGCAGGGAGAACTGGAGGGTACTGGTGTACCACTAGCCTCATGCAAGCTCCAACTTAGGGAAGCCAATAAGGAAAAGAACCAGCTTAGCTGGGAGACCGTCCCAAACTGCCGGTTGGCCCGCCAACTATGGCCCAAAATCTCTATAAAAAGAACATCCAAACTTCTTAGGATGGACAGAACCCGCATTGGCACGGCAATAAGAGTCAACAGGGGGCACTGGCTAGTGGGAACACATGCTAGGCGAATGAACTCACGCCACAACGACTAGTGCCGCAGCTGCAAGGACGAAGAAGAGGAAGAAACCGTCGAGCACCTTCTCTGCCACTGCCCAGCGCTGCAGCGCTGCCCAGCTCTCTCAGACTTAAGCACCTAGGCGATAGGTTCCTTAGCAGAATCTCAGCGATGTCAGAAATATACCCGAACAGGATAGAAAGGTTCACCAAAGCCTCAGGGTGGGGGAACAGCTAGACCATAAGACCTCTCTTCTGTGTGTAAAGGGATTTTTGTAGATTCAGATCACGGTATCACAAGGGACCGAACACGGTCTAAGTGTGGCGGTTGCCTCCATCAGGAGGTGAACGCCAGCCGTCTAACCTAACCTAACCTAACTATTCAATATATCGATATGAAGCTTTTAATAGCGATTAAAGCCTTTCCTAGAAAATTCCATTATATTAGGGTATTATTATTTTACCCGGGTCAGCCCCACAAAATACGTATATGCTGAACATTTCCGAAAGTTCACTCCCCAAAACAATTGTTACAAAAAACAGTATCATCGAATCAAAGTATTGGAAGATATACATAAGTTTTCCAATACATCGATCCATTATAGGTACACATGTACATATACAGTATACGTCAATATTTTTTGTTTGAAGTCGATTAGTGCGATTAACTCAACCATTAATGTTAATGTTAATAAAAAATATAAATACCTAACTTGTCGCATGTTACTTCCTTCATTATATTGGTTACGTTTGCAAGTATGAACTATAAAAATAAATATAAAAATACTTTTTTCTTACCTGTTAAATACATTTTAGTACCTGTATATATGCCCTGTAAAAGGGCGGGTCAATTCAGGCACTCAATAAATATAATTGTTGCTTATATTGTTTTTTAACGAAGATACAATATTATGGTCTAAAAAAACTTCCAAGCCCCGCTTGAACTCTTGGCCCCGCCAATATTGACTTTTATTTTTAGTACTTTGTTTGTGAAGATATTAAAAAGAATTTAATACATTTTTTAATAACGGTGGGTTCAATTTTTTTCAAAAAATTTACGACAAAAATTAAATAGAAATAGATTCTTAAAGAAAGTAGGGTGTAAACTGAATATTTAGCCCCCGCCGAAAAGTTAAAAGTTGAACGTGCCCATCCCTGCCCGTAGAAAGAGTGAAACTCTATCTGGTAAAATAAAATATAAAATGTCAACTAAATTTAGTTGAAACTTAAGTTTCAAATATACACAAAGTAAAATAATGTATATCTCACAGACGACTGACCGTGCCGACTTATGTATTAGAGGTCTGTACTAATGCAATCAAAATTTTTGGTTGACACCCACGAGACATACTCTGCTGGTGAGTATGGTTTGACCGTATGGCGTGACAAAGATGGTAATATATACATAGTTTGCAGGTAAAAGACGCACCGCGAAAACTAGAGCCTTCTCCGACATCAGAAGTGGGATCTACATTGCCTACTGATCATCACACTAATTCGTATTTGTCAGCGTTGGAACTGCAAACCCGTAACATGATGGAAATAGTAAAAAACATGCAGACTCCAAGGGCGCCGCAATCCGATGGAAAAGCGTCACATATTAACCAGGAATCACTTGGGTGCAATTCAGGGTACTGTTTGTGGAACGTTTAGTCGGAATTGAAACTGCCATTGGTATGGTTTTGAATGTGGTTATTGAATGTTAAATGGTATTGAATGTTAAATGGTCGACCAAAAACAAAAGATAGCTTTGCTGAATACGGCAGCCGAATTGTGACGATGTCAAATGAAAAGCCAAGAAGTTAGAAGCATGGACCGTAAATAATGATAATTGTTATGATTTTTATTTTCCAAATCACAAAATAATGATTATGTATTGATTTTCTGCTCCGCGTCGTACGTGGTATCTCAACCATCCCAATCCGATATTTCTTTCAAAAGTTATTCAAAACAATTTCTAAAGAATAACCCAAATAAAAACCTTTTTTCTAGTTTTTTCACTGAGAAAGTCCCATGCACCCATGAGGGTATTATAATTTTGGTCAACAGTGTGCAGGGCAGTGAAAGAGGTTTGCAATTGGGAAATTCTTTAGAAATTGTTTTGAATAACTGTTGAAAGAAATATCGGACCACGATGGTTGAGATACCAACCAATCGATGCGTACAGAACAGAATGTGAGTATCTTCCCAAATGTCCCCACTATCCCCAATTTGGTGAATCAAAAGTGTTTCTCCCAAACCAACTTATTTTTGGCAACTGTTTTGATAAAATTGATCTAATGAAATCAATACCTTTCATTTGGTATATTACTAATTCAGATCGAACGCACATTTTCAATTTTTCACATTTTCACATTTTCATTCACAATTTTTAATTCTTCGGCTATATATAGTGTCTTCACGCGCTAGGCCTTGCGTGTTGGCACCCAGCGGATTTGAATAAATTTTATGAATTTCGTTAAGGTATTTTACATAGAAAAATACAACGAAACGGTAAAAATAAGTGTCTACCAGTAATTCTCCGAGCGATTTGATGGGCCATCTTCATGAATCAGTAATGCATCTGGGAAAAGACTCTATACAAGTGTGGGGTCACGCATATATTTGTAAATAAAACAAGTTTACTTTATGTGTAACTATTATTGCTATGGTTGTTCGCATGCCGACTCTTTCTCCGTCGCTCGGCTTCAACGGTTCTTATTTTTAGCATCTTAAGGCAGAAACCTTCCGCGCCGTCTATTATCATCGCATACGCACCATAAATCGAGATAGCTTTTCTTTTTTGCCAATTTCATCAGCGCTTGATTATTATTAGTAATAATAATAAAAATAATAATAATTTATTACGTTCTGAATATATATTTCCGTCTTATATTTTTGGAACCTCATTGAAAAATCTCGATGACCAAACAACAACAGATATTACTTGTTCCAATACATGTCAGTCGGATTGTTGAAAATTGCATCACATGCAAATTATCAAAGCCACCTGTAGGTAAAGTGAATGGAGAGCAAAATTCAATTCGCAAAATAAATATTTTGTGGCCTACAGTTCATACTAATATAACAGGCAAGTTGAGTGGCGAAACAACCCTGTTGAAAATGAATTTTTGTATTTGATGCATTTACAAAATTAGTTTATTTTCATCATATCTTGAACATAGATACCGAAAACTGTATTACAGCTGTAGAAAATATTGGTCGAAAGGGTAATGTGTACACTCAACACCATGTTAACTGCGGTAGAAACCAGTCAGAGATCATGGCAGGATGACAATGAATTGTACAGCAAACAAAATTTAGCCCATTAAAACTTTCCATTTGTAAGAAAGCTACGCTTTTTGGCCTATTACCAATTAATGAAGGTGATTAAAAACTATATAGAGGAAATTTAAGGAATCAAGTTACACAAAATATGGAAGACAGCGCACGATATATAAAGCACAGATATGACAATAATAAAGCGAAAATTACCAAAAATAATTTATGCGACCAAGAATTATTTAAAAGTGAGTACAAAATTCGAATGGGCACTATTATAGTTCCACTGTATAATAAAGGCTTGGAATTAGGCTTTCGCATTTTCCTTGGGCTTGGGATCTTCAAAAAGGCCGAATGAAAGCAAATGAGAGATCTCTTACACTTTGCGTGTACGTGCAGCGCTGCGTCGAAATTTTTGGCACCTACACTCGCGAGTTATGGAAAATGAGAAACCACTGCACTGCTGACCGAACCAGGGTCATATACAGCTTTGACGAATGCTGAGTATATGGGTAATTCTCCTGAAAGGTCAACCACACGCGAAAAGTTCAAATAAAAGTATGTTTTTTTTCAGATATTTTTTAGGGAATTTAAAATAATTTTAATTAAACAAATTTAATAATATTTTACATTTACTTTTAACACATTTTGAAATATTTCAATGCAAAGTCCGAAATGTGCGAAAGTTCAGTTTTCAACATTTTAGTGACACGATTTGTTTTAAATATATTTCGTAAAGAGATTTCAAATGCATTGATATTCACTATTTTTAATATCGGCTTATAACCAAAGATTAAAACAAAAGTGTAACAGAAACGATGCGATTGCTAGTTACACTAATTTCATATCAAATAAACAGTTTCATTGATTGTCGCGTGCGACATTGAGCTAAACAAAACTTTTTTGTTTGGCTTGAAAATTATATTTTCTACATTTATTTTGTTTAGCTCTAAATTCATGATTAATTAATATAGAATATCGAATTTATGTTTAATTATTTAAAAAGGACAACAACAACATACAAATTTTGATGGAAGAAAGCGTCGCGTGCGACAGAGGTAAAAATTTAATTAAAAAAAACTACCAAATATTTTTAAGTGAAACAAAGAGAATTACTAAGTAATAATAACGAAATAATATTTTAAAATTGATTGCAGACAAATTTTTCCGTAGGTTTCACTGAAATGAGCGTTTGAAATGGTTTTTGGAAAAGCAACTTCTGTCTGTGTCGCGTGCGACAGCCCTAGTTTTGTCTGAATATTTTTACAAGAAAAAGTCATCTAAAATATATATTGGCACTAATTATTTGGTGTTTTTTAAGTTACAAGGATAGGACTTTCTATGGATTTCATATTGGCGAACTAATCCGATCTACCAAATTTAGGTATATTTAATTAAGGATCGCCCGACTATATAGCTGTCATATAACTGAATGATCAGAATTGGTATACCTTTGTTGTTTTTTTTATGGAATTATTTTGGTTGAGTTTTGATTTGGTTATTTTTATCAGTTGTCAAACTAATCTGATCTGCCAAATTTCTAAGGGATCGGCCGATTATATCCTATAGCTACAATATAACTGAACGATCGGAAATGTCACAACCTTGCTATTTTTAAAGATGCTTGGTGTGCGACGTGTGTGGTAAAATGTTCTTATTCGGCACGAGTCTGTTTTATATTGCTCTTGTACGTGCCAAATAAGAATATTTTAAAATTTGTGATTTGGAATTACCCAATTTGTTCTTTTCTGTTAACAAAATTAATAAAGGGTGTCCCAATAAGAGTTACAGGATTTGTTTTTTTTAATAGAGCGACCAAACGGTTAGATACAATCGAAATTTTTAATGAAATGTAAAGGAGAGACATGGGAATTATGTATGGAACAACATATCGTCCAAATAGCCGCCTCTACTTTTCAGGCAGACCCTGATCCTTTTCTCGAAATTTTCAATCACATTTCTGCACATTTGCGGCTCTATCTCGGCAATCGCGTCGCGTATGTTGCGTTTTAAGACCGCAATCGATTCGGTGTGGATAGCGTAGACTTTAACTCTTTACGTAGCCTCAAACGCGCGCGGATTTTCAGACTCCCAGATAAGGCAATTCTCCTTGTTTACGTAGCCGCCGAGGTGGAAATGAGCCTCGTCCGAAAACACCATTTTCTTGCAAAAATCACCATCCACTTTCATGTTTTCTATTTCTACGATTCTATTTTTTGTTTCACTGTGTAGTATTGCATGGTACATTTTCCACGTTTTTAGATATGTCAAGTTTTTACAACTGTCAGACCAATGGCTGTCCAAATATAGCAATATCAAACCCTGTAACTCTTATTGGGATACCCTTTATTGGTATTTAACGCTGTCAAGAGTTTTGTTATTTGATTCGATACAAGGTAAATTTTGATTAATATCTTTTCTGAGGTGTAACGCAGAAATTCACGATGATGAGGGAACCTATGTTTGTTTACTTCGGTTCAGGAGCAGGTGATATTAGGTGGAGTAAAAGAAAAGTATGATTGTGTCGGCCTCCACCAGTGAGATTTAAATTTAACCTGTTTTTTTTTTTTATTTTAAACATGTTTTCTTACATTTTGTATTTGTTTTCGATGGGGACTGGCTAAAGCTATGGTCCATCGAGGAGATATAGGCACCGGCACCGTTCACAAAGGAGGAACTAATATTCTCAAAATCAATTGGAGGCGAGGCATCTGTATACAACTGTAGGCTAGGAACTCCAATCGACAGTAATCCTTTTTCAGATATTGCAGTTGCTTCAGAATTCGTATTATCGTTAAAGCCCATAAGTAAGGTCGTACGCAATGAATTAGATTTAACTGAAGCTTCTTCGAGTAAGAAGTTATTAGTGAAATCCGTATTTTCCCTTTTTTTTTTATAAGTGACTATTCAAATACGTTGTTTTCAAATTTCCAACATAGAAAATAAAACAAAAAATTTTAAATAAATAATAATAAAAACAATAATATAAAGTATACTATACCACTGCCACTGCAACGAATACCCTTAAGGCGATGATGATCTATAAACTTGCAATTGGTCCCATCATAAGCATGCCGCCGCCAAATGGTCCGCAAGAGACAAACTTGGCTACGCTTACTATCTCGAGTATACATTTGGGAAGGCCTTTTAGCTCTTTTAATATAGGAAATTATACGTTCAAGTATTTTATCAGAATATGATGATGAAGAAGCTACTGCGGTATCTATATTATTAACATATATTGAAGAAACGCCTGTATCGGAAGATGTTACATTTTCATTTTCAAATTTTTGTGGAACACATTGATTTGGTTCAGTTGGAACCCTTTTTTTTGACCATAAAAACATTTTTGAAAGAAAATTGTTATTCAAACTTTCAGTCTGTGGAGCGACTAACATGTGATTCAAATCAGTAGTAACATTTCCAAATTTATTGTTCTTTGTAGAATCCTGTTTAATGGTCGTTCTATTTACGACTAGATTTTCTTTAGTCTCATTGTTTACGTGAAGCATAACTCCAGGTCGAAGTGGCCAACGTGGGGGAGACTTATGTGCATTTGTATCGGGATACATAGATTCAGATTCACAAATATTACTGATACCTGTTGGGTTTTGATGATTTTTCCATTCTTTATATATTGACTTAGGGTTGGTTATGCCTGCAGTTGTATTTTCTACGGGTAGGCTGTCATGCAGTTGCGCAAAACCCGACTGGCAAGTCAGTACACTGTTTATTATAGATTAGACGCACAGGGTTGAAGTATTTATGAGGTTGTGTTAATGCATATGAAAATAAAAAAAATTGTATTATGATTAAGTTTAACAACATGCTATAAATCATCCATTAATGGTCACTTGAATAAGAGTACTTTAATTTGTAATAAGAGCGGATTAGGCCTAATTCGGTGGAACCAGGACCATTTTTAAGTTTTTTTCTGAATAAAACGATTGCAATCTATTTATTGGAATGAATGACATTATATAGTATGACTATATGATCGATATGTTTTATATGATCACTGTAGGTAACACTGTAATTTTTAAAAGTTGAAGAAAAACAAAAAAAAAATAGTTTTCAAGAAAAAATTAACAATTTTTTTTTTTTTTTTAAATAAAAAATATTACCAAAATCCAGTTTGGCGATTATAAAATATTAAAAAACAAAAATAGAGAAAAATATGATTTTTAAAACACTACCACTTTTCCACTACCTTATGACAGACACGCAGGAGCACTGCGGGGAAAGGAGAGCTTTAAGGAACCCAGCTATTAGCCGACGAAATGTAGACCGGCAATCGCGTGCACCCTGTCTCTCGCCCGATTTTCGAATGCCACGACTTTACGTTACACTTCAGTATAGTATAGTAATGTATTGTGCCTGAAAATTATTCCCATATTGAGTGTGGGCCGTGGGTAGCTCTATATACATAGATACACATTAATACATACATAAATAATCCCTTTTAATATATAATAGAATAATTATGTGCCCACCTTTCTATTTATGTGTCGGTACATAAATATGACAGTGGAACTTATCAGTTGTTTAAAGCACCACCTTCAAACCTGACTCAAAAATAAAATTCTGCAGCATCTTAAGAATACTAGCAAAAAAAAAAATATGATATCAGGTTATGATCTCTTATTCAAGTGCCAAAATATTGTTACAGTTAGGAGAGAATTAAATTAACAATTTTCAATTATGATTATTTTTAAATATAAAAAAAATAGTAAGTAATAAAATATGAGGATCAAAATAGTTTTTATAAGAAAAAAATATAAAATACAATCTAAATTAAAATTTACTTTTCATTGAAACCGCAAAAAAGAATAAGTTAATTAAAATTTACTTACCTTTGGTTACCATTTATTGAGACCTCCGAAAGATCTTGTTATATTTAAGTATATAAGCATACATATGTATTTCGTTAATGATCGTAATAGATTGCAAAATTACACAACGCATATGATATATGATATTATGAGGTTTGCGGGTGATGTGGCAGTTAATGTTTGTAAAGGCAATCGTGTGGTGTAGAGGTATATAAATAGAAAAAATGTAAATGTATGAATTATCGAAGCTATTATATAGATAAATATTATTATAAGACATTTATTAAAAGACTTAATTAATTAGGTAAAATTTTCATTCGCATCTTAAAAAATAAAAGGGTATTTGACAAGTTTTATGTAAAGATATAAAATTGCATATATTAAATATATTATATATCAATAAAATCCAAAAATTTCTTTTTAGAGCTACATTACATCACAATACATCATATATTTGCCAAATAAATTTAAAAAAAAAATGTGTAAATCGGTTTTAACAATAGTTAAATTTCCGAGTCTCGGGAAAATTCAATGAAACTTATTTATTTTGAATTTAATTTATTTTACATTTATACTTTTTTTACGTTACTTAGCGAGTCGCTATATGAAACTGTGAATGATGACAGTCGACAACAAATAAACAATTCGAAAAAAAAAAAAAAAATTTTAAAACATTTCAATGAAAAAAATTTTAAATATTCTTTAAATAAAAGGCATTTAAAAATCAAAAATGTAATGTACTTACATTTGTCCTGGCGACGTCGGCGACGGCATATACAAATAATGATGCAACAAATTATTACCACAATAAGTAATAAAACCAAAATTCCAGTTAAAAGTAGAACAATATTGTTTTTTTTCCATTGTTGCCACCAAGCCAGTTGCTCTAATTATAGAAAAAACAAAATGATTGAATTAGTGCTGGAATTGTTATATTTTTTGGCTATGCAGACTTTAAAATATAAATAAACAAATTACCCTATAAATACACATCTGTATATCCATACTTAAAAAATACAAAACATACTTAAATTAATTAAATCTATATTTAACAGCTTAAAATTAAATTTAATATTTTGTGGGATATCCCTTCATTTTAATGACTTCCTTAAGTCGTCTTGGCATCGATGAAACTAAAGTATCCAGATATGATGGATCCATTTTCTCCCACTCCTCCAGAAGAGCTGATTTGAGATCGTATTTGCTTCCAATTTCGCGACCCCTTATATTTTTTTCGAGCTGATTACACACGTGCTCTATGGCGTTATTAATTAAATATAGATTTAATTAATTTAATCATAGGTGTATCATGAGTTTTGTGGAATATGATTTACCAAAGCTTTAAGTTTTTTCTTATTTTTAACTAAGCTAAAAGGAAAAGTTGTTATTTTTGCTTATTATATTGTTAGGATAAGTCAAATAAATAATTCGGCATCATACATTTTTTACTTAATAATTTAACAAGGGAATAATATGAAAAATAAGTCAAAATCATCTGCTGTATCATGACTTTAGTGGCACACTGTATCTAGCATATGTAAATTTTTAAATAATATGAATATTAACTCTATAAGAACATAAGGCAGGTATGCTTGGTTATTTTCGACTCAGTGAAGCTTCCTCCAAAATGTTATTTACTATATATTTTACAATATTTATAAGTAAAGTATTTTATAAATATTATATTTTTTTTTATATATATTATATTTTATATATAAATATATATTATTTATATTTATATTCATATATTAATTATTACATCGTTTTATTTTTTTTTTCGATACTTTTGCGACCTTTTTTAGTAAAAAATTAAAACAAAAATTTGAATAACTATAACGCTTTTTTTGTTTAGTAAGAATATCATACTACATAAAAAATTGTATTTGAATAAATTCGTCACACTAATAACATTTTTTTTAAAGCAAAATCGTAGTATGATGTAGTGGTGCTATTATTTTTTTCGCAGCTATACATACATACATACTTACTTTTTGGTCTCACTGATTTTTTTATGTAGAAAAAATCCAGTATGGAAAATGCGTACATATGTTGAATCGATTAGTGTTAGTAGATTTAGAAATAGAAATAAGTGTCGATACGCATTCATGTAGCCAAAGAATTAAAAATTTTTTGTGTGCGTTAAATTTGAACGAGTGATTTACCAAATTTACCATTTTATCCAAACATTTGCCAAAAGTTGTTTGGCTTGGGAGAAATTTGTGTAAATGTGTGAGATAGTGGGGACATTGGTCGATTGGTCTATTTGTATCTTGGTATCGCGTTTGCCTTATTTTTACACCCTTGTAAAGGATATTATAATTTTACTAACATGCTTAAATATTAACGTTCCTAGTAGAATGACTAGAAACTTTCGTCCTCTACTCCTTAGCCATTGTAGCTCGACATATGCCCATACGATCCGTTTAAGGTATTATGTTGGGACTACAATGGTCTGTACCACATCTTGCCACTTTGCTCTACTAACAATCTTAAATCCTTTATACTAAACGCCTTATCTGTGCAACACTCTTTCTCGTGATACTTTACTCCTACTCCTTATACTTTCTCGGCTCTAACTGAAGGAGTTGGGCTGTACGTATGCAGTGGGAACCGCTGCATATCGGATCTTATATAGTTGGCCGATCCATTTGAAATTTGGCAGATCGAATTAATTTGCCCAAAGTGGATTGCATAGAAAGTCCCATCCTTCTAACTTAAAAAACAACAAAATTATGGCATTTCCGATCAATCAGTTATATGGAAGCTATAGGATATAGTTGACCGATCCCGGCCAATCCGACTTATATACTGCCTGCAAAGGCAAGAAGGATGTGTGCAAAGTTTGAAGTCGATAGCTTTAAGACTAGTTTGCATAGAAACAGACAGACGGACATGCTTAAATCGACTCAGGAGGTGATCCTGATCAAGAAAATATATACTTTATAGGGTCGGAGATGTCTCCTTCACTGCGTTGCATAATTTTGACCAAAATTATAATTTTGCAATAACTCTGCAAGGGTATAAAAATCATAAAAACTTACAAAACTTAAAAAGCTTTTCGTGAATTTTCAATATCAATGGACTTTAGTGTTTGCCTATTTCGCTTTTCGGGAATAATATTACCTGCCATGGACAAAAACCCTCTCAGAAGCCGCACTACTGGGGATATAAGATAATAGGATATATATATATAATAATAGGACAGGGGTGGGAATTTTTTTTTCATTCCACCAATCAGATGGTTCAAAGCCCTCGCTTAGAGCCACTCTTTCTCGGCAATACCTTTCGAGTTTGTCTAATGGCATTTCGGATTTATGGTTATTAGGTTCGACAACATTTTTAGAAAAAAAATGATTGCTTAGAAGCAAATGCAAGTGTTAGTCCTAGTGGGCTATTGATATTTGAATTTAAGCTAAAATTGGAATCTTGATCGTTTTCGTCGGATTTAACTTCCATTTGGTTAATGAAAAAAGATTTTATTTCAAAAATTTATATCTTCTTGTTGGTATAATGCAGCAGGTGGATAAAGAAAAAATGGGACTTTGTGCCACATACTTACATTTTTCTTTCAGATCGCGTTTATATTTATCAAAATATTTTCTTTCAAATTTTAAAATGAAAGTCTTATTTTAGGTTCGCATAATAATAAAATTTTCGCAATGGAAGAAACATCGAAGCTATGTGAGGGAGATTCACAAGTTTGAAGTTCCCTAAAAACTCTCTAAAAATGCCACTAACGTTTTTTACTCGGCTAAATAACCATTAAGAACTGGCGCCGCTGGTATCTAACTTATTATATTGTTTTTCTCCACCCAGTTGTCAACAATAGATTTTAGCATGGTATAGTGTGAGTTTCATCGGGTGGGGCACGGGTTTTATAGGGTGGTTTGCAAATTGTTCATATTGAATTTTTTTAAAAATATTTTTCCAGTTTCTTGCAAGTGCCCAATGTCTCTGCCAAATCCGTTCCTACATCGAAGGAGCGTTCCAATACGTTGGCCATCAGATGAGTGCTGCAGTTCAATCGGATATTTCATTCCAACGCTTTTTTCATATTTGCTCCTCGATCAGTTACAAATTTTACGTCGTCTATGCTGTCTTCGTTGAAGTCGTCAAAAAGGGTCCTCAGTTTTTGAAAAATGTTTTCCGCTGTGGATCTCTGGTACTCCATCGATTTAATGCCTAGGACCAGACTTTGGAGTCTTGCGTCCTTGAAAAGGTGGAAGGTTAATCCCAGCAAGTTCCACTGCGCGTCGGTCCACATGTCGACTGTGGCTGACATGTCTCCAGCGTTTGCAGCATTTCTTAAATTAAATTAACCAATTCCCCTCTTTTTTCGGCTGCTTCCTTTCCGGTGTTTCGGCTCAGGATCCTCGGATAGGGAAGTAAGTCGTCAACATCCACGTTGCTCCCGTACGTGGCTCCTATTTTAATAAAAAATTGCACCAGCTCTTTAAAGCCGGGTCCCGACACTGCAGTGAAAGGCCAGCGGCCTGAACGATCCATGATGTACACTTTCTAACTGCCTCCTTCTGATCCTTCTCCGCATGCGGCACTTTTTTCTCCGTCGGTGAATTTTGAAATTGAGACAGCACTTGTGTCTCGACAAATTGGAGGTTTATTTTGGGAGTATTCACCCATCCACCAGTTGTGTATCCTCTCTTTGTATTTCATTTAGAATGTTCCATTTAACGCTTTTACTTTTTCGTCTTGGAATAGTTCTAAGCTCGCTCGGTTTCACTTGCCACTAATCTCGCATTCCACAGTTGTTTAGGATGGCAAGTATGATTCGCAGTCGTGAGCTGAAGATGCACATGCAAAAAGTGAGCAAGTGCAAGAGAGGCAATACACCCATTTAACTCATAGGAATTTCTGTGTGTCGGATCATGTAAGTTTTGTGATAAGTGGCGAGTGCTATCGATGTACGAGTATGTACGAGTACGAATTTCTATGAGTATGCATAGGGTGTCGAAAAGTGCCACCCGTGCCGTTCCCTGGTCCGCATCTCTGTCTTAATCTCTTACAAGCGATACAAGACCATGTCAGGCCAATGTTCTTTGTGATAGGATCATTTATACGTAGGACAGGTAACAGTTACCGGTAACGGATTTTCCAAACTCGTATTTTTTAGCAGTGAAAATTAGACGGAGTTATGTCCACTGTAGTGAGAGCGAGAAGAGTTTAGCTAGAAACTCTGTGGTAGAGAGGCACGTTCTAATCAGGCACGTCTAGGAGAAGACGTAACAAAAGAGATATGCGAGTAAGGTTGGACGCCGTGACGAATAACAACTTCAGAGTAACAACGATGTAACGGGTAACGCTTCCAGAGAGTAGAACAAAAAAGGAGAATATATTTAAGAATATTCTTAAAGCGCGGCACAAATAATATTGAAGAATAATTGTGAATATAAGAAGTGTATAGTTTAATGAACTCTATACGTCAATTATACTCGGAAAATTATTCAATAAAATAGATTGATTTTAGATTGTCGCGAAAAGTGTAAGCTTATATCAAAGATCGAAGATGTAAGCAATCTAAAGGCTCGTTTGGATAAAAATAATCTATTTCAAACAAAATCTTTCGATTTAGGGTATTCAGGCACACAGATAATTTTGAATTCTTTGGCTATATATTGGGCATCCGGTTCGTCACCTCGTGGACGTCCGTAGTGATATGTATAAATAAAAGTAATTATTAAAGTAATTAATATTATTTGTACGTACCATTGACTTCAATTTCACAAAATGTTCCTGAACCAACCGTGTTATTGGCTACACATCTGAACGTCCTTGTGATACCATAGTCAGCTTTTAAAACGTAAACACTTTTATCGGGAAGATCGTTATGGTACCCACTACCCAAATTCACAATGGTTTCGTTTTCGCCTGTAATTGACCAAGTAAAATCTGCCTGTAAGATGAGAAAACAATTCAATTATACTTTTCGGATAAATACACACAGAAATTCAATTAAAACATGTTACATGTTAAGCTCCAGTGAATAAACAATGTTACTTCAATATTATTGAAGTTACACTTCAATTTTCAAACGGATTTTATTCCCCAAGAAAATCTATAATCAAAGATACTAAAACTACCCATCAGCTAAACAAACGCATTGCACGCTGGCCTGTTATATGACCCTTTCGAGTGCGTCAAGTGGTGGTGTCACTTAAGCATTGTCATGTTCGGTTTTAAGGGACCGCTCATAAATTACCTTTTTTATTAATTTTTTTGTGGGAGCGATCAGTTGAACCTTTAAATTTACGATTATATGAATATTTTGTTCAATGCTGGAACATTAATGATGGTACCTACATTAATATGATAGGATTCATCAACTTTGAAGAAGTTCTTGGTGTCCATGGTGCAAACGAAAACAGGAATAAAAAAAAAAAAACAAAACAAATGGCATTTTCGGAAAAATCAATTTATTCAAAATAGTCCACCAATACAGCTTTTTGCACAGTGATTGAGCCCGTTGGTTTGGAAACACCATGTTTCGTCACCAGTCTCAATAATACAAAGAAAGTTTTTGTCGTTTGAATGATGTCCAAATATATTGGCACAAATATATTGACACTTAAAACGCAATAACTTTACTTCCAATCGATTAAATGTCATGAAAATGTAAAATTGATAAAAATAGCAGATTCTGACGCCCCATATAGATGGTGGCACCAGGATGCGCTAGATTCAGTCCTGATTACTTTGGAATGGAACTTGTATTTGGGGGAAAAAAAAGTTTTGCATTGGGGTTACCAGATAATATACCAGATAAATCACATTTTATTCTCGAAGATGCAGTTAAGTCTCAAAAGTGCAATAGTTCAATGTTGTAAAATTTCAGTGGCACAATTTGAAGAAAATTGCACAATGATGAAGAAAATATCGCGTGCGACAGTAAATAAAATTGAATTAAAAAAAAATATAACAAATATTTTTAAGTAAAAAAAAAAAATTTATAAGATAAATTAATTTATTGCAAACAAATTTTCTATCAGGATTCGCTGAAATCAGCGTTTGAAATGGTTTTTGAAAAAGTAACTTCTGACAACCCTAGTTTTGTTTGAATATTTTAAAGTCATCCCAAATCATTTTTCATTTTTACACATAGTTCTTTCCTTTGCACGCAGTACATAAGTTGGAATTAAAATGGAATAACTTTGTAGTTTTTTTTGACGTTAGCATAGTATAGGTGTTTTTCAATTTGATGTTAGCCAAGATATCAATATTAGAATTGTCAGGGCCAAGCGGAGAAACACATATATGTTTCGATGGACGGATCACCTGCAATGGTTTTGGAGTTGTAGCTTACAATACTGCAAAATCACTCGGTAATGAAAGTCCAGACTGGATTACCCTGTAGGGCGACTGAATGGTTCCGGTGGAATTAATGGTTCCGATGGTATCAGTTAAAGTAATGCCCCAGAGGACATATCGGACAGATGCAATTTATACTGAGATATTTGGAAGCCTAATTGTCGGCTGAGACTGGAGATTATTTGCCACGAGAACTTCAGTACCAGAGCATTTTTTACGCTTTTGGAAACTCATTGAGAAGCTGAAGTCTACTAAACTGTGAATCAAGCGGTCAGAGTTGATCATTGATTTGGCGAAAACAGCTTATCAAGTCTTTAAATCCACTAATAGTTTTATGAATGACCTCATTTCGGCCTGTACAGCAGGACAACTGTCACAACAAAAGTGGAGACCACACCTAGGAAATCTACTCGGAAATGGCATCCGAAACTGAGGCCGTGAACCCGACACCATGAATTCTATGTTTATTAATTCTTTAATTAATAAATATTTGTTTTTTTGGCTTAAAGCGAAAATAGTGGTTTCGCTTAAAGATAAAGAGAGAAAAACTATATCTCAAATTTGTAATATATTATAATCCGATATACCTTTGTATATATATCTTTATATATACATACATATATAATATAAACTGCCACTTTATTGCAAGGGTGCATTAACTTAGGCTCCACCCGATGTTAGCTTCCTTTTCTTGTTAAAAAGAATTTTAGAATAGTTTAAAATATTTTACAAAAAAATAATTTAAAAATTCTTAAATATATATATTTCTATGTTTTTTTTTTCAAATTCGCAAACTGTAGGTTCAAAAATGTTTTTTTCCAGACAACTGAAAATATACTCTTACCTCTAAAGGATTTCCAAGTGCAGTACAAATTAGAGTGTCCTGACCATCTATATTTTCCCTTTTGATGTCACAATCAGGTTTAACTTGTAAGAAATTAAAAGAAATTCGTTGTTTTTTATATAAATGTAAATAATTTAACTTACACTGCACGTTTATAATTGATTTTGCAGTATTATTTCCATGTTTGTTATACGCCATACAGGTATATATACCATTTTCGTTTCGGTGTAAGCCGGAGTCGAAAATTAGGGCATTACCATTAGCTATTGTTTCATTGTTAAATATCCATTTATATGAAGGTTCTAAAATAAAAAATGAAAAGTTAAACATACGATATCTTTTAAAATGATATATTGGCATATTAAACCACCAATTTAAGAAAAACTATATCTCCTAAAGGGACCCTCCTGAATTTTTTAGATAACCTCGATTTGTATACCCTTGCAATGGGTATTATAATTTTGGTTAAATGTGTGCAACGCAGTGAAAGAGACATCTCCGACCCTATAAAGTGTATATATTCTTGATCACCTTGAACTTGAGTTGATATAAGCATGTCCGTCTGTCTGTTTCTACACAAACTAGTCTCTCAGTTTTAAAGCTATCGATTTCAAACTTTGCGCACTTCTATATTTCCTTTGCAGGCAGTATATAAGTTGGAACGGCCGGGATCGTTCAAATATATCCTATAGCTGTCATATAACTAATTGATCGGAAATGCCATAATTTTTTTGTTTTTTAAGTTAGAAGGATGGGACATTCTATGGATCTTACTGTCAAATTTCATTAGGATCTTGTTGGTAAGATCGGATTTGCTTGAATCTTAAAATGCTTGGGAGTTTATACTTTTTTGTGTGCCTACAATTGGCAAACAAATTTTTTATTTATATTTTTTTAAGTGACTCTTTGAATCTGACGTCTATAAAATTGCTGTTGCTTCTATAAAAATTAATTGATTGAATTCATCAAAATTCAATGGAAATTTTATCTATTGTGATAAAATAAATTTATTTCTCTGTTCAGTTAACATGAACTTACTCTTGCGTAAAGAGGCCGACTAAATACACCATTGTAAATTTTTGAAAAAAATAACTTGATTTTTAATGCAAAAATGATAAAAAAAAAAAAAAACTAAAGCTCGTAATTTCTTTTATCATTTTGCACAAAACATTGACAAATATTGCTCCATTTTCAGACGAATTCTGCAGATGGTCCTTTTAAATCAGACAGACGACTAAGTAGCAGTAAGTACTTAAACTACGGCTAATCAATAACCTATAGCTCCCCATCGATTTGGTACGGTTAAAATATATTGACATACCAAATGCTACCGTTTACCTCTAGTACACTAAATTCTACAAAGTTACAAAGTTAATAAGGATAAATAACTTACCTGGATTAGCTCTGGCTTTGCATAAAATACGTGCCGGTATAGTACCCTCTTCTACATACACATTTTCCTCCGAAACGGTTGTATTGATTGGTGAATCTAATTAATTCATTAATATAAGTTAATTTTAATATATTTATAATTTAAAGTAGATGGTAATCTTGAAAGATTATACTTACATTCGATACTAAAGTATGTGGAACTTTTAACACTCGGGCCTACCGAATTTGAAGTTGATAGGCATGTATAGTTGTCATTGTCGGCCTCAATATCAAATTTTTTTTGGGCCCAATTGGACATGTTAAAATGCTGAAAATAAATCACAACAAAATTTCAGTGGAAATGCATTAATTCGGCCAACTATATAAGATCCGATATATATCTAATAATATAAGCTGCCACATATCTGCAAGGGCTTATCAACTTCGGCTCCGCCCGAAGTTAGCTTTCCATTCCATTCCATTTTGTATACCTTTATAGAATTTTACATCACCGAAATTTATATCTGATATCACCGGTATTTTACTTCGACAAGATGTTTTTATATCCTTGCAAAGGGTATTATAATATTGGCAAAAGTATAAAATGCAGGGAAGGAGGTATATCCGACCCTATGTGTATACAAGGTGTGTTCCAAAGTAAACAGTTTCCAAAGGAAAAAATCTAGCGTTTAGCAACTCTGACTAATCTTACTAACGTATATGACTGTTTAGTGTCAGGTTTTTATTTATTCGACATAATAAGATTAATATCCCACACGCCAAGACAGGTGGCAAGAAGGGGCAGCAGCGGGGAAAGGAGTTCGCGCGGCCGTACGCGGATGCAGGAGAAAGCGGAGACAACGTGGAACGTAACGGTTCCGGACGGGCCTGAGCGACGGCTGTGCGTGGATGTATGAGAAAGAGAGGTGGGGGCGGGGAACATAGCGGCCGCGGTGGCCTAGGTGTTTAGAAAGTACGGAAGAAGAGAAATGCAGTTGGAGCGGCCAAAAGGGGAGCGCGGGGGAAACGCCGGTAAAAGAGCCAATGCCCGGCACAATAACAAGGCATAATATAATAAAAATGCGGGCCGGTAGCCAAAGGGGGAAAAGGGGGTGAGAACGGGAGCCGCCGGTGCGACTAATTGGAAAGTGGGATTAACGGCGGGAATAGAAAGCTGAAGGATTAACGGCAGGAAGAAAGAGTTGCAAGGATTAACGGGCGCCTCTGGAGCTATATAAGGAGGGCCCCTGGAGTAAATCGGGACCGAGTCTTCTAGGGAAGCTGGAAGAGTTGAGTGAAAGAACCCCGTGGGTAAGTCTAACATTCAAGCGAGAAAGTTTCCTTGGAGGAATTTGGAGTATAGGCTAAAGGACCCCCCCTGGGTAAGTCCGACAGTCTCAAGTGCGAGAATTAAAGCGAGTGCACAAGGATCTATGATCATTGGCTCAAGGACCCCCTGTGGGTAAGTCCGGCGGCTGTACGCGAGTCATCAGACAAGGATAAATCGAGGAGCAAGTGGGGAAAGGATCCAGGATCCGCGGCGGAACTGAGGCCCAAGGGTAAACAGAGTCGGGTTGGATTACTCCCGGACCCGACAGGTATCCTGGTGTTATAGCAAGAGCGTCGGATCGGTCTGGCGTACGCCTTACCCATTCCTGCCCGTTGTGACCAGGTGTGATCCTGTAAAGCGAGAGATTGCCAGCTCGGGAACTCAAGCCCAGCAATAAAACCAAACAGGGATGTCCCGGTAAAGTCAAGAGACTCCTGATCCAGGCGCTGGAGCTTAGGCACAGCATATCACCTGGAGTCAAAGGAGGCGCGACGCCAAACCTCTGGTCATCCATAGATCCTGCGGAGCGTATGCACGCCGGTGTTTGGAGGCGAGTGGCAGACGCAACCGGGGGCTTATCCTGTGGGGTAGGTAGGCCCTTCGTGCCCTGATCCGGCCGCCAGGTAATAAGAAGCGCATCCTGCCCGGCGTACGCCTGGGAGGTGAGCCTATTGGTCCGCCAACACGGATTAGGTGCCGGCCACGGCGAAAGGGCAGTCCCAGTGAGCCAAGGATAACAACGATCCACGGCACCCACAAAAGAGGAGCAGCGACAACGGGAGCAACGACGACAGAAGCAGCGACAGCGGGAGCAGCGATAACGGCAGCGACGACACGCAGAGAGGTACGTCGAGAGCAGCGTCACCGGCACGAGAGGGGCAACATAGGCCCCGCAACTGGAGCACGTGAGTCCAAACGAACGAAACCGTGAACCGAACCGGCGCCCAAAAAGCTTCGGTGACCGGTGACCGAAAGGAACGAGCGGTCGATCGGCCGAGCCGAGCAGCCGGTGAGATTCATCCCTTTGTAAACTTTGTTTCCAACCTGTGCAAATATTGTATAAGTAAAGGGGACATTTGTTAAAAGAAGCACGCTGTATTATTTCTGGGCTCGAGAAGTCACGTTGAATCTATAAATTCGGTGGAACGATCCATAAACTCTTTGAGCTAGCCGCGGCATTTGTTGCGAGCACCGATCAAAAAGAACAGTTCGTTACAAGCTTAACATTTTCTTGCTACCAAATTTCAGCAACGAAGATCATGTAGCCGCAGCGATAGAAGACGCAATCCTAGGAAGGCAAACAGGGAGCTCTATAAAAAGATACTCGATAGATCCTTAGGGGAACCAACTTCAGAGATTATCGATACCTACGGGGGGCTCAACGCCATGGTAGAAAGGCTTACTGCGGCGAGCGCCAAGGGGCCTGCCCCAAAAGAGGAATTGGTAGCAGCAGATCGAAGAAGCCTCCATGGTGGACCTCGGCGTTAGCTCCCTTCAAGAAAAATGCACGTAGGGCAGCACCAATACGGATGACGCATGGGGGGCCTATAAAGCTGAACTCAGGCGGTATAACAAGGAATTGCGAAAAGCAAAAAGGGTTGCCGGGGCTAGTTTCTGCACCAACATCCAGGAGACATCAGAGGCCTCCCGCTTAGAAAGATTCTCTCTACTTCAGCCCCCAACGTAGATTATATCAAGAATCCGGATGGGCGGTGGACAACATCAAGCCAAGAATCCCTGGAGTCCCTTATCAACGCACACTTCCCAGGATGCTCAGTGAAAGGAACAATCCAGGTTATGCGCAGCCAAGGTCACCAGGGCTCACTCAATTACCCTCATAGTCATAAGAATCTTAGATGGGCAATAGACAGTTTTAAACCCTTCAAATCTCCGGGCTCGGACGGCATTTTACCGGCTCAGCTATCTAGGGCCGGTAATAACCTAAGGCAATGGATCAAGAAGATCTTTAGCACAGTCTTCACTAATGGTATGGTACCAGAGGCGTGGCTGTATACGAAGGTTGTATTCATACCCAAAGCGGGCATATAACCATATATACCTCATATGGATTCCCGGTCATAGGGATCACTTTGGTGAAGCCTTGCCTTGCGGTAGCACAAGGAGCCCCAGCGGCTCAAGTGGAAGCGGGGAGGTCTTCTATGATCCCTCAGCATCGCCGCCCTAACCTAACCTTCCCTAAGACACTTTTGATTCACCAAATTGGCGATAGTGGGGACATTGGTGTCACTAGGCACGAAAATATTTTTAAATACGTAGATTCTGCTCTAAAATACGCGTCGATTGGTACCAACCATCCGGAACCGATTTCTTTTAACAGTTATTCCTTATTCAGTTTAGTTTAAAATTAAAAACGCGTAACTTTACAGCCAATGAAGCAAAATCCACACGCTATACTTTGTTAGAAAGGTTTTTTAAATATCTATTTTTAAGATCAAATGTCTAAATCGTAAGGAAAAATAAATACACTGAAAAGAACATAATAAGCCCATTCAAAAATTTTCTTTTCAAACGACCATCCTAATTATATTAAGTGTAAAGACACCCCTTGAGATAACGCAACTTTTAATATATCGTTCATATTTGGGAAAAGTCGCTTACTCAAGATATGGTTCTATAAGTAGAGCTACCCATAATGCTGGCTGTGAAGCTAAGGTGCACAACATATTCGTGAAACCTTGCCATTGCACAGTGGCCGGAATGGCAGATTTTTTTTGCATAAAATCCAATAATGATCCTATATAATTGTTACTTGGCACATTTGATAATAAAATCCCCAAAAAATTATAGCCAAAATTTTGAATGTGGCCACGCCCACACTTACCGCCCCAAAATCCATAAATTCGAAACATACCCATGTTAGTAGGGATATTAAAAGAAGTACCATTTATCTTATATATTTATGCCCTTGCAGATAGGTATTATTATTTTGATCAAAAGTTTGAAGGAGACATCTCCGACTCCATAGAGTATATATATTCTTGATCAGGATCATCTCCTGAGTCGAAATAAGCATGTCTCATTTCACGAACTAGTCTCTCAGTTTTAAAGCTATTAACTTCAAACTTTGCACACATCCTTCTTATCTTTGCAGGCAGTATATAATTCGGAACGGCCGGGATCGGTCAACTGTATCCTATAGTTGCCATATAACTGATTGATCGGAAATGCCATAACTTTGTTTTTTAAGTTAGAAAGATGGGACTTTCGGCCAAGTTCGATCTGCCAAGTTTCATGAGGACCGGCAGACTATATCCTATAGCTGCCATTTAACTGAACGATCGGAAATTAAACAACCTTGGTATTTTTAAAGATGCTTGGGGCTTTTTCCAAATTTTTTTTTAGAAAACTAGTTAGCTTTTTTTTTTTTATCTTGTTTTATTTATAATGTCAGTTTTTATAAAAATGAAGTCAAATACAGCATATTTACATATGTTTATTGCTGCGCTGCCAAGCTTCAAAAAGTGTGCTGTAACTGAATTCGAAATGACCAAAAGTAAAGACTAAATATACGTTAATACTTTTGCAAACTCAGATGGTGACAGAAAATTACTTTTACAATCTATACACAATATTCGATTATGCAAAAAAATCGTTCAATCCGGCCACTGTGCAACGGTAGTGTTTTCGGCTGATGTGTACAATGTTTGTAATTTTGTTTTTTTACTTATTAATTTTTGTTTTTATTTATTTTTGTTATAAAAACACCTTGTATTTACGAAATACCAGGGGTATTTTGTGCAGTGGTATTACGATTTGGACAATAGCTTAAAAATCAGTTTAATAAAAGAATTTAAAAAAAAAGATTAAATACTCAACAAAATATGAAAACATTAAGAGATATGAATAAAAACAAGAATGGAAAGCTAACTTCGGGCGGAGCCGATGTTGATATACCCTTGCAGATAGGTGGCAGCTTATATTATTAGATATATATCGGATTTTATATAGTTGGCCGAACCATATGACATTTTGCAGATCGAATTAGTTTGCCCAATGTAGAAAACATATAAAGCCCCATACTTCAACTTAAAAAACAACAAAGTTATGGCATTTTCGATCAATCAGTTATATGAAAGCTATAGGATATAGTCGGCCGATCCTTATGAAAATTGCAAATCTTTTCAGGAACTGTCTGTACAGAATGAGCCCATTTTGTATACGAGAAGGAGCGGTGTAAAAATTGAAACAAAATTTAACTGCGCCGGGAGTCTACGTTCAAAATCTTATATCATTAGTTCCTGTTCTAATCGTTCATAAAGACAGAGGGACTAGTCTTTTGATGCGGGCCTAAATATGGCTGTACTTTATAGTTGGAGTTGATTCTTTCTCCCTGTTACATACATTTGCACGAATACAATATACTAGGTCGAGTATCGGGAATAAAAATGAAACTTACCAAAACGGATAGCATGCTTTCGAAATCTCCAGTTGCCGGCGATGGGTCCATGTATTTTTCTTTTACAAAGTATTTAGTATTATTCTTCTCAATGGGGATTCCATCCTTTAGCCATGATATTTCACATCGTGGAACACATTCGATACGGCAGGTTAAGATTGCATTCGGCGAAGAGTGCAAGATTCCAGTGTATGGCGGTAAGTTTTTTATAAAAAATGGTGGTGCATGCACCTTTAGATTAACTGTGGCCATATTTCCCTTACCGCCTTCATTGTAAGCATAGCAAGAATAGTTGGTACGACTGTCAAGTCCTACTGGTTCCACAGTCCAATCTTTTGTAACAATGTCCTGTAGCGGACCACGTCCTCCACGTAGCCAACGATATCTGTTAGGTTTTGAAATCATTTGAGCATTGAAGGTAAACTTCCCCATTTTACGATAGAGGGCGTAGGTGGATGATACAAGATTTGATTGTAGTCCGGTGTAAAGGACTACGAGTTGTGATTGTTTCGTGTATGTAGTGAGCGTGAGTAATGTACATGGGGAATTATTATGATTAAAGTCAATTAAAGCATGTGTTTCTTTAATTTCATTGAATGAACTGGATTCACTTGATAGTAACGTTTGTGATAAGTCTTCCGATGGAGCATTTAATTGTCGCGGTATTTTTTGCAAGAGAAAAGATTCTAAAGCAATGTCAGCTTCATTAGATTGCAATGCTTTAACTGTATGGTAAGTAATAAGTATGGGGTATGATATTGTCTTTATATTGTTATTCTGGTCGGCTTGTTTAGTTACAAACCTATTTGTATCTGGATATCCAGGATCTTCTACGGAACAAGTGAATACTACGCTTTTTTTTTTTACAGCGATTAAGGGAAAATTAGAAAGTGTAGCCGGTCCAGGTTCATAATGTACCTAAAAAAGTAATCGGTTAGAATTTATAATTTTAAAAATATTTTTTTTTTGGCTACAGAGCCAAACACTTACCATAAGCTCCTTATCTTCACTTCGTGGTCCCCAGCCAGCAGAATTCAATCCCTCGCAAGAATAATTGTAGAAAAAGCCACGACCTATACTCTCCAATAATAGTTTGCTTGGATCAATATGGCACAAATCTTCCTAAATAGATCAAATTTTAAATATACATAAGAAGATTTTAAAATAATGTCGATTTTTTCTTTATTAAAATTATTTCAACAATATATAATCTTGATCCCCATCTCTTCCTTAGTCGATGACTAGCATAGTAGCTTAGCTTTACCACTTAAATATAATACATACATTTTTAGAGTTCCGTCTAGACTTCCTCTCTTTATCTTAAATCGAACCGACGTGTTTTGTGGGCTCTGTGTTACTATTAATCTTGCTATTTCATTAATAAACAAACCGGTGTTTATTAATATATATATATCATATGAAAAACCTCTTAACGAGGTAAAATAACGGTGGCGAACCCGCATGCCACTCGCAAAATATCTGATATCATGTTGGTGACGAATAAATGCCATATGTGTATAAAAAATTATACATTAAAAATATTCTTACCCGGCACGTGAAACAATAACAATAAACAATATAAACACGTGCCGGGTAAGAATATTTTTAATGTATAATCTTTTATACATATATTGCATTTATTCGTCACCAAAATACCACATCTTAAATCCTTTATTCTAAACATATATATACACTATCTTGGATCTATCCCCGCGATTCGAGCCGTACGTAATGCGGCAGCATCCCTGGGTGGGTTGGGCGGTAGGTGTGCTGTACGTATGCAGCGGGAGCCGCCCGAAAAAAAGGACCCTGAATGTCTAAAGAATGTCTGAATCCACTATATAGATATTAAGCAAATACATACATATATACAATATTTTTTGATGGTACATAATATATTTAACATGTGTAATAATATTTTGCAATATAATTATAATTATAATTAGAATAACTCGACAAAAAAAATTAATTTCATTCAAAGATTTTCATTCAAAACTCTTATTTTATCAGCCTAAAAGATGTATAGTTTATAATTCCACCTTTTTTTTTACTTACATTAGTTTCTTCGCAGTCGGGAAGTTCCTTAAGTAGTGTTGAGTTTGCATACCATCTCACTTTGGTTAGAATTGATGGGTTAGCATCAAGTATATTGCAAAACAGGGTAACATTTGATTCATCGCTCTCCTTTACAGGGCCTTCGGGAATCATTACAACCTCCACAGTAGGAACATCTAAAATAATTGAGAGTCTATAGATTTTAGTTAATAATCTCACATTTTTAATTTTTACACTGCACATCCAGATTGATTTCCTGCTCAGAAGTTCCTTTTCCAATAGAATTTGATAGCTGACAGGAATAATTTCCTGTATCTTCTTTTTCGGTAGACTTGATAACAAGAGCCACATTCTCTGAATTACCCCCTTGGTAACGATCTGTATTATTTACATTAACGACTTCATTATTCCGATACCTAAAACATTACAGATGTCGAAATTATTTATTGGTTACTAATTTATTAATATGATAAAAAAGTAAATATATTTTTTAATTTTATGCACAAATATAATCTTGCTTACTAGATTAATCTAATCAAGTAAGTTAGCATTGGCCGCAATGCCGAAATGCCAGATGATAACCTGTGGTAGGGAAGTCCATGAGGGGATTTCGGGAGTGACTACAGCACGTCACAATAAGATACTTGTTTAACTGAATCCACCAGTCCAGAACAACGGATGTTGTTCTTGGGTGTGTTAAGGTTGGGTGTGTTAATTACATGGCAAAGATATGTAAATGTATATTCCACTAATCTGACAAATTCGGAGTAACGAAGAGAAATGTGGCATACAAACGTTTAAAAAATATCGTTAATGGGGCATTCTTGAGCGTGGCTACATTTTTATACCCTTGCAGAGGGTATTATAATGTTGGTCAAAAAGGAGGGTCACCACCTGAGTCGATATAAGTATGTCCGTCTGATTCTACGCAAACTTGTCTCTCAGTTTTAAAGCTTTTATCGCCTTAAAACTTTGCACACTTCCTTCTTTTATGTGAAGGCAGTAGAGAAGTTGGAACCGCATTATAACTGATTGCTCTTAAATGCTAAAACTTTGGTATTTTTTTAGGTTAAAAGGATGGGATTTTCTATGGTTTCTACTTTGAACAGACTAATCCGATCTGCCTAATTTCATAAGGATCGTCCGACTATATACTAGCTGTCATATAACAAATTGATCGGAAATGCCATAACTATGGTGTTTTTTAAGTTTGAAGGATGGGACTTTCTATGGATAGCATTTTGGTCAAACTTATTCGATCTGCCAAATTTCATTAGGATTCAAATTTCATTACAGTATAACTGAAAGATCAGAAATGAAAAAAGTTGCTTATTTTAAAGTTGCTTGGGGCTGTTTTCAACATATTTATTTGAAAATTGATTTCCGATCCGATACGATCCGATATATTTATATCTAATAATATAAGATGCCACTTAACTGCAAGGGTTAATTTTAAATTTTTATTTCCGGTACTCGTAGAGTATGTACAGGGAAAAAGAATCATCTCAGACCATATAAAATATACATATACTTGATCAGCATCAACCATGCCCATGTCCATCTGTCCGTTTGTCGTTATGATCGCCTGGATCTCAGAGACTATTAGAGATAGAGCTATACGGTTTCCATTGTACACAGATCAAGCATGTTTCAAACTTGCCAGCTCAGAACAGTTTTTTAAAAAAGTTGTAGTGCCAAACAATTCAAATTGCTAACAAAACATACAAAAAAATTCAGCCAAATCGGATGATTTTTAGAAGAGTTATAGACGTTTTATTCTGATGCCGTACTGGATTTTTTCAGTTGTTTATTCCAAAACCTACAAAAGTACAAAGTTGTTTTGAAAATCTATACTTTGAAAAAAGTTTAAAAATTGGGTTGGGAAAGATGAGGGGAAAATGCGGGTATTATATAGTCGGAAAACTTGGCTATATTCGTCTTTTCTTGTTTTTCTTAAAAATATCAGAAAGGAACAACAAAGATCCCATTAAAATCTTACAAATAACATAGCTTTTTCTTGGAATTCCAGATTATGGAGATTTGACTTCAACTCTGTATTTAACTTACCATACAACATTTGTTAGTGACGCTGGGTTTGCCACATATTCACAATTAAGTAAAACGATTTCACTTGTGTTGGTAACAACCTCAGGTGGGCTGACTTTGACGACTGGAGGATCTATATAATTAGAAGTTTGTTTTTTTAATGTATTTTATTTAACTTTGTAATTATTATAAATATCCTAATTAATATCATACCAAAATTTGTGAAAATGTGGAAAAATCGTGAAATAATCATAGTATTTCGCAAATCGGATCACTTCACTAAAGTTATGGCAATTTCACCAATTTCATCAAGATTTCTAGGAAAACTTAGATATCCATATAATTGTACGAATTATTGTGTTTTTTTCCAACTTCCTTTATCTTAAAGAACTGAATTAATATTGAATCTTGCTATTTCATAAATAAACAAACCGGTGTTTATTAATATTTATGTATATATGTATAAAATTTATAAACCCATTTTTTACATTCATATCCGTACCGCTTCGGGTGTGCAGTGGTATATTAAGAGGTAAAATATTAAATTTATAAATTTTCTTCCAAAAATAGCTCTGCTCTTCTTCTTTATCTTTCGTTGTTGCTTCTATTGTCGCTCAATAGAGATTTCTATCTCTATTCTTTGCACATTTACTATCTCTCCCTAATCGGTCTTTTTTGTCGCTCTAATCGCTCAAAAGGGAGCTTTTGTTTCCCTGGCACAGTGGTTCAAGATACTTTAATAATAATAAATAATTAATTTATAATTATGCATTTCAAGCTTGTCTGTGTTATTAAGTCTTATGAGGCTCCAAAGCGTAAGAAATCCGCTGTTAGTGATGTGCTTGTAGCGAATAATCTTCAGCCTGTTCTGCCTACAATTATGCAGCCGCTTATATCTCTAGCCAAACCAAGGGTTGGACCTGGGAAAAATTCGGCTTCCGAATATCTCAGTATAAATGAGCAATTGTCCGACATGTCCTCCGTGGCATCGCTTCAAGTGATTCGACCAGTCCTAATAAATCAAAGCCCCTTAAGAGTCACCAAACAGGGCAATTAAGCGTCCGGACCCCCGGTACGAACTGATGCTGCAGTATTAGTCACGGCAGCACCAAAACCCATGCTGGTGATCCCACCATCGAAATACATATTTTTTTCAGGGCTTGCCGATATCTCGGCTTACATCAAAGCCAAAACAAAAGCTGACATAAATGTGGCGGACATTATTAAATTTAAATACACCTACACGGGGCACACGTCGTCTTTCAAAATACATGTGCCTGTGCAGATGTTCAATTCAATTTGTTCCGCCAGCTTTTGGCCAGAGAAATTTTTCGTCCAAGAACATCAGCCAAGTACGGTGAAGAAAAAATTTACCAAACCTGTGGGAGTGAAACTCCCAAATGTTAGAGCCACTGACCAACCTTGTACCTTATCTTCTTCAGCTGCACAAAACTAATTTCTTCACTAACACTTACCTATCAGAATACTAGAGGGTAACGTAGTAAATTTCCCAAATTGTATTTTGATATTACTTTCATTGAATCCCACATTATAGTTTTTACAGAAACTAGGTTAAAGCCGAAGATCTTAAGCTCTAAAAGTTTTCCAAGTAAGTACACCACTTTAGGAGATTTAATTTCTGTAGATTCCTACTTCCTACTGAAGATGTAAAATCACAAGAGTTTGGTGACATAGAATTCCTTTTAATTAAAATCATTTTTTCCGGTCAATCTTTATATGTTACGTGTTCCTATATATCACCTTCGTCCGAACCGCCTACATACTGGTAACATTTGTCCACTATTCGATTCGATTCTAATCTTCTGTCTAATTGTGACCAGCTGGCGTTAGGTCGGCTGCAAGACTTGTGTTTCGTTTCAGATCCTGATGGAATTACTCTTTCGAGAACTTTGCCCCTCTCTAATCCTGAGGATCCATATCATCCCACTCTTGAGGTTTTAATCGAAACCAATCTTTTAATTGACCTTAAGTCTACACGTAAATTCCGTAAGGCCGACTTTAAGAAATGAAATAAGCTAATTTTTATCCTGAGTAAAGCAGTTTTATAACTTTGTAAACACAAAGAGCAAACATGTATATTTTCCTCCTCTGCTTTCGTTAGAGAACTCATATGAACTATATTTTGACCATCTTTTGATAAAAGTGGTGTGTTATCGGATTTTCTTAAGGTTAAGCCCGTGTATTCGACAGGCCCCGATGGAGTACCAGGTTTTGTCCTAAAGAACTAGCAGAGGTACTGTGCAAGCCTCTACTCAAACTCTTTAATCTATATCTGGAAACTTTGATCTCTTGCCTCAACTGGATTTCGAGCTACATACCTGGAAGCACCCAACGGGTCTTCTTTAAAGATGTTAACTCGCGTTTAGATGGCTTCCAAACAGAAAGCCATTTTGGACCGTTGTTTTTTACACTTTTTATTAACTACTTGCCACTAGCCTTAACTGAATCACTTGTACTTGTGTACGCTGATGACGTTAAGCGTTGTCTTCAGTATAGATTCACTAGGTGCCCAATCTAGACTTCAATTCGATTTGGATTTTAAATTTTAAATTTTTAAAATTTTAAAATTGGTGTTTGTCTGGTCAAGCAGCCGCCGGAAAGTCTGGCCAGCAATAATTTATTGAACTCGTGACATCACTCTCTTTTATATTTATTTCCCTTTTTCGCGTCGCCCGCTCTCGTGCATTCGATCGTCATTCGTCTTTTACTTCTTAGATCGGTCTTCAACCCTACGCACAGGTCCATATTTTGTATATCAACAAAAATCATTAAGTCATCATCACTTGTTGTTTATTAAAGGCTGAATTCTTAACTCTCAGTAACTCAACAGTGATTAGCAAGTAACCTATAGCTTAATGGATCGGAATGTAAACTCATGACATTTTATCGATTTAGTTTTCACCAGGCTATGTTCATTCTCTATGGGTACGCTTTATGTAATAGGGTGAATTATTAGATTTGAAACGTAAATTTACCAACCGTATATCCACCATGTTTAATACAACAATGTGTGTGCTTGGTTTTATTAAAAGATGGTCAAAATAATTTAATGACCCGTAAATAACAAAAACTTTTTATACATCATTGGTCCGTCCGATTTGTGAGTATAGATCGTGTGTGGAGTCCTGTGCAAAAAAACTTTCACCCGATGTTTTTATTTATTTTCAATTTTGACAAACCATCTTATGAAAACTTAACCATTTATTATAAAAACCTAGCCACATACTCTATCATCTCAACAAAATTTGGTGCGTAAATAAAATTGATGCGTGTATGGCGGAGATAACCCCATTATCCTAAATTTTTAAAGTATGTTTATTTCAAATTTAAATTACTTACATAAGACTTCCAATGTGAGAGCGGACGAGATTGGCTTTTCTCGATTAATTTGTATCACAATATTTTCAGCCTCACAGCGAAATACTCGGTCATTCTCAAAACGAGTCGCATTGAAAATGAGTTCAGACTGAGTATGATATGTACCATCGTTTTTCTCAAACTATTAAAATAATCATGTCATTATGATAAATATATAATTATAATATTACTCACTGCTTTAGTACGAATCTCGGTAACAATATTTTCCTCTGTTGTTATGGGTGATGTAATGTTATACCAAGTAAGGTTAACTGGTGGCCGCGCTCCGTGAATCTGTTATGAATAATACATTAATTCATTATAAACATAAATAAAAGATACACTTTTTTAACACATAAACACATATGTCCATATGGAATCATTTTGTTGATCTGATTACGCGACGAATTAATTTTCTGAAAATTACGTTTTCTTGTTAAAAAAAAAAAAAAAACAGTAAAATCCGTTGCATTTACGTTTTAGACTCCTCGCATAGTATTAAACTCAACTCAACTAAACTCAATATTGCTAACTCGCATTGAATAAGATATTGACAAAAACCGTCACAGGGTTTTGACGGTTTTTGTTCATGCAAAAAGTAATTCTGAAATTTTAAATCTTATTATGGGTGGTTTTCGAAAGATCTTATTCAGTGTGTTCTATATAATTCTAGAGAATCTATAGAATTAATGGAATCATATAATTACTTACATCACAAGTTAAAATCACTTTGCTGCCTTGAACTGTATGATGCTCTACACCATTCATTTCAATACTCGTTGGGCGTACTGTTGGTAAAAAGGAAATTCATTTGTAAACAGTTTGTTTCTAAAATATATATGTATACAAAGAGTGTGTCATCTTGTGCTTGGGTACTTTAAAATTTAATAACATGAGAATACTTTAACGAATTTAACATCTGAAGAGATTTATTAATTTTAATTACATTATGGAAACTAGAAAACACTTGGTCTAATATTGATAATATAAATAATATTGATATTGATGGCGACATGCATGCCCTGCTTGCAGCAGGCGCGTCAAGACACTATATATAGCCGATGATTTAAAAATTTTATGTTTGCGTGACAATGGTGTCACGCCAAAAAATATTTTTGTCACACCAGACAAAATATTTTTATATACACAGAATCTGCTCCAAAATGCGCGTCGATTGATACCTCAACCATCCCGATCCGACATTTCTTCCCGATTTTTATCCAAAATTTATTCCGGATAACCGACTTTGAAAGAATTTACCAAATGAAGACCAAATGAAAATTTGAAGTTTTTCAAATTTTACTCCGTTTGCCTTATTTTGTCTCTTAAAATTTTGAAAAAATTTGATTATGTTAGTTACTAAAATCTAAGCAACGATTTTTCTAAGCAACTAAGATTTTTTAAAGATTTTTTTAATTTACTTAAGATAACCTTAAAAAAATAAAAAAAAACATTAAATGTAAGAAACGCGTAGCTTTAAACCCAATGCACCTCTCCACATGCTATAATTAGTTAGAAAGGTTTTTAAATATCTTTTTCGCTTTCAAAAAAGATCAAATCGTAAGAAAAAAAATACATTGAAAATAAATTTTTTTTAAAGAAAACATTTTTTTTCAAAATTGGCTCTAACGATTCGAATTATTTGGCATGTAGAGATAGCCCTTGAGATAACGCAACTTTTAATATATCGTTCATACATTGGATTCGTCGCTTACTCAAGATATAGCTCGATAAGTAGAGTTACCCATGGTGCTGTCTGTGAAGCTAAGGTGCATATTCATAGCAATACATAAACACAATACATTCGGTTGCCGATTGGCTTTTTGTAGTTTGCAAACATTAAAATACAAAACAATACATATAAATAATGCATTTCATTTATTTAATTTAAATAAAAAGTTATTTTGAAATATTTGCAGTTTCTTGTTTTCACCACTAGAAATACGTTTCAATCGACACGAGATCCAGAGAGCACTGTTTTTGGAAAATTTTTAGAGTGGCAAGTTCAGCAACAACTGAAGTTAAGAAAATTTTCGCGCGAAACCTTCTCAGGGATAGCACAACGGTAGAGTTCTCGGCTGATGTATAAAGGGTACCGGGTTCGAGCCGAGTTCGAGAATTCATCTATTTTTTTTATTTTTTTCATATTATTATAATTAATTTTTATTTTAATTAAGTTTTGTTATAAAAACACCTGGTATTTACGAAGCACCAAGGGAAATGTGTACATTGGTATTGCGATTTGGACAATAGCTAAATGGTTAAAACGTCGCATTAATTGACACGGAAGGCTCCCTGGCGCGACTCCTAGCACATTTAATCAGTTCAATAAAAGACTTAAAAATAAAAGGTTTAACTAATCAAATACAAAAATTAAGAGCTATGTATAAATAAATAAAATATTACTTATGAGAAGATAATTATAAAAAATCTTCTGTACGAGAAGAATTTTTCTCAAGAATTTTTGTTCTCAAAATCGAATTTTAGGAAAAAAAATTCGTACTTAAATGAATAATTTTTTTCTTGATTTAAGTAAAGTAGTTCTTGGTCGACTTCCAAGTGTGTTCGTACTTGGTTTAAGTACGAAATTCTAGTTTTTCTTTGAGTGAGGTGACAAACGATAATGCCACTCCGAAAATATCTGATATCAATTTTGGTGACGAATAAATGCAATATATGTATACAAAATTTTACATTAAAAATATTCTTATTCGGCACGTGGAACAATAACAATAAACAATATAAACACGTCTAAACACCATAACACGTCTATTAACATAATTCTTGACATATAAAAATAAATTTTAAAAATAAAAATCGTAATTTTTTTTTTATCGGGAATTAAAACACATAATTGGCGCAGTCGGTAGAATACAATTATCCTCGCGTGTAAAAAGTATCGAATTAAACATTCCGCAATTTTTTTTGTATCCGCAAATCGAATCTACAAATATTTATAAACATTAGTCAAATCACAAACGTTAAAATGGAATCTGAACAAGCATCCACATCAGCTGCAGCAAGGCACATCCTGTCTGACAGTAATATGAATCATTTCTTCATGGAACTGAAAAAATCATGGAACCAATTCAAAACAACATTGTCTACTCAGAACGAAATTATTCAAGGAGCCTCATCATTGCACCTGCACGTACGATTCTTCTGAGGAATGTGACTCAGGACTGGAACGAATTAAGGACGTTACTCATAAACGAATTAAACTCATCAAAACCTCCACATCACATGGTCATGGATTTACATAAAATTAAATATCAAAATAGTTTACGTAAGTTTATTGATGAATTAGATAAAAAGACAAGCAAAATTTGTATTAAGTTAAGTCTGCATAATAATCCAGCAGTGTTATATTTTCGAGAGTATTAGGTGATCATATAGCAAAGGTAATTCGTGAAAAATTAACACAATATATCAAACCCAACCAAATTAAAAAAAGCTGCTCAAGCTGTAGGTCTTTATGATGATGAAGTATATATTTCATCCGAAAGATTTGAAAATCGATATAATATACCAATAGTCTCCACATCTAATGCTTTTTGGAATCAAAATTTAAATAACCGTGAGACGGTCAAACCATAGGAAATTCAGTCACTTTGAATAAGTCCATTGAATTTGAAATTTCAAAATTATTTAAATCTAAGCACAAATTTTTCATAAAAGAATTTTCAAATCATTATGATTTTCTATAAGGACGAAATATTCTAAACCTAACATCAGCGCAAATAGATTTTAGTTAAACTAAATAAATACGAATTTCCTATGATCAATGTAATAAAGGAACATAAGAAAAATCTACAAACATGTTACAGGATGAAGAACACATTTACGCAATGCAAACATAATTTAAAACTAGTTATATTCGAGAGGATCATCTCAACAGTGAGAAAAAATCGGCACTTTATTTATTAATGTCCAAATTTTTTGATATTCAGTATCATGAAAATGACAATTTGGCCTTCACAAATAAAATCAAACATACTTTAAAAAACTAAACATGAACTTAGAAGATCATATACTTATCCCTATATTTATGATTAAACAAGACATTGTCCGCAAATCTAAATCTCCTTATTATAATCCTATATTAATAGTACCCAAGAAAAAGGATGAATCGGGCATTCCAAAATTTCCTATGGAGACTTAAGGAGATAACTATTGATGATAAGATTTCCATTCCTAATTTGGATGAAATAGTAGATAAATTAGGGAAATCTCGATATTTTAGAACTTTAGATCTAGCAAAGAATTTCCATCAAATTGAAATAGACCCAAGATCAATACATAAAACAGCATAAAACCAAGAAAGGACATTATGAATATACTAGAATGCCTTTTCGGTAATATTATCATATTTCATTAGTCACAACCTCCTTACAGAAACATATTCAATCCCTTCAAAAAGTCTTTGTCCGATTAAGAAAATAAAATTTTAAACTTCAATTAGAAAAATTCGAATTCATGAAACAGAAACAGAATTTTTATTTTTTCAAAATCCCAGTACTCCTAAACAAATTAAATCATTTATAGTTCTTTGTGGATTTACCGAAAGTTTGTTAGAGAATTTGAAAAAATTGCTAAGCCCATGACCCAGGTTCTTAAGAAGGGTTAAGAAGAATCCTTAGATATCCAGATTTTGGAAAAACATTTGAATTAACTGCTGATGCTAGTAATTATGCTTTGGAAGCTGTCTAAGCTCAAGAATGAAGACTCAGATTGCTATGCGACTAGAACATTGAATTATCATGAAGTAAATTATTCAACTATTGAAAAAGAGTTATTAGCCGTAGTATTGGCAACTAAGTATTTGCGTCCCTATCCATTTGGAAGAAAAATTAAAATTACATCCGATCATAAACCACTAGTTTGCTTCCACAACATTAAAGAACTTAATATGAAAATGCAAAAATGGAAAATATATCTTAGTAAATATGATTGTGGTATAAGGAAAATTATTCAGTAGATGCCTTATCTAGGCTATATAAAAAATAATCAAATAACCAACATCTAGAAGAACATTCCAAAACGAAGATGATTTACAAAGTACCGGAACTACTATTCACAGCGCCCAAAACGACCATGGCAACTATACTCAGATTACAGAGCGACCAATTAATGTTTTCAATCACCAATCAATATTCGTAAAAGGAAATGATGACAGCAATTAGTCCAATACTTTAATAAAACTATTAATACAATAAATATAGTAAAATTATAGAACGTACAGCAAAAGACATTATTCTTAAATTTGTATGCGAACACAATTTTGTAATGTACATGAATAATGACGAAGACTTCGCAATCTTTCAAAGGGCTTTCATGGAGTCAATTAAACCAACCAAAGGGAACAAAATTTGAGATTTTTTATGAGAAAGTAATTTATATTCATGAGAAAACTATACATCAAGGTATGAAAAAAACATATGATGACTTTAAAGCTAAATATTATTTTTCAGACATGCATACTTCTTTACTTATTATATACTACTGAAAATATATAATTGACTATTATTTTATTAAACAAAGAAAATTTTTAAACCAATCAAAAATTGATAATGGATATCTATACCAAATTTGTTTCAATTATAGAAACCCATACCACAATTTCGAATCATCAATACACTCAATGATGCTGAAGACATGCTAATGAATATTTATTTTTGGTATGAAACCTTGTAAAAATGTCCAAGAAAGAAAAGTATTTAAAATTGATCAAATTAATTAAAACCGGAACTGGAAGAATATGAGGTAGATTTAATTTATGCAATAGTTGAAAAATATATAAAACGTAAGCCGAAACTAAATAGGAAACTAATAGGGGTCACAAAGTAATAAAAGATAATAGTAAACTTAAAAACGCAATTTTTCTCGTTGTTCCAGGGACATTGAAAATTCGGACTCTGATATTGGAAAAGATAACAATAGCATCATGGACAACATTATCAGTAATGACGGCTCAACAAATAAGCATGGTTCCAATTACTTCCAACAGTGGCCATTTACTATTAAATACAGGAACTATAAAAATTAATAAATATTGAACTATAAAAATTAATAAAGACTAATATCAGAAGATAAAAAAGAGCTACTAAAATTAAAAATAAAATATAAAAGAAAATATGATAGAAAATAAAGAATTTAATGAGATCATTAATATAATAAATAAACATTCAAATTATGTAAATTTGATTAATTAATAAAATAATTTAATTAATAAATTAATTAATACGGGAAGAAAAGAAAATGAGGCCTTGCACCTGTTTAGATACTCTTTACATATTTTTCTAGAATACATTGAAGATTTGCAAATGGGGATTCAGTTGAGAAGAATTGGAATATTTAATTAAAAAATGAGGAGGAACTGTTAACAATAAATTATATTTTAGCCCATATACCAACATCTTTTAAAGAAACTCAAAAATACAGAATAATTGTTGATTATTGTTGATCCTGATAATGTAGAACGCCAAATTGACGCAAAATGATAAGTTTTAATATTTTATAAATAATAATAAAATTTTTATAATTTGGGAAATTCTGTAAATCCCTTACATCCAGACGTAAACATAGACATAAACCATTCACACGCCTTTATCGACGATAGTAGACATAAACATCAAACCCCTTTTGCTCCAAATTCATAAAAAAAGTGCCTATCCTGGGAAGTTACATGTCAGCATAAAACTCTGACCAATCAAAATTATTCAACCAAAGTCTATCTATGCTGCTAGCATAGATCGCTGCCACCGATAAAAACCATAGTTATAAGAAATTTGAATTTGTAAAATCAGTTCGTAATTGGTTATCAATCATCAATCATTCTTCATATATAAACAAAAATTTAAAATATAAAAAACCTAATTTTTATTTTTAATCGGGAATTAAAACACATAATTAAGATGTACATATAATATGGAAAAGCTTCGGATGCATTTGGATTGGCAAGAAGCAACGGTCGATAGGTTAACCCATCAAAGACCGAACTATTTCTGTTGAAAAAGAAGTAAAAGACAACAACATTGGAATTTCCACAGTAGTTATAATAAAGCTACTGAAGTTTCATCCAGGCAAATATCATCGCCATAATGGAATCACTTAAATTACCAAGACCGGATAGTACATGGGAACCATTCTTTACCTTTCAAGATATTCAAGCAGCCCTTAAATCACTTTATTCGTTCTCATCCAATTCAAGGTCGGTAACGACCAATTCAAACTTGGTCAATGACTGAGTTAAGAGAGCATACATAGAGTAGAAGGGGACAGTCAAGCGTCTGCTTTGTCGGTGCCCTGATTTGGGGCGCAGCAGGGTACTTCTTTTCAGAGCGCCATTGCTAACCGATCCAACAAACGTAAATAAACTAGGGACCTAGTTGATCAGAAGTATGTAGGAATGGATCATAAGCCTGCGCGATGAGCCAAAGTGGCTGATATGACCGCTGGGGTGACATCCGCGTCTCAACCTAAGAAAAAATTCTCGGAAGAAATTTAATTTCGAATTCTCGAAAGAAACCCAAACGATATACAGAATTGGCTTACATTAATTAATTGACCTATTTGAAGACGTCTAATACTTATATAACGATGCTTATCTTATCTAGTATTAATTGGCTTTAAAAATAAAATTATAAATACTTATACATACATTGGGGTAAATATTTTACCGAGTATACCCGAGAAGTACAAACGAATATAATTTCTAAACTAAATTCTTTCTAATTTTGATAAGAAGCAAATAAAATGGTTTTTTTATTTCAATACCTTGCAAGTTTATGCTAAATGTTGTAACAATAGTTTCTGGGATAGCTGCCGACTTCACACGGCATTCTATATCTTGAGCTAGATCTTCACGTGATAATAACCAATCCAATTCTAGTGTTGAGGTAAAAAGCCCATCTTTAATGTCATGCGTAGGTGAATCTGCGGTAAATAAACGGAAAAATAAATTAGTTAGTATTTTATTAAATCACATCGACTAATTTAAGAGGGTAAAATTACCCTTGTAATGGGGATTACAATTTTGCAAAAAAAAAAAAAACATTTTTTTATGTAGATGTCAGAGAGATAAAGCAAAAAATTTGTTAAAGCAAGCTTCTTTATTTTTGCTTTGGGCATCGCTGCTATAAACAATAAATAATATATATATCTATATTCATTTATCTATTGTATAGATATATAGTATAGATCAATTGCCCAGTCAATATAAACTAGTTCGTCTGTTTGTTTCTACGCGAAATATTCCCTCAGTTTTAAACCATTCTTTTATTTGACTGTCGATCTGATAAAAACTTTGGGACTTTCTTGAAATTCAGACCATATGAAAATGGTCTTACATTAAAATTCTCCCAAATTTTCTATTGAACAACTATAACCGATATTCCTACAAATAGACCTAATTCCAAAAGAATAAAATTCTCTAAAAACTAGGCGGATTGACTGAATTTTATATATTTTTATATAAAAATTAGCCAATGGAAGATCCTTTAAGAGGTTTTGAATCTGATTTGCAGTTCTGCTGATACAATTTATCTCCGTGCTGGTTTCTATTATTACTGTAGTGATGTCGGGCTGTCCAGGATGAAATGCAACAAAGAGTGGGTTTAGGTGGACATCCTGATTCCGCAATCATGCCGCTTATTTCCCTTACCACCCCAATAACCGGAAGGGAGAAAAAGAAATCGGTTTCTGGATTTTCTTCGGTTAAGAGAAAAATTCGTCCGCTTTGTCCCCTATAGAATCAAAAGAAAAGTTTTAGAATTTACTTCTAATACATAACTCCTAAAAGTAGGGGTTGCCTAGACTCTATTGTTATAGTTCATCATTTGCATCTCATTTTATCGTTTTATCGGATAGGCACGACACTTTTTGACGTGACTGACCTTTGCGAAGAGAAGTCTTAATCTCTATAGAATCCAATTTCACTTCTGAAGAGATGATGTTCCAAGAATTTGGTGATATCGATTTATGTGTGTTTAAAACTTTGTTTATTACTTATTCTTCTTCATCCGATTCGCCTAATCACTTGTCTGATATTCAATAGGATTTTTATGTACGATTGTAACCTGCTAATGATTGCTGGTGATATTAATCTATCAGAACTCACTTGGTCAAATATTAAAAACTCACCATATTTATGCCTTTCACACACCCTGCGGGTACTTCTGACATGTCCCTACCTAGACTTATGTTTTATGTATAATCCAGATGAAGTCACCCTTTCTCGAACTATACTTCTTACAATTCCTGACGATTCATATCACCCCACGCTTGAGGTTTCAATCGAAACCATTACTGGAGTCGATTATAAGTATCCCTGTGTGGGAAATAAAATTCGCTTTTCCCATAAGGGAAAAGGTTTCACAAACTTAATAACAAATTCATACATTTGATTGATTTGATCTATTTATAAAATGTATAAATGTCGCCTTAGTGAAATTTTTCAAAACTTAAATATATTCTTTGACTTATGTGTGCCGTTGAAATATCCGTTCGCCTTGGTTTACAAGACACCTCGCGAACTCAAAAAATATTAAAATTATTTTTTTATTATAACCAAAAACTTTTGGAGGTAGCCTTTGCGATGAAACAACTTTTGATCTATAGTTCATATCTGAGAAAATCGATTATTATTAGGCATGTGCAAGAAAAACAATATAAGAAATTCACGTGACATGTAAGAATATTATTTAACTTTTATTAACTTTTTTGATTATTAACTTTAATTTTATTACTTACATGTTGTCAGTCGCTTGGATCCACGAAACCATCCTACATCTGGCTCAGGACGTGTATTTTTTACAGTACAAGCTGCTTTGAGAGACTGACGCTCCTGCATTGGTCCCACTATGCTGCCATTCTCAATTCTGTCGCCCTTCACATCCAAAATTATTACTTCCGATGGTGGCACTGCATAAGTGTGTGTTTAAATTCCAATATATATATATATACTTTTTTTTTTTTTAAATTAAGAGGTAAAATTTGGTTAAATCGTTTGAATCAAATTGACAATAAATGAGAAAAGAAAGCTAACTTCGACCGCGCCGCAGTTATTACACCCCAAGTCTTATACTAAGTATTTTCTTCTGTGCATTAGAAAATATTTTTATTTAAAATAAGATGCTTTCATTAATAATGCATTAATATACCCTGCCAGGGTATAAAAACCTTTTATACTATTTTTATAAGTTTTGGTTTAAAGTGTGCAACGCAGTAAATCTCAACACTATAATGTATACACATTCATGATCCGCCAGGAATATGAGGCATAACCATGGACGTGAAGAATCTGTCTGTCTTTACGAAAACTAGTCTCTTAGTTTTAAAACTATCGATTTTAAACTTTACTCACATCGTACTATTCTTCATTAGATATTAAAAGAAGTCCCTGCCCTGCCGGCAGGGATCGATCGACTATATTCTATAGTGCTGCCATATAACTGATCGACCGGATATCACGACTTTTCAGTTCCTATCTAGAAACTTTGTATATTTAGAAAAAGTTTTATTATAATAATTATTTTGATATTGAAGGATCGGTATCGCCCAACTATATCCGATCTTTCCGATATACTATGTATATCCGATATATATATTATAATATAAACTGACACTTAATTGCAAGTGTTTATCAACTTCGGGTCCTCCCGAAGTTAGCTTTCCTTTCTTGTTTTTTGTTGATACATATATATTTTAAAGGAAAAATTACAGAAACGACAGACAGTTTGATAAGATAAAATAATAAAATTTATTAAATTAAAATACTTAGGAATACTATTATTTATTTTTGTGATTTTAATGATGAAGCCTTTAAATATTAGTTTGTTAATTAACTCTACCGATGATATCTTCATACGTTAAAAAAGATCGGTTGTTTCGTTTTCAAAGCAATATTTATTTTGTTATTAGTAGAGATATCAGAAAATATTTAAAAAGTTTAAAATTTTAGTTAAAGTTTCATTTAAAGTTAATTTGAATATTATGTATAATATTAATTTTCCATTTAGAGTTACATTTATTGAATTATTTCCAAATCCATAAATTCGGGATATTTTTAAAAGAAAACAATAAATTCAATATATATTTTTATGAGATTTTTCGCGTTCAGATTTTATGTTGTAAGTAAAGAAAAAAGAGAGAAATTGGTTAATATAAAGGTTGTTTATTTTCAGCAGTTATTAATAAGAAAAATATTTATAGCATAAATAAAAGAAGGATATATTTAGCATACAATTTAAGGTTTCTGTGCTCATTACAGATCAATGGTGTTTATAAACAATATTTATTTAACAAAAAACATTATTAATTGATCAGTCCTATATTGGGTTAAATATTCAAACTTTTAAATTAATCTTTTACAGTATAGATTCTAAAAAATTTGTTTTTTTCTTTTTCTATATTTATACCCTTTCAGAGAGTGTTATAATCTTGGTCAAAAGTGTGCAACGCAGTGAAGGAGACATCTCCGACCCTATAAAGTACATATTTTCATGATCAGGTTCACCTCAGGGGTTGATATAAGCATGTCCGTCTGTCTGTCTGTTTCTACGCAAACTAGTCTCTCAGTTTTAAAGCTATCGACTTCAAACTTTGCACACATCCTTCTTTTTGATATAACTGATTAATCGGAAATGCCATAACTTCGTTGTTTTGAAAGTTATAAGGTTGGGACTTGCTGTGGACTCCTCTTTTAGCAGACTTATTTGATCTGCCAAATTTCATAAGGATCGGCCAACTATATCCTACTACTATATTCTTGTTATATGATATAAATTAGTCAAAGAAACATTTTTTTTCATAATAATTTCCTAAACTGGGACTACAGAAATATGAGGGACGTGGCAAAAGAATAATCTATATCTATAATCTAATACAGTTCTGAGATTTACGCATTCATACGGACAGATGGATATCTCTATATCGAGACGGTTGTTGATGCAGATCAAGAATATATATACTTTATGGGGTCGGTGATGATTCTCCCTGCATAGATAAACAAGAATAAAATATACCCTTGTACTCTTCGTGACTCTATTTTAAATATACATAAGGGATTATTTCCCTTCCATTAATATTATTTTTTATGAATTTATGCATGCTTTTAATGATAATATATGCTTTTATTAAACACTTAAATAATAAAAATATATTATTTATAGGCATACTAATAAAATTTAAACAATGAAATCGACGAAATTACCTAAGACTCGTAGCTCAATTCGGTACCCATTGAAATTATCGCATGTTTCCTCTGGTATAAAAAATGTTGTATCACAAAGATAAATATCTTCATCTCCAATTTGTAAGTCGTTAATTATAAGTCTATATGGATTCAGCTCAACAGTTACCCTTTAAATAATTAAATAATATTAAATACAAATAGTAATTTATATACATTTTTATACCGGTTTTCGTATTCCTTATTTACATTCGTAACATTTGTTTCCCCCAAGAGCATTGCAGCAATACGGTCTTCTCCTTTGAACCAGTTTAATGAGTGTAGTTTTCCACATTTTCCTTCATTAACGGGACATGGAAGGGTAACAGATTTGGATTCCTGTTCACTCACTGTGCTATCTAAAATTAAAGTACATAGACGTAACGATTTAAATATTATAATTTAATTCATTTTGATTAATTCATTTTTAATAAAACAAGAAAGGAAAGCTAACTTCGGGCGGAGCCGAAGTTGATATACTCTTGCATTTAAGTGACAGTTTATTTTATTAGATATATATCGGATCTTATATAGTTAACCGATCCATATGACATTTGGCAGATCGAATTAGTTTGCCCAATATAGAACCCATATAAAATCCCATCCTTCTAACTTAAAAAACAACAAAGTTATAGCATTTCCGATCAATCAGTTATAAGGCAGCTATAGGATATAGTTGACCGATCCCGGCCTTTCCGACTTACATATATACTGCCTGCAAAGGAAAGAAGGATGTGTGCAAAGTTTGAAGTCGATAGCTTTAAAACTGAGGGTCTAGTTCGCGTAGAAACAGACAGACAGACGGACATGCATATATCAACTAAGGAGGTGATCCTGATCAATAATATATTTACTTTACAGGGTCGGAGATGTCTTCTTCACTGCATTGCACACTTTTCACCAAAATTATAATACCCTCCGCAAAGGAAAGGGATAATAAGAGATTTATGGGACGGGACTTTTTCAGTGAAAAAACAAGAACAATTTCATTTAGTTTATATGTATATATGCAAAAGTAAGTCGCAGGCGGTACATGAAAATTGTTTTACATTTACACAAATTTCTCCCAAGCCAAAATACTTTTGGCCAATGCTGGATACAATCGATCAAATGAAAACAATACCTTTCATTTGGTATATCACTCATTCATATTGAATGCACACAGAACATTTTGAATTTTTCGGCCTATAGTGTTTTCACGCGCTTTTCAAGAGACCCCCTGTACCCATTGGGCAGCTAACCTGCCCAATTATATATTTCACCTCGGTTGTTTAACGCCACTGCCTTACATCAAACGATTCTTTACTCTGGGGAATAAAATTCCTCAAAATCTTTTCCCATGAAAAAGAGAATGTGTAAAGTCTCCCACAGCCTAAAGTAAAAAAAGAATAAATTAAAAAAGAAGTTGTAACTTAAGGTAGAACCTTCAATAGCCGTTCCGACTTACCCTCACTTATACCCTAGCATGGAAACGAATATATGTATTGTATTTATGTATTATATACTAGTGCTGCCCACGAAGACAAGAGAGCAAGAATGAGCAAAAATGCTTTGCAACAAGAAAGAAAAGATATAATTTCGAACTTATTAGTATTATAAGTATGATAAATATCGCATATATTGGATATATTTGACCGATGCTTATGAGAATTTCATTATCAAAATAATTTCTTATACAAATATTTTGAAAAAAGTTTCCAAATTAAACGAGAAGGGATGGCCCCGAGTTTCCCGACTAAATGATACCTGGGAGTGGGCGAGGCACTAACATAGTGGGTTTCCATCTATTTCGGTGGGATTGATCTATTACTTATAATCTTTGATATCTACGCGTTCATATGAAAAAATGGACGGACAGATGGACATGGCTATATATGTTAGTTATTGTGTAGTTTGTGCATCTGGTTGCTATTTTGTGTAATTGATTTATTGCACCAACATTTTGGAAAATATTGGGAAAGGATGTTACTTTTGAGCTATTTTTGTTATAAAATGTTTTTTTAATTGTTTAAAAAACTTTAAAATAAGGGAAAGCAGCCAGGGAATTTCACTGTGGACGGAGTTCATATGGTGACGAACCGCATCCTTTAGCTTGCGCGACGAGACTACCTTTAGCTGAAGAATAAAAAATATTCTGTGTGCGTCCGTACACAAACCCACAGCAAATAAGCAAAAGTCATTTAGTTTGAAAGAAATTCGAGTGGAAGTGAAAAAATTTTGATTCACTATATTGGGGCTAGTGGGGACTTTGGAGTCCACAGATAAAATATGTTTCTCTATTCTCTCACATTCTCTTTACGCGTATTGACACCTCAACTCGTCCGACTTTTCGTTTAAAAATGATGATACTGTTTGTACAGCATTTGCCAAATAAAAAAAATGTTATTTTTGGTTCATCTATTTGTCTGATTTTTTTAACTACAATTTTGAAAAAAAATGTACGTTTGTTACTGAAATGTGAGCAACTTTTGGTACAATTTTCTTTTAAGTTTCTTAAGCTAACTTAAAAAAATAAAAATAAACGTTTTAGAAAGGTTTTTCAATGCCCATATATATACATATATATCTACCCTAATATCTACCCTTAAGAAAAAAAATAGAAGTTGTAGGGAAAAAATACGCTGAAAACTATAATACGCTGAAAAAAAAATTGTTGTCTCTAATTTTTGGAACGCCCATATGTGGCACCAAGGTTACACCAAAATAGATGAGGAAATCTTATTTTTTTTACTGAGAAAATCTAAAGTTCTACATTATGGCACTGAGAAAATTATGCAGAAAAAAGCGGCGAAAAATTATTCATTCAAAATATTCTGATTCGACATGTGCAAGAAAAACATTAAAAAGAAAGACTGACACGTGCCGGGTAAGTATTTTTATACCCTTGCAGAGGGTATTATAATATTACCTATAAAGAATATATGTTCTTGATCAGGATCACCTCCTCAGTCGATATAAGCATGTCCGTCTGTCTGTCTGTTTCTACGCGAACTAGTCCCTCAGTTTTAAAGCTATCGACTTCAAACTTTGCACACATCCTTCTTTCCGTTGCAGGCATTATATAAGTCGAAACGGCCGGGATCGGTCAACTATATCCTATAGCTGCGATATAACTGATTGATCGGAAATGCCATAACATTGTTGTTTTTGAAGACAGAAGGATGGGACTTTCTATGCATTCCACTTTGGGCAAATTAATTTGATCTGCCAAATTTCAATTGGATCTATATCAACTTCGGCTCCGCCCGAAGTTAGCTTTCCATTCTTGTTTTATGTAAAATTATGCACTTATCCAATATGCATTTTTGGTTACCAAAATGAATATCATATATTTTCGCCGTTGGATAAAATTATATTTTAAACTTACCAATTTGCGCCTCCGTTAAACAAGGTTGAGCCAAAAAAAGGATTATTAAGAATGGTATTAAATCACAAAGCCCAGATCGTTCTAATAAATAGTTTTTTCGAGGCATATTCATTGGTGGAAACCAATTCCATATTGGTTTTAGCGACATGATTGATGTTGACAATAGATCTTTGATCGCAATATATTACAAATTATAGTTTACTCTCTATAAATGATCTTTTTTTGTGAGACTTCTCGATTTTGGGTCCGGTTCCCTAAAATTGTGGAGCTATTTTTTGTGTATTAGATTATCAGTTTTGCAAACCGCCTTATTTTATTTGGCCGATAAATATCGCGATATTCGTATATTTTCGGTTTTTCCTGAAAATAAAAAATAAGAAAAAGAAATGGTTATAATTTACTTTAATTTGTAGGAACTGTAAATAATAGAAAATGTAAATAAAGTTTCACATACAATTTTGGGATAACTTTCGAAAAGCTCCGACACAAAATTTGGCGATTCATATTTGCTAATATTTTATTATTTATAATTTTCTTGCAAGTGACGATTATTTTTGAATGTTTTTTTTTTATAACAATATATTTATCGTTTTGTATTTATCATTTTTGTGTAATTTATGTGCAAATTTTAAAGTCGATAGTAGTAGATAGCTTTAAAACTGAAAGAGCAAGTTCGAGATGAAACAGACGGACTGAGGTGATACTAAATCAAGAATATATATTCATTATATGGTCGGAGATGTCTCCTTTAAAGTGTTGTACACTTTTAACCAAAACTAGAATATCCTCCGCAAGAGTACAAAAATACAAAATACACTTTTGTTTTTTTTTTGGTAGTTTGTACCTAAACGTGTACTTGCGCTCCATTTGTTTTGGAGAAGCTTGACGTGGAGAAATACCCTAGGACTAGACAGCATGACTTATCACACCACATTTAGCTTCATGTTCCATCGACATGCCCAGATCTCAAACGTTTTTTGATAAAGCTTGAGAGGTTTTATCAACACAATTGGAGACTTTTAACACGTTATCAACACAATTGTATCCAGGCATAACCGCAGTGTCCTCATCATAGGTCGCGATAAGAACATTGATTATTATCCCCTGTCAATCGCTTTGGGCATATCATGTGTATAGAGGCAGTACAAAGATGTTTTGTGAAACACTTGCTGCAATAGGCTAGAGGAAATCCCATATGGACGAACACGAAAGGATCTATCAGTCAGGAAGCTTTTTATAATATGGTAAATCTGGGGATTTGTCATGTGCTTCAGCTGGAATAGCAGTCATACTCAAGCAAAAGTTTGTTACATTTTAATGTAGGTGGCAATGTTATGCTCTTGTGCTCCATTTGTTTTGGAGAAGCTTGACGTGGAGAAATATTCCTTTCTATAAGAGTTATAATCAAGTTTTAACTATCGTTACAAAAAATAGAGTTTAAAAACAAGATTTTGTTGCATAATTTATGATACTTTGGAACAGCTAGAAGGCAAGCAGAACAAAAAGTCGAAGTCCTCTAAAAATCGCCTGATTTGGATAAATTATAGTTCATTACTGGACTATCAAACAAATCTCTAACTGGTGTTACTGAAAGATGCGATTTGGTGGCAAAAGAAGACGTTTCAAAAATTTCCTACGGAATTTTCTAAAATTGGTCAAGGAGGAGTTTTTTATTGTTGAAACCCGTGCAGCATTCTATATTGCTAAGGTTAAGAAATCAAATTTTTGTATTATTTCATATGTAGAACCTTGAAACATGTTCGAAATAGCAATAATTTAAAAATGGTATAAAAAACTTTTACTTAATTGAAAACAAATGTTGTTTACCTAAGTATAATTCAACATAATTTAAATTCAAGAACATTTTCTGAAACCTTTACTTAACTTGAAAAATAAAACTTACAATGTACTACAATACAATACAGGATCGGCCGACTATATCCTATAGCTGCCATTTAACTGATTGATCGGAAATGTCATATCTCTGTTGTTTTTTAAGTTAGAAGACAGGGACTTTGTATGGATTCTACTTTCGGCAAACTAATTTGATCTGCCGAGTTTTATAAGGATCGGCCGACTATATAAGATCCGATATATATCTAATAATATAAGCTGCCACATATCTGCAAGGGTATATCAACTTCGGCTCCGCCCGAAGTTAGCTTTCCATTCTTGTTTTTTTTTTACATTGGGCAAACTAATTCGATCTGCCAAATGTCATATGGATCGGTTAACTATATAAGATCCGATATATATCTAATAATAAAAGCTGCCACATATCTGCAAGGGTATGTCAACTTCGGCTCCGCCCGAAGTTAGCTTTCCATTCTTGGTTTGTTTTCTTTTCCGTCTGTCTGTTTGTTTCTACGAAAACTAGTCTCCCAGTTTTTAAGCCAACCGACTCCAAACGTTACACAAATCCTTCATTTCATTGCGGACTTTCATTCTTTCCGGTATCGTTTGACTAAATCCTATACTTTTTAACTATATAAAATGTCACTTAACTGCAAGTGTATGTATATCAACTCGGCTCTGCCAGAAATAAGCTTTCATTTCGTGTTTAAAACTAATTCGGCAGGACTCTGATAATAATAATTTTAGAAATTCAAATGCACAAAAAAAACTTTTTATTAATTGTAAATTTGCACGGTTAATTTTAGATCTTATTACGTCAAAATGTATAAATAAATAAATATGGGTTTTTTATACTTCTAGGGCAACATATAAATACATACATACATATAAGTGTGTGACGAAATTTTACGAAAAAGAATAAAAATTGCGTGTTATTTCTAAAAGAGATTTCGACTATGATATAATTTCGACTGGTCTGTCGTCTCTTTACCCGGCACTAATATATCTGAATATGTACATACATGTACGTACATCGGTGTTTGAGCACAGAGTATATTGTATATATTTTTATACCTACACATACGGCTATGCAAATATGCATGTATGCACGTACATATGTATGTATGTATGCTAGGCGTATTTTCGAAAATACTGAAACTTTTTCGGCTCGCGTTTGGCAAACGATTTTTAAAGCAATCTTTTATTCAAAAGACACATGCATGTGTATGTATCTATTTTCTATGACAACATTTTCACATTTAAATATATTTTTAGTTTTGTACAACATTAACTTTCTGTATAAATATTTTTAATATAACTATTAGACTGTTTTTTTTTAAATATTTAAAAGCGAAATAATAATCTTTATATATGCATATACTTATACATACATATATGTGAATTCTTGTGTGAACTTTTTTTTAGCTGGATTTTGCCAGTGACATTTTTTTTCACTTTCACTTTTAATTTAAAATTATTATTATTATTCATTCTCTTACATTCGCGTTGCTTTCGGACTTGCGATTATTGCGATTTTATTATATTTTTCAGAATTCAATCTTGTTTTCACACGCGTTCTTGTGGCTTCACGTTGAAGAAGCCCAAGCTAACGGAAGCAAGATCGTCGGCACCTGTAGGTTCTCGGCGTACAACGTTCAAAATGAAACTGAAACGCAGAGAATTGGTAAGAAGGCTAAAAACGCAGAGGCAAATATAATCGTCAGCAATGCTGCTGAGTGGCTAGAGACAACGGACCGAGAAATAAAATCAACCCCTATAATACAGGGGAACAATGGCCCCGAAAGTGACGTAGGCGTTTTCGTGTTCTAAGAGTAAAGTTTCGAATTGTATGTTGAGGTAAATGACGCGGTAGACACATGTTATTAGCCACATCCTTTACCATAGGAAAACAATCTTTATATATGGTGTAATTTTTAAGAAACCTTAAAAAAAGGCAAACTTGAATAACAAATAACACAGGCCAGCAGCTAAAAATTCGACACTACGTGTACATCAAGTAAAAAAAAGAATTCACAAAAAAGTCATATCTTTGGAATACTCATCCAAAGTTGAAATTTCCAATTTTATACATTTATATGTGGACTTTCATTAATTGTCCCCAAAAATTAATCTGGGTGGAAAATTTAATAAAACAACAATGTTAACATCCGTAAACTATAATAATATAGTTTAATTTCGCTTTTCAAAAAGCAGTCTTAAACATTTTGGATAAATTTCTTATGATAAATGAAACAATATTTTTGCTTAAATTATACCCTTGCAGAGGATACTATAATTGGTCATAAGTGTGCAACGCAGTGAAGGAACATCTGCGACCCTACAAAATATATATTTTTTTGATCAGCATCATCTACGAGTCGATACCAGCATGTAAAACTAGTCTCTTAGTTTTCAAGTTATCGTCTCAAATTTTTTAGTTTATGTATGCACATAAGGCTGGATCTGGCCTGGATCAGACAATCGGCACCGTAGAAGCAGAAGCGACGGATACAAATAACACAAACTAGTATAGCGTCAAAAATACGTGTAATGACCCTTTGGCGACCAATAGACCTGCGTCAAGAAAAACGCGACAGTGGACTGGAGAAATGGCATAGCACAACAAAAATTTATATACTGTCGCTTTTTAGGAGGGAGAAACGGCGCATCTGCTTCTTTACCTACCCTTGTTGAGACAGGTGGCAGTGAGAAGCCGAGTTAGTTTCATTTCAATGACTCCAGTTTCTCTGCCACCTGTCTACTGCTTATTAAAAGGAGACATTCAGTTTTTGTTTAAAAATACAAAAATTTATATTTAAAATATTATTTAAATATAAAAATATTTATATTTAAAAATATAAATATAAATAAAAATTTCAACATTTTAACACTTCAAGTGTATGTAAAAGTAAAAAAAAATTAACGACACCAAAAGTTAAAAAAAAAAAAAAAAAAAACAGTGGTAAAGCAAAATTCGAGGAAGTAACGGGAACTCATATGATAAAATTGTTAGTTAGTATGCATTCACACGAACTCATGAAAATTAGGTCAATGGGCCTTATGCCTTAAGTGGCAATGGTGGTTTCATAACGAAGCTATGTACGAGGTGGACTTTGAAGTAATTAATTTTAAGTTTTGGGTTATATGCTTTGGGACAATTGTCAAAAAAAAATTCTTCAAGCGCACTTGTGAAAATTAATTTATGTAAGTCATTTTTATTTTTAGAAGCTTAAAAAAGAAACCTTAAATTAGATAATGCAGCAAAACAACTTTTGCAATTTTCCTCCTCTTTGGTAGTGCCACTCAACTTGGTCTAATAAAATTAATGGATATTCGTGCTTCGATTCGGAATTTGTGAGAAGCCAACATCAACAAAATTTAGATTTATGAGATAAATTTATACAATTTTATGTATTATTTTTACACCCATCGATACTTAATAACAAAAAAGGACGGTTGATTAAAAAAATGTGACAAACACATGTACGTAAATTTGAGTGAGTTCGCAAAAATTCTTCCACACAAAATAAACGATTTTTTAAACTTTTTGGGTGCTTTTAACTTGGGCAATTTAAACACAAAAACGAGAAAAAATTTGACAGAATATACTAATCTTAAGCTAAGCACGTGTTTATATTGTTTAATGTTACTGTTTCACGTGCCGAATTATACATTCAACATATTCTTACCCGGCACGTGTTTATATTGTTTATTGTTATTGTTCCACGTGCCGAATAAGAATATTTTTAATGTATAATTTTTATACATATATTGCATTTATTTGTCACCAAAATTGATATCAGATATTTTCGTAGTGGCATGCGGGCTCGCCACCGTTATATTACCTCGTCAAGAGGTTTTTATATATGATATAAGATATTTTGGGCGTTGGATTAACGTTTGCAACGTTTGTCACCGCACTCAAAGAAACCTAGAATTTCGTACTTAAACAAAGTACTTAAATCAAAATACTCTACCGCTGGGCTATCCATGACAAGGTTTCGCGCGAAAATTTTCTAAAGTTCAGTTATTGCTCCGTGCTACTCTAAAAATCTAAAAATTGTGCTACTCTAAAAATGTGTGGAAAAAACTTCCACACAATTTTATTCGAACCTCACTCTTCAATGAATTTTTTGGTAAACTGAGGATAGAATACCTTTCTTTTAAGGCGATATTCACATTCATTCCAAAATAGATGTAATTTTTTTTTTCAGATACCTAGCTAAAGTTTGCCTCATGATTTTATTTGTTTATGTGGCGCATTGATGGGTCTTAGAAGGTTAAGCTTCTTAGAAGGTTCAGTTGTTGGTAAGGTTCAAAGATGGTGGTACTAATATCTCTAATAAGAGTCTAGGCCCTTTAAAAAAAAAAAAAAAACCATTGTTATTTTTATATAAATGGACTGTAGTTATACGAAATTCTATTTTAAACTACCGATTTAAACACAATTTCCCTCATATTTTAAGAAACTGACAATGTATCTATTTTTTTAATTAATCTAAATATGTTGTTGGATATGAAATTCTGTAAAATCTCCGATACACTGTGGGTTTCCTATGTCATATTTTTATCTCAGAAGCTATTCATTAAAAAGTACCAAACCAAAAAAGAAACCAGAAAAGAAATTTAAAAAAAAATTAAGTTAAAAAGTTTCAAAAAATGTGTGAATCTCTAACTTTGTTTGAAAACTGGAAAACTAATTATAAATGAATAAAAAGACTGCAATGACTGCTGTGGACCATAGGAAATTACCTTAATTGGCGCAAATGCTTAGGAATAAATTTCTATCAATTCGTTATTTGGGTAAAGTTTTTCCAAAATAAATTTAAGGGTTATTATTATAATTAAACAAGAAAGGACAGCTAACTTCGGGCGGAGCCGAAGTTCATATTCAGTTGCAGTTAAGTAGCTTTACTTAAGTAGTTTTATATTATTAGATATATGTTGGATCGGATATAGTTTGGCGATCTCTATGAGAATTCCAGTTCAATACATTTTCTACAAAACAAAATTTTGGAAAAAGCCCCAAGCATCTTAAAAAATTCCAAGGTGGTGTCATTTCCGCTCGTTCAGTTATACATCTCCTATAGGATATAGTCGGCCGATCCTTATGAAATTTTACAAGGAATAGTTTTTGAAGTCCCACTCCCCCATTGCATCAGTTTTCGGACATTCATTGAGATTGCAATGATCAAGCTCGCCTATTTTTTGCCGAGAACATACACGAAAGATAAAAAAGTCAATCCATTAGATCCTTTTACAGATCTAACAGAGTTGTAAAGTTTTAAGAATAAATAAAATATTTATTCAATAAAGAGTATTTTTCATGGCCTCACGATTGAAATTTCAAATCTTTTTATATCGGGGGAGACAGCATTTAACAAGTGAATCAGAAGCTCTTGGCGGCTAATCAATCATTAGTGACGAAGTTTTCCGATAGTGCTCCTGGAGAAGAACAAAGAAAACTAGAAAGGAAAGCTAATTTCTGGCGGAGCCGAAGTTGGTATACCCTTGCAGTTAAGTGGCAGCTTATATTATTAGATATATATCGGATCTTATATAGTTGGCCGATCCATTTGAAATTTGGCAGATCAAATTAATTTGACCAAATTGGAATGCATAGAAATTCCCATCCTTCTAACTTCAAAAACAACAGTGTTATGGCATTTGCGATCAATAAGTAATATGACAGCTATAGAATATAGAAGGCCGATCCTTATGAAATTCGGCACATCGGATTATTTTGCTCAAAGTAGAATCCATAGAAAGTTCCATCTTTCTAATTGAAATAACAACAAAGTTATGGCATTTCCGATTAATCAGTTATATGGCAGCAATAGGATATTGTTGACCGATCCCGGCCGTTTCGACTTATATACTGCCTGCAAAGAAAGGAAGGATGTGTGCAAAGTATGAAGTCGATAACTTTAAAACTGATAGACTAGTTTGTGTAAAAACAGACAGCCAGGTTGCTTATATCGACTCAGGAGGTGATCCTGATCAAGAAAATATACACTTTATAAAAAATTATATATACTTTATTTGACCAAAATTATAATACCCTCTGCAATAAAAAGAGTTCTAACTGAAGTTCTGTGTAAATCACAAGTAGTTATAAAAGTTATTTTCAGAAAATTTTTATTCTGACCAATGTTTGAGATGATATTAAATAAACGAAATTTTATTTCATTTTATGCTATGTGAAAAAATCTTGTGAAAAAACGTTAAATTAGCAATGGAAATTTCGTTTTGGGCCCATTTGCGAATCTACGCCTTGCTTGATGATCGTTCGGCTTCAATTATTGCACGAGTTGGATCTTTTAAGCATGTATTCCGCACCGAACCATTATTTTCGAAATAAAATTGCACGATTTGCAAGCGTTGTTCAGGCGTGATTCTTTCATGATGAATTGCCAAACCAAAGCTGTTAAATCGGTCGAATTGGCAAACCATTGGCGAGCTGTTAAATCGGTCGCCATCTTGAACAGTAATGCCAACATAAACTTCTATACCTCCAAAAAAAAACATCTTTTATATAGTGTCTTTACGCGCTAAAGATCTTGACAGATCGAATATATATTGACAAACTCCATAAACATAAAATAATTTAGCCTTACGTCTAGTAGATAACAGCTTATCATTAAGAAGACTAAAAGGATACCACATACTCGGTCTCCCCGATAAATAAATCAATTAACAGAAAAGATGCTGTATATAATAGCGGGGTTCACTGGAAAATTGATATTTCTGTTTATCACAGCGGACGGCATTCCGCTAGGTGGCGACATGCATGCCCTGCTTGTAGCAGGCGCGTGAAGACACTATATATAGCCGAAGAATTCAAAATTTTCTGTGTGCGTTCAATCTGAATGAGTGATATACCAAACGAAAGGTATTGTTTTCATTAGAGGGATTTAATCCAAACATTGGCCAAAAGTAGATTCGCTTGGGAGAAATTTGCGTAAATGTAAAACACTTTCGATTCACGAAATTGGAGATAGTGGGGACATTGGTGCCATCGGACAAACTTTTATATGCACAGATTCTGCTCCAAAATACGCGTCGTGTGGTATCTCAACCAAGTCTAAAATCACGCAGGAAAAACGATTTTTTGCAATCAAAGTTTTTCAAATTTTACTCCGAAAAAATGTCGCACGGCAGTAGCACGGCATTTTTAGAAAATTTTTGTAGCATTTTACAAAATTTTCGCGCGTAACCTTATCAGGGATAGCCCAACGGTAGAGTTCTTGGCTAATGTGTAAAGGGTATCGGGTTCGAGCCGAGTTTAAGAATTCAACTATTTTTGTTGTTTTGTTTTTTTACTCATTAATTTTTGTTTTCATTAAGTTTTGTTATAAAATTCGATTGTTATTTGAAATTCGAAAAACGAAATTCTTGGTGGTCTTCGAGTGCGGTGACAAACGTTTAAGCAACGCCCAAAATATCTGATATTATATAAAAAAAACCTCTTGACAAGGTAAAATAACGGTGGCGAACCCGCATGCCACGCCCAAAATATCGGATATCAATTTTGGTGAGGAATAAATGCAATATATGTATACAAAATTATACATTAAAAATATTCTTATTCGGCAAGTGGAAGAATATCAATGGACGATAGAAAAACTTGTCGGGTAAGAATATTTATAATGTATAATAACTGTTTATATTGTTAATTGTTTTTTTTTTCGCGTCATCCCAAAAGGGAGAGACGCCGGAATGTGCCGGGAGGACCCACGGCAAAGCGGCTGCGCGCACAGCCAAGACGGTCCTTCGCAGATATTGCGAAAAGCCGCATCCTTCTCGGGGTTACCCCGACGCCAAAGTCCCAAGGGATAAGTGGAGATGGGTAGGGGCAGCCCTAGCAGCAAAATGCTTTGTCCTTATCATCAACAAGGAGAGTTTAGCTCCCACAGAGGCTGCTCATGGGGAGCTAGACTTCAGTTTTAGCTCCGGGTCCGTAAAAGTCTAAAAATCGGACTCGAACGATGGAGCAAATCCAGCCGTTACTCAAGAGGAACTGGATTCAGAGACAGAGGCATCTGATGTCGAGACTGGTATAGCACCGATGCGTTAGAGCCTGCATCTTAGCTAAAATCACCTTACAGCGACGCAGACAACGCGGCACCTACCGTGGGACAAATCTTTTCCTGTGCAATAAGGGAACCCACCTTTAGTTTTGCGAATCTCAGGGAATACATTGATCTGACGCTAGTATCGAAGGTACTCAGCCGTGTTACTCTCTGGAAGGTCCTAGAGAAACACTCTTTCTCCGACCACAAGTACATCCAAATATCCCTTAGTTTTAAAAACACAGAGTCAGAAATTTTACAAAACCACAGAAAAACCAACTGGGCCAAATACTATTTTATCAATTTTATCAAACACTATTCAACATTTTAAAAGACAAAATAAGGCAAACGCGGACGGGACTTTTTCTGTGAAAAAACTAGAAACAATTTTTTCATTTTTGAAATTCTTTTTAAATTGATTTTCCTGATTAGTTTTTGAAAGAAATCGGATCGGGATGGTTGGGGTATCAATCGACGCGTATTTTATAGCAGAATCTGTGTTTATAAAAATATTGCTGGTGCTTGACAAAAATTTCTCCCAACCAAACTACTTTTGGCAAATGTTTGGATATAATCCTTCTAATGAAAAAAATACCTTTCATTTGGTATATCACTCATTCAGATTAAACGCACACAGACAATTTTTAATTCTCGGCTATATACAGTGTCATCACGCGCCAGCTACAACTGTCGTCCGCTGTGAACTACCCAGAACTTTAATCACAGGTCTTTTGTGAGTTCAGAGTTCTTTTGTGAACCCTTTTTTCGATTTTTATGGGGATTTATAGGTTAAAAACAAAATTGCAGTTAAATATTTTAATTTTATTCTCTTATATATAAGAATTTTACTATTAATCATATTTTAAAAAAAATGGAAAAGTCCCAACCATCAAACACCAAAGTTTTGTGATTTCCTATGGGTTAGTTATATGGGAGCTAAAGGACACAGACGGTTAATCTTTATGCAATTTGGTACATCGGACAAGAATCTGTATAAAGTGCCAATCCTCAAGCTTAAAAACACTAAAATTATGCCATATCCGATTAATCAGTTATATGGCAGCTATAGGATATAGTCGTTCCGTTTTATATACTGCGTTTATATAGTGTTTAATCGGACAGTCACGTGATCCGGAACTTTTTTCCACCAAAAAATATGGTTACGCCTTACGAAAAATCCAAGCTATTTTTACATGGCTTGATTTTATTTAATTAAATAAACATCCGATTTCTGCATCCGTTCTACTCTATTAGACCGAATAAGACATGCAGCAGTCAGATAATTGAGGCATATTTCTGCCTCGACCGGACAAATGCAGTAAAAAATGTAGCCAATGCAGCAATGTAGTTCAAGTACAAGCAGTTTTCATAATTCTCGCCGACCCGACCCGATATATATGTATGTATCTATACTGCAAGACTTTATCAACATCGGCTCCGCACGAAGTTAGCTTTATTTTCTTGTTTAGAGTGAAATATTGTATACCTATGTATATAGTATATATGAATATATGAATATATATATATAGTATATATTAAAATATGTTCTGATCTTTTTTTTTTTAATTTGGGCGAAAACACAGAGAAATCTTTGAAAGAAATATAAACAACAAAACGCTTATACTATTACATTTTTTTAAAATACATATATTTATTGTTGCATGTATTTATGAAATAATATGATTGCTTACTTTAAAAAGATTAAAGACATTTTTGTTGTGAAATATGCATAAGCTAACCAAAATCCAAATGTTTGTTTTAATTATTTATACTTGAATGTACAATGCACCATCAAGGAAATGCGCTTGGTGCTCTAGTAGTTGTGTTGGCGCTGGAAGAGTTAACTTCAACTTCTTCCGCAAGAGACATACTTTTAACCTCTAATAGAGAAGTGTTATTTGGCGCCATATTGCCAACAGATACTATCTCTGAGTTATTTAGCTGTGGAGGTGCTGAAGAACTGCTTCGTACTATGTTCTTGTGTGACCCTTTTCCTTTGGAGAGTGTTTGGCTTAAGCGGCTTGGCTTATTTTTCCTTGAATTGTCTTTCTGTGTGCCAGACTTTTTTCCATTAGCTTTAATCTTAGTGGTTGTAATTGATTGAGTCGGCTTAGATGTTGTTAGCAGATTTTTTCTAGTTGTTTTTAGGATTTTAAAGAAAAAATCAGCAGGAGAGGGCGTTGTTGTTGTTTTCTGTTGCAGGGGTACAGCTCTATTGGATTGCAATCTCAACGATGCCTCACCAATTGAAAAATTAGTTGGCATATTTCCCTCAGGTTTTCCTTTTATTGACACAAAGGTTATTAAAATAAAATACGAAAAGACAATGGAATAACGCATTTCGATTTGGGTTGGCGCAGTGCAGACCGCAAAACTTTAACTGATCGCAGCCACTGAAAACGCAACTTTTATAAGCCCCTAAATCAAATGATGTACAGATGTAGCAACTGTAAAAACTAGTCAAAACAACTGTTTTTTAAACACAGATATAACATTAACATACATATGTTTGTATTTATATAATAGGCTTCTGGCTAAGGCATGCGTAATCACGTGGGCTTCTTCATATTATTATATAAATACAGACATGGAGCCTTTTAAAATTCAGTTCTTACTTTCGCAACAACCTATTCAATCTTAAACACAATGTTATTTTTCATTTTCTTTACAATGATGCATGTTGCATTCTTATGCACGCAAGGTGAAGTTCAAGAAAGGACTACTGTAATGAAGGATGACCAGTCCCTAAACGTTTTCACATCCAACCTTTCCAAGGAACCGTCCGATAGTTCCTCAAAATTGATTCGTCGAAAACGTTTTATTGACATCCCCAAACTGACCTTCCAAGGCTTAGCATATGATAGCTTGCTAAATGATGCTTTAAAAACGAGTACAGCAAAAACAACAACAGAGAAAAATACTACAGAAAAAATTACCGAACATACAACCAATGCAACTCGTGTAAAAACCATAAAAAAGTCTTTGAAAAATAAAAGGCGACATGGTAAAATGCGAAGATTTAAGACTAAGGCGCCAAAAGTGTATTAGATATACGTTTCCAAATGCATGTATAGAATATGGAAACATGGAAAAGAAAAAGTTTTAATTTACAAGTGTTTGAAATTGAAAGAATTTTTAATCAATTCCCGAAAAAAATAAATAAACTTATGTATAAATAAATAAACAATATTTTCAGAATAATTGTATTATTATTTTATTGATTTTTAAAAAGTTTCCAGAAGATGGTAAAAAAATTTTGAATATCATTGAATTTTTGTTTATTATTATATACTATAACAAATCCATAATATGGATTCCAATAGTACTAGGTATAAACCAGTTTTTTTTTCTCAGAAATATGGTCCTGTGCATTGAAAAATAAAAAAAAATTCTTTTTAGTTACTTTTAGGCCATTTTTTGTAAAGTCAGTTTTAGATTATATAACTTCTATATTTTCAACCGATCCTACTTATTACATACTGCGTTCATATATATATCATATATATACATATATAAATAAAGAAGGATGTGTGAAAAGTTTGAAGTTGATAGCTCTAATACTGAGAGACAAGTTCGCTTAGAAACAGTCAGACAGACGCACATGCAGTCGACTCACGAGGTGAACCTGATAGAAAATATATATCACTGTGGACTGCATGCCTTGGCGACCGCGAGTAGACAATATATATTGCTTATGAATTAAAAATTTTCTGTATGCAACCAATCTGAATGAATTATATACCAATCGTTATGTATAGTTTTAATTAGATCTTAATTAATTAATTAGATTTTTTTCCAAACATTTTCCAAAAGTCGTTGGGTTTGGGAGAAATTAGGTGAAAGTAAAAAAATTTAAAATTACTAAATTAGGCCTATTCGTATTCTTCCTACTCCTTAAGGCGCGTCGATTGGTAACCATCGCGATCCGACAATTCGTTCAGAAGTTATTCAAAAAATAAAGTTATTCGATTTCTACAGCTGATTCCAAATGAAGGCATGTTGTCACTCTGTTTGTCTGTGTGCACAATTTCTTAGCAATTCTATAGATAGTTGGAGATGTTTGTTATTACATACATCATACACCATCATATACCATATTACATATGGTATATTGAGCAACTTCTGTTCTACAAATTTTTAAAATACCTCAAGTTTACATCAAAAAATTAAAAAAAAAAAATTGTTAATTAAAAACGCATAACCTAATAATATAACCTAATATATCTAAACGTGCTTTAGTATAGTAGACAAAAATTAATACACTGAAAATAAATTTTTTTTGGCTCATATCCTCTTATAGCCCTTGAGATGACGCAACTTTTCATATATTTGGAGTCTGTGCACATATGTATGTGTGCTGTACCCTAGAAAATATCGTGTATATCGTTTCAGCTTTTAATTTATTAAAATCATATAAAAAAAACCTCTTGACGAGGTAAAATAACGGTGGCGAACACGCATGCTACTCTCAAAATATCTGATATCAATTTTGGTGACGAATAAATGCAATATATGTATAAAAAATTACATATGAAAAATATGGTTTATATGGTATATTGGTATTGTTCCACGTGCCGAATAAGAATATATGTCATATGTAATTTTGTATACATATGTATATTGCATTTATTCGTCACCAAAATTGATATCAGATATTTTGGCATGCGTGTTCGCCACCGTTATTTTACCTCGTCAAGAGGTTTTTTTTATATGATATCAGATAAAATATCTGATGAAGGGAGTTGCATGAACGTGATGAAAAATAACAAAAATAGTTGCATTCTCGAACTCGGCTCGAACCCTGTACCCCTTACATAGCAGCCGAGAACTCTACCGTTGGGCCACGCCTGACAAGGTTTCGCGAGAAAATTTTCTAAAGTTCAGTTGTTGCTCTGTCCTACTCTAAAAATCTTCCAAACACACGAGCGCTCTCTGGTGGTGAAAAAAAAGAAACTGCAAATTGCTTGGGATATTTTTTTCGGAGTGCGCCATCAGCTGTTTGTGAATTGTTTGGGAGAGTGCGGTCGCGGTCAATGACCAGTTTTTAATAAAAAACTTTTTATTTAAATAAAATAAATTAAATGCATTATTTCTATTTATTGTTTTATTTTTTATGTTCGCAAACTTCAAAAAGCCAATCGGCAATCGAAAAGTTTATGTATTGGTTTGAATATGCACCTTAGCTTCACAGCCAGCACCATGGGTAGCTCAACTTATCGAATTATATCTTGAGTAAGCGACTTTTCCCAGATATGAACGATACATCAAAAGTTACGTTGTTTCAAGGGCTATCTCTACATGAATCGGATACAATATGAATCGGATCATTAGAGCCAATTTGGAAAAAAAAATATTTTCTGAAAAAAAGGCTTTCTTTTCAGTGTATTTTTTTTTCTTACGATTCAGACATTTGAACTTAAAGAAAGCGAAAAAGATATTTAAAAAACCTTTCTAACTAAATATAGCATATGAAGTTAGGTGCATTGGTTGTAAAGTTACGCATTTTTTACATTTATGAGTAATTAAGTAATGAGTAATTTAAAAAAATTGTAGAACAAACGTTGCTTAGATTTTGGTAACTAACATACTAGAATTTTTTCAAAATTTTAAAAAACAAAATAAGGCAACCGCGGACGGTACATTTTTTCGGAGTAAAATTTTAAAAACATTTTCATTTGGGAAATTCTTAAAAAATCGTTTTTCCTGAATAAGTTTTGAAAGAAATCGGAAATGTCGGATCGGAATGGTTGAGGTACCAATCGACGCGTATATATATAAAAACATTTCGTCTGGTGAAACCAATGTCCCCACTATCTTCAATTTAGTGAATCGAAAGCGTTTTACATTTACGCAAATTTCTCACAAGCCAATCTACTTTTGGCCAATGTTTGGATTAAATCCCTCTAATGAAAACAATACCTTTCATTTGGTATATCACTCATTCAGATTGAACGCACACGAAAGAAAAATTGATGTAAGTTGATATAAGCATGTCTTTGCAGGCAGTATATAAGTTGGAACGGCCGGGATCGGTCAACTATATCCCATAGCTGCCATATAACTGATTGATCGCAAATGCCATAATTTTTTTGTTTTTTAAGTTAGAAGGACTGGGGTTTCTATGGATTCCACTTTGGGCAAACTAATCCGATCTGCCAAATTTTATAAGGATCGGCCGACTATGCAAAGGAAAGAAGGATGTGTGCAAAGTTGAAGGATGTGTGAAGTGAGTCAATAGCTTTAAAACTAAGAGAGTAGTTTGCGTAGAAACAGACAGACATGCTTATATCAACTCAGGAGGTGATCCTAATCAAGAATCTATATACTCTATAGGGTCGGAGATGTCTCCTTCACTGCGTTGCACACTTTTGATTAAAAATATAAAACCCTCTGCAAGGGTATAAAAATACTGATTAACTGAATTGAAGCTAGTGGGGCATTGGAGTCCATAGACGAAATATTTTTCTTAAATTTTTTCTAATTTTTCCATAAATAATAAACAAATAAAATATTTCACATAATTATAAAAGTTTATTCTGTATAAAAATATTGATTTAAAAGAGCACCAAGTATTTTTTCTTTTCATGGTTTTTTTGAATGATCTGTAACAGAGGAATCAATGGTAGTTTCATTTCCCATATTCAGCGTTTTGCCTGTGGCAATAGACGGGTCTTGAGCCGAAGTGGAGTTCGCTATTAAAGAGGATCCCAAAATGTTTGTGTTTGCTGTATTTGTAGACTGATCTGAAGTTAAGTTTGGCATTATTGTTCCGTTCAATGTCGCTGCACCTCTTCTCTGGGTTCCAGTCGTCCAATGAATAACATCACTAGAGGATTCAACCATTTTAGTCCCAGTTTGTAAATTATTTGTTAACATTGGGGCGCAAACAACCACAAAAATTATCAAAATCAAAATAGCAAAAGTATGCATTTTATTTCAACAAAAATATAAGGCGTGGATTGCAATCTCAGCTTGAATTGAAATAAAATAAAATTTTCCACGCTGGTTTTATACGAGTTTCATCCTCATCCATGTTTACTTAGCTGATTTAAAATCAGGTAATATATTTTTAATTTTATGATACACATATGCACAAATTATGACAAATATACAGATAACACACGTCTGGTTTTACAGAGTCTCATGTACAAACTAATTATAGCATATTCACTAACATGAAAACAGGACAGGTACGCTAATTTCGGGTAGGGCCGAAATTTATATACCCTTGCAGTTAAGTAGCATTTTTAGGATATGGGCATTTTTCCTTATGAAAGTTGGTAGATCGGATTTTTTTGCCACAAATGAAATCTGTACTAACTCCGAACATTAAGTCTTCAAAAACATTAAAGTTGTGTCATTAAAGATCGTTCAGACATATGGCAGCTATAGAATATAGGTGGCTGATTCTTATTAAATTTGGTACATCAGATAAGTTTGCCCAAAATGGAACTTGTACAAAGTCCCAATCAAAAAATAGCTCAAAAATACCAAAGTTATGCCAATCAGTTCTATGGCAGCTGTAGGATATAGTTGACCGATCCCGGCCGTTCCGACTTATATACTGCCTGCAAAGGAAAGAAAGCGTGTGAAAAGGTTGAATTCGATGTCTTTAAAACTGAGAGACTAGTTTGCGTAGAAACAGAAAGGAATCCTGATCCTAAAAATATTATACTTTATCAGAGATGTCTCCTTCAAGCGTTGCACACTTTTTACCAAAATTTTAATCCTTTGCAAGGATGTAAAAACGCGGAAAAGGCTGAGAAACTAATAGTCACGTGTTCAAGAGTATTAGAATTAGTTATTCGAAAATTTGATTAGAAGAGAGAAGAAAATATGAAAACAATTTTTTTACTTTCTCTCAAATTCCTTTTCTCTCAAAACTTAAAACCTTTTTATACCCTTGCAGAGGGTATTATAATTTAGTTGTTTAAACCCATAGAAAGTCCCATCCTTCTAACTTAAAAAACAACAAACTTATGGCATTTCCGATCAATCAGATAAATGGCAGCTATAGGATATAGTTAACCGATCCCGGACGTTCCGACTTATATACTGCCTGCAAAGGAAAGAAGGATGTGTGCAAGGTTTGAAGTCGATAGCTTTAAAACTGAAAGACTAGTTTAGTTGTTTGGGCAAACTAATTCGATCTGCCGAATTTCATAAGCATCAGCCGACTATAATAAGCATCGGATATAGTCAAATAACTGAATTTGTGACTTGACCAAAATGGGACTTTCTATGGATACCATTTTGGGCAAACTTTTCTGATCTGATACATTTCATAAGGATCGGCCGACTATATAAGATCCAAAATGTATCTAATAATATAAGCTTCCACTGAACTGCAAGGGTATATCAACTTCGGCTCCGCCCAAAGTTACCTTTCCTTTCTTGTTTTAATGTAATACATACATATGTACGTACATATGTAGTACATGTGTGGGTGCATTTTTCTTACCCAGCTTTCGAGGCAAAAACTCTTCATTATTTCAAAGTAATTGTCACTTTGTGGTTATTTTGACTTATAATTTTTTATCACTTTTTTAAGCTTAAATTTATTAAATGATCCACTTATTTTCGAAGAGTTTTATATGTACATATGTATGTACGATTGTTATATGTGTATTTTTATTTTGCAAAAAAAGCATACATTTTTACATGTAATTGGTTTTGCGTTTAATTGCGATTACCCGAAACGTTAATACAAAAAATAGGGAAAGAGCGGATTATCACTGATTAATAATAATGGAGTAAACAAATTGCTAGTTGAATGCTAGCAAATGCAGTTTTTACAGAGACGGACGGGGCACCAAATCTGTGTATGAAAATATTTCGTATGGAACTCAAATAGAAGCCGAAAGGATACCGAGTGTACCGTAGCTGTCGGAATTTTGGAATCGGGAGTCGCTTGCTCCATTAGGATTCCAACGGGGAATCATTGTGCAGCGAATTTCCAACGAAGGCTGAACTTGAATGCAACTCTCACAAAAAAATTTAAGTCGTGTAAAACTAGAAAAGAAATTAAAGTCGTGAAATTTAAATATATACATAAATATACATATGTATATTTAAATGTATCATTTAACATATAGTTACTTCTAACTAATCAACTTTATACAACAAGAAAACAGGGAAGAGCTTATTTATGTTTTTATATTTTATTTTATTTTATTTGTATACAAATGCGATGCATATTTTGCATACATACTTTATTCATTTTCAATAAAATAATATACAAAAATTAAATGTCGGTCTATTGCCTTTCAGCTCTTAAGTAAACAAAAAAATGCTCTCGACTGCCAAGCTTCTACGGCTGCTGTATGAAACCTATTTACCCGAGTATTCTTGCCACTTTCCAATAAGAGATGAAATTTAATCCTCATTATTAACTAGCGAAAAAAGTGTCGTATCGATGATATTTTAATCGTAACTGACATCATATATATATTACATCGATGCAGTATCTTAAAAGAGAATCTAAAAACTAATTAAGAGACTTAGTGTTTTTCGAAGAAAACCTTTGGCTCTTCACTTTTCTCTTAACATAAAAGCTTTACCACGCAAAGAGTTAAAATAAGTATTTCGCTCTCCATAGAAATTTCCTGACTTCCAGGCGCTCTTCAGACTCCAAGTCATTTCTAACATGTTGCATAGGACGCCGGTTGCATCAGAAAGGGATGAAAACGTGGGATGGATGACTCTCGCTCCAGTCAGGTTATAAAAAATACATTTTTTTTCTACGTCCAATATATAAGAAGATATGAAGTAAATAAATTTAATTTTTAGCTTTGTTTATATATATCTCAATTTTAAATATGATAGACTTAAGCATAAAAGTTTCTTGTAGCAAGAAAAGTGTTCTAAAGGAACTCCTTTTACTCAAAATCCCTCAACTCTCAAGCAGATTTCCTGCGTAAGAACTTTTCGTCTAAGATCATATTTAAAAAGTTATTCAAAACAGCAAAAGGTGGTTTTTAAGTTAACAGAGTTTTATATTAAGTTCTGCCCAAGGGTAGGCAACTAAAAAACGGAGACTAGGGCGTATTCATAGTGTGCTTTATTGGGTTTTTGTTTTTAACGTTTATCAAAGAGGTCCGCCTAAGAGTTACAAATTTTCTGTGTGCGTTCAATCTGAATGAGTTACCAAATTAAATGTATATCAGGTAAGGTATATATCAGGTACTATATATTGCATATATTGCATTTTATATACACAGATTTTGCTCCAAAATACGCGTCGAGTAGAGCTACCCATCGTGCTTGCTATGAAGCTAAGGTTCATATACATAGCAATACGTTAAAATATTCTGTGGCCGAATGATTTTTGTAAATTGAATACATAAAAAAAATAAAAAATTAATATAATTGATGCATTTAATTTTTAAAAAAAAGTTTGTTTATTAAGAACTGGCCACTGGCCGCGACCGCACTCTCCCAAACCATTCACAAACAGCTTATGGCGCTTTGCCTGGCCGCGGCCGTACTCTGAAAAAAATTCTCCCTAACAATCTTGCACAAGATTGCACAAGTATGTTTCTTGTTTTCATCACTAGAAGCGCTTTTCAATCGACCCGAGATCCACAAGCGCTCATGTTTTTGTAAAATTTTTAGAGTGGCACGGAGCAACAACTGAACTTTAGAAAATTTTCGCGCGAAAACTTGTCAGGGATAGCCCAACGGTAGAGTTCTCGGCTGATGTGTAAAAGGTACCGGGCTCGCGCAGAGTTCGAGAATTCAACTATTTTTGTTATTATAATTTTGGTCAAAAGTGTGCAACGCAGTGAAGGAGGCATCTCCGACCCTATAAAGTATATATATTCTTCATCAGGATCACTTTCTGGGTCGACATAAGCATACGCAAACCAGTCTCTCAGTTTTAAAGCTATCGACTTCAAACTTTGCACACATCCTTCTTTCCTTTGCAGGCAGTATATAAGTCGTAACGGCCGGGATCGGTCAACTATATCCTATAGCTGCCATATAACTGATTGATCGGAAATGGCAAAACTTTGTTGTTTTTTAAGTTAGAATGATAAGACTTGCTATGGATTCTAGATTTGGCAAACTTATTCGATGTGCCACATTTCATACGGATCGTCCGACTATATCTTATAGCTGCCATATAACTGATTGATCGGAAAAGCCATATCTCTGTTGTTTTTGATGTTCGAAGGATGGGACTTTTATTCACACAAATACAATAGTGGGGTGTTGCAGAGGGTATTATAATTTTGGTCAAAAGTGTGCAACGCAGTTTTTTTTTTTTTTTTTTTTTTTTTTTATTATTATGAAGTGAAGAATCTGTACAACAAGAAAGTACCTTAACATCACATGGAAGGAAACGTAAAAATATACCAAACCAAAATACAAAATGAGGATTACAAAATTAAAATATCTAACTTGTAGTTTACATCATTCGTTTCGAATTGTTTTGGCAAAACCTAGCCGTTTCAGACGCCTCAATGGTCTAGCTGGAAGTAGATTTCTTGCAAGTAGACTGCGATGTCTTAAAAGTCTGTCGCTGTATCGGCTTGTGTGTCTTCCGATCTGTTCATCCACAGTATGTATCTTTAGATCTCTATGTAGAGTGGAGCCGCGCACGTACCAGGGACAGCGTAACAAGCTGTCAAGAGTACAAGAGTGACAAGAGTAACAAGATACTCCTGCAATCCATTAGCAGCTTCTCTATGACAGCTGTTGTTGTAAATGACTGCAATGTCATCTGCATAGGTGGCAATAAGTACTTTGGATGGAGCAACCATGTTGACGGTTAGGGCTGGGTATATCTGCAGTATATAATGAATAAAGCAACGGTCCAAGCACACTCCCCTGTGGAACTCCTGCTCTCATAAGAAAGTTATCCGAGAATGTATTTCTGACCTTGACTTTGAATTCTCGTCCTTCGAGGTATGACTTTAATAGTCCATAGTAGGGAGCAGGTAAAAAACTTTTAATTTTGAGCAATAAGCCATCATGCCACACCTTATCGAAGGCTTGCTGCATGTCTATGAAAACTGCGTTGGAATATTCCTTGTCGTCAAAGGCCTGCAATATATGATGCACCAGTCTGTGGACCTGTTCCACGGTGCCGTGTCCTCCTCGAAATCCAAATTGATGATCAGGCAGGATACTCTTTTCAGTTATAATCACTTTAACGCGATTTGCAATAAGTCTCTCCCACAGTTTAGACAAGGAGGGCAAGAGACTAATTGGGCGGTATGACTCAGGATCATCTTCTGGTTTTCCTGGCTTGTGGGTCATCATAATCGCAGCCAATTTCCACTGCTTTGGAAACACTTGGATCCTAATAATAGCATTAAAAATTAATGCTAAGAAAAGGATCGCTCTTGTAGGCAATGCTTTTAACGTAGCGTGACAAATTCTATCGATACCCGGGGTTTTATTTTTGGGCAAGGATTGTATGACATCGGATATTTCCTCAACCCTTATGGGCTTTATTGGCCATAAGCAATGGAGCATCCAAACTCTGGTGGGTCTCTCTAATTTGTTCTGCTGAAGCAAAGCTAAAAGGAGTGAAGCGATCTTCTAGATGCTGACCAAAAGCATTGGCCTGCTCTAATTCATTTTTTGCAAGTTCACCATCAGGACATCGGACTGGAACCTGTCTAAAAGGTTGTCGTTTAAGCGATTTTGTGCACTTCCATAGTGAGTAGTTTGCGTCAACGGTGTAGTCCATGGAAGACAATTTTTGCTCGAAGAAATCGCTACGGAGTTCCCCTAAAACAGTTCGTAATTGTCTCTCTGCCTGGTGCCATCTATTTCGGTCCAAAGGATCTTGAGAACGGATTGCTCTTCGTCGAAGGCGCCTTTTTCTTTTAATTAGCTCTCTGGCTTCCCTTGTAATAACAATGCCATAGCTTAAAGGATGAGGATCAGGTTCTGGTGGGGTTGAAGCAGTAGCAGCTCTGTATATATTATCAGTAAGAATGTCAACTGCATTCTCGATGTCTTCACTAGAGTTAAGAACAGAGTTTAGTTGGAAGGAGCTTTCAAGATGTTGTTTGAAAGTAATCAGATCAGTACAACTTGTAATTAAGCGTGGGCTTGGTCTAATCTGAACACCATTTGTTTGAAGATTTACAACTAGAGCTATGTGATCCGAGTCCAAATCCCAGTTTTGGCCAATATTTATTTGAGAATCCAATATCCCATGGTATAATGCAAAGTCTATGCAAGTAGCTGTGTGACCAGGTACATATGGGTATCTGGTTGGTGACCCAGTGGCGAGAATTTTAGCCCCTTTAACTAAAATGGATTCAGCTAGCTCACGTCCTCTCGGTGAATTATATGTGTCGCCCCACAACCAATGTCTTGCATTCCAGTCACCACCGACCAGATACCTCTGACCATAGGAAGCGAGTATGTTAGTGAAATGCCTTTCTTCAAGTTTGTGCCTTGGGGGACAGTATATAGCGCTTACTTCCATGTAACCCAAACCTGTGGCAACTTTAATGGAGGACATTTGAATGGTTTGTGTTTCAATGACACTTTGTGGGAAATGGCTGAGTGAGCTTCTTATCAATACCGCCGCCCCACCGATGCCGTGATTGTGCCGTGCTGGTTTATATGCTGGATAGAAGGTATATCCATAAATTTTGACAATTTCTCCTCGATTGAGCCTTATTTCACTATCACCTTATTTCAAGAGTATGATATCCACGTTGTTGGTGTGCGCGAATAGCTCAATTTCTCTGGCTTTACCTAAAATGCCATTGACATTCCAGATAAGAATTTTGAGTGTGTTCATTGTGAGGATGAAGCGTTCTTTTGGACCTGAAGAATTGATTTATCTCCAGTCCATTGCTTGATCGAGTTGGCCATTTCAAAAACCATATTTTCGAGACGTTCAAGTCGTTGACTGTTCAGCTTGTTTTGCATTTGTTGTTCTTGCTGCTGCTGCTTTAGCCACAAGAGGAATTGCTGCTGCTGCTGTTGTAGTTGCTGTTGCCATTTCATAAATTGCTGTTGCTGCTGTGCTAATATGGTCTGAACATCAGTCGCATATTGTTGTTGTAGATTTTCCTTCGTTTTGTGTAATTGTGACTGCGCTTGGAGATTATGTAGTCGGCGTTGAGCTGGTTCATTTTCATTTCTAACTATTGAGGCATAAGATAAGCCACCACTATTGGTTGTAGAATGGATAGGCATTTGCTGTGTTTGTTGTTGTCGCGTTGGCTGTTGTGGTTGTGTCCTTGTTGTTTGCTTCTTTGTAGAACCCATAGATCGTCTAATGTAATTTTGATACCACTGACAACCTTTGTAGCTTGGCGAATGATTGCCTCCACAGTGTATACAGATAGGCGGTTGATCTTGGGGTCGTATACATTCCTTTGTAAAATGGTTTTCGCCACATCGAGCACAATTGGGGTGCCGTCGACAGTACTTCGCTATGTGGCCAAATTCTTGGCATCGTGTGCATTGAGCAATTTCTGATGATTTGCGCATCCTTTCAATTTTCACTCGTTGACGACAAAGTGTTACTATATCATATATAGCATTAATTCCTGCACAAGGCTTAATATTAATAAAAAATATGTTTAATTTTGCGTCTTGATTCGACCTTGATCTTGGGTTATGCACCTGAAGAGCATCGAATCCAAATGTTTTGAAATTGGCAACAATTTCACTAGTTAGTGTGCTATGATGAAGTCCCCTAACTACGATTCTGTGAGGCTTCTCTTCCTTCATTTGGTATGTATGGAATTCAATTTCCATTTTATCAAAATGATCGACAATAGCTCTATAAGTTGATGAGTCTTTGGGAAATATTCTAGCCGTAGCTCCTTGATTAACTTTAACTGATTCGTTATCCAAGCTAGTAACCTCCGAAATGAGATCAAATAGATCATTAAGGTTAGTAATGCTCAAAACTATTTGCGGTGGTTTTGCAGTATCTTGAGGATTAAAAACTCCATTTGAATCATTCTGTTGGGATCTATTGCCTAACTCATTTCTATCAATATTATCGTTAGATATATTTAATTGATCTGCCATAGGAGAGCTAATAGGGCTTTCCTCTGCGTTGCTTGTTCTTTGCTCAGCCTGTGTGCCACCATTTAGGTCCACTTCCATGTCTAGTAAGGCAAACCTATTGCTGGAGCTTTCCTGGCTGGTTGATTCTGAGGGTGATCCAAACTTCAATTCTCTGTGCACCTTTTTAGAGTTGATAGTGGGTGATAGTGGTTTCTTCCTCTTTTTCAAAAGATTTCTTTGGCCAACCTTCAATTTGGTAGCAGCATCACTAAGTTGTGTAGAGGAAATTGTAACATTCCCATCGAGAGTTGGAGAAGCAATTGAAGCATTTCCGCTGAATGTTGAAGAAGCAATGTCGGGTGAGCATTGCGCTGCAGTTGTAGTTGCCGTGGAAAATACTGTATTAACAGTAGCACTAGTAAATGTTAGTGTTGTTGTTACTGCACTGATGTTCTGAGTCTCATAGCATAGTGAACGTTGAGCACTGATATCTTCCCTGATATCCGAGGGTGTTTTTTCAGCAACATGGTACATTTTTTCATAGTCATTTTGCTTATTTCTAAGCTGTGAGTTAGAAAATGACTTTCATCCATTTACAATCAGCAAAAGTTTGCTTAGTTCCCCTCGTGTGCGGCTGCGCACCACGTGGTGCGTGATGTGCTGCCCACTGGGCAAGAATGCAATTTAATCGCACTACAGGTAAGTTTTTGTTGTTGTTCAGCTGCCGACACTGTGCAAGACAGCATCCAAACAAGTTATTGATATTTTCACAAGACCAGCAATTAAACGTGCCTTGTTTTCCAAATTAATAATCACACAAAAATTATTTTGTACACAATTCTTTGGTTAGTGTGACCAGACACCCCTGCAACGCAGTGAAGGAGACATCTCCGACCCTATAAATATTCTTGATCAGGATCACCTCCTGGGTCGATACAAGCATGTCCGTCTGTCCGTCTAAGTTTTAAAGCAATCGACTTCGCACATTGTTCCATACCCCAAGCCAAGAATAGCACATTAGAGAAAAGTCTATTGGTAGAAGTCGGATGTCAATTAACTTCTTGAACAAAAACAAACTTACTGGCATGCCTAAAAACAGAAAATGTCTCCTAAACTCTTACTAACCAATTAAAAAGCAATGAAAAGTTTAAAAGACTCGCAAAGCAATATAAAAAGAATTCATTGTTCAAATTAACATCCGAAATCAATTCACTATTCTCAAGGAAAGAATTTGGGACGAAATAAAAAATATTACAGGTAACAGGTACTTTGCCTTGCAACAAAAACAAAGCCCTTCTCCAAATACCTGGATACGCATTAGATGCTTGTTCGTCCAGGTACCACGTAACTATTCTGGGTACTGATTTCAAGTCAGTACTAATCATAATAGCATTTGAGAAACTAAACACCATTATATTATCATATAAGAACGTATATCTCTCCGTTTATTCAAACGATGCAATAATATATAGGTAGATAAATATATTATTATATATAAAATATATGCAATATATAGTATATATTATATAAAAAAATTCTAAAGAAAATACAGAACTCCGGGAGCTTTTTTGGGCGCAACACTGTAATTAGTAAAAAGTAAAAATGTTTAATAGCGAATTATGTGGCATAAAGATACCACCTAATACAACCAAAACTAAATGGTCGACTTTTATACGCCTACGTATAAAACACACCTCCCTCAATCATGAGCATTTATTGGTGAAAGAAACTCGCCATCCTGCATGCTGCCTCCAGACTGTCCCCCATATAATTACTGCGCATCTGAGCTAAAATATTTTACACAAAAACTCCCATTCAAGCACTTACTACCCCAACATCAAAAATATAAATATAATCTATGAATTGGTAAAATCAATAAATTTGGCACATCAAATTTAAGCTACATTATAATTTAGGGTCGAAGGTATCAGTCACCAGTGCTCTAAGACAATTTTTTACCATTTAAACTTAATATTGTATATTATATCTAATTTTCTAAAATAAAAATATAAAATAATGATATAAAAAAATTAATATAATTTAAAAAAAAATAATTTTTATACATATATTGCATTTATTCGTCACCAAAATTGATATAAGATATTAGGCGTGGCATGCAGGTTTCCCACCGATATTTTACTTTGTCAAGAGGTTTTTTTAATATATTATATGATATTTTGGGCGTTGCATTAACGTTTGTCACCGCACTCAAAGACCTAGACTCAAAACCTAGAATTTCGTACTTAAACCAAGTACGAACGCACTTGGAAGTCGACCAAGAACTACTTTACTTAATTCAAGAAAAAAAATTATTAATTTAAAGACGAATTTTTTTTCCTAAAGTTCGATTTTGAGAACGAAAATTCTTGATATAAACGTGAAAAATTCTTTTCGTATAGAAGAAAAATAGTTAAATTATAAAAAAAAAAAAATTTTTTTATGCATAAATAAATACTTCTTTTTATACCCTTGCAGAGGGTATTATAATTTTGGTCAAAAGTGTGCAACGCAGTGAAGGAGACATCTCCGACCCTATAAAGTATATATATTCTTGATCAGGATCACCTCCTGAGTCTCCTGACTCCTGTGTCCGTCTGTCTGTTTATGCAAACTAGTCTCTCAGTTTTAAAGCTATCGACTTCAAACTTTGCACACAGCCTTATTTCCTTTGCAGGCAGTATATACGGCCGGGAACGGCCGACTATACTATACTATACCGGCCGGGATCGGCCGACTATATCCTATAGCTGTCATATAACTGATTGATCGGAAATGCCATATCTCTCTTGTTTTTTAAGTTAGAGGACTGGGACTTTGTATGGATTCTACTTTCAGCAAACTTATTTGATCTGCCGAGTTTTATAAGGATCGGCCGACTATATAAGATCCGATATATATCTAATAATATAAGCTGCCACATATCTGCAAGGGTATATCAACTTCGGCTCCGCCCGAAGTTAGCTTTCCATTCTTGTTTTTTTTTTGATTAGGTAAACTTTTTATTTTTAAGTTTTTTATAAGTGTTGTCGTTAAGAGGCTCCACTTCGTATATCACTGTGGAACGCCAACGGCGTCTTACAGCGCAAACTTGAGTTAGCTCAATTCCTTAATAACAACCATATCGATGTAATGTTACTCGCAGAAACTCATCTTACAAATAAATACAATTTCCAAGTTCGAGACTACTTCTTCTACAACACGAATCACCCAGACGGGAAAGCACACGGAGGCACCGGGATTCTGATTAGAAAACGCATGAAGCACTGCTTCCAAAATAGTATCGCCATTAACTACATGCAAGCTACATCTATAGAGGTACAGATGGACCACCGTTCCCTAAAGCTTGCCGCCGTATACTGTCTTCCTCGGTTTACAATATCCGAATCCCAATTCATGGACTACTTAAACTCTCTGAGCGAACAATTTAGAGCAGCAGGAGACTTTAATGCCAAGCATACGCACTGGGGATCTCGACTGGTGACTCCAAAGGGAAGGCAGTTGTACAACGCAATAATAAAACCAAGCAACAAGCTAGACTGTGTGTCACCTGGGACACCTACATATTGGCCAACAGATCCCAGAAAATTGTCAGACTTGATAGACTTTGCAGTCACAAAAAACATTCCACGCATCCTGATAAGCGCCAACTCCTTACCAGATCTATCGTCTGACCACTCGCCTGTACTCCTCCAACTAAATCTACATTCAGTTGCGGTAGATAAACCATTCAGACTAACAACGAATAAAACCAACTGGCTCAAGTACAAAAAATATGTAAGTTCGCACATCGAGTTTAATCCACGTTTGAATGACGAAGGTGATATCAACTTATCCATAAACGCCTTTGAATCCGTCTTGGTCGCAGCAGCTCGCATGTCAACCCCACAAACGCAAGAAACCTCGTACAATCATAGATACACGAACGTTGAAATAGAACAGCTTGTTCAAGCAAAGCGACGCTCACGGCGAGACTGGCAATCCAACAGATCACCATCTGCAAAACAAAGGTTAAAAGATGCTACACGAAGACTCACAGCTGCACTCCGTCAAGAAGAAGAAAGGTCCCAAAAACATTTCATAGAGCAGTTATTCCCAACGAGCTCCAAGTTCCCACTTTGCGCTGACTCATCACTCAGCGCACCAATAGAACCTGCAATACCAATTAGGACATCCACAGGCAACTGGGCGCGCAGCGACGGAGAAAGAGCCGAGAGATATGCAGAACATCTTCAAAATGTATTTCAGCCCAACACAGCATCAAATGGGATCTCACTGCCAGCAACATCAGATATCGACACATCTACGTATGATCCAATTGTATTCAGACCACACGAGTTACTCAAAATCATAAATGAACAACTCAACCCAAAAAAATTCCAGGATGCGACCTAATATCACCAAAAATGATTATCGAACTTCCTCTCTGCGCAGTTCGAGCTATTTGCCAACTCTTCAATGCAATAACGAGACATGGACACTTCCCAGAGAGATGCAAAAAGTCGATCATCATAATGATACCCAAAACCTGGCAAAGACCGCACAATTGTTTCATCATATAGACCAATTAGTTTACTAACGTGTCTATCTAAACTCTTCGAAAAATGCCTCTTGGCACATATTACCCCTGTCTCAGAACACACAACAAAATCCCGACTCATCAATTCGGTTTTCAAGAAAAACATGGAACCATCGAGCAAGTCAACCGCATAACTTCAGAAATCAGAAATGCATTCGAACAAAGGGAGTACTGCACTGCGATATTTCTGGACGTATCACAAGCTTTCGACAGAGTATATGGCTACAAGGTTTAATGCACAAAATAACAGAAATGCTCCCAACCAACACTCATAAACTTCTGAAGTCATACCTTTACAACAGGAAATTCTCAGTAAGATGTAATGCTGCCATGTCCGATGATTACATCATCAGTGCCGGAGTTCCTCAAGGCAGCGTGTTAGGACCAACACTCTACCTTATCTACTATGCGGACATCCCAACGAGCATGCAACTCACCACATCCACTTTTGCTGATGACACAGCGATCCTAAGCCGCTCGAGATGCCCCAAGCAAGCAACGGCGCAACTTACTAAATTGGTGGCAGTGGAGAAATGGCTTTCCGACTGGCGAATCAAAGTTAAAGAACCAAAATGCAAACACGTAACGTTCACACTTAACAGGCTAGACTGCCCCCCACTTATTCTAAACAACACAGTGGTTCCGGTAGCAAATGAAGTGACATATCTTGGCGTACACCTCGATAGACGTCTTACTTGGCGCAGACACATTGAAGCCAAAAGAACTCACTTAAAGCTCAAAGCCAGCAACCTCCACTGGCTTATCAATAGCCGCTCGCCCCTTAGCCTGGACTATAAGGTACTCCTATACAACACAGTTCTGAAACCAATCTGGATGTACGGCTCTCAGTTGTGGGGGAATGCCAGTAACAGCAGTGTGGATATAATGCAAAGAACACAGTCAAAAATTCTCAGAACCATCACCGGGGCACCGTGGTACGTTCGGAATGCAAACATTCACAGGGACCTTGACATACCACTCGTCAGAGAAGAGATAGCACAAATCACAACAAAGTACTACAACAGGCTATCAGTACATCCAAATCATCTCGCGAGAGCCCTCACGCGAGTTTCTAGCAGTTCCCGCCTACACCGCAACGACCTTCCAATCCAGCGCTAATTATTAGGACCATGTAGTCTCTATTCAGTTAAATTAAACTGTTAGATAACGTATTATTTTAAGATATGCAACCTTATTGTTAGACTCATAAAGAGAAGATCCAATAAATAAAATCAAGCTTAAAAAAAAAAAAATTTTTTTTTGATGTGATTGAATGGGCTAGGAGTCGCACCCGACCCTTCCGGGTCAATTATTGCGACGTTTTAACCATTCAGCTATTGTCCAAATGGTAATATCCCTGTAAAAATTACCCTTAGTGTTTCGTAAATACCAGCTGTTTTTAAAATAAAACTTAATAAAAACAAAAATGAATGAGTAAAAAAACAAAATAACACAAATAGTTGAATTCTCGAACTCCGCCCGAACCTGGTACTCTTTACACATCAGACGAGAACTCTACCGTTGGGCTATCCCTGACAAGGTGCCTCGTGAAAATTTTCTAAACTTTAGTTATTGCTCCGTGCCACTCTAAAAAACTCTAAAAAATAATTCGATCTGCCGAATTTCACAAGGATCGGCCGACTATATAAGATCCGATATATATCTAATAATATAAGCTGCCACATAACTGCAAGGGTATATCAACTTCGGCTCCGCCCGAAGTTCGCTTTCCTTTCTTTATTCTTCTCCTGTTGTCGTTAAAAATGTAGACAGTACCGATATAAGCATATCCTGAAGTTATAGAAGTTTTTATGTTCGCTTTGATTTTATTTTAATGGCCGGAACTTTACATTATAACATACGTCCACTATGGACGGAATTTGTCATTAACATTTATAGGTCAAAAGTCTTCTCAAAAGAATTTTGTTTATTGCGTCTAAAATTCGGTCTGGGCTTTTGTATATTGGGACTTCTATCGCCATCTTTTCAAATTTCTTTCTACGGCGCTAGTAGAAGCAGCTTACAAAGAGGACAAGCCAAATTTGGTTTCTTCTTTGTTACTATTTCAATATTGTACAAAAATGTATGTTAATATGTACATAATTTAACCTCGCCAGGAGTTTTTATTGTTTTCTGCTTGCATTATAAAACAGAGAAACAGGCAGCGATGTATATTTTGATATGTTGTTGCCTTTATGTTTTTCTGCCAAACTTGTTGATTATTTCATACAGAAGACGAGTAGCACAAACAATATACAAAAGAGCCAGGAACAAAAAGAATCTGATAAGTCCATTCATGGTATGAAATGAGAAAGTCTAAACTGTTTTTGCTAGTGATTTTTAGGAAGTAGTTTCAAAAATGTTCTTTCATTGCCTACTTTTCTTACCAGTTCCTTTAAATATAAAAACAGAGACTGCAAATAATTTTTATACTCGGTAAGACAGACTATTGTATTCGTGTGAATACAGGCAAAAGAAAAAGGCAATGGCATAACTTTTTTTGTCGTTTCTTACGGGAATTTAAAAAAAAAAACGCAATAGTTCTGTTTTACCTACACCATATAAAAACATCAAAGATATGTCACTTTCGATTACTCAGTTATGTGGCTAAAGGATATAAGATAGGCCACAAATTTTTTTTAGAATTTTTTGCAGAAAAGACGTAATTTTAATAATTTTTGACTAATAAAATAAACCGCTAAACCGAACACGGTATCCCTATAAAGCATGCTTTCATTTACAACCCTCTCAAGCTTCTACATAGGTAGCAGTATTAAAATAAATAAATACAAATAAAAAAAACTCTTTGTTTTTTTGGAGAAAAATATGGGTGGCGAAACCTCATGAGACGCCCAAAATATCTAATATCAATTATGGTGACGAAAATATGCCAAATCTATATAAAAAAATTACACATTCAAAATAGTCTTACCCGTCACGTGTTTATATTGTTAATTGTTATTTTTCCACGTGCCGAAAGGAATATTTTTAATAATAAAATAATATTCCTGATGTGTAATTTTTTATTTTTTTTTTAAGATGCGGCAAATTGTTTGGAATAATTTTTTCGGAGTGCGTAACGGCCAGTAGCCAGCTCTTAACAAAGAAGTTATTTATCTTAAATATATTAAATGTCTTTTTTATTTATTTTTTTTAATTTTTATAGAACTATTTGTTGAGTAAGCTATTTTCCCCAGATATGAACAATGCATACAAAATTGCGTTATCTTAAGGATTATGTCCACATTTAATTTAGAGCCCATTTTGAAAAAAAAATTTTAAACGGGTTTTATAGTTTTCTTTTTCCTTACGATTTGGATCTTAAAGAAAGAGAAAAAGATATTTAAACATGAAAAGAAATCTAACGTTGGGCGTAGCCAAAGTTGATATACCCTTGCAGTTAAGTGGCCTCTTATATTATTAGATATGTTAATATCGGATCTTAGTCGGCCGATCCTTATGAAATTTGGCAGATCGGATAAGTTTGCCCAACATGGAATCCATTGAAAGTCCCATCCTTCTAACATCACACCGGACAGCCGTCCGCTAGGTGGCGACATGCATGCCCTGCTTGTAGCAAAATTTCTCCTTGGGAGAAATTTGCGTAAATGTAAAACGCTTTCGATTCACTAAATTGAAGATAGTGGGGACATTGGTGTCACCAGACTCCAAAATACGCGTCGATTGATACCTTAGCCATACCGATCCGATATATTTTTCAAAAGTTATTCAGGAAAAACGATTTTTTAAGAATTTCCAAAATGAAAATGTTTTTAAAATTTTACTCCGAAAAAATGTCCCGTCCGCGGTTGCCTTATTTGGTCTCTTAAAATTTGAGATTGTGAGTAACTAAAATCTAAGCCAACGTTTGTTCTATGATTTTTATACCCTTGCAGAGGGTATTATAATTTTGGTCAAAAGTGTGCAACGCAGTGAAGGAGACATCTCCGACCCTATAAAGTATATATATTCTTGATCAGGATCACCTCCTGAGTCGATATAAGCATGTCCGTCTGTCTGTCTGTTTCTACGCAAACTAGTCTCTCAGTTTTAAAGCTATCGACTTCAAACTTTGCACACATCCTTCTTTCCTTTGCAGGCAGTATATAAGTCGGAACGGCCGGGATCGGTCAACTATATCCTATAGCTGCCATATAACTGATTGATCGGAAATGCCATAACTTCGTTGTTTTTTAAGTTAGAAGGATGGGAATTGCTGTGGGCTCTTCTTTTAGCAGACTTATTTGATCTGCCAAATTTCATAAGGATCGGCCGACTACATCCTATAGCTGCCATATAACTGATTGATTGGAAATGCCATATCTCTGTTGTTTTTTAAGTTAGAAGACTGGGACTTTGTATGGATTATACTTTCGGCAAACTAATTTGATCTGCCGAGTTTTATAAGGATCGGCCGACTATATAAGATCCGATATATATCTAATAATATAAGCTGCCACATATCTGCAAGGGTATATCAACTTCGGCTCCGCCCGAAGTTAGCTTTCCATTCTTGTTTTTCTTACGATTTAGACATTTGATCTTAGAGAAAGTGAAAAAGATACTTAAAAAACCTTTCTAATTATATATAGCATGTGAAGTTAGGGGCATTAAAAGTTACGCGTTTCTTACATTTAAGAGTCTTTTTAGTTTTTTAAGGTAACCTTAAGTAATTAAAAAAAAATCGTAGAACAAACGTTGCGTAGATTTTAGTAACTAACATACTCAAATTTTTTCAAAATTTTAAGACACAAAATTAGTCAAACGCATACGGAACATTTTTTCGGAAAATTTGAAAAACTTTTTCATTTGGGAAATTCTTTAAAGAAAGAAGAAACTTTTGAAGAAAGGTACCAATCGACGCGTATTTTAGAGCAAAATCTGTGTATATACATCGGTGTATTTTGTCTGGTGTTAATGTCCCCACTATCACCAATTTAGTGAATCGAAAGTGTTTTACATTTACGAAAATTTCTCCCAAGCCAAAATACTTTTGACAAATGGTTGGATAACATCCCTATAATGAAAACAATACCTTTAATTTGGTATGTCACTCATTCAGATTGAACGCACATAGAAAATTTTTAATTTTTCGCAGCAGGGCGTGCATGTCGTCACCTAGAGGACTGCCGTCCGCTTTGATAATGTCAAAACAATGTAGCGGTTTTTTTTAGATTGGTTTTGGCCTCCAGAATATACAGCTTTCAAATTATAATAAATTATTATCTTATACTTAAACAATATACAATATATACTTAAACTTAATAAAAATTGAGTTACACCCAAATAAACATCCCTACCTCGATGTGCTTCAACTTCCTTCATGATTTCGAGTGATTTCATTATTTAAAACAATCAAAAATGAGCAACGTTTAAATCTAGATACCTTAATGCACGGAATGTACTAGAATCAAGTAAGTATACCAAAAATCGGAGAAATTGCCGACATAAAAAAAAAAAAGTTGCAATTCTTTTTCTTGATTTTTTCCTATGAAAAATCCAATTATGGGAATTCCATTTTTATTTATTTTTATATTTAATTCGATACATCTACATGTACTGAATGTACTCTACAAATTTTAAGTAATTTGGTCATGCCGTTTTAAGAGCAGGGCACGAACAGTTCCACCTTCAAACTGCTGTATGTTTAAAACTACTCCGAATTTTCGAAAATCGCTTTACCACAATATTTGCTTTACCTCCATATTTCGAATACACTTAGGCTCCTTATATGTATAACCCCCATGCTGTCTAGCCGGAGTGGTTGTATACCTATCCTTCTTGTAGCGAGCTCGTAGTCCCAACCAGCTTTCCTGATGAAGGCTACCAAGCCGTGCGGAGAGATCTCTGTGAGATCGCTGAGGTCCGCTAGTTCAGCGGCTCCAAAGAGTTTTAGAGAGTTTTGCAGGGCTGAAGATTTCTCCTTCCTCTCCGGAAGTAGAGGGTTGGTAGTCCCTGCCCTTGCTAATTCGTCTGCTGCGGGTACCCATATGAGGTGGATGTCGTGCTGCTCTGCCATCTCATTAAAAGATCCGCGACAGTCATTGACTGTCCTATAGTTGGATGAGAAATGCTGAATGACTGTCCGAGAAGATACATATGGTATCCTAGTTGCTCGTAAGTGCTGGGGATTTAAGTGCTTCTCTGATGGCTGAAGGAGTCTGAAGGACTCATTAAGACACAGACGCTCACAATAGAAACCGTCTCCAACCTGGCCGTTAAGCTTTGATCCAGCTATGTAAATATGAAGGGAGCCCATTGGCCCGGGGTCTGCACATTCCATTCCTCTCTAAAGGCTATTAAGAATTATAACTATAACTATAACTTATAACTTTAACTATAGGTTACGGTGGGTTGATCGACGAGGATACAGTAGTCTGTACCCCCTTCTGTTATGATCCACATGAAGTGGTGCAGGTCCAGCTTGGTATGACCAAAACTAGGGGCAGGCCACCAGACTACAACTCCATAAAATAGAATTGGTCTAACGATCGCCCTGTATAAGCATCTGACTATCTTCAGGGACATTCTCCATTTTGGGGCTACCGCCTTGCGACAGGTATAGAGCGCAATTACCGCTTTATTTTCCCTATCTGCGGTATTGAGCTTCCAGTCCAGTTTCCTGTCTAACGTAATGCCTAGGTACTTTGCACTATCACTTAGAGTAAGAGGAGCTTCGGAAGCTTAAGATTAGGTATTTTATACTTTCTAGTAAACAAAACGAGCTCTGTCTTAGACGGATTAACCCCAAGCCCTTTCTTATGTGCCCATGCTGAGAGTATTCCCAACTTCTCTGTTATAAGGTCGCACCGCGATAGTAACATCGTCCGCGTACGCAATTACTTTGCAGTCGCCGCCATCTAAGGACCGCAGTCGCTTGATAACCGCCACGTTCCAGAGTAGAGGGAGAGTACACCTCCTTGCGGGGTGCCCCTCCTGACGTATCTTCGAATAGATGATTCTCCAAGAGTCGCCTCGACACTCCTGTTGACCAGGATCTGCCATATTAGGTGAACAGATCGATCGCCTATTCCAAGTCCCGAATATAGTCGCACTACCAGCGGTGTACACAGTGAAGGCTTACTTGTTGGTCCCCCTGTAGTACCCGTTGGCTGACGACCTATGGCTAACCATATTCTAAACATGTTAAAAAATCTATTTATAAAAAAATAAGAATCCAATCTTTGATCGCGTACTCACCCACCGAGTTCGTTAAAGCTAAGGGCAAGTCATCCTTGTGGACGGCAGTCCACGAGGGGACTAACCGTATGGCTTAGCGTAAGCGAGGAGACACTATATATAACAGAAGAATTAAAAATTTTCTGTATGCATCCGATCCGAATTAATGATCACCAATCGAAAGGTATTGTTTTAATTAGATAATTTTTACAAAAAGTTTGGCTTCCTTTGGCTGTTATTGGGTAACTCCCTCTAGCTGGATTTGAGGGGTATTCATTCTGAGCGTTTTCAGTGTGAAACAGACGTTCGTTGTTTTCTGCGGATTGATCTTTAAATTCCAACTTTTGCACCAAGCTGCAAGAGTAACAAGATACTCCTGTAATCCATTAGCAGCTTCTCTATGACAGCTGAAGTTGTAAATGACTGCAATGTCATCTGCATAGGTCGCAATAAGTGCTTTGGATGGAGCAACCATATGTTGACGGTTAGGGCTGGGTATATCTGCAGTATATAATGAATAGAGCAACGGTCCAAGCACAGTACCCTGAGGAACTCCTGCTCTCATAAGAAAGTTATCCGAGAATGTATTTACTTGACTTTGAATTCTCGTCCTTCCAGATATGACATTAGTAGTCCATAGTACGGAGCAGGTAAAAAACTTTTAATTTTTAACAATAAGCCATCATGTCACACCTTATCGATGGCTTGCTGCATGTCTATAAAAACTTCGTTGGCCTGCAATATGTGTTGCACCAGTCTGTGGACCTGTTCCACGGTGCCATGTCCTCCTCGAAAGCCAAATTCATGATCAGGCAGGATACTGTTTTCATTTATAATCACTTTAACGCTATTTGCAATAAGTCTCTCCCACAGTTTAGACAATGAGGGTAAGAGACTAATTGAGCGATATGACTCAGGATCAACCTCTGGGGTTCCTGGTTTGTGGATCATCATATCATCATCATAATCGCAGCCAATTTCCACTGCTTTGGAAACCCTTGGATCCTAATAATAGCATTAAAAATTAATGCTAAGAAAAGGATCGCTCTTGTAGGCAAGGCCTTTAACGTAGCGTAACAAATTCTATCAATAACCGGGGCTTTATTTTTGGGGAAAGATTATAAGACGTCGGATATTTCCTCAACCTTTATTGGCTTAATAGGCAACGACATCTGCAATGGAGCCTCCAAGCTCGTATGGCTTAGCGTAAGCGAGGAGACACTATATATAACAGAAGAATTAAAAATTTTCTGTGTGCATCCGATCCGAATTAATGATCACCAATCGAAAGGTATTGTTTTAATTAGATAATTTTTACCAAAAGTTTGGCTTCCTTTGGCTGTTATTGGGTAACTCCCTCTAGCTGGATTTGAGGGGTATTCATTCTGAGCGTTTTCAGTGTGAAACAGACGTTCGTTGTTTTCTGCGGATTGATCTTTAAATTCCAACTTTTGCACAAAGCTGCAAGAGTAACAAGATACTCCTGTAATCCATTAGCAGCTTCTCTATGACAGCTGAAGTTGTAAATGACTGCAATGTCATCTGCATAGGTCGCAATAAGTGCTTTGGATGGAGCAACCATATGTTGACGGTTAGGGCTGGGTATATCTGCAGTATATAATGAATAGAGCAACGGTCCAAGCACAGTACCCTGAGGAACTCCTGCTCTCATAAGAAAGTTATCCGAGAATGTATTTACTTGACTTTGAATTCTCGTCCTTCCAGATATGACATTAGTAGTCCATAGTACGGAGCAGGTAAAAAACTTTTAATTTTTAACAATAAGCCATCATGTCACACCTTATCGATGGCTTGCTGCATGTCTATAAAAACTTCGTTGGCCTGCAATATGTGTTGCACCAGTCTGTGGACCTGTTCCACGGTGCCATGTCCTCCTCGAAAGCCAAATTCATGATCAGGCAGGATACTGTTTTCATTTATAATCACTTTAACGCGATTTGCAATAAGTCTCTCCCACAGTTTAGACAATGAGGGTAAGAGACTAATTGAGCGATATGACTCAGGATCAACCTCTGGGGTTCCTGGTTTGTGGATCATCATATCATCATCATAATCGCAGCCAATTTCCACTGCTTTGGAAACCCTTGGATCCTAATAATAGCATTAAAAATTAATGCTAAGAAAAGGATCGCTCTTGTAGGCAAGGCCTTTAACGTAGCGTAACAAATTCTATCAATAACCGGGGCTTTATTTTTGGGGAAAGATTATAAGACGTCGGATATTTCCTCAACCTTTATTGGCTTAATAGGCAACGACATCTGCAATGGAGCCTCCAAGCTCTGGTGGGTCTCTCTTATTTGTTCTGCCGAAGCAAAGCTAAAAGGAGTGATGCGATCTTCTACATGCTGACCAAAAGCATTTGCCTGCATTTGTCATCCTTGTGGACGCATTTTATTAGAATATTTATTTGATAGTGAAATTCTTATAAGGATCGATCCGATATATATCTACAAATATAAGCTGCTACTTAACTGCAAGGGTATATCAACTTCGGCTCCGCCCTATATTTTTATATAATTTTTATACATTGCATTTTTTGTCCCCAAAATTAATATCAGATATTTTGGGCGTGGCATGCGGGTTCGCTACCGATATCAGATATTTTTATTTTTGTACCAGTTTGTCACCGGTATTGTCACCTATCATTATTATTTCATATTTATTTGTTATACATTTTTTATATACCATGATAAAGTGTCGTCCATATATGTTTGATCACATAAAAATCTAATCAAATATTTTTAAATTCTTATTTTAGCTAATCGCCGCCTGACGGTTTGAAATAACTTCCGAGTGCTACCGTTCGCTACTTTAAGAGAGTAAAATTAAAAAACGGTAGAAAAAGTAAATTTTTCGACGCTCTGGGCGTTATAATTCAAGCGAGGATGATCCAATGAAAACAATGAAAATTTCTTGGGATTTTTTTGTCAGAATGCGAAAGCGGCCAGTGCAAAGCGCCTTCAGCAGTGAAATAAAGAAACTAAAAATTGTTTGGGAGTATTTTTTTCGAAGTGCGGTCGCGGTCAGTGGTTAGTTCTTAACAAAGAACTTCTTATTTAAATAAAATAAATTAAATGCATTTTTTCTATTTATTTTTCTGTTTTTTTATGTTTGCAAACTACAAAAAGCAAATCGGCAACCGAATAGTATATGTAATGCTATGAATATGCAAATTTTGAACGGGTTTTATAGTTTTCTTTTCAGTGAATTTTTTTTTGTATTTAAATTTTGTCTGGCACTCGGCACCGAATCTCAGAAATACATGGAAAGACTAAATGAGCACCCCAACAGCCTAGCCAAATAAGTTGGCACCGCTGCTATTAGTAGCGCTGATCCAAGTAATCGAGTTAACATCCTAAATCAATATCATGTAATCACTTCTTGCCCTAAGTAACACTTAGACAAAGTATTGTATCAAATTGTAAAAACTGATAATATTAAGCTGCCAATTGGGTAGCAGTGCGCTGATCCTAAGAATAAAATTTCCACATATATATATATATTTTTTTTTTAACTTTTATAAATGTGAAAATTTTATTCTTAGGATTAGCGCACTGCCCACATTTATAGACTTAAAAAAAAAAAAAAAAAAAAAAAAAAAAGTAACCGAATGAGCGCACTAAAGTATGTCACATAAAATTTTATTAAACATTTCTGAAGTTCCTAAAAGTATACAGTTCATATTGGATGTTTTTTTTAGTTTTTGATAGCAGCTGATTATCACGTGCCGGTTTTGCAAGAGACGACCGGGCTTTACCTCACTTGAAATTAGTCTGAACTTTGTATAAATTGTCCTTTTTTTAACGCAGTCAAATGAAGTTTAGACTAGTGCCCCCTACGAGGATTGAAACAAAACTTAAACGGATGGATCCATGAAGAATGAAAGGTGGATCATGGATTCACATTACATTAATCATCACATTAAAATATGAAACGATTGGTACGAGAAGTGCTGAAACGAAATACAAACAAATTCGATGGTGTGTGAACCTCGAAAGCGTGATTTTGACTAAATATATTCGATATCAAAGTGATGTAATTTATTAAATGTCGTACATATGTGAATATAAGATAGTTGAGAACAAAAAATAAACATATTTTTACCTTATTAAAAAGGATAATAATTTCATTAAGTTCTTAATATTTATTATTTTTCGAGTGTTTCAAATTGGTTTTTGAATAGTGACTCCTTAAATATAAATAATATTTTCAATAATATCGATTTTATATTCATTGAAGATAAATGGGTTCCATGTGATGAATGTTTTCGACCTATAACATATTTAACATAGAAAGCTGTGTTTACAATCTTTCTTTCTTTTGCTTAATTTTGAACTATTCTTATGGGTACTTAACTTTAAGGGATACAAAATAAATGGAAAATTTCTTTCATATAACCCGTAATTAAAATTCCTTTTTGTTCTTTTTGGTATGGCACAGATTTGGCATTGGCAAGTAAATCTACAATTGTAAATTTTTTTTCAAAATATGGCAATTAAAACCGCAATCAAATTGACTCCGTCTGTTTGCTTTGAGCAGCTGCACCATTCCACAATAAGAATGTCTTGGCTATAAAACTATTTTCACGTTTTCTGCACTACGCCAACTATTTAGTAGATACATCGCACTGCTGCATTTGCACAAGTAACAAAAGAATGCGATTCATAAGATTATCTGCCTCTGAATCCTCCATGCTGTTTAGTTTTGCCGAAATAAATCCACAAAATTTTGAGTTGAGAACCTCTCGCACTGTTTGCGGCGGCGGAAGATCCAAACCTCCAGGGGCTGAAACAACGTTATGCTGCTGCCGTAGATGGCGGTGTTGTTGCAGCATCTGTTCTTCATAATCGTCGCCATCGATGATTCCATTGTCGTCGCAATCGTCGTCTTCCTGTTCGCCGTTGCGGCGGCGCTTTCGAGACGAAACCACATCGCCTGCATTAGTGCTTACTGGTGAGTTAGAGTCAAGAATAAGCGGATAAGGGAAGTCAGCATCTATGGCTTCCAGTTCCTCTACCCCATCCGACGCGTTTGCCTCTTCATCACCGCTCCTTAGAGAACTTGCGTCAAAATCATCATAGCTTTGCTGTAAATGGTGGTGCTCATTGCGCGTGGAGCTCACCCGACTGTCGTTATTGACTTGGTGCTGATGAGCCGGCACTGGATTATTTGAAGGGGCTCCGTTTCCGCAGCCAATGCTACTTCCACTGCTGCTGCTACCAGCTAAGGCACCAGCCGAGAGATCCAGCTCTGGCTTAACATAGTAGTCGCTGTAGTAGTCCTCGCCACTCACGTTAAGCGTAGAACATTTAGAAAGATTGAGCACTGCGGCTGATTCCGTATATGAAGATGAAAGCTTTAAAACCATATTTTTTCCAGATTCTCCAAGAATGCTGTGATTGTTGTTATTATTATTATTGTGCAAATGCCCAAAAGAGCTTGAACTGAGATCAGTAGCATGCGAAGCGCCCCTAAAAGTTATAAAAAAGTTCAAATTATTATTCAATAATATTATAAAATCGTATATACTTTAATATAATTATACATATTTATTTACTTGTAATATAGTATGCTCATAATTTAATTTTAAAAAATTATAAATTATAATAAATCTAATTTATTATAATATAAATTATACAAAAAATGTAAATTAAATATAAATTGAATATTTTTGAAATTTTTATGAAGTCTAATGGAAAATAAGGTTTTTTCTTCTCTATAATAATACTTAAGGTCCAAAAAAACAAAACATTGTTTTCTTGAATATGTATATGGACTGTATGGACAGTAGTTATATGAAATTCTATATTTATAGCCCAAAACAACAAATTTAAAAACAATTTCCTTAATATTTAAAAGAAATATAAGCTGTACCTATTATTTTATCAATATAAATGTGTTGTTGGCTCACAAATTCAATTAAATATTTATTAGAGAGGTGGGTTTCCCAAGTCATATTTTTTATGACTTTTAGTTAGAACAAGCCGCCGTGATTTTTATTCTGATATTTGATAAAATGTCCTTTCGTCGCTGATCGGCGTGAATAGGAGCCCTGAGGGAAAGGGAGAGTAAATCCGTCCAGAAAATATTGGCTAAATCCAGTCATATTTACAGCCCAGAATAAAACAAAAACAAAATTTGTTTGGAATTGATATACAAACTAGTCTCTCTTTTTAAAGGTAACGGCATGAAGTTTTCACACATCCTTCTATTATTTGCAGTATGGCAGTATATAAGTAGGAACGACCGGGATCGGTCGACTATATCCTATAGCTGTCATATAACTGATTGATCGGAAATGCCACAACTTTGGTATTTTTGTAGTTAGAATGATGAGGCTTTCTATGATTTCTTCTTTGGGCAAAACTTATCCGATGTGTCACATTTCATAAGGATCGGCCGACTATATCCTATAGCAGTAATATAACTGATTGATCGGAATTCCATAACTTTATTGTTTTTTCATTTAGAAAGATGGGTTTTTCTATGGATTCCTTTTTGGATAAATCTGATCTGCTAAATTTCATAAGGATTGTCCGACTATATCCTATAGCCGCCATATAATTAAACGATCGGAAATGAGGCAACCTTGCTTATTTTAAAGATGCTCGGGGCTGTTTCCAACATTTTATTAGAATATTCCCGTTATAGCCCGTTATATACGATCCGATATATATCTACATATATAAGCTGCTACTTAACTGCAAGGGTATATCAACTTCGGCTCCGCCCTATATTTTTATACATATTGCATTTTTCGTCCCCAAAATTAATATCAGATATTTTGGGCGTGGCATGCGGGTTCGCTATATATCAGATATCAGATATTTTTATTTTTGTACCAGTTTGTCACCGGTATTTTACATCGTCGAGAGGTATTTTTATACCCTTGCAGAGGGTATTATAATTTTGGTCAAAAGTGTGCAACGCAGTGAAGGAGGCATCTCCGACCCTATAAAGTATATATATTCTTGATCAGGATCACCTCCTGAGTCGATATAAGCATGTCCGTCTGTCCGACTGTCTGTCTGTTTCTACGCAAACTAGTCTCTCAGTTTTAAAGCTATCGACTTCAAACTTTGCACACATCCTTCTTTCCTTTGCAGGCAGTATATAAGTCGGAACGGCCGGGATCGGTCAACTATATCCTATAGCTGCCATATAACTGATTGATCGGAAATGCCATAACTTTGTTGTTTTTAAAGTTAGAAGGATGGGACTTGCTGTGGACTCCTCTTTTATCAGACTTATTCGATCTGCCAAATTTCATAAGGATCGGCCGACTATATCCTATAGCTGCCATATAACTGATTGATCGGAAATGCCATAACTTTGTTGTTTTTAAAGTTAGAGGGATGGGACTTGCTGTGGACTCCTCTTTTAGCAGACTTATTCGATCTGCCAAATTTCATAAGGATCGGCCGCATATATCCTATAGCTGCCATATAACTGATTGATCGGAAATGCCATTTCTCTGTTGTTTTTTAAGTTAGAAGACTGGGACTTTGTATGGATTCTACTTTCGGCAAACTAATTTGATCTGCCGAGTTTAATAAGGATCGGCCGACTATATAAGATCCGATATATATCTAATAATATAAGCTGCCACATATCTTCAAGGGTATATCAACTTCGGCTCCGCCCGAAGTTAGCTTTCCATTCTTGTTTTATATAATTTTTATACATTGCATTTTTCGTCCCCAAAATTAATATCAGATATTTTGGGCGTGGCATGCGGGTTCGCTATATATCAGATATCAGATATTTTATTTTTGTACCAGTTTGTCACCGGTATTTTACATCGTCGAGATTTTTTATATACCATGATAAAGAGTCGTCCATATATGTTTCATCACATAAAAATCTAATCAAATATTTTTAAATTCTAATTTTAGCTAATCGCCGCCTTACGGTTTGAAATAACTTCCGAGTGCTACCGTTCTCTACTTTAAGAGAGTAAAATTAAAAAACGGTGGAAAACGTAATTTTTTAGACGCTCTGGGCGTTATAATTCAAGCGAGGATTATCCAATGATTATACAAATGTATATACATATACTAGCTAGAAGCTAGGGCATGCATGTCGCCACGCCACGTTGGCGATCCCTGGCGCTCGTGTCGCCTAAAAAGCCCATCTTCCGGGGAAAAAAAAAAATGAAAATTTCTTGGGATTTTTTTGTCAGAATGCGGAAGCGGCCAGTGCAAAGCGCCTTCAGCAGTGAAATAAAGAAACTAAAAATTGTTAGGGAGTATTTTTTTCGAAGTGCGGTCGCGGTCAGTGGCTAGTTCTTAACAAAGAACTTCTTATTTATTTAAAATAAATTCAATTCAATCAGTTATATGACAGCTATAAGATATAGTTGGCCGATCCTTATGAAATTTCCGATTCCTTATGAAACTTATGGCAATTCCGATCAATCAGTTATATGGCAGCTATGTTCCGACTTATATACTGCCTGCAAAGGAAAGAAGGATGTGTGCAAAGTTTGAAGTCGATAGCTTTAAAACTGAGAGACTAGTTTGCGTAGAATCAGACATACAGAAGGACATGCTTATATCGACTCAGGAGGTGAGATGTCTCCTTCACTACGTGGCACACTTTTGACCAAAATTATAATACCCTCTGCAAGGGTATAAAAAGTGAAAAAGATATTTAAAAAACCTTTCTAACGAAGTAACTTGTGAACTTAGCTTCATAGGATGTAAAGTTACGCCCCAATATCTCCACTATCTCCAATTCAGTGAATCAAAAATGCAAAAATTCTATTTACCCAAATTTCATTCAGATTGAATGCACACAGAAAATTGTTAATTCTTCGGCTATATATGTATGCGTGTCGCTACCTAACAGACTGCCGTCCGCTGTGATACTCATGTATGTATTTGTGATGGATTTTTGTGTTCTAATCATCGCCTTAGAATTTGGCCCAAAGTTGCATAACTCCTAAATAGGTAGTTTTTACACGTTTATAAATTTGCATTGGAAATTGAAGAAACAAATTTTTTATTGATATCTAAATGTATGTTATTAATGTGGGAAACAGCATAAATACATACAAATTTTACACCGATTTTCACGGATCAAAGCAGTCATGCTGAGTGTTGAAAATGATCGTATGTGCAAAAAAAATAATTTTTTTGCCTGGAAAATCCAGAAATTTTTGTTCAATTACATTTTTTTGGGTGTGGCTTAAAGATACAGGTCGCAAAAAAAGGTACACAAGCAATTTCATTAATGTCGCAGTTTAATTACTTATTAAATCATAAACGGGGCACAGACGAAGATCATCGGGTCTTTCCCACCCATGCGCTGGAGGTTAGAAGATTACTTTGGTAAAGAAGAGTGCGGCAAGGGATGGCAATAGAAAAGCAACAACCCTTGGCTGGCTGACCGAACGCAGAAGAGAGCGATGTGTCTGTCGTATTTTTCACCCTGTGCAGCTGAGCCGAATTATGTTCAAATTCTCACCCATACATCGGTACTGGCACTCTCAGTACCAGTCCCCTCCTCGTCACCACCCAAGCCCGCTGTGATTCTTTTCTAAACTTGGTCGACTCGTAATCTGTTTTTTTTCTTGCTGATTGTCATTTTTGTATTGCGTTTATTAATTTCTCGCTCTTTCGCTGCTCCGCCATCATGAACCGCGCATTTGTTGGCCGACATCTGCAGCTTCTCTTCTCTAGACTCAAACATACAAACATACATATGTATGTATGTACCAAATATTTTACTGAATTCTATAATAATATATAAATATATGGCTATAGCCTGTGACTGTGGCTCAAGCTCTGTTTCGACTAGCCTGGCCCGTTGCGTTCTGTTCTGCGTTGTCTGTTATCAGCTCAAAATAATATAAATTTAAATATATACACGCATTGGTTGTGTGTGTGCGCTGCCATGAGTCGGGGCCATCGAATGCTTGCTTTCCATGTGGGTACAGTCAATTGAAAGGAAATGGCCTTATTTCGTATAAATATGTACATAAAGAACTACACTCTCACGCTCAGTGAGCTCGAGTACGGCTCCATATGAGCCAGACCATTGGTCGGGGTAGACTCTCGACTCAGACCGTTTGCGGGTCTGGCCAGGTCATTCCTTTGTTCGGATCGTATTTTTCTACACAATCATTTCGAAATTCGCCTCTGAGCTGCTCCACAGCATAGACAGTCTTGAAAATTTGATGTTTTTCGCGAGGCAGATGGCATTTGCAGATGGATATTCAGAATGTGCTCAAGAAAACTGGATAGTAAGAGGGGCTGGGCACAAAAACTCAGTACAATCTTTTCCCGACCCTAAATGTACATATGTATGGCCGTGACCATTTAACAGCATCTGCACAGGGGTATTTATTTAGATATAAATAGCTTAAATCCCTAATGTTATTGGAATGCTAGAATCTGCTGAATAAATACTTAAAAGTCATAATAAGGGAAATAATCATTATATCCTGCTTTAAATTAATTTGGGTAATTATATTAAATGTACACATCTACGATGGTATAAAAACTTAGGCTTTGCCCGAATGCCAATTTCTTTACATGTAACTATTATAAGTTAAATGTAAACATTTCTATTATAAGTTCTGAGAAACAAAAATAAACTAGAAAACTAGAAAAAAAAATGTATAATAAATTAAATTTTTGTTAAGGTCCACTTATTTCATTATATGTTTCTGATAAGTCTATAATTATTTTTTCTAAATAATTTTCCAAATTTGTGACACTGACATTTGTTTTTTTTTATGAATTTCAAGAATTTCACAATCATATATTCTAAAATGAGGATCACAAAAATTCACGATCATGAGTCAAACAGCTTGTATATATGTAGCTCCAATTCTTCATAAGTGACTTCCTTTCAAACAAAACCAAATCATAACTCTCATTATCGAGAGAAGCCATGTTTTTTGACCTATGACGCTATCAATAAAGACTTTCTAAAGGTTATTTAGCTAGAGAGAGAATTATGGCTACGAGTACGCGTTGTAGTATTATATGTACATATGTATGTATGTATATTTATATGATGGTATATGGTATTACAGGGATACCTTCATATGATAAGAAAAGCCATTCTTAATGTAACTCTATTCAACCATTTTTATCATATATTTTTATATTACTAAAAAAAACCTATTTTAATAAAAGGTCGAATAGATTTATTCTCCCATAATATCTTCAGTGACAGGAATGCCACATGAAAACACATTATTGAATTTAATTCTATAGAAATATTTTCAATTTAGAGCTTTAATTGATATAAAAAAAAAAAACAATACTTTTAAAATAATAATTTATACTGGCACTCCTTTTAAATTTCCCAATAAAACACGGATTTCAAACGGGAATGAACAATGAATAGTTCGCATGATAATAATACTCACTTTCTCTCCCGAATTACGTCTCTTAAAAAGTCCATGGCTTCGTAGAGACTCCATTTTGGCTTAAATCCGTTGCCCATTAGCTTGACGTGGGCTAGTTCCCGGCGGTAGGACTCTCTTAAAGATTTAAAGGCGCGAGCCACTCGTCTCCCCGGCGCGTTGAACTCTCGCCCAATGTGTTCCCAGGCTCGGTTTTTTTCTTTCTCGGCGCCCTTGAAGTTCGGGAGACGTGAGTCCCAAAGAATGGGATTGTCGTGGACCATCTGGATGAGTTTCAGTTTATCGGATGCATTGCGCCGCACCACTGTCAGAAGACACACATAAAAGGGGATGAAAGTTAAAAATGAGCAATTGGGCGTAGGCACTGCAGCGGGCTTACGCACATTTTTTTATCTTTTGTGATGGTTCTGTGGCGATTGAGGACGCCCCCAAAGGCTCCCCTTTGGGTTTCATGTCCAGAGCAATGGCCGCGGCAGCGGCTGTCATATCTTGAAGAGAGTGGGTGGCGGTAGAGGATCCCGTCACTGCGGCACTCACGGGGGCCATCAGGATATGTTGGAGGATTTGCAGATTTAAGCTGGCCAGCGTTTCGGTCTTTCTTTTTACAGCACTGATTTATTTTACCGATTCAATCTTAATCGCGAACGCGATCGCGCAGGGCTCTAAAGGGCGGCTACCCTCTCACGACCAAGTTTAAACAGCAACTGAAAACCAAACCAAAAAAATAACAACCACCGACAAACAGAACGGCTGAGTCGGCGTCGTCAACGAATTGGCGGAGCGCCTGGCAGCAAGCCCGTATTTTTGAGCCAGAAAATCACGCGCATGAGAACCATTTCTCAGCTCTCGGTTCTCTTCTCCTCGGTCTCTCACGTTCTCCCCAAACGGGTGTTCCCGTTATCTGCGTCGGCGTCGGCGTTCCAGCCCCAATGAGCCGATAGCAACGAGTCCGGCCCAGACGACGACGTCGATCCAGGCCTAGTTGAAACCATTCTTTTTCCGCGACGCTGTGTTGTCCCGCTTACTCCAACGGAAAAGTCTACCCTTTTATTTCGTGAGCGAAACCACTGAAAGTAAAAGCGAGAAGCAGCCGAGTAATGCAAAAAGCAGCGGTACACACACAGGCCAAACTCAAAAAGATCTAAACAAGCTAATGTGTGTTTAAAAAAATCGTTCTCCTTAGCTTTTAGTAGACGAATGGGCAAACTATTGGCATAGGGAAAGGTACATACATATGTACATATGTAGTTATTTATGCACGTTTGTTTTGAAATAACACGCAAAAATATGAACATATATGTATGCATGTATATACATACATACATATATGTATGTACTTTTATGTGTATATTTTTTTTATTAAACATTGACTGTAAAAGGCATTAAGCCATTAAATTTATGCTATAAAAATTGGGACATTTTTTAACAAAAAAATTTAATTTTGTCTGTACCTACATACGTACAGAAGCTACCTTATTTATGTATGTATGTATGAATGGGTGTAAATAATTTAAAGTTTGTCCTTTTTGATCTTTGATAATTTTATGTATGTATGTACATACATTCATATATATGTGTATATATATATACATATACAAATATATATATACAAATTTTGCAAGAACTATTAAAACTTTGCTTTTATATTTTCATAATTTGAGAATGTTTCTTAGCTCTAAAAAAAAACATAGCCTACATAAATTATAATTATTAAAAAATGATCAACTATTAAAGAAATTTTCATTTCTTATTGTTACTGTTGAAGTGTAACAGTACTCATAGCCATAAACAGATACAAGCTAGATAATTTTTATACCCTTGCAGAGGATATTATAATTTTGGTCAAAAGTGTGCAACGCAGTGAAGGAGACATATCGACCCAATAAAGTATATATATTCTTGATCAGGATCACCTCCTGAGTCGATATAAGCATGTCCGTCTATCTGTTTCTACGCAAACTAGTCTCTCAGTTTTTAAGCTATCGACTTCAAACCTTCTTTCCTTTGCAGGCAGTATGTAATCAACTATATCCTGTAGCTGCCATATACATAACTGATTGATCGGAAATGCCATAACTTTGTTGTTTTTAAAGTAAGAAGGATAGGACTTTCTATGGATTCTACTATGGGCAAACTAATTCGATCATCAATTTGGACTCTTGATTCTTATTCTATGCGCTTCTACATATGTATAGCAGTTATAAAACCTGCTCGACCTCAAATTGTCCAGTACCCTCATGGCGTACTGGATCCCTTTCTCTCAGCCCTCTCCCAAAGTTACCTTTTAACAAGAAAGGATAGTTAACTTCGGTGTGCAGCTTATATTATAAGATACAATCGCGAATATCGGCTATAGCTGATCAACCCTTGTAAGAATTTTAATTAAAATTAATTTTTTATAATAAAAATTTAAAAAAAAATGACTTTCTTCTAACTTTAAAAACACCAAAGTTGTGTCTTTTTCTATCGTTCAGTTATATGGCAGCTATATGGCACGAAATATGGAAAATCAGAAAATCAGCTACTGATCCAAAGATCAACCTTCTACCTTAACAAAAACCAAAGTAATCGCATATACACATGCCATATGCCATATACCGAACCCGGTTGTTCCGACTTATGTAAATATGTACATACATACATACATATATACTTCGTGCAAAGAAAAGAAGGATGTGTAGAAAGTTTAAAGTCCATAACTTAAAAAGTGAGAGACTAGTTCGCGTAGAAACAGACAGACGGACATGCTTATATCAACTCAGGAGGTGATTCTGATCAAGAATATGTATACTTTACAGGGTCGGAGATGTCTCCTATACTTCGTTGGCCACTTTTGAGCAAAATTATAATACCCTTTGTAAGGGTACAAAAAATATATAAAAAAAATATTACATACGTGTTAAAAAAATATAATTGAAAAAATGGTACAATTCTGAACGGCGGTTCATTTTAAACAAACTTGGGCCGTGAGGTACCTAAATGCAAAATACTATGACACTGAAGTTTCTAGAATCTAGATCACCGAATTCATATGCATAGAAAGACGGACATGCCTATATCAAGTCAGATGTTGATGCTGATCTAGAATTTATGTACATACATACATACACATACATACATATGTATGTATGTATACATATATTAAAGGTCGGAAACGGTTTGTTTTCCCTGTTACACCAATAAAATGTACGTATGTACATATGTATACATTTATTTTTATATCTTTATACTCTATGAGTACCACTTTTTTTTTTTTACAAAATTTAGCGTTCGATTTTTAATTTTGAAAGTTCGTGGCTTAAGATATTTTAATAAGATTTAAGTATGTATATATATATATTTCTGTGCATTTATAAATATGCATTTTTAATATATGTATGTATTATAAATATTTTTAAATATACATACATACATTTTATAGTCTAAATAGGTTAAAACGGCGAAAATGAGCGATCCACACGCTAAAATGATTCTAAAAGAAGCATCGATCGAATTAAAAATTTTGAAATATACATATATATTAATACAAGTACGTTTATAGATACATAAGTACCATAAATACATACATATGTATGTACATACATATGTCTGGATGCATGAGGTCATATGTGTGTAATCTTTCCGCCTTACACAACTCCTGCAAATTTGATATTTCCCACTTTGGCCGAGAACATAATACAAAAATACGTATGTATATATGTGTATACGTAAGTACGTATGTATAAGTGTGTGCGCTCTGACATGGCGTGGTTGCAGCGGGACAGATTTGAGCCCGCTTAAGAAGTGCACGATAAATTCGTGCTCTGCTTTGGTTCGTTTTCTCATCGTCTTCTGCCCGACTATTTGAGTTGAGCGGCCTTCGTCTGCGCGTTGTACGGAGGCGAAGTTTTGTCCGTTATCGTATTTTTCCATTTGATGAAATTTACAACAGGGCATTTGGATCACACATGTTGATCTTGGCATGGAGTGACAGCGACAGAAATACAAATGAAAATTCTGAAGAGCGTGCGTACGGTTAAAAGAGGAGATAAGAGCGCTCCCTATTTTTGTCGCCCGGCCGCATTTAAGCCGCTCAAATCCAGAGCTGCAATCGGGAGACAAATGGCGAAAAGAGAGGAATACGAAAATGCTTTGTCTGTTTGTAATTTATGCCTAATGAACTATTTCCGGCCAAGTGTCAATTAATGTATTCTGAATTTGGTTTGGCAGCGGCCGAGGCATTACAACGTGCCCGCACATGCATACATTTTGTGATAAAAATTCTGTGACAAAGTCCACTATACCCATTGCCCTCTTGCTGCTTTGCATTGCCTCGCCTGCAATCTTGACTAATCTGAATACGTATGTATGTACATGTATGTATATGTGTACATTGTATTATAGCCTAAAACTTGGGCTAAATAATATTATATGTAGTGAAGGCGAGCCACTATGCTTATGTATGTATGTACATACATGTGTATGTAAACGCATGTACATATGTATGTATGTATACATTAATTGGTGATATGTCCTTTAATCAGTCCTAAATAAAATTCGTGGCTCTTTTAAAGCATCCCAGAATGTGGAAAAAATTGGAAATTTAAACAATAAAATATTTAAATAATCAAAAATATCGACTTCAAACTATGCACACTCCCTTTATTCATTTGCACTACTATTTTTATTTCTATTAGAAATGTATCATTTTTAGATCATTAGATCTAATTAGATCTAGTATTAGATCATTTATATCTAAAATTAATTACATTTTAAAAGTTTTTTGAGTAAAACGCATAAATTTTATTGACTGAATAGGAGCTAGTTTTTTTTTTTGTTTAGTCACATTCTAATTTGTAATATTGGTACCGCAATACCAATCGGACACAATTTTTCCGAAATAACAAAAAAAAGTTATCTACTTTGTCCATGGGGTCTGTTTGTTTGCACTATTTTCGGCGAATTCTTAAAAAATTGGAGATGGTTTTTACTGAAATGTGAGAAACCTTTCTTCTACCCAGTCGATGTGGGGTAAAATGTAGGTTTTATGGTCAAATATATATACATACATATATAAGATCGGATATAAACTGCAAGATACAGTCTTTTATCACTGCGGACGGTAGTCCGCTAGGTGGCGACATGCATGCCCTGCTTGTAGCAGGCGTGTGAAGACACTATATACATATATCCGAAGAATTAAAAATTATCTGTGTGCGTTCAATCGGAATGAGTGATGTTCCAAATTAAAGGTATTGTTTTCATTAGAGGGATTTTATCCAAAGATTGGCCAAAAGTAGTTTGGCTTGGGAGAAATTTGCGTAAATGTAAAACGCTTCACTAAATTGAAGATAGTGGGGACATTGGTGTCACCAGACCAAATATTTTTCTATACGCAGATGCTCCAAAATACGCGTCGATTGGTATCTCATCCCGATCCGACATTTCTTTCAAAAGTTATTTAGGAAAAACCATTTATAAAGAATTTCCCAAATGAAAATGTTTTTAAAATTTTACTCCGAAAAAATGTCCCGTCCGCGGTTGCCTTATTTTGTTTTTTTAAATTTTGAAAAAATTTGAGTATGTTAGTTACTAAAATATAAGCAACGTTTTTTCTACGATTTTTTTTAAATTACTCATGGTTACCTTAAAAAATTAAAAAGACTCTTAAATGTAAGAAACGCGTAACTTTACAACCAATGCATCTAACTTCACATGCAATATTTAGGTTTTTCAATATATTTTTCACTTTTTTAAGATCAAATGTCTAAATCGTAAGAAAAAAAAATACACTGATAAAAAATTCTTTTTTTCAGAAAAATTTTTTTTTTTCAAAATTGACTTTTACGATCCGATTCATATTGCATGTAGAGATAGTCCTTGAGACAACGCAACTTTTGATATATCGTTCATATCTGGGAAAAGTCGCTTACTCAAGATATAGTTCGATAAGTAGAGCTACCCATGGTGCTGGCTGTGACGCTAAGGTGCATATTCATAGCAATACATAAACACAATACATTCGGTTGCCGATTGCCTTTTTGTAGTTTGCGAACATAAAAAAAACCATAAATAGAAATAATGCATTTAATTTATTTCATTTAAATATAAAGTTTTTTATTAAGAAGTGGTCACTGGCCGCGATTGCACTCTTCCAAGCAATTCACAAACAGCTGATGGCGCTCTACCTGGCGGCGACCGCCCTCCGAAAAAAATATCCCAAACAATTTGCCGTTTCTTGTTTTCCCCACTAGAAGCGCTTTTCAATCGACAAAGAAATCCAGAGAGCGCTCCTGTTTTTGGAAGATTTTTAGAGTAGCACGGAGCAACAACTGAAGTTTTGAAAACTTTCGCGCAAAACCTATCCCTGGTCCAACGGTAGATTTCTCGGCTGATGTGTAAAGGGTTCGGGGTTCGAGCCGAGTTCGAGAATTCAACTATGTGTCTTATTTTGTTTTTTACTCATTCATTTTGGTTTTTATTAACTTTTATTATAAAAACACCAGGAATTTTCGAAACCCCAAGGGTAATTTGTACAGTGGTATTACGATTTGGACAATAGCTGAATGGTTAAAACGTCGCATTAATTGACCCGTAAGACTCTCTGGCGCCGACTCCTAGCACATTCAATCAGTTCAATAAAAGACTTACAAATAATAAGTTTATCGAATCAAAAAAAAAAAAAAGGTATTTATTAATAAATACAATATTATTTTTTTTTTATTTATGTATTTTTCTTCTGTACGAGAAGATTTTTTAACTTTAAATCAATAATATTCGTTCTCAAAATCGAACTTTAGGAAAAAACATTTGTACTTAAATAAAGATTTTTTTCTTGAATAAAGTTCTTGGTCGACTTCCAAGTGCGAAATTCTTGGTTTTTCTCAGAGTGCGCTGACAAACGTTCATGCAACGCCCAAAATATCTGATATCAATATTTGTGAGGAAGAAATGCCATATATGTATAAAAAATTATACATTAAAAATATTTTTATTCGGCACGAAGAACAATAACAATAGACAATAGAAACACGTGCCGGGTAAGAATATTTTTAATGTAAAATTAAACAATTTTTTTTTTATTATATATATTGTTCTGAAACACTTCATTCATTTATTATAGCGTTTTCCACATATATTATAGCATTAATAGCCGGTAAATTAATAGACAATTTTAAAACTTGTATTTTATATAAAAAAAAAAAAAAGAATATTTTATTTATTTATAAATACCTCTTAATTTTTTTTATTTGATTAGTTAAACTTTTTATTTTTAAGTCCTTTATTGAAGTGATTGAATGTGCTAGGGGTCGCACCAGTGAGTGAGCCTTCCGGGTCAATTAATCCGACGTTTTAACCATTCAGCTATTGTCCGATTCGCAATACCACTGTACAAATTACCCTTGGTGTTTCGTAAAAACCAGGTGTTTTTATAACAAAACTTTAAAAAACAACAATTAATGAGCAAAAAAACAAAATAACACATAGTTGAATACTCGAAACTCGGCTCGAACCTGATATCCTTTACACATCAGCCGAGAACTCTACCGTTGGGCCATCCCTGACAAAGTTTCGCTCGAAAGTTTTCTAAAGTTCATTTGCTCCGTGCCACTCTAAAAATTTTCCACAAACATGAGCGCTCTCTGGACTTCGTTGTCGATTGATAACCGGTTCTAGTGGTGAAAACAAGAAACTGAAAATTGTTTGGGATATTTTTTTCGAAGTGCGGTCGCCGCCATGCAAACGCCATCAGCTGATAGTGAATTGCTTGGGAGTATTTTTTTCAAAGTGCGGTTGCGGCCTGTTCTTAAAAGAAACATTTTAATTTAATTAAATATATTAAATGCATGTGGCAAATGCATTATGTGGCAGCTTATATTATTAGATATATATCGGATCTTATATAGTTGGCCGATCTATATGAAATTTGGTAGATCGAATTAATTTGCCCAAAGTGGAATGCATTGAAAGTCCCATCCACCTAACTTAAAAAACAACAAAGTTATGGCATTTCCGATCAATCAGTTATATGACAGCTATAGGATATAGTCGGCCGATCCTTATGAAAATTGGCAAATCGATTTAGCTTGCGACTGCCTGCTGTGCAAAGTTGGAAGTCAATAACTTTAAAACTGAGAGACTAGTTTGCGTAGAAACAGACAGACGGACATGCTTATATCGACTCAGGAGGTGATCCTGATCAAGAATATATATACTTTATAGGATCGGAGATGTCTCCTTCACTGCGATGCACACTTTTGACCAAAATAATAATACCCTCTGCAAGGGTATAAAAATCGTCAAAACTTTAAGAGACAAAATAAGGCAAACGCGGACATTTTTCCGGAGTAAAATTTGAAAAACATTTTCATGAAAGAAATGTCGGATCGGGATAGTTGAGGTACCAATAGACGCGTATTTTGGAGCAGACTCTGTGTGTATATAAAAAATATTTTTTCTTGTGAAACCAATGTCCCCACTATCTCCAATTCAGTGAATCGAAAGTGTTTTACATCGCAAATTTCTCCCAACCCAAACTACTTTTGGCAAATGTTTGGATAAAATCCCTCTAATGAAAACAATACCTTTCATTTGGTACATCACTCATTCAGATTGAACGTACACAGAAAATTTGTAATTCTTCGGCTATATATAGTGTCTTCACGCGCCTGCTACAAGCAGGGCATGCATGTCGGCACCTAGCGGACTGCCATCTGCTGTGATATGTCTGTAGCTGCCGCATGCAAATATGTTTTATATTTCCACGCTGAAGGTTCGAACCCGGATTCGGCCACACATGCTTTGTTGAGCGCAGCGCCTAACAGACAAAATATTCCGCTTAAGAAGCAAGTACTGATCATTAAAAAAAAACTAATTTACTTTATCTAAAAAGGCTATTTTTATAAATATCAGAATTTCAAAGCAAAGACTAACATGGAGCATTGTTATCGTCGTCCCTTTGTCTTTACAATAAAGGTCCTGACGTAGAACTCCGTACTAAAACCTATTTTGGACTATTGGGCTCCCATCTTTGGGGAAATGAAGCAATATCGACATAGTTCAAAGAGTCTAGTCAAAATACTGAAATCAGGAGCACCGTGGTACGGTACGTTTGGAACGACAACATAAGAAGGCACTCAAATAATTCGAGACGTAATAGCGGAGCACTAGGAAAAATACCTCATCAAGCTTTCTTTGCATTCAAATCAATTCGCTATAGCGAAGCCTATCCAGCCGATCCAACCCAGCCTTAATTTCTAGGGCCACACAACTGTGTAAACATTATTAATATGTAATAAAATATTTTTAAAAAATGCGAAGTAATTTAGAATAGTCATTGAATCAAGACAAGATAAAACTTTCCACGAAGGGGAAACCGTCTTGGTAAACTTAATTAGCTTGGGAATAAGCTTAGCCCACTGTATAGGGAAGAAAAAATCGAATCACACCACGAGGTAACAGTCCTTATAAAAGGTAAGGTCGGTCACCAAGATAATTTATTGTAGAATGACTGACTATCATTTGTCTAAACACGCAAAATCCTCCTTAGCACAATTTTTATCTCACTAGTATTGGCATAATGAAAAATTGGTATGACCACCTATAAGCAAGCAAGCAAGAAGAATAGACATAGGAAGCAAGACAAAAATAATTTTTTTTTTTTAAAGTTTGACAAACATGACTAATTACTTCGGCAGAAAAAAAGGTTATTTAAATAATATGTATATATGGTATTCGACGAAATTATCTAAGTATGTAATTCCTTCAAATACTTAAATTAACACGGAAAAGTCTTTACTAAAATAAAGTTCAGAAAATAATCCAGATTGACTTTTCTTTTAAGGATAGGTCGTGAATGTACCAATAAATTCAAAAAAAATCAAAAAAGGAAAACTAACTTTCTGCAATGTAATGGAGGTGTATATATATATCGACTAGATGATACCCAGTACTCATCATTTTCACACACCCTTCAATAAAACCTTTGAAAGTATAGATTCTCAAAACAAATTGTTTTTGCCCACTTTTGTATGTTTTCAAAACTGCCAACACAAACAATCCAGTAGTGAAGCAGAATTAAAAGTTTATATCTCCTCTAAAAATAGTCAGTTTCGGCAGAATTTTGTATTATGGTTAAAAATTGCGCATTGGAATAGTTCAAGATAGTTCACTTCAAGATTTAATTTTTGAGCACGGAAGGAAGCGTGGCATTTTTGGGCCGATTTTCTGTATTTATAAATCATATAAAAAAAAACTCTTGACGAGGTAAAATAACGGCACGAACACGCATGCTACTCCCAAAATATCTGATATCAATTTTGGTGACGAATAAATGCAATATATGTATAAAAAATTACATATGAAAAATATTCTTACCCGGCACGTGTTTCAGGAATTCATTGGTTTATTGGTATTGTTCCACGTGCCGAATAAGAATATTTTTCATATGTAATTTTTTATACATATATTGCATTTATTCGTCACCAAAATGTTCGAGTGTTCGCCACCGTTATTTTACCTCGTCAAGAGGTTTTTTTTATATGATATCCGATATTTTGGGCGTTGCATGAACGTTTGTCACCGCACTCAGAAACCATCAATAATTTCGTTTTTCGAATATCAAATTACTCTTGGTGTTTCGTAAATACCAGGTTTTTACAAAAAAACTTAATAAACACAAAAATTAATGAGTAAAAAAACAAAATAACAAAAATAGTTGCATTCTCGAACTTGGCTCGAACCCTGTACCCCTTACATAGCAGCCGAGAACTCTACCGTTGGGCTACCCCTGACAAGGTTTCGCGAGAAAATTTTCTAAAGTTCAGTTGTTGCTCTGTGCTACTCTAAAAATCTTCCAAACACACGAGAGCCCGGTCGCCGCCAGGCAAAGCGCCATCAGCTGTTTGCGAATTGTTTGGGAGGGGGCGGTCGCGGCCAATAACCAGTTTTTAATAAAAAACTTTTTATTTAAATTAAATAAATTAATATTAAATGCATTATTTCTATTTATTGTTTTATTTTTTATGTTCGCAAACTTCAAAAAGCCAATCGGCAATCGAAAAGTTTATGTATTGGTTTGAATATGCACATTAGCTTCACAGCCAGCACCATGGGTAGCTCGAATTATCGAACTATATCTTCAGTAAGCGAATTTTCCCAGATATGACTGATATATCAAAAGTTGCGTTGACTCAAGGGCTATCTCTACATGCAATACGAATTGGATCGTTAGAGCCAATTTTGAAAAATTCTGAAAAAAATATTTTCTTTTCAGTGTATTTTTTTTTTTTTACGATTCAGACATTTGAACTTAAAGAAAGCGAAAAGATATTAAAACAAGAATGGAAAGCTAACTTCGGGCGGAGCCGAAGTTGATATACCCTTGCAGATATGTGGCAGCTTATATTATTAGATATATATCGGATCTTATATAGTCGGCCGATCCTTATTAAACTCGGCAGATCAAATTAGTTTGCCGAAAGTAGAATCCATACAAAGTCCCAGTCTTCTAACTTAAAAAACAACAGAGATATGGCATTTCCGATCAATCAGTTATATGGCAGCTATAGGATATAGTCGGCCGATCCTTATAAAACTCGGCAGATCGAATAAGTCTGCTAAAAGAGGAGTCCACAGCAAGTCCCATCCTTCTAACTTAAAAAACAACGAAGTTATGGCATTTCCGATCAATCAGTTATATGGCAGCTATAGGATATAGTTGACCGATCCCGGCCGTTCCGACTTATATACTGCCTGCAAAGGAAAGAAGGATGTGTGCAAAGTTTGAAGTCGATAGCTTTAAAACTGAGAGACTAGTTTGCGTAGAAACAGACAGACAGACGGACAGACGGACAGACGGACAGACGGACATGCTTATATCGACTCAGGAGGTGATCCTGATCAAGAATATATATACTTTATAGGGTCGGAGACGTCTCCTTCACTGCGTTGCACACTTTTGACCAAAATTATAATACCCTCTGCAAGGGTATAAAAACCTTTCTAACTAAATATAGCATATGAAGTTAGGTGCATTGGTTGTAAAGTTACGCGTTCCTTACATTTAAGAGTCTTTATAATTTTTTAAGGTAACCATGAGTAATTTAAAAAAATTGTAGAACAAACGTTGCTTAGATTTTGGTAACTAATATAATCAAATTTTTTCAAAATTTAAAAAAACAAAATAAGGCAACCGCGGACGGGACATTTTTTCGGAGTAAAATTTTAAAAACATTTTCATTTGGGAAATTCTTAAAAAATCAAAATTTTTCCTGAATAACTTTTGAAAGAAATGTCGGATCGGAATGGTTGAGGCCTGCGTATGAATCTGCGTATACAAAAACATTTTGTCTGGTGAAACCAATGTCCCCTTATCTTCAATTTACTGAATCGAAAGCGTTTTACATTTACGAAAATTTCTCCCAAGCCAATCTACTCTTGGCCAATGTTGGGATTAAATCCCTCTAATGAAAACAATACCTTTCATTTGGTATATCACTCATTCAGATGGAACGCACACAGAAAATTTTTAATTCTTCGGCTCTATATAGTGTCTTCACGCGCCTGCTACAAGCAGGGCATGCATGTCGCGTCCTAGCGGACGGCCGTCCGCTGTGATAGTTTTGCCGTTTGTGGGGGAAGTCTGTGGCGTATCAAAAATGTAAAACAAACTTGAACTGCGTTTCATTTGTATCTCTTATAGTCTTTACACGTTCATACGGGCAGATGGAACCCCATAGCATAAGGGGTCGGAGATGATTCCTTCTCTTTGCTACTTATGTACATTTACTCGAATACAGTATGCACTTGTACTCGTCGAGTTACCGGGAATAGAAAATAATTTAAGAGATAAGATAATGTTGCCAAAGTATGAGGTGGCTTTCGGCTCATTTTAAATTCTCATATTTTTCTTACTTCTTAATATATATATATTTAAAATTTGTTAAGTCAATTCTTTTTTAAAGGAGATTTGACCTTTCTAGGAATGTTAAAACGATAGAGGTTTCCTGTAGTTGGATTGTTTAATGGGAATATAAAGTTGGAATCTGGAGATGAAGGTCGATGGTTTTGTAAGAAGACTTTTCTTAGTTTATGTATCTTGTCTATTGCAAACAGGGGCGTAGCTACCGCCGTATGAATTATACGGGACCCGCAGCTCCCAACCGGCGTAAGCAAAAATAAATATAAACTTCCTTCAAAAAATTTTTGTTATTTTGCAAATGGCATAGGTTTAAAAAAACAATTTTTTTTTCCTGAGTTAAGCGTGCGTCCAAAAGTTAGTAACAATCTACATCAGTTATCGCGGGCTGCGGGATTTCCCCGTTCAAGTCATTTACATGAATTCATTATTCAGTTGTGCTCAGTTGTGCATTACATTTTAAAACAATACAAAAAAAAATTTCATTTGGTTTAGTAGTATTAGAAGCGATTGGTAACAATGAGTGAAATTTGTTTGAATGAATTGATGTAAATTGTTTTTTTTTTTGTAAAAATGTTGGAAAAAGTGATAGTTTCCCGACTTAACTTCTCCATGCCTGTCTTATGCCTATAATCCTCAATCCTTCAACGAAATGATAGCCATACTGACCGATATGCTCGAGTGCTCGAATGAAAAATGCCGCAAGACGAGCAGAACTTGCCGTGGCCAATAAAGGTGGCCATTTAATTAATATTCTTTTTAAATTGGTCCTATCGTTATTAAATGATACTAACTCAAAAATATGTCCGTTTTGTTTTTCTATTAAGTTATTCAATGTTAAAATCGGTTCGTAAAATATGGCGGACCCTGTAAATTTAGTTTCAATTATATCTTCTCATTTTGATTATAAGACAGTTAGTAAATCCACTATTTTGAAATCCATGCTGAAAATTTTAAAAAATTGGTCCAGAACGCTTTTCGGAAGTTTGTCCACAAGTTCTGAATCCTGCATTGCATATGAGCATTCACTAACCAGGGAACTTCTAAAATCAATTTCTAACGGCCAATAAAATTTGATTTTATTTGGAATTCCTTTTTACATCTATTGTATGTACTTGATAACACCCGCCTATTCTACTCAAGAAACTTCTTTGTTAACTTTCCGGGTTGGTCCTTTATGGGTTTCCCTTTTTTGTACAGTATAACTTCGATTTCAAAGAATGGTCGCGAAAATCTTAGTTTCAATGAAAGCTGAACATAGTTAGAAAGTTCAACAGACAGCAGTCGGTTATTTAACACATCCAAAATTATACCTTTTTCCGGTTCACCTGTTCCGGTAATAGAACAACATATACAAATAAATATAGGAAATAAATGTATATTATGATGAAACAACAGCATAATGATATTTGGCATTTGCGGTTATGTGAGGTTCTACTGTAATTCTAATAATATAAGTGGGGATGTAGAACTATTTGAGGGATGCAAAAAATGCTGAAACGCGTTTTATATCTTGACTTGCACGTAAGAATAGTGACCAAAAGCTGAATACCTTCTTGCAATGGTGCTGATTTCGCAACTTTTTGGATTGTGGCAGAAGGACGTTTGCTAAGATTAAGTTAAGATTAAAACTAAGAAAAAAGGACATAGACATTATATCGACTCAGGAGGTTATCCGGGTAAAGAATATACAAATCAAATATAAAACCTTATGGCGAGGTAAAATACGGGTAGTTTTGGTGACGAAAGATTATATTTCCTAGATAGTAAAATAAGATTATTTGATTTCTATATTAATAACAAAAAAGTAAGGAATTATATAGGACCGGCCGTTCCGACTTATATTACTTACTTATATTGATATACCCTTGCAGTTAAGTGGCACCTTATATTATTAGCTAGCTATCGGATCTTATATAGTCGGCCGACTATCCCATATACATCTAATAATATAAGCTGCCACATATCTGCAAGTGTATATCAACTTCGGCTCCACCCGAAGTTAGCTTTCCATTCTTGTTTATTCCGATTTCCGACAGGATTATTTCAGTTGTTAGTTTCAAAACAAACGTATGCAACCAAATTGTTTTTGTTTAAAAATCTTTACTTCGAAAAGTAATATAAAGCTGGCGTGGAAAATATGAGTCGGCTCAATATAAGTAATAAGAGATTAACCTCGGTCGGTAGGTTTTTTATGGTTTAATCTTTGACGTTCCTTCAGATTTATTCTTCAGATAATTTATATTGAAAGCATTAGCACCACATAATGGATTGGCATGAATTGGTACTAGTTACCACATCTTTGGTACCTACCAAAACTTTGCCATCGGTAAAAGTCAAATGACATTCGTATTTTACTAATATTTTTGATATATCGCTTTTATCTGGCATAATCCGTTATAACTCTCCGTTAATCCGTTAACTCAAGATATAGTCCTATAAGTGGGGCTACCAATGTTGTGAAGCTTCCAAAACGTATAAAAGTATGCACCAACATTTATTTTTGGGGAATCTCTACTGTGAAAGGTTTAATTAACTTTGGGTGGAAAAGATGAGTACCTGGTATCATATAGTCGAAAAACTCGTCTATAGCCGTCCTTTCTTGAATTATTTTTTTTTTTTATATATTACAGTTTAAATATACATGTAATAATCAATAATTCTTTTAACGAGAAAAGATACTAACTAAAAGTGCATGTAGAGCCTTTGTCATTGGCATTCATACGAAATACGAAAAAATAATAATTGATCGTCCTATCGAAATAAATATTAGGGAATTGTTTTAATATGATCATTATTACCAAATGTTTTCATTAAATTTGAGCTAGCCAATCTTACATAGATTGGAGTCACCAGACAACATATTTTCTTTTTTCCTCTGATTAAATTTACTAATTAAAAATCTTGATTCTCTTGAATACGAGTCGATTGGAATGTACTTCTCCAGTCGACTGTACTATCTCGATCATACATTCCCTTCAAAATTTTTTAAAGAAATACATTTTTCCGTTTGAAGTTAGATTTCCTTTTATGTTTATATGAAAAAGTTTGGTTTCCACAACTCCGTAAAAATTTTAATTGCATTTTTTTAAATTGCATTTTGGAAATATTTTTAATTGAAATTTTTTAACTAACTTTAGGTTAGGTTAAATCGGCTGGCGGTTACCTCCTAGAAAGGCATCTGCCCCACTTAGACCGTATCCCTTGTGATACCGTAGACTGGATTTAATTCCATTTTCTGTAGGAGGACTCTTGTTTGGTCTGGGGTTTAGACGCCATTTTCGTCTCTATGTGTTTCGAAGGGTGTTTGTGAATATTCCCTGGAAGTGTAGTAGTCTGTACTATTGGGAATTAGTGGGTCGTTTAGTAAAATGGTGGAGTGCCCCGGTATTAAGGGGCTCCACTGGTTTCCCTTGCTCTATTCCAGTTAGTCCTGTATAAGGAAGCCTGAATGTGGCATTTAGTGGCTTAGTGTGGCTTTGTTGGGAGTAGATGGTAGAGCGCCACTGATTCATAGTGCTGCTGCTTGCTGGATCTTTAAAAACTTCTTGAGGATGTTCTTCTTTTGAAGAACCACCATATCAGTACACTATACAATACGGTCTGACTATGGCGGTGTAGATACAGCTTACTATATAGGGAGACATGTCCCGTCCTATTGCTTTTTTGCAGGTGAAAAGGCTATAGCAACCTTTTTTGACCTTTCTTCTACGTTTAGGTTCCAGAAAAACTTTCTGTCTAGTACTACCCCTAGGTACTTGGCGTTATTTTTAAAGGAAAGCCGTTGGTTGTTTAGTCTTGGTGGTACGAGTGGTGGGATTTTGTATCTAAAGAGAACTAGTTCTTTTTTTCGCTTTTACTCCCAGGCCGTTGGTGCTTGTCCATTCGGCTGGGGTTTGTAGTTTCGCGCTGATAAGATCACAAAGTGACTGGGGCTATTTTCCTGTGAAAAGAATGGCAAAGTCATCCGTTTATGTCACAACCTTGCAGCCTTCCTCTGCCATCTTACATAGAATCGTGTGGACAGCTATGTTTCATAGGATAGGGGAGAGGACTACCCCTGAGGGGTACCTCTGCTGAGGGCTCTTGTAGAGAAGATGTGCCTATGGAAGACGTCACCGTTCTGCAGGTTAGCAGTTGATCAATGAGTCCCACCAGATGGTTATCTACCCCAAGAGTCGTCAAGGCGTGCGTCTTTGTAATGGTGTCAGTTAGAACGTTATTGAAACCCCCTAAAAAGGCTACGAGGTCATATTCCATTTGAGAGATAGCTCTCTCTATTTTGGAGATGAGCACCTGGAGGGCAGTCTCGGTAGATTTTGTAGGCATGTTTCCAATGTCCGAGCAGAGAAACGATTTGGTAATATTTGGCCCAGCTAGCCTTTCTGTGGTTTCGGAAAACTACTGGTTTTGTCCTGTCATATATACCTGTCGTATAAACATGGCTGACTATCTTTTTCGATACTAGAGTCAGAGGGGTCATTTACCCTATTGCACAGGAATAGGTTTGACCTGAGAATAAAGTTAAATTTGAGTGTGGACATTTGAGCTCGCCCATTGAGTATGATGAGCGTTGGAGTCGCATCCTTTTAAGAGGCCTATGTTAAGCCTTTCGCTGTCTTCTGCTGGCCTCTCTACTAGCTCGTCCGGGAGTTCTGGTCTTTCGTAGGTCATGTACGACGACAGAACCCACGGAACTCCACGGTTATGGAGCAAAAAATGTGCTTATGTATTTCTTAGCTAAGATGCTGGCTCTAATTTTAGCTTCTGGGCTTGTACTATACCGCCTCCATCTTTAGCTAGATTGAGCAGTAGCGCTGCTGAGGCATTGTAAAGCATTACAATGGTGGGGGTTTATCTGCAGAATCCGTAGAGACATCTGACAGTTTCCTCTCCACCATTGTGTTTTCGGCCTCTTCGTCATCGGAGGGGTCTTCATCTATGACCCGAATCACTGCCATTCTGCGAAGTATTGAAGCGTCGGTGATATAGCCATCATCGGTGTCGGAAGCCTCAATCTCTGAGGTCAGTTCGGGACGTCCCGCCAGCTAAAAGCAACAAGCTTGGCGCCCTCGTAGACTTCGTTCAGCTCGTCTAAAGCTGCTTTATATTGCTCTGCGGACCGGTCGTCATCGCAGGCTATGACCTTAACGCTGCCTTGAAACCACTCTACGCCTTTGCAGGCAGGATTGGGCCTGGTTCTTTGGCCAGGATCTCAAATCTGCTAGGACTGCCTCTACCCTTCTGCCTAAAGTTTTCTTAAAAATCCAAAATATTTATAAATTGAAAAAATGTTTAACTTCAGAACAACTAAAACTATCTAAACATTTTAAACATTTACATCTGTGGAAACTGCGTGAATCAGCTGTTAAGAGGGGGGTAACTTTAATCTTATATATTTTATAAATCCTTTTTTAAATAAATCACCCATCTATATATATACAAAAAAAAACGATTGAGAGAATAGAAATAGAAAAACCCATTGCCAAATATCTGATATCAATTTTAGTGACCAAAAAAAATGTAATATAGGTGTAGAATTGTTCATTAAAAGTATTCTTATCCCGGACGTGCACGAAAAATTTTTTTAAAAAACAGTGTTTGATTTTTTTATTGTTTTCAAGAAGCTAAATTTTTTCTAAACATAACTTAATTACGTTTCATCGATATTTTGCAAAACAAATTACATCATAGCAGCTTGCTGGCGGTTGTTGTCACTCCAAACATCAAGCAACGTTGACTGGAAAAACTTCAATGCAACTGCAATGTTGAGTATTGCAATAAATCGTTAACAGTTTAATTAATACAATTCAGCTTTAAAATTGCCTCAACTGCTAAGAGCACAAGTTGAAAATTCCACAGAAACACAAAGAGGACCTTTGTTACCTTTGCAGGGACCTAAAACATAACAAAAATCATTGAATTGACACCTCAAATAATAAAATAATACTTAAATAATAAATAATTAACATACCTTGATGTTCAAGCTTTTTTGTTTTGATTACAATTTCAATATAAAATCACAGGCGCATGTATTGCTATGAATATGCACCTTAGCTTTACAGCCAGCACCATGGGTAGTTCTACTTATCGAACTATATCTTGAGTAAGCGACTTTTCCCATATATGAACGATATATCAAAAGTTCCGTTATCACAAGGGATGTCTCTATATGCAGTATGAAAAGGATCGTTAGAGCCAATAAAAAAAATTTTTTTTACAATTTAGACATTTGGTCTTAAAAAAGTGAAAAATATATTTAAAAAACCTTTCTAGCCAAATATAGCATGTGAAGTTAGGTGCATTGGTTGTTAAGTTACGCGTTTCATACATTTAAGAGTCTTTTTAATTTTTTAAGGTAACCTTAAGTAATTTAAAAAAAATCGTAGAACAAACGTTGCTTAAATTTTGAGAAACAAATTAAGGCAATCGCGGACGGGACATTTTTTCGGAGTAAAATTTTAAAAACATTTTCGTTTGGGAAATTCTTTAAAAATCGTTTTTCCTGAATAACTTCAAAGAAATGTCGGATCGGGATGGTTGAGGTACCAATCTGTGTATAAAAATATTTTGTCTGGTGACACCACCAGACCACCATCTCCAATTTAGTGAAGCGAAAGTGTTTTACATTTACAAAATTTCTCCCAAGCCAAACTACTTTTGGCAAACGTTTGGATAAAATCCCTCTTGAAAACAATGCCTTTCATTTGGTATATCACTCAATCAGATTGAACGCACACAGAGTCGCCACCTAGCGGACTTGATTAAATTCGTAACGACTTTTACTGATTCGAGAAAAACGGTTTTGAAGTACGGGTACGTTTCAGATTCTGTACCTCGAGAAAGGTGTGTTGTATCGTTTTCACATCGTGTTTCACGTCGTGTTTTTTCATTTTATGGAAAAAAAAATAAATTTTAAAACAATTTTCTGAAGATGGTCCTAAGGGGACCTGAAAATACATATAATGCAATATCATGCTTGGTTAAGCGCTATGTTGATCAAAGCTTGTGTGGTCGAGTGTGGTAAGGTGTTCAGCTTCCGCTTGTCAGTGCGTGACATATGATATCCGTGTTCGCAGCTTAAATAACTATAGGGGTAGGCCAAAAATAACGCCAAATATAGGTTAGGTTAGGAAACTAAATAAATAATAAAAATTCTACCCATTCTATTTATTCTTCAAATACTTTTTATATTCCGATTTTTTAGAAAGATTCTTACCACATTTTTTTCTCTATCAAAATATAAGCAGCTACTTAACTGCATAGGTATATTAACTTCGGATCCGCCGGAAGTTAGCTTTCTTTTCTTGCTCTTATTTTATATCTATATATGTATATTGAAATTTTTTTCGTCCCAACTGATTAAAATATTTTGTTAAAAATTGTTTGCAGAGAATTTTGATGGTGAGTAATTGATAAATTGTATAATTCAAGTTTATTTATTGATTAATTAATCACTCTTCCTTTACTTCTCAGCAACAAGCACCAGAATCTTGTTCATTAGTTCATTGGCAACTGTCTCGTGCAAAGTGTTCAGCCGAGCGCTTAGAAAGTCACCAAATTTGATATATAGCTGCTCTTTAGGGCTGCGGAAGGGATGCGACTGCGAGTGATTAAGTGGTCTGCTATCCTCTATGTAACTACTTTCAGGAGAAAGGCAGCCGTCTGGGCTCATCATGTTCACGTCGACAGTTGGTGAGTGCCCAGTGGCGTCGTCGTCTTCATCAAAAGCATCCAGCTCTTCATCGAGATCCCCAGCATCCGCGTCAATAAGCTCATTATTGGAATTGATAATAAGGTTTGGTGGCGAGGTGGCGTACAACGATGAGTGCTTGGTTATTGGTAGTAATCGCGCCTTAAGCTGCTGTTTGGTTTGAGGTCGGATTGTTGCCAACTTCTTGGTCGCCTGAGGACCATTCCCCGGATCATCTCGAATCTCCACTCTATCTGGAGAGCGTGGTTCGTCCTTGACGTAAATGGACGGTGAGGAACTACAAGAGCGCGAGCAGGACAGTACTTGGACGGGTGAGTTAGATGGCATGGTCACGGACGTTGGCCGGGATAAGGGCGTTAAAACCGCCGGTTTTTTGAGTGCATTTAGGGAGGTCAATGTTACGTCTGGCTGCAATTGCAGAGCTTGCATGTGTTGAGCTTGCTGTTGTAAAGAAGTGGGTAGCTGACTGAAGTTTACACTCAGACTTGTCGTCAGACTATCCTTTTGATCAGGCTGATGCATTTGGGTCTGTGGCACTGGCTGATTGTTAGGGTTGTTGGGGTCACCGGGCGCGAAGTATTGGTACTCATCTAATATCGCACTGCTGCTATTATTGTTGCTACTGTTTCGTCTGACAATGTTTTTATTATTGTTCACTGTTACAACTGGAGCAGGTTCATGTTTCATGCGTTCGCGGGATCTGAAAAATAAGGGAGCTGTTTTAGAGCTGCATTATGGATAAACCATTTTCATAGTAAGAAATTATTGACAGAATTTAAAAGTAAAATCCACATTTATTTAAATTCAATAAAGGAAATCAATAATTTTTTTGTCTAGTACGCTGTTCAGTCCTTGATCAAGAGCTGCAGAGCTGCAGTTCATTTAAATTTTTGTACTTTTATATATTTTGAAAAATATACTAATTTCAAAGTTAGCTTTCAAATCAAAAGCTAACTTCAGGCTTAAGTTAATTTATCCTTGCAGTTAAGAGAAACTTTTCAATATAAGACAAACAAATATCAAATCTTATTTATTTCGCAAATATAAGATATAACGGGCTTTATGATTATTTAAATATCATTAAATTTCTTATAAAATGAACTTTGAAAAAAGACCCGTGCTTCTATCTTCAAAAACAATAAAGAAGTGACATTTCCGATAGTTCAGTTATATGGCAGCTAATGATATAACTGGCCAATCTTTATGAATTTTGGCAGATTGGACCAAAATAGACAGAAAGAATGTCCATGCTTAAAAAACCCTTCACCTAAAAAAACGCCAAAATCCCATTTCCGATCGATCATAGTCGACCGATCCTGGACGTTTCGTCTTATATACTTCGTGCAAAGGATAGAAGGATGTGTTGAAACAGAAACAGACAGTCGGAAAGCTTATATCGACTAAGGAAGTGATACTGATATATAGAATATACATAGATTCTTTATAGGGTCGGAAATGCCTCTTCCACTGAGTTGTACACTTTTGAACAAAAATTTTTATACCCTCTTCAAAGGTATACAAAGAACAAAGGAATGTTTAAATATCTTTATTGGTTGTAAAATTATGTCTTTATATTAAAAATTTTGTTTTAAACTTAAAGACCAAGATTGATAAAGATATTTTGGGCGTGGCATGCGGGTTTGCACCGATATTTTACCTCGTCAAGAGGATTTTATTCTATATGTGAGTTGTTTTTCTGAATATATAGATCCGTTATTTATTTAAAAAAGGACGCTTAATATATAGAAGATTAAAGTTAAAGTCCTCTTGACAGCCGATTCACGCAGTCAGCAATAATTTAAATATAAGCATAAACACAAAAACTATTTTTTTCTTACTACTCGGATTTTGACATTACAGAAAGTGAAATAATAAAACCTTTCCAAAATGTGTAATACGTTATTTATTAATTTACAAAGATTATGGATTTTTTGACGTTAGTTTACAAATTTAAAATATGCCAAAAATGCAATTAAGCATCCTACAGTTTTACGTAGTTGTGAGAAACCAAATAGTTCAAACAGATAAATAGATGGGTTAACTAGACAATTTTTTTCGATATCTTTAAAACTGAGCGACTAGTTCGCACAGAAACAAACAGGCAGACAAACAGACCGACAGGCAGACGTATAGACGGAAAGACGGACATGCTTATATCGACTTAGGAGTTGATTCTGATCAAGAATATGTATACTTTATAGGGTCCTTTAGTGCGTTGCAATATTTTCATTAAAATTATAATACCCTCGGCAAAGGTATAAAAACGCGGAAAAAATTATTTCTTGAATAAATTCTGAACGGAATGTCTGACCGGGATAGTTCAGTCACCAATCGAGAAATCAAAAGAATTATGATTTGTGATTTTTAAATTTAATCAGAGGAAAAATGTCAAAATATTTAGACGCGCAAAAAAATCGAATTTTTCTTCCACGTACGCAACGATTGATCTCTCAACCATCCCGATCCTACATTTCGGTCAGACGTTTGATTTTTACAGCTCTTCCCACATGAAAGCAGTCTATCCGTTTCTAAGGAATCCTGAAAAAATTGGAGATGTTTGTAACTAAAATATTAGCAAAAAATTTAAAAAACTTTGTTTTTAAAAAAAATTTTTTTTTGCAGCCATCTGTGAAGCTTTTTGTTACGTACAAATACATACATGTTCATATTTGTGTGTATATTTGATGAGCAATATTTATAACCTTGCAGAGGGTATTATAATTCCAACGCAGTGAAGGAGACATCTCCGACTCCATAAGGTATATATATTCTTGATCAGGATCACCTCCTGAGTCGTAATTAGCATGTTCATCTGACCGTCTGACTGGCTGTTTCTTCGCAAACTAGTCTCTCAGTCTTAAAAATATCGCCTTAAACCTTGCACACACATTTTACTTTTTTTGCAGGCAGCATATAACGGAACGGCCGGTATATCCTATAGCTGTCATTATAACTGGTTGATCGGAAATGCCTTTGGTGTTAAGTTAGAAGAATGGGACTTTTTATGGATTTCATTTTGGGCAAGCTAATCCGATCAGGCAAATTTCTTAAAGACCGGCCGACTGTGTCCTATAGCTGCCATATAACTAAACGATCGGAAATGACACAACCCTTGATATTTTTAAAGATGCTTTGGCTGTGTCCAACATTTTTCATGATGCTTTGGCAAGCCAACTTATCATATTTTTGACCATTTCTCCACTCAAAGAATCAAGAATTTAGTACTTAAACCAAGTACTTGAACACACTAGGAAATCGACCAAGAACGACTTTAATTAATTCAAGAAAAAAAATTCTTTAATTCGATTTTGAGAACAAAAATTCTTGATTTAAGCGTGAAAAATTCTTCTTGTAAAAAGGAAAATACCTAAATTATAAAAAAATAATATTTTTTATTCATACCTCTTAATTTATTTTTATTTGATTAGTTAACTTTTTATTTTTTAGTCTTTTATGGAACTGATTTTAATTGAATGTGTTAGGAGTCGGAACCCGACCCTATCGGGTAAATTAATTAATGCGACGTTTTAACGTAATACCACTGAAAAAATTACCCCTGCACAGTGGCCGGAAAGAACGATTTTTTTGCATTAAATCCAATAATGATCCTACAGAGTTGTAACTTGGCACATTTGATAATAAGATCACCAAAAAGTTATAGCCAAAATTTGAATTCGATCTGGCCACGCCCACACTTACCGCCTCCAAATCTATAAATTCGAAACATACCCATGTAAGCAAGGATATTAAAAGAAGTACATACATCTTATATTATAAATTTTTACCCTTGCAGATAGGTATTATGATTTTGGTCAAAAGTGTGAAGGAGACTCCGACTCCATAGAGTATATATATTCTTGATCAGGATCATCTCCTTAGTCAAAATAAGCATGTCTTATTTCCCGAACCGGTCACTCAGTTTTAAAGCTATTAACTTCAAAGTTTGCACACATCCTTCTTTCCTTTGCAGGCACAATATATATCGGAACGGCCGGGATCGGTCAACTATATCCTATAGCTGTCTTCTAACTGATTAATCAAAATGCCATAACTTTGTTGTTTTTTAAGTTAGAAAGATGGGACTTTCTATGGGCAAACTAATTCAATCTGACAAGTTTCATAAGGATCGGCCGACTATATCCTATAGCTGTAATTTTACTGAACGATCGGAAATTAAACAACCTTGGTATTTTTAAAGATGCTTGGGGTTTTTTTTTATTAATTTTTTTTTAGAAAACAAGTTAGCTTTTTCATATTGTTTTATTTATAATGCCAGTTTTTTCCAAATTGTAGTCAGATACGGCATCTTATTTTAATTGCTGCGCTGCCAAGCTTCAAAAAGTGTGCTGTAACTGAATTCGACCTTGACTTTAATTGACTATGGTAGGAAAAAGTGCAAAAGTTTTTAATCACGTTGTAAAGATTTACTATACCTTAATTCTTTTGCAAACTCAGATGGTGACAGAAAGTGACAGAAAATTAGTTATACTCTATAATTCACAGACACCTTAGATACAATTTTAGTATTTTTGGACATCACGAAAACAATTCACAGAAAAAACACGTAACACTGATGAAGAATCGGATTCTCTATATTATAACTTACATACCATAATTAATATTTTCCATTTTGTTTCGTTAAAATTGGTGCTTATATTACAAAACGTGGTAAGTTTAAAGTATGTGTGCAGAGTCACGCCAAAATGTGTCCAAAACCCAGCTGATCCGTTAATGAACTTTGCAGCCCTCGTATAAGCCTGAGCTTAGGAATGCACATATTCAAATAAAAATATTTTTTTTTATCTAGTTGGACAATCTACTTTTAGAATCTATACACAAGATTCGATTATTTTGTTATAAATTTTTTGAATTTATGCAAAAAATCGGTCAAACCGGCCACTGTGCCCTGTTTTGTAAATACCAGGTGTTTTTTATAACAAATCTAAATAAAAACAAAAATGAATGAGTAAAAAAATAAAATGACAAAAATATTTAAATTCTCGAACTCTTCTCGAATCCGGTATCCTTTATACATCAGCCGAGAACTCTACCGTTGGGCTATCCCTGAGAAGGTTTCACGCGAAAAATGTTCTAAAATTCAGTTGTTGCTCCGTTCTACTTTAAAAATCTCCCAAAAATATGAGCGCTCCCCTGAAATTCGTGTCGATTGAAAAGAGATTCTAGCGGTGAAGACAAGACGCTTCAAATTTCTTGTGATACTTTTTCGAGTGAGGTAGCGGCCAGGCAACCGCCATCAGCTATTTGTGAATTGTTTAGGAGTATTTTTTTCGGAGTACGGTCGCGGCCAGTGACCAGTTCTTAACAAAGAACTTCTTAATTTATAAAAAGCCGCAATCTGCAAAAAGCCACCGAATAGTTTATGTAATGGCAACCGAATAGTTTATGTAATGCTGTGCTGTGCTATGGCCTTAGCTTCACAGCCAGCATCATCTGTAGCTCTACTTATCGAACTATATCTTGAGTAAACAACTTTTCCCCAGATATGACCCATATATAAAAGGTTGCGCTATCTCAAGGGCTCACTTAATACAAATAGGTCCGTAAAAATAAATAAAAATACATTTTTTTTCCTTACGATTTGGATCTTGGTGGACATCACAGCGGACGGTAGTCAGCTAGGTGGCGACACGTATGCCCTAGCTTAAAGCTGGCGCGTGAAGACACTATATATAGCCGAAGAATTACAAATTTTCTGTGTGCGTTCAATCTGAATGAGTGATAAATCAAATTAAAGGTATTGTTTTCATTAGACGGATTTTATCCGAACATTTGCCAAAAGTAGTTTGGCTTGGGAGAAATTTGCGATGTAAAACACTTTCGATTCACTAAATTGGAGATAGTGGGGAGATTGGTGTCACTAGAAAAAATATGTTTTGTTATACACACAGAGTCTGCTCGAATATACGCGTCGATTGCCACCACAACTATCCCGATCCGACATTTCTTTCAAAAGTTATTCAGGAAAAACGATCCCAAATGAAAATGTTTTTCGAATTTTAATCCGAAAAAATGTCCGCGTTTGCCTTATTTTTTCTCTTTACGTTTCGAAAAAATTGAGTATGTTAGTTACTAAAATCTAAGCAAAGTTTGTTCTACGATTTTTTTTAAGATTACTTAAGGTTACCTTAAAAAGTTAAAAAGACTCTTAATTGTAAGAAAGGCGAAGAAGAAAGAAAGAAACTTGCACCAACCAATGCACCTAACTTCACATGCTATATTTAGGTTAGAAAGGTTCTTTAAATATCTTTTTCACTTTTTTTTAAGGTCAAATGTCTAAATCGTTCGAAAAAAAATACACAGAAAAGAAATTTTTTTAAGACAAAAAATTTTTGTTTTAAAATGTAATATTCATATTGCAAGTGAAGTGGAGACAGCCCTTGAAATAACGCAAATTTTGATATATCGTTCATATCTGGGAAAAGTCGCTTACTCAAGATTACCCTTTGAGTTACCCATGGTGCTGTCTGTGAAGCTAAGGTGCATGTTCATAGCAATACATAAACTATTCGGGTGCCGATTGGCTTTTTGTAGTTTGCGAACTACACAAAAAAACAATAAATATAAAGCATTTAATTTATTTAATTAAAATAAATTTTTTTTTTAAGAACTGGCCGCGACCGCACTCTGAAAAAATACTCCCAAACAATTCACAAACAGCTGATGGCGCTTTGCCTGGCGGCGAACGCACTTGGAAAAAAATATCCCAAACAATTTGCAGTTTCTTGTTTTCATTACTAGAAGCGCGTGTGAATCGACACGAGATCCAGTTTTTAGAGTGGCAAGGAGCAACTGAACTTTAGAAAATTTTCGCACGAAACCTTGTTAGGATAGACCAACGGTAGAGTTCTCGGCTGATGTGTAAAGGGTACCGGGTTCGAGCCGAGTTCGAGAAATCAATTATTTGTGTTATTTTGTTTTTTATTCATTAATTTTTATTTTATTTAGTTTTGTTATAAAAAAAACTGGGATTTACGAAACACCAAGGGTAATTTTTACAGAGTTATTACGATTTGCACAATAGCTGAATGGTTAAAACGTCGTATTAGATGACCCAGAAGGCTCGGGTGCGACTCTTAGCCCATTCAATTACTTCAATGAGACTTAAAAATATAAAGTTTAACTAATCAAAAAAAAGAGGTATATGAATAAATGAATAAATTTATGAAATTCTAGGTTTCTTTGAGTGCAGTGACAAACGTTAATGCAACGCCCAAAATATCTGATATCATATAAAAAAAACCTCTTGACGAGGTAAAATACCGGTGGCGAACCCGCATGTCATATATGATTTCAATTTTGGTGACGAATAAATGCAATAAAAATATTCTTATTCGGCTCGTTGAACAATAACAATAAACTATATAAACACGGTGCCGAGTAAGAATATTTTTAATGTATTGTTTTTTATACATATGTACATATATTGGATTTATTCGTCACCAAAATTGATATCAGGTATTGGCGGCGTGGCAAGCGGGTTCGTCACCGTTATTTTACCTCGTCAAGAGGTTTTTTATATGATTTGATCTTAAAGAAAGTGAAAAACATATTTAAAAACCTTTCTAACGAAGAGTAGCATGTGAAATTAGCTTCATTGGTTTTACATTTTTTTAATTTCAAAGTATTTTTAATTATTTAAGGTAGCTTTAAGTAGTTTGAAAAAATTGTAGAACAAATGTTGTTCGATTTTTAATAACGAACATACCATAATTTTTCAAACATTTTAAAAGATAAAATAGGCGAAAGCGGACGGGACTTTTTCTGTGAAAAATGTAGAACAAATTTTCTTCATTTGGAAAATTTTTAAAAATAAAATTTTTTTCCCTGAATTACTTTTGAAAGAAATATTAGATCGGTATGGTACCAATGCGTAATTGATTCGTATTTTAGAGAAGAAATTGGGTATATAAAAATATTTGGTGACACCAATGTTCCCACAATCTGTGATTTGGTGAATCAGAAGTGTTTTACATTTACACAAATTTTCCAAAGTCAAACTACTTTTGGCAAATGTTTGGATCCCTCTAATGAAAACAATACCTTTTATTTGGTATATCACTCATTCAGATTAAACACACACAGAAAATTTGTAATTCTTCGGCTATATATAGTGTCTCCACGCGCCAGCTACAAGCTAGGGCATGCGAGTCGCCACCTAGCGGACTTTCGTCCGCTGTTGTGTAAATATCTAATATACATAGGTGTACAAAATTACACCTAAAAAATATTCTTATTCGGCACATGCAAGAAAAACTAAAAAATCCGACACGTGCCGAGTAAGAATAATTTTTGAGTAATTTTTTACACCTATAAGCTTTTTTTGGTTTTTTGGTGTGATTTAAATAGAACGCACACAAACTATTTTCTTAATTCCTCCTTTCAAAAGACCTTTCAAAGTATTCCCCAAAGATTCACAAAAAAAATTGTTGCATACTTTTATATGTTTTGGAATATACAATTAAATCGAAGAATGCTTCAATGCGAAGCTGAATGAAAAGTCTATAACTCCTTAAAAAATGGTTCGATTAGGCTGAATTTCGATTTGTAGTTATAAATTAGGCATTGGAATAGTTGGAATAGGAATTAAAACTCTTCAAAGCTGGCGTTACATCAAGATTTTACTTTTGAAGACGAAAGGTGACGTGGCCAAATTTTGACAAAAAACTTGATATTATAGGAGTCCTTTAACTCTATCTCCAATAGTCTCTGAAATCCGTGCCTTCCAAAATACTGCAAGCCAATATGGGGATCCAAGTAAAAATTTCTTAAGTTAAGGGAGAAGTTTTCTTTCTAAGTTAATGGATTATGCCAGATAAAAGCGATACATCAAAAGTTTCGTCAACTCAAGGGCTATCTCCACATGCAATATAAATGAGAAACAAATAGTGCAGAGGGACCGTCTTCATTTAGGAACAGTTTTCCCGAATCGGGATGGTTGAGATCAACCGACGCGTATTTAGGAGTAAAATGCGATTAAAGTTACCCAGAGTAAATTGCGATTAAAGTTACCCAGCCACTATCTCCAATTTGGTGAATACAAATTTTTTAGCTTCCACCAACATTTCTCCCAAACCAAACAACTGTTGGAAAATATTTTGATACAAAAAAAAATTTTGGATAAGCAACATCTACTAAAAAATCGCCCAGCCACTGAGTATCTTAAGAACCAAACAACAGAAAACATTAAAGTAATAATTCATTAAGATCGGACGTAACGTAATTTTTCATTAAGATCGGACGCACGCAGAAAATGTTTAATTCTTCGGCTATATATGTACATATACACATATATAATATAAGCACACGGTTCGACATTTCGTAGGCTTCTGACCACAGTCATCAACTATGTCTCCGCCAGAAGTTGGCTTTCCTTTCTTGTAAAAGGGTAATTTTACATACTTTCATTGAATTTTGACTTCAATTATAATTTTGATTAATTGCACTATTGTTTCTGAATCAATCAATATTTGAAACTCTGATTCAAATAATTTAAATATTTGTACCCCAAAATATTTTTGTAGAACAAAACATTTGATTTGAAAATTGTAAAAAAAAAAAACCTTAAAATTATTGCCGAATAATGTTTTAAACATATGATGTACACTTCTCGCCACTAGAATAGGACACTATTTATAAATTTTTAAACATATCATGAATCGTATCCTTTAAACAAATGGTAAAGCAACATGATTTTTTTGCACCTTACTTTTGTGCAAGGATTCTTTAATCTCTGCAATCTATTCCATTATTTTAGAATACAACTGATTTTAAGTTATATTCATAAAGTGTATGTATGTTTATGCACCAACTAGAATAGCAATATTTTTATTATATTTTTATTATGACTATCTATAGCTAAAATCGCAGAAAAATCAAGAGGTGTCGACCTGTTATTTGGTCACACATGGTAACTTTTTTTCGAAATTCTGATTGACTATAGGTACTATTTAAACTCAAAACAAGAGAGCAATCATTTAAATAAGCTGTTTAGCAAAGCTGGAAGAATTATGGTGTGGAGGATATGCCCCCATATGATATATATAGTAACTTCTATATAGAAGATACTGAAATCATAGTGGCCTTAAAAATAGGTGTCCATTCTTACTTTGAAATACATTTTTTTTCAATTACTATGATTGCAGTATCTTCTAAAAGATTATTAAAGATGCGGAGGTTTCATTATTTACAGAAGGATAATGCCCTCGACATACGTCTAGAATCGTAAAATCGTATATAGCGGGCGAAAAGAGGATTTAATGAAACAGTTTTATATAGCCACGAATAAAAAAAATGAGATTCAAAATTCCTAATTAATTGACGAAAATATTGCTTACATTACTGTAATAAATTCAATGCAATTTTTCCGAGCACTTCCCTATACTTCAATAAATATCAATAAAAAGAGATTTCAATAAAAAACAAAAAATCTTTCATAGAAAAATGTTTGGGGAAAGTACCTTAAAAATAAATACCTTAAAAACCTTAAAAATAATATCTACTAAAAAAATTGGGTGTCAACGCAATTACACGGCCTATATAATTAAATATACGTTAAAATTTCAATAATTTCTTTTCATAGGAAAATAATTGTTTTGGAGTTTGGTTCAGGGGAGCCTAAAGTTTATGGACCAGGTGAAGTTATGTGACATTTTTTGCAGTCGGTCTATTTCTCTATCAAGAGGGTTTGGAACACAATTCATTTCAATTAGTTGGAAAACTTAAATGCATCTCTACCAAAGGAAATATATAAAGTTTTTGAGCAAACAAAAGTGGCTCAAGGAACTTCAAAAAATTATTATTTTTGGCATTTTATTTAAAATGAAACAACCTACTCTAATTCAATTTTTGCTCAACCTCTCGATTTGTCCTATTCTAGTGGTGTAAAAATAAGGTGCAAAAATTATTATATATTATTTACCATTCCTTGGAAAACATTTTTGTTTATACTTACAGTTTTCATACAATTTTGTTTAAGCGGTACATTATTATTAATTAAATAAAAGTTAAATTAAAATTATGTAGATCCTTTTTGACATTTTAATATTGGGTGCAATACGAGGAAAAACTGAAACGAGAGATGTCCTATTCAATTGGCGAGAAGTGCAAGTTTGTAAATGAAATGACCATTCTGTAAATGTAAGGTGCTTATTACTTTCGCTCGCGTATAACCTCCTTGAGGAAGGCCATTGAGTCATAGTACTCCCACTTTGATTTGAATCGCGAAGTTCCCAGCATCTTTTCATGGTTGAGCTCGCGTCTAAATATTTCACGAAGCGAAGTGAAGGTTCGCTGTACACGCTCCCCATTCACATTAAATAGACGTCCAAGTTCGTTCCACTTAATAGCCTTTTTTTTGTCTGAGCGTTTATAGTGGGGTAAGCGACAATCCCAAAGGATAGGGTTTTGGCGTACTAGCTCAATGAGTCGGCGCTTCTCAATATTATGCCGGGAAAATGCCATGGCTAGCTCTCTTTGAACAGTTTTGGTTATATCTCTTTACTTTGTTAGGCCCTGTTCATCAAACTGTCACTACCAACTTGGTCTTTGCGCATGTCCCTCAAGAGTTCTCTACTTGCGAATGGACGGCACTGTAACTCTGGATGCTGTTCTGCAAAATAGCTAGAGAATGAAAATGAGAAAATCTCTATTATTAACTTGCTCCCTGACTAAATAATAACAAAAAGGGTTTCAAAGAGGGTACTGAAATTTTGATTAGTTATTTAGGCCACAGTTCGATGACCTTTTGATCGGGTTGGGTTTGAGTTAGTATTATTTATTTTATGGTTATACAAATAATTTACGGGCGAAACTACAAACCCATGAGAATAAGATTCTCATGGCCGTTTTATTATTATTTTTCTTCCCGCGCTTTAAGATCGGGTAAGTGAAAGATGAAGTATAAGTTACTTAAACAATGAATGCGTTTGTATATGTACATACATATAATGTAAACATTCGTTTTCATAATGGGAATACATATGTATGTGATTGGACTCGCTATGAGTATATACATATTTATTGCTAGTTTTCGAATCAATTAGGCCTCTCAAAGGAATTTAACCTCCTTTTTGGAAAATTCTACCAATTTTGGAACTTTTTGTGTTGAAGCATCATCATGCACCGTTTTTCTTCGGTTTTGCCAATTTTAAAGAACTTTGATTCTCCGTCACACGAAAATCATGCTGGATCTGAGAATTCTCACTAACAATGCTAATAGCAATATCTTTTTAGCGATTTTCTGATTTGTGCAAGATTCAATTACCACTTTATAAACCTTATATTTCAGTAAGCTTTCATAGACTCGTTGTTACACCATTTCCGTTGGCGCCTGTCGCCGAACTAAACACTACATTTGGTCACAGTTTTGTTTATGACGGTGCTGCGTTGGTCGGCTTTCGGTAGCTGTTGTTGCTCCGCTTCGGTTGCTCTTTATTAACAATATCCAGCAGTCAAGACGAGGAATTTATTTCAATTTATTTCAATTAACAACAAATTCTGTAGCCGTTGTGGAAACTGCCATGCGGCGCAGTTGCTGCCACTCGCATTGAAGAAGCTGTTGATTTTGTGAGTATTGTGTGTATTTGTATTGTATTTGTTGTGCTCTACGACCTTTCACAAACTGAATTCTGCCACAGTTCATAATCACGGGAAAATGTACAAAATTGCCATAAGGCTAACCGACAGCTTATGTGAGGAATATTAAGTGGCGGTCGCGAAGAAAGAGGAGAATCATATTTTATATTATTCTCACCAAAACTGGACTCTGTTAATCCTTTGAAAATATGTATGTGCATATGTATATATATTCACTATTGGTACATTACTTGCCACTCGCCATTTGATGTTTTGACAACTTCCTGCGGAGAGAGCGCCTCTGCTCTTCTTAAAAATTTTCACAACTTATTCACAAACCAACTGTAAACGAACTCAATTGCCTCGCAAATTGACTGCGTCGCAGACGTCATGCGAAAAGAGAACGGCGAAAACGAGAGCCCACCTCGATTTTCTCTGCCCTTTCATTTCCAATGAGTTGAAAGAGCATGCTCTTGTTCCCCAAAATAGTGAGGATGCTTTTGTTTTTTCGCCTACGATTGTGTAAACAACTCCCAAATGTGCTGCTGCCAATGCGTAAATATTTTGCAGTGGTATGCTTATCGGCGCACTTTGTGGCAGTGTTTATCGCCGTTCTGCGTCGTGTAAGCATTCTCTGACTGTTCAGCACAGCCGAAAGTCTTATCAAATACCACTACAAATGAACTTTTGAGCTCTTCACGAATCGCAAGAATATAAATCTTAAAAGATTTTTATAAATAATTTTTCATTGGGAATATATATATATTGCTCGTATTTAAGATTTAAATAAGTTTCGGGTTCTTACTATCCATATACCTTAAATGAAAATTCCAAAGATATGGTAACTGCTGGATGTCATTTTTATACCCTTCCATAATAATTGTATTATAATTGTCAAAAGTGTGCAACTCTGTGAAGAAGATATCTCCCACCTTAAGAAGTATACGAATTTTTTCACCTCCAAGGATCACTTCCTTAGACGATATAAGCTTATCCGCGAAATAGTCTCTCAGTTGTTAAGCTATCGACTTCAAACAGAATATTAGTCGCAACTGATTAATCTGCAATGCACTTTTTGTATTTTTTATGTAAGAAGAAAAGGAATTTTGCATTTGCATGCCCTGCTTGTAGCAGGCGCGGGAAGACACTATATAGAGCCGAAGAATTAAACATTTTCTGTGTGCGTTCAATCTGAATGAGTGATATACCAAATGAAAGGTATTGTTTTCATTAGAGGGATTTAATCCAAACATTGGCCAAAAGTAGATTGGCTTGGGAGAAATTTGCGTAAATGTAAAACGCTTTCGATTCACTCAATTGTAGATAGTGGGGACATTGGTTTCACCAGACAAAATTTATTTGTCTGAAATTTATACGCAGATTCTGCTTCAAAATACGCGTCGATTGGTACCTCAACCATTCCAATCCGACATTTCTTTCAAAACTTATTCAGGAAAAACTTTTAAAAAAATTTTGAAAAATTTTATAAAATTGGTGACGAATAAATGCAGTAGATGTAAAAAAAATTACATACGAAAAATATTCTTATTCGGCACGTGGAGCAATACCAATAAACCATATAAACACGTGCCGGGTAAGAATATTTTTTATATGTAATTTTTTATACATATATTGCATTTATTCGTCACCAAAATTGATATCAGATATTTTGGGAGTAGCATGCGTGTTCGCACCGTTATTTTACCTCGTCAAGAGGTTTTTTATATATGATATAATCTATTACTGTTTTCGACTATGGTTAACAAAAAAAGCTCAGGGGGGCAGATTAATTTATGCATGGGAATTTGTAGCTGTTGGCCTGTTAGAGGCATTCAAAATATAGGAAACTAAGAAATACACCCAAATGGCAATACAATTTATATAGCATATTTTGAGGAAAAACCATTCAAGCGTTAGTAAACCACTAAAATCTATTTTATAATTCACAATACATTAATACTTATACTAAAAAATGTCAATTTTCTATCTCAAACTAAATAAATGGTTTGAGCCGCGTTTGATTACGCTGCGATCTGGAAAATAACATAATTCGGCTATTTAGGCAGCTCTAAGAATTGCAGGAATGCCTATGATTAGGTCATTAGAATAAATAGGAAAAAGTTGAATTGAAAAATTTTATATGGTGCTGAGCTGGGTTACTTAGCTACTTAGCTGAGCTGAAAATTATATGGAAGTAAGGTCCCTGGCGTTTTTATTGTCAGATACACACATGAGCATATTAATAGGTAAACTTACCCGAGGCGGCTACTATATCTAGCCAAAGAATTACAAAATGTCGATCCGACTTCTCGTTTAAAAGTTATTCAAAAGTTATTCGATTTTTACAGTATTTCTTAAATTAAATAGTTGTCTAGTTTGTCCATCTGGTTGTCTGTTTGATTAATTGATCTACCATTTTGAAAAAAATTTGTGCTTGTTACTGAAATTTGAGCAACTTTTTCTCAAACAATTTTGTAAAACTCATTAAGCTTACGTTAAAAAAGAAAAAAAAATATTTTAAATTAAAAACTTTATACTAAACTCATAACTTTAAAGCGAATGAAGCTATCTAAACGTGCAATACTTCGATGGAAAGGAAATATCTATTCCAATTTTTTAAAGAAAAAATATTAAAAGTAAGAGAAAAAATAATTTAATCTGTTACCTTTATTTTTTCTCTTAAGTTAATAAAATAAAAAAAAGAATTCGAAAAAACTTATGTAAGTCTTGTATATATTCATGGTTTTGATAACATTATAAAATAAATTAAGTTTTAAGTGAACCAAGTATACAAAAAAAATAACCCATATCAAATAAAAACTTCTTGATGAGGTAAAATATGGCCAAAGGCCAAAATATCTTATTAATTTTGGTGGCGAAAATTCATTAAAGGTGTACAAAATTATACACTTTGCACTATTTGTTTCTTGCCTATCCTGAAACTTTTGTACTACAATTTTTTTAAATTCCTTAAGTTTGCGTTAAAAGATTTAAAAAAAAAAAATGTTTATAAAAAAATGAAAAACCTTATAAACACTAAAACTATCTAAACGTGCATTACTTCGTGAAAAGGTTTTTCAAATATGTATTTCACTTTCTCTAAGATAAAACGTCTAAATAGTAGAAAAGAAAGGAAAGCTAACTTCGGGCGGATCCGAAGTTGATATACCCTTGCAGTTAAGTGTCAGCTTATATTATTAGATATATATCGGATCTTATATAGTCGGCCGATCCTTATGATATTTGGCAGATCGGATAAGTTTGCCCAAAACGGAATCCATAGAAAGTTCCTTCTTTCTAACTAAAAAACAAAAAAGTTATGGCATTTCTTTCTAACTAAAAAACAAAAAAGTTATGGCATTTCTGATCATTCAGTTATATAACAGCTATAGCATGTATAATATAATATGTATAATCTATATAATGTATAATTTTGTATATATATATTGCATTTATTCGGCACCAAAATTGATATCAGATATTTTGGGTGTGGCATACGGGTTCGCCTCCGTTATTTTACCTCGTCTAGAGGTTTTTTATATGATATCAGATATTTTGGGCGTTGCATGAACGATTGTCAGCGCACTCTGAGAAAAACCAAGAATTTCGCACTTGGAAGTCGAAATTCAAGAAACCAAGAACTACTTAACTTCATTCAAGAAAAAAAATCTTCTTTTAAGTAAAAATGCTTTTTCCTAAAGTTCGATTTTGAGAACGAATATTATTGATTTAAACGTAAAAAATTCTTCTCGTACAAAAAGAATAATACATAAATTATAAAAAAAAAAAAAAATATTATATATTATTTATACCTTATATTTTTTTTATTTGATTCGTTAAATTTATTATTTTACTAAGACTAAATTTATATAAGTCTTTTATTGAAGTGATTGAATGTCATAGGAGTCGGCGCCAGAGAGCCTTACGGGTCAATTAATGCGACGTTTTAACCATTCAGCTATATTCACCTTGGTGTTTCGAAAATACCAGAAGTTTTTAAAATGAAAGTTAATAAAAGCAAAAATAAATGAGTAAAAAAACAAAATAACACAAATAGTCGAATTCTCGAACTCGGCTCGAACCCCGAACCCTTTACACATCAGCCAGCCTGGTTCGTTGGACCAGGGATAGGTTTTGCGCGAAAGTTTTCAAAACTTCAGTTGTTGCTCCGTGCTACTCTAAAAATCTTCCAAAAACATGAGCGCTCTCTGGATTTCGTTGTCGATTGAAAAGCGCTTCTAGTGGGGAAAACAAGAAACTGCAAATTGTTTGGGATATTTTTTTCGGAGTGCGGTCGCCGCCAGGTAAAGCGCCATCAGCTGTTGTGAATTGCTTGGGAGAGTGAAATCGCGGTCAGTGACCACTTCTTAATAAAAAAAAAACTTTATATTTAAATTAAATAAATTAAATGCATTATTTATATTTATGTTTTTTTTTATGTTCGCAAACTACAAAAAGCCAATCGGCAACCGAATATTTTTATGTATTGCTATGAATATGCACCTTGGCGTCAAGGCCAGCACCATGGGAAGCTCTATTTATCGAACTATATCTTGAGTAAGCGACTTTTCCCATATATGAACGATGTCTCAAGGACTATCTCTACATGCAATATGAATCGGATCGTAAGAGCCAATTTTGAAAAAATAAATTTCTGAAAAAAAGAATTTCTTTTCAGTGTATTTTTTTTTACGATTTAGACATTTGATCTTAAAGAAAGTGAAAAAGATATTTAAAAAACCTAAATATAGCATGTGAAGTAAGATGCATTGGTTGGTCAGTTACGCGAAACAATACCTTTCATTTGGTATATCACTCATTCAGATTGAACGCACACAGATTTTTTAGTTCTTCGACAAGCAGGGAACGCATGTCGCCATATAGTCGGACGATCCTTATAAAATTTCACAGATCAAATTAGTTTGCCGAAAGTGGAATCCATAGAAAGTCTTATCATTCTAACTTAAAAACAACAAAGTTATGGCTTTTCCGATCGATCAGTTATATGACAGCTATCAGATATAGTCGGCCGATCCTTATTAAATTCGGCAAATCGGATTACTTTGCCCAAAGTAGAATCCATAGAAAATGCCATCCTTCTAACTTCCCATCCTTCTAACTAAAAACAACAAAGTTATGGCATTTCCGATTAATCAGTTATATGGCAGCTATGGGATATAGTTGACCAATCCCGGCCGTTCCGACTTTTAATACTTCCTGCAAAGGAAAGATGGGATGTATGCAAAGTTTGAAGTCGATGGCTTGAAAACTGAGAGACTCGTTTGCGTAGAAACAGACAGACGGTCAGACGGGCGGACAGACAGACGGACATGCTTGTATCGACTCACGAGGTGATCCTGATAAAATATATATACATTATAGGGTCGGAGATGTTTCCTTCACTGCGTTGCACACTTTTGACCAAAATTATAATACCCTCTGCAAGGGTAAATATCGACCCTTTAACTCAATAACCGAAACTAAAGGTTATATCCTGAAAATTTGTACAAAGGCTCCATAAATGAAACTTATTTGTTAACAAATAGAAACTGTTATTGGCAAGCTCTGCTTTCAGCCAAATTTTTCACAAACTACATGATTTTTGAAAAATTTTTTGTTAAAAATTATATACATAAAACCAATTAATGTATCGATTGTTTTATCATTTATTTGGATCGGAGGCACACATAAAATTTTTTATTCTTCGGCTAGATATAGTAGCCGCCTTGCGCATACTAAGGCATGTGGGTTCGTCACGTGGACTGTCATCTAAAGTGATGACTCAGTCAAATAGTTCTTTATTGACAGTAAACACGGATTTTGAAAAAGTTGTTTTTGAGATAACCGCGTCTGAAACTGCACTGTACTCCGACGATCCTCAGCTCTTATAGTTAGAGCGTTAAAGGCCAGGACACAAATTGCCTATCCGGAATTCTAATTTATTTAAACTTCTTGATGATGTGTTTCATAAAATACGATAGAATAAAACTTTTTAGAACTCTTGTCTTGCTACAATGATCATCAATTTTTTGGGGCAATGTCAAAATGTCCTTCCTAAATTCATAGGAATAAAACTTCTTTAGAAGTGTTGCAAGCAACCACTTTTACATAATTGACTCGCTATTTTTTTTTTTATACCTCTATTAAAAAAATATTCTAAGTATATTTTACGCAAATACGCAACGGCGTATAGTCCTATATAATAATTTAAGTAAAATTTCTTTTACTTAGAATCGACGTTTTGCAACTTTGTAGCCAATCAATTTAAAACGATTCTAACTATCAAATGCCGTGTTTCACGTTTACATTCACGTTTACAGAGCTATAAAAAAGGGGTAAGGGGCAACGTACTAGAATGGTTGTAATTTTGCCATTGATTAGCTTAACCATAGTGAAATTGTTCAGAAAAGTTTATTTTGAAAAAGTGCTTATCCTTGTAGCAAGACAAGAGTTCTAGAGAGTTCTCTATACTTTTTTTAATAGTTGTGGCTATTTAAGAAAATAAATTTTAAAACACATTTTGAACCTAAAAATCGCCGTTAAAAATGGAAAAAATTGTGGATACGTAATGAAGAATTATACGTCAGACGGGCGGACAGACAGACGGACATGCTTGTATCGACTCACGAGGTGATCCTGATAAAATATATATACATTATAGGGTCGGAGATGTTTCCTTCACTGCGTTGCACACTTTTGACCAAAATTATAATACCCTCTGCAAGGGTAAATATCGACCCTTTAACTCAATAACCGAAACTAAAGGTTATATCCTGAAAATTTGTACAAAGGCTCCATAAATGAAACTTATTTGTTAACAAATAGAAACTGTTATTGGCAAGCTCTGCTTTCAGCCAAATTTTTCACAAACTACATGATTTTTGAAAAATTTTTTGTTAAAAATTATATACATAAAACCAATTAATGTATCGATTGTTTTATCATTTATTTGGATCGGAGGCACACATAAAATTTTTTATTCTTCGGCTAGATATAGTAGCCGCCTTGCGCATACTAAGGCATGTGGGTTCGTCACGTGGACTGTCATCTAAAGTGATGACTCAGTCAAATAGTTCTTTATTGACAGTAAACACGGATTTTGAAAAAGTTGTTTTTGAGATAACCGCGTCTGAAACTGCACTGTACTCCGACGATCCTCAGCTCTTATAGTTAGAGCGTTAAAGGCCAGGACACAAATTGCCTATCCGGAATTCTAATTTATTTAAACTTCTTGATGATGTGTTTCATAAAATACGATAGAATAAAACTTTTTAGAACTCTTGTCTTGCTACAATGATCATCAATTTTTTGGGGCAATGTCAAAATGTCCTTCCTAAATTCATAGGAATAAAACTTCTTTAGAAGTGTTGCAAGCAACCACTTTTACATAATTGACTCGCTATTTTTTTTTTTATACCTCTATTAAAAAAATATTCTAAGTATATTTTACGCAAATACGCAACGGCGTATAGTCCTATATAATAATTTAAGTAAAATTTCTTTTACTTAGAATCGACGTTTTGCAACTTTGTAGCCAATCAATTTAAAACGATTCTAACTATCAAATGCCGTGTTTCACGTTTACATTCACGTTTACAGAGCTATAAAAAAGGGGTAAGGGGCAACGTACTAGAATGGTTGTAATTTTGCCATTGATTAGCTTAACCATAGTGAAATTGTTCAGAAAAGTTTATTTTGAAAAAGTGCTTATCCTTGTAGCAAGACAAGAGTTCTAGAGAGTTCTCTATACTTTTTTTAATAGTTGTGGCTATTTAAGAAAATAAATTTTAAAACACATTTTGAACCTAAAAATCGCCGTTAAAAATGGAAAAAATTGTGGATACGTAATGAAGAATTCTGTAGGCACTCAATACAAACTTTATTTCCGACCAATATTGAAAAAGTTAGAAATTAAAATTAAAATTCCTTAGCAGATGGTTGACAGTGTTAAAGGCATTTTACCCCTTGGAGAATAATGCTAAATAATAGGTTCAGAGGGTATCACAAAGTTTTAAAATTTATTTTCAGAAAATTTTTTCTTCGACCAATAACAACAGCAAAAAATCTCCTCCTCCTCCTTTAAATCACTTTTTTTTGTATGTCATGGCTACCTAAAACCAAATCAATATTCACAAATAAGCTATATTAATATTTTATTCCAAAGTTGTGAACGGGTAGAAAAATGTCTTCCATAGAAAAATGTTTGGGGAAAAATCATAGACGCACAAAAATAAATGTATAAAATCGGAGATGCCGTTTTTTAATTTGAGTTAGTATACATTTCAAAAATTTCTAAAAGGATATGCCTAAAGGAGCCTAAAGGTTATGGAGCAGTTGAAATTATGCGTAGAGAAAAAAAATGGAAATTGTCGGCCTGTGTAATTAAGTTATATAAACCCATATTTTTCTTTATTATAAAATTTTAAAAGAGTTTTCGTCATAAACCTAAAGCCCAAGGGTAGGCAACTAAAAAATGTAGACGGTGTTATATTCGTAGTGCGCTTTATAGGGATGGTTTTATCAGTTTATTTAATTCTTTAAAGAGAAACTTTTGACGAGGGACATAGAGAAGCACCTCAAGATCCCAAAAGTAGGGAATGTTTGCCGGACACATCATGAAAACTATTTTTGACGCCTCGGAAGTCATCCCAACACCCTGGCAAAAACATTGCTACGGAGGCCTAGGAAAAGAAGATTAAAAAGATTCCACCCGCATGATCTCCCTTTGCAGTTTATATAAAATACAATAGCAGTAATGTAATATAATATTATAAACTTAATATAATTCGCGTAGCTACTACTATACATTGTTAGTCATTTACAACCTGCTCAAGCTGCCACATAGGTAGCAGTATACCTGTTAATTTTTAATAAATAATATATAAAAAAAAAAAAAGAGAAATATGTGTTAACATTGCCTAAAAAGAAATTGTATTTATTTAATAACTTATTAAATATTGTTTTTTTTGTGATCTACCCAAACTGAACTCAAAATTATTTTTAAATAATTATTTAGCATTATTCTCTAAGTGGAAAAATTCCGTTGACGATGTTAACCATTTGTTAAACAATTTTAATTTTAAAGAAGACAAAAAGTTAGTATGAAGTACCTCTTAAACGCTATATTAGAACTGCATTTTTTTATTTATTCTCTGATTACAGGTTGCTTGTAGCAACCCAAGCCAATTTCTGTAGTAGAACTCATTCTACTCATTTTTAGAAGCGATTTTTAAAAAGTCAATGTTAACTTCACAGGGTTTATTTTAACGAAAAAATTTTATTATTCCATATGCTGGGATCATTAAAGTTTTATGAGTTAAAAACAGATAAAATTGGTTCGCTGAACTTCAATAGTACAACAAAAGGCTTGGTCAACTTCCGAAAGTGTTTCTGGGATCAATTGGGTTCAATATGCCGAGTAAGAGTGGGTAGACCTATTGGCGGTGGCGGTAACGTAGGCGACGAACGATCTTGTAGCGGTATCCGTCCTTAGCCAGCTCAGTTCCATCTTCGGCGTCCTTGGGGTCAGCTTCAGAAGCTGGTGCTTCTGCAGGAGGAAGGTATTCGCTGTTGGGTGCGTTCTCAGCGGCGACCTCCCGACGGTGGCGACGGAACTTTAAGCGGCGAACTGTCTTGTAGCGATAACCATCGTCGCCAAGTACGGTCTTCAGTTCGGGTGCCAACTCGACCTCAACAGGCGGCAGGTACTCGTTACTGGGCTCGGCGACCTCGGAAACGTCACGACGGTGGCGGGCGCGGTACTTCAGCTTGCGCACGGTCTTGTAACGGTACCCATCGTCGGCCACCTTGGTATCCCCAATAGCGGCGGCATCCACTGGCGGCAAATACTCTTGACTGGGGGCTTTAACCAATGGAGGCAAATACTCTTGGTTGGGGACTTCTCGGCGGTGACGCAGCCTTAATCTACGTACAGTTTTATACCTGTATCCGTCCTCAGATAGCTGAGCAGCTTCACTGTCGCCCACTGGTGGAAGATATTCCGCGGACGGTTCCAAAGCAGCAGCATCCGACGTCTGACCAGCCACAAAGGCCACCAGACAGAGAGCGAAGACCCCAATAAAGAATTTCTGAAATGGTCAACAATTTGTAATTTTCCTATTAGTTTCAATATAAACAAATTTATGAAAAGTATAAAAAGTTAGACCTGCCTGTTATTCATATTGAGAAATTAATAGAAAAAGTTTTTTTTTCATAATTAATTGTTTATTTTTGTTTCTTGTAAAAAATGTAATATATTAAAGTCGTACATACCATTTTTATAATTTAGTTTTAAGACAACTTCCGCTGGCTGATGGTTTTACTTTGTCGAAGGTATTGAACACAATGGTAATATTCTTTGATTAAGCTCCAATATTTATATCCAGCACCAGTTCAAATTTATCTATCGAAACTGGTTTTAAGTACCAATGTCCGGGTCGGATGGATTCTGCCAAGAAAAATTTGAAGGGTTCTAGATTTGGCTCAAGTGCGCATCAAAGAAACAAACTGACTCTATTATCCACTTTTAATATGATGGCGTTGGCGTTGTGTATATTATTGTTAGGTAGCTGACCAAATAGGTTGGATCGTGCGAAAGTTGATGACGGATGTTGTCGACCACGCTCTTGAGAACATTATTTTTGGATCTGATTTTAAATGAATTACCATATCTTGAAAACAGTGAAGGATGATGGAGCTAGTTACGTCAAAAATAAACATACGATGTGAATGCTTATGCGGGAAAGTATCCCCCTTAGTATATCACTGAGCGATTCCAAAAATTCTTTAGGCCATAGCCTTTTAGGATCATTTTTTAAATAGTCTAGTACAAAAATGGTTCAAAGATTTCTTTCCTTATGCCTCGTAGCTAACGGATTTACATTAAAAACTTCGATGATACCTCCTTGAAACATTACCTTTACCCCAATTGGCTAAAAGTAAAATTTCTGACAGAACATATTTGTAAAATAATTAATTACGATGCACTATAGGTTTTGCAAACCATTTAAAAAAAGAGAATTACTGAAAATGTTATACATATTAGACTATTCACTTAAACATATAACTACGTAGACATCACCACGACTTGATCATTTCGCCAAACAAAACACACTTAATTTAATTAATTAAAAAACTTTAATTAAATATTACTTTAATTAAATAGTAAAATAGTTGGTATGCTGGGCATAGATTTTATTGTTAAATTTTTAAGTTTTAAGATGTGTGCAATGATGGATATCATTTATTTTTTTGTAAAATTTTCAAGTTTTAGAGGATGGGCACCTTTTGGTTTTTTTGACTTTTAACACTTTGAGAATCAAGTATCTCGAACATTAAATGTTATTTTAAAATTCCAAAAGATGGGCAATGGTGAAAAAGGGCTTGTTTTCGATTTCAGGAACAAACATTTCAAAATCCAACATTTTAATTTTTTGAATATTTTCAACTTTGAATAATTTCAAACGGGAGGTGGGCATTTGAAAATATTGATGGGCATTGTTTATCACTCTATTGGAAAACGATTTCAGTAGTTTTTATACCCTTGCATTAGGGTATTATAATTTTGGTCAAAAGTGTGCAACGCAGTGAAGGAGACATCTCCGACCCTATAAAGTATATATATTCTTGATCAGGATCACCTCCTGAGTCGACATAAGCATGTCCGTCTGTCCGTCTGTCTGTCTGTTTCTACGCAAACTAGTCTCTCAGTTTTAAAGCTATCGACTTCAAATTTTGCACACATCCTTCTTTCCTTTGCAGGCAGTATATAAGTCGGAACGGCCGGGATCGGTCAACTATATCCTATAGCTGCCATATAACTGATTGATCGGAAATGCCATAACTTCGTTGTTTTTTAAGTTAGAATGATGAAACTTGCTGTGGACTCCTCTTTTAGCAGATTTATTTGATCTGCCAAATTTCACAAGGATCGGCCGACTATATCCTATAGCTGCCATATAACTGATTGATCGGAAATGTCATATCTCTGTTGTTTTTAAAGTTATAAGGTTGGGACTTGCTGTGGACTCTTCTTTTAGCAGACTTATTCGATCTGCCAAATTTCATAAGGATCGGCCGACTATATCCTATAGCTGCCATATAACTGATTGATCGGAAATGTCATATCTCTGTTGTTTTTAAAGTTATAAGGTTGGGACTTGCTGTGGACTCTTCTTTTAGCAGACTTATTCGATCTGCCAAATTTCATAAGGATCGGCCGACTATATCCTATAGCTGCCGTATAACTGATTGATCGGAAATGCCATATCTCTGTTGTTTTTAAAGTTATAAGGTTGGGACTTGCTGTGGACTCTTCTTTTAGCAGACTTATTCGATCTGCCAAATTTCATAAGGATCGGCCGACTTATCCTATAGCTGCCGTATAATTGATTGATCGGAAATGCCATATCTCTGTTGTTTTTTAAGTTAGAAGACTGGGACTTTGTATGGATTCTACTTTCGGCAAACTAATTTGATCTGCCGAGTTTTATAAGGATCGGACGACTATATAAGATCCGATATATATCTAATAATATAAGCTGCCACATATCTGCAAGGGTATATCAACTTCGGCTCCGCCCGAAGTTAGCTTTAACTTTTAATTTGTCTTTACCTGTCCAAAAAATGACCAAAACTAACAACTTAAATATTTCAAAAAGTAAAAGTTTTTTCAAAATTCTAAAAGATGCCCATTGGTGGGCAAACGATTTTATTTGGATATTAAAAAAAACAAGAGAGAATTTTTAAAATGTTCGACATTTTTTCAACAATGTTCAATTTTTCAATTTTATTCAAAATGGAAGTTGAGCATTTTAAAATATTGATGGCCATTTTGTGTGATAAATATTGGAAAACGATTTCAGAACTTTTTTTTTTTAATTTTTCTTTAACTGTTAAAAAATTACCAAGTCTAAGAACTTAAATATTTCTAAAAGTAAGAGTTTTTCAAAATTCTAATAGATGCCCATTGGTGGGCAAACGATTTTATTTCGATATTGAAATAAATTCACAAAGTCATATTTTAAGATTTTCATTTTTGAATTATTTTCAAACGGGAAGTGTGTATTTGAAAATATTGATAGGCATATATGGGAATTTGATGGACAATCGATTGCACCATTTTTTTTCAAAAAATACCATTTTACCCAACCCAACTATTCGTAGCTCTCTAACGGTCCTATTTATGTTATATGTGGAGATTTATTAAATGTGGATATAGCCCTTGAGATAACGCAACTTTTGATATATCGTTCATGGGAAAAGTCGTTTACTCAAGATATAGTCCCATAAGTAGAGCTACCGATGGTACAGCTAAGGTACATATTCATGGCATTACCTAAACTGTTCGGTTGCCGATTTGCTTTTTGTAGTTTGCGAACATAAAAAACAAAAAATGAATAGAAAAAATGTATTTAATTTATTTTATTTAAACAAGAAGTTCTCCATTAAGAACTGGGCGCGACCGCACTTCGATAAAAATATCCTAATCAATTTTCTGTTTCTTTTTTCACACAAAGGGGAGCTTTCAGTCGATACGAGCGCCATGGAGCGCTGTTAAAGTAACAAATAATGAGTATCTATCAAAATTTTTTAGCAATCGACACTTTTCCTCCATAATAGTCACACAAAATAAATCAACTTTTTGCTCAAAGAAGGCATTTGTCGACCTTCTAAAAGCCAGTGGGACTATCGCCAACGTAATGCCATAGCCGTACCCGACCGTTACCCAACCGCTCATATTAACGATTTCTCGGAGAAGCTTCACGGAAAGAAGATATATTCGACCTTCTATCTAGTAAAATCTGGTAAAACCTCAGATTTCTATGGCGGAATGCGACATTCCGAAAACCGCTGCTTGCACACCATTTCGCCTCATTGAGTTCCTCTACATGCCATTTGGATTGATGAACGCCACACAAACTTTTTAAAGATTCATCGACAACATTTTCCGAGGTATAAATTTCGTTTACTGTTATATAGACGATATCCTTATCATGACAAACACTCCCGAGGAACACGGAAGTCATCTCTGTACAATTTTGGAAATTCTTCGTGGTCTTGGTCATTGCACCATAGCCTTTGCATCAAGATAAGCAAATGCCAACTAGCAACTAGCCAGGCACCCCTTTTAGAACTTCTTAGAAATGTTAGAAAAAATTACCAACTTTTAATCGGTTACCAAATCGGATAGTCGCCAACGATGAATGCAAAAAATGTATCACAGATGCAGTTCTTTTGGCTCATCCATTTCCTAAGGCACGACTGGCCCTGGTATGATGTGGCGATTGAAGCGGCATTAAAACGATGGTCATATGAAGCCACTCGGGTTTTTCTCAAAAACTAACCGACACAAAGAACAAGAATGGAAAGCTAACTTCGGGCGGAGCCGAAGTTTATATACCCTTGCAGATATGTAGCAGCGTATATTATTAGAATTATATCGGATCTTATATAGTCGGCCGATCCTTATAAAACTCGGCAGATCAAATTAGTTTGCCGAAAGTAGAATCCATACAAAGTCCCAGTCTTCTAACTTAAAAAACAACAGAGATATGACATTTCCGATCAATCAGTTATATGGCAGCTATAGGATATAGTTGACCGATCCCGGCCGTTCCGACTTATATACTGCCTGCAAAGGAAAGAAGGATGTGTGCAAAGTTTGAAGTCGATAGCTTTAAAACTGAGAGACTAGTTTGCGTTGAAATAGACAGACAGACAGACATGCTTATATCGACTCAGGAGGTGATCGTGATCAAGAATATATATACTTTATAGGGTCGGAGATGTCTCCTTCACTGCGTTGCACACTTTTGACCAAAATTATAATACCCTCTGCAAGGGTATAAAAACTACAGCACGTACGATCGGGAATTACTTTCAGTTTATGAAGCCATCAAATACTTCCAACACTGCTTGAAGGGTCGACCATTTTGCATTTAAACGGATCATAAGCCTCTCGTCTATGCTTTTAGGCAGCGAACAGAAAAAGCGTCCCCAAGGCAACTTCTTCACCTAGGCTATAATCTGAAATCGTTCATGTCAAAGGATTTGATAATGTAGTAGCGGATTTCAAGGCTATGTGCAATCTCCAACGCAATCTCCGTCAGCCTACAGCCCTCACTCGAGGATACCACCTGGCGTTGACGAAAGAAGTAACACGGGATAGCCGTTAACTCATCTCTAGACAAAATAATAACGGACCAACAACGCTATTCAATCTGCTACGACATCAAGCTGCGCATTGAATCTAAGCTTATTGAATAAATGGTAATTCGTAAATCCTGAAAGTAAAAAGACATATACGTTAGTAACATTAGTTACCCGAGTTACTAAAGATTTCGCGAATGTGGCGCTATTTATTTTTTGAATGCAACACTTTGGTATAAAATCACTCTTCCTGATACAAAGCGATCAAACTAATTTTTTGGTAAAAAATACAACGCAGTGAAGGTACATCTCCGACCCTCTATACATTGTCAAATGCTGCCATTCTAGGTGGACATAATCGTGACATATTAGGTATTGGTAAAATTCCAATACCAACGCCAAGACCACTTTATTAGTTTTTAGGAAAACAAATTTTGAATGGAACTTTCAAAATAATTTCGTATTTTTTGCTATAATTTTTTCCTATAAAAAAAATATATTTTTTATAATTTTTGAAAGTAAAATTTTTTTTTGTTTTTTACCGGTTCATTTAACTGCCGGACCGCATTAACTGCATATTTTAATTGCAACTTAATTACGGGAAAAATATGATTTGGTTTTAAAAATAATTAAAGAGAAAAGTTTTTTATTTTATTTATTTAAAGTGAATATACATAGTTAAATCGTTGATATGGTTGGTTTAATTTGATGAACTATAATTTATCAATTAATAAGAGCTAGAATTAAAGATATTAGAGAAAAAAATGGGAAAGATTTTATTTTTGGTTCTACTTCAGAATGATATTCTGTAATTTTTTATACTCTGCTTGATTAGAATAAGATAGAATGTTGTAAGTTTTCATGTGGTAAATTCAATTAGATTTACTTTTTGGTATTACAAAAAAATTTTAATACTTTTGATTTGAACACATAAAGGCTTAAAGATTTGTAGTAAATACCTTTTCTTGATCTCTAACGCTCATTGCCTAGTTCAATTGCACCGTTTTTAAAATCGTTATCTCCCGCAAAAAAATGTTTGTTCTTGTTTACGTAATATTTGAATATGTCTTTGAAAGGTGCTTAAATATCATAAACTCCAAAACGTTTTTTTTTTCTGCCAAGATTGGAAAAGTCGTACACTGTGCAAAGCTTTGATAAGAATAGAAACGAAAATGTTACATTAAATATTTTTAAAAACTTAGCCTGTAAGGTACAAATAAATTTTTATCTGTAGCTTTATTACAATTTTAATAACAAATTTGGAAATCTTATTTACTTATCCTTAAATATACTTATTTTTCTCCATGGTTCAGCAACTAAAATCATTGTTGAAGAAATGGCGCAAAGGTAAAAATTTTTTGTATCTGTTTATCATATATTTTCTACCCCATGATAATTATATTATCTGTGACAAATATGGGACCAGTATTACATTAGTAATAGTAAAAGTACATTTTCAAATATCACAATATACGGACATCACTGTAAAATTGGTTTTTGGGGACATTTAGTTTGAAAGAATGGTAAGAAATCAGTGAAATGGTAAAATAGAGTCTGTTATGAGCTCTCTCTACGCGCATAGAAATAACAAATTTCCACGACTAGGGGACATTGGGCTTCGGATAGGTATAGGTGCAAATTTGTTTAATTTCCATGCGCAATCTATTTATCTCTCTCACATAAGCGTTCTAGCTAAGGGGCTGAGGAGTATGTTATATTAAAGGAAATTTGCCAAGACGAAATAAAGTTTAAAGAAAACAGTGTGACCTAACAGGGAAGGGGAGCGATAATACTTATAGGATCACGCCTAGAGTTTTTCTGAAAATTCATACGGTGGCGGCAGTCGACCAGTTTCCGCCTTGCAGTCGGGTTCAAATGCGTGATTCTCATGTTGGCTCTGGCATTGCATTGCGTTGGCGGCCAACTCTGCGTGATTGCGAGACCGGGAAATTTGGGTAGAATTGCGTATCCCATAGCAGAAGTAGATAACATAACCAATAACGATCCAGATAAGAAAGCGAATCCATGTGTTCAAGTCCAGCTGGAACATCAGGTACAAGTTCGCAAAGACGCTCAAGCAGGGTACGAAAGGAACAAGCGGTACTTTGAAAGTAAGCTCGATGGTTGAAACTGGCTGCATTCCAATAACGACGCATATTACGATTAAAACCGCTCCTATCACACTCAGGGATACAATTCCGCCTGTGGAGTCCATGTCGAACACCTTTTGAAATGAGCACCATACTAGGCAAAATATTGCAAAAACCACGATGCCAACCTTTGTGATTGCCGAGGTCATCGAATTGGGCTCACGGTACGAGTTGCCATTAAAAAATTGTCGAAACACGTTTGGCGCTTTTACAGACACAACTTTGGTCATCTCTTCATCCTGGTAGCGTAGCACCAGCACACAGATGGCTACTATGGTATAAGCGAGCAGTGTGCCAATGGACATCATGTCTACCAGTTGGTCTAAGTTGAATAGCAAGGCCATGATAGCTGTAGCAAGAAAACATAAAAATTGATTAGAATCACACCGGTGACCTGACAGAAACGATCCACTTACATGCAAATATGCCTGATACTACAGTTGCCAAAATAGGTGTCTTCGTATAGCTGTTCACAGACGAGAGCTTCTTGAACAGGATGCCGTCATTTCCCATTGCGTAAAGGACTCGGGGCAGAGGAAACATAGCACCCAGTAAACTTGTGCAAAGCGCAAAGACAGCACCAATAGTCACAATCCATTTTATCGTGTACCACTCAACGGAGTCAAAGGCGTGGGGGAAGGGTGCATCCTTGTCCTGCAGGTAATACGGCAGCATCATGGTTAGAACCGTTGAAACTCCAAAGTAGGACAGGAATATGATAATCAGCGAGACTACAATGGACAATGGAATGTTACGCTTTGGGTTAATGGCTTCCTCGCCGGTAGTGGCAATACAGTCGAAGCCTACAAAACCATAAAAGCATTTTGCTGCACCAGCCATAACTCCGGCGATACCGAACGGCATAAATCCACCGGTACCGAAACCCTCGGGCACTTCCTTTTCCGGAATGCGCCAGTTGTCTACATTAGCTGTGGAAGAAAGTTTATATTATTTTCAAGTACTTCAAACAAGAAAAGATCGGTAAGCTTACCATTCATGGCCCCAGCCACCAGCACAATGCAGATTGTGACTAAGTTGACGGTGGTAAAAATATTGTTCAAAAAACTAGACTCCTTGGCGCCAAATGCCAGAATAGCGGCAAGCAGCAATACCATTCCAAATGAAAGAAAGTCCGGATAGTCTCCAAGAAAATCTACGTTAATGTGCATCGACTCGTTCAATGCTTTCGACATGTCATTATTGATTAACGAATCAAAATAACCACTAAGACCGCGAGCCACAGAAGCCGTGCCAATAACGTATTCAAGTATAAGGTTCCATCCAATAGTAAAAGCCACGAATTCGCCGATGGTAACATAACTATAAACATAAGCACTTCCTGCCTTGGGAACGCGTGCCGCAAACTCAGCATAGCAGATACCCGCAAAAGCCGATGCAATGGCTGCGATCAGAAAAGATATGGTTACAGCAGGACCGGCAATGTTATATGCCACTTGACCGGCTAGGACATAAACACCCAATCCTAAGGTACTGCCCACTCCCAAGGCTGTCAGATCAAATAGATTGAGCACTCGGGCCAGCTGGGACTCTCCTTCGTTCACGTCGTCAGTCTTTCGACGAGTTAGTGCTTTCCAGAGTTTGGCCATAACTAAGGAAAAAATATAAACACAGAGTTGTTAACTATATGTCGTTTTTTAACCATTACTTAGTGTTTTTTGTCTTATCCAATCGTTTAATGTGCTTTTGCTTTTATGTAATAACTAACAAATTTTTTGAGTAAATTCCGTGGACTCAAACTTTTAAAATTATTTTAAAATATGTGGTTCATCAGTGATGAATATTCACCTACGTGCACACTTATAAAGATTTAAAATTAAGCTTTATTCCTTAATTATGGGATTCAACTGGTCAAAATTAGATTCCTAAACAAAATCGTGGCATGTTGCGAAGAATCAACTGAAACAATCCAGTAGGAACGAAGAAATAATTTGACAGATTTTTCCGATCATTTTGTTTTTTTTTTAAATACATTTGAACACATAGCTTTAAAACTTTTTTGAAAAAATTTAATTGAAATTTAATGAAATCCGGGGGTATCATAGGAGTGTGTTCATACAAAAAGATGGATACAAGAAAGTGGCTAGATGGCTGTTGATGCCGAATAATTGCATACGAATACATAATATATAAGTAATGGGGTCGGAAATTTCCACGAATACAAAATAACAAAGCTAAATGTTATCCGAATAAGATATTTAAACGAGTTACCTATAAGCAATTTAAAATATAAGAGGTGTTCTTAACGAGGTAGTATAGCTGTGTAAAACACACAAGCCACGTCAAAAATAACGCACATCCTTTATATTACACCGTAAGTAGATATAAAAACCTTTCCAATGAAGAAATGCATGTTGAGATAGCTTTATCAGGAACCAAATTTCAGCCAAATCGCTACCAATGCCAAATCAAAAACTAATTCTTCCGAATCTGAAATTTTTTAGCGGAATTATAGACTTTTTATTCTGATTCACTACTGGATTGTTAAAGTTGTTTTTTTTTTAGATATTTGGCATACTAAAAATACCTTGATATGTTTATAAAAGTGTGGGTTAAAATAAGTACCGTGTATCATAATGTCGTGAAACTCCTTTCTTGTTTAACGTTTAATTTCTGTTTTTCTAATTTTAAAAGGCTCGCAGGAGTGATCGAAGTAAAAAATTTATAATGGAACTAATATGTGTTTAGGTAATAATTACTGCACCTGGTTTATTCATAAAAACAAGATAAATGCATATTATTCACATTTTATATTTTAATTTATCTCAAACAAAGCAAGTTGGATTCCTTTTAAAATGGAATTCCATCGGAATAACTCATTATAAATTACATGAATTTTCTGAATTTATAAATGTGCGGCAAATCTGACAAGTATTAGTATGTACAAGTTGCTTAGACTATCAAACAATTAATATGCATTTTTCTTTATATCTAAGCTTTGAGGTATTGTAACTCGATGATTATATTTTCAAAACATAATAGATCTGCTTAATATTAACTGTTAGTACCCATCGAAATAAGACATTGTAAATTACTCCCATTTACACAACCTCTAGTGGGCACTTCAAGTGTTAGATGAGCACGCGCCATGGTTTTATCTAATCACGAACTTTTATTAATGGAAAGGTTGATTAAAACTTAAAATCGCTGGAAATTGAAGTTGCCATTGGGAACTGCTTCGAGGGTTCTAGGCTATTTGAACAGACAGATTAAAATTCAGCTTGCATTTATAGCAGTCGAATTACTGCAAACACTCACACGTCCGGTACTTACATCTAAATACCCAATCCCCGCTTCGCTACACAAAACATGTTTTTAATGCCATATCTATTAATCGAAGGTTGTCGGTTCAGCTATAAAAATAAGAGTGTATCCCCAAGTTCCAGCTGCGATTTAAAACATTTATTCAAATTCGACGGTTATGCCTGGAATAAGCCGTTAAAACCATGCATAACTACAAATAAAACAAAAATACAAACGACAGTAGTATCCCTCATATGCGCACACCACTTTATCTTTTCATAATTAATGCCAATTGCACCTACATATATGTTTTTAAGATGCATTCTGATTAAAAACAAAAATATTGCCAAGCTTTTTTCCAACTTAAAAATTGGTACTGTGGGAAAATATGAATATAGACGCATTACTCTTAGCCAAATAAAGATATCGATCCATCATATGTATAACAGATTGTATGATGATTCAATCTTTATCACAAAATGTCACGTTCTTGAACATACACTTAAATTTTTTATTTTGCCAAACTGGTTGACTATACCATCTTAAAGTTACGTACTTTTCCCTTTTTCTTTTTCAGAGTATCAAATTAACCGTCGCACCGCTTTACTCTGGTCTCTCTCGAATAAAAAGCTAACAGAAAAACGCCGATCAAGTTACCGCGCGGAACGCACTCCAAAGTGCTTCTGATCACAGAGCTCTGGCGGCGGAACGGTTAAAGCTTTGGGTTTCGCTTTTGGCCCCGGATTTTTTACGCGACGCTGCGGCAGATTGTTAATAACTTTTTCCCAACGAGTCCGAACCAGCGACTACATCTCATTGGCTTTCCGGTTCAATCCGATTCGTTTTAAGATTCGAATTAGTTTCCGAATGTTGTTCGGCGATCAGTTTCAGACTTGAAGCCGAGTGTTGAACTCGGCCAACAACTCTTCTTATATACACATACAGCGTGTGATAGCGGGTGTTAACAGGTGCAATCGCCTAGTTGGTGCTCCGCCATCTGACGTCACTGCGATAACTTAATTGCGGCCATCGCTGTCGCTCGTGCCATTGATTAGCCATTACTAAGAAATTTGTGCCATATCGCATTGGAGCTTTTTCTAGAAACATTCCCTAGCCCTCACGTTTACTAGTCACGTCTGAAGACCGAAAAATGTGCTCTGAGCGTTAGCCATAATTTAAGCGGCAAACAGATCGTTAATGTAAACAATGCTGCAATTCAACTTAAGGCCATTGAACGCGTGCGACAATGTGCTCATACATAGGTCGTGGATAACTATCGACGCCTGAGGATTGCCCTTGACCCACTGGGCGGCACACTTCGAACTCCGAAGATAGCAATTCGTTTGAGTATTCTCAAAACACTTGGCAGCTGCCTCAACCACTCACATCGTTTGCGTAGCTGAAGCAGTCAGAACCGAACACATTGACAAAATTGGCTAGCTTACTGAAACGCATTTTTTCCGCACATTTTTTTTCTGTGCTTTTTTAATCTTAACCAAACCGACGTATAACAACCTTCTTGAATAAATCTTGAAATAATAATATATTCCACACTATGACAAACCACCGGACCAATCGATGCCTTGAAAAATAACTTGCTATCTGCAGACCCGACATAGACGCACCAAGACCGGCTTTAATGCATAGACGGGCAGCCAAACTTGAAAAACAAATCTTTCAATGGGCCAAGAATCTTTTAATTGTTTTGTTAAGTCTTACTGATTATGTTCAATTTTAGGCGTCTGTTAAGTATAGACGTCACGATACAACTGTCCGTTTAATGGTGCTAGTCCCAAATTATCTAATTGATCGCTAACTCGATTTAATTGTCTGCAAATATTTAAACTATCCATAGACCGGATAAATATTTTCACACCTCCTTACAGACGTCTTTACTCGTGACGTTAGTATAAGCGAATATGATTGGTATTTCACCCAATGAATAATATCGCTTTTACTATCAATTCCACAACCGCCAACTCCCCGTATCCACAATACTGGAAATATGGTTGTGAAATGTCCAATCGATTTATGGGCCTAACATGTTCATATTTGCTCTTTAATTTATAACCTCTCATCTGGGGTCTAACGTTTACGATTTCCGTACGATTGTGTTCAACCTTATAACTCGCCATAGTGACCAAATGCCAATGGCAAAAAAAAAAACAACCAAACATTTTATAATCCATGTGCCATTCTGAGTTGTACATTGAAAACCCCAAATAAGCTTCCTTTCTATTTCCAATTATAATTATATGACCCATAATAAGGCGAAAGGTGGTAAATATTTTCTCAATTTTATTACATATTTACTTCGCTCGATGTGACCGAGGAATGTTTATAATGCTATATGCCCAGACGAGGCGTAAAAATTGGTCAATCTTTATAATCCGCCCAAATGTTCTGAAGCGTATGATACATTATCTCTATCCGAGTGCCAGACGTTGAAATAGTAGACACTCGTGAATTTTTCGGATAGAAAAAAACGTCAAGAAGAGGTACTCATGAGTTGGCTTAGTGCAAAGTCGGCCTGGGTAGGTAAAACAATATAATTTCATTCGCCTAATATCTGATGCAATTAAAGTAGGCCCTCATCCATTTGTCAAGACCTGCGATAAGAGATAGCTGCACTCCAAGACTGAAATAAGCAATTCCCATGCTGTGTTTCTGCCTGTTGGGAGCGACTCGTGAGTTTACCTGATAACAGAATCAGAGAAATTTCACACAAATTTGCGCTTCATTATCTTTAACATGCGGCTTTATCTAGCTAGTGTATGTCCATTTTTATATTTATGTTGACACAAAATTAGAAAGCAAAGAGAATTTTATTTAAAAAAAATATTCATCAATACTAAAACTCCATTTCAATAATGACACAGGCCGACAGCAACAAATCTCAACTAAATTCCAAAGTCCAAAAGAAACGCAGGTTCCCATAGTTTCCGCGGTACACCTAAAAGACGAAATTGATAAATTTTTAGCATATATTGAATTATGTAGGCCGTGCAATTACGATGACGATGATATCAATTTTGAAAGGTACATTGAAAAATCTTCCATTGAAAAGTTTTTGAGGATAAATAAAAAAACAGAAAAATAAATGTATTAAATTGGAGATTTCAACTATGAATAAGAATTCCAAAGATACGGTAGCTGTTAGGTGCCATTTATAATTTTACTTAAGAAAGTTAAGCATGATTTGAGCATGAAACGGATTACCAAAGATTGTTGTTAAAAATTAAATTTCAGGGACAATATTCATATCTTCGAATCGTGATCAGATTGTTTTATCAATATCAGGTACTAATCAGGTACTGCTATCAGCTTAGTAACTAAACACGTCGTAGATTACTGCTTGACTAACAAAAGAAACAATACAACATTGTAAAAACAAAACGAAAAAATCCAATACATAAAAGGGTATTTAAACTTACACATATAAATAAAATATTTTAACATGACTTACAAATTTTGTTTGTATTGTTGTACAAAATTATGGTTTTTATATTTATTTTTTAAATATTTTTTTTTTAAGTCGGTAGAACACTTAAAATATAAGCAGCAGCTTAAAATTTAAGCATAAAATATGTTAAACATGTATTTAATAGATAGATAAAAAGACTTCGGTGTAGATATAGATATAAATAAAAAAAGACGCAGGACGAAAAAAGGCAATTGATTCCACATTTACCAATAAACAGTTTTGAATATTTTGATAAATATATCAAAATTCCATTCGACCACCAATAAAGCCAAAACTTAACGTATAAAAATACCCCAAAATATCGGATTCATACTGTGTAAACTTTACGTATCGACTCTAAAACGCATATTGACGGTGGGCAGCAGGAACTACATAGTGTCGAAGTATTTTTATGCCCTGGCAGAGGGTATTATAATTTTGGTTAAGAGTGTGCAACGTGTGACATCTCCGACCCTATAAAGTATATATATTCTTGATCAGGCTCACCTCCTGAGTCGATATAAGCATGTCCGTCTGTCCGTCTGTTTCTACGCAAACTAGTCTCTCAGTTTTAAAGCTATCGACGTCAAACTTTGCTCACATCCTGACCACTATTAGTAAATCTATATTTTTTTTACAGTCCCCCAATTTTTTGCAATCAAAATGACTTTTAGAAAATTTTTGGATAAAAATTATCTAATTAAAACAATACCTTTCGGATTAGAATTTGAACCTTTTTTCAATCCTCAAGAAACAATAACAAATAGTATTTTGACACTTTTCTAATTTTATTAAAAAGATCACTGTGGATGGAAGTCCACGAGGTGACGAACCGCATGCGTAGACGTTATTTATAGTCGAAGAAGTATAAATTTTCTGTGTGCGTTCAATCTGAATGTATGATTTACCAAATACCTAAGGAATTATATATATACCTTCCGAAAACACAAAAATTTCATTCAGGTTTTGATTCAGTAGACAGCTGAAATAAATTGTAGAGACATGTCAGGCCAGAAAGTAAACAAATTTTGATTGTTTTATTAATTAAAAGAAGGTAGTTGGGTAAAAATATAAATAAAATTAATAAGGAAACAACTAAAAACCCATGGTTCTCCCTAATAGAATTCTAAAAGTTGACAACCGTAATCAGAGATTTTTAAAATGTTGAAATTTCCGAGCGAAATTGCTTTTAGGTGGATCAATTCGTATAACGATTTCTGTGGCACTCGTAATTAGTTCATTTTTAAGGAGATACATTTTTGAATGAATCCGGTTCGGGCCACACAATATTTCTAAGTTCCATTCGGACCATGTAAATTAAATTTTTTCTCATTAGTACTGATCAAATTTTTAAACTTACTTTCACAAAATAAATATTTTTAAAAAGCTTTGTGGATCCGCACTTTAGCATTGCACTTTAGCCGAAGATCACAGATTTATTAATTGCTTAGGCTCGGATGTCGCTTTGTGCACGCATCTTCTTTTGGCACCGCACCCTTCCGATTATTTTGGACTTATTTTTTGTTTTTTTTTTTTTAATATTTAGGGATTTTATTCCTTACTTAATTCGCCCTTTATTCGTCAGTAAGAGGCATTTCGTTAAAAAAGAATAACAACTCAAAATATAGCCAGAAAATTTAGGTTTTTATAAATTAAATCTCTTCTTACAAAAAGATCAAACGCTGTCGTCTCACTCCAAAACAAAAATAAATAAACATATTTTCATTTTCATACTATTTCTATCGGTACTACAGATTGGAAGCTGATAAGAATTTAATTCATGCCATTCAATTTATAAATATAAAAGAAAAATTTAGAATTCTTAAAACTATCTTCACTAAAACGACAGCAATATCAAAAATATTTGTTTAAAATAAATAAATAAATCAAACGGTGGAGAACCCGCATGCCACGCCCAAAATATCTGATATCAAGTGTGGTGACGAAGAAATGCCAAATATGTATAAAATATTACACATTAAAAATATTCTTAACCGTCACGTATTTGTATTGTTAATTGTAATTGTTTCACTTTCCGAATAAGAACACTTTGATCATACAAAATTTATTTAAAAAACCTTTCTAACGAAGTATAGCATGTGAAGTTAACTCATTGGCTGTAAAGTTACGCGTTTTTAAAATTTAAAAGTATTTTTAATTTTTTAAGGTCATCTTAACTTATTTAAAAAAATCGTAGAACAAATGTGGTTCAAATTTTAATAACAAACATACCCCAGTTTTTTTTTTAATTTTTCAAAGTGAATTTTTCAGTGAAAAATCTAAAAAAAAAAATGTTTCATCTGGGAATGTATTAGGAATTTTTGTATAAAATCGATCTAATGAAAACCATACCTTTCATTTGGTATATCACTCATTCAGATTGACACACACGGAAAATTTTTAATTCTGCGGCTTTATATTGTGTCTAAAAGCTTCAGCTACAAGCTAGGGCATGCGTGTCGCCACCTAGCGGGCTGCTGTCCGCTGTGATATAAATAAACGGTTCTTAGACAATCCTGATAAAAGGTCAAACCACAGTCAACATCACTGGATTTTTAATTAATATTACCCAGAATAATTGTGAAAATTTATCCGTATCCGTTTTATCCGCTTTCGTGTCCAAATTTAATGTCAGTTATTTTGGGTGTGGTATGTGCATCGATAATTTTCCTTTTCGAGATGCTTCTGTTTGATACCCAACTTTTAACGTTTCCTTCTCAGTGTTGTCCACTTTTGACCAAAATTAAAATGACTCTTGTAAGGTATGATGATAAAGTCATATGGCATTCCTTTCTATGAGTCAATTAAACGAGAATACTCTACGTCCAATTCTAAGTGATCTTCTAGGCGTTTTTGTGACAGCAATTTCTCCCAAGAGAAGAAATCATTTATCTCTCCATAATCAAGGCATCACTTTTGATCGGATATTATTTGTTGTTGTAATTTTTTGGTAATTTGCGATTACTTTTCCTTGTACCAATACATAAATAAATATACATTCGTATTTCCGGTAATTTCAAAAATAAACAAATTGAAAATACCTACCACTTAACACCGTTCTGATTTATTAATCGAAACGGGCCTCTAATTAACCGCAATTAGAAAGATTATCAAAAACATTAATTTTAAAGTACTAATATAATAAATTAAGGACATCACTATTTTCTCAGAGTTCTTCATTTACACATTATATTAATCCTTATTGAAAAAAAACAGAGAAAATATATATATTTATAATATTTTTTTCATACATTTAAAATTCTGAATATGTATCATCAAAATTTAGAATTAAAAAGTTTAAATTACTTGCAAAAGTATTCAACTCGCATTGACATACAAAGCAAAAATAATGTATGAAAGAAGGTAAAGAACAATTAAATGAAAAAATAACTTGCCAAAATGAGGACGTTGATAACTGTCCAAAACCGGTTTACCTTAGCGTATTAACTCATACACTTAAACAAACATATATGTGCATGTACGTTTGAAATTTTTGTTTTATAAATTGATTCTATACGTATATATGTGTAATTTTTATATATATATAAATGTAAAAGATGTAAAATTTAATGTACATTGTAAATCAGACATGTGTTGTTGTTTATGTGTTTTGCACATACATAAATAAATTCGAGAGCTAAACGATGGTAAAAAAAAATTAATAATTCATTTCACTCGAACCCCACGCGCACTAACAACCTGTGCTGGATGAACCAGCGATGAGAACACAACTAATGTTAAAGAGCCTCGATAACATCATAGAAGGTGGAAATAGATCGGACTAAACTAAAAGCTTAATAGCTAACGGTGCTTTCTTCTAAAAAACAACCGTGTATTGTTCTAACGTATACTTAAGGTTTAACAAGAAAACCGAAAATTGAGCCCTAAAATGAAAAATATAAATTGATTTTATTATTAAAATTTTTGGGAAATGTGCAAGGTATATATATTTTTTTCAGATGTTTGTAATCAACGTATTACATCTCCGACCTTATGAAGTATATATATTCTTGATCAGGACAACGAGTTATAAGTAAGCATATCCGTGTATCCGTCTTATTCTATCCATTTTACGTGGAGACTATAAAAGCTGTACAGTAAAGATTTGACATCGAGCCCTGAATTGCTTGTAAGCAGATCAAGTTTATAGATCACTATTTTCAGAGTGGACAAACATTTTGTATACGTATGTTAAATTACCGTCACCAAAATTAATATCAGATAGTTATATCGTCACCGAAATTAATATCAGATAGTGATATAGCTTAAGCATGGCTGCGCGCATATTATTTTTTCCCCTAACTATTAACTTCCTATTAACTATTAACTTCTCCAAACAAATAGTTACTCCTTGATAATGAATATAACTTAGCTCCGAAGCGTCGGTCTCATCGATACTCTTTTTGAGGCACCTGGAATTATATACATACTTTCCGAAACTACAAAAATTTCATTCAGCTCTTGATTCAGTAGAAAGTCAGCTGAAATAAATTGTAGGGACATGTCAGGCCAGAATGTAAACAAATTTTGAATTTTTTATTACTTAAATATAATATAAATGAAATTATAAAATTAATAAGGAAACAACAAAAAACCCATGGTTCTCCCCAATAGAATTCTAAAAGTTGTCAACCGTAATCAGAGATTTTCAAAAGGGTTTTTGACGTGGCTAAAATCCTGTGTCACCGGATCACGAATTCCGTGAAAATTTCATAGTATCGGATTTCATAGTAGCCGTAAACTCCGTCAAACGTTGTAATTTCGACCAGCGGCATACGAACGCGGAAGGCAGAAAGCGTAGCGCGAAAAGCAGAAGGAACGTGTTAGAGGTCCTCTGTGTAGCTCCCTGTATTTTTTTTGGTTCTTCGCTCAGAAAAATAAAATATTCCTCACGACCTCAAATCGACCTTAATGTTTGCATCCAAATCAATAAGGTCATAAAAGTAGTCCACAATCTCCTTTCAAAAATCTTTTATATGTTGCCTAGTATACAACAAAACTTCCCTTCAGTGCGATTACATAGGAAGTCCTTGAGATCGTCGTGCCTTCGATTCAGTGATGTGTTGCTTGGGTCCTCTGTACGAACTTATGCGCTAATCGTAGTCTGCTCCTTGGGTTTCAGATATTCACCAGATTTCCGGGATTATTATGATGGTCCTGAACCATCCGAAACTATCCGGGGTTGTTGCGATGTTAGTATTGCATCCGAAAATATGGCTTCGTATTTTTTAACGAGCTCTGTCAGTGCCATGGTCATCGTAAAATACGGGGTGTCACATGGTTTTGGTTTTTTAAGAGATTTAAGTTGAATATGCTAAGGCTTGTGTTCCAGATGTGATCCTTTAGAGGAATCACGTCGGGATCACCAAATGTACGTCCGTATCGCGTTCTGCGACCATTATCAACTTAAAGTTCGTTCAACTCGGGAGTACCGGTAGGTCCCGGAGTCAGTCACCCACTCTGTGTGATGAGCCGTTCGCTGAGGTCAGGTTGAGATTGATGTGCGGGATTCCGGTGATTTCTGGCGTCGGCTATTAAGGCCGGGTAATCACAGCGGACGGCAGTCCGCTAGGTGGCGACATGCATGCCCTGCTTGTAGAAGGCGCGTGAAGACACTATATATGGCCGAAGCATTAACAATTTTCTGTAAGCGTTCAATCTGAATGAGTGATATACCAAATGAAAGGTATCATTAGAGGGATTTTATCCAAACATTTGCCAAAAGAAGTTTGGCTTGTGAGAAATTTGCGTAAATATAAAACACTTTCTATTCGCTAAATTGGATGTAGTGGGGACAAGATAAATTGGTGACACAAGATAAAATATTTTAAAATATTTTATAATACGCGTCGATTGGTACCCCAACGATTCCGACATTTTTTTCAAAAGTTATTCTGGAAAATCGATTTTTAAAGAGTTTCCCAAATGAAAAAGTTTTTTAAATTTTACTCCGAAAAAATGTGCCGTCCGCGTTTGCCTTATTTTTTCGTTTACAATTTTCAAAAGAAAAATTTAAGTATGTTAGTTACTTAAATCTAATAAACGTTTGTTCTACGATTTTTTTTAATTACTTAAGGTTACCTAAAAAAATTAAAAAGATTTTTTTCTTAAAAGAAGAAAATGTAAGAAACGCATAACTTTACAACCAATGCACCTAACTTCACATGCTATATTTAATTAGAAAGGCTTTTTAAATATCTTTGTCACTTTCTTTAAGATCAAATGCCTAAATCGTAAAAAAATACACTGAAAAGAAATTTTTTTTTAAAACAATTTTTTTTTTAAATTGACTCCAACGATCCGATTCATATTGCATGTAGTGATATCCATTGGGATAACGCAACTTTTGATATATCGTTCATATCTGGGAAAAGTCGCTTACTCAAGATATAGTTCGATAGAGCTACCTATGGTGATGGCTGTGAAGCTAAGGTGCATGCGATTGCCGATTGGCTTTTTGTAGTTTGCGAACATAAAAGAACAAAACAATAAATAGAAATAATGCATTTAATTTATTTAATTTAAGCAAAAAGTTTTTTATTGAGAACTGGTTTTTTATTAAGAAAAAATAGTCCCAAGCAATTCACAAACAGCTGATGGCGCTTTGCCAAACAATTTGCAGTTTCTTGTTTTCACCACTAGAGGGCGCTCAAATTTTTGGGAGATTTTTAAAGTAGCACGGAGCAACAACACGAACTTAGAAAATTTTCGCGCGGATCCTTATCATGGGATATCCCTGGCTGATGTGTAAAGGGTACTGGGTTCGGCAATATTCTTATTCGGCACGTGGAACAGTAACAATAAACAATATAGACACGTGCCGGGTAAGAATATTTTCGATGTATAATTTTTTATTCATATATTGAATTTATTCGTCACCAAAATTGATATCAGATAAATATATTTTTTTGTGCAACGCAGTGAATGAGAAATCTCCGACCCTATAAAGTATATATATTCTTGATCAGGTCATCTCCTGAGTTGATATAAGCATGTCCTTCTGTCTATCTGTTTCTACGCAAACATGTCTCTCAGTTTTAAAGCTATCGACTTCAAACTTGCCACACATCCTTCTTTCCTTTGCAGGCCGTATATAAGTCTGAACGGCCGGGATAGGTCAACTATATCCTGTAGCTGCCATATAACTGATTGATCGAAAATGCCATAACTATGATTTTTTTTAAGTTAGAAAGAAGGGTCTTTCTATGGATTCTACAAAATAATCCGATCTGTCGAATTTCATAAGGATCAGCCGACTATATGCTAAAGCTGTCATATAACTGATTGATCGGAAATGCCATAACTTTGTTGTTTTTTAAGTTAGAAGGATGGGACTTTTTACGGATTCTACTTTTGGCAAACTAATCGATCTGCCGAATTTCATAAGGATCCGCCGACTATATCCTATAGCTGCCATATAACTGATTGATCGGAAATGCCACAACTTTGTTGCCTTTTAAGTTAGAAGGATGGTACTTTCTATGGATTCCAACTTGGGCAAACTTATTCGATCTGCGAAATTTCATAAGGATTGGACAACTATATAAGATCGGATACATATCTAATAAAATAAGCTGCCACTTAACTGCAATGGTATCTCAACTTCGGCTCCTTTCTGGTTTTCATTTATTTTACTACAAAAAATTGGGGATATTTATTACTCAAATGGGAAAAACTTTTATTTTAAAATTTTCTATACTCCTTCAGTTAACGTTAAAAAAACTTTGTAAATTAAATTCAAGGTTTATATTAAAATTTATATATTTATATAAAAATATATAAAGGATATGTCTTCTTCACTGCGTTCTAAACGTCATGTAACGTAACTTGCGACATAAAGTACGTTTAGTAAAGTAAGTTTTTCAGGTTGATCAAAATATCTTTATCATTAAAAACTATAAAAGAAATTTAAATATGAGTATACACATATAAAAATTATTTCACCCTACACATTTATTTTCTATATTTATTTTTATTTCTTTTATTCTAAGGTTTTTTATAAGTTTTCTTACAGCTTACCGAAGTATCTATCTAACTTCGAGCGGAGCCGAAGTTTATATACCCTTCCGATTAGGTAGCATTTTAGATTTTCAGATATATATCGGATCGGATAATGGGCCGATCTTTATGAGAATTATTCTATTAAGCCAATTACTTTAAAAAAAATTTCAAAAAAGTACCTACGTTGTGTTAATTGCGATCGTTCTAGTTAAGTTCTCGTTAAGTTATATGGCAGCTATAGGATAAAATCCACCTTATACCACCCACATGAAACATGGGTACATCGGATAAGTTTGCCCCAAATGGAATCTGTCCCAATCCCAACTCCCAATATGGCAGCTATAGTTCCGTTCCGCCTTATATACTGCGTACAAAAGCAAGGAATTTGCGCAAAGTGGAGCGCTTTAAAACTGAGAGACTAATTCGCGTAGAAAAATACAGACGGACAGGCATATATCGGCTCAGAAGGTGATCCTGATCAAGAATACACATACCATAGTGTCGGATATGTTTTCTTCACTGCGTTGCACACTTTTAAACAAAATTATAATACCCTCTGCAAGTGTATTAAAAATGAATGGCGGAGGTGGCCTAACGTTTTTTCAAGGTAAAATGTTTGATACAAATACAATTGACAAGGTTTTTGTGAAAACGTTAATGTAACTTTCTAGCTAGGCAGCCCTTGCATACAGAGTATTCCATTGCAATACCAACACACCCTCGAAAATAACATTGAACATAACATCAATTCCTCAAACAGAGCAATTTAAACAATCTTTAAACTATTTTTACGTCACTGCATTTGCCTACTTTTTTATACCCTTATACTCCTAAAGTACAAAGGTATTACTATTTCTATGTTATAGAAGTTAATTGAAGAGAAGTTGAAGAGACGAGTTGAAGAAGTCGCTGTTGAAGAGTGGCAGAATTATTGTAAGTAAATTTTTCTACAAGTTCAAAGTTCCATAAATGTCCACATGCCTATTTGTCATAAAGTTCCGCGCGCATTGGTTGTTATACCCTTGCAGAAGGTATTATAATTTTAGTCAAAAGTGTTCAACGCAGTGAAGGAGATATCTCCGACCCTATAAAGTATATATATTATTTATATACTTATAGGCAGCCCGTCTGTCTGCCTGTTTCTACGCAAACTAGTCTCTCAGTTTGAAAGCTATCGACTTGCACACATCCGTCTTTCCCTTGCAGGCAGTATATAAGTCGGAGCGGCCGGGATCGGTCGACTATATCCTACAGCTGCCATATAACTGATTGATCGGAAATTCCATACCTTTGTGGTTTTTTAAGTTAGAAGGATGGGACTTTCTATGGATTCCACTTTGGGCAAAGTAATCCGATCTGCCACATTTCATAAGAATCGGCCGACTTATCCTATAGCCGCCATTTATCGGAAATGAAAAAACCTTGAAAACCGAGGATATATCTACTTTGGCTCTGCCCGAAGTTAGCTTTTCTTTTCTTGTTTCAGTTATGCTTCAGTAATTGTTGGTCTTTCGTCGGTAAGCAGCTAAAAAATTTGTGTTAGTTATTAAAAATTTTTGACGGTTTATGATAATAAAAGAAAATTGATAATAAAATTGTAATAATATTTGCGGAACAGAAAACGTAAATATATAAATATGAGATGTCTCCACTATGTTGCACACTTTTGACTAAAATTATAATACCCTTTGCAAGGGTAAGATGGCTTCGGCTGAGGAACAAGTTTCATTTTCTTTCTCGTTTTTTATAAAAATGATAATAAACTGATCGATAAGAGAAATGGTTTCAATTGATTTAGACTAGTTTAATACTAGAAAAGAAACTAACTGTGCATTCTTAGAAGTCTTAGAAATAGAATAACTAGAACTGGATATTTAGAGAACTTAGACATAGAAATAAAAAAAAAACTATATTATATTCTAAATAGATCTTTCAGTCGCTTATTAGTTTAAACACTACGTCGTTAACGTATTCCACTTCTACTTAATTCTTTTATTACCGAGCTGTGGCTTTGTCTTAAAATTCAAACTCAACTCAGTGATGCGAGCTCTCGCAATTTAAGCGAATGTCATGCTGGCAATTATAGGCTTAGAGAACCTGCATACAACCAAGTGACTAGTAAAACAAGAGAGAAAAAGTCTAGTTACAATATTAACAGTAATGATTTCCTTACTGTATATATTAATTGTATAACTTTATAAATCTGTTAATTAATTTTAAACCCTATAAATTCTGGTCTCTGACAAAAAGCGTAACTCAGCTATCTTATTTATTTTAATGCAGTTATATTCAAAATTTTATGAAATGATTGAAGATTTCTAACGTGGATCCTCAGATGTAGACTTTGTAGTCTGCTGATACACTAGGCCATCCACTCCGGGAATAGTGTTGCAACCAACACATGCGTGTAGGGTTTCGTGAATGAAAGCATCGCAGTCAATGCAAAAGAACTGCTGGCAAAATCCGCATTTGAAGATACTTTTGTCAGCGACAAAGGTAAGAACCTTGGCACAAGCGTAGCATTCCTTCACACCGCCATTGTAGTCCGAAGAAACTGTCGGTATCGAATCGAAAGTCACTTCTTCGAAGTTTGGAACAGGGAACAGGTGATGATAGGACCGTGCAAGATGAGGAGCAGACACAAGGGTAAGACCACAGGACTGGCACTCAACAGGAAGTTCGCAGTATTTGCTGTTGCATTGTGGGCAATGGTGACCGGTGGTGCATAGTACACTGGGCTCCTCCAGGTTCTCAATGTGGCACATGCACATGGACAATGGCGCGTCCTTACCCTCCACCTCGTTCTTGGTGTGGGGAAAGCCCATGCGAATGAGGGAGTTGTGCTGAGTCTTTGCCGCGGGCGGCGGATCTACTTGCGACATAAGCTGATCGCGAAAGTGAGCGTCGTCTAGAACCGCACCAAAAGTTCCCAGCGTCTGTTGAGTTAGATAGCGGGCAACGTGAATTTCCGCGGATAACGATATGACAGAGCATCGAATCCCTTCTTTTTTCAGTTCGTCTATGGTACGGTTTATGTCGACCGGGTCGCAGGTGGTAAGTGAACCCATTATGACGACTATCTCGCGAGACGCATGCGAAGGCACCACTTTAAGAGTCTTAAGAGCCAGATCTAAACCATTTTGAAGGGATGGCTCGTTGGTCAGTGACACGTTTACCAAGCTGTACAGATAAAACTTTAAACTGTTAATAAAGGAATGGATCCCAATTAATTTACTTTACACACCTTTCCAGCGCCTTTAGATGGACTCGCGATGTTCCTGTCAGTTCAGTCACCTTCTCGGCTCTTTTGGCCTTTAGGGCAATAATGCCCAGCTGACTAATAGGGTTCTGGTCAAAAAACTCCTCGATGAACTGCTCCAACAGCTTGATGGTGCACCGAAGTCTAGTGGGCTTCAAATCTGGCACACTCATCGACTCGGAGCAATCTACTATGACGTAAAGATGTCGCATCATTCCAAGCCTGTTTTGCTTTGTTTTCTGTGCCAACCTCTGGCGTTTAGCCTTCTGGATGATTTCGGCAATGGCCCCGTCCAGTAAACCATCCTCGTCGTCTTTGATAGCTTCCCTGAAGATTTAATAGTAGAATGTCGTTCTGCCATTAAGGGATAATCCCATAAAGCCTTACCATGTTTTTTCGTATCCGGTCTCCCAGCGGTACTCTTTCTGGTCTTCATTTTCATCATCGGCCATTCTTGAAAATATTAAGAAATGATTTCTGTACTGACAGTTCAGCGCGGATTCGACTGTGTTGTAAATATGCAATTTTTTTACATTTTCGTTGACCAACATTGAAATTTCAACCTTTAATACTATTACAATTAAAGCTGATTCATATTAAAAATACTCACATCGAAAAAATACCATCAATTTCGCGTTGCCACTACTACTCGCTACGATTAATGTTTTTCATGTTACGATATCTAATCGATAACGCGAGGCTTTTAATCGGTAAAAAGATTTTAAATTCTTATTAAAAATAAATTTTTTTAAATTATTTTAATTTTTTTATTCAATATGATTTTGTTAGGTAAATGGAATATTCATTCTTGCCAAGTGATGTTTAAATTTATTTTCCGGCACGAATAAAACAAAGGCACACGTTGCCATACCGTACAAAAAATCCCACCACGCACCCTGATTGGGTAATGAAGTGCACTGCGACACGGGCGAACTTGAAATGGCGCTACACGCGATTTTTAGGCATTAAAGCCTATATAGCAAATTTTGTATAAGCAAAGAAACGCGTTATTCAACACACGTCAATATATGGATGAAATGCATCTATGAACGAAGGGATTACTAAGGTCGCTGTAGCCGAGTCGGAAACATCGTTCAGTTTTGGCATTCAGAGTTAGCGCCTACAATTTACAATCGCTGAAAAATTTGAACTAGTTAAACTAAAGGTTTAGTTCAACTATTATTGTGTTTATTTTTTGTAAAAGTTAGCTTATGAAGGTACGTTTAGAATAAAATAAAGTGAAAAAAAAATGCGAAAAATTTGATAAATAGTGAAAATCAGATTTAAATCAACATATTTGTAAACATGAAAATTTGTGCGGTACGGTAGATTCTTCCGATATAATGATTATTTAAAAAAAGACGCCGAAATAGATTGTGAATGGCAAACCCTATTTTTGTTTTATAAACTGATCCCAAGGCTCCTTTAAATTGCATTATTACTAGAACACGTTACTAGTTTATCTGTGTTATTACTGGTTAAGGTCCCAAAGAGCCGCGGCATCCCCATCCTTTTTATTGCAGATGTGTAAAAACACACCATGAGGGAACGCACGGTGCACTACTGGCGTTGCCACCTGGCTCAAGTTTGCAAAAACACACCACGGCACTGTACTTTTTTCGTCTGTTAGTTGATATTTAAAGCAAGCCATAATAAACATTAATAAACGTTACGTTGGTTTGATATTTTTAATTGCGGTCCTCAGAAGCCTGCGAGCTGGGCCCGTGTATAATGTTGGCACAGGAGATCGCACCGACTGAAATTGGGAAACACGCAAATATTATCAAGGGTAAGAGACCAAAAGGGAATTTTATTCTGAGTTAAAATACTCAAAACTTTAATCAACATTTTTTTTTATGAATAGCTGCACAGGAAGAACTTGCAAACATGGATGTGCTTGTGTGCGGTCGATGTTTGAGAGCCTATAATTTTGTGGAAGAGTTTCAGTCCCACAAGGAGGATGCATGTGAGAAGGAGAACGCCAACTTGAAAGAGTCGTTGGATACAAAGCCAACCATCTGGGCGTTTACTTTGTGGAAAGCCACCCAATTGTACACACGAAAAGATGCTTATTCAGGAAACTCATGGGCTCTGTACCAGCACTGGGTTAAATTGGAGGACAGTGTCAGGGAGCCGTGGATCGTAGCTGGAAAAACCATACAGTCCTTCGGCAAGATTGCTCATGGGCAGCTTCAGGACATGCCAGTGCGGATAACGAAGACAGTTGTGAATCCAAATAATAATACCTCCAACAACAATATAGCCAACGTCTCGCCAACTAGAAGTAACAAGTGTAGTAGATAAAATAATTCAATAAACTAAAAAAGTATGTTTCCAGAATCCCCGGCCGGGAAGCTGCCAACCATATCAAACCAGCTGAAGGACACTGAGAATGAGCGACCGAAGTCTAAGCCGGGCACTCCAACGCCGCCAGGGCCCCCTAGTGGAGCAATCAAACCAAATAACCGAATTGCCATTCGAATTGATTCGAAGACAGAACAGCGTACAGAAGAGCCTGTAGAAAAAATTGTGGCTAAACGCTTTAACCCACGACGGAAGACCCACGAGTATTTAGTTAAATGGGTGGATCGTTCGCATCATGAAAACACTTGGGAGGTCATGGCCAACCTTGAACGAGTTCCGTATTTTCTACAGATGTTCGAAAAACAACTTGCGAGGCAAAAGATGACCAGGGAGAAGGGTCTCGATGCTATTAAGCGTATGCAATCACCAGTTTCTTCCTCAAAATCTGATTCTGTCGCTCCTCTAAGCCCGGTGCCGGCACAATCCCAAATATCGCCAACTTCTCGACCTTCCCGCACTTCAAAAACCAAGGCAATGGATTCATTTAAGCAATGGGTCAATGAAAAGGGTGGAGGGGACGGTTCTTCATCGCCCTCATCAGCCAACGAAGACGAATCGGCAACAGAGCAAGAATGGACTTCAATGGGTCCCATTAAGCGAAAATTAGATCGCACGGACTCCAGCTTGGAAGAAAGTGGCCTCAACGATTCGATGGACTTGGAGGATTTGGAAGAAGATTTGCCATCGCATACCGTCAAACGACTAAAAAACGGTGGAAGCTCCGTGCAGCTGAATAAGCCACGTGTTCAGCTCACGGACAAGCTGCAGACTAAGGTCAACGGAAACTCAAATTTATCACATCAAAAGATGGGCGAAATAATATATACAGAGGACAGCACCAGCTCGGGAATGTTCCGCAAGCCTGAAATGCCAAATACTCTTCACCTGGTAAATATTTTTTTTTTAAATATGTATGTAATATATATATTGACTGCTATAACCTCTTCTAGAAAAAAGAGAAGACTGAGTGTCCAGTTCGCTATCTTTCGCGCTCCGAAGTGGCCAACAATTCGAGAGGTGTTTTTCGCGTGGATAGTTCTGAAGCCCCGTTAAACGCTTCCCCAGCTGCTATACAGCCTCAAAAAAATAGCTCGATGGTTGCAAGCGGAGGAATTGCTAAACGACTGCCCATGGCTAGGCCAGCCCATTCTGGCACCAACTCGCCCATTACTGTTGGCCAACGTCAACAGGTTTTACGCACTCCGAGCTCTACTGCGACAGTCCAGCGGAGATCAGCAGTCAGTGTTAATCCAAATGTGCGCTTGAACCAACAGCAAAATCCGGCCAGAGCTCACCCAGGCGGTCGCGTCTTGGCTCGTGCTGGAGCAGGAACTCTTCAGCAACGACAACCGACAACTGCTAAAGCAGTGACTCCTGAGCAAAAGATTTTACAGTTGTCTAAGTCTGGCGATCTAAAGGTAACTCGGAAAGTGGTAACCAGAGAAGAGTTGATTGCGCAACGTGCTGCACAAGCCCGTCAGCGGCAGCAGCAATCTCAAGCTCAGATACAAAAGTTGACTCCAGGCCGACAGCGAATTGCTTCTAAACCATTAAGTCAACCAACGCCTGTGCCAATGGAGATGGAAGAGGAAGTACAACACCAGGCTCAGCTGTGTCCAATTACGGGGAAACTTATTGGTCAGGAGGAGACACAGTTGCAAATGGAACAGGAACAGCAACAAGAGCAGCAGCGTGAGCAACTGGAAGCTGCGGCGCAGGCCCTTCTGAGTGGTGAACAACAGGTTCTTACTAACGAAGACGGCTCTGCGTTACTTGTTCGGGGCGAGGACGGAACTGTTTATCAGGTGGCGGGCAAAAATGCAGAAGGGCAGACCATTTTGGTCACTCAGGGACCCGACGGTGAACAACAATTTGCATACGTCGCATCTGCTGAAGGAGAAGATCAGGATGTCCTCTCCCTGGATCATGCAGTGGCCGAGGCCGTTCACGCAAGTGAACAGGAGGATACACAAAATGCCGTTGCTGCAACGGCTGACGGGGAGCAAATTCTCGTGTCCATGACTGAAGAAGAATTGGCGCAACATCAGGCAGCAGTGCTTCAACAGGCGGAGGCTGCCACAACTGGAACAGGAACGCCGGCTACAGCACAAATACATATAACTACTTCTGACAGCGATGGGACAGAAGCCCAAATACCGGCGGAAGTAGTTCAAGCTGATTTGCCATCCCCTGGTTAGTTAAATCGAAAATTCAATAATTTGAATCATAAATTAACGTTCATATTTTTACAGGGGGTACACGCCGTGTCGTCTTGCTACTTCAGGATGGAACTTTTATGATGACAGAAATGCATGAAGATCAGTTCAAAACACTGAATATCCCGACGTAGGAACTTGGTAATAATCTCCACATAAAGATGTATAAATTGGTCAACTTCCCACCTCCCGTTCGTGTAGTCGATATCATTCCCACATTGAGGGCCAACATGTCATTTACACCTTTATTTGTGTTAAATTCACATCATCTTGACCAGAAAGACATTGCGGAAAACCTAATTGTAACATTAGCCAACATAGGAAGTATCGATGGAGTTTGCTGCCAATGATGGCGAATGATGATTGGCCAATGATGACCAATGAATTTGGCGAACAATAAATTTACATGATTGAATGAGCAGATTTTTTAAGGGTGCATAGCGAATTTTCTTTTGAAAAATAATTTAACAAACAGGTTCGAAAATTGGTAACGGCCACAATTTTGTATTTAAATACTTACCTAAGGAAAAGTAGGCGTTCTTATAGGGAAATACAGTTTGAGCATTTCTTAAGAAACAACAACTAAGGAACGAATAAACATAGCTGTAAAAAATTTAAACAATATTAATTGTAAATTATTTAAGTATTTTAACTAGATACTTCTATATATAAATAATTCATTTACATAAATCATAAAAGAACTAAAAAGGGTTTTAGCTGACACATTACAAATACAAACAGCAGTGGCCGCACTTGAGACGAAATATTGTCATTCATAATGGGAAAGTGTCAAAAAAAATATGTCGAAGTCTAATTTATATCTCCATTATCCCAACTATTCATTTATATCTAATTTTAATTAAATGGTAAACGTTTTTTGTAATTTGAATAGTTTTATTTCGTTAAATGAGTGAAGTCCCATAAAAACAATAAAAGTTAAATAATTGTGCAAAAGACTAACAAATTTGGTAAACATTTTCCAAAGCTGTTGTTTGGCTAAACGCTGCTTTTATACCCGGTACTCTTAAGAGAATATAATATATTTGTGTGAGTGTGTGTAACGGATAAGGAATCATTTCCGACCCCAAAAAGTATGTATATTCTTGATCAACCGAGTCGATATAGCCATGTCCATCGGTCTTTCTGTCCGTCTGTATAATAGACTATAATAGACTCCTATAGACTATAGTAGACTTTTATAATACCCACGAAGATCAAGTTTGTTTCCTAAGGGGGTCCTTCAAAATGGAATCTTGATAAGCGATCTGAATAATGTTTGAAAAAGTTTGAAAACAAAATCATCCAAATTTGACCATTTTGAGAGGAGTTTTAGGCTTTTCATTATTAATTTTTTGTTTAAGTTGTTTATTCCAAAACATACAAAAGTATGCAACAATTTTTTTCTTTTTGAATCATTTCCAAATCAAACCCCTTTGGGTTAAATAAAGTTTGGGTGGATAAGATGATTACCGGGAATCATATTGCTATGGTTTTTTAACCAACACCTAACGCAAAGGAACCTGATCATAATCCTTATTGCGTAAAAAAAATGTCACCGCAAAAGTATAGTCTTCTAACAACGCCTTCCCTCTATAAATACACATACATGTACATAATTAAAAAAATTGAACACAAAAATATAATTTAATTTTTGGAACACGTTTGTTTTTGAAATTTGGCAATGAAAAATCCCACAGTATCCAATTCATCCTTTTGGAGTCCTTTGTTTGGTCCAAAGCGTTGTAGCATTAGAGATTTGGATGCATCCAGATCATCTAAAGGTAAGCCGGGGCCTCCCCATCGTGGCGTCGCTTCTACTAATCTTAGGTGTGGAAATTTTTTCAAAGCCCAAGCCACAATCCCTTCACATTCAGCCTCAGTAACTGTGCAAGTACTGTAAACTAGTGTACCGCTGTCTCGCAAAAGTTGGACTGCCTGTGCAAAAAGGCGCCTTTGAATATTTGGATATGACTGTAGGACTTTCGGCTGTTTAATTTTGCTCGCAAGTTGGGGGCGATTACCAAGACCGCTGCAAGGAGCATCCAACAAAATTCGATCAAAGCTAGCGCATGGAAATGGCGGTTCGGAAATTGTAGTAGCTAGCGCATCCACGGCCTTTGTCGAGTCAAAGACATGTAACTGAATGCTCCTATAATTATTTAACTTAGACCGCATGGTATGGACGCGGCTCTTAGAATTGTCCAATGCCATTACGCAACCCTGGTCGCCCATAAGTTCAGCAATGTGGGTTGTTTTGTTTCCAGGAGCAGCACACATATCTAAGACCATCTCTCCAGGTTGCGGATCGAGGACGCGTACGCACACAATTGAAGGAAGATTTTGTAGCAGGGCGTCCGCACAGCTCAAGTTTCCTAGTCCTGGTACCACACCGCTTATAGTTGACAACATTTCAACAGCTACACCGGTTGCAGGCTCGTCATCGTTGAACAAATGATGTCGTTGCATTAGTACCTTCCCTTTGCCCAAAAACAATTTGTCTGCACTATTAAATCTTACAGCCGTACCTCTTTTGCATCTTCCAGCCAGGTCGGCAAATATGTTCACCAACTCCTCGAACCGAGTGCGATGTTCCATTGCGAGAACACCGGGGGCATATATGTGCGCTCCTCGTAAAAGAGCAGCACCACAGGTTGAATCTACGATAACCTCCTTCAGTTCAGGGTCGGGATCGTAGTTCAAGCAGTTTGAATCCAAGGGATCAATGCATAGAACCTCGGGTAGGCTGTTTAGGCCATAGACCTTAGGAGCGTCCCTTCCATAACGTGTTACGAGTGTGTCTAAAACAATTTTCTTGAAATCAGCCACTGTTGAACGTAAAGTGTTTATCCTGTACGTGGTGGTTCGTGGTGCAACGCAGAGCCATTCCAGAAGACCAGCAAGATCCGTGGACTGATATGAGAGTAAAAAAGTTAGCACCCAAGCACAGCATGGCTTATGGACAACAGCAGCATTTCATTACGTTTACTTTTAATATTTCCGCTTCCAATTGCGGACAGGTTAGAAACGGTGATTTTGGATAGCGCATAGAGGAGATACGAATAATAATTAAAATGTAATCACAAAAACTGGCTAATAGTGCTGTGAAAGCATCGATAATCGATTATTCCATATTTTTTGTGCATTAGTATCGATTCATATAGAGTATCGATATGATACTTTTTTGGCTTCTATGTGAGCGCTATATAATAATGTTAGCATGTTCAAAGCTTGCGAAAATTTAAAAGTAAAAAGCCGCCGTGGTTTCCCAAACAATCAACTTGCTAGCATGATTTTTTTAAGTTTTCCGGAACTCTTAAATAAATAAAAGTGAATTTTAACATACTTTAAAAGTAGTAAAAACGCTCATGAAAAATTTAAAATGCCACAAAATGATGAGAAGCCTTAGATATATATAAACGTAAGATTTAAAGAAAGATGAATGTATTCTTCCAGTTGAACCACAATCAAGCCAAATAGCCAAATATTTTTGATACAATATGTGATAAAATATTGATCTCCGCTATACTATACTATAGTCCGCTATACGAAGTTATTACACCCTTGTGTAATAAGGGTGCCTGACAAATTACTAAATCAGGCGAGGCTACAGTCCCCTAACAAAAATCCCCTAGCAAGTGCCATGATGAACATTTCTTTTATTTATGTTTAAATAAAAAAACAAGAAAGGAAAGGTAACTTCGGGCGGAGCTGAAGTTTATGTATCCTTGAAGCTTATATTATTAGATATATATTGGATCTTATATAGTCGGCCGACCCTAATGAAATTCGGCAGATCGGATGAGTTTGCCCAAAGTTGAATCCAGAGAAAGTCCCATCTTTTAAACTTAAAAAACAACAAAGTTATGGCATTTCCGATCAATCAGTTGTATGAAATTTTTAGTTTAGTTTATTGCTCAGATCGAAAAACATGTTTGACGAGCAAAATTGTTTATTCTTTCCGGTGTGGACGATTTGATTTTTGTCTTTAAATTTGTTTGATCTTTTCGCTTGGGACCTGCGGATTTGCATTGGTGCGGATTTGCCTCCCCAAATAAATATGTTTTTTTTTACCCGAAATATGGTTTTTATGTTCCGTTTCCATTGTTCCATATCGACGGTAATTGGGTGACGCTTATTTGACCGACATAACATTTTTTGAAATTTAATAAATAAATTTATTACAACCCTACAATTCAAAAATTACTAAGGTTCGTGCATTGATTACTAAGTAAAGTTCAAATGTAATACGCACATAATCTTACAACATTTGATTTAAAAATAATTTTATATATACATATATAATTTAAATTTGGCAACCCTACAAATTGTATAAATATGGCAGTTCTTATCGTTGGTGGGGAGACGTGGCAGCATTTTTGTATATTCACCAAAACCTCTCTCGGCAACATTTAGTTTGGTGAGTTTGCAGTTTTTTCAACGGCAAGTGTATTCTCGTAAAGTTATATTTTGCTCTGTGATTTTTGACATTTCCAAGCCGAAATTTTTAAAATTTCCGCTCAAATCTCTGTGCATTTGACTCAATTAGTTGGTGCGTATGTCTCCTTAATTGAGATAAGGGGTTTAAAACAAAAAACGAAGTTTATTTCGTTTTTTAGAGACTGCACTAAACAATGTGGACGATTTGGTGTATTCGTATTGGTGTGCGACGTTTGAACTCACGCACACACCCACGCGTCCGTGGGGAAATGTGTTGTCAATAGTATCTCAAATGTAGTCGCAATCTGTTAGTCTCAAATTATCGGCGGCTTCTGATTATTTCACTTTCAATGAATATTTTGCAGACATTTTCTTCGACAAGTCCAGAATTTTATATGAATAGAGTGAACAATTCCAGAAAGTTGATAGACCATATTTTCTCAATATTCGATGAACTTGTTATCGATAGGCTCTCATCCTTATCTTTCTTTTCGCCATTCGGTGTGGTGTGTTTGTAGCTGGGAAAATTCTGTCCACTAAAGAATCTATAATAGTCGGTAAATAGACGTTAAATATGTGTTTAGAGAAATTTTCTAGATATTTCAATACTTGAATATGCATTGGGTCTGTTCGAATTTCTTTAAAAATTATTAAAAAACAAGGCTTTTCAGCCGTTTTGAACCGCAGAAAAAAAGCATACGTCACTTACACAGATGCAAGTGAACCACGTATATTCAGTTTTCCAGTGTGTTATATGTAAAAAGCGCTTTATTGCAAAGTGCGTAACATTTAATTTCGAACACGCCTTGGATGATTAATAACATTTATTAAACTCGCCAAAATAGGACGGAAAACATAAAATAATTGAAAGTCAAATGCCTGACTAGGCGTAGTAGGCAACCCTAGACGCTTGACGAAGTTGTGTGTGTGTGAGTCCACCTCCCTTCCCAGCTTGGCAAATAAAAGTTGCGACGTGTAGTTTTCGGATGTTTCTCGGCTATCCCTTCGATCTCAATTCGATCAAATGGCATGTCTTCCTAGGCTTCATCGGCCCCAGCCTGGCCTTTATATGAAGTCATGAGTCATGGTAGGGTGTGGGGCTGCTTGCCTAATTCATTAGTTTCTTTTTTCAAACTTTTGTAGAATTTCTGGATAGGAAAAGGGGGGTACCGGGAGGAAGCACCGGTCCCACCACTTCCGATCTTAGATTAAAACCCAATTGAATTACATATGTAGCGTGCATTCAAACTACGCAAGAACTAAAAAGGTGACTCATTTTGGAAGAAGAAAATGGTTTGTTTGGATTGATCGCAACGTTCGTAAATTTCGTTTATTGAATGAACAAACTCGTCGGGTACCTGAGATAAGGTATTATTTTAAATACATATTTTGCGAAAATAACATTAGAAACTTATATTCCACAATGTTTTATGAACTTTCACTTTCAGTTCAATGTTAAATATTTGTACTCGTAAAATTAAATTGTAAGCTTCTAGGTTAGATTCTTAGAGACCTGGTATTTTTCGCCATTTCCAATGACTAATTCTAATTTCTAAGCCAGTGACACAAACGTCGTCAGTATCACGAAATCCAAAACAAAAGCCACATCACACAATCATTGTAACAACACTCATTCAAGACAATTTCAGTCGATTGGACTGGTTAACGGCTCGCCGCGATTAAAGCAGTTGTTCTTCTCTTGGTAGATTTTCGTTGCATGCTGAAATTGCCCTATTTAAATCGGTTTTTTTGTTTCTTTGCAGATTTCCTCAAACCAGAAGTTTGCTTAATTTAACAGGGAATAGCAACTCGGATTTGAACTTGTAATTAATTCCAGTCAGCAAATAGGCTAGCACGCTATTCAGAGGCCCGATTCAAAAAATAAAATAAACAAACATCCTCAGCGTCCGAGACACAAATAAGCAAAAATGGGAAATGTATTCGCTAACCTCTTTAAAGGGCTTTTTGGTAAAAAAGAAATGAGAATATTAATGGTCGGATTAGATGCCGCTGGTAAAACAACCATTCTGTACAAACTCAAATTAGGCGAAATTGTTACAACGATACCTACTATTGGTAAGTTTAGGTGCTCCTCTTGATTATTTTGCACTTTTTCTTATTAATAAATTATTGTTCGCTTTTTAGGTTTCAATGTGGAGACTGTAGAATACAAGAATATTAGCTTTACTGTGTGGGATGTGGGCGGTCAAGACAAAATTCGTCCCCTATGGAGGCATTATTTCCAGAACACACAAGTAAGTTATCACATCAGAAGGATTCTCAAGAACTTTGAGTCTAGAATTTAGTTTCTGGATTATAGTGTAAGTTTAGATGATGTTACTAACTTTTAATGAATCATGCTGTGATTATTCAAAGTTTAAATTGTTTCAAGACGGGACTGATATTATGAAAGGGTTGTCCGTTGATTTTATGCGGATGTTACTATTGATATTGAATTAATATTTAACTGTGGTATCTTGCAGGGTCTTATCTTTGTTGTTGACAGCAATGACCGTGAGCGTATTGGGGAGGCGAGAGAGGAGTTAATGCGCATGCTGGCCGAGGATGAGCTGAGGGATGCAGTCTTGCTAATATTCGCAAACAAACAGGTAAGTCGCGACGAGGGAACGTAGTGTTGAGTCACTGGGTAATCCCTAAAAAAAATTATGTTAATGTCAGCTATTTTTCTTTAAATACTTAATATAAATAATAATTAATTATTATAGGATCTGCCAAACGCAATGAATGCGGCCGAAATTACTGACAAGCTCGGCTTGCACTCACTCAGAAACCGTAACTGGTACATTCAAGCGACGTGTGCAACCAGCGGTGATGGGCTCTACGAGGGACTTGATTGGCTCTCCAATCAGTTGAAGAACGCTAATCGCTAATTAAGCGCAAGACCATAACTACAGAACCCACAATAATATGAACACAACTCTGATTTCAAGTAAGCCGAAGTAGCAAACCAACAACAACCATAGGAAAGCGGCAACATAAATTAAACGGACAGCGGTGGAAATCGTCATCAGGAAAACTTACCACAATAACAGCAGACTTTCGCATAACTAAAGGGCTCGTCCTGTCCTTATTTCCGAACAGGAACTTCAATTGTTTAATGAATTGCAGGAACCAAACTTTTCAAGCAGCACATAAAACTCGCTATAATTTAAATTAAATTCATATAATTATTGGATGTTTAAAAGTAAATCAAGTAAAAGAAATTCCCCAATCTATTGCAAGAGAAAAGAACTACAGTATATGGTATAGAAATGTCTTCTAAGTTATTTTTGTCCTCTCCCTCCCTTCATCAATATATTTCTTTTTAATTTTATAAATATAAAAATAATATTAATGAGAAAAACTGTAATTGTAATTGCTCTTTAAAAATACAAAAAGAAAAATTTTAGTTTTTATACTTTCGTTTGGTGTTGACGCTTGGCCAAGCTAATTCAGCAAAAAATCATGCATATACATTAAACCATATTAAAAAGGAACGTAATAAATTAATATACAAAATTATTTCAATTATTTCAATACGTTCGCTATGAAGGGAGTTTTCAAATAACCCGCCTAATTGGGATTGTCGATAAATTGTGTGTTGAGTAATGTGAAAATGCGATACCGACCTAGTGGCACGGTTGTTCAGTGTTGTGAATTTCCTGATGGGAAAGTTGCGTACCAAGAGAGAAATTACACATCCAATAACGAAACGGCCTTTTTGGTACATTTTTTACTTGGTATATTTTGTATCAAATATCGGGCCAATGCACATTGTTGAGTATACTGTTAAAAATTTTCGAATTGAAAAAATTATGGTATATTGTTGTATATATTAGAAAGTAGTGTGAAAACATTTTCGAAATGGCTCCATAAAACGGTACATATTGTAAAGCTTGCCTTACAATATATTATATCTCTATATTTTGTATGTATCGAAGCGGTCACACTGATTGGCATATACAAAAATATCGATATTTTGGAGTATCAACAACCCCAATCCCTAGGTAATTTGCGGAAATTGTCAATTATTGTAAAAGGAAGCTGCACAATGTCTACTAAGCAAAGTTCAAAGAAGTTTAAATGGGCTCTTGACTTTAACGCAAGGTATTTACTCATACGACGTCAAATGAAATCCCAGGTATACTATTAAACATTACACTTTTTTCAAAAGCAAAAATGGGGACATGCCCTCGCCACTCGGGTACAATCCGGCTGCACTGGTGAACCAGACCGATGCACCTGGTCGAGATCAACGCTTGGTAATAAAAAAGTCGTGGGATCTCGCCCTAGGACCTCTAAAAAATGTGAGTACTCATGGGTCTACACGTGTGCGGGGTCTAACCTTTTTATTATTTGTAGATTCCTATGAACCTTTTCATCATGTACATGTCCGGAAATTCTATTTCCATTTTCCCCATTATGATGGTGGGAATGATGTTAATTCGTCCTATTAAGGCTATGTTCACCACACAAGTAACCTCCAAAATGGCCGAGGGCGCACAAGGAACCGGCCAGCGTATAGTCTACTTCCTTGGTAACTTGGCTAATGTTGCCCTAGCTCTTTACAAGTGCCACAGCATGGGCCTGCTGCCCACGCACGCTTCCGACTGGCTTGCATTCGTCGAACCCCAGACCCGTCTAGAACATTATGGCGGTGGAGTTTCCTTTATTTAGGTCCAGTTCTTGGCGGACGAAAAAATTATAAAGGCTTTGTTATACTATAGATACATTTGTTTTTGTTAAAAACATGTTGGGTCCAATTAATCGTCCAGAATCTTTTTGGCTTCCTTTTTAAAATCGTGAACAATTTGTTCGGCGGCTGATCTGTGAAATGTGTAGACATTCAATTTGCGAATTTAATTTATAATAATTACGAAAGGCGACTATCACCCTAGCTTTTAAACTAGACTCCAGTATCTAAATTCATAAAAAAATTTTTTTTTGTTAATAGTTTACTTAAAGGAGTAATAGAGTTTTTTCAAGTAGAAAAATTAATTTTATATTTTAAATATAAACAGACTCATTAAAATAAATCTTTCTATAGCATGAATATGCTACTAAATTAAAAAAAAAACTAAATTTTTTTGCAAAAAAATTAAAGTAAATAAATTTGAGAACCGGTATCTGTATACCTAAAATGAATTTGATAGGCAATATTTGTATGCCAAAAAGGTGATAATAGATTAAAACAATACAGCTTTTGGACATTTGAGCTGTGCCAAATTTCATTTATAATAGTTTGGTAGACAAATTTTTAAATGATTTTGCTCCATTGATATTCCTAAAATTCGCTCAAATGATTTATTGAAATTTAAAGCCGTGTAGATATCCTATCAAACTACAAAGGCCATTACTTTTTCTTGCTTTCCTCCATCAGTTCCTTCACTTTCTCGTTCAGTCGCTGAATTAATTTCTGTGGATCGTCAACACGGGGGACCTGATGAAAGAATTGGTCAATTGGTGATTTCGTAATATTTCATGGTTCTCACCTCATAGTTTTGCGATACGTAGATGCCCGTGTAAACCCCGGCTCCGAAGGTTATCTGGAATAAAAGACGGTGTACTATTAGGGGTTGACTTCTAGCAGATCTCCGTCCTAACCATGGAAAAAAACATTGCCCGGTTGAAAGTCCAAAAGCTTTTCTTCGGGCAGCAAGGCGGGGGCTCCGGAATTTCTGGCTGACAGCATGTGCTATTAGTGCGGAATTGCCCTCCGGTCTTAGCCCTGAGTCTAATAACTTGCCCCCCAAGTGCCAGCAATTTCATTTTGGCTTGCAGTTCAGTTAAAAAAAAAAACTATCAATTTGGTGAGGTTTGTGTTGTTTTTTGAAGAGTCAAGATTTGTATACCCTTGCCGGACGTCAGACTTTTCCGACGTACTTTTAAAAGAAAGCCTGATGTGTGGTGAAAATTTACACAAGCTGGATTTCTGTGTTATTAAGTGGCTCGCAGATTATTTTAACCACCAAATTTTCTATGCGTTAAAAGGTCTGCATATTAGTATACTAAAATATTGAAAGGAAGTTTATCGAATATCCAGTCGAAAGCAAAAAATGATTGTCGAAAATTAAAATCTGAATTGCTTGTTGCACCATTTTGAGTTGGCCCTGTATGTCAACAGCGGATTTTTAAATTTACAGTTAAACATTTAAAAAAACTTCAATACCTTCCAAACGGAAGAAAATTGAACCGAACATTGCTCATAAACTCGAATTAAGGAATATCTTCGTGGTTTTCAGCTTTTTTACTTACAGAAGACAATTTAGACACTGAACGGACATAGATAAAACCTTTAAGTGTGTTGAAAATGGTAACTAACAAACTATTTTATGTTTATGTTTAATAGGTTTTGGTTTTTAAATGTTACAAGTATTTATACAAATATTTGTCAAAGGTTCTTTATTTTAATTAACATGTCAAAATAATTCAAATTTAGTTGTATGCGTTCAATTTGGATATTATAAATGTAGATAGTAAGTTTTTGTTTTAATTTTATAGCATTTTAAAATTGCAAGAAGATGTGGGTTAATATAAGCCACAAACCACTGTACGTGCATACATACATACATATGTATATTAGATGTACAGGCCCAACTTGCAGACACGCACGCACTGCCTCGCCAATTTCATAACGGCATGAGTAATAATGTATTTATGGAGCTGACAGTGTTAACTTTTGGGTAAGCATAATTTCACAATAAGGACATTTGTTAACTTACCAAAAACTTAAGCATCGTAGAAAAGCTAACTGAGCCCTTGTCACCCGCAACCGCCAGCGTGAGAGTGAAAATGAGAGCACTCGAAACAAACGTCAGGCGACCGCGATAGGAGGTTGTATATGTGACAACAGCTGACTGGCACACTGGGTTCTATCGGTTGTTTAAACTGCGCGCAGATTAGATAATCATTGGTTATTTGTTTTGTCAAAAGTTTTAGTTTGTTTTTTCCTGAGCTGATATTTGTGTTATGGGACTTTTGGAGGAAATCTGGCAATATACAGTAGCTATTATGCTTTTATGTATAGTAGACGAAGAAGAGCGAGTGGCTGTGAATCAGTGACACGCTGGCTAAGAAATAAATGGAATCACACAACGGCCAAAAATAAAACCTGTTCATGGTTGTCAGCATGAGAAAAATGCCGAAAACTTGATTTCTCAGATACAGTATTTTTTTTACATATCATTTTTAACTTTTCTCAGCTATTTTATAATTTATTGGCGACTCTTCAAAAAATGTGTCAAAAAAATATTGCGGAAACCCAGGCTATGGATAAGTTGGCAGAATAACATTTAATTTTAAAATGACAGCTATGTACATATATATTCGTCGACCCTGTTTATAACGATAAATTACATTTCCTTTGGACAGATCCAGTATAAGATTTCTTTGTTTAGGCCAGAACATCCGGCCGGGTCTTTAGATATACGAAGAGCACTAGAAACACCGCCAGGGCACCAACGGCGGGCAGCACCACAGTCCGTATTTTGGCATGGATTTCTAAGTTGTCCAGTTTCCGCTCCTTCTTCTGTTTTCTTGTCTCCTTGACCTTTCCTTTGAGCTGACGCATTTCCTGCAAAAGTTTCTCGGTATTAGAGCTACCTGCGGTGAAGTCAGTAGTTACCTCGATAGTCTATGTAGCTGGTTGGCGCAAATTACATAGATCGCCGGTGAACCTGGTGACGTGTAGCGTTTGTACGCGTGGGTTTGTATAGCTAAAACAACAACATCGACATCAACAAGTAGTTCGGTTTGGTAATATATCAAAATGTCAATATATCGATATCGATACATATCGATACATACATACATCGAGGGTAGGCATTTGTTTGTTTGTTTTTATTATCGAATATGGATATATATGTTTTTGTTTTTTATTGTATAATATACAATTTTATACTCCTATATTTTTTTTATGTTTTTCGTGTAATTCCTCTATCGTTTTGATTTCGCGCTTGGCCGTCGGTATCCGAGAAAAGAAAAAATTTTTCGGTTAAGATTGCTGCAAAGGCGCGTGTTTCAAAATGCTATTAGAGACCCCTAAGTGATGACATCAGAAGGATTAGAATTACTTTTCAAAGAGTACAAGGGCGAATACGTGCGAATATATGTATGTAAAAGGGCGAAGGAATCATTATTGGAAATGTCATACCTTTTGTATTTTTCTTTATACCCTGTTTACGAGTAAAGTACGCCCCTCCCGCCGTCAAATATAAATATTGAAATTAATGGCTAATTTATATCTAAACAAGGAAGTAAAGCTAACTTCAAGGGAGCCGAATTTTATTATAAAACATGATTTTGTTTTATTATGTTATGACATTTCCGATCGCTCAGTTATCGCTAAGATCGCAAAAATAATATGCGGCTTGTTTGTGGCACAAAAATGTTATAACAACTTGGCAATTTTTTTTCAAAGTGACAAACAATTTAATAGTTTTCCAGGTCAAATATGGAAATTCCAAAAAACAGGTCCAAAAGGATCGAAAAACTGAATGTTGAAAATCGTCGAATTCTTTTACTGTATTCTTGCCCCAAAAAATGTTAACAATACAATACAATGGAATACAATTGTATACAGTATTTTAGTTTTTTTCATGGTAATATTGGCATCAAAAGTGAAAAATCAACTATTTCATTATAACGAAATTTAAGATGGGTAAGTTTTAACGTAAGCTTATGGCAAATCTCTTTATGGCAAAGAGGATAAAAGTGCAAATAAAAAACTGTTTCATTTTACCAGGTTATTTGAATTTTACTTATTATCTAGATTCTGATAGTTATTTCGCGACGAAACGCATTAGCTTATTGTACGTGATTCGTCTGGAATGCAACTTGGTAGTTGAAATTAACTGTGGGAAAATTAAACGTTCGTGACAGGAACTTAATGCCATTTAAAAAACCAATGAAGACATTTTTGTTTAAACACTTTTTGGAAAGCTACATGTATCGTATTTAAACGTACATTTATTGCTTCAGAATATTCCGTCCCAATTCGCAGAAATTTTGCTACATTAATTTCACATCGACTTCAATTTTTCGTACGTTTGCGATTGCAATAATCCATTTAATATCGATATATCGAATAGTGATGTATGTGTGAGTCTTTTTTTTACCGATATATATAATATAGTAATAAAATATAAAGATGCGCATTTCAAACGTGGACATACGTATTGTATGTTTTTCGCGCACTGTATCAATGTATTAAAGGAAAAATTTATTTTAAAAATAAATTTATTTAATAAAAAAAATCAAGAAAAATAAAGTTCAAATATAAGAGTATAATTTAAAAAAATAATTGAACAAAATAAAAAAGTAAATGGAAAAATTATAAAAAACCAAAAGAAAGATAAAAAGTTATTCGAATAACATTGTTTGATTTCGATGCGCTCCAAATGCATCTTTAACTTTTAAACATGTTCATCAAATTTTTATGTAATTCTTTTTAGTGTCTTAGTGTTCCCATGTCTTAAAAAGGGGACTCCAAATTTCACAACTTTACGAGCAAAAAGGCATTTCTACGCTTATATCTCATATTAATAAAGCACTACATTACTTAAACTTAAGTCACCGACGTTTTTGGGCCGTAACAACACACATTGTAATTTAAAAATTACAACCAAACAAATTAGGCAAACCGACACTGTCGAGGATTTACTGAGTTCGATCACTAACCATACAACATATGTATGTATGGTGTGTGGTTCCATCTAACTGAACTTACTGAACTGAACTTGGGTACAAGGAATACACTTGGCCAACGCTTAACACGGACTCGCTTACCACGTTAAAAACCACGTTCTTACACGATTGCAAAATATCGAGCAACACAAAAAGAATACTTACAACCTTAATACTTAAAACGTAATGTTACATTAATAAACCTTCAACTGCCTTAACCCTGAAAATCTATAAGCGCAGGGTAAACATAAATTATAATACGACTTCAAGAAATTGTCAATCATGAAAGTCTAAATATTAAGCAGGAGCCATATCATATAAAAAAAACCTCTAGACGAGGTAAAATAACGGTGGCGAACCCGCATGCCACGCCCAAAATATCTGATATCAATTTTGGTGACGAATAAATGCAATATATGTATGAAAAATTATACATTAAAAATATTTGTATTCGGCACATGGAACAATAACAATAGACGATACAAACACGTGCAAGTGTGCAGCGAAGTGAAGGAGACATCTCCGACCCTATAAAGCATATATATTCTTGATCAGGATCACCTCCTGAGTCGATATAAGCATGTCCGTCTGTCTGTTTCTACGCAAACTATTCTCTCAGTTTTAAAGCTATCAAACTTTGCACACATCCTTCTTTCCTATGCAGGCAGTATATAAACCGGAACGGCTGGGATCGGTCCACTATATCCTATAGCTGCCATATAACTGATTGATCGGAAATGCCATAACTTTGTTGTTTTTTAAGTTAGAAGGATGGGACTTTATATGGGTTCTACATTGGGCAAATTAATTCGATCTGCCAAATTTCATAAGGATCTGCCGACTATATCCTATAGATGCCATATTACTGATTTATCGGAAATGCCATATCTTTGTTGTTTTTTAAGTTAGAAAGATGGGACTTTCTATGGATTCAACTTTGGGCAAACTCATCCGATTTGCCAAATTTCATAAGGATCGGCCGACTATATAAGATCCGGATAGATATTTTGGGAGTGGCATGCGGGTTCGCCACCTTTATTTTACCTCGCCAAGAGGTTTTAATATGATTTGATTGATATTTAATTTTTTAAATTTTATTACAAACCGCTTTTCTGCGATTCTTATATTGTATGTTGGCCCTTCTAAACGTAGCTCTTCAAAAAAAAAGTATTGCGTGTGTTGCGACCGCTGCCTCAAAATTAATGTTCGTTCCCTTTCATTAGTTCGCTGGTCTGCTAAGCTCTCTGACTGGCCAAAGGGCACTGGTGATATCAGATACATACCATGGTTGCACTTTAACCTCACAATGCGATTGAAAAATTGTTGAATAGTTCCACATGCTCTTACAGGTCACTGCCGCTGCCGCCAGCGGAACGTCAGCGGAAAGTCGCTTCTGAGGCTTCTGGCAAGCATAACTAGATGCCTAGAAGACTCGTCACGAAGCAATAAGAATGCAGGGGGCGTAGAGTGACATTTTCATCTGTTACCATAAACAGCAAGTCGATCAGCACGAGCCAGTATTGATGGGGATACATACATACATATTTAAATTTCTTCCGAAACGGTGCATTTCCGAGGTTCTGGCCATTTTAAGGAGGTAAATTGTGTTTGATGGTAATTGATTGGGTTGGTTGATTGGCAACTTAAAATTATGAATAACTGACCGCTTAAAAAAACGTAGAAAAATTTACTGATGTGATTAAATAAGTTCCATTCTATTTATTCCGCCTCTGATCATCATGGTGATAATTTTCATGATCATCTCATTTTATCGTTCGATTTGTGGCGTATGCCGTACGGACATTACAGTGAATTGTTGCGACCGCTGCCTCAAAATTAATGTTCGTTCGTAGGTTTGAAAGGTAGCTTGAAGTTGCTATATACACGAGTGCCGCTAAATCAAAATAGCAAGAGAATTTAATTTTTATGAGTTACATGGATTTCGGTTTAGGGGAAGTGGATTTCAAAGTATTTGATTTTTTTTAAAGCATTTTTTATGTTTTACACTGTACTTAATGTGTGCAGCAATTTAACCGCTGGTAATCTCTCGGCTCCTTTGATTAACTGTCATTGTACTTTATAGAAATAGGCAAAAGACGGTGTCGCGCGGTAATTATCAGTTACCGCGATTGTCCACGCAGCGTCTATCTGCTTAATGGAGAGTGCATTTTTGGGTCGGGCTGTTGACCATTGTTGGCATTCCTGGCGGTCGTGAATTGTATTTCCCGTGTCATCCGCAATATGATGATATTTTGCAGTTGATGGGGCTATTGGTAATTACTTTATGTGCAGCTTGCGGAACAGAGAAGTGAATTGCAGGAATGTGGCCTTCTCATTAGCTATGCAATGCGTTGCTATTTGAGTTAGGATTCGCTCATATATTGTAATGTCATGGTTACTTTCAAGACAAATCTGGAAAAAAAATGTTCAATAAAAAATGCAATCAACGTGAAAAACGCATAATTTTCTTTTGGTTAACGTTTTTGGGTCGACGGTTAGCCTGCCAAAAATGTTACAAAAAAATTACATTACGATTAATTATATCTCCTCAAAAATATACACAGTCGCTGTGTATAAAATATTCATAGCTTCATAGTATCGAAATAACTTCGTACATCGTAATATTTGTTATTTCATAAACTGAAACCTTAAAAGAAAAGTGTAATTCAAATTGGATTTTTGGAAATATGGAATCCGTCGGACGACACATAAGAAAATAAATTGCGGCGAAGCTTTATGCATACAAATGTACCGAGTCGAACAAATGTCCCGTCAAAGTTGCAGGACAACGCTGGAGACTAACCAAGCGTAAACCATAATAAAACTAAGTAGTTTAGTTTTACGTTCTTCATTCATTAGATCTCTGCCCTTTGTTTAAAGAGGTTTGGGAGCGAGATCGGTCGCTTGGGTTATTGGTGTTTACATTATTTGAGAGTGGAATGGCCTACGCTACATATTCTTATGTATTAGAACAAAGCTGAATATGTGAATATGGCACTATATACCGTTGCAGTTAAATTTCGGTTTTTATCGTAAGATATGTACATATGTATGATATCATGCAAGATGAGTTGTACACATATTTGAATGGCAAATATCGGATATACATATGTACGTAGGTGGCCGATCAAACTACTTTCTCATATGAATTAAAACAAAAATATTTTATTTCCGATCTTTCAGGTGTAGTTTCAGTTTGCCAGCAGAAACAGACAGAGGGATATGCTAAATTTTCCAAGAACTTTTATACCCTTGCAGAGGGTATTTTAATTTTGGTCCAAAAGCAACGCAGTGAAGGAGACATACATCTCCGACCCTGTAAAGTATATATATTCTTGATCAGGATCACCTCCTGAGTGGATATAAGCATGTCCGTCTGTCTGTTTCTACGCAAACTAGTCTCTCAGTTTGAAAGCTATCGACTTCAAACTTGGCACACATCCTGCATTTTCTTTTCTTTGCAGGCAGCATAAAAGTCGGAACGACCGGGATTGGGTAACTATATCTGCAACATAACTGATTGATCGGAAATGCCAACTTTGTTGTTTTTTAAGTTAGAAGGATGGGATTTTCTATGGATCCACTTTGGGCAAACTTATCCGATCTGCAAATCAGGATCGGCCGACTATATAAGATCCCAAATATATCTAATAATATAAGCTGCTACTTCGGCTCCGTCCAAAGTAAGCTTTCCTATCTATTTTTCTCTCAGATTAAAAATATATTTTGTGATTAAGAATATATATGACTACTTAAAGGCTCTTATATTTCTCCTTCACCGTTTTAGACTTTTGACAAAATATTATTTTATGAAACGGTAATACCCTGTTATATATTTACGTTAAATATTGAACAACAATTTTGTTCATGGGAAATAACGCTTTGTTGTAACATTTTAAATCATATTAGAAACTTACTTAAAATGTAATCTACCATCTTATTATAGTCTCTCGGATATCAAAAGTCAAAAGTGAAAGGGTTCGGGTAGTCTTAATTAGCCGCTTGCGACACGTGCCATTTGTAAGCGTTTTGTTTACTTAGGGGTCTCAATTGCTACTTAAGATTTAATTGGGTTATACTGATGTTGAACTTCAAGTGCTATAATTTACACGGCAATGGACTAAAATTTCCTTTCTACTGTTCAATTTAAGGGTTTTGCTTGGATCTACACATAAGATTGAAAAGTTAGACGATTCCGTAAAAATATTATATATGAGGATTACTTCCAGTGTTCTTTGGCACGATCTTCTGTCTGTTTTTTTTTTTGTATTTTCAAACTGAGTGGTCCTGTATGCCGTTATAAGCCGGAATCGGCGAGTATTTTTAAAGATTGATAAGCTGAAAGGTTCTTAACAACAAATTTTTGAGCAACTAGTCAGTTCCAGACATTTTTTTAGGAAATGGTTTTTATTTTTTTTATTTATAAACAATAATCAAATATTTATTTTTCAAAATTAGACTAACTTATATACGAGAAACACAATAATTTTAGTTTTTTTTACATCACAGGATTATTCAGGGGAAAACAGATGGGATAGAAGGTTATAATTTGTACATATAGGCGAGAAAGATCGAGGTCGCCGTGATTGGATCTAAATTTAATTCGGAACATTTTAATTTATCACATAAAAATTCTAAGGGAAAAGTGCAGGTGACGAACACGAAAATCCAATATAGGAAGATCACACAATCGTTTATTCGATTTTTATTCCCGAAACTCGTAGAGTACAAGGGTATATTATTTTCGTGTGGCTGTATGTAACAGGGAGAAGGAATCATCTCCGACCCCATAACGTATATAAGTACATATATTCTTTATCAGCATCAACAGCAGAGTCTATATAGCCATCCGTATAGCAATCTTCTGTCCGTGTGTGTTCAAAAAATATCGCCATTTTTGTGTTTTTTCAAAAATTACTTATTTATTCTGGAATTTCTATTTTGTCCCCTTCAAAGTAATCCCCATGAGGTATTATACACTTGTGCCAACGGTTTTTCCAACCTTCGAAGCGCTTCAAAAAATAATTTCTTTTTATCTTGTTCAGCTCCTCCTTCGATGCCGTCTTTATCTCGTCAAGCGTAGCGTAACGTCGTCCCTTCATGGGCTTCTTTAGTTTAGGGAACAAGAAAAAGTCACAGGGAGCCAGATCTGGGGAATACGGTGGCTGCGGCATCATTAGTGTGTTGTTTTTGGCCAAAAAGTCGCGAACAAGCAACGTTATGTGAGCATCGTGGTGCAAAAGCACTTTTTTTTTCTTTCACAAATCCGGGCGTTTCTGGCGGATTGCTTCGTCCAAATTTTGCATAACTTGCAGGTAATACCGACCGTTCTTTCCTGTGGTAAGAACTCATAATGTACCACGTCCCTGCAATCGAAGAAAATTCAGCAAAAACTTTCACATTCGACCGAATTTGGCGTCCGGCACGCTCTTCGTCGTTGAAATCTTCTCGACCTTCTGAGAAATTTTTGTTCCACCGATAAACGTTGCTTCGGTCCAAGGTAGCTTGGACTCCGTATGCCACAGTCAACATTCGGAATGCATCTGCGCACTTAATTTAGTTTTTCACACAAAAATTGATACAGGTTCTTTGATCCATTTTTTTGAATAGGATAAAATTGAAGACCAAACCCCAAATCCAAACAAAGCAGCTGTCAACAATTAAGTGAACATTCAAAATGGCCGAGCTTGTCGGCTTAAGTGAGAGACATGAGTACCAACATAACGCCACAAAAAAATCGAAATTCGAATATACGTAACGGCCCTAAAACGACGGTGATTGGAATAAATGTAATGCAGTGTTTTACGCACGCTAAGGCATGCGGTTCGCCACCTCGTGGACTGCTGTCAACAGTGATTGCACATACGATTTGTTTTTGCTATTAGCGGAAAAAGGACTGGCTGATACGATCAATTTGATTCTAAATTTTTAGCCTAATGGATCGAATTTTTTTGTACATTATTTTAATGGGCAATGTGTTATGAATTCCATTGTTATGAATAAGTATTGTGAGATTTAAGTCTCAGTAGTAGATAAGTTAAAATTCTCTGTGATTTTTTTATTAGATACGGAAGTATTTGTAAATTCATCGTAAAATGGAATTAGAGCGAGATGAATCTTTTGATGATGCTTCCACCGAAACAAATGATGGTAATGAGGCAGAACCTAATAAATCTGATAGTCAGCTAACTCTTAAGTATGTTCGGAGTCAGGAATCTCTCAAGAGGTTTAGAAATAAGTGTACCTTCTCTGATCTAAACTCAGACACCATTCACTTTGAACTGTTGGTAGAGGTAGGTAGTGACCTTATTGGTGATCAATAATACACCTTTATAAACCCTTCACAGAAAGGTCTAATTGATGGAGATGATGAGAGCCCAAATGGACACAAAGTAGGCGACCATTTGAGTTCAATGGATGCCGGAGCCATTGCTGAAATTGTAAAGGAAATGCGAAACGAGTTCATGACCAGTTTAAGCTCCAAGACAAAAAATCTCAAAGAAATTCTTATAAAGGTATGTATAAAAGTTTATGGATTTGTAGCAGGTCGACCATGTACAGACTGTGTTTTTACAGAATGGCATGATGGATCATCCCATAAATGAACGCGCACATTTTGTGGATTCTGGGGAGACGAATTTCCTTAAGGTAACGACGGAGAATCAGTTGAAGGTGAATAGATTGCCAAAAGATTCTGCTCGAGTGGTTTCTTTAAAGGATACGACTTATCCTTTAATGGAAGAACATGCGCATCTAGTTGATCGAAATACTACGATAAATGACACGCATTCCATTATCACGGAAAAGTCTAATTCATCAGGACCTAATTCTAATGCTAAGACTGGTTATGAAAATAATGCCCTTCAGGCCTCGGACAATAGCCCGACTGAAATTATAACATCCACTGAATTTTCTTTTAACCGGGAAAACGAGATGATGCAGTGGATCAACGAAATCAATTTATTTACCAATGGAATGGAAAGAGACCCAGAAAACGTAAACTGGGGTCTTTTTCGGGCCAACTTGCTTAAGATGCACAAGCATTATGTCACCCATGAATCAAAAAGTTTCGGAGTATTTCGAGAGCCTCATAGCGAACTTCCATCTGTCGCCCTTGCAGCTGACTTCGCAGTATCTTTGAAGGATCTAGGCAGTCGGGCTGAATATATAAGAAGCAACATCCAAGGACTTGAATGCAAAATGCTTACTTTGGATCACTGCTTTGATAGATTTTGCGCTAAGTTGAGCCTCAACTCTAATGCAAAGGGCAGGGTGGATCGTGACTTAAAGATACTAGCTATGTTACGTGAGAGAATAGGCCGAAGGCTAAGTCAAATGGAAGAAGACTTCTGTCAAACCAAAAAGCAACTATTCTGTCAGGAGGAAGCTAGTCATCTGATCACGGATAATTTTAGCTCATCGAAAGATCAAGTTTTTCCTCCCACACTTGATTAAATAGGAAGCCATAATGTCGTAAAGCTAAAGCGTAATTAAAGCTAATTTTGTTACCAAAACGTTTTCAATTTTTTACTTGGTATAGGATACATTTCAATACATTTTCCCTTAATTTTTTTTGTCTTATATTGTATATATTTTATATATTTAGTCATTAGACTCATATTTTAGCCAATGTTATTCACAGGTCACAGGTCTGTAAATGTTGGAGCTGTCCAAACATCGATATTAGCCATTTTGATATCTTGAAGCCAAATATTTGATACCAATGTGGACGCGTATGCGCGTCTCTTGACACCTCAACCCTCCCAATCCATTCCCATACCGATTTGCAGCAATTCCAAAAATGGAAAGTTTGTCTAGATCATCTATTGGTTGGTCTGTTGGTATGAGTGAAATTGGAGATGTTCTTTACTAAAAGTCAAAAAGCTTTTATTCTAAATTTTTTAAAAATATCTTAAGTTTTTGTTAAAATATTACAAAAAACTTAGTTAATCCAAAAATATATAAGATTAAACCCAGTGAACGTCTTTTACTTCGTGAGAAGGGTTTTTTTATACCCTTGCAGAGGGTATTATAATTTTGGTTCAAAGTATGCAAAGCAGTGAATGATCTCTTCAAGGTCAAGGCAAGCGGTTGTTTATTTCCGATCATTCAGTTATATGGCAGCTATAGGATATAGTCTGCCGATCCTTATGAAATTTAGTAGAATAATTTGCTCAAAATAAAATGCATAGAAAGTTCATTTTTCAACTTAAAAAATACCAAAGTTAGAGAATTTCCGATCAATCAGTTATATGGCAGCTATAGGATATAGTCGACCGATCCCGGTCTTTCCGACTTATATACCGCCTGCAAAGGAAAGAAGGATGTGTGAAAAGTTTGAAGTCGATAGCTTTTATCGACTTCAAACGTTGTTTTTAAAGTTAGAAGCATGGGACTTGCTATGGACTCCTCTTTTGGCAGACTTATTCGATCTGCCAAATTTCATAAGGATCGGCCGCAAGGATTCGGCTCCGTCCGAAGTTAGCTTTCACGGATGTCACTGACCTTTATCCTTATCTGGTGGAACATTTCTGCTATACCACCGCAAACCGCTATCTTGCCAACTCTGAATGCCATCAAAACGTCGGACAGTGGATGTAAAAGATCCGGACCAGTAAGCATGAAGTAGGAGTAAGCATTAAGCAGGCGCCATGAGATTTTGCTGCGGCATTCCAAACCAGTCCAATCTTACTGGGTTTGTTTAGGTTATGAGCTATAAAAATTGGAAGGTACCAAATATGATTGTGGTAAACTTCCAAAGCAGGTCGATTTCGTACCGTCCGTCGATATTTACGCACTCCTGCATGATATTGAAAGCTTCTTTTCAATCTTTAAAGCGAAGTGTCCTTGGAATTACGAGTTCTACGTTGAAGCTTTCTTTGACGGCCTTATCAATTTCAGCCCAGTTGCATTGAAAGTGGTGCAAAGAAAAATATTTATTTTCTTTTCCAAATCCTTGGACACCCCAGCCTAGCATGAACCTGGATGCAATGGGTTAATTCCACCTTTCTTCTTTTATTTTTCGGGGAACGGCTAACTTCCTATTGTCTGTTCCAATCAGCAACATTGGGTCAACATCAGGATACAATCGGTAATCGTTGCAGGTGAGTGTATTTATTGGATACCTCCTTAATGTCCAGCGTTTGCTTTGTCATCCAAAATTGTTCACTGTGTGTATGTTGTATAGCCAATATGTTCTGTTGGTGTCTATGCTAGAGACTTTTATGTTGAAGCAAACGCATTCGTTCTCCCTCCTTGTCGTTTGATTCGTCCACTGCATGCAGATCGGATCCGGAGTACCTTGGATGTAAATGTGTCAATATAGGAGTTGGCAGTGTACATTTTAATCGGGGCGATACGAAAATATTGTTCTCCTCCGGGTGCATTAGTTCTGGGCGAAGAGACGATGTTAGGATTGGAATGGCCATTGTGCAGCAATGGTGATGTCTTGATTCGCAACCTCCGATCTCGCACGGCTTAGTTAAAAATAATCTGCGTCCATGGATCTTCAAGCAAAGCTTGAATTCCCTGACCATTTCCTGTTTTTTTTTCGCAAGGGTCTTTTGGAATGCCTCGCATTCAGTGATAGGATGGAGTGCGCTGTTGCAGACGATGCAATGGGTGACTTCCCGTTACGAAGCGATGTAAGTTGGTGGATTGTACTCCGAGCTGTCTTGGGCACCCATGCTATACTGGTCGTGGGTGTGTACGTTGCTGGACCTGGAGTAAATTGATGGTGACATTGTGGATGCTGCTTCGCCGATTGTATAAAGCCAGTCGCTGAAGGACTAGATCAATGAAGCGCTTCGGTCTTTTGGGTGCATAGCTCAAGTCAGTTTGTAATGGCTGGGCAATTTGTCTATTAACTCTGTCAACAGCAAGGGTTAATCTATGAGAGTGTCAAGTCGTTCCTTATTGATAGAGATTTTTTTCGCCTTTTCTATTAATCTGTCTATTATCTGATCGGGATGTCCGAAAAATGAGCGAGTATATGACGTCGGGGACCATAACTGGAAGAAGAAGCTTATCTCTCACTAGTTCGTGGGCCTTTCCCTTGAGGCATTTTTGCGACAGTGGTGCTATTTTCATATGCACTGAGGAACGCAGGCCAGTCATCCGGATTGCCGTTGAATGTCGGTAGATCGGATGACAGTATTTGACGCGCTAGGTATTTGTAGGCCCAAAGGATATGTTAGTAGTGCTGCAACACTTTGTTGAGCTGGTATATTGTACTTTTGTTCGACGTAACTTTGATCAGCCTGTCGCTTTTCCTCCAGCATTAGAAGCATTAGAGTATTATTTTGTATCATAATAGTTTCATTGGTACGTTCTGCATGTAAAGAAATCGGTAGTTGCTTGTCCTGTTTTTTCACAGCACCGGTTGAGCGTCCGGCTGTCGGAGCGATGTTAGTTGGGTCTTGCGAAACGGCTCCTTACGAAGCGGCTCTGCGTACAGCGACTGTCGGCGTCAGTCAGCGAGGTTGGATCAGGCGGCTATTTACTGCAGGACGCATTTCCATATTTTTGGGTTCTGGGTGTTCATACAAATTTCACAATATACCCATATAATGTCTTTGCCGGTACTACCCTTTTTGCATACACTGCATTCTGTTTGGTTGTATTCTTGTTGTATTTATGTATTTGTTGTAGGTAGTAATGCCTGTTTTCAGTTCGTCGCTTTGGCTTCTTCTGTGACTGTGATATTTTCGAAATTCGGTGCTTCTACCGCCCGTAAATTGTTCGTTAGTTTCTGTTATAGTCTTGTTGGCGCTTATATTGGTGTGGATGTACATATGTAACAGGAAGACCCCATAATACCATATATTATACCCGCTTCTCATCTTTTCCACCCACACTTAAATTGTCTTTTCAAATAAATTTTGTATAGATTCTCAAAAACAATTTTTTGTTGCATACTTTTGTATGTTTTTGAAGTAGCAACTTAAACAATAAGCATAGTGGAACAGAATAAAAAGTCTATAAACCCTTTAAAAATAGTCAAATTTTGCTGAATTTTATTTTTTACTTATAAATTGGCATTGGAATAGTTCGGCATTAAAACGTTTTAAAAAAAAGTTTTCTGAGCTTTCGCTACAACAAAATTCTATTTTTGTGGGCGAAAGGAGGTGCGGCAAAATTGACACAAATGACACAAACTTCATCTGAGAAGGTATCATAGGAGTATATGTCCCAGTCTACTAGCTCTAACGCACAATGTTTTCAAAAATATGGGAATCAGAATTTAAAAGTCGATAACTCTTTAAAAAAACTACTTGTCTGATTTGTCTGAATTTTGTTTTCCAGATGTAAATTAGCCATAGAAATAGTTCAGCATCAGAACTATTTCAAAATAGTTTCCGGAACTGGCGCTACAGAAATATATTTGTCCCTTTTACATACATTGTTGAAACAAATAAAACATACCGGGAATGAGAAGTGAATCTTCTCTGAGCAGGGTAGTTTTTAAGCAAAAACACTTTTAAATTTTTTGTTCAAATTCGATCAGAATTTGTTTTAAATAAAACATATTCCGCAAATAAAATGTTAAAAATTTGTCTCAAATTCCGGAAAAAACAATGGGGTACATTGCAGTATACTACGGTACAACCCTAAAAGTTGTACACAACTCGGAATATAATAAATCATAAATAATAAATCAGGATATACGGTAAAAATAAATATTTGCTGAATTTCTCTAATTGAAGAACAACGCGTTGTGTAATTGGTTTCAGACTCAACAGGATTAGTACGACTCCAACTTGATGTGAACTTGTTTCTTCGGACGCTACTCTAACTAGACACTATTTATCATTGCAGGTTGAAGCAGAAAAACTGGATTTCTATGCCGTGAAACGGCATGCTAGATTAACTTTCTGCTCAAGATTAACTTTCTGAGTATATGCAATCAGATATTTTAAAACAAATTTTCATTCAATATAATTTAAAAAGAGTTTGCAAAAAACTGCGATAATTGGATATGCAGTGAAGTTTTCAGAATACAAAGAAGATAATAAAGCTATTTAATGTTGTAAAAAATCGTAAATTTACTTTTAAAGAAAACTTTTTTTGAGGCACTTGAAATTGATGAACTATTATGCGTATGGCATTCTCGGAGCTTTTACTTTCCATAAGAAACCGATTACGGACAGACGGACATGTCTAAAACGACTCGCCTGTTGATGCAGATCAAAGTACATATACATACATATATACTTTATGGGGTTGAAGATGATTCCTTCTCCCTGTTAAAAAAAAAAACGCAATATAATATAAGAGCATTAAGCTGATTACATTCGTTGTATGTGTTCCAGTATACACACGGAATGCATATTAGGAGTCGTGCATCGATAATTGGCAATCTGATGACAAGTGCTGATGACAACCCACCGACAAAGGTCCATCCGCTTCCAATTGCCACCAAAATAAAAGCCCCCCCATCTTCGCACAAGGGTTATCAGGCTAAAAATGTATCTTTGGATCAGGTGCTTTAGGTGAAGGAATAAGCTTTGCGTTATTTAAAAGAAAGATCTCTTTTGCCTCTTCCTTGTGTTCCGACCATGACAATAAATGTGCAACTGCTAGGTGGGTGGCAGGGGCAACATATAAGGAGAGAGGCTTGTAGAGGCCGAAAGGCTTTGTTTCCGTGTACATTTGCATTTTTTATGTTTACTTCCCGAATGCATATGTACGATGTGCAGTACACACTATCCATCTCGCTCTCTGACTGCGTCGTCGAAAATCGATAGCTACCAAATTTTAAATGTACCCACCATTTTTATTGGCTTTTTGTTGCTTTTTTCCCAGGTGAAAAGAATCGGGCATCTAGTCTTTTGTTATAAAAATGTTTGATTTTCAGTAAGATCGTCAGCATTATACCCATATATTACGAAAGGTTTTATTATTTAGAGGTATTGTATATTTATGATTATGATTATAATCTGTGGCCATAACCAATTGATTTGCTTAAATTCATAACTAATTAAGAATTTAAGAATTTTTTTGCTCTAGGTAGAAGTATGGTTTGGCATTTTAATATTTCTGTTACTCCAATGGTTCAATTTTAGTGATTTGGAATGGGATACCAAAGATATGGTAACTTCAATATGCTCTTGTTTAATTAGGTACACACGTATACCTTTCAAAAATTATATGTACTAGAAAATGGGGTTCAAAGTAATGATAATATGGCGAAATTTGATCAATATTTTCTTTTAGGTGTATTGCGCCAAAGGTGTATGATGGAACCTATTTTTGTTCTGGACTTTTGTTTTTTAAAATGCATAAAATGCATAAAATATATAAACACTTATTTGAGTCACATAAAATAAAATTCAATAGGATACTCTTACCAATTACTGTGTGCTGCCATATAAGGAGTACTGGCTTAATCAAAATCTGAAAATCTAAGTGAATTCGCGATTATTCTTTAACTACTTGACTTTAACTACATGTGAAACGTCAATTTTTTATAATCCAATTTCCCAGTCGCATTATCCATTAGTTATCATTCAGAGTTCATCGAGAGGCAATGCGATTAAAACCAATTTATTTCACGGCCGGCTGTACCATTGGCAAAGGAAATGGGAATAGGTGCTGCCGAGTTACGAACAATTAATTGAATATAACTTTTAATTATAAAAAGTATAAAAAGTACTTAAACAAAGAACACAGTGGCGGTCTGGCTGCAAGCCAGAAACCACATTGCATAAACACTATCACCCATATACATAGGTATTACATAAATGAATGCATGGTGGCTATGTACGAGGGTGGGTGCACCATGCGAGATGCATGTTTCAGGTTTTCAGTGTCCGTCCACCTTACCACTGCAGGCTTGGAGTGGCACAATATCTGCCTACGGCTGGCCCGCTGCCCATCTTTCCATGTTGCACGGCATACTGGTGTTTTTATCCCTGGAATGACCATCTCTCTCACTCCCGCCGCTGTTGGGGCATTAATGAAAATTTTGTACATCGAATTCGCATCATTAAAAAAGAAACCAAAAACCTACCATATGTAAAATAACGGGGAAACATTTTAAGGGATGCAAATTGTATGGGAAATAAAAACATTTGAAAATTTTATATAAAAATCAATCGGTTTTTTCTCATTTTTTGAGAAATTCAAGTACATAAAGCGATGCAAAGCTGCAGGAAGTGCACTCTTTTATGTGTAAATTCATATAATATGAATTTTTGTTGCATTTCATGTGGAGAAACGACGGAGTTGTTCAAAAACACAAATACACACATACACATATGGTAAATATACATATACACATATACGTAAAATAGTAAAATACTTTAAACTATGATCAGCAGTCTTAAGCTTGTCGATGTCGGTTTGGATGTAAAGGGTGTTTTTTTTTAGAGATATAGAACATTATATTTCAATAAAACAACGACGGATAATTCGATTGACATGCATTTTTCTTTATTCGATAGATAATCTTGTGGCATTAAATATTAAATATTTTTTATGGTATATGGAAGTCCAATTTTCGATGACTTTTTCCAACATTTGGGCCCATTGGACGAATCTACGCCTTGCTTGATGATCGTTTGGCTTCAATTCTTGCCCGAGTTGGATTTTGTAAGCACTCGAACCAAGATCCTTCCGCTAAATCTTCCATAAAGTGGATGGGCACAGATTAAATTCCTGTGCTCGATGGCGGATGGACTCATTCGGGTCTTCGTCAAAGATACGGTCTATAGTAGCAATAGCTTCTTCTGTGCGTGCGGCGTCTCTGGGGATGCAAGTTATCAATAAGAGTAAACGTGGTGCGAAGACGAGGCATGATTAATCGAATTAACTGCTCTGATGGACAAATTTGTCGACGATAAAATGGACGTAGTGCACAGAACCATTATTTTCGAAATAAAATTGCACTATTTGCAAGCGTTGATCAAGCGTGAGTCTATTCATGATGAATTGCCAAACCAAACTGAGAGTAAATCACTTGAACGCTGTTAAATCAGTCGCCATCTTGAACAGTAATGCCAACTTAAAGGTCTATACCTTTTAAAACACCCTTTAGATTAGGCAGTAATTAGAAATCCGCGCCCTAGCGGTACCCTATAACCTATAACCATCTCACCCCGGATCAAACTAAGGTGTCACTCGACCAGTGCCGAGAGTCCTGCCAAACCACCAAAAACTGACTTCATTGCGGCATCTCCCGGCCCAAGCCCCACCTTCAAAGGCAGGAAAAGTCGGCGTGCCTCCAGCAGCTAACGACAGTGGCCGGAAAAAGTACAGAACACGGAAAAGAGAAGCGCCAGCTAAATTTAGATCAAAGCGGAGGATCACTGATCCAAAAGGAAATCGCGGAGATTGCAAAAAGTCGAATCTTTATTAAAGTGATGGATCAAAGAAGTTGCGAATGCAATATACCCAGAGAAAAGTGAAGGGACCGACGAACCAAGCGGTCCTCATTATTAGCCTGGATTCGCTCCTAGGCAACTATGCTTCGATTTGAACTCTGTCAGTGCAGATCCCAGAGGAACTGGCCTCCAAGATCGAAGCTTCAGATGCTGAGGATGGCTACACTTCGTATGCCTCGCTGCTGAAGTGTATAGCAGCAAGTCCACGATGAATGTCGACGACATCTCCGGCGTTAGGGAGGCTGAAGTCACAATGGTGGAAGGAGATCTCTGAGGTAGCCTCGGATGCATTTCTGCTCCATCTGGCTGAAGATATTGTCCTAGTCCAGGAAAATGGGGTAGACGTAAGAAGGGCTTTTGGACTAGCTTTTAGGCGTTGCGCTGGATTCCCGTACTGCTGTGCTAACTCTAGAAGCTATTGCATCTCGGAAGCGATGTTTGTATTCCGCCTTATGCCCGATGCCCTTCCGGAGGACGTTAGGTCACACCTACCTCAACATCTTAAAATTGCTCCTATTGATATATACCAAATTGAACTATAAGCATAAGCGTATGTTTTAAGTAAGTATGCCTCATTATTGGCTCATGAGTTCTCTTGATCCTAAAACATGGCCTGAGCACACGAATATTCACGAATACCTAACGAGAGATACACAGGTACCCAGTTCTGAAATCAGTGTTCCAAACAACTAAATTATGTGTTTTCCATTTGCTATTATAATGTTCGTAGTATTCTTTGAATCTTAAACCAACTTTACACGACTTGTGGTTTGATTTTCCATCTTTACATTTTGACTCAATAGCTCTAACTGAAACCTGCATACATTCATCCTTCCAAGACTCTATCTACCGAATAAATTTTTATATTACTCTATCTACCGTTTGCTGGTGTTCTTATTACTGTACAATTTTCCTCCGAGTTGAATCCGTGTTATAACAAACCTGAAATCGAATTTGTTGCGTTTAAGATTCCCGTAGGTCTCTTGTATTTATGTCAGACATGTTCTTATATTCCTCCTTCATCTGAAAATTAACACCACATTACGCTTTCAGTATCTGTCTCTATTGAGTCTTTTCTTGAAGCTACTGGTCAAAATAGCCCAGCACAAGAGAAGTGTTTTAAAAAACTGATATTGGTATCAGACAGTTTTCCACGAATATTGACTGGAATTTTCTTTTCAATATTAGTAACATAGAAGTGCTACAGAAGATTTATAAGAAGTTATTCTTGATGCCATAAATAATTGTTCCTCCTTCCCTAATTTTCAATAATATTTCTTGCTCTTCACCAATGGGTATGGCCTATCTCATTGCCTCGTTCTTCCAATCCGTGTCTTCCAATTCCATCCAAATACTCTGCTGACACTATTTATAGCCGAAGAATTATAACTTTTCTGTATATGTCCCATCTAAATGAATGATATACCACAAGAAAGGCATTGTTTTAATTAGATAATTTTTATACAACCATTTGCCGAAAGTTGTTTGGTTTCGGAGAAATTTGAGTGAAAGTAAACAAATTTTGATTCCCCTAATTGAAGACACCAGACAAAATGTTTGCATTCTTTTGTTTTTGGCTAACTATATAAATAAAAATAATATATATAAATAACTATATTTGTTTTGGCTAACTAACTATAAAAAATATAAACAACTTTTGTTTAAAAAACTTTTAAAATTCCTTAAGTTTAAGGTAAAAAATTAAAAAAAACTTTGTTAATTAAAAAATGTATAACTTTATAACCAATGAAGATATCTAAATGTGCTTTACATCGTTGAAAAGGTTTATTATATTAATTATTTAGAAAATATATATTTCACTTTCTTTAAGAACAACCGTATGAATAGTAGGAAAAAAATACAATGAAAAGCCATTTTTTTTAGGAAACAATTTTTTTTATTTTTAAATTGGCTCTAACAATCTTATTTATATTGTATGTGGATCAATCAGTTATATGACAGCTATAGGATATAGTCGGCCGATCCTTATGAAATTTTGCAGATCGAATAAGTTCGCCCAAAGTCGAACCCATAGAAAGCCCCATCCTTCAAACCTAAAAAACAACATCAACAAACTTAAAAACAACAGTTATGGCATTTCCGATCAATCAGTTACATGGCAGCTATAGGATATAGTTGACCAATCCCGTTCCGACTTATATACTAGCTGCAAAGGAAAAAGAATGTGTGCAAAGTTTGAAGTCTATTGCTTTAAAACTGAGAGACTAGTTTGTTAGTCACACAGACAGACGGACAGACGGACATGCTTATATCAACTCAGGAGGTTATCCTGATCAAGAATATATATACTTTATAGGGTCGGAGATGTCTCCTTCCCTGCGTACCCTCTGCAAGGATATAAAAATCAGACCCGTGCCAGGTAAGAATATTATTTAGGATTACTTTTATACACCTATGTAGCATTTTTTCGTTACCAATATGTATATCAGATATTTTTAGCTTGCGGGTTCGGAACCGGTATTTTACCTCGTCAAGGGGTTTTTTTATATGATTGATTAGTTTCCCAACTTTAACATTTATGCAAAAGTATTATGTCGCCCTCTCAACATGGCTTTTTAAAACATCGTTCCGCTAACACTAATTTTTCGGAATTTTCCTACACTGTCCATTGTGATTTCCGGTCAGATGTAATTTACACAAATTTTAGCAAAGCATTTGACTAAGCTTTTAGTCATTTTTCGGGTTTCCTTCAAATATTTTATTTAAAAACACCAAATGCAAGATGATTCAGGACTCATCACGTGTCCCACAGGGTACGTTGTTTTTTGTAAATTATCTATTAAGATTATGAGCTTTCTTCGCTCCGTACCCATATGGTTTCGTACTCTCAGGGCAATCACGTCCTATATCGTGTGTCATCGATAAATGTTCTTGGGGTCTTGGGGTCCTATTTGATCATAAATTGTCAATAAAAGACCACATTTCTGTGCCCGTGAATAAAGCCAGTCGAATGGTATCCTGGTATTTGATGATCCTTTTAAAACTAAAACACTTAACGTTTCTCTGGTTCGACCTATCCTCAAACTTAATGCTTAATCTAATTAAAGTTAGCAGTTCTTTTTTAAATAAATATTGTTGACCCATATTACAATGACGCATACAACGCGGCTAACTTTCGCGGAGTTTTAGTCGACGAATGACAGGAACCTCTGACACGAAAATCGCAATCAACACCTACAGGCTATCCAGGCTACTCAACACGTGGGCGAAATCGCTCTAAACTGGCTCAGATATCATTAAACGAAAAAGGAAAGCTAACTTCGGGCACCCTTGCACTTGCACCCTACCCGTGCAGTTAAGTAGCAGCGTATATTATTAGATATATATCGGATCGTATATAGTCGGCCGGTCCTTATGAAATTTGGCAGATCGGATAAGTTTGCTCAAAGTGGAATCCACAGAAACTCCCATCCCCCTAACTTAAAAAACGACAAAGTTAGCCTACATATCGACAAAGATAACAAAGATAACCTACATACAACATAAAAAAAAGTCGTCTGACTTCAATCCTACAGAAAATATTTGCTTCAACGTCGAGGAGGTAATTACTGGGTTTATGTCAATTACCCTTGGAATCATTTAGACAAGTTTCTAAAATGTTTTAGTGGTTCAATATTTTTGAATAATAAATTTGTTTCAAATTAACTTTAATAACTTAGAATCCATTTCTGAAAAAGTCGATTATTATTGAGTCCTGTGATGTAACAAGAAGGAATCATCTCAGACTCTATAACGTATATATATTCTTGATCAACATCATCAGCCGAGAAGATACAGCTATGTCAGACTGTCCGTATGTAAGTTGCGTGGATCTTCTATAAATGAAGCGCAGATCAGGTTTGATTACAATTTTTGCCACACTCCTTACCCTATTCCCTTGTCTTGCCGTATTTTTGAACGCGCAGATCTCAGAGATTATATGAGATAGAGTTATTCGATTTTGCCTCGCTCCCCCGCGAGGTGGACCAATCGTAATGTAGCGCCAGCTCAGAAAAGCTTTTTTTTAAGTTTTAATGCCAAACTATATTATTATATCTAAAAATCAAAGTTCAGGCAAATCGGTTAATTTGTGAAGGAGTTAAAGACTTTTCATTCTTGATTGGATTGATTGAGTTGTTTATTCCCAAAAAGTATGCAGTAAAAATTTGTTTGCTTGTTTTAAATGTTGTTATGCCACCACCATACCATTCTCGGGTTAGTGCTTCATCTCGGGATGGATAAACACGTATCTTGCGCGTATCGCGATCGCACATTCTTGTGAGCATTGTCAATGCTCTCAAATATAAGTTCCTTTGTGGAGGAAGAGAAGTTGGCTATGTTTCCCCTCCCCGTAAATTATTTTTCCCCTTTTGTGGGTTTTTCGAAGTAGTGAAGGATTATAATCCTCCTTGCGGCAAATTAGGCCGTTAGCATTTTTGCACTTCGCTAGGAGATATAACGGTTCATTGTTTGGATTCCACAATTAATTGGGGACGTGGACACCCTTTGATAACTGTGAGGCTGGGACCGCTGGGATGAGTACCGGGTATCATATAGTCGGAAGAATATAGCCGTCTATTCTTGTCGTCAATTTTGCGACATTTTTAAAATAACCTAACAAAAATTGTATAAAATGTATCTCCAAAAGTAAAACATTTAGAATCTTTTAAGGCAATTTTGAAAAAATTAATTTTATGTTACGAAACCAGCGACATCCAGATGAAAAAATAGACAAAATATCAGGCTCCACTAGCCCCAATTTTGTGAATACAAATTTTGTAAATTTTAGCCTTTTTTTCAAACTAAATGAGTTTTTTTTGGCATATGTTTTGGATAAAAATGTTAAAACAGGACAATTTTAAATGCGACGATTTTAAAGTCCGATGTTAAAATCGGACGCAAACAGACAATTTAAATTTTTCGGATATATGTATATAGTCTCATAATAGCGCCTACTAGCGCACACAGGTGTGCTGTACTTTAGAGTCTCCGGACTCCAGAGTAGATGTGGCCTCAATTTTAAGATCCGCAGAACATATTGTTCGCGGGCGGCCCGGCGCCAACCCATCCCTACTCCATAATGAATCATTAAGGCTGATGTAAAAATTATACATGTCAAAATATATACAATGTATGTATAATTAAATAGGAAGGCCTTAGATAAGTAAGGTAGGAAAAACGTTTTTTCCTACTTTTATTGATGATTTCCTAAACAAAATGGAGATTTGTAAAAAAAAGGACTTTAATTTCTCCACTAATAGGACTGCTAATTATTAACGGGCCAATACAAAACTCCAGCCCCGACCCACTTTTGTGAATTGGAGCCGATTGCGTCGGCTAGGGACGTCTCTCATAATGAGTTTTTTCTGTTTACAGATGAAGCTGGAACTGTTGTTGCTGAGGCAGCACCAAATGCGGCAGAGTCGTGTCGGGGAAAATTCAGTTTCGAAAATGCTTTGTCAACAGCAACACACATTTAAAATTTTCGGTTTAGTCGCATAAATTTTATTTTTCTCATTTATTCAATACAATATGTTTGGATCTCCTTTCGACATTTTGTTAAAATTCTTTTAATCTACGACAGACCACAAAAAATTGAGTGAGTGCATTATATTTATTTGATAAGCGTCCTAAACATAGAGTAATTTATGCCTAATTAGGTTCGGTTTAGTATAAACATATGTTTGTAGATGAATATGTTTGTAACAATAATAAACATATTTACAAGCACAGACACAAGGTGTTTGTTGGATCGAAAGTGTGATGTACGAATCGATGTAAACTATACAAATATTATCCCTATTACAACCCTAAGCCACGGGAGCGACGCCCCTTATCCCCACACCTTTCTCCATTACGCTGGCGTCGATACAATGGACGCTGTTTTTGCGACTGCAGCTTTGTGGTTTTTTATGCCTCTGGTTAGCTGCTCAGCCCGATGAATCTGATTAACAAAATTAGTTTAGAAAACTCCGCACACGCGTTCGAAAGAAATATAAATTTGAGCTCAATTTTTCGCTAAAATTGTAGAGTAATTATTCAGTAATTAATTAAATTAAAATCTATTGTAAAACATTAAATTTCACGTTTACATAGTTAACCAATCGAATTAAAACAACTAATTTTCCATTGTTTTCCGCAAACAGTTTAATACTATTAGTTTTTATACTATTTACAATGGAAGGTATAGGGCCAAACCATACCTACATACATATGTAGGCATAGTTACTATACATATGTATGTACATTTCATTTAAATAAAAAAGTGAGTAAAACGATCTTATCTTTCATAATAAAATACTATAACAAAGTACATTTGTATGTATGTGTGTATATTCAATTTGTCGTGAACAAAAGGCATATAACACGATAAACAGAAAATACTACAACTTTATAGACCTTACTGCTCGAAAAGTATTTCGCTACGACTTCCAGCATCCCTTCGGTTCGCTTTAATTTTCATTAGAAGTGTGTGTGCAATTGTTCGCTAGAGTTTCCCGACCTCGAAAAAGTTTTGTTAACCATTTTGTGATCTATTTCCCAGAACGGTTAGTTTTGTGGCGACCGAGAGGGCATCGGGCGACAGTCGGGCGTTTGGGTTTCTGTGTCGCGAAGTCGAGATTCCCAACGTGACGAAGAATGTTCTTGAATGAAAGTCAAAGTAAAAACGGCAAAACAACAAAATCCTAAACAAAAACAAAATACAAAACCGTGAACAAGGCCGGTGGGCGGGGAGGTGCAGGAGCAGAAACTAGAAAACGAGACGGAGAGCGCCAGAATATGATAACGCCCAAGAGCCGGGTGCAAGAGGCAAGTGTGAACCAGGGGCCTGTCGCTTGGAAAAACAAACAAGAAGCGGGATCCACTATTTAAAGAGAAAAGCAAAGACCCCCCGACGCCGGACTCCGGGCACTGAACAACGCAGTGAATGCAGCGCCGATGCATGAGTCAAAGGGGAGAGTGAAAGCGATTGGGGTGGGTTCCGTCGGACCGCTCAGGTGCGTTGCGGGTTGAATGCACGCAGTGCGGAAGTGGTGGAGCAGCACACGACAATGCTGCTGCATTGGCCGTCGCTCTCTCGCTTGCTTCCCAAGCTTTGACTCTCTGCATATTTTGGCGCATGCTCTGAAGCTCTCCCGAAACGCACACATTCATGTGTACATATATAGATGCAGCAAGGGTCTAGGTGGGGGATCGCATGTAATGCACCGGGTATTCGAGGGTGGGCTGGTGGATTTATTTATTTATTTCGATTCATTTCCGCTTTTGTGCGAGACTAAATGAAAACTCATTTCCCTTTGATATTTTGCTCTTGCCACTTTTTCACTTTTTCTCGGACAGCGGGAGAATGAGATAGACATATGCACATATGTAAGCTGGCCCCAGAAGAGTGAAAGGAAAAAGCCTCTTCATCCCGCTCTCTCTTTCTCTAGGGGGCGGATTTTGGGTGCTTCTGATGTTGTGGCTGCTACTGCGCGATAATGAAAAAGTGTAATGCACCAAAAAGTGACATAAGGCTGTAAATTAAATGAAAACAACAACAAAAAGCTTAAGCTCTAATATGAAGGTTTGTATGTAAGTAAATACATGTACGTATGTATGTATTGATGGACCTGCATACATAAAAAAGCTTCTCTGTACGTTTATGTTATGTATAGGACGCAAAAATACATATATGGAAATATGTACAAGCATATTTACATATGTGCATACACACAAGTGTATATAAATACATATGTATTTTCCTGTATAATCTGTTATTTACAGTTATCTGCATATTCCACACGAGAATCAGAAACTGACAGGGTTCATGAGTGGTACAACTCCGGCTGCAACGCTTGATATACCCCTACCCAATTTAACCCTAAATGTATAAATATTTACTCAAATCGGAGTGCAGGCTACTTCTCTATATTAACGTTATGATGATCTATGCCTTCTACCACTAAACTAAAACCCTCTTAAAAAAAATTAAAAATGTGACTTCCTTATCAAAGTTTTCCACGCACCGTCTCAAGTCGATCACCGTAAAACTGAGTCTATTTTATTCCAGAAACTTATAAAAGTAAAAGCATTTTTAGATACATACATATGTTTGTATGCATGAGGCGACTAGGAAGCTAAGCGTAATCATAATAACTAAAAATGGAAAGCTATCTCTGGTGGAGCCGAATCGAACCGATCCTTCATCATTTCAGACCAATTGCTGATAAATATGAATTATAAAAAAAGTTGCAACCCATTTCCGATTGTTCAATTTTATTACGTTTATATATGCACCTGTGTACAAATAATTTTGACATCTTTAATTTTGACTAAGTATTATTCTTTCAATATGCGAACTAAAATAGATAGATTAGAAAAAAAAGTATTTACATATTTGAATTTATTTTTCTGTAAATAAATTCACTTGTAACGATCAATTTCTTCAAAATAAGTTGAAAAGTTTAATATTTTTTTAGCTTTTACTAAAAACATTGGATACGTTAATATGAGAATTTACAGTATACTAGAATAATATACATACATATGTATTCTTTAAAACAAGCTGTGGGACTTGCTGTTTCAAATTATTTGTAGAAAATGCATCGGGAAAAGTACAAAAAATACATTTCCACATATACATATGTATGTATGTATGTATGTAACTATTGTTTGTTTGAACTTGGCGTGTAGTTTAAGAGAAGAAAAATGCATTTTCAAATAATTATAATTATCATGGATTTATAATAAAATATAATCATTATTTTATGATACTTTGTTCTAATATTTCCGTTCAATTATTTCTGACGCGTTTTTTTTTAATTTTTAACGGTACGTCGTGAGCGTATTTAATGTTTGTAGGTATTTAATGTTTCCATAAAAACCATTGAGATAAATGTGTTACAAAAGCAATAATTAACTAATAGTTAAATAGTTAATATTAACATTGGGACATTCCTTAAAAAGAAAACTGCACTGCTCGATATGCTCCTCTCGCTGCCAAACTAATGTGTATGCTTTTTATTGCTCTCGTTGCTTTTTGCCGGCACATTCAAAATATGCTGGCTCAAGACCGGCTGAAATTTACATTGCCAAAGTCGATAAAGTCGCAAAAAGCAACATCAAGACAGAAACCGGCTTGCCAGCTTGCACACACACTAGCAGCCGACCGAACAAAACTCACCCACATATGAAAGAGCTGCCAAATACTACAGAAACCGGCTTTTGTGTGACCTAATATTTGAGTAGTTAACTTTGGCAAAAAGGCGACTCAAATTCGCACAGAGGAATTCTCGCATTTCTTAAAGTGCGCTTCGCACCACCGATAAGATTGTCTATTTATTCCGAGCAGGGCAGCTCCGACTTCTTATCAAGCAACATCAGATGCAAAGCGGAGAGCTTTCGACTACCCAAGAAGAAGGTTTTACTTGGTTTTACTTTTATCTTCATTTGGCAAACGAGGAAAACAAATAAAATTGTTTAGACATTTTCCAAATACTAGATATCAAAGCATGGCTTGTTAACCAATTCCATAAAAAAGGGATAAACACATGTACATATGTATGTATGTATGTACGTATATATATATATATACATACATATGTACATGCAATGTGCATATTAATTTCTGAATTCAAAAAACTGTGGTGAATTGGAAAGAGTTGCGAATTGCAGGGAAAACTAAACGCAGTTTTTATTTTCATACGCCCTGTGTGACTTGCCGCTTGTTTGCGTGGGCGATGATAATGAAGTACCGGAGTGGGTGGGGGAAAGGTGGAAACGGAGTCGGAATATGAACATACATAAATGCAAATTTGAAACCAAATCGAAGGTGAAAAAATTCTAGAGAGAGCGGAAGCTCTTAGCGGCGCTCTATTGCGACTTTTTGCACCGGCTAAAAACTAAACATCGGCCAATGTTTTCAAGCACACTCTCTCTCATTCTCTCTCTGTGGATGTTGCTCAAGCTCTGTGTCCCCCGGTCCGATTTGGATTTCTCCACCCGCGCGGCCTCTCTTCAGAATGCTCTAGTGATTCCACATTGTTATTTCGTGTTGGCGCCAAATGAAAAAATCTATTGTTGGTGTGCATTGTTGCCGCACTTCACAGCCTAGGGGCCTGCTTAGGTGAGCGAAGTTCCAGCAGTGGGAATTAAGCTCCAAATTTGTATATATGTATGTATGAATGTAGACTGCAACAGTGTTTACACCTCCGAGATCCTTTTCATAGGGTGTAACCACCGATCCTCCTCCCACTCCTCGTACCTCACACACTCCCCGCAATCGTCATATTCCGCAAAGTTTTCGTCCTCGTCGGTGTCCACTTCCACCTGACCGCCCGCCATCAGAGCCAGCTCGAAGTTACCCTGTTTTTGTAGGGTATGCACATCATAAAAGTCAACCCCATTAAAATGAAGCTCCTCGATTTCGTTCTGGGTCGGAAGCGCCTTCTCCTTATCGGCTTCTCCAAAAAGGGTTAGCCCCGCAATGCCACTGTAGATTAGATCTTGAACAATAAGGTTGAACTCCTGACTTACATAGTCTTCGTTTTTCATTGCACCGATATCGGTAGGACATTCCTTTTGCCTCCATGTTGAATATGACCGCGGCCTTAAATTGGGGGTGCAGCTACAGAACTTGATAACGAGGCTTACAGCTTTCTGGCCCAGCCCTTGAAGGAGTTGTCTAAACCATGATTGCTTTCGGCTATGCAGAAATATGGCTCTCATAGCGGGAGTTTATTAACGAGCAAGTGTTTTGTGTTTAAATTGACGCAAACCGAAGTTGTCAAACTTAATATTTTTCAAACTGAGCTTGTAGAGTCATTCTAGTTAAAAATTGTATTTAGAGTACAAACTACATTTTGATAAATTCATACAAAATTATATAACGAACCATGAATCAAGGGAACGCTAATAAACCTTCTATTGACAGATGTGTGCAGGTCGCGCTTTGCGTCCGGGTGGGGGAGCAGTCAAAAGATGCCGAAAATTGCTCCGAGGCCTCTCGGTACAATCTTTGCGGTAAACCAAGCTTTATCGTCTGCAAGGGCAAGAAATCTCCAAATCTTAATGAGGTCAACAGTGATACAGATCTCCGACAGCTGCAGCCGAACGGATTCTCTTATGAAGATACTTCTATGAGGGTCCAAGACATTATGGTATGTCAGCAGCACATCATTAGAATGGTGGAAGGTGCCAAGAAAAGATCGTTGGAGAAAAAGATGCAAAGTAAATAATGAATTCAATGATGCTTCTCGAAAATATTGTGATACATAAGCGAGGGAAATAATAGTGCTTTTACAATAAAAATACATACATGTACATACATACATATGTATGTATGTACATATTTCGGCAAGGGCCGCAATGGCTTTTAAAATGGAAACCATTTTCTTTCCTGGATTGCATTTAAAATAAATACATTCATATGTACGTATGCATCTATTTTGAGTTTAGTTATTGCTTTGGGGGTGGCCCCCATGTGCATTGCCTAAGCAACCGAAAACTGCTTAAGCATTGCCACGTATTGCTCTAAAATAACAGGGACTAGTTTTTGAATTAGCCAGCCAGGAATTGTCGAGCAACTTGCTGCGGCGTGCTTTAAGTTGCGAGTTTAAATTTGTGAAGCTGAAACCCTTACCACCCAGCGATTTCGACTGATTTACCCACTTCTAAGCTTGGCGGGTTCGAAATCGTAACACTTTCGCGCTCCGCCGACTAAAAGAGCCAAAAGGAATGCCAGACAGCTACCCCAATGGTAGCTAGACCTGTCACAGGACTTCTTCTATGTTAGAGTGTTAACCCTTCTCATAGCCCGACGTAGAAGCACATACATACATACATAGGGTGGGCGGGCGTCGAAACCTCTACAGCAAAGGCACGCGACGTGGAGGCCGCAGCTGGCAGTGACGCGTGGGTTGACTGAGGAGCTCATGCGAGTCACGCCACAACTATACATACATACATATGTACGTACACTCATATTGGTGCGGAGATGTAGATACGACAGATCCACACTCCCCGCTACTACACCTTCACCAGAAGTTGTTTTTTTGCGAACTTTTTACCGACGCTTTTTATTTGCTTTGTTTGTCTCTTTCTTTCTCTTTCTGTCACTTTTTTTCAGTTCCACTGCGCTCTCTGCCCGTTTAACACAAACACACGCGTAAAGAATCTTCAGTGGAGCTCTCTGCCCAGTGTTTACCTCTCTCTCTCTTTTGAGGGGGCGACATTCACTCGCTGTCTTTTGGAGCTCTCCTGTTTTATTTTTGCCTTATTTTTGCTGTCTGAGCGCAAGTGCTCGTAAAAAGCTTTTTGCGCCTGTACCCGCGCCCGCCCCACTCATCCAACGAAACTTTTTTGAGTTTCTTTTGACTCTCTCGGCGTGTGGCGAGTGACTGGGGGCCGCCACCGCCGCTGCCGACTACGCCAGCAGCGACTGCGACGGCGGCTTCAGCTTGTTCGATGCCGCTTTCATGGGTTCTTGAGCGTATGCAAAAGATTTTTGCACATATTCATCTTTTTGGCCGTTTTCGGTGCGTATCGCGGAGCGCTTGGCGTGTTCGCCAAAATATTTAGCAAAGAAATACAGTGCCCGTCCTTTGGCCCCTTTCAGTCGTTTTTGATGCATTTCTAGTTTATCGGTGATTAGTGATCTTTTTTTTCGGTCCGTGTATATACAAAATATGTTTACCTCAAAGTAATACGCGGTTCGGTGACATTTCCCTTCCACCACTTGATTCGGCAACTTACCCGATTTAGTGTGACACAACCAAAATATTCGCTTGGCCCATGTATCTTCTAAGCAGACAGATTCGTTTTTCTGATATACATATGTGTATAATACACATACATATACATACGTAGATACACTTGTGTACGGCCTTGTCAATTTCCTAATCGTGCAAGCAGGAGACGCACTTTGAAAAGTTGGATTAAGTGCAGACACTAGAGCGCCCTCCAAATCTAGAAAAATCAACTTCTCGATGCCATGTTCGAATTTTCTTCATTAAATTTGTCGGGTTCCAAATTGCAGCAGGGAAAACGCTGCGGTTGGATATCTATCCAAAAAAATGTATCCACCCGAAGAACCACTATCGTTGACGACTTCCTTTTTCGTTACGGTGATGCAGCTCGCTGTTTCATTTTTTTTCGGGTAGTAGTTAGCTAAACTTTGTTTTGAGTTGTTTACTGGTCCACCCGCCACTGTACCAGACTTCACTCACTCACTCCTTTGGTGGCCAAAACTACCAGGAACCCCTTCACTATCTGGCGGCGGCGATTCGAACTTGAAAATTTTGTTGTTCGCCGAGTTTTTGCGATTTTCCTGGGCCACGTCGTGGTCCCCGCGTCCTTCCTCGTCCAGCCCCATCCAGCTTTCCGTCTGGCTCTCAGCGCTCGGTTCTCTTTTGGTTTCTCTTTGTTGTTTAGACAATGCGTGTTTTCATACAAAACAAACGTGCCTCTGATTATGAATAGGAAAGCGGCTTCAGTTTTTAGCGGGGGTGTGTGGGCTGTAGCCATGTGTTGAACGTACTACTTCGAAAGCTAGGGCACAGGAGGCGACTGTAAGGAACCCGATTCAAAGCAATACATACACTGTTTGCTTTGAGTACATCCAACTATGATGTCTTGAAAAATTCCAGTGATCTTTTTTATAAATGAATTATCTAATGTTTTTTTCTCTTTGTATTTCAGGTGCTTTTTGACTGTTTGGAACATTTTTAAAGATTACGTTAAAAAGTTGTTGACACTGAAATATTGCTTTGTTTAAACGAATAATAATACACCATATAATAAAGTCAATATAATACCAAACGAATGGAAGGAGGAACTATAATACAAAAAAATATAATAATACAAGTGACAACGATAATAACTTATGTGCAATCCGTTAAGATTTAATTTTTATTGAATTATTACCAAATATATAAATTTTATTTAATTTTAAAGAAGAAATTGTTCGATGAAGAAACTTACATCTACTACTGCAAATTAAAGTTTACTTTAAGTTGTATAAAAATAAAAAGTGATTTTAGTTAGTTTCTCAAAATTTAACAAACAAAATTTACAACAAAATTTGGAATACAACAACACCGCAACAAAACCTACAACAATAGCAGCAATAATTCCAACCACTGCATCAAACAACTACAAACAACCAACCAACGATAACAAGATAACAATAAGATACGATATAAAATGAAACAATATATAATACGATAACACTCATAATATAAGAAAATTGTAACCATAAAAAAGAATCTAACCCATAAAAATAAATTGAAAACAAATTAACGCGCAACAAGTACGAATCAAAACACCAAGAAACAGGCAAATCAGTATAATTAAATCACACGACACAACTGAAAATAGCATCTGGCACAGAAGTTTGTCAGAACTACGACCAGCAACAGAAGCAAAAATAATAGCACCTTACACTCAATTTAAATAAGAACCAGATCCAGAAATAGCCTTGAAGCCAGCCACCTAAAAGTCCAGCCGAACCCAATAAAACACCTTCCCCCAAAATAGCAGCCGCCAAAAAAGGATAACTAATAGAAATAGAGCAACGAAAGCAAATCAGCAAATCAAATGTGAAACTGAAATTCAAAAGCAAAACCAAACAAGAAAGGAATAAAAACGAAAATAGCCAAAATTTGTTAAATTTCTTTTGTGTTTTTGAACAGCGGAAAGCAAAACAAAATAACTTATGCAACAAACAATGTTTGTTGCTTAAAAAATTTAGATGTTGTGTTAGGGTTTACATTTTCGAGTTCGTTTTAAGATTTTTCGTTCGTAAAAAACGGTCGTCAAAATGTTCTGTAAAAGTCTTTAAAAACACGAGCGAAAATAAATTTGATAAACGTTAAGAGGTGAATGAAAAATGAAATACAACTGTTTATGAACGTTAAACAAGTGTAGACGAGAAAATTGTGGAAATTTTGTGCCAAAGGTGCCACAAGAGTACGTCTGTGAGTGCCGCACGAGGAGGTATCCTGTACCAAGGAGGAAACCAGACAGCAAAACATTTAAATATCAATATATACCCATATAGAAATTACATAAAATTATTCATATCGTGGCAACAGTTTTCAAAAAAAGTATTTCGTACTTAAAAAAATTAAAAGAAACATTAGTAGGAACACGGCAAAAATATGAAAAAAAATTCCCTTTGGATAAGTGGAGTATTTTAATCTAAAATAAAAAGTATGCTATAATTAGAGATACTTGTTTATATCTGAGGATCTTAAAAAAGCCATTCGGACGCGGTCGGAAGTAAGCCTGGCTACTCTTAAGAAGATCCCTTCATGATGCTGTCTTGATGATGATGATGATGTCCTGAGGCTTTTTCCGGTAAGAATTATTTAACACCTTCATTTATATACATATTGGGACCCTATGTTATACTTTAAATGCGAACGAATTAGACTTATAAAATAAAAAGGACTTGACAAATCTCAAAAAAAAACTTTGAAAACTATTACCCACATATGTACATAGCACATTTACCACATACATATGTACTATGGTAAATATGTACACAATAGAAAGGAACATACATATGTATACTTAAAAGATATAAAATGGTACGTAGCGACAATCAGAATAACGGAATATGTACATATTTACATATGCTGTTATGTACAAAGCTTAATAAATGCATTCTCATCCACAAAAAATTTCATTTACGCGCAAAAAATTAATTATTGAAAAAAAATCGCGACAACATGCGAAGGGGAGGAAAATAACTCCAATACCCTTCCCCAATGCACTTTCAGGCCCTTCGGTATCCGTTGAAAAGCTAGTGGGGATGGTGGGCGGCCATCAGCAGGCGAAGCACAAAAGCCGAAAGGATGAGCTCCCCAACAGCAGCAGAAAAAAATGAGCCATTAAATGAATTGAAATGAAATTCGTATATAAAAATGCTTGTGTGTGGAGACCAAAGTACAGTTGACTCCACACATTTTTAACGCCAACGACAGGCAGGCAGAAGCAGTAAAGGCTGCGGATGGGGTCTAGGCAGGAGCGGTCAGCGAAAGGGGTTGTCTGACCGAATGGTCAGTTGCCGAACACCGTGCATACGAGGTTGTGGGGCTGAGCTGTCTGCCACCCACACTCTCGTCCATCCCTCAATCTGTCAGTCCTCCCAATTCGCCAGCATTCCACCCTGGCCAACTGCAGTTTTAATGGTTTGGAGCTGCCGATGCGTCGCCCAAAAGAGAGCAATTATATTTTCGCTCTCTATCTCATCCACGCTCCAACTGGCTCCTGTGCATCCCGCATATGTGCGGGCCTACATGTATCCCATGTCATTAATGACAAGTATAATTTGCATTCGCTGCTTTTTTTTCTCAATTTTTCAATTGGAAACTGCGCTTGCACTTGGCAACAGTCAGACCCCTACCAATCGGGCATCGATCGTTTCTGTCTCACTCACTCATAGACCTGTCACTCAGCACCTACCAAACCGACGTAAATTGCATATTTCGGTTGGCATTCTTTTCCAAACCCTTGCAAGTTATTTTAGCAGCGACTGCTTAAAAGTTTCTGTGGCTGCCAGTTTTTTTTTGCCAAGTCATTGGCAGCTACTTGAGCTAATATTATTAACGGGGGAGGGTGAAGTATGGGGCAGCTTTTGGTTTCTTTTTTAATAAATATGTACTTACAAATAATATATGTACATACTATATGTGTACAAGTTTTGTAAGCGCATTATTTGTAATGACCTGAAGTAATCATTTTTATGAAAAATAAAATCGTTTTCCAATTTTAGTTAAAACCAATTTCAATATTTTTGCAGAACCGTTAGCAATGAATGAAGGGCACAACGGCCAACGACATTCTTTCGGGTTTTTAGAAACTTAGGTTTGTTTATTTTCTATTGTTTAGGGAAACTTGAAACTGGTTATGATCGGATCTGATATTTAACTTATAATAAGCCGCACACCCAAAGAATGTTTAAAATTTTTAATAGAGAATTTTAAAACAAAGTGTAATATGTTTTTTTTATTCGCCGTATAAACCTTATGCTTACATATATGTATGTATGTACAGACGTTTGTTATGATAGGTCTCAAGGGACACATTTCGTTAGTCATGACTAGATTGATCGAAGCGATATGGAAAATATTTTCTTGATCTTTTGCTAAGCCTTGTATATATAATTATACATAATTCGGAACGCCAAAACCCATCCGCTACCCCATCAGTTTTGTCAGAATCTACCAAAAATTTAAAAAGTCTTTAATTAAAATTTTTACCTAATACATTATTTGCAACGGCGGAATGAATAAAAAAAAAGAAAAATAGCTATTCTCGAGTTTTTTGGCTAAAAAAAAAAAAAAAAATGATACCCGGTACTCATCTTTTCTTCCCAAATTATTTTTAGTATTTTTTTTTATTTTTTTATACAATTTTAGATTACTGTACATTCACACGAATAAACTAAATGATTCACACCCTTGTACTCCACGAGTACCGTATAATAAATATATAATATAATAAATTAATAAATTGTGGTGTAATAAATTATATTAACATTAAATACTATTGATAGTTTAAAACTCTGGTGACCACCGCTGACTCGTAAAAACTTCTCTTCTTACATAAGTTTTGCTAAAATTTTAACGAATTTATTTATGATCAATTGAAACATCATCAATTAAATTCCTATTAGGCCAAATATATTTATAGTTTAATTAAATTTGTTAAATATAGTTTAACAAAATTTAAGCCTAAAATTTAAGCCAAAATGTGAGAAAAAAATGTAATCTTTCGAAACAAATTTTTATAAGAAAACCTGAACACAAGACTTATTTTCAATTTCCTTTTAAAAAGTGAATAATCAACTGATTCACTTGCGTGAGTTATTTATTATAAGTTAAAAATTTTTTTATTCAATTCAAAATAATATGATGGATCCTAACTGATGGAGCTGTCGACTCCAAACTAGACACACATCCGTCGTTTCTATAGCACACAGTATATTTGGGGGCTTTTAATTTATAAGCTTGGTAAAAGCTAACATTTTGTAATATACAAATCATATATAAACATATCATATATATCATCTATAAACAACAATCATATATAAACAAACATATATAAGTTGGTATAATATAATTTACCACCTAACTGCAATTGTATGTCAACTTTGGCTATTATTAATTTTTATAATAAAAATTAAAAAAAATTAAAAAATTTTATTTTGTTTCATTGTATATTTATGAGTAAAATTTATATATATTTTTGTTATATAATTTTTTGTATACAATATCTTTTTCTTTTATACTGAAAATGATGCTTTACTTTCTGGTTGCAAAAAAGTTTGGACGCTTTGTGGCTTTGAAAAAATAGTAAAATAAGTCAACCGGCCCAATATTTTAAATACTCGTATCTGCTCGGTGAAGATGTGTTTCCAAGTAATCCTATTACTTACATAAATAGCACTAAACGAAGAGGGTCCGGTCAAAATGGGGAAGGAAATCCCATGGAGGCGCAGGGCTCATATGTGACCAACATTTCTGAAGCATTCAACTAGATCTCGTAAATTTTCGCACTTTAGGTAGAGCAGGGGAAGGTGGCAGCTTCGCATGACTTCTTTGTTGTCACCTCTAAACAGTTCTCTGGTCGATGTAGTACCACTATTGTAAATTTTTACTTTATTTGCTGCAACTTAAGGTTCAAACACGTTTCGCTAAATTTCCTCTTTTCAGTGGTTTAAACTAATTGAATTAGACTCGTTTCATTTTTTTGCAGGCTGGGAACGCTAACCTCCCCGAGGAACTGAGAACGTTTTTACTTATCTCAAAAAAATTTCTTATCATGAGCGCTTGTTTATAAGCCGTATATAAATAGGTTCGATTGACAGGAACCAAAATGAAAAAAATTTAATTTCAATTAGTGTATCTGGTGAATGAAAACCATAGTAAATAAATCCATTGAACTTTCTGTTTGTAATGCAATAATGAACAAAAATGTTAATGCAATAATACTATTGGTGTTTAGTTTCAATGTATATATATATAAAAAAAAAAAAAACAAGAAAGGAAAGCTAACTCCGGGCGGACCCGAAGTTGAGATACCCTTGCAGTTATGTGGCAGCTTATATTATTAAATATATATCGGATCTTATATAGTCGGCCGATCCTTATAAATCTTGGCAGATCGATTAAGTTTGCCCAGTGGAACCCATACAAAGTCCCATCCTTCTAACTTAAAAAACAACAAAGCTATGGCATTTCCGATCAACTGATTGACCGATCCCGGCCGTTTCGACTTATATACTGCCTGAAAAGGAAAGAAGGATCTCGATGTCGATATCTTTAAAACTGAGAGACTAGTTTGCGTAGAAACAGACAGACGGACATGCTTATATCGACTCAGTATCTTGATTAAAAGGGTATTATAATTTTGGTCAAAAGTTTGCAACGCAGTGAAGAAGACAGCCGAGATCGGCCGACTATATCCTATAGCTGCCATAGAACTGATTGATCGGAAATGCCATTACTTGGGTATTTTTAAAGTTAGACAGATGACACTTTCTATGGTTTTTACTTTGGGCAAACTAATCCGATCTGAATTTCAAAAGAATCGGCCAAACTACATCTTATAGCTGCCATATGAACTGAACGATCGGAAATAACACAACCTTTGTACTTTTAAAAATGCTTGGGGCTGTTTCTAACATATTTTATTAGAGAATTGATTTGATAGTGAAATTCTTATAAGGATCGGGCAACGATGTACGATATAAGCTTCTACTTAACTGCTTAACAAGGGTAGATCAACTTCGGCTCCGCCCGAAGTAAGCTTTCCTCTCTTGATGATATTTATTTTGAAACCAAAATAAGTCCACTATTGCAATGTATGTATGTACGTAACAGACGGAACCAACAGTTGATCAAATATCTATGACTATCCAAGATGTTTCTTTTTATATCCTGCTACGCATTCCTTGCATGGGGTTCTAAGGATGAAGTCGGTAGAAAATAAATATCAAACTGCTTATATAAAAGTATACTCTACTGGTTTGGGTCCGGAAGAAAAGGAGACACATCCCTTGCTATAATCGGATAAACAAAAATAGGTATATGGATATTTGTACACATATATTTGTATAAAAAAAAAATTACCTTTTTCGATGTTTGATTTTGAATCCTACTGAATGTTTTTTCCTGAACGTTTGTCTCGGAACCTGACTATTTTGAACCACTTATGGACTTTCCTTTCTGAAATAATGGTTACAAATATGATGTGTATGTATGTTTTATACATATTTAAATAATCGGTATCTTTACAAGATCCAAAGCACCTCCCCTTATGTTTTTGCCTGCAATGGAAATTCGGTTAATTTTTATTTCGAGCGGCACAATCAAGAATTTGTATTTTTTTTTTTGCATTCTTGCAATATTGCAAAAAAACGCAAATTAAAAACAGCTTCCCCAAAAGTAAAAAAACAAGAAAATGAGACAAAAACCTTATGTCAGCAGTCGCAGCCCCAATGTACACATATGTATATACGTAAAATACACATGTACATACATAGTCATCGCTAAAGTAGGGGAAACTACCTCGACTTTATTCTGTTTATAAAGAAAATGCAAATCAGCCAACACTGTTTATTTATAAAAAAATTACTTTTAAATTTTACTCAGGGCCTAATTCCCTCTAAATTTTTAATCACCTCGTGAAGAAGAGAATTAAATTAATAAATGCAAGTTTTCTGGCGCATCGACACTCCAACTCTTCTAATCCTTCCATCGCAACCAGCATATCGAATATGCATTGTGTAGAAGCGACTAATCGTATTTGTTTGCTTCAACCGTTTGGGTCAGCAGGTCCAAAGGTTGAACTGATTAGGCGATGGGTGCACGTTGGGACACAGCACTGAGCTGTAGCCTCGTTGGGGGCTGGTTGACGACCTTCGTGGCTTCAGGCCAAAACTCACAGAAATCCGCGGGATCATAAAGGAAATAAGAAAAAGAATATACACAAAATACTACGGCGAGCACAATCTTAGTGTTCATGCTCCAACATTAGAAAAATCAACAATTCACAACAGAGCAGGAGCTTTACGAGAGACTGCGACTGCACTAACACCTAGCCGATTGAGTAAGACATGGTCCGCACATATACTCAAGCAGGCTCGTTCGCCGGCAAAAAATGGACAAAAATTCGCAAATGTTTTGACTAAAAAAGCTTAGAGAGGGGCACTCTCGCTACACTTGCTACTCTCCCATGACAGTGCAACGAGTAGCGCACTTACATATACAGGCACAGATTCAGGGAGAGAGAATAAAAGGAAAAAGAGGAGGAGGAGAACGAAAAGACTAAAACAGACGGCGGCGGCATCGCCAAGAGTTTAGTTGAGTCTCGTTTTGGATTTCGGGTTCGGTCTCGGATTCGGTTTGTTATTTTTTGGCATTTTGTTCGATTTTTGGCTCGACGTCGACGACATCTAATAAAAAAGCTGTACTCGGCAGTAAGTACATGTGTGGAGAGCACCGCGCTGAGAACCCCTGTGCAGCCATCAAAAATAATTCAAAATGTAGACTGCCAGCCAAACAAAGCGAACCCAAAATAAAACGCAAAAGTGCAAAAAAACAATCGAGTACTGTGAATAAAGTGTTGTTTAATCGTCAAAAAATAATTTGTATTGAAATAAAAGTGCCACACAACGCTGCGTATACGCAACGCTTCCTTAGAAAGAGGAAGCACAAGCTGGAGTACAGGCACAGCTTTCGCTATGAAGAACCGCCAAATGAACAGATTTCTTGTCATTTCGAACTTATGTTGGAAACGAAACAAAAACTAAAAATTTTGTGATCGTCTGCAGTTTTCGTTTTTGAAACATTGCAAGTGCATTCCGCCTATAAATCTCATTGCCGTCCGTGGCGTGCCTGTGTGTATCTGCCACTACAGCCGCGTTGGTAGAGGTACACATCTATGCAGTCGCAGCCACAAAATTCGGTTCATTTTGGAGGTATCTGTGTGGCCACTTGCATCTTTGTGTGGGTGTGAACTGCGCCTGTGTATGCGGGTCGTTGCAATCCGCAATTTCGGCCTCTCATAGCTCCCTGGCTCGAAGCTTCGTTCCCATTGCCTGCCGCAATCAACATTTTGAGGTTAGTGCTTTTATACCTCGCACTCTCTCGCCCTCATACAATTTACGTTACACTTAAAAAAAAATGTATTTCTATCATGTGCTACTTTCTATGCAAAGTCTGTTGCCGTTTCAATTATTTCTATGTTAACACAATAAATATATATTATTTCCAATTTCTTCCCTTTTATGAACGTATGTAGGAAATTATGTCTTGGCCGTCTCGTAAAACAAAACACACGCAGAAAAAAAATTATTTTTTCAAACATTTACTTATTTTCCTGGTGTTTTATCTGGTAACACCATTGTGACCTGCATCATGGTTTTTATAGAATTTTAATTTGGTTTATATTAGGATTTTTGATTAATTTCATATGTTTAATACATATGTACATACATATATACATACATATATAATACATATATACATACATATGTATGTATGTATGTATAATGAATCGGTGTACACTGGGGCAGGTCAATTCTTATTCATTGTTGGCATTATTAGCGACCAAATCGTAATCTTCAAAGTATCGTAAGAAAATTTTTCCAAGAAATGAAGGGTCTATAATTAAATTCAGTATGCAAATTTAAATGTCAGAATTTATTATAATTTACTTTGCTTAATTTTAAAAAGGGATTTTTAATGCAGTAAAAGTTTTATGCAGTTGAAACAATAAAATAACAGAATGCGAGTATTTTATCTATTAATTTTTGTATTTTTTGTATTCTACACATTTTATTTAGTTCGACAAACTAGATAAAATAGTATATTTTTGGAATATCATGTTTTTTTTCTTTAAAAATGAGTTTTCTAAAAAAGTAAACAGAAAATATTTTACATTGATTTTAAAAACATATATTTTTATGATCCTTAGTGATGGATGGCTTGATTTATAAAATCAAAAAAGTTCTTGGAAATAATATATATTTCATATGTATGTAACTATATATCTGCCTAGTTTCTATTTATTATAAATTGCATTATTATATTATACATACATTGTACCAACAACTCGTGCTTGGGATCTGCAGGGTACTACTTTTATAAATTTAACATTTCTTACAATTTTTAAAAAATGTCCTTTGATGTACTATGAAAGCTTAGTCCATAGAGTTGTGAGTCAATACATTAAAGTCATAAATACATTAAATATTTAATATATTCCGAAATTCTTAATATTTTTAAATCTTTTTAAATTCTTAGAAATGTTACGTTTTATGCTTTAATGCTGGTGTTTAAGTAAGTTTAGTTGTCGGAAGAAATTTATCGATTTATGAATCAGAATAAATATAGCTTAAAATTAAAATTAAATTTAAATTTAAATTTAACTAAATTAAATTTAATTAAAATTTAAAAATCATGAAAAACAAAAAATTGTTTATCGAGGTTTATCCGCCACAAATGACATAAAAAAGGGGACGATATTCATTCAAACAATCTTAAAGAAAAATGAAAAACTAAAAGCGATAGCAACTAATAAATTACCAAAATCATTTGCAATTTTATTTACTTTTCGCTTTTTTGTTCTCCCTGGGGCTACATTTTTTTGTTTTATTTGTATGTATATATGTATGTATTTGATGTATGCCGAATGCAGGAAAGCTAGGGTACTCATTTCATATGAACAGAATATAAACAAAATGGAACTATTGAAATTAACAAAAATCAATTCAATAAAAACCCAACTTTTTAAAATAGTCAAACACGACACTAAAAATAAAAGATAAAAATCTCAAAGGGTGTTTTTTCTAAAAAAAAATAAAAGATTGTGTTTTCTAAAAAAAAAAAGACAATTAAATGCATGAACATACGTATACGTATTTAAATAGTTAATAATCGTCAAAAGATATTTGCAGTCAAATTAAGATATATGTACATACGTGTACATATATGCCTGTATTTAAATAAAGGCGTGCTCCTTTTGAGTAGAAAGTATCGTAGTTATTAAATAATTATATTTTGGGTAAAAAACGGTTAAAATTAGGCGTTAATAGCAGATCTATATATTTACGTATGTATTTAAATGAATACATACATTTTATGTGGTCATACATGTTTGAAGTACAAAATATAAAATCAAGCAACCTCAGAACTTTAAAAGCAGACACTAACTAGACGAAAAGCTGGATAGTCCTTCCTGTAAATAACATTTTGGATGCTCAAACCCTAGAACCTAAGAAAGCAAAAAATACATGTATACGGTGAAATAACATTTTAGATTTTGCGGTTTTGTGAGTCACTTTTTGCCTTCTTTTTATTTCGTGGCGCAAATTGTTTTTATTTACTCGAATCGCTCATATCTCTATCTGTTCTCGCGGTAGTTTTCGCTCTCTCATTGCCAATCGGCCTCTCTTAGCTAAGCTCCTCGCACCGAGCCAGCACTTTCTGCGGAAAAGCTTTTGCATGTGTATATTATTTGTACGTCGAACAAGATAACTACAGAAATGATGTTAGAATTTTGGCGCTCTTTTCTTTTTATTGTGAGTGCTCCCCCATGAAGCAACAAGCGAAGACAGTTTTCGCAATAAAAGTGTGTGCACTCTTAATATTCATGGTAGTTTTTATCCACTTTATTATTTGAATGACTTTTTCTGATATTTAGTACATACACGTCTTAGAACGCAGTTCGGTATTTCGTACTCAGTTATTCGATAGATACACTCAAATGATGTACATATGTATGTACATATATAAAGGCTCTACTCGATATTTAGCCCATCCACCTTCATTAAAACGTATCAGTTTTTAAAAACGTCCTTTAAAACAATTTAAAGTTTGAAAAGGTTCGTGTTGAATTATTAGTAGAACAATACTATCTTTAAGCATTCCAAGTAACAATATATCCACATATAAAGACCACTTTAAAAGCTTATTGTTCCTACTTACATATAAGTGTACATATGTGTGTATGTATGTATTTATTAATACATATTTTGATTTAGGGAGGGACCGGGGCTAAACTGGATCACCAATGACAACTTTCTCCTTCCGCGAAGCCGGAGCCACACATTTTGACTCGGATTCAGCCGACCGAAAAATTGAATATCTTAAGGCTGCTGTTTGAGCAGAGTCCCGTTTGTAACTTCTTTTAAACTTGATTTCGTGTCCAGTACTCTTGTCGTTGTTCTTGTACAATCCACAGGAGTACGTTTTTCTGACTAATGACAGATTTTTAAAATAATGTATATACATACAAACGTATGTATATATATATTATACATATATATATTCAATGAATTTTAGGACAGTAATAGTAGGATCCTTTATTATCCCCAAAATCTTCTAATATTCTGGAAGGCAGAATCCATATGCCGATCATATCACGATAACATACCATGGCGTATGGCGATGGGGCGTATGAATAATATTTGCCGAAACTTTAAAGTTTAAACGCATTTTTACGATTTCCTCGTTTAAAAACCATCATTTTCAAAACCATCTAATGATATTCATAAAAAAGAATGGATTAAATAAACAAAAATTTTCTCAAAAAATTGTTCTTTCTTTGGGACGTCGATCAGTTATAATTCAACTATAGGATTTTTTTGCCTAAAAAAAAAAAACAGACACGTTTATGTAGACTTGGAAAATGGGTTTCTGGTCAAGAATACTGGGGTCGAACATGTTTCTATTACTGCATTTCAGGAGACTTGAACGTTTTTATAATTTATTTTGTTTATCTTTTTGTTTATAAATTGTTCCAATCTGTGAAGTAAAAAGGAGAGATTCAGTTACATATGTAACTGATCACCAATAGTAGGAGTCTACGGGGCGGAGTACCATGAGCAGAAAGGGTGGGCAGTGAGATGTACATACATACATATACACATACATACATGGCAGCCGACAAAACAAACACTTCGAGTTTACAGATAGTGCAACGACAACGAACGCATAAATTGCAAATGCTGTCGCTCCGCCAATGGAGCGCAATAATTCACAAATAGCAACGGCAACGGTGCCGGCAGTGAATGCCTTGCCTGCATTTAGCACGATAGAGACTCTGACTGCATCTTCGCGTCTGGGTCTGCGTCTCCGTCGACGTCTCGCCAGCTGCCGCGTCCCTGTCCATGCTTCCGTCTTGCATGCGTTCCGGACCCGTTCGCTGTTCGCGTTCCACCGCGGGTTCAAGGTAGTTTAGTTCTCGTTCTCTCTCGGGCGCGATATCCGATTGTCGACGGATTGCCGATTCCCCAGATCCATTCCTTTTCTCCTCTTTGTAGAGACGGGATGCGAGGCAAAGTAACGTATTATTGAGAGATTGACAAAATCACTTTATTATCAAAGATAGATCCTAATCTCGAATTGATCAATTCATATCAAACAGGAGGCAGCCTCCTTGGGCAAAAGGGGACTGGCTGGGGTGATTGGAAAATGAAAGTGGGGGCCGCTGGAGAGGCGCACTCACTTCGAGACCTTGATCCCGCATTAAAAAGTTGGCATGCCTTCGTCACCGCTTTGGAGCAGAAGGAGGAGAAGGAAGAAAGAAAAAAACCAATCCAAAACCGACCCGAACCGAACCGAACTGAAACGGACTCTGAAAAAACTGAAGGCAACAAAGCTGGGAGGAAAGTGAGTCAAGTCAAACTGCAAGGCCTGACAAGAAAGGAGGAAACATGTGGACATTTATTTTTTGTGCGCAGGGTGATAGGTAATGAAGGGGATGGTGCCTGCCTGTGTGGCATGTGTGGTGTCCATATACGCCACTCCCTCCAATAAGACGCTGTTGATCTTCATTGTTTTTAATTTGCAAAATATTTCTGCTATTGGCACAGCCCCAGTTTGAGGAGTTTTGCATGCAGTTTGCAATTATTATGTTCCGCTTTATTTAGAATAATCATTTTTGTTAAATAGGTAAATACACGTATTTTAATGGTATTCTGGTTTAATGCTTACAGCTACACCGGAAGAAAATTATCATCCCCAAGGAAAACGAAGACAGTTTTTTTCAAATAATAAAGGGCTCTGCACCCTCTCTCAGCTCGAGGGCAGCCGACTTAAAACAGTTAATAAATCGTAAATAATTGAGACACTTAAGAAGAAAGGAATTTTAAAATTTACCGGGATGAAAAAAACAGGTTGAATCCACAGATCAACTAAATAGCAATGGCAACATTTAACTTTGTAGCTAAAAAGGAAAAAAATATGTGCGTTAGTACCCAGTAAATGCGAAACCCAAAATATTGAAACCGAAGCAGGAAAGCGGCAATAGCTTTTGCCCACGGAAACAAGCCAACATAAAAGTGGATTGTTGGACAAAAGAGAAAATCTATCGGAACACTGCAGAAAATACTTTAATCAGCAAACAGAATGGCCATAAACTTTTCGGCCTCTTTCGCTGCCTGCATAGCAGCTGGGCTAAAAGTACCGCGCCAGATTATGTACTGCATTACGCAAGACACGGGGCAGCCGTACGTTCTTTACAAGGACTCGCAGGACGCCGAGCGGAACCCAGGAGCAATTGGCGCTAGTCCAGCGCAGTGGGGGAGCGAAATGTACCCTAACATCCAGCAGCAGGCCCAACAGCACCTAAGTGCTCAGCATCAGCAGCAACAACAACAACAAAACGCAGTGCAAGCGGCAGCCCAGGCAGCCGCTGCGGCAGCAGCAGCTGGTCAGCCTCAAAGTCCGCCCGGTGGCGGCCAGGAACCACGTGAAAACGGAAGTGGCGATGGTCGCCAGCAACAAGTATCGCCTTCGTCCAGCCCTTACCCATCGGTGCAGCAACGAGGAAATGGTGGAGGTGAAGAAGACGCAATGAACCAGGTGAGCCTATTTATAAACACTTTTTAGAGATTGATGTGCAATACTTTGGTTTTTTTTACAGCTTGCTAATCAACAAAACTCTGCGCCTAACCAAAACCAAAGTAGCAATGATCCCCAACACGCTGCACCCAACGCAGGGGAGACAGGAAACCCACACGTGCAGCAGAACGGGGGTGGCCCTCAAGGGGATCCTGGCAATGGATTTCAAACTACCCCGGACTATTACGCATCTCGCCATGCGCCGCCGCAGGGGGGAATGCTGGCACCTCCCGGATTTCCGCCTCTCCACTATCTCAACAAAGGCGTCTTGCCCATGGAGCAGGCCGGCGGTGGCGGCGGGGGAAGCGGTGGCGGAAGCGAGTCTTACTCCATGCCTGAGCTACTGCCGAGTCAACAAAACGGTCCGCAAAACTCCGGTCCAGCAAATGCCAATGCCAATGAAGGCGCTGCTGCGGCCAACGCAGGAGGAGGAGGAGGAGTGAGTGCGACCGGTGCGGGCGCCGGCGTTGGAACGGTCAGTGGCGTGGCGACTGGAGGACGGACGGGAAATGGCCCCGGGCGTCCGCATAAAAATAAGCCACACAGTGATTTACGGTTGTTCAAGTGCCTCACCTGCGGCAAGGACTTTAAGCAGAAAAGCACTCTGCTGCAACACGACCGCATCCATACAGACGCACGTCCCTTTCCATGCTCCGAATGTGGAAAGCGCTTTCGGCAGCAGTCGCACCTGACGCAACACCTACGAATCCACGCCAACGAAAAGCCCTTCACCTGCCCGTACTGTTCACGCAGCTTCCGGCAGCGCGCCATTCTTAACCAGCATATACGCATCCATTCGGGTGAGAAGCCCTTCGCCTGCCCCGAGTGCGGCAAGCACTTTCGCCAGAAGGCCATCCTCAATCAGCATGTGCGCACCCACCAAGGCGAGCGACAGATTTAGATAACTCCTTCCTTACCGATGCAGATTCAGATTGAGTCAGGGAACTATATAGCTAGTGCTAGAGATGACTCCGAAACACTGCTTGTTTTCAAATTCTTGGCAACCAATTCCCCTGCAAAATTTTCCATTATATGCAATTGAGCGAATTTTTGGCCGAATATCAAAATTGTCCCTAGGTTAAGTCATTCTCTGTTTGATTTGTTGACTCGCTTTAGCGCTGAGGCGGAAACAAAACCAGAGGATTATTGATGACCTCTAGGCGTTTCCACCTGACGATTTTCTTTGCCAGTCAGCAGCCAAGCAGATCTCTATATAAGTGAAAGAGGCTAGGCAGTTTATTTGAACGATTTGCATCCCGGCTGCGCGCCAAGTTTAAGCGCTACTAACATCACTTTTTGCTTTCTTAACTTCTTTTATGTGTGAACCTCTTATGCTGGATGATGAACAATACGTCTTCCTACAGATGTATCTCCCCATCTCATATTCAAGAACGGGCCGCACCCCACACTGTGGCCTTCGGACGTTCCCTTTCCGGGCGAGGACAACGACACTAAGGGTGACATTGCTGGAGGCAGTGGGTACCACGATGAGGATTCACAGGGTACACCCGATGGAAGCGGTGGCATGCATTATCCCTCGTATTTCAAGGACGGGAAAGGTAAATAGCTGCAGCATGCGGTAAAGATTTAAAGAGTCACATATCATTATTTGTTACAGGACAAAAGATACTGCCCGAGGTGCTACAGCACATTGGCGTACGGCCTGCCAACATGCCGCTGTACGTTCGCTGCCCCATCTGTGACAAGGAGTTTAAGCAAAAGACGACGCTTTTGCAACATGGCTGCATCCACATTGAATCGCGGCCGTATCCTTGCCCGGAGTGCGGAAAGCGGTTTCGACAACAATCACATCTCACGCAACACCTGCGCATCCACACCAATGAGAAACCATTTGGCTGCATGTACTGTCCGCGCTTCTTCCGCCAGCGAACTATACTTAATCAGCACTTGCGCATCCACACCGGTGAAAAGCCTTACAAGTGTGGCCAGTGCGGCAAGGACTTCCGTCAAAAGGCCATACTTGACCAGCATACACGCACCCACCAGGTAGTTGTAGCCTAGCCTCAGCCTTAAGCTCATGCACCTCCAATAATTTGTATAATAAAATTGTTCTTTTATAATCTCCGACACAGGGCGACCGACCCTTCTGCTGTCCAATGCCCAACTGCCGGAGGCGTTTTGCCACCGAGAACGAGGTGACCAAACACATCGACAACCACATGAACCCCAATACCACCAAGGTCCGCCGTCAGCAGCAACAACAGCATCAGCAGCAGCAACATCAGCAGCAACAACAGCAACAGCAGCAGCAGCAGCAAAACAACAACAACAACACTGTCGCCCAAGTTGCATCAGTGACCAACCATTTAATGAATGATGCGAAGAACCTAGCCACCCAACAATTCCTCAACAACAACAACTCATCGAGTGTTGATAACAAGGCTAACATACTGCCGATGCGTAGCATAGCTGCCAACGCGGCAGCAGCCGCCGTCGTCCAACAATCGGTGGTGAAGAACGAGCTTTATTTTCCACAATGCTATGGACCACCTTTCCAGCATCCCTTCCAGACACAACAGCAAGCGCAACAGCCCAGCGTGGCGCACGCTAATGGGGGACCTACGCCGCCAGTGACCGTAACAGTAGCAAACTCGGTAGCTCCGGGAGTGGTGGTACAACAAAATGCGTCTGCCTCTGTGGTGGCTCAGTGACATCCCACCACTTCAGCAACTGGAGGACCTCAGCAGCATCAGCAGCCGGCAGTTTCGGCGCAGCAACCCCATCATCCACCCCCACCGCTGCCGGTGCCGGTATCAGTGTCGGTTCCGCCTACATCGTCCGCCCACCATATTTCTGCAGCAGGTGAAGCAACAACACCAGCGTTATCTACCGCCGCTCACGCTTCGCCAGTAACGGCACCGCAGACGGTCACGCTGTCTATCACGCTGCCGCCACCGCCGAGTACCCATTCGGATCATGCGGGCCATTCTGGAATGGCAAACGGAGCTCCATCCCAACCACCTACCACTCTGTCACATGCGATTCCCATACATCCACATATACACTCGATATTTGGTTCTCTATAATGACTTTAGTACTCAAAGACAACAGCTGGAGCCGATACGATGAAATCAAATTGAAGAACGGACACACTATTCACAATATTTGATAGGTTTTATAAGTTTCTCTAGTATTAGACACATATAAATTCTCCTAGTTTTTAAAACTAAACTCTAATCTGATTACCACAAAACACAGTTTTGGCTATGGAAAACCATCATTTTGAACGCTTGGACGAAAACGTAAACAGGACGAGTACTAGTCTTTTTCAAAAGGACTCTAAACTCCTTTCATATAAACCATAAACATGAAATGCGAATGGTCAACGATTAAGAGAAACAAAAAAGTGAAAAGTGTAAAACCGAAGAAAGTGGAAAAAGCCAAAACACAACGTTATACGATTCCTTTTTGATAATTTAGTTTAAGAATTCTGACACGAAGACAAGACACACATCAAATATTTATATTTACGCAAACACCCACACACAAAAACACACGCATTGTTCGTCAATCTTGATTAGACAGGAGTTATACAACTAGGCGTAAAGTTAGGATAGCTCAGATCTAGGGAGTATAAATATGTGAAGTGATAGATAGAGCAGCTATATGGTTAGGGGAGGATGACTGCAGCTGGTCGAAAATAAGGTACCACAGACGTTGCGCTGAGCAATTTGTTTTTCGATGACAGCAGCTAAGTTTTAGTTTTGTTCTTCAGATATGTTACAATATTGGAGTTTTTGTAGGTTAAATAAGGTTGATTGGCATAAGCTGGGCAGTTAGCAAAACCGATAGGGTAACCCTGGACTAGCAAACTCTCATTATATATTTCTTATTTGATTTAAAACGATGTGATTTTTTTTAATAATAAAACAATTTTGATTGCAATTTAAAGATAAAGAACTACAAAGTCCTGATTAATTTGAGCTAGAGTTATTTCATTGTCTTCCCAATCTGTGTTTCATTTTCAGTTTTAATTTGCAATTAGAAATACGTTAACCTATAATATCTCCACACAATGGCTAGCAGGCAGGCAGGCAAAAGGAGCGCTAAGCTACTTGTTTATATAGCAATAAATAAATTCGAATGTGACTCTAATAGTGCCATACAATCAAACAATAGTCAATCGTTAATAGACCAATTCAACCAATGCTTCCAAATTGAAATTTTCTTGATCCATCGACAGAAGAGCCCTCCTTACGCTCTTTCCCCATCCAATGTGTGGATTTACCGACAAATTTAGTTTATTAAATGAAATTTTCCAATGTACCGACAAAGCATTTATAATTGTTATTATTCTTATAGCTTATGTTTCCAAAACATTTACATACATACGTTTTGTGTGTGTCCCAATATTAAAATATACATAATTGTGTATGCATTTGCGCTTTTCTCGACAAACATAACTTAGATATATGTCCTATGCAGAGAGAAAATGCGAATAAAAGCATACACTAATTTAGTTTAGCAGTTTCCTTTTAAAGTATCTACTCATTATTTAATACTTGCATAGCCATGTAGTGAATAATTAGGTTTTCATAATAATGAAAACAACTCAGATGTTTTCTATGTTTGAAGCCTAAAGATTGTCAATTGTCTTTATTTAATTCTTTCAATAAAAAAATTATATATTATTTGATTTTGTTTTTATTTTAATTTTTATTTCTTTTATTATAAAAATAATATAATATAATATAAGTTTTCATAACTAATTACATGTATTACATGGGCTGACTTAAATAACTTTTGGCATCATAACATACATACAGTACATGCATAGCGATTTTTTGGACTAAGGCAGGCGTCAGGATTTTGTGATACAAATGGGGCTCAGTTATAATAAAAAAAAACGTTTCGGAACAAATAAATTGTACATAGAATATTTCGGATAACGTAATGGTAACGCTAGTCAAAATTTTAAAACATCTTTTAGGCACATTAAACAATATAAATCAAAATTTGAATTTGAACGCGGAAAATGAAATTGAACTAAATTGAATATTTTGAAATATAGGCAACAAAAACAAATTAAATATGGCACCCAAAAAGGCGGCTTTTATTGGAATTAAACCAAATGGTATTTGATCGGAATGATCAGCATGATTTGCTATAAGTAACACAATGTTTATCACTAAGCTATAGCTAACTTTTAGGCCTTCTTAGACGAAATTTTGAGAATTCTTTCGGCTTCAAGCAAATTCGAAAATCTAAATTATCCAACGACGAACACATGAACATTTTGGCTTTAAATCAAAATTATTTGTAGTTTTAGTTCAAAAAGGAAAAGTAAATTTTATGGGAATTATATCAAGAAAATTATAGCAAATTATGCTATAATTCCAATAAAAGCAAAATTTAGACTGAATGTCGCTGTGATAAAAGCAAATTAAGAACAAAACGTAAAACCTTTGTAAATTTTAGGCATAAACACAAAATTAAAAGAATACACTTAATCAAAAACAAAATCATAAATTTAGGCGCAACAAATTCTAGCATTAAAACCAAAATTAACATTTTCAAGCTCTATAAACATTTTGCAGGTTAACAAGTTTGCATATGTTTTTCTAAAGGGTCATCCTTATACTACATTATCAAGATATCTTGTCTGGGACTGTTTAATTTTAAGCTAGTCCTTGGGAGAAATAGCTACGCAATGTGGTATATGGGTCACCTTTAGGATATTTCATATTACATTTTTATTTTTTAAATTATCATTTGAAAATGTCCATTATAAGTTGAATCAGTTTTTCAACCGATTGATTTCGAGTTGCTAAGGAAGTTTTATAGCGAGATAAGTTCCGAAAAATGAAGAGAAAAGTAGAAAACAGCTGCTTAAGTGAAATCAATGTAGCTAAATGGAAGAGCACACCGGCCACGACAAAAAACAGATATGTGTATAAACGAACATTTAAGATCAAACATGTAATCTATCCCAGAGTAATGACATAAAGCCTAGGCAAGAAAGGGGGCTACTAATAAAAAATCGAGACAAAAGATCCATGGGGATATATACATACATAGGTAATGGTAAAATACCGCAGGAAACGGAAACGGAAACATGCTGAGAAAATAGATAAAAAAGAAAGTTACAAGCATACCTAACAACCAACAATAGCCCAATTTAAACAACCAATAGTACAAATACAAGTAATTTTTATAGCAGAAATTTTAATTGCAGTATCAAAAAGCCGTAATAAGTACTCATAAGAAATATTTAACTTTAAAAAACATCAAAGAAACTCACACAACCAAATATAGGCATGAAAATGAAAAATTTTTAACTTGGCACATTAGAATCGGAAAATATCAATCAAACAATGACAAAGACAAATTTATCTCGAAATATAATTTTCGAAGAGAGTTCTCGATACCCAGAAAATTCAAATCAAAAATCCAAACAATGAAAAATCCTTTCTTCTTAATGAAAATAATTCTAAATGAAAAAATAATCATGACTAAAATACTTATTAAGATTATAAATATTATAAATGATTCCCTTCCGGCTACAATTCAGAATCAACATATTGCTAAAACACAGATCAACCAACCAAATTTATACAAATGCCTACTACACATACAAACAATAACAATGCAGAAACGGAAAAGGATTACTAGTTGGAGGCAGTAGGTTGGTTATAATCTCAAAACTCCCACTCTATAATCCTTCGAAACGAACGCATTGTCATAAAATACAGCCGCTTTCTGCAATAGTGATAATAGTTTTTAAGTCAACCACCAAGCAACCATCAAGCAACAAATAATTGAAGAAAATCACCAAACGAAAAGAATAAATATTTAATCAGTAGATAAAAATTCATTGATATGAAAATGATTAAAATCTACTCATGCATAATATAAATTCTAATAATTTACTTATTTGATTTTTGGGTAATAAAAGCTCAATAAAAACATTTTGGTTAATTTTGTGGTTGGTAAAGAATTCAAAGATCATAAGACGATTAAATTAAACTATCAAAAGGTAAAATACTTTATTAAATAATAATCTAAAGTTCTGTCACCTTTATTATTAAAGAACCCAAAACCACTCAAAAACAAAAGAAATAAAAAAAGCATTTGAAAAACAAAAGAAACAAAAATATCAAATAGAACTTATAAAAGCCCTAAAATCTTATTATATGTATGATGTATTATATTTTTTAAAGTATTTAAAGCATACTCTCTATGTATACAATATATCATAAAATATTTGAGGTAACTTATAAAAAAGAATTGGAAGAAGCCATCCGAGGTAATGGAAGCAGTACTGGCAACCAATGGATTGCCATTTAATGATTATTCCCAGATTACATAAACGCGAACACCACATATTTCCTTTAAAACAAAAACATGCCCCAGCAAGTATTTACTAAAACACTTATTTTTTTTTCATTTCATAAAGTTCATAAAAACGGAACCATATTTATTTCAACATACGTATTGAAATGAAAAAATACGTGAGCTCTTTGTGAACAGAGTGTCCCCAAAGAATAAAAGAAATAATTTTAATTGTGTTGCTTAAAAATAAATTTTTTGAACAAAGTGAAATAGAATTCGCAAAATAACCAGAAATCCAGAAACAGAAGCAAATCAAACGTAAAGTCGACATAGCAATATAAACGATAAAAGAAAATAAAAAAAATAGTAAAAAATAAACGCAGCAAAAGCCGAAAAAAACAAAGTAAAGCCGAAAATATAGTAACATTTACTTAACAAATATAAAGGTATATTCAACTAAGTGTTAGGTGAAGTATGCGAATGAAAACAATATTTTTAAATGTTGTGATCGCCTATGTGAAAAGCAGATGACTAAGCGAAGAGATTATCAGATACGATGATTTACTATAAGTTCAATAACCTAAGGAGTAACCACTTCGGAGTTGGAGATTGAGTCGAACGCAATACAATTTTTGTTGTTGACAATTCATTAATGAGAGTATACGTTTGTAATTATTATGAACATTTGACAGGGACTACCATTTAATAGCAACCATAGAAATAATAACTGAACGGAGCCAATAGAAACAAATTTTATTTATGCTATCATCAGCGTGCTCCGACACTGACCGCGATATGCACTTTTTATTAATTATAACTGAACTTTAACTGTACATAAGCAAACAAAAACTGCAACTGCAAATGCAATAGTACCAAAGTAAGTAAATCAATTATTTTACACATTTTGCTAACAAATAGCGAATGCATCAAAGATAGAACAGATAATGAACAGGAAGTGTTCAAGCGGCATAGAGAAATAATAGATATTATCGAGTTTCAAGAATCTGCTTTAAGTTACAGCTGAACGCAACATATCCACAAAGAGAAGTATTAGCACTGCAATTTCAACAATTCAACTGTTTTTCACTTCCCAACAGATCACAAATTAAAATTTTTTTTTATCAGAAAGTGAGAGTTGCATTGAAGACTTAACAATTTTTGGTTTGTTGAGCCAACTGTTAATCAAAACCTTAAAGTCGAATCAAATATAATCAACTATAACAGAATCATACAAAACAAAGCAATAGTGATACTATACTGCCAGGATCAGGACCCTTGCCTGACCTGGACTAGCCAATAGCCTGATACATGTAAACAACAATAAACCGAATGAATCTCTTAATTTACAATATACAAAAAACAAAAATGCAACGGATTACGGAGCAGCAGCAACCATAGTACAATAAACACGTTTTTCTTATTGAACGACTTTTATACAACAGACAACAACAAAACCAACCCAATTGAGCACTAATAGGTAAAGCAGTAGCAGATTATGAGAACCGAATCAAAAGTGGAATAATAAAATAGAGACGATTTTAAGTATACAACAAAGCATAAATCAAGAGCAAGCAGACTATATACATATATTTTTTAAAAAGGGAAATGCATTACCAGAAACAACAGCTAAAAATTGTTAAACATTTTTATATTTAAATTTGTATAATTTCTTATCGATTCAGTGTAAGAAAGATGTAATACATACATATAAATATAAAAATCAAACTAAAAAAAAAAATGATAAAGCTAAAAAAATTTTTTATATTACAAGAGACAAGAGACATAAGACAAGAGTAAAAAAATAAATCTCACTTTCCTGGTAAAAATTGACTTTATTGGCACAACAATAATAATATTGTAAACAATAAAACTGGCTACCCAACAAAAATAAATACCTTATTTTTATTAAGTGACATCTTAGTTCAATCATCACTTTTTTATTTTCGATCTAAACCAAAATCCTAATTTAGTTTTGAAAACATCTCCGAGTTTGACGCTAAACAAAAAATCTTTAGACAAGCAAAAAATGAAAAATAAACCCATACGGATTTATTAAACCACAAACAAGAATTTTGAAGGCTACTGAAATTTCAATTTCTTTCCATGTATCTTAGTTTTCGCTGAACCAGTATGATGGTAAATAATACCTTACACTCATTTGGAAACAACATAATACAATTTTCTCAAATCTCCTCTGGCAACATATTTAAATAACCATCTAGATTGCAAACTTTCAACCTAAAGTATTTAAATAAAAAAAACTTTTGGATGACTAAATCTCGCTTTTGGCGAAGACTTATATGTTCAGATATCCAAATCATGGGAATGGCGATTTACCAATGGCAATGAATGAATGAAACCAGATCCAAATCTTGGCAAAACACACTCATACACAAAATCCTTCTCGGCAAATTCAAAAAATATAAAAGTTCTCGGCTATAACAATACTCTCGGTCATTCCAAAATTATTAAAAACAAAAATTAAAGAAAAGGAACACTCGAATAAAGGCAACCATGCTATGGTTATTCACATTCAATTGAATTATTTGGAGCAAAAGAAACAGAATATTTGAACTTAAATTAAGGTCAAATGCCTAAGCATAATTTTTGACATAAAATTTAAGTAATACTAAAAATAACTATTTTAGGAACTACGTATAAGAAAAATCAATTAAAACATAAAATCACTACCATGTTTACAACTTTGAATGTGAAAATTGAAAGTTTAATGAGTAAAGCTAAAATAAAAAATTGATCTCAAAATTCACGGTCATGAAAGTGAGAAATTAAATAACGCTAAAATGCATAAAATTCAAAATTTTAATTGTTGTAAGCAAATTAAGAAACTACATATATACGTACATATAATCAGAACATTTATAACAATTTCCAAAACCACTCCAGAATTCACCTCCAAACTAGGCAACCACTAAATCCCAGTTCAAAAATACAATATTCAGACCAAAAACCGAAAAACTAACAACAAAATATCTGACCACCAAAGCAAACACCCACTGACAACACCACACGCTTAACCCCAATCACATCCATTGGTTTAGATTTTAAGAATCATTTTAAAAATAATCATCAGCCAAAAAGATGAAAAATATTCGAAAATAGAAAATGATACCTATTATGGCAGTCCAAAATTATGGAATTCAAAAGTAAGAAAATACGATTTTAAGGCAAGCAAATATCGAGTCAAAAGTAAAGTATTTAAGCGAGTAATTATATGCAACAAAATTGCGTCGTCTAGTTTAATGTCGTAAAATTTTACTTTTTGTAATAATTAATTAATATTTACATATATATTCTATAACAAAGGCAAGACAAAAAATACATATTGTAACCGTCTTTTGCTGTACTAATTTCCAAAATGAAAACTCAAAAAAGTAAAACATAGTTAAACAGAAGGTTAAAAGAATAAAAAAAGCCATTGCCTAGGCATATGCAACCAAAAAAATAAACAGCAATGAATTTCTGGCATCAAACTATAAGGACTACTTAAATTATAAAAACCATATGATTATACAAGAAAATGATTTGAAATAAATTGAATCTTGTAATATAAACTACCGATCTTTTTTTCACCAAATTTTTTGTTTTTTTTTTATTTTTTAGCATTTTAGACTACAATACATAAAACATTTCAGCTTTTCCGACTTGAAATTTATTAGCATGACAAATCAAACTTTACCACGCCATCGTAGTCTGGGCCGAATTCAAAGATTGGCTGGCGCTTCCTAGCCCGGTTGAAGAAAGCAGAATACGTTGTTTGCATGTAACTAAGCTCGGACAGAAGTTTCTCGCATTTAAATCGCTTTAGATAGTTGTGGGTCCTGGTCAGATTCCCGAATGCCTGAAGTCGATCGACCTCAAATGGATGTTGAGGGGGCCCCATCGTGCCATGATCTCTACAAGCGTGTAACATCCTTAGTCTAGGAAGTTCCTGGAACTCAAGGGTCATGGTTGTGGTGAAATTGCGCTTCAATGAATCATTATCAACCAGGTTCAAATTGGAACGCCCGTTTTTCATAAAATTTTGATAGGCCAGCTTTCGATGTTCCGTGAAAAATGATGTTGTATCGGGGGAAACGAAATCTTCTTCCGTGAATGAATCCTTGTAGAGCGACCGATGATGTTCACATCCAACCACTTGGATGCCAGGAAGTATGGCGTTGCTCTGCTCCTCCACTGCGTAGCGCCGTTCTGCCCAGTTTCCAATCAACACAGACGGACTGTACTGTGGCGAGGCCCTGTCGTCCGTCAAAGACTTTTGACTTGAGCCAATCATAACTTCCTATTTAATTTAATACTAGTTTTCGATTATAAAAAACTGAAATAACAACTATTCGAGAGCTAGACAATAAATTCCTAACCTCCTTTGAACCCGACAACCCAAAAATTCTTTAACACTCAGTACCAAGAATTTCGATTTATTTGATCGAATTTACATTAAATGTACTTTTCAAGTCTTCGTGCATGTTGCAGTTAAGGAAAATAAACTTATCACGATCCTTTTTCTTGGTCGCTTCATCGGCAAACGCCCACTCACCCATCTCTTCGGTATCGAGCCTTGCAGGCTTCTTGGCAATAAAGTCGCCTCTGTAGCTGGTTATACCGCGAGGAGGTCGTTCTTTGGCCAACTTGCAACGTAATTTGTTATGAAGGATGCTGTAGTTCCCATAGCTATCCAGTCCGTCTAGCCGAACTGGCGAGTAGTGTAACTGACCGGCTTCCCTCATCTTTGCGCTCTGTTCCTGGCGCAGTCTAGGGAACAGGTCATACTTGAGGGTGTTCATGGAAGTGTAGTTGTTGAAGTACTGCTCAGCATCATAAAGTTTCAGACCACCAGTTTGCGAAACTTTGTTACCATACATCTGGTTTCTGGTAATCAAATGATCATGAACGGATTGAGTGTAGTCGAAAGTTGTGAATGAGGCTTGGGTGCACGACTGGTGTTGTTCGCAACCCTTTTCAGTCATCAGACCGGGCAGTATTGTGCTTCCGGTATATACAGGGCCCTGAAATCGATTGTTGTACCAATTTCCAATTAACACATTGTTGCTGTACATCAGGACTTTCTCGTGCGCATACGAACGGCGTTCGTTCTTAGAATCATCTTCAACCGGCTTCATAGTGATAATAAATGGGTAAAATGGAACTAGAACAGCTCAACTGTCGAAAAAAAATGTTATTAAATACAAAGTCAGTTGAAATATAAATCTCAGGGTAATTTCACACGATTTTGCACTGATTGACGTAACAAAAGAGAACGAACAACCTCTGCATTGCATAAATAGACATAAGAATTTGTGGTTCTCGGGTGCTTCTACCTGGCGGGAGCCTCTATCTCCTCGAATTCAACTACATCTTCCACCAACTCCACGACCACCACCACCACAGCATCGTCAAGCGACACCACGACTACACTCTCTTCCAGCAACGCCACTACCACCTCAACGTCCTCCTCCTCTTAATTTGATGATTCTTGACGTGATACGGTAATAAATAATAAAATAATAATTAAATGATGAAATAGAACAAGATTAAAAATCTTACGTTAGATATTGCATATTCTTGTTTTGTTGGAGGCAACTAACCAATACGAATGATGGTTGATATTGTCATTAAGAAATAATACTACTGTTGTTGTTGTTGTAGGTAGTTGCCCCGACTTGTCAATGTCCTGGCAGTTGTTCTTCTCCACCGTATATGAGTCATTTCCGAACTTGTCGATGATTAAGAGGGATCCGTCTTGGAGCACAATGAATTAATCTGGTTTTCTCTGTATATATCCAAGTTCTCGGTATTCTGAAAAAAAAGAAAGGTATCGGGTAAGATATAAAAGACATATTGACATAATAAGATACAATGACCCTTTTCCCCACCACCATTGAGGTAGAGTTGTGGGCGCGTTTTTTATTTAAGTGGTATCCCCAGGAGGCCTAGTCCACTTTCTCCATGACTACCTTTTTCTTCGGCGCTTTAACCAATCATTGATCTTTTTGAAGGCCCTCCTCCGGGATTGTCATCCTCCTCTGTATTCTGCGACAGTGCAATACGTCTGCAAGTGAATTTATTAATTATTTAAATTTTAAATAATATATTTAATGCTTACATTCGCTTCAAACCCTGGTGCATTTTCTGGACGACGACGGTGGCCAATGTAGCCACAAACTGAACGGCCTGCTGCTTGTCGGCAAGGGTTTGCCACTTATTGAACCCCTCTTCCATTACCAAATGGGTTTTAGTGGCCAGCAAAGCACCCACTCTTTTAAAATGGTTTGAAGTGAGCCATTTAAGGCAGAAACTCCTCTCAGGGTATTCCCGGAGCAGGTTACTTATTAAGCATTTCAAGCTGAGCAACTGAAATGATAAAATTATTATTAATATGTGTTTTACATATTTTAATTAAAACTTGCCTCGTCTTTATAGCGATCCTTAAGTTCCACTGGAACGTTGTCGACGACAAATGTTGCATATTTATTTAGAATTTTATCAAAATTATTTTTTGAAAAAATTTCATTTAAATAAATATGCGTATTTATTTCATCAATGTGGCCCAATCGCAGCATCGTTCCACAAAAATGTCTCAAATCGTATAATACAGGGACACCTTTGGCCTGCAAGTAGGCAATTGCTTCTTGATTGGAGAAGTACTTGTCCGCCCCCGCGCCAGCCAACTTGGGTCTCAATCGAGCTGTATTCTCGATCAAAATGATTACATTGATAATGCTATCTTTGATTGCGGTGGATCCCAATTTCCCTATCCCACTCGACATCTTGAAAAAAAATTCATTATTTCCTACTAATACCCGAATACTAATACTAATATTAATTTTGTACTTTGAGCTTTTAAATGCACAATTTGCAAATTTCCATTTAAATTTAATGCCGCAATGGCAAAAATTTTCCAACTGTGGAAACTTTCAGGAGCGTTCTGTAAATAAATATTAGTTATTATATTAATTAATTAATTTAATATTTAATTACTTATGTTAACATGTTTGAGGTGAAATTCGTCGAATAAGAGAAAATATGGAACATCGGCTTCCAAGACGAAAATGAGGTTGCTCCCCATGGTCACCATACCATTCTCCAGATCCGTTTTCCTTTTCTCCATCAAAACATCAAAGGCGTGGGAGAAGATCATAGTTTCGAAAATTTTTAAACTTTTAATATTTTCCATTTTGTTATATGTGAATCAAAACAATAATAAAGAATTCAGTCAATTCGGTAATTGAAAGGGTTGCCACTTTTGAAAATTCCCTTTAAAAAATTTTGAAAGTTAAAATTATGGTAAGTATTAAGGTAATTAAGGCAAGGTAATTAATAAATAATAATAAATATTTATAATATTTTTATTATTATTAATTATTATTTTAGAAAATGTAACTTCACTGCGGACGGCGGCAGCGGAGGAGGCGCCAGAGCCGGTGGCGGCGGCAGCGGAGAAGGTGTTGGAGCCGGTGGCAGCGGCAGCGCAGTAGGGGTGCTATATGAGCCGGTTGGGGAGATGCTGGGAATACGGGAAGCGGTGGATTGCCATGAAGCAGCCGCCGATCCCCCAACCGGCTCCACCAGCGGCAACTCCCCAACCGGCTTCACCAAAGGAAACTCCACCAGCCTCCACCACCTTCGCCCCATTGTCGGAGGAAATGCTAGACGAGTTTTTAAGGGACATATGGTTAGTAATAACCTTATATAATTAATTTAATTTTTATTTTATATTTTTTTTCTATTTTTGCAGATTTTAATTATTTATAATTGGTTTTTTAATTAATTTTTAGATTTAATATTATTTTTAATTAGTTTTAAATTTAATCACAATTTTTAATTTTTTTTTAAATTAATTACTATTTTTAATATTATTTTTAATTAGTTTTAAATTTATATATAAAACAAATAAATTTAATATTACTTTTTATTAGTTTTTGTTTTCATAAAAACATAAAAAAAAATAAAATTCATATTTCATTTTTTTATCTTTTTGTCAAATTGTAGCTCCAGAAAATCGTAACGATTTGAATTGTAGCTCTAGAAAATCGTAACGATCTCCGATTTCCGATATATTATAATATATTATATAATATTAATATATTATATTTCACTTTTCAAACTGCTTTTAGCAGTAAAGAAATGTTCAGATTTTCAACAAAAAATATATGTATATTTTACTTATATCGTAATTTGCGTGGCAGCGCCACCTATGGGAGTTTCCAATTTCTACCTCCTCTGATTTTACCTTGAATAAAACGCCATCTAGGTTTAAAACTAACAGCACAAAAATTTATTTTCAGCAGTATTTTTTTTAACACTCAAAATATAGTGTTGGAAATTGGGCGTTTGGGCGGAAAAAAAAAATTTCTACAAGATTTCTGTTAAAAGAGCCATCTATGTATGAAATGGTTTAGATCGCTGGGTCACGGCACCTAGGGGTGAAATTTGTAGATGTAGCACTAATATATCTTGTTAATGGGCACTAGCAAAAGTTTACCGAAGATGGAAATATTTTTTTTTTGTATAATTAGGTTTTAAAATTTTTAAATTAAACAATTGAATAAAATTTTGAAAAATTGTTTCATTTATTAGGTCCAGAAAATCGTAACAGACTTACGACGTTATTCTGAATCGCGCAAACAGCTGTGTTACCACTGCATGAAAGGGTGTCTTCTTGTTAAAATTTTTTTTTTAATTTCCGAAAAAATGGATGGAAAACATTTATTATACAAGTACTTCTACTTGCTTTTTTGTGAAGCACGTCCTGTTCTCGCTCTTCAAAGAGGGAGAAGGATTCGTGGTGAACCGAGGGGCTGAGCATGGCGGCGACGTTACCTTCCTGAAGTACGCGGATCTGGAGAAGTACTACGCTGAAGCAAGCTGCACCCAGGTCATCTCAAGGCCACGGTGGAGAAGTACATCAACCTACTTTTAGATCCCATTCGCAAGGCCTTTGAGAGTCCAGAACTCCAGTGTGTTTTCATAAATCTTTTTATTTTAATATTTTTTTTAAGAAATCTCTTTATTTTCACGAATCTTAGTGCTGCTGTTTATCGTTTGTTTTGTTCTTCACTGGCTTTTGAAGTCACTCCACCCACCTTATCGGTTTGTAAGGGTATTCGGCCTTCGAGGGCAGCTCCTAAAAATACCCAGATGGGGTGAAAATGCCTGATCAACATTGAAATGGGTTATGGTCCAAAGTTACACAGTTCAATAGTCGAATGACTAAAAAGTGTATTGATTTCCATGGCATTTTAATGGAAACGCTAAAAACTTTTACATTAAAGGTACTAATTGGAAAATATCCGGGCGTACGATTTTACAAATTATTGTGTTAAAAGTCAAAATTGTTCAGACCAGAGACTTGGATAAATATTTAGATTATGTTAAAGTTCTAGAAACCATTTCCCAGTAAAAACTTGATATAAATATGCACTACATGAAGTAATTTTAATTTTATTCAGTAAATATCTTTTGGGGTTTGTGAAGATAAATATTACTTTTTTAATTTTTACCTACTAATTAATGATATTTTATAATTTAAGTTTTATTTAAATTTGCAGACTTAATGGGGTTTTCAAATTCAACAAAATATTTAACTCAAATGTGCGCATTGTTAGTCGACTAGTGTTTAAACAAATTTTTGGTTTCAACTAAAATCAGCCAAAGAAAAATATTTATCAAACTTAAATGTCTGCAATTTTGGGTTTCTTGATATATTATTTAAGCTTATATTTAATAGCACAGATAGTAATAGTAATTTTTTTTTAGAAAAAGCTTATTTCAAATAAGGTATGTATGACACTGTTCGGTTTTTCGTCTGTTTGTACATTTTGTTTTACTCAATATTTCGTAGGTGAAGAAGTCCTGGCAACATAATCTAACATCCGTTTTATCGTGCTTTTTTTATAGCCAACTTCATTAGACATTTATACACATACATATATATATATATATATATATATATTTAAGAAATGTTGCTCACACTTTATAAACTGGATAATTATATTTAATTTAGGCATTTGAATCCCAAATTTAGATGTCATTCTTTGCTTTTACAATTATTGTGTTATATATGAATGTATTTCATACCTGTTGGGAATAAATATTTATTTAGTTAATGTACTGAATTCAATATTTATGAATACCGCAAATATTATTTTTCAATTACTCATTTAACTACTACACTTAATTTTCTAATTATTGTTTCCATTGGGATGAGATATAAGTAAATGTGCCTAGTTATATTATTTTAATTGCAAGGACGTACCCAAAAAATAGACAAATACTTAGCGCGTGACTGTTCCGTTCGGTGGAAATACAAATATTATCGTCTATATGAACATGTTCTATGGTTGGTTGTAAGTGGGAACTATTCATAGAACAATGCAATAGTCATTTATTCATCTAACTCGTAAAAAAATGTATGTTTATGGAAATAATAATGGAAATAATGTATGTTTAAAGAATCTGTGTTGTACCATAATATGTTTTTGTCAAATGTAAGGATACGCCCTTATTTATTTGCTTTATACCTGTTTACATCGGTTTATTTATTTATTTTTTTTTTTTAATTTTTTTTTTAGTTTTTGCATTTTTTTTTTGCCATGATATATGGAGTGCGTATGTTTAGAGCTTAGCGTGATATCGTATGCGAAAAAAGGTAGCAATTTGTTTTTTATTGGTCCATTAATATGGTCGTAGCCATAAAATCTTTAAAATGAAGTAATGCGGAATAATTTAAAGTTTTCCAGTTGAGCTCGAATGGTCGAAGGCGTTTTATGTTAATGGCAAGTGAGGTGACTGCGTTTTACGAACGGATATGCTATGTATGTAATTAAGTGTACGTGGCAGCGCCATTGATGGGGTAAGTATTTCTGAGATTTTATGATATGAATTGAATGTCATGGTATTTCGGTAGTTTGATATACTACTGATTTCGAATTTACACATGGGCTGCTTTTATTGAACAGACTAACAGTAGAGATTTTACTCCTTATACTCCATACCCTTTGGGCTCCCCTAAACCAATGTTCCGAATAAAATGTATGGTAAAATTTGATCAGTTATAGAACTGGCAAAATTATTCGTGGAGTATAACAAGTTCGATTTTGTCAGCCTGGTCATTTCTAGCAATATTCATTTGAATAAATTGCTCTCTTTATATAAATTTTATATTAGATATTGAGCTATATTGGTTTGATCTAATAACTAAATAATCGCGTCGATGTCTTACATCTAACTATTTTCTTGCCTCTAATTTCAATAAAATTCGAAAAGTGAAGAATGTTTAATACATTTTAACCTGTTAAATCCATTAATATAAACAAAAATACTCGAATGTTAAAGTTCTGTTAGAATTTTCCCAACATTGTTATTATTTGGTGAAATTTGTTTTTTAATTTAAAAATAAACATACGGAATATTATTTTAGGATTCAAAGTATATAATAATAATTGTATAACAAATAATGCATAAAATGGAATCATCTACATTTTAAAATTTTAATGATTCTTTATTTTTAAACATTCTTTATTTTAGCAATGGCGTAAAGAAACGCTAGAGTTTTGATTTGCGAAAATTTTTTCTCCAAATACCGAATAAATTATTAAACAAAATTACCAAATTACCATTTCCAAGCCTTGCCTATTTTTCAGCTTCACACAGGCAGATTTACAATTTTTTTCTGGGATTTCACGACCTTAGCAGCAGTATTTGTTTTTACTGAAATGTATATAAATCTTGTGAAAATGTACAGTTTATTTATTTTCAGCTATAATTGCGGCAACGAAAAATATAAAAAATGTAACAAATAAATTGGTGGTTAGCAATATTTTATAGCGTATGATTTTATTGCCCAAAAACAAAAATTGTATGTCACAAGTTGGTTGATTCGCTGACTTGCAGGCTATTTTTGCATATATGCTTAAAATAATATCACAAACTGTTGTGCTGAAAATTGCAGCATTCTAAACACTTTTAATGACTTAACTGGCTTAGAGTGCAACCAATAATAAAAAAAAACATTAAAAGTAAATGATAGACTTTTTGCCAAACGGATAATTTAATTAAATCCATTCGCTGACATTGAGAAAGGAATATATTTATAAATTGTATGCCCTTTATAAACTTAAATTGGAAATAAATTAAAAAAATCCCTAGAGAATAAGCATAAGTCAGCTCACAAATTTTCTACTTACATACAATACACAATATGATTTACAATTAAAAATTAACACATAACGTTTAGAATGTTTTAAACAATAATACTAAAATCTATAAAAAACTAAAGAGAGCAAAGAACAAACCTGTAAGCTTACGTCAAATTTGTAAAACTCCCATCTGGACCCAATATAGTGAGGACCAAAAATTGAAAATATTTTTTCAAACATTTAGGGCCAAATGTAAAAAATATACACACTTCGCTGCTCTTCGTTTTCTACTTCTTATCTACCATCTTTCGCAATGCTCCTCGCTTTGTTTTGGCATAGTTTTGTTTTAATTTTCGTGTTTAAACATTTTCATTTACTCGGCTTTGGGATGCAACTCATCTCTAGCGCTTGCGTTGTGTCATACGAAGTCCAGATCGGAGCGGGTGCTATACATCTTTCGCTCCATTGTGCGTTCGAACCACTTCTTTACTTCCGATACGATGAGCACAGACGATGTAAGCGAGACCAAGAAGAAAATGTCGTATGGTGTAAGAGCTTCCGTTTGAAAGACCATTTGCAGTGGTGGAAAATACACGACCAGCATTTGGCCAACGATAGAGAAAGCAACAGCCAATAGAAACATGCGATTAGTAGTCAGACCTATGGTAAACACACTCTTGGTCTGTGAGCGACATGACAGAGCGTTAAACATATCGAAAAACACAAAGCATGTAAAGGTCATAGTCGTGTCCCGCTTTGTTTTTCCTAGCGTTCCATCAGCCATTTCGCGCTGAAACACCCATAAGGTTCCCAGCACTATGATACTGGCGCTGAGGAGAACATTGGCCACAACACCCTTCGTAATCATCGGTTGTTTCACATTACGCGGCTTCTGCTTCAGTACGTCATGATCAACTGGTTCTACGCCCAGGGACTGTGCAGGTGGCCCGTCCATAATAATATTAATCCATAGAATTTGCATAGCATTAAGTGGGTTGGCAATGTCCATTAGCGTGGCGAGGGCGATGAGGGCCAGAGCAGCAATGGATGTACTAAGTTGAAAGCGCACAAAATTACGAATATTGTAGAATATGCCCTTTCCCTCCTCAATAGCAGCACTGAAAAAATAAAGAATGTATATTACGGATTACCTTTTGATCACCATGTGCTGATGTACTTACATAATTGTGTGGAAATCGTCGTTAACCAGAATCATGTCTGCAGCTTCTTTACAAACATCTGTTCCATTCTTACCCATTGCAATACCAATATCCGCCTTTTTTAGAGCAACCCCATCGTTGACTCCGTCACCTGTCATGCCGACTATATTGCCAGTACGCTGCAAAGACTTGACAATCTCCAATTTGTGTCGAGGGGAGACACGGTAGAAAACGCTCACGTTGTTGGCCACCTTGTCCAGTTGGTGCTCGTTCATTTGGTCTATTTCTTGGCCAGACAAAGTCTGATGATGTATAGTGTCGATGCCGATGAGATTCGCTGAAAAAAAATAATAATAAACATATATTTTATATTAAAACGTAAAGCCAAAGATTGATCCCAAAAAAACCGATAAAGGACGGCTATAGGCGAGTTTCCAGACTTTGTGATATCCAGTACTCTTCTCTTACAGCAAAACCTTTTCTATTTATAAAAGTAATTTTTAGATTAAAGAACAGATTTAAACAAAAAAAATTTTTAGCATACTTTTATGTGTTTAAAAAAAAAAAAAAAAAAAAAGAATGGAAAGCTAACTTCGGGCGGAGCCGAAGTTGATATACCCTTGCAGATATGTGGCAGCTTATATTATTAGATATATATCGGATATTATATAGTTGGCCGATCCTTATGAAATTTGGCAGATCGAATTAATTTTAATTTAATTTTTTACAGGAAGAAAAAATTATCTCAGAACTCACAACGAATATATTTTTCGGTCTGATCTATTGTCTATATCAATACATAGATCTATCTATAATATATTAAACGTGCAACGCAGTGAATAAGACATCTTCGAACCTATAAAATATATATATTCTTGATCCGAATCACCTCCTGAGTCAATATAACCATGTCCGTCTGTCTGTTTCTGCTTACTGCGTATTTTTACATAATTTTATTGCATTAAACGGTTACGCTTATATCAGTCGGAGATTTCTCTTTTCTTGTGAAGAACTCTTTTGGCCAAAATTAGTATACCCTTAGCATGGGTTTAAACTTTTAAAACTACAGATAACTATAGATTTAAACTATAGATACAAGATTCGAGATGTATAAAAGAACGACTTTGAAATTGGAAGGATTTTTTTTGTCTTTTGTTTTCATTCAATCAATTCAATTCATTCATCCATGCATTCATTTGGTTTAGGATGTGAAGGTTTACTTAAGAAGCAGTCCCTGAGCATCGTACATACAGTAGACGTAGTAGGTAAGTGCTTCTAAATTTGCTCCTCACTGTATGTTGATGTTTTTTATTTAACAATTAACCCTTATTGTTATATTGTTAACAATAACCCTTTTTACCAGAACATTTGTATTTGAGTCGGATGAGACTTTAACTCGGACGTGGCCATACACGTGGGTTTCCTCCTAAAGGATTCAATAATACCTTTATTTCGAACGATACCTTTGTTCGATTTTTTTTTGTGTTACGTATCTTTCATTCTCTTCGTTTTATAAAGTTTTATTCTTATATTATATGGGCATTTCCAGATAAAGGACTACCACGATACTTAAATTAAATGTCTATAAACTTGAGTCATTTTAATTAATATTGATTTCGTTATTATTTATTATACATTATATTTTATCACACATTCTTTGCTCAAGATTCGCCGACAATAAACATGCAAAAAAAAAAAAGAGAGATTAGCAATGCATTGACTAATTGATAAATTGCCAATTTCTTTCACCCACTATTTCCGTGTAACGTTCGCGATCGAAATACTTGTCTCATGGTCATTGCCTATTATTCTGTCGGGAAAATCATATGATAATTTTCTCTAAAATAAAGTGGATTGCTTTTTACTAAAAAACGAAAAAAAAATTGTGTTTCTCCTGCCAAAAATATGTTATTGAGACCTGAATTGTCTACCGTTCGGAAACGTGAGTTTGACACATAAAAAAAATATTTTTACATACATAAATGGAGAAAAATTTAGAGTCGCTATTTAGACAAAATAAAAGCTGATCCATCAAAGTATAAAAAATATTTGGAAGTGGCGGCAAATAGAATGAGAACCCGGCGTAAAAAATTAAAGAAACGCAACAAAAAAACAAAAGCTTCTAAAAAATGAGCGAGAAAAAAATCGTCTAAAAATAAAATAAAAACAGGGAATGTCTTAAAAACAAGGCAAAGCACAAGAAGTTGTCATTATTCCTTCCAAATGTAAACAGTCGCTCGGAAAAGCTTTAAAAAAGGTAGACATTTTGCCCCAGGAGTTGGACAAAAAATATGTAGTACACATTTTTTAGACAGTTAACGAATTCTTTTCTTGTGAAGATACAAGCATACAGTCTGCAAACAAAAAAGACATTCATTTTCAACGGAGAGATAGTTTCGAAACGATTTATGATAATTACGGTTTCCGACGCATTCGAAATTTTTTAAAAAGAAAGAATTGACATTAAAATTAGTAAAAAATCGTTTTACCAATGCCAACCTAAGAACGTCAAAATAACAAGCAAGCAAGATGTACGAATGTAACGATCGTGATCCTGGAAATGCCCATATATAACCATACTAAAGCTGAATCTGTATGTTAGCATTCACTTTGAGGATGATACTTTACGATTACACGATTTATATCATATTAAGCCGATTATATAAAAACGATCAAAAACTTTAGATGTATGGCCAAATCTCGATGAGTCTTTCCCTGCCGCTTTAGAATTTTTGCAAATAGTTAGCTTTTGTCTTTAATTAAAGACAACGAGTATACATTTAATTCAAAAATATATAAACAAGAAATATGTTAACTCAACTTGTTAGTATCTTACCTATAGCCAAGGCTGTTTCCTGTGCATCTCCAGTGACCATTTTGACACGCACACCGCTTTGCATCAGCATCTCAATGGATTCCCTAACAAGCGGCCTAGGTGGATCAGTAATGCCTACGAGACCACAGTATATTAGGTCCTGCATAGACCTTCCTTTGGAAAGTGCAAGTACACGAAGTCCTTTGCGACCTATCTCGTAAGCTTCGGCCAAAAATTCAGCCTCGTTCTGTTTGGTTAAAGGCACAGTCTGAGTGCCGAACTGGTATTTAGTGCACTGGGGCAACAGAGTCTCTAGCGCTCCCTTAGCAAAGAATATCTCCTCCTTATTGTTGTTATATTTTTGGATACACTTAACGGCCATCATTTTCTGTTCCGAGCTAAAGGGGTACTCTTGGATGCGCACATAATTTTCAGCCGTGGCATACATTCCATTTTTCATAGCCACGGCTACCAAAGCTCCTTCGGTAGGTTGGCCAAGTAACGTACCGTTTTGAATATATGCGTTATTGCAAACAGCCCCTATCTCTAGAAGATTCGTAATGTTGGTTTTTGCCATCTCCACATTGTTGCAATGCCGGATGTGGATCTCTCCCTGGTCGTTATAACCGGCTCCGGTTACATCAGCCATGTAACCGTCCGAAGTTATGATAATCGTTGCCGTCATCTCGTTCTTAGTGAGGGTGCCAGTTTTATCCGAGCAAATCACGTTAACACAGCCCAAAGTTTCAACGGTGGGTAGCTTTTTTACGATCGCATTCTGTTTAGCCATCCTCATAACGCCCAGCGCCAACGTTACCGTGACAACAATTGGTAGACCCTCTGGTATAGCAGCCACCGCGAGAGAGACACTGATGTTAAACATCTCTGAGAGCGGCTTACCCTGCAACCAGCCTAGCAACATGATGACGCCGATGATGAGGAAGGAATAAAAACTTAGTTGAGCGCCAAGAATATCCATTGATTTCTGCAGTGGTGTCTTTGGGGCCTCTTCGGCCTGCATCATCTTAAACACCTCACCAAACTCGCTCCGCTCTCCAGTGCTAACTACAATGCCTTTCCCATTGCCGCATCGCACTAAAGTACCCATGAACGCTATATTCTTCATGTTGCTGTGGTCTTTTACATTCGAGTTATTCAGAAGGACGTCAGTAATTTTTCTTGCGGGCTCAGTCTCTCCAGTAAAGCTGCTTTCATCGATAGAGAGGTCTACAGCTTCAAAAAGACGAACATCAGCAGGTACGCGGTCGCCTACGTTAAGGTATACCACATCACCGGGGACCAATTCGCGAGCCAGGAATGTGTCCAGCCTGCCCTCGCGAAGACAATGACACTCAGGAGGAACTAGTTTTTTCAGCTCCTCTAGACTTTTCTCGGAGCGGTATTCCTGAATGAAAGCCACCGTAACCACTATCAGAATAGCAATGGTTATGCTAACAGCATCGTCGAACTGCTTCATGATTATAGACACCAAAGCCGATCCTAGAAGTAGTAGGATAAGTGGATTTTTGAACTGCTCAATGTACTTTTTCCAGGTAGGGTCTTCCTCAAGAAGCAATAGCTCATTGTGACCGATGATCTTGGCCCGGTACTTTGCCTCCGTCCATTTGAGACCGGTTCGCACGTCGACCTGCAGTCGCCCAGCCACTTCCGAGGCGCTATGCGTGGATGACTCCGACGTGGAAAGAAGCATTTCAGGAGTAAGTGTGAGACCCGTCTAAAAAAATTAAAGAATAAAGAAAACCATTAGCTGTGTTAAACGATTAAGAATTATATGAATTTTAAAGCCAATACCAATCAAGGCAACGATTTCCCAAAAAATGTTTCAGAGAGAAAAATTGCGCAATTTTTCAAAATGATTTTTAAAGTGTAGCATTAAAAATTATAGTACTAATGTAGCTAAAGCAATAATGTTATTATTAAAACCAAATAATACGAAAATTTGAAAAAAAAAAAAAAAATAATAATAATAATAAATAAATAAATAAAGTTACCAGGGACTTGCTCTCTTACAGTACTCTTAGAAAAATAAATAATACTCATATTCACATTGTGAATACTAATTTTATATTTTGATAATAAAATAAATAATTAAAATACCAGTATTATAATTGTGTAGTTTTTGGATACATTAACTTCATACATCTTAAAAAAAGAGTTTGAATAATATGTATCGAAATTGCAAAATAAGCAAAACTTGACTATGTTTTTTATTCTAGAATTTAATTATTAGTATATACTATATATAAACAGTAGAAAATTAGCCACTAGGCAAGTACAGCAAAACCGGATCAAAATAAAATAATTTTAAGTGAACTACGTGTTAAAAGTTAGTATTGTCCAGGTATAGTAAATTATTATCGTAAGTATATACAACCCATCGGATAGATCTGGAAACAAAAGGGACTGATAGATGAGAAAACCACCTTCGAGGCCGATAATCACATAAAAATAACTAAAATTCAAACCAACACCGCAAATCAAAACCGATGTATGTATGTATGTACATATGTATAAACGCAATTTAGTGCTCGTCTGCCTAAGTGTACTTTTATGATAGGGTTACCACTTACGTCAGAGGCATTGATGACTATCATATTGATGGAATTGAATCCCCTACAAAGGGGCAATTCTTATCAGCACGGAGTGGAAGCCAGCCCTCCCATTCACTGCAACTGCAGCCCCACTGAGCAGCAATCAGTTCCGGCCGATTCCGGAGCGTTTATGGTAGTGGCTTGTTTTGTCTTCTCGGTCACGCACGAGACTCCAACATGAATAACAACGTTTACTGGTTTAAAGTTGTATACCAACGCACATACTACGTGCACCAATTTAAAACCAAGATTTCAAGACACCTCATCTAATGGGAAAATGTTAATGTACACATATCGACAAATCGGTATTTGTATTTGCTTTCTTTAATGCAATGGGAAATAAATCAAGCAGTGTAACTTCAGACAACGGAATCCGAAGAATTGGTATTGCTCATTACAAAAACGAAAACGTGGCTCCGGGAGCTTGGGCTTTGCCGCACAAGTATTTCCTGGGTGATGCTGGTGTACTTTTTCTTTCAAAGTTATTCACTGATTAATTGGCACAACTATCACTTAAAAACAGACGTGTTTCTTAGGATGAAGGACCGCACGAAACCCTATTCCAAAACGAAAATTTTTTGAAGCGGCGATATGTACATAGATGGCCCCGGTGTTGTTTCAGAAGCTCGGACACGACTAATGGAATGGGTTGCGCTCAGGTAGGTATATGGTTAGGAAAATGAATTAATTGACTGGCGGAGTGACAGCACGCCATGTATCTATGTATGTGAACGAGGCTGGGAGTGAAGCGATAAAAAAAACTAATGAGATGTGGACAGCGGCAGAAACATCAGCAGATGAAGCACTGCAATGAACGAAAGGTGACAATCACAGTTCAGTAAAACAAAACAATAACGAAACTGATAGGAAACAATGAGGCACAAACAAGTCGCGAAAGAGCGGCAAAAAGACGACCAGCATTTTTGTGGAACTCACGCGACAATCGGCAGCGTCAGGAGAAAATTCACTATGTCACATGGAGCCGGGATTTCCAGGCTTGATTTTCTCAGACTATAAAACGCTTTTGGATGGACTTATTTTTCTAATATTTCTCCCAATTCTTTTAAGCATGACGAATGAAGATCAAGAATAAAATATGCCAACTTAGCCAATTTCCCGCCAAATTTAGCTATTTTAAGTGTTCATAACTTGTAAAAAATATTCAATATTTTGTAATATTTTTTATGTGCAGTTTTAAAAGTTTTCTATGAGTCAAAACTTTTGGATAAAAACTTTATAGAACGACAGTAATAGTCATTTTCTATCGTTGTAATCATAGATTAAAAAATTATTTGAAAAAAGAAGGTAAATCCAGACAACGTTAAAACAAAATGCATAAGGATTACTTTGGTTCCCCTCAAATCGCAACCATAAAAGTGTAAATTAGTAAAACATCTAACAAGACATTATCAAAAGAGTTGCCGAAAAAGTTCAAGTTCCCTAATTTTGACCTAGTTATTCGATTCGACTATGATGATGTAGTAATAGGTAATCAGGATTATTTAAAAAATATAACAAGTTTTTTCATTTATGAATTAAGAAATCTAGATGTGTTTTCGCTAGTTTAGTTAGTCTTTTTAGCTATAATAGAAGATCAATAGTTGGCAACACTGACAGAGACAAAACACGATCATAAATGTTTACAGACATAGAGGAAACATTTTACGCCGAGGGAAGCGCTAACAGCCCTGAAGGTGCTGTTGACGCGAAACCACTCGTAAATTCAAAAAGGCCAATGGGGAGATGGGAGTAGGGAAAACTCCATTAATTGTAGTGATTCCATTTGCGGATTGATTTTAATGCGGATACAATCATCATCTAAGCAATTGTTTTAAACAGCTAATTACATTATTTAAAGGCATCTCCGATGTAATCGATGTTGTGAGCCTTAATTACCGCTTCGAATTTTTTTTTAAATTCAATTCATTGTTTGTAATTGCCTTTTAATTAGTATATGCAAATCTCTCGAATAACACCTGACGCGTGAGAGATTTTCTAATAGTTTGGATATTGCTCGATTAGTACAATGTATCAGAAACTGTAGTAAACAATCGCTGCAAATTTTTATACCCACCCGCATTTAGGGGTTACATGCGATTTCAAAAACTCTAATTTTTGTTTATTTTTTATTAAAAACTTTCCCTTTTTAACTCGTTTTTCTTACAACCATGTTTTGAAAAACCTTCCACCTTATGTTTTTTGGAATGCTGAATTCGAAAATAGTTTTGTCCTAGCGCGTCACGTTTTCTGACAATATAGGTGTCTATGTCAAACAAGTTGTCACCTTAAAATAAAACAAAAAAAAATTTTAAAAAATAAAATAATTTATAATTGCGTAACAAAACTTAGTTTTTTTTTTTTATTACCAGCACCAGTAAGCACCAAACATATTTATTTTTCCAGTGACACTCCTTTTCCACTCCAGTAGTCATTGAGACGCTCCATCTTCTCTGGTATCTTTTTCCCATCTCAAGATCTTATTATAAAATATATCTTTTTAAAAAAATGATACATTCCACCTATGACTACAAATTGATCCCTTTTTGGCTCAAAAAATCACTTTTTTGTTACAAAATTTCGAATTTTGTAACGTTTTGAAATTTTTTTGTCTATTTATTTTTGTTTTCAGAACATCTAAATACATAGAAATCAGTTGGAAATATCCAGACAGTTTTTTTGATGCAGACCTTTGTTATTATTGAATTATTGAAAATATGCCTTTTTTGGCCCCTGAAACCCATGTAACCCCTTAAGTGGTTACTAAACAATTTACATATTTATATACCGACATTTGAGTTAAAGACTGTGTAATTTACCCACAGACAAAATAATGGATGAGATTTTGTTTTTCAATAGTACCTAAATTTTGCGTTTTGCATAACTTCAACCTTATTACGTGAACCGGATTGAATCACGCGGTTCATGTGTGACGTTGAAATAATTGAAAGAGGATAGTTGTAGTTATTGTATTATACAAACTGTCGCAAAATCGATTTCAATTAAACCGATTATTAACAAAGCAGTCACTACGAATATAATCACGCTTATTCACATTTTCTTAACCAAGATGGCTTTTCATAGCCCCTCACCTGCTGAAGAAACTCCTTGTCTTCCTTCGCCTTGTCGTTTGACTCGATAGTTGTCATTGAATCATTTTTAATCTTCGTGTTTTTTTCTTTTTTTAGATTTTCCACTGTACTACTGCATAGCCCGTTAGATGTCGTCGCATACCCTTCCTGTGTTCCTTGAGACTGGGGAAATACTGAATCAATGTGCAATGGTGGGACGTTTGACGGTGGGTGCCGCTTCCTTAAAAAACGCGTTTGTGACATTTGAGCGAATTTTGACTGAAGCTAAACTCAACGAGAGGGTGGAAAAAAATTTAAAATCCCAAAACTCCTCCTCTTAATTTTGAAAATGAAGTTGCGAAACCGAAAACCTCATATTTCAAAACTTCTTATTGAAAACTGAATGATGTTACAAGGTCACTAGAAAAATATATATGGTTTACAATCTGGTATCAAATGACTCCGTCAGAGGCTATTCGAGGAGAGCCTTCTATTTCATATAATACGCCCTTGGAATAAGATGTTTGTGCAAAATCATCATCTCCGACCCCATAAAGTATATTCTTGATTATCATTAAGAGCCGAGTCGATATAGCCATGTCCGTCTGTCCGTATGATCCCAGAGAATATTCGCGATGGAGCTAACTGATTGGGTACGGAGTCTCCGTACCCAACACGCAGATCAAGTTTATTCAAAAATTTTAGACCGCACACTCCCGCCCCAAAAATTTAAATCTTGATGTAGCATGTGTTCAGAAATTTTTTTATGGAAAAGTTTTAATAGCAAACTAACCAATGCCTACTTTATAATTATAAAATTAAATTCAGTCAAAATCTGGCACATATACTTTTTAGAGAAGTTGTAGACTTTTTAATCTGCTTTCCTACTGAATAGTTTGAGTTTTTTATTCCAAAACAGGCAAAAATACAACATACATATTGGTGGTACTGGTTTACCATCTGAATTTCCATCTTTTTTTTTATATTTGTTTTTTGCATCTTCATCAATAAGAGGGAATTTATAAAACTATAATCCTGTTAACTAAATCCTGTACAAGAAAAATGTATCTATACTCACTTACATACTCACATATGTTAATATGAATCGGCATTAAAATTTTTATCCAAGGTTATTTTGAACATAACTAAATTTTTGAAAAATAGATTCTCTAGGAGGTCATGCCGGTTAAAGCTTGTTTTAAAGCTGATTTGGCAATTTACAATTTTTTTTAAACCTTTGAACCCTTCTAAATCTTTTATCGTTTTTTTTTAACTTTTAAAATTTTACCATATAAGTATACATGGGTAATTCTCCAGAAAGGTGAACACACAAAAAGTTCAAACTCTATAAAAGTATGTTTTTTTCAGATATTTTGATAAGGAAAAATTTAAAATAAGTTGAATTAAACAAATTTATTAATATTTTAAATTTACTTTTAACACATTTTGAAATATTTCAATGCAAAGTCCAAAATGTGCGAAAGTTCAGTTTTCAACATTTAAGTGACACGATTATTGTTAAATATACATACTTCGTAAAGAGATTTCAAATGCATTGATTTTCACTATTTTCAATATCGGCCTATGTGCAAAGACTTAAACAAAAATGTAACAGAAACGATGCGATTGGCAATTATTACGAATTTCTTATCAGATTATCAGTTTCAATCATTGTTTAGGTCTAAATTAATAGAATAGCGAATTTATGTTTAATTATTTAAACATAAATGGAATTTATTGCCATTTTTTAGAAACGTGTTTTATTTCTTTTTTTACCTAAAAATTTAATTATTTAAACATAAATGGAAGAAAATGTCGCGTGCGTCAGAGGAAAAAATTGTAAAAAAAACTAGCAAATATTTTAAAGTGAAACAAAAAGAATTACTAAGATCAATTAATAAATAATATTTTAAAATTGATTGCAGACAAATTTTTTAATAGGTTTCACTCAAATGAGCGTTTTTGTATGGTTTTTGAAAAAGTAACTTCTGTCTGTGTCGCGTGCGACAGCCCTAATTTTGTCTGAATATTTTTTAAACAAAAAGTCATCCAAAATATATATTTTCACCAATTATAGTAATTGCCAAGAGCTATAAGAGTCATTTTTTAAAAAATAAAAAACAGTCTTAGCACATGTATTTTTTTCAGTTGAAATGCGTAAGAATGTCGCGTTCGACATTGGTGAATAACCCATATTCATGTACATTTAGGACATGAAGTGAAAAAAACGTACTTATTGCGCCACAAAGAAGTGTACCAAAAAAAATCTATGATAATTATAAACTTTGATCAAATGCATATGTTGTCTACTACATTAATATTTCTGACTACATTTTTTGTATACCATTATAGGTAGAATACTTAAGAATCGAAGTGATTTCGAATTAAAACACAAAATATTTGAAAACTTCACCAAATTCGTTTCGAAGTGATTGCCCTGATCGATTTTCTCTAAAAAAAATAAAGAGGTTTTTATGTTAGGTTTACTGTATAAATGCATGTGTCGACTACGTCCGACAAAAATTAAATTAATATAATGAAGTCAAGCTTCACTATCATTGAGTGAACCATTATTTACCATTCCATTATTTGGCAAAAATGTAAGAAGGTTTTTTTTTCAAATCGATCCCCATGTGTACTTTGTCGGTGCGTATCTTAATTTCATGGAGAAGGAAACTTCAATATTCTATTTAATATTTTGACAATGTGGTGAGTGACAGCTGCCAAAAACATGAGTGTATATTCTACACAATGTGCTTTATGACAAGGTTGCACTATGGGAAATTTGTGACCAATTTTGGTGGACAAAATTAATAGGTGAAAAATCAAGCAATATATTACAATGCTATTTTTTTATAGTGTTATATTAAACCATATTAAAAAAAAACGAACTAGGAAAAAAAAGGTAATTGAATAATAAAAAATTATTCTTTTTTTTTAAATATTTATTTTTTTTATATTCAACATTGTAAAAATAATACATTTATTGCCATTGTTTAGAAACGTGTTGTATTTCTTTTTTTTACCGCAAAATGTGTCTCGGAAAATCATATAATTTTACTGAGGACCATCGTGTAAAAGATTGATATTCAACTCAATTGCAAAGTTTACAAATGAAAGTAAGTTCATCATTTATTAAATTTTTTGATAAATTATTTTTGTGGTCTTTCATGGTGGGAACCAACGAGCAGGAAAATGCGAAGGATTCGATAACGTCGATACACGCGGATTGTAGATACATATACATACATATGTACATATAATCACACATAAACGACTATGACAACAAGACATCTATTAATATTTATAATACATACATACATAAGTACATAATAAAAGGAATTAAAATTAATCAAAGGACCCACTATATTATGTATGTTTATTTTTCAATATATTGAATATATTCAAGTCATACACCTTTAACTGTTGACCGTTGGGCCTACCCAAAGTTTAGAAGGCTAGGAAGAACCCATACATTTATGTAGGTATGTAACTTTCCGTGTTGCAACAAATGGCAGAATACTTCTTTGTCGCATATCGATTTTTTCGTTTCCTTTGTTGTTTTATTTTGTTGCAGGTGCTTGATATCTAATACATAGCATGGGAAGTGCATTCGGTTGCAGATCGTTCTAGACTCACCTTAATCACACTGTCACTGCTTAGACCGCAAATTTTTCTCTTTGCAAGGAGCTGCTGCTGCTCTAATTGGTGCTTCGGCTTATTCTGCTGACCTGATGCCACGGAGGTTTCCGTTACCAAAGGAGCAACACCTAAACTACCCTTGGAGCCGACGCCCCCGCCTGATACGCCGCCGGAGGCGAAAAGTATCTCGTTGTCCTTGTTGTCCTCGTCGTCGCCCAAATCCAAAGACGTGCATACATTTAGGTTGAGAGCAGCGACATCCGTATTCGCATCTATGTTAACGTCGATATCGGCAGCCGTGTCCGGCAGTAGGTCCAAATCGTTGTGGAAACTCAGGTCGAGGTCTTGAGGCAACTTTGCGTACTTATTGTGGTTTTTCATTGTGGCCTCTGACATGAGTCATTTGGCCGGGGCTGCGATATAGAAACTAGGCGAGCGACCGCGAACCAAAACAAAAATAATAGCGCGGACACAATCGATTTTTCGGTCTCGGTTTACCGCGTCAACAGTGGATGGTGGGTGTAGGAAAACATCGTTAGAGACTGTGGAAGTGCGTCGCCCAGTGTTACCAGTTACCGTTATTCTGCCAGAATGTACCTAAAGCCTGAACCTAAACCCCAGAAACCAGGACATTGGGACGGTTATAATTTGTGTGACCAAAGGAAAAAAATTTCATCCGTTTAAGTGGCTGCTCTTGGTTCCTGAATCAGCCATTCAAAGGAAGACTGTATTGGGCTACACAGTACTTACCAGATGAATGCAAAAAAAAGTTTGCCCATAAAAATAAATCGTATACCCCAATATCATTGTATGTCAATCTTATAAGTTCCTAAGATCCTCGTGGTAATGTTGAACTCAGCTACAGCATAAATTTGTAGACGTTTTTAATTCAATAACAATTTTTCAAATCAATTGCTAATCCCATGGGCGTCTTGAGTCGCAAATCTGGCTATACTACTATACTATTGGACTAAACAAGATCTTTGAAAGCGAAGAAATGCCTTTAAGGAGGCACAACTATTGTGCAAAGCGTTGTCAGTCACCAAAGTATTGGCGCTTTACTAACGCTTAGAATACACCACGAACCAATCGAAGCATTTTTTTTTACCCTTGCAGAGGTATTATAATTTTGGTCAAAAGTTATATTAGTAATGTATATCCCTAATATAATGTATATATACTCTTGATCAGAATCACCTAATGAGTTTATATAAGCATGTCCGTCTGTCTTTTTCTACGCAAACTAGTCTCTTATTCTAAATCTATCGAACTTTGCACACATCCTCCTTTCCTTTGCAGGCAGTATATAAGTCGGAACGGCCGGGATTGGTCAACTATATCCTATCGCTGTCATATGATTGATCGGAAATGCCATAATTTTGTTGTCTTTAAATGCGGATCATAGAACGATCGAAAATAACACAACTTTTCTATTTTAAAGATACAAGTTTGAGCCCTCTTCCAACATTTTTTTTTTTTTTTGTAAAAATTGTTTTAATATAGAAATGCTCAAGACTCAACAATCAACTTTTGCTCTCCCCGAAGTAAGCTTTCCTGTCTTTTTTTAAATTCAATTTGCATCACTATCGCACGCGACATTTTCATAATCATATTTTTAATGTTTTTTTTTTTAATTTTGAAATATTTAAAAGAAAATAAAATATTTATTGTAAAATTTTTGTTTGTATCAGTCAAATAAAATAGATTCCCTACAAAAATGTGTGAAAAACATAGATTAATTGACTTTGCATTTTTTGGTTGCGGTTGACCTTTCTGGAAATTTATCCACATACTTATGTATATATTTTTTTTCTTTATCGTTTTGATCTAATATGTATATACATTTCACAGATTACTCTTACGTTGTGTTCTTTAGATTATTCCCTTACTGCATAAGTTTTTAGGGTTAAAAAATTCAATCTAACTGCCAGAATAAAATATTATTAATTATTCAATATCTAACATAAAAAGAGATTTTTTTGTTCAAATTTTGTTCGAAAACATTTTTAATTATGTGAGTTTAAGCCACTTTACAGCTGGTATTTTCATGTTTTTATTCCTTATCATACAAAAATGCTTAATTAAAAACAAAAATTCTTATAAAAAGTGAAGCATGGTTTGTAGCTACCTTTAGGTGCCCGGTTGTTCATGGGTTAATGTGGTTTCTCTAAACATTCAAAAAGTTATTTAAGCGACATATGTTATATTGCAGAAGCGCAAAAGCCTCGTGAAAAAATCATTCGTAACTGATAGGAAAATATCAAAAAGATTTCATTAATCTATAAAATTTTGTAAAAATATAAAAATAAATACTGATCACTTAATATACGTATAGCGCGCACTCGTACTGCTTTGTCAAATGAATTATACATAAACTATGACATCAAATATAATGTTGGTAATACCGAATTTGAATGTTCAATAATAAAATACGTTTCATTATCATATTGCAATAATTTAAGTACATACGCCATTCCTTTACTATTAAACGGTATAGTAAAATATTCGAGTTGAGTTATCCCCGAAGGTCTCATCGCCTTCAAACGATAAGATTCGGCAAATGAAATATGTGTAAGGTTTAACACCTAGGGAAAAAAATATTGACAAGATACGACACGTAAGTTACTAGCTTCACAAGCTTTTCTTAAAAAGGGACATGAGTGTGCAAAAGGATGAGTGACCTTTCCTCCTTAACATATTTATTTACTTAGTCTAACGAATTCTTTTTCCAAAAATAATCATGGCAAGTGTTTTTATGTAGCTCTACACACATCTCTACATAGTTCTTAATGCGACTGCTGCTGCTGCTCATGCAGCTGCTGAAGTAGCTGCTGTTTTGTCTCCGCTTTTACAGTTTTATAGCGGTCCTTCTCCTCAGTATTTTCTGGAGTCTCGCATTCAAAGGAAGCCATCGAAAGAGTGTTTTCGTTAAGCACAACACTGTGCTGTAAGTAGGCAATGACGTTCGGAAGCTTTTCAAATGGACAGTTGACCTTCTTCCACTCGTTAAACTCCATTACTTGTTTGGCTAACTGTGAGCACTTTTCAAAGTTGATATGATTGTTTGGCAGCCTACGAAAACAGAAAGAAATATATTGTCATTATAGAATCTTGGAAAAAAAATAGACTGTTTTGTACCTATTGGAACAGCCTTCGTTTAAAAAGTACAGGTCCTTAACAAATAAACTAAAAAATGGAATGATAATTCGTTCGCGTTCTTCGGTGGCACCTTCTGACCGCCACATTGCAGCTTTGAGTGTGGAGCGATAGCTGTTAAAGTTCGATGTTGGATCCATTTGATGTTCCAGCACTGAGAACTTGGCTGATTGCACTTTGGCCCACTTTCCGGAAGAAATATGAAATGTTTATAGAATTAAAAATGCAATTAAAACATTCGAACCCAACTTACTGTTTTCTTGAGTCTGCTTATGGGTGCCAGGTTTAGACCAGCTATTATGGCCATCAGACTGTTAAAGTTGCCAATGTTAAAGCATTCTCTAGCGGTTTCGATCCAATACTCAATGATACGTACTCGCTGCTTCTTTTTTGGATACTTAAGAGAATATTTCATTCATTAGAATAATTTTACGTATCTTTGAAAGTGAAAAGAGATAAGTTTAACCTACCTTAACAATTTCACTAGCAGTCAAATAACTAAGCCTATTGAACCACTGCACATACGACTCCAAGTTCCTAGTTTTTTTTAAATCATTCAACGTACCACCACAGTTTCTTGCTTTGACGCCTTCTTTTGCCTGGTGCTGATATTCCTTCGCAAAAGCTTGGACAAACTCCTCCGGCCCGATATGCGATAGGCGCTCTAGTTCGATGGCTGTTAATTGGTGGGCCAGGTTGGCACAGCTCTGACATATATCCATGATTCCAAACACTTCGTCCGATATGGGTGTAGTAGAGTTCGGATTGGATGAGGACGACGAATGGGAACTGGAGATGTTCGACGCACCGCTAGTAAAGGCAGCTGGCATCGATCCATTCGCTTGAGAAGAGGTTCCCAGGAAATTTTGAAATGGATTATGTATGTGGTGGTGATTTTGTTGTTGTTGCGCCTGCTGCTGTTGCTGGCTCTGGGATTCCTCGACGCTTAGAGTCTGCAGGAACTCCTCGTACTGCTCTAGAGCTGTCAGCCGGGAAACGAGAAGCTGTAGAATTCTCGAAACATTCTTACCCAGCGAATTGTCGATGTAGACACATTTTCTTGCTAAAATGCGCACCTGTTGCATCAAACGCTCATCTCTAAAGTCATAGGGAAAAATTTCAATCCATTCCGAAAGCAGCTGTATGCAGTGCTGGGCCGAGCGCTGGGTGGCAGTTCGTTGCAATGGGCGAGGCTCCAGCTCCGAAGTAATCACGGTCGTTGCAGTCGATCCCTTCCGTTGTGTAAGTGGTGAAGCCGAGTTGATGTTAAGTAACAGCGGGCGGCTAGCCACTTGACCTGCATCATCCACAACATCGCACTCCAAACCTGCCTCTTGCTGTTGCTTTTCCCAGGTCTGCGAGATCTGCGCTAGCAACTCGTAGGGGCGTACGAAAAGCCTAGCGCTAAGAAGAAAGGCGAATATAAACCCTTCATCCGGATAGTATTCGTGTGTGGGCACCATATGAACAATTAAAGACTGCAGTTGTCCTGAATGCAGTCGACCCTCGCAGTACACGAGGTAGCCCTCCTTAGGATCTTTACCCATTTCCTGGCTTTGGGGGGGAGCATAGCTAAATATTTTCTCGGAAACCTTTTCGGGTTGAGCAATTCGTCGAACACCAGAAAGTGTGTCATGGGCATGGCAGGCACTGTGACTACGTTGCGTCTTTAAGTCTGGCAGGGTTTTATGAGTAATTGACGAGGTAGTGGTGCCGGCTGCACCAGCTCCTGCAAATTCAGTCGCTACTCCCTTGATGTTAAGGTTTATGTTGGCACTTCCAGTACTTCCGCTGCGGCCGTTGGTGGCGCTGTTAAGGCCCCCGTTGCTTGACATCTCAACTAACTTGGATCCTCGATTAAAGCATTTAAGCTTTCCGGCTGGCAATATGACCGGAATGCGTCGCGACACCGCACAGCCAGATGCTATAATAATCGACAAAAATAAATAAATTGTAAGTATACATATATGTTCCGAATAGGTATGCAAAAAAAGTAACACTTTCTACAAAAAAGTAGAAGGGAAAAATATAAATACCGACACCCACCGAATATCCGAAATATATATAATAAAATAATATATGTATATATACCGATAAAATAATTAAGTGGTCGTTATTTTATTTTTTTACTAGGTACTAGTAGGGTACAAAGGTATATTTTATTCGCGTGGATCTCAGAGACTTTAACAGAAAGAGCTATAAAACTATGCATTTAGGCTTATGCATATAATACCCACGCAGTTTAAGTTTGTTTCAAAATTGGCATATTTCTGAAAAGCCAAACTATTCCTAAGACCAACTATATATAGAAAAAAAATCAGTCAATATTCTGATTGCCTACTGCCTTTGTTACTTTTCGAGCGCATTGATTTCACAGACCAAAGGAGATTGGTCTATAGTGACATGTGCAGACTCCTATGGAACCCACGCAGATTTTGGCGATCGTTTCTCTCCACGCCCTCTCCTTTCCCGAAAAACAAAATTTTTCTGTAGCGCCGTGTCATAGTTAAATGGGGCGATTGTCGATGGCATGTTTCAATACCTTTTTCCTCCTAAAAGTATGCAGCATTCTATGTTATACCACATTAAGGATCTATCTTTGAAAGGTTTTTTAAATTTGAAAGAACTTTTTTAATAAGAAACGGCGAAGAGCTTAGGAGAAGGGGGTCGGGTATTCTATATAGTCGGATAGATGCCTGATAGATTCCCTGTTGAGGGAATAATGAGAAGATAAAAGTTTGTCGGACGATATTAAATTTAAGTCAACATTGTGTCCACCTTATAAATTAGTTTAATAATGGAAGCCTGTCTTTGAAAGTCTACTAGTATATGTATGTAATACTGCTCCCAGCCTACACAGCTTGCATCTTACAGAAAAACAGAATGCTAACAAAGTAGTCAATAAGGGGAAGAAGCAAACAGAGTGTGGGCTAAAAACAACAAACAGGTAGAGGCAAAGGGGCATGCCCGTGGTAGATGGAACTGTGGTGTGTTTGACTGTGATACCTAGGAGAAATTCCTAATTGGATGTCTTGGATGGAATTTTATTTCAGGAATTACTCACCAGATGTTGTTCTCGAGCATGCTGCACACGGACGGGAATCCTCCGATCAGATCCACGCTACCAGTACACGCCTAAATCCGGGGCAAGAACACGCCCGAAAGATGCTGCCCCAGATGCACTTGCCACGGCGCAGACGAAATCAGGACATGGGCCGCTGCTTGCGTCGATGTCGGCGTTGCAACCAAAAGTGGAACACGATGCCAGCCAAGGGTGAGTGTCTATGCGCGGTCTTGTGTTTGCAAAAGCAATTTACGATACGCGAACGGCAAACATTTCAGTTCCAGCCTTCAGTTCACCACCTCATGCACTCGCACACATACATATATACATATGGGCACTTGCACGAAACACGGACAAACTGCCACCCCCGCATTAATGTCTTGGCCAAAGCAGGGCAGATCGGTCACATATGACCCTTACAGGAACTAATTACGAATAGTATGATTGTGGACTGTGTTTTTATAAGCAGAGTATTGAAGTGCAGTTTGCCGCACACACCTTGAAGTTTTTTCCCACAATCATAAACGCGTCTGAGCTTGTGTATATATATGTGCGCTTCAGATGCGACCGGTTTGTTTGCTGGAAAGCGCTGTCCATTTATCAACACTATGAGACCGATTTTACTTGCTGGACTGCACTGCATTTACTTCAGACACTGGGAAGTAGAGGACTTGGCGATTTTGCATTTAGCTTCTTGATAATGCGTCTAATTGGCGGTGAGCGTATAGTTTGTTTACTATGACCAGTCAGTGTTGCCAGACCTTGAATTGGATTTACCCCTAAAACAATTGACCAGCCCTAAAAACTCACTAAAAAATACCCAAATTTTAAATATAACAAAATTTCGGAGAATCCTTAAAACATCGATGTTTAAAAAAAATAAAATTTTGAAGTTGAATTACGACTAATCGAACAGTGGATATAATTTCACTTTTTATGTGTGCTAAAAAAAAATAATAATAAACAAATGGCAAAAAACCACACTAAACTAAAGCTAATTACCAATAATAAATAACCGCAAGCAGCTTTTAACAAAATAACCTAAAAATAGCGCAAATGCACCTTTATGCTAGAGCAACACATTGTGTATTCTTTTTTAAGAATGTGATTCTATTCTTTGGCCGCCAAGTAAGTGGACAGCACCTAGACTTGGTACCTTCCTACGAGAGTTTTATGGATTTCCATCGTTGGCCCACATGGTAACACTGGAATATTAAAGAGGCGCTAAAATCTTTTTCCACTAAATTATTTAACTTTTTTTTAGTTCGTAAATATAAATGCATTGCAATCTTTGTGTAGAGTTTTTTTTTTGTCCTGTTTGCCACCAAATGAAGTACATTCTTTTATCAACTAATACTGCAAGATTATATTCTCATGTGCCAAAAAAAAGGAAGAAATATTTTAGAACGCACATGTTAACTAAACATTGAATCCTTAAAAATCCCAACCTACTATCTTTTAATTGTTCAGTAATATGGCAGCTTTATGTTGTCCGATTTAATGAAATCTTGTAGCGACAGCACTTGATGAATTTATGGATCAGGACCCAACCAAACCTGGCCACTGTGGATTGTGTAAAAATAAAATTTTTTTTGATCTGTCCCAGTATCTGGATCCTGTTTCTTTTCTATTCAGTTCTAACTCCATAAACTCAAACCAAATCTGGTAAAAAATCGGTCAACTAATTTATTGGCTCAGTTCAAAAGGTACAGAGTTAAAATATTGTTTAGATCTTTAAAGTTCTTGTTGAAAATAATTCCATCTGCCAAATTTCGTAAGGATCGGCCGACTATATCCTATAGCCATATAACTGATTGATCGGAAATGCCATAACTTGGTTGTTTTTTGAGTTAGAAGGATGGGACTTTCTATGGATTCCCTTTTTGGCAAACTTATCCGATCTGTCAAATTGCATAATGATCGGCTGACTATATAAGATCCGATATATATCTAATAATGTAAGCTGCCACTTAACTGCAAGCTTATATGAACTTCGGCTCCGCCCGAAGTTAGCTTTCCTTTCTTGTTTGTTATAATTTATATAAACAAAAACTATTGTGCTGGGATTCGAACTTCCAACCCATGTAATGTTGGGAGACGCCTACCAACCTCTTGCTTAGCCCAACGCTTAAAAATCATGCAAAGCAAGAGTGCAAACAAAATAAAAAATAAGGAAAAAACAGAAGCAATTATTATGAGATTTATTTGTAAATAAATTTCAGTGTGACCAGACACCACGAAGAAACCAAGTTTTGTATACAGTATTCAAGCTAGTGAATTTAGTATCTGTTTAAAAAACTGCAAAGTTATTTGAACTAGTAAAGAAAGTACTTTGTTTCATGTTTTTTATTTTGTTTGCTAACTTCGAACTTCGAATCGAATTGAATACAACAAATAAGGATCCAGAGCAAAAATATTTCGAAAAAACAGAGGAATAGCCCCTATTTACAATTTTTTTTTTTAAATTGAGAAGATTACATTAATTAAGTTTAAAGCATAATTAACTAAAACATAAATAAACAGTTTCATAGAAAAAAAATTAATTTTTGTTATATATTTTTGTATATAAACAAAAAATAAATATATCTTATGCATATTCAAAAATTTTTTATTTGAAATAAAACCTATGATCATTGCTGAAATGTAAAATTTTTGCATTTGCAGAAGGTATTATAACATTATGCATGATTATGTTAATGAGTATGGAATAATATATTTTTAATATCATGACTGTGTTCATGATTATGCAATAATTATATTTAAGATATGGAAGAAGTATCTAATCATGAAAATATAAAAATGTTATTACATACATTTGTGGTAAATCTACCTTTGCTATGCAGCCCTTGAACAGTTCTGCAAAACATTACACAGTTTTCGAGACTTTCCCAGCACTGCTTGGGTGCTAGTGAAAAGTCAGCAGGGAAATGAAATGCGAAAATAACTGAGTTGTGGGCAACAACGTAAACATACAAGGCGCTTATACATCTACCCATCAGGTGGCTAAGATACAGGAAAAATACCCATAATATCCAGTTGCCAGGCGAGGAAGTGATATCGCGGGTACTAAACTGACCTGTTTCGCATTGTTTGGAACGATATTTATTAAATGGCAAATGGCAACAACGCCACCACGAACGAAGAGGCCACAGCCAACAAACAGTGCAAACAGGAGAATATGCAGCAGGGTCCCCAACCTACTGCCGGCGAGGCGGCTGTGCCTTCTAAAGAATTCGCAACGGTGGCAGTGAATGATCTAGTAGCTGATCTCTGCCAAAACGAACGAATGTCAGACACTAGCGGAATTCGACCTTCAACATTTTCAGGCACTACGAATGCAACGACGGGATCTGGACCGGCTTCCTCATCGTCCTTTTCATTCAAGCACTTTCTCAGCAGCACTGGTACTGTGACGGCACCGACAAGCACGGTGACATCGGTGGATGCACCTGTGGCAGTTCAGACGTCTACAGGTGCGCGACCCAAAGTGCCCCAATCTGCTTCCACTTTCCATATGCAACCGTCAGATGCGAACGGCTCCAGCGCCTCCTCCAAAATGAAGCGCTCACCTCGATTCAGTTCATTTGACTCGCAGGCGAGTCTGGCAGAATATACTGCCTGCGGAGGGGGTCCCGGCTGTATTAGTGGTTCCCAACGGCACTTGCGACCAGATCTGCGAATGGAAAACCACGCCGTCGATGATGACCACGTGGCACTGGCTCAAGTCCGCAATAGCAGGCTCTACGACGAGCAGACAGATGAAGGTACGTTTTACCCTCAGTGTCTTTGCAAATAAAATTTAATTAAAGTCAACTTTTAGATATCTTTCCCTCAGCTGCTTCAAATCTGCAAGCGGCTGAGCCAGGGTTGGGCTACGTACAACGTTCTTATTCCAGCTATGAGATGCCTCGTCCAGGAACGTGTCCTTCGTCTTCACCACGACGTCGTCAAACTGGAAACAGAGAACAGCGACCTAACCGACTGGTCCTGCCTGGTGGCCCGAAATTAAAGCTTGACCTACCCCTGGACACTGTACCCGGAACGTGCGCAGCTACTAGTTGTGGGTCTGCTGTTACGGCCGCCCTGCCCGACTTCGTTCAAGATCATCTTCCAGACGCAAGGTGTGCGAACCAGGACGCACGCCTAAGTTCCCCTCCTGAGTCACCGCTAGGTGCGGCAGAAGCTCCTTGCGGTCCAATAGGTCAGCTACCGTCGGCACTGGCTTCGATGGATATGATTGATGCCAGTGTCGGTGCCATACCCGGCACAGCAGGCGAACCACCCGCTGGCTCTACGGTAAAAATGCTGCCTGACTTTCTATCGGACGGCCCCATTATGCACTCATCTCAGCGTCTAGCTGACGTGGCCATTGGACTGCCTTCAAATTCCATAGACTCTCCTCCTCAAGAAGCAGTTGGCACATTGCAATTGTCAGCCTTGCTGCAGGAAAACGAAAGCCTCAAAAGGGAACTACAGGAGACCCGTTTTGAACTTAACGCTCAGACCAGGAGAGCAAATGATTTTGAGAAGCAACTGCTGCAATTAACAGAAGCAACGCGGAGACGCGAGACAGTGGTCACAGCGGCAAACACACAAACAGCTCAGCGTCTACGCCGCCAGGTGGCAGCGTTGGAGGTACGTGATTCAATAAGAGGATAGAGGCTAAAAAACCATTTGAAAATTAACACATTAAAATTTTATACGTTGTTGATTTGAGTGCTTTTTTACATCAAATTTTATTCCCATGAATTTTAGTTATTTTTATAAAAAAAAAAATGTGAACATAAAATGCAAAGCTTTAAAATAATAATGTAAAACATAAATTCCTTGTTCTTAAATATTTTTTCAAAACTTTGATTTAAAATAAAAATCAATTTTATACATTTATAAGACAACTAAGTAGTCTAAAAAATGGTATACGTTTTTTTCCCGTTTCTTACAAATTTAATTACATTTAATCTGAAAAACATAAATTTTCCCGTATATATATTTTTGCGCCACTTATATGAGCATAGCTGTACGTACATATATGAAATATTTTATGTGACTCTTTAATATTCTTCAAATATTCAATGTTACATATTTTTGTCTGAGTGATATAGACATTTCCGACCCTATTTGGAGGTGATAGCTTGACCTCCAAACTTTGCACACATCCATCTTTCCTAATCACGTAGTATATAAGTTGACGTTATCGTTTATAGCTTCTTGAAGGGAATTTGTAAATATGTAGTTTATTTTTCCAAAGGATAGTTTAAAATACACATTTTTCACAATTTTATATTTATTTCTCTTACTAATTAATATTTTAAATATTTATTTACATTTCCAGGCAGAGCTGTGCTCTTTGCGTAGCGCCAATGCATCTGATGGCGCCGCGGGAGGAGTTCCTGTGGTCACTCCTGTTAGCGGCAGTGGGAGCGCTACCAGCACCGGAAGCAGCTCATCGCGCCCGTCCAGAACGCAGCAATTGTCAAGGGATTTGATGCGCGCCGCCGATACTGCCGAACAAAATTTAAGGTAAGCCGACAAATCTGTAGAGTTCTTTTAATGCTGAAAAAAATCCCCTAAACGTGTAACGTTCGCAGGCAACTCTTAACTGGCGTAGAGAACCTTCGCCAGATGGCGGCCAACCTTGATCAACCAGTTGAGGGAACCACATCACCCTGCAGTCCCGATTTATATAGCGATTTCAATTGATTGGCTAAGAAGAACTGCGTATTACTAAAGAAGTGCCCCAACAGGAATGTAGATTTTTGTGTAACCATTGTAGACTCCAAACCCAAAAGAACTTCTTTTTAGACAACCCAGCAAATGTTCTTAACTGGCATCTAGTGTTTTGCATTGGGCTGCATACTGCAGAGGAAGATTTGGTTATGGTTGTCTGGAAATACAATGTAAAAATCAAAGCGAAAACAAGTGATGTTGATGGATAAAGCAGAATATATTATTATTTGAGGAACAGAACGTTATACTTATGGATGTTATTAAACAGCGCATTGTACGACAAGACTATCCAGTCTGCACAGGGCAAGTCTAGCACAGACGATACTCATTTTGTTGAAAAAAAACAATGACTTTTCTGTGCACCTTAGTAGTTTGTGCTTTATACCTAGAAAACCAGAATTCAAATAAATTGTTGAGACTAAACGCTCTGTAATCCTTGTGTATGTTTCTTTTGACCACATCCAGGTAAACAAACTCTTCCGAAACCTTTTGACCAGTTAAAGAATCTGTTACGAACGTACTTTATTTTCTTAAATTTTATTTTGCACGCTAAGTACCTTTATCACCGATTGTTTACCTTGTTAAACGATTATTTTCTTCTACAAGTTTTTTGTTTGTGTGAACAGCTTAGTTTCCGAGCTTCAAAAGTATAAATAAATTTTCCAAATAAAAAAACATGTGTTGTGTTTTTATATGATTGATTATAAATCTTATGAGATTCCTTAAATGCAAATACACTTTTAGCTAAAATATATAAATTAAATAATTTATTTGAAACGCACAAAAAATTTTGCTGTCTTTGATTTTCAATATAAAGGACGGAGAGTGCTTTTTTTCGGATAAACTCCAATTTTGAAGATAAAGTTTTAAATATTTTGAATCAGTCGTTATTTGGATATTTGGCTATCCGTCTCTTTGTTTCTTGGGGAACTATTCTCTCAATTTTAAAGCTGTGGAAAAAACTTTAAACACACTCTTCCTCTTTTTGCACGCAGTACATATGGGGTCGCATACATTGGTACGGTATAAAGTGGAAAAGAATATGACAAGAAATATTTCCTGAAATTTTTTTTGTACGATTAATAAATTTTCCCGTTCCTATTTTCATTTAAAATGGATAACTTTGAGGACTTTTTGTTTTGAAAAGATTTATAGAAAACAATGCGTCCCGAACGGTTAAAAAAGGGGTCTTATTTGGCTTTAGCATGAAAATTGTGAAAAAGAAAGGAATGTGTAATTTGAAGGAAAAACAACTTTTATCACAAAAATTCATATAGTTTTCGATATACATAGAATAATTTTTAATTATAACTTTTATATTATTTATTTTACATGCGTTTTTCTGATTTGTAACGGTACATCACGAACGGTACAACAATTTCCATGAATTTCATGGAATTATCTGTTAATCATTTGTTTCATTTGTTAATTATCTGTTAACTGAAATCCTTTTTTTTTCTAATTTTATTCCTCTTATTAGAAAGTGTATAAAGAAATGTAGTATAAAGACTGGAAACATATCACATTTTTCCATGCGAAATAATTAAATATATAACTGCCTTTAAATGAGCTAAAAGTAGGTAAAAAACATTTTTTTATTGAAATATTGCATATTTACATGTTGCTGCTGCTAATGATGTTTCTGCTACTGCTGTTATTGTTAAACAGGACTCGCCTGCGCTATACCACCTCCTTGTAAAAGGACGTTGGACATGAATAGGCTTTATATCCTCCGGGTTCAGAAACTGTGGAGTCCAAGGTGTCTAGGGGTCCGATCATTATCGGCGAAGAAGCCAAATAAGTTGTCGGAATACAACATCAGTTTTGTAGCATAACCCGCTTGGCATTATAATTTGTTTACATGTTTGTATACCAGATAAAGCAATAACAAAACTGGTGGGCTGTTCCTTTAGTTCGGTTACACCATTATTTATATTCTCCTTTGGAGGATTATCTTCGTTATCCAATGGTATTTCTTCGATGGCGTCTTCCCCGTCGTCACCAGTTCCATCTTCAACCTTTCTCTGAAGAGCAGTCCGGATTGTAACGCTGCATAGTGCCGTACAAAATCTGATCTCTTACGCCCTTTGCGAAACCTAATTTGTCTGTTTCATCAAACTTTGTATGGTAAAAGTTGCTGCTGAAAGAAAATACCTTTAAAATTTATGCACACCGTTTAGATAGAAAAACGAGCACTTGCGACGAAGGAAACCAAATATGGAGTCGAGAAATCTAGTATTCGTCTTTCGATCCTGCAGGATCGCCATTAACATAGCATCATTGCGCTGAAAATATCTATATTTCAACCAAAAAATTTAAAACAAAACCACTCCAAGATTCATTTGAACGCTTCACAACACTAAAAACTTGCGATAAACCGGCTTAATACCAATTATCATCTCTAAGAGGAATGTTGTGGAGTTCCTGGGTCGTACCGATCTATTCAGCCATTTCAACCATAACAACATTAATATGTCACAGAATAGGCCACAGAAATCAAAGGAAAATTTTTGGAAGCTTCTTAAAAAAAAGACGCACTACCTCTATTAAAAAATATTTATATTCATCAACACATTAAAAATATTCCTTTTCGGCACGTGCACGAAAAACAAAAAAAAACATCAAACACATGCCTGTTACGATTATTTTTAATGTGTAATTAAAAATAAAATACACCTAAATTAAATACACCTATATAGCATTGACAAAAATTGATATAAAATATTTTGGGCGTGGCATGCGGGTTCGTCACCGGTATTTTACCTCGTCAAGATGTTTTTTTATTTGATCGGTATTATCGGCAATCTTGAATCGACGGCATTGTGGTCGGACGTGTTTTGATATTGCAACGCAACCGTAAATTGAGGCAGTTCGTATCAAAGCATATATTTTCCGAAACGCACGAGCGGAAAATAGTGAAAATGTCAAAACGACTACTTGGTGAGTTTACAGTCAGGCAATATGATATTCTTGCAAGACGAAACTAATTTGATCTTAAAGGAGTGCACTTTCTTCTAATCTGGGGGATCTTGGGTTTTAAATACACAACGTTTTCGTATTTTTTAACAGTTTTATCGGAGACTCGACATTATTTCAAATATATAACTTGAAATATTATTAACTTTTCCTTTGCGTTTAAAACTATTATTTTTTGTCCGCTAATCTTCTGAAATAAAAGGTAATTGACGTGGTGCTGATAACAATAAGATGGCAGATAATTCAAGCGTGGACCTCTCAGCGCTACGAATTAAAATGCCTCTGTGCTCGGTGGGGTCTATTTCTTATCTGCTCAAATTAAAAAAACGACTGGATTATTAACAGCAGAGGCTTTTAATAGATATTGCCCTGAAAGAGATAGCGAGCGTGGGAGACCAAAAATTGACTTAAAATAATTGAAAAATCGTTAACGCTTTTTTTGTCATCCCGTATCGCGTGCTCATGAAATAATATATAGATATTAGAATAAGTGATTTTCGAAAATTCGCAGTAGTTTAAAGAAACAGCAGTTAGAAACTTTAAACGGGTTTTTATCAAAACCGTGTTTTACAAACTTTCCCGCATCGTATCTCAATAACGAATTAAATTCCCAAAATTGGATTGGAATTCATAAAAAAAAAAAAAAAATGTATATTTATAAAAAAAAAACGCCGCTAATTTTGTTTGTTTCAAATAATCCAATCTGGCGGAATCGTGGAGTAAGTTTGAGCACATTTTTTTCAGGTGGGGGTGACTTAGGTGTTACACAACAGTTTTTAATTAAAAAATTTATATTTATATAGTTCAAGTATATATTAATAAATGGTAGATGATAAGATGCTAAAATTTGAAGGCTCTATCAATTTCCTGGAGGCTAAAAAACAGGCCACCACACGGGATCACCCGCTTAAATAAAATATTCCAGTTTTAATTCGACTTGGTAGGTCAATGGTCAAGAGCTGTTTATATGTACTTCGTGCATGAGTAATTTAAAAGTGTCCGATGGATATGTTTTTTTTTTTTAAATCTCTGCGAAAAATAAGAAAGGACAGGTATATGTATATTGGGTACAATCAGAGCTTGCAAATAACTGTTAACCGTTTTTTACATTTATTTTTATCTCAAAACTTAACCGAATAAAACAAAGTATTCTTGTTCTCTCTCAGAGAGGAAATATATTGTACCGTACAATATATCCCAAATTTCACTATTAAATCAATAACTTATATGAATTTTTAAAAAACTATTAAATGTTCGAATCAATCGTTCATTAGCCCGACACCGGCCGTTCCGACATATATACTGAATGTTAAGAAAAAAAGATTATGTGCAAAGTTAATAGCTTACAAACTAAGAGACTAGATCGCATTCAAATTGACAGATCGACAGACATATCGGATCAGGAGGCGATCCTGATCAAGAATATTTGTTCTTTATAGGGTTGTAGATGTCCCTGCTTCATTGCGTTGTAATAAAAGACTTTTTATACAATAATATTCTATAGGAAGATAGGAATGTTAGTTTTCTTGCTCATTCTAACCCGGTTGGTTTTGCCTATCCATTCAAAATCCATTTCACCCATTCAAATCATATTGCAAATTGTTCCTTTCAATGTGGTTTGTGTTATATGGAACTAATGTGTATGATATGGTCGACTTTCATGAAAATAAAAATGTTGGTAGAACGTTCTAGTTAAAGAGAAGAAAATAAAAATAACAAATAGTGATTAAATCACAATGCATAATCAATATTTTGTGATTTTTTGAATAAAAATCATAAAGATTACAGTCCCTGTTTGAAACCAAATATGAAGAACAACAAAAAATTGGTAAGTCTTCGTCGTCAGATGTCGGGTGGAATCCCGACTTCAAAGAAAAACAAGAAAGGATTATATATGAAGTTTTTAAAATCATTTAACGTTAAATTAAGGTATTTAAAAACAAAGCTAACTTCGGGCGGTGCCGAAGGTGATATACCCTTGCAGTTAAGTGGTAGCTTATATTATTAGATATATATCGGATCTTATATAGTCGGTCGATCCGTATGAAATTTTGCAGATCGGATAAGTTTGCCCAAAATGGAATCCTTAGAAAGTTTCATCTTTCTAGTTTATATTGCAGCTATAGGATATAGTTAACCGATCCCGGCCGCTCTTTGCAAGAGGATGTGTGCTATGTTTGAAGACGATAGCTTTAAAACTGAAAGACTAGTTTGCGTGGAAAAAGACATGCTTATATCAACTCAGGAGGTGATCCTGATCAAGAATATATACTTTATAGGGTCGGAGAGACATCTCACCATTTCACTGCGTTCCACACTTTTGACCAAAATTATAATACCTTCTGCAAGGGTATAAAAAATAAAATTGATATTCCAAATCTTGTCGCAAAAGAAACAGAACTTTACTACAATTAGTGGGCACTTACATTGAATAAGATGTAAAAAAAAATACTAAAAATTAAAAATGATTAAAAAAGCAAAATTTTTAAAAATATATATTTTTTTAACTATCTTTATTATTTGAAGTGATACCTAACTTCATTATGTGTTAATTTTCATTATTATTCTTATTAAAGCCGAAAGCAGACGGCTTCTGCCGCACACCTCCATTCGATGGACCTCCAGCACATCGAACTTTGAGCCGACCTCATCAATAAGAAACAAAGGGCAAAGTCAGATGCCCAAGTGTGAGCACACACCGAAGGCTTATGTCGGACCCAGCTATGAACAGATCCTTGAGACAAGACGCACCCATCTGACTCCCAATCTGTTAGCGCACTTCAAGAAACCTCTGGTGATCCACGCGGGACACATGCAGTGGCTGTTCGATCACGAGGGACGTCGATACTTGGATATGTTCGGCGGGATAGTCACCGTCTCTGTGGGACATTGCCACCCGTAAGATAATTTGTGTCTTGACATATCAATATAATCTTCGGTAACATTATAATCTCAATTGAACCCTTCTTCGAGAGCTCAAATTTGATTCAAAATATACTGTTCATAAATATATATATATAAAAATGTATAAATTTGATAATTAATAAGTTATTAAGTGTAATTTTAACCTAAAATAAGCAAAGAAAGCACACTTAGGGCGGAGCCGATACCGACTTGATTAATTTAACATTTTATCTCATTCGCAGAAAAGTTAATCAAGCACTGAGCGAGCAAAGTTCCAAACTGTGGCATACGACTAATATTTATATGCACCCCAAGATTCATGAGTACGCGGAACGATTAGTAGCAAAGTTTCCGGGTAATCTGAAGAGTGTCTGCTTCGTAAACTCCGGCTCAGAGGCAAATGACATGGCCATGCTACTAGCGCGATTGCACACAGGGAACCAAGATATTTTGTCATTCCGTAACGCTTACCACGGAATGTCGCCGTACACGATGGGTCTGACCGCGCACTCTACTTGGCGGTTTCCCCTTCCCGGTGTTAACAACGGGCTAATACACGTTATGAATCCGGACCCGTACCAGGGTATATGGGGAGGCTCAGCCTGCCGAGACTCACCTGTGCAAACCAAACGCGAGTGTCAGTGTCAGGACTACTGCCAAGCCGGAGATGCATACTACAACCAGCTGGAGGAGACGTTTAAGTTCTCGCTACCACGTGGAAAAGTAGCAGCCATGTTTGCCGAGTCAATTCAAGGCGTGGGGGGGACAGTTCAATTCCCCAAGGGCTACCTAAAGCGGGCAGCTACCCTTGTGAAGTCCAACGGAGGACTTTTCGTGGCGGATGAAGTTCAGACTGGATTTGGACGCACCGGAGAGCACTTTTGGGGCTTTGAGAGTCACGACTATCTGCCGGACATCGTGACAATGGCCAAAGGCATAGGTAATGGATTCCCTCTGGCAGCAGTGGTTACCACGCCTGAGATAGCAGCCTCACTGGGTGAGGCGCTACATTTCAACACATATGGTGGCAGTCCGTTAGCTAGTGCAGTTGGACTTGCGGTGCTAGATGTCATTGAGGAGGATGGACTTCAACGCAACTCTTGGGATGTGGGCACCTATTTCCTGAAGGGCTTAGCCGAGTTGCAGCAACGATTTGAAATTATAGGTGACGTTCGTGGCAAGGGGCTCATGATCGGAGTGGAACTGGTCAGTGATCAAATGAAACGAACGCCGCTGTCTTCCCCACATGTTCTGGATATCTGGGAGACGTGCAAGGATCTGGGAGTGTTGTTCGGTCGTGGTGGGCTACACGGAAATGTAAGTTTTATCCAATAATTATATAAAAATCCTCCAGCCCGGAGCTCCTTCGCCCGGTGTTACAGCTCATCTTACTAACCTAAAGAGAGTTTCCAGGTTTACTTGGGTCCTGAGTCACTCTTTCATGGCCATTATCATATTCGTTATTTGTCTTTATTGTATGTGCATCTCTTATACAATTTCCCAGGTACTACGCATTAAGCCGCCTATGTGTATTAATAAAGCGGATGCAAAGTTCGCCGTGGATGTGCTCGCCGAAGCTATCACATTGTCACTCACGAAGAAACACTAGCCTTGAAGAAATTTGGATACAGAGCCAGGGTGGGCCGATTGGAGGCCCTTCTATTTGCATTTATTAACTCCAGTATCGGATGTTTACAAAAGTAGACATTTTCTGCCCAATATTATTTATTATGCCGGTGGTTAAACAAAAAACAATGGATTTTGTTTGTTGCATAAGATTTGTAATGTTTACATTTAACAAATTACAATAAATATAATAAATGATAGAAAAAGTGCGTAGGCTGTGTTGCTGGAGATTTTTCAAAATCTTTTTATATAAAACAAAGCTAACTTTGTGTTATCTCGGATAACCATCCATAATATCCATAATAACCATAAACCATCGGACAACTCCTACATATATTTTTTTTTTTATCGAATTCGAATACCTATCGACAATATTAAAAAAAGGTTAAATCAAGAAAAAAAAGATAACTTCGGGCGGAGCCGAAGTTGATATACCCTTGCAGTTAAGTGGCAGCTTATATTATTAGATATATATCGGATCTTATGATATTTGGCAGATCGAATTAATTTGCCGAAAGTGGAATGCATAGAAAGTCCCATCCTTCTAACTTAAAAAGAAAAAAGTTATGGCATTTCCGATCAATCAGTTATATGGCAGCTATGGGATATAGTTATCCGATCCCTGCCGTTCCGACTTATAGGAAAGAAGGATGTGTGCAAAGTTTGATGTCGATAGCTTAAAAACTGAGAGACTAGTTTGCGTAGAAACTGACAGACACGCGGACAGACGGACAAGCTTATATCGACTCAAGAGGTGATCCTACTAGAATAGAATATATATACTTTATAGGGCCGGAGATGTCTCCTTCAAAATTATAATACCCTCTGCAAGGGTATAAAAAATAAGATTATTGCTTTTTCTTATGGTTTGATATGAAAGGCATATTTTTGTGATTGGAAATTGGAAATAAATTAAATTTTTCAAACTAACTATTTTCTTTAAATTAATATGTATTATATTGGCATTTTACAAAATTGACATGATATTCGAATCCACTGGTGCCTCAAGTATTATGTTATTTGGTCATTTAAAACTAACACTGGGCATCTAGTGGTCTTGGAACCGCAAAATAATACAGAATGGAACATCATTGTAATACATCGTTACTTCCCACTCAGGTACTGAGCTGCAGGCCCCCGCTTTGCTTGACTAACGATAATATTGACTTCACCCTGGACGTTCTGAGCACTGCCCTTATGAAGCATATTAGCAAAAGACCGAGAAGCTGGAGATATGGCCAAAAGGCAAGCTAGCCAATTTTTCCTCCAAACTTTGGTTCTTGTATGACGCGCAACTAGTGTGCTTAGTAAACTCAATAATAAATGCCTTAATAATAAAACTTTGATTCGAATATTGAACTTAGCAGATATAGACAGTCGATTACATATAAAATATTGTGGATGCAACAAGTACACCTTGGAAGGACTAGGCTGCACTGCGCTTACGTATATACATACATAACATATATTGTAAATAGTTAAACTCCTTAAAATAACGTATTGTTTGGCATCGTATCTAACTTGGTATATTTTAAAACTAGCTTATTCACAAATACAGTCTTTTCCAACTTTTCAAGAGATTCATCGAATTGGGGAACCTCAAGAAACTTAATCGGAGAATATCCTGTCCTCGTGAATCCTGTTACACCTGCAGTTCCGGGTGTTTACTATCGTTGTCGTAATCCGCGCTTAAAAGTGACTCTGATAGCTCCTTCCGTGCCCTTTGCACTACCCACAACATGAGCACAACGCCACAAACGACCTTCGAAAAACCAAAAATATCAAATTAGGACGAACTTTTTTCAAACCAAATATTGCTTTTTACGTTTTAATTATTGTGTTATAGAATACATTTTTAATTAATGAACATACCTCAAAGGCAAAGCTAAGATATCCCGTTACCTTAGAGTGGTTGTCATTAAGCACCTCGTGCATAGATCTCAAAGTAGAGCCTAAGTACACATTGATAGCCTGGGCTGGCAACAGGCCAAGCAAGCTGGCTAGATGGTAGTCACTCGAGTTTACTGAACTAACCTGCGGAAAAACAGCATAAATGGTTAGCAATAAAATTATGAAACACTGCGACATAGGATTATTTAAAATTTAACGAAAATAAAATATTCTTAAAATATATTCAATAACTAAGTACATAATCCTACAGAGGATGGAGACTGATTTGAGTGGTTTTGTCAAGAGGTTTTTTATATTATTATAAAAAAGTGAACGAGTCAGGCTCTGGATTATTTTTCGAGTTGCTAAAATAAATTCGATACTCACCCCGAAAATAACGTTCTGCAGCCCAAACGGAATGGGTGTGAGTCGTGTAAAAAGCACCACACGGAAAGCCTTCTGTCCTGATATCACACGAAGAATGGCGCGTCCCGTATCATTCTTAATCAGCCTAAAAATAAACAAATCAAAACTAAGTTCTTGGCAGGGCTAATAAAAATTGAAATAAAGGGTCCTGTCTATTTTAATATGTCAAAATATTTTTTTAACAGCTTCCAACAATTTTTAACAAATTAACCGAATATCGAATATCGAAATACAACAATTTTTACAAGATAAAATAGATTTTTCTTTACCCTATTGCTGCATACTTTATTTTAAAAAGGGTTTAAATATTATTCAGAATTGTGTTTCATCTGCATATAAAATAAATGTTATACTATTTTTAGTTCTTTTAAATTAAGGTATTCAGAACTACTGAATTTGTATTTTACGGGGCACTGCAAAGAAAGCACTTCCACTCTGCAATTCTCGCCGATATGCAACATGTTTCCTATTTGGCAGAAGACTCCCCTGAACTCAGGAGAGGCCTGAAAACAATTGTCTGGAATGGATATGGAGAGGCGTAGGGATATTACGTTCCCAGGCACCAAAGGACACTTGAGAAGTTGTCGGCTAGTTTCACAAGGATCCAATCCCACATGACATACCACGACAGGTGAGCAATTATAATTTGCAGCAGCTTTAACGGTTTCCTTTGGAGTTCTTAAGGTCTTCGGAAGCACATGCAGCTCCTCAAGATAGCGGCACAGGAGGATGAGGTACGCGGCGTGTACGTCTAGTGGCGTACGGACAGGCCCACCTGCATCTCCACATTGGATAAGTTCGCAAAGATCTCGATGCATATCTAAAAGAGCATCATAAAGCAACTTCTGAGGAGGCGTAAACCGGCCTGAACCGGGCCAAGTTCTGGCAAGCCCGCCCTGGTATCCGTCGTACTGGCAGCCCGCTTCCATGTGCCATAGTCCTGTGTCAGAATATCCACCAATAACTTTGGCTTTAAAAGACTTCTCTGGATGAGCATAATGCCGACGACATTTAAAGTCGAATAAACTGATCAGGTCCTGTGGCTGCAGCTTATGGTGGTGGCGCTCTGACATTTGTCGTGCAATCACCGCAGCCATAGACTCTGCAGAAATGGTGTTCGCCTGTCGAATAGCTCTAAGCTCCCGAGCTGTTTTAACAGTACGCGTATGCTGCATTATGTAACGAGGATTGTACACCGGGGATTGACTATTTTCTGCTATCTCGCTTACTAATCGACTGACTTCATTAGATCGTTCTAAGGTATGCCACAGTTTTGGAGAATCCTTGAGCAATAGGACGAGACTTTCCTTTAACCGCGTTAGTGGAAGGACTTCGTCCACATGGTGCAAGTCAGTTAAAACCGCAGCCACTTGTGAGTCCACCTCTTCAAAGACAAAGAGAATAGCCCCCGTTTTTTTCTTTCGACTGCGATGTAGCACAAGAACCGAATGTGGCCGCGAACAATCACAAAGGTATCGAAATTCGGAACTTTGATAAAATGGGCATCCCTTGATTGATTCAGCTCCAGTCACTACCAGCACATGAGCGAACACCTGTTGCTTCCGATATGGCGCTTTAAAGGCAGACTTGGCTTTTATGTAGGTATTGAGGTCTTCCAGAACTACCGCTCGATGCAAATTGATCTCCTCAGGAATGGCAACAGTTTTTGGCTGAGGTGCATTGCGCAGGAGGTTAGTTGGTGTCAACATGGGACCACATGGGACCTGATTTGAAAGCTTTTCGATCAGTGCGGGGACTGCAAGAGGGCAGATACGTCTGGCGAACTCAGAATGCAAAACCGTGGGAAGCGTTAACTGCACATCGCTTCGATCTGACCTGACCAGATAGGAGCAGCAACTCTTGGGGATATCTCGCCAGGCTGAGAACTTTAAATTTCGAATGTAACGGAGCATTTGAGTGCTGTAGGAATGTTGAGAATATGTAGAGTAGAATTGATTGTCGTGTTCAGTCAAGGCGACAAGGCTACTTGAGTTTATATGGTACTTTCCAAAAATGACTCAAAACAGTGATATTTTGTTGGTCATTTTTACAAAACATATCTATTTATCTTATCTATTTAGTTTGTCAAAAACTCACCTCTGTACTGGGATACGGTGGCGACAGGAACGAATTGTAGCGTGGGCGATAGCAACGCCTAAATTGGCGCCTAAAGTCACGGTCAACCAACCGCGAAGACAACCAAATAGGTAGCCTGCGGTAATTAGCAATACGAAGTAGCCAACTACTATCGGAAAACTAACTACTGTAAATAGCCCCATAAAGACGGTAAACATTATCCAGCTGTTTTGTTCCTCAATCCAAAGCAAAAGTTGTCGAGCGTAATCCCGGGTAAACCATCCAACTATGAGCAGCACGCCTATGATTGAGACTGGCAAAAGGAGTCCCAAATACCATTTTAGTACTACAAAAGAATGGGCGCGTGCCCAGCAAGATCCCCGCATCCGATAATGGTGCAGGGTTGCGGGGGTGTTGAAAGAGCGGGAACCTCTGCCTTCGACGTCGCTGCTGAGCAGGAAAGTGTCACATTCAGTGGCCTGAATGTCGCTGTTCGCAATAATAGATGAGTCCAGAAGAGACAGTGCTACGGGATTTGTATTGGAAGCAGCTTCCCCTACATTGATACCTTTATTAGACATCAGTTGGGGAGAATCGGCAATGAGACTACGTGGACTGTTGGAACCACTAGTGCTTCTGAAGGTGTAGTCCGTTGTCATTACTAGGCTGCGATATACCCCATGAGTGTAATTATGTTCCACTTTCTTATCGCAACGAAGAATGTTTCACCAGCATTTGCAAACTTTTATGACCCAGTGGCACATATGTTTAAACTGAATTGATCAGCAGGTCTATACAAAACCAAAACAAGACGCTAGGGTTGTCACCTTAACCAAACTGTTTAATTAAACACTGGCTTGGAATTTAATCCCCTCTATGGCTGTTCCCTAAATAAATAAATTTTTTCTTACTTTTGATATAATTACTTCATTATAATTATATTATTAAAATATTTTAATGATGCACAAAATTTCAAAAAGTGGATATTTCTGACAGTGTGACCGGTCGACACCAAGGGAAAATAGCCTTATTAATCCGCTTATACCTGGCATTTAAAAAGCTGCGGGCACATCTCGCTGGCAATGTAGATTCAACAGCCCCAATAACAAAATAAAATTAGGGAAATGGCCTACAAACGAATGCTGCCCGTTTATACGGACTTTCAGCGTCTAAAGATACTCGAATCCGTCAATGAGAAAAGCATAGCTCAAATGCTTACGTAAGTGTACTTATACATAGGAAGCATAGTTTGAAATTGAAAAAAAAAACTTTACTAAAGGTACGACATAACCAAAGCAAAGGCTACGAAACTGCAGGCATGGAAGTCCCAAAACGGCCCATTACAAGAACTCAGCGATATTTTGAATGTTGAAGGATTTGGTTTAAAGGCGGCCACAAAATTCTTTGGCAGCCTTCTAGAGGTTTCGGACAGTGGAATAAAAGGAGTCAGTGGGGCCCAGCAGAAAACGAAGCCGGTACTAACAGCCCCTTTCATTAGTCCAACGATGGACGAAGAACAACGTCTTCGGATAGAATCCAGCGTTGGCATCCGCATCGGTGTATCTAGTGTCAGTTGGTCGCGTTTGGAAATGGGGAATAGCGAATCCCCTTGCCAACTTACTCATTGGCATCACTACGAACTTAATGACAAAAAGCTACCCCTAGTGGAGCTATCACGACGATGTTTATACTTAGTCCACCAAATCCAGCAAGCTGATTGCTACGTTATGGAGAGTCCACAAATGGCGCAGGCGGGCAAAAACCCCGGCAGCATTGACCAACAGAACATAAACATTCAAAAGGCACAGGTGTCGGCTATAATTAGTTACGCCTTAATGTTACGGGCTGGTGTTGATAAAATTAGCACCAATAACCTATTTTTTATGCGTCGTTTTCTTACAGCCCGTCTCTTTAATCACCTTGTCGGTGCGGAGCGTGTATCTTCTGAAGATACAATGTTGTCCATGATGAGAAACAATAAGAAAAATGGTTCCTCAGACACTCCGCCTAACAAATTCCTCGAAGCCGAAATTCAATTCCCTGAGAAACTGTGCAAAATGTTTGAGCAACAACAGAGATATCAAAGAGAGCTGCTGGGTCAGGCGTTTCTTCTTAACTTGGCCTTTGCACGTCTGGTTCTTTTTCAGGATCCAACAGCCATCTCCTCTGTTTCCCGCTACTCCAAGGGTTCCGCACATGCTGAATCATCTTACGAGGCCAATATTTCATAATGTTATTTTATTTTTTTTTAATTTATGTGAAATAATTTTTTAATGGAAAAAATATATGAACCTAATGTATATAAAATAAGGCGAGTCAATTTGTTTTCGCTACAAGTTTTTCTCAAAATAGAAATATAAAAAGCATTTGAAGAATTTTTTAGAAAGAAAATAGTGGTCTAAAGTAAATTCTTATCCCCATCCGAGAATAGATTTCTACTTTCTTCGTGAAATATTCTTAGAATATTTGTAGAGACCGATTTTGCTCCATACAAATTATATCTAATAGTTTGAACTTTAAAGAAACTAACTGCCATTCTGATTTCACAGATCAACACAAAATTGTATTTAGCAATTGCAGACTTTTTATACCCGGTACTCGTAGAGAACTAGTGTATTTGTTCGTTGAATTCGTGTAAGTGTATGTTACAGAAAAAAGAAACCATCTTTGACCCTATAAAGTATATAATCCTTGATCATCGTCCAAAGACGAGTCGATATAGCCATGTCCAAGTCCGATATTAGTTGTTGAAGCTGTCCAATTACCTGATAAAGGTCGTTGTGTAACGTTTTAACGCTTAAATGGAGTACATTTTATATTGTTACTTTAAAGTTTGGTGCCTTAAATATTTGCCAAATAAAAAGTAAAAAAAAAAAACGTATTTTTTGGTCAATTTGACAATTTTTGTATTAGGAAAATTGCCAATTCGGTCGTGGAGGTTTTTGGGGAGTTAAGTCAAAAAGGCTGAAGCCGTTCTCATAGAATTTTTCAGATAAACCAATAGTTTCAGAAAAAAACAGGAAACATTCAAATTTTACGGCCGTTACAAATACTGAAATTGGTCACATTACCAGTATATCTGCCGATGAACATACATATGTATATAAACGAATTGCGCTTTTCGAATGTGAGCTGTCGATAATTTTACATCCCTTAAATAAATGTATAATACCCAAAATTTTTTATTAAAAATAAAAATATATGAAGGGGAAAAATATATTAATTTTATATTCACCCGCGACCGAACATTTTCAGAATATGCGTATTTTATATACTAAATCCAAAAAAATAGTAAAATTTCCCGAAAACGACGGTAATAACCGGATCAGATATATTTATTTATATCGGACATCTCCGACAGAATCTGTAGAAAGTCTCAACATTATATCATCAAAAACCATAAAGTTGGGTTCAATTAAACGGCAGCTATAGAATAAAGTCATCCGATATATATATAATGTTGTAGATTGGATCCGTTGAAGGCAATCAGTCAAAACTTTTGTTCTTTTTTTGTTCTTCAATCAGTCAAATCATTTGTTCTTTTTTATGACTCAAAAGTAGAATCCCGTAAAAGTCCTAGCCTTCTATTTAAAAACACTCCAAAATTATTCTACGACACAGTTTAAAGTAACGATGTGCAAAGCTTTAAATCTGAGAGTTTGCTTAGAAACAGACAGGACCTTATATAGACTGGGGAGGTGATCGTGATCTATGGAGTATCCTGATCTCCAGAAAGGTCAACCGCAACCGGTTACGGTTTATATTCAAGGAGTATTGCTAATTACTATGTATGTGATAGCTAATTACTATAAATTTCTTATCTTATCTTTCTTATCACATATCTTATAAAAAAAAACATTTGTGAACTAGGTGACGAACTGCATGCCTTTGCGTGCCCGAGGAGACTCTATAATATAGCCGAAGAATTAGAAATATTCTGTATGCATCCGATCTGAATGAATTATATACCAATCGAAAGGTATTGTTTTAATTAGATAATTTGTTCCCAAACATTTTCTAAAAGTCGTTGGGAGAAATTGGGGTGAAAGAAAAAAAATTTTAATCGCTGAATTGGAGCTAGTGGTGTCATTTTAGTCCCCAGCTAGAATATTTTTCTTTATTCGCATTCTACTCCTAAAGACGCATCGATTGCCAACGATTACCGCGTCGGTACCTCAACCGACCCGATCCGACATCGTTCAGAAGTTTTTCAAGAAATTCGAATTTTACAGCTCTTTCCAAATCAAATAAAAATACCTCTTGACGAGGTAAAACAACGGTGACGAACGAGCATGCAATGACCAAAATGCCTGATATCAATTTTGGTGACGAAAAACCCCAATATATGTGTAAGAAATTATACATTAATAAAATTCTTATTCGGCACGTGAATAAAGGCGTTTTAAAAATGTAAAACAGACACGTGCCGTTAAAGAATCTCGTCAAGAGGTTTTTTATTTGATTGACCAATAAAAGGAAATTTAATTTGTTTGTATTTTGTTAGGATATTGGATAGTTTATTAAATGCTATTAAAAATAGGATTACTGAGATGGGCGATCCTTGTGGAATTCCATTTTCCAAGGGTAGAAGTTTGAAATATGTGGCCCTATTCGGTCTGCTATCTTTCTATTTTTGGTGAAATTTATGATGTAGTTTATTATTTTGAGTGGATACCTACTCGGCCAAAAGCTCTTGCAAAGTCAAGAAAAAAGAGTGAGGAATGTTTCGTGGTATTAAGCGACTTCGAAATGATGTGATCTGCATAGAGCTGATTATCCGAAGTCGATTTTTAGGAGTTTTTTTCTGTTTAGGTACCACCATAGGCTGTTTGCAATAATATTCTCCAGAGTTTTCCCCACGCAACTGTTAAGTGATATGGGTCTGTATGAAGCGATGTTTTATCCTTCTGGGCTTTTAATATAGGGATGATTATACTTGTTTTGTCGGATTGAGGTATGTAGTTTTCAAAGATATTGTTGAAATGGGAGAGTATTCTATTCCCGGTATTGCTACTGGGCTATTTTTTAACATGGGGTATGAGATTCTTATTAATACCTGGTGATGTACCTTTCAGAATTGTTGTGTTGTACTTGTGGGATGCGAATTCTAGACTGAAATTTGAGTCCTTAGAGACTCTAGGGTAGGGTAGGGTAGGATAATTTTGTTGATTTGGGAAGTTTCATTGTCTATTTTGGATGAGGAGTGATATTTTTTTTTTTTTTTAAATCGGTTTATTTACAAGTGGATCTGTTTAAGTACTAGGCATACACTAATAAAATAGGAAAGCTATTGGAAATGGGATAGGTTGGTGGAGGAGTCCTGGTTTCCTGCGGTAATGCCGCGAAGCTTTGCTTCGCAGGGCCAGGTTTGGGGTGTGTGTCGCCGCTCTAGGGCTCGCTTCGGGCTGCTCTGGCGACTGCTCGTTGTCTTTCAAGTCGTCGTAGCTCCTTCATTACTGTTTCGGCAAAGCTGCACACATTACTCCAGGCGTCGGCATCCTCAAGCATTCTTCTACCTAGTAGCTCAGCCGTCGTCATACCTCCAAGAAATTCGCCCCTCGCTCTGGTAAAGCGCGGGCAGCTCTGGATGATATGTTCCGCCGTTTCTTCAGTGCCACATCTAGTGCACCTTGGGTCCTCGTCGTGACCAAACCTGTAAAGGTAGCTTCTACAGCATCCGTGGCCGCTTAAAATCTGCGTTAGCCGAAAATTGACCTCTCCATGCTTTCTCCGCATCCAGCACGAGATGTTCGGGATTATCGGGAATCCACCGGCCCTTGGTGGATTCTTCCCAGCGTCTTTGCCAGCTAGCCATGCTTGCGGCCCTGGCGTCTCGCTTCAGCCCCTGGCAGTGGCCTGCTGGGAGCTCCACCCTTTGGTCTACCAGTGCCTCGTAGACTACTTTTCCTTCCGTAGCTAGCAAGTCTATTGGCACCATGCCTGCGATGGCAAGGGTTGCGTCGTCGGAGATGGTGCGAAAGCCCGAGCAGACTCTCAGGGCGCATAATCTGTATGTGCCTTTCACACCTTTGGCGTAGGATTCCGTCTTTGCGGCTTCCGTCCAGACTGGAGCTGCGTACAAGATTGTGGCGTTCCTACGTTTGCCGCCTTCTTGTTGGCTTCGATCAGGTGCTCCCTGAAGCACAGCCTTGTGTCGACCATCACACCCAGGTACCTAATCGCTCTGGAGGGTTTCACAACGTGCCCGCCAACCTGGATTGTGGCCGTCTCCACTCGCTTTCTGCTTGATATCAGAACGGCTTCCGTTTTCTAATGTGCCAGGTTCAAGCCGGCTTGGGTAAGCCACTCTACCACCCTTTCTATGGCCGCGTTGTAGGAGGTCTCCGCCAATTGGAGAGTCTTGGCAACCACCACTATCGCACCGTCGTCTGCGAACCCTATAATTTGAGCCCGTTCCGGCAGTTCCAGCCTTAGTACTCCGTCATACATGACGTTCCAGAGTGCCGGGTCTAGGACGGCCCCCGCAGGTGACCACATGCTCCTGGGTGCCAGCGGTGGTGTCGTACCTAAGGATGCGGTCGCTAAGGTATGATTTAATAATTCCCACCAGGCTTGCGGGGATGTTGAGATTTTGCAGCGCTTCGACTATAACGTCCCACCGGGCCGTATTGAAGGCATTTTTGATGTCCAGCGTAGCTATAAGGCAGTACTCCTTGCCTCCGCCATCCCACCTGGTTCCTTCGATGGCCTTAGCCGCGATCCGCTTCACCATGGAGATGGCGTCGATCGTGGATCTCCCCTCCCTGAACCCGAATTCCAGCGGGGAAATTTCTCCCGCGAGGGTTATGGCGTTCTGGAGTCTTCGGAGGATGCAGCGCTCCATGGCTTTACCTGTGTGGTCTATCAGGCATATTGGCCTATTTGACGACGGATCCTCCGGCGGCTTGCCTGGCTTGGAGAGGAGCACGAGGCTTTGCACTTTCCACCTCCTGGGGAAGACGCCCTCTCTTAGGCAATTGCTAAAAACTTTAGCAAAAGCAGCCGGGCACGTTTCCATGGCCAGCTTGATTGCGATGTCCGGGATTCCATCAGTACCTGGAGCTTTGCCGCTCTTCATCGCGGCCGAGACCTCCGCTATCTCCTGGATGGTTATCTCTTGGAACGGGACAGGCATCGCCGTCTCGCTCTCTTCGACCCGCGCATCGTAGTTTAGCGTTGGGAAGAGGTGCTCCACGATTCTCTCCATAGTTTGAGGTTCTCGTGGTGGTAAAGGCTTGGCTTTCTTGGCCTTCTTGACCACCGTCCGGTATGCCGTTCCCCACGGATCCCGTTCAGCGGCGTCGCACATCTCCAGGAAGCACCGTTTCTTTGCCTCCTTTATAAGGATCTTTAGAGCTCTCCTCTTGTCGGCGAACTCCTGCCGTTTGGGCTCGTAGTCCGGTTTTCCCCTGGCTCTTTGGTGAAGCCTTCGAGCTCGGAGACATTCCCGTTTCGCCTCGGCAATTTCCGGCGACCACCATAGGACCGGTTCGTGGTGGCGGGAATGGTTTCGGCTGAGCTTCATGCTAGCTCGGCATGCCTGCTCCACCGCCAGCATTACTTGTTGCGCCCCGCCTTCCGCGTCTCCGATCGGGTCTTCCATCGAAGATGCGCGAACCTTGGGTGTGCAGCGTCGCTGGGCTGAACCTTATAGGTCTCGAGCCTGACGTTTCTCTTGCTCCGTTGGAGACGTCACAGATAATATATTTGTGGTCGCTGCCAGTGTACAACTCGCTGTGGGCCCACGTAGTCTTCCTGAAGAGCCTGCTGCTGCAAAATGTGAGATCTATCACCGAGCCGCATCCTGCTCTGCTGAAAATGTGCCGGGAGCCTGTGTTTAGCAGGGCCACATCTAGGGTTGCGAAGGTTTCCAGGAGCGTGCGGCGTCTTGCATCAATTCCTCTGGCCAGGCGTTGAAGTCTCCGCCCACTATCACATCGGTTTTGGGTCTAGCCTCGTCGGCCACCTCGTCTAGCGTGCTTCCAAACTGCTGGAGTGTAGGACGCGGCGGTAAGTAGCAGCTTATCAACCAAATGCCATTAACCTTGGCTTGGACAAAGCCTTCGCCGACGAATGTGTTTTCTGGTTGGGTGCCGAGGACCCAGATTGCCGCACTTTGCGTGGAGTCCAAAATGTAGTTTTGGCTCCTTGCTTTTTTAAATGGCTCGCTTATTAGAGCCACGTCTACGCGATTGTCTCTCGCATATTGCTCGAGGAGGCTTTGCGCTACTTCGCAATGGTTGAGGGGTGATATAGGTTATTGTTGTTGTGCAAATTAGTCCCAGTTTGCTTGGTTTATTTCAAAATTTGTTGTATTTTTTTTAGTAATGGTGTCGATTGGGAAAAGGGTGATAAGAATGGGGAAGTGATCATTTCCATGGAGGTCGTCTATTAAAGTCCAGTTTGTATATAGGGTGAGTGAGGGAGAACAGAAGCTGAGATCAATGTTTGTTTTATGAATTTGGCTACTATGTTACCTCTTGAATTAGAGTGTGTCGATCCCCAATCTTGGTGACAGCTATTAAAGTCCCCAGTTATCATAACTGTTTCGTTGTTGGTGCTAAGTACTTTGTTCAGGTTGTGGCGTGAGAAGGATTTGCTGGGTGAAATGTAGATGGAGTATAGTTTAAAGTTTTATGTGATTTAATATCCACTGCTATAGCTTCTACGTCTTTGTTGATATAACTATGTGTGTGTGCGAATAGATTTGTGGATTAGTAGGACTTCTCATCCAAATCACTTAGATGGGGTGTTTGTTAGTATGCCGTAGTTTTTCGCTGTAGATAGGCTGTGAAGGTGTTGTATGTGTGTTTCTTGTAGTGAGATGATGTGTGGCGAGTGTGGTTTAATGAGTAGTAGTAGCTGGTTGTAGTTGTTGGAGTATCCCTTTATATTCCGTTTTATTATTTTTAATTACATATTTTAATGATTTGCTTGTGCTTATTTTAATGTGTTTGTGCTAGTAGGGTTTAATCTTTCTTATTTGGTTTTAATAGAGGATGGGTTTTCTTTTGGTTTAGCTTTGTGTAGTATTTCTAACAAAACTTGGCTTTTTTTTGGCGTATGCGGGCGTTAGCTGATGTGGAAGGTTTTTGGGAGTCGTAGCTAGTGAGTAAGTTGATTTCTTTGTCTTCGGCATATAAACCGTAAGTTTAAGATTTGCTGTGTAATTCTTTAAGGAGATCATCAAAAGAATTTGTGTTCACCTTGCTTTCTTTTGCTTTTTTGGGTTGAACTTCTAGTATTTGGCTGGGGCTTGTTGTTAGAGCTGCATTCCTTAGGGTTTGAGAATAGGGGGTTTCCTGAGTGGGACTATGACTTGCCGTTTTAAGGTCCACCCTTTCAGTGACTTTGATGGCTATAAGTTCCTGTTCTTTGAGGAAGACGACATTTTGTGTCTCAGGAGGAGTGGTTGTTCCTGCAAGTAATGCACTTAGGTTCCTGCTTGCATTCTATGCTGTCATTTGTGTGTGTTTCCGAGCAGTTTTTGCATATAGGGTTTTCCTGTTTACGGAAAGTTTTTGGGTGGATAAAGCGGATCCATTTTTATATCTGTTGAAATATGTTAATAATTATAATATACCAATCTAGCAACCTATATCTTACTCAGTATAGTTACTATATCTACTCAGAGAGAGCGAGCTGTAAATCTTCTACTCTCTTATTTATATACATATTTATACGCATAAACATGTTAACTTGAGTTCAGTTCTATTAAATCACTTGGATGCACCTAACCACTTCTGTTACTGGAATATACAAACATTATTCCCAACAATATCCTTGCAGAGGGTATTATAATTTCAAAAGTGTGCAACCCAGTGAAGGAGACATTTCCGGCCCTATAAAGTATATACAGGGTGCGCCATCTCCAGCTTCGGCATAAAATACTGAAAAGCTTTGACGTTTGTGAAGCGATTGGCTTGTGTAGGTACGTTTTGGAAACGTCAATTTAGTACAATGTGAACCATGAATAACTTAACACCTAAAGAACGTATCGAAGTGGTGACTATTTTTTATCGAAAATGGGCATAGTGAAATCGCGCCTTCCGACGATACTATTCGTCATTTGGCTGAGAATTTTTTTGAACACGGTTCATTGGCGAGGCGTTCCAGTGCTGTCATAGCAGCCGTACAGGATAGTGTCGAGGAGGACCCCACGGTATCGTACCGGCGGCGTTTAAATGCTGCAAACCTTTTGTGTCACCACGATGCGGAGTATTTTGAAGGATTTGGGAATGTTCCCGTACAAAATACAGATAACCCAACGATTGTTGCCTGAATAAAAGCCGCGGCGGTTGGCCTCCGCCCGGAGAAAAGTAGCCCGGATTGTCGAAACTGAGCCAACTTTTTGGCATGAAATTTTGATGACAGACGAAGCGCATTTCACCCTGTCTGGTGACGTCAATAAACAGAACTGTCGCATGTGGGGCACTGAGAATCCGTCATTCACGAGGAAGCATTACACGATAAGAGAGTGAAAGTTTGGGCGGGTTTTTGTGCCTCAACCATCATCGGCCCTTACTTCTTCAAAAATGGCGAAACTGTCGATGGCAAGCGATATCGGAGAATGCTGGCTGGCGTGTACCCGGAGATGCGTCGAAAGGGTCTAGGGCCTAACTTCTGGTTTCAGCAGGAAGGGGCCCCATGTCACACAGCAAACGAAACCGTGAAGTTTTTGCAGCGAAAATTTCCTGGACGCGTTGTGTCAAAAAGAGTCGATATCGACTGGCCGCCGGTTTGCCGGATTTGACCCCTCCGGATTTATTTTTGTGGGGCTATCTAAAAAGCAAAGTATGCAAAGCAAGCCCAAGACCATCACAGAGCTCAAGGAGAGTATTCGCACCGAAATGGCCAATATATCGTCCAATATGCTCGAGAAAGTCATGGAAAATGCTTGAAAAAGGACACTTTTTGCAATCAAGAACAAAGGTAGTCACTTAACTACCTTTTTAATTACTTTTTGCCATCAAGAACGAAGATAGTCACTTCGTCGATATTGTATTCAAAAACTAACTCAAATGAATTGTAAAGGATCAATCTAAATAAAAATAAAACATTTTCCATGAATTTTTGTTTTTTTCCAAAGTTGTTCAAGATTTTCATACTGAAGCTCGAGATGTATATTCTGATCAGAATCACCTCCTGAGTTGATATAAGCATGTCCGTCTGTTTCTACGCCTCTTAGTCTCTCAGTTTTAAAGCAATCGACTTCAAACTTTGCACACATCCTTCTTTCCTTTGCAGGCAGTATATAAGTCGGAACGGCCGGGATCGGTCAACTATATCCTATAGCTGCCATATAACTGATTGATCGGAAAAGCCATAACTTTGTTCTTTTTGTAGTTAGAAGGATGGGACTTACTATGGATTCTACTTTCGGCAAACTTATTCAATCTTCCATATATAGCTGTCGTATAACTGATTGATCGGAAAAGCCATAACTTTGTTGTTTTTTAAGTTAGAAAGATAGGATTTTCTACGGATTTCACTTTAAGTAATCCAATTCGATCTATCAATTTTCATAATGATCTGCCAAATTTCATAACCTCCCACTTAACTGCAAGGGTATATCAACTTCGGCTCCGCCCGATCATTACTTTTCCCAGTCGGACTTTTCGGCGCAAGCAGCATACCTCAGTAGCTTGGTGCGCGAGTTTTCTTTCCGTTTTCCGCTTGCATGCGGATATCGGAAAATTTGTTCCCTTTTCAAAGCAATTGCTCTGAAAAAAGGTGACTTTTAAAAAATTTTCAGGAAGATTTGTAGTGGCAAAGGTAAGGGTGATGAGTCCTGTTGGTAGTCGAGTTTGGTCTACCATTTTTGTCCATTTGTATACATGGGTAACTTTTTGGGATTTAAATTCGGCTAATATTTCTTCCTCTGTAATATACCCGAGTAGATTGCAATATATTGCTCGTTTGGTTTCATTAAGGGATCTGTGTTCGTTGGCTTCTGCATCTATTGTGCCAATTTTGTTAATTTTTAATAGTTGTTCGGCTTGTTGTATGTTTTTTGTTAGGACTCGGAGTGTACCAGCTCTTGTTGTTTTGCATTTATCGACTTCACCTCCGCAGGTTTAGTCAATTGATTTTTTTTATAATGAATGGGTTAGTGTGTTCCAGGGATATGTTGTCTTTCCTTTTGATAACTATTTATTTTTGTTCTATGGTTGAGTTTCTCAGAAAAAGTTTGTTTTTGCCCCGTGTCAGCAAAAACGTGGTTTTACAATCGCGTGATCATTATGGTTAGTTTTTGTGTCTCTTTTGTACACCTGTATGTTTATGCAAATTTTGCTGATAAGCACTTAACGCTAGTGATTTTAGTAAATTGTAGTTGCACTTCTTTACTCTTTGAGGTCTGGAAAAAATCATTGCCATTTCTTTTCATATTTTTTCTTTTCACTCTTTTCAGTAAATTGGCGCATGTGAAGTCACCAGACAAAATATTTTACTTTTCCTCTGATTAAATTTACTAGTTACTAATCCTAATTCTCTTGAATACCAGTCGATTGGTGACTGAACTTTCCCGATCAGAGAATGCCTGAATCATAATTTATCCAAGAAATAAATTTTTCCGCGTTTTTATACTTGTTTGGTCATTGAGATTTTACAATGACCCTTTCTCCAAATAACAACACGAAATTTTTTATTTTCGGAACGTTATAATATTGTTATTTATGACCGCATATGAAATGGAGTGAGACAAAAGCTCCAATCTATAATGCGTATGCACTGAGATAAAGGGCAAGAGAGCGCCCGCCATAGAACCTAGGCCGAGCGAAAGCTCGCTAGCTTAATGATAAAGATAAAGCCCGTTGAAGCCGAGCGGCCGAGAAGAGTCGGCTTGCGTAAAATACGAACATACTTAAATGAGATTTTTATACCCTTGTAGAGGGTATTATAATTTTGGTCAAAAGTGTGCAACGCGGTGAAGAAGACATTTCCGACCCTATAAAGTATATATATTCTTGATCAGGATCACCTCCTGAGTCGCTATACATAAGCATGTCCGTCTGTCCGTCGGTCCGTCTGTCCGTCTGTTTCTACGCAAACTAGTCTCTCAGTTTTAAAGCTATCGATTTCAAACTTCAAACGTCCATCCCGGCCGTTCCGACTTAAAGATCGGCCGACTATATCCTATAGCTGCCATATAACTGATTGATCGGAAATGCCATATCTCTGTTGTTTTTTAAGTTAGAAAGATGGGACTTTATATGGGATCCACATTGGGCAAACTAATTCGATCTGCCAAATTTCATATGGATCGGCCAACTATATAAGATCCGATATATATCTAATAATATAAGCTGTCTCATATCTGCAAGGGTATATCAAATTCGGCTCCGCCCGAAGTTAGCTTTCCATTCTTGTTTTTCTTGAATTAAGTAAAAAAAGTAGTACTTGGTAACTTTCAAGTGCGTATGTACTTGGTTTAGGTACGAAATTCTTGGTTTTTCTCTGAGTGCGATGACAAATGTTCATGCAATGCTTCGGGCGGAGCCGAAGTTGATATACCCTTGCAGATATGTGACAGCTTATATTATTAGATATATATCGGATCTTATATAGTTGGCCGATCCAGTTATGGCATTTCCGATCAATAAGTTATATGGCAGCTATAGGATATAGTTGACCGATCCCGGCCGTTCCGACTTATATACTGCCTTCAAAGGAAAGAAGGATGTGTGCAAATTTTGAAGTCGATAGCTTTAAAACTGAGAACTAGTTTGCGTAGAAACAGACAGTCAGACGGACAGACGGACATGCTTATATCGACTCAGGAGGTGATCCTGATCAAGAATATATATACTTTATGGGGTCGGAGATGTCTCCTTCACTGCGTTGCACACTTTTGACCAAAATTATAATACCCTCTGCAAGGGTATAAAAACCTCTTGACGAGGTAAAATAACGGTGGCGAACCCGCATGCCAGTCCCAAAATATATGATATCAATTTTGGTGACGAATAAATGCAATATAGGTATAAGAAATTATACATTCAAAATATTCTTATTCGGCACGTGGAACAATAACAATAAGCAATATAAACACCAGATGCTTATGCCAGATACCAGATGTTAAATCAGAGCCAGATGTGGCTCGTGGTTGTCCACAGGGTTCCATCTGTGGTCCATTTATGTATATGGATCCTCTGTTGTGGCAGCTCGAGCAGGTATTCAAGTGTTGTGCGTATGCGGACGACTTGCTTATAATGATTGAGGGCCAGTCGCGTTCCAGGATTGAGGCAAGCGCCGCAGAGTGCTTACGTATTGTTGGCCAGTGGGCCAGCAGTGTGGGTGTGAGCTTGGAAATGGACAAGACTGTGTCAATGCTGCTGAAAGGCAGCTTGTCCAGTCGTGGTCCGGGTGGCATTAGGCCCCTTATTCTCAGGCTCGACGGCTCCAGCATAAGGTATGCGAAACTGGTGAAGCACCTGGGGCGGTTACGCTTCGCACCACACCTTGCCAATCTGAAAGGCCGATGCAGTCTTGACTGTTCAGGGCAGAATGAATATTTGTAATGTGCAGAGGGTTATTTTGTTGGAGTCCATGCCTGTGTGTCGCACTGTCTCTACGGAGGCATTGCAAGTTTTGTTTGGAGCAGTTCCCCTTGATTTGGAGATACGGCGTAGAGCCGTAAGCTACAAGCTCAAGAAGGCTGCCATTGCTGCAGGATGAATGGCTGTATCGTAAAATGTCTGGGGGGAACGTGGAGAGATTAAACGTGGTCTGGCAAGCCCGATGGTCACTTACGAGTCTCGTTGAGTCTGTTGACTGACCATGGATCGCTGAAGAGGAAGGAATAGTCTTCGCCTCCTAGCAGTGAGAAAACCATGTCGATGAACATGGTGGATTAAACTGTAACACCTTATGATTTGGCATCGGCCACTTTATAATCTATTCCAAGCAGCTATGCACTTTTATCCGGGGCCACTGACCCGTGACTGTTCTGGAGTCAAAATCGGTAGTGTCCTTCTGCCACGGAGCCTGACCGGAGGCTGTGATAATTTCTGGTACTACGGGAGCCAGCGCTCACGGAACTTGTTTCGTCCTGGCTATGGTTGAGACCCCTTAGGGAGCTACGTTGTGGTTGTGGTTTATCACCCAAATGCGGGTAGAGCCTTTGGGCTCGACGTGGAGTTGCGTTATACAACCGGGTGCCGTGATCCCACAGATCGGAAGAGGTATAGATAGGCCTCCATCCTTAACCGACGATTAAATCATGACCTGAACAGATTGACTTCCATTCAGTATCCGGCGGAACATGGTTCCAAAGTGGCGCTGATTGACGCATTGTTTCATATCCCAAGACCAAGGGGCCCGTGAGATTGAGCCAACGTGGCAGATGCTCACGTTAAAATATTACGACTTTCAAACCGATGGACAAACCAGACATTTGGGAAGAGAAAGAAAATTTATTGATTTTATTGAATAACTTCAGAACTATGGATTGGGGTTTAATTTTAATATTTTTATATTAAACTTTAAATATTTAGCAAGTTATCTCCATGAAAAAGCCATGTTAAAAGACAATTTTCTTCAGTTAGTGGTGGGAAGTTCTTCTTCTTAAATATATATATTTTTAATTTTTCACAACTCTTATAAGTCAAAAACAATGTTATTTGATCCTCTTAAATTAATAAAAACAAGGAGGCGTTGCGCATTTTTCACAAAAACTATAATACTCACTAATCGTGTACAACGACTTTAAAAATGAGACTTTTTAGGAGAGCGCTTCAAAGTTTTGCAAGTTTAGAAATCGACAGACAAGACGAATTCCTCATAACCACGTAAATTCTTTACTGGATGGTCGTAATATTTTGATACGATATTCTTGAGATGTTGAGAATTACAAAAACATTACCTTACCCCCATCAGCCTTAACATATGTAGGTATTATAAGGGTTAAATAAGCTGCAATTGTTTCCCATTTTAAAATGTATTAAAACAAAAAAGAGAACATTTTGCTGAAACTGTATTTACTTCATATCATATTTCAGTTTTTTTTTTATTTAAAGAATTAACAAATGAAACGAAGGTTTTTATCCGGTACGACATTGAATACATAATAAAGTATTAAATGAATTGTGTTCATTACAACCTTAAATGCAAAAATGTTGCCTTTTTCTGTAGTACAACTGTAAATATACATGTAATATATAAAATCTAAGAGTTCTAACGAATCTAACGAAAAGGGTTTTGGATAAATGATCAGTAAATTCTTATTGTACATCTTTTTTCTATAGAATGTAACAAATCAAAATGTTATATTTTCTCCATTAAAAGTGTAAATATTTAAGTAATGTAATTTATGTAAAGGTAAGGTGAACGGTATACAAATTCAATTGATAATGTTCAGTAAAATCTAATGACGGGTCTCCTTTCGAGAGCTTGTAACACTAAAGTCGTCGTCAGAAAAGTCCTGAAGAGAACGGGTGTGAGCGGGTAGATTCCAATAACCCATAGTGTTAGATCGCTGGGCACCATTGCGACCGTTAGCGGTTCGCCGTCCACATAGTGATGGAAATTCGTCTTTCTTGTTAAGGTCGCCAGCAAACGAAGTATGGTCTGTTGGCACATAAGAGGGAGATACGACTGATCGCCGGCTGGAGGCTGGCGATAGAATTGTGGGTGAATCTTCTTTTTTCTCACGTGAAGCAGCAAATGAGTAGAATGAATCAAAAGAAGACTCGTGAACAGTCGAATTAGCGGGGATTACCCTGTAGTTCGGTTTTGTCTTAGGTGGAATATGTTTTCCCGGTTGAGCGGATATAGCCAGGTCACTGCACATATAATCGCTGAAGCTGTATGCCCATCGCATCACAAGGCTCTGCGTGCAATATTTTGAGCGGTCATTTTCTTCATGATACTGTAAAGATATAGCAAAGAAATGTAATCAATGGTTTTATGTAACAATTGACAACTTACCTGGCAAGCAATTCCAGGAGTGAACTCGAAAAAGTCCTTTAAAAAGTATGCGTCGGTCACATATAAATTTATCTTGTCGTCGGAAACTCCAGCGATGTCCAAAACTTCCTTTTTCAGGATGAAAAGCAAATATTGGATGTCAAGTACCTGTATCTGGTCTCCGATATCATAGGAGCCATCCTGACTTTCGCAGGCCAAGTAGCGAAAGCATGACTTAACGACCGGAACCATATCGGTTTTAGTAAAAACTACGAGTGGTTTATTAGCGTCTTTGCCCTCCTGAATTTTCGATAGATATTCTAAAATGTTACAGTATAATTTTCCCATGTTTTTTTCCCCCAAAGCGTTAGGAGGCAGTGGCAGGTTGTGCGTGGTCGAAGAGTGATGTTGGGCGTCGCTGCCCTGTCCAAAAATAATTTGACCGGGGTCGATTAAGGAACTGTAAACGGACATAATTCCTTCATTAAAAGAGTATTCACTCGCTGAAAATTCGGCCGGGACATATACGTCGGTGGTGAGGGCCTTAGTAAAATAATTAAAGGCGACAAACACAAATTTGGTGTTTTCTAGATCTGCAAAGGCACGATAGGGAAAATATGTTAGTCACTAACTTTAAGGTGAATGTGAAGGAGGGACTTACCATGCGAGCGTTTGGCGTCCATAACGATGCGTTCGGTACAGCGCTTCATGTGTATTTTGCTCTCGGCCATTTGGCGCTCCTCCAGCTCAACCTGGGACAACACCTGCCCATGGCAATTGAGTCGCTCCTTCTTTACGCGAGGCAAAACGTCAGCGTTTTTCGCCCCCGAGTTGTACGGACCCCGTTGCTGTGCAGTCATTTTCTGCAACGACCGTATGTGCTTATTCCTCAGAATTAGCTGAGTTGTCAAAACTTACCTCCCAAATGGACCCACATCGGGATACAGCTTGGGCAATGCTTAAATTGCGACGTTCGGGGTTTTTTTCGCGCCATTCGTTGACGAACATCATAAATCCGTTGTGATTTTTCGACGGCATCTTGAATATCTAGGAGCAGTTTAGGGCGTGGAAACTGCTGGGTAATAAATACAATACCGCGGTGAGAATGGGCGCCGAAAACAGGTAAGTAAACAGGTAAGAAAACTAGTGGTTCAGCAAGCGTAAACCAATCGAACACAGGCAACAAGGCAGGTAGAAGAAAAATGATTTTTGGACTCAAGGGCTCTTTGCTTGACGTTTTCCCTTTGTGCACACATACTCACTGAACCAATGCGAAAATAAACAATATCCACTACGAAACTCTCTTAAGTCTGGTCACAAAAAATCAAGCAAGAAGAAATTTAATTTCGCGAAAATAAAGAAGTAAAGTATTAATCGAAAGTGAGTAATTCATTTTTGCGTTGCTCAACACTATAAAAGTGATTGGATTTTTATACCCTTGCAAAGGGTATTATAATTTTGGTCAAAAGTGTGCAACGCAGTGAAGGAGACATCTCCGACCTCCAGGATCACCTCCTGAGTCGATATAAGCATGTCCGTCGGTCTGTCTGTTTCTACGCAAACTAGTCTCTCAGTTTTAAAGCTATCTACTTCAAACTTTGCACTCATCCTTCTTTCCTTTGCAGGCAGTATATAAGTCAGAACGGCCGGGATCGGTCAACTATATCCTATAGCTGCCATATAACTGATTGATCGGAAATGCCATATCTCTGTTGTTTTTTAAGTTAGAAGACTGGGACTTTGTATGGATTCTACTTTCGGTAAACTAATTTTATCTGCCGAGTTTCATAAGGATCGACCGACTATATCCTACAGCTGCCATATAACTGATTAATAGGAAATGCCATAGCTTTGTTGTTTTTAAAGTTAGAAAGATGGGACTTGCTATGGATTCCTCTTTTGGTAGACTTATTCGATCTGCAAAATTTCATAAGGATCGGCCGACTATATCCTATAGCTGCCATATAACTGATTGATCGGAAATGCCATAACCTTGTTATACCCTCGCAGAGGGTATTATAATTTTGGTCAAAAGTGTGCAACGCAGTGAAGGAGACATCTCCGACCCTATAAAGTATATATATTCTTGATCAGGATCACCTCCTGAGTCGATATAAGCATGTTCGTCTGTCCGTCTGTCTGTTTCTACGCAAACTAGTCTCTCAGTTTTGAAGCTATCGACTTCAAACTTTGCACACATTCTTCTTTCCTTTGCAGGCAGTATATAAGTCGGAACGGCCGGGATCGGCCAACTATATCCTATAGCAACAGGTTTGGTTTTAACCTCAGTGCCGGGTTCCTGTTGATTGACCATGGATCGCTGAAGAGGAAGGAATAGTCTTCGCCTCCTAGCAGTGAGAAAGCCATGTCGATGAACATGGTGGATTAAACTGTAACACCTTATGATTTGGCATCGGCCACTTTATAATCTATTCCAAGCAGCTATGCACTTTTATCCGGGGCCACTGACCCGTGACTGTTCTGGAGTCAAAATCGGTAGTGTCCTTCTGCCACGGAGCCTGACCGGAGGCTGTGATAATTTCTGGTACTACGGGAGCCAGCGCTCACGGAACTTGTTTCGTCCTGGCTATGGTTGAGACCCCTTAGGGAGCTACGTTGTGGTTGTGGTTTATCACCCAAATGCGGGTAGAGCCTTTGGGCTCGACGTGGAGTTGCGTTATACAACCGGGTGCCGTGATCCCACAGATCGGAAGAGGTATAGATAGGCCTCCATCCTTAACCGAGGATTAAATCATGACCTGAACAGATTGACTTCCATTCAGTATCCGGCGGAACATGGTTCCAAAGTGGCGCTGATTGACGCATTGTTTCATATCCCAAGACCAAGGGGCCCGTGAGATTGAGCCAACGTGGCAGATGCTCACGTTAAAATATTACGACTTTCAAACCGATGGACAAACCAGACATTTGGGAAGAGAAAGAAAATTTATTGATTTTATTGAATAACTTCAGAACTATGGATTGGGGTGGATGAGACAATTCATTAATTTAATTTCCATTTAATACAACAAAATTCACAAAATATTCTTGTAATTTTTTTTCGAGAAACTTTAAATATTTAGCAAGTTATCTCCATGAAAAAGCCATGTTAAAAGACAATTTTCTTCAGTTAGTGGTGGGAAGTTCTTCTTCTTAAATATCTATATATTTTTAATTTTTCACAACTCTTATAAGTCAAAAACAATGTTATTTGATCCTCTTAAATTAATAAAAACAAGGAGGCGTTGCGCATTTTTCACAAAAACTATAATACTCACTAATCGTGTACAACGACTTTAAAAATGAGGCTTTTTAGGAGAGCGCTTCAAAGTTTTGCAAGTTTAGAAATCGACAGACAAGACGAATTCCTCATAACCACGTAAATTCGTCGTAATATTTTGATACGATATTCTTGAGATGTTGAGAATTACAAAAACATTACCTTACCCCCATAAGCCTTAACATATGTAGGTATTATAAGGGTTAAATAAGCTGCGATTGATAAAATGTATTAAAACAAAAAAGAGAACATTTTGCTGAAACTGTATTCACTTCAAATCATATTTCAGTTTTTTTTTTATTTAAAGAATTAACAAATGAAACGAAGGTTTTTATCCGGTACGACATTGAATACATAATAAAGTATTAAGTGAATTGTGTTCATTACAACCTTAAATGCAAAAATGTGGCATTTTTCTGTAGTACAACTGTAAATATACATGTAATATATATAATCTAAGAGATCTAACGAATCTAACGAAAAGGGTTTTGGATAAATGATCAGTAAATTCTTATTGTACATCTTTTTTCTATAGAATGTAACAAATCAAAATGTTATATTTTCTCCATTAAAAGTGTAAATATTTAAGTAATGTAATTTATGTAAAGGTAAGGTGAACGGTATACAAATTCAATTGATAATGTTCAGTAAAATCTAATGACGGGTCTCCTTTCGAGAGCTTGTAACACTAAAGTCGTCGTCAGAAAAGTCCTGAAGAGAACGGGTGTGAGCGGGTAGATTCCAATAACCCATAGTGTTAGATCGCTGGGCACCATTGCGACCGTTAGCGGTTCGCCGTCCACATAGTGATGGAAATTCGTCTTTCTTGTTAAGGTCGCCAGCAAACGAAGTATGGTCTGTTGGCACATAAGAGGGAGATACGACTGATCGCCGGCTGGAGGCTGGCGATAGAATTGTGGGTGAATCTTCTTTTTTCTCACGTGAAGCAGCAAATGAGTAGAATGAATCAAAAGAAGACTCGTGAACAGTCGAATTAGCGGGGATTACCCTGTAGTTCGGTTTTGTCTTAGGTGGAATATGTTTTCCCGGTTGAGCGGATATAGCCAGGTCACTGCACATATAATCGCTGAAGCTGTATGCCCATCGCATCACAAGGCTCTGCGTGCAATATTTTGAGCGGTCATTTTCTTCATGATACTGTAAAGATATAGCAAAGAAATGTAATCAATGGTTTTATGTAACAATTGACAACTTACCTGGCAAGCAATTTCAGGAGTGAACTCGAAAAAGTCCTTTAAAAAGTATGCGTCGGTCACATATAAATTTATCTTGTCGTCGGAAACTCCAGCGATGTCCAAAACTTCCTTTTTCAGGATGAAAAGCAAATATTGGATGTCAAGTACCTGTATCTGGTCTCCGATATCATAGGAGCCATCCTGACTTTCGCAGGCCAAGTAGCGAAAGCATGACTTAACGACCGGAACCATATCGGTTTTAGTAAAAACTACGAGTGGTTTATTAGCGTCTTTGCCCTCCTGAATTTTCGATAGATATTCTAAAATGTTACAGTATAATTTTCCCATGTTTTTTTCCCCCAAAGCGTTAGGAGGCAGTGGCAGGTTGTGCGTGGTCGAAGAGTGATGTTGGGCGTCGCTGCCCTGTCCAAAAATAATTTGACCGGGGTCGATTAAGGAACTGTAAACGGACATAATTCCTTCATTAAAAGAGTATTCACTCGCTGAAAATTCGGCCGGGACATATACGTCGGTGGTGAGGGCCTTAGTAAAATAATTAAAGGCGACAAACACAAATTTGGTGTTTTCTAGATCTGCAAAGGCACGATAGGGAAAATATGTTAGTCACTAACTTTAAGGTGAATGTGAAGGAGGGACTTACCATGCGAGCGTTTGGCGTCCATAACGATGCGTTCGGTACAGCGCTTCATGTGTATTTTGCTCTCGGCCATTTGGCGCTCCTCCAGCTCAACCTGGGACAACACCTGCCCATGGCAATTGAGTCGCTCCTTCTTTACGCGAGGCAAAACGTCAGCGTTTTTCGCCCCCGAGTTGTACGGACCCCGTTGCTGTGCAGTCATTTTCTGCAACGACCGTATGTGCTTATTCCTCAGAAATAGCTGAGTTGTCAAAACTTACCTCCCAAATGGACCCACATCGGGATACAGCTTGGGCAATGCTTAAATTGCGACGTTCGGGGTTTTTTTCGCGCCATTCGTTGACGAACATCATAAATCCGTTGTGATTTTTCGACGGCATCTTGAATATCTAGGAGCAGTTTAGGGCGTGGAAACTGCTGGGTAATAAATACAATACCGCGGTGAGAATGGGCGCCGAAAACAGGTAAGTAAACAGGTAAGAAAACTAGTGGTTCAGCAAGCGTAAACCAATCGAACACAGGCAACAAGGCAGGTAGAAGAAAAATGATTTTTGGACTCAAGGGCTCTTTGCTTGACGTTTTCCCTTTGTGCACACATACTCACTGAACCAATGCGAAAATAAACAATATCCACTACGAAACTCTCTTAAGTCTGGTCACAAAAAATCAAGCAAGAAGAAATTTAATTTCGCGAAAATAAAGAACTAAAGTATTAATCGAAAGTGAGTAATTCATTTTTGCGTTGCTCAACACTATAAAAGTGATTGGATTTTTATACCCTTGCAAAGGGTATTATAGTTTTGGTCAAAAGTGTGCAACGCAGTGAAGGAGACATCTCCGACTCTATAAAGTATATATATTCTTGATCAGGATCACCTCCTGAGTCGATATAAGCATGTTCGTCTGTCTGTCTGTTTCTACGCAAACTAGTCTCTCAGTTTTGAAGCTATCGACTTCAAACTTTGCACACATTCTTCTTTCCTTTGCAGGCAGTATATAAGTCGGAACGGCCGGGATCGGTCAACTATATCCTATAGCAACAGGTTTGGTTTTAACCTCAGTGACGGGTTCCTGTTGATTGACCATGGATCGCTGAAGAGGAAGGAATAGTCTTCGCCTCCTAGCAGTGAGAAAGCCATGTCGATGAACATGGTGGATTAAACTGTAACACCTTATGATTTGGCATCGGCCACTTTATAATCTATTCCAAGCAGCTATGCACTTTTATCCGGGGCCACTGACCCGTGACTGTTCTGGAGTCAAAATCGGTAGTGTCCTTCTGCCACGGAGCCTGACCGGAGGCTGTGATAATTTCTGGTACTACGGGAGCCAGCGCTCACGGAACTTGTTTCGTCCTGACTATGGTTGAGACCCCTTAGGGAGCTACGTTGTGGTTGTGGTTTATCACCCAAATGCGGGTAGAGCCTTTGGGCTCGACGTGGAGTTGCGTTATACAACCGGGTGCCGTGATCCCACAGATCGGAAGAGGTATAGATAGGCCTCCATCCTTAACCGAGGATTAAATCATGACCTGAACAGATTGACTTCCATTCAGTATCCGGCGGAACATGGTTCCAAAGTGGCGCTGATTGACGCATTGTTTCATATCCCAAGACCAAGGGGCCCGTGAGATTGAGCCAACGTGGCAGATGCTCACGTTAAAATATTACGACTTTCAAACCGATGGACAAACCAGACATTTGGGAAGAGAAAGAAAATTTATTGATTTTATTGAATAACTTCAGAACTATGGATTGGGGTGGATGAGACAATTCATTAATTTAATTTCCATTTAATACAACAAAATTCACAAAATATTCTTGTAATTTTTTTTCGAGAAACTTTAAATATTTAGCAAGTTATCTCCATGAAAAAGCCATGTTAAAAGACAATTTTCTTCAGTTAGTGGTGGGAAGTTCTTCTTCTTAAATATCTATATATTTTTAATTTTTCACAACTCTTATAAGTCAAAAACAATGTTATTTGATCCTCTTAAATTAATAAAAACAAGGAGGCGTTGCGCATTTTTCACAAAAACTATAATACTCACTAATCGTGTACAACGACTTTAAAAATGAGGCTTTTTAGGAGAGCGCTTCAAAGTTTTGCAAGTTTAGAAATCGACAGACAAGACGAATTCCTCATAACCACGTAAATTCGTCGTAATATTTTGATACGATATTCTTGAGATGTTGAGAATTACAAAAACATTACCTTACCCCCATAAGCCTTAACATATGTAGGTATTATAAGGGTTAAATAAGCTGCGATTGATAAAATGTATTAAAACAAAAAAGAGAACATTTTGCTGAAACTGTATTCACTTCAAATCATATTTCAGTTTTTTTTTTATTTAAAGAATTAACAAATGAAACGAAGGTTTTTATCCGGTACGACATTGAATACATAATAAAGTATTAAGTGAATTGTGTTCATTACAACCTTAAATGCAAAAATGTGGCCTTTTTCTGTAGTACAACTGTAAATATACATGTAATATATATAATCTAAGAGATCTAACGAATCTAACGAAAAGGGTTTTGGATAAATGATCAGTAAATTCTTATTGTACATCTTTTTTCTATAGAATGTAACAAATCAAAATGTTATATTTTCTCCATTAAAAGTGTAAATATTTAAGTAATGTAATTTATGTAAAGGTAAGGTGAACGGTATACAAATTCAATTGATAATGTTCAGTAAAATCTAATGACGGGTCTCCTTTCGAGAGCTTGTAACACTAAAGTCGTCGTCAGAAAAGTCCTGAAGAGAACGGGTGTGAGCGGGTAGATTCCAATAACCCATAGTGTTAGATCGCTGGGCACCATTGCGACCATTAGCGGTTCGCCGTCCACATAGTGATGGAAATTCGTCTTTCTTGTTAAGGTCGCCAGCAAACGAAGTATGGTCTGTTGGCACATAAGAGGGAGATACGACTGATCGCCGGCTGGAGGCTGGCGATAGAATTGTGGGTGAATCTTCTTTTTTCTCACGTGAAGCAGCAAATGAGTAGAATGAATCAAAAGAAGACTCGTGAACAGTCGAATTAGCGGGGATTACCCTGTAGTTCGGTTTTGTCTTAGGTGGAATATGTTTTCCCGGTTGAGCGGATATAGCCAGGTCACTGCACATATAATCGCTGAAGCTGTATGCCCATCGCATCACAAGGCTCTGCGTGCAATATTTTGAGCGGTCATTTTCTTCATGATACTGTAAAGATATAGCAAAGAAATGTAATCAATGGTTTTATGTAACAATTGACAACTTACCTGGCAAGCAATTTCAGGAGTGAACTCGAAAAAGTCCTTTAAAAAGTATGCGTCGGTCACATATAAATTTATCTTGTCGTCGGAAACTCCAGCGATGTCCAAAACTTCCTTTTTCAGGATGAAAAGCAAATATTGGATGTCAAGTACCTGTATCTGGTCTCCGATATCATAGGAGCCATCCTGACTTTCGCAGGCCAAGTAGCGAAAGCATGACTTAACGACCGGAACCATATCGGTTTTAGTAAAAACTACGAGTGGTTTATTAGCGTCTTTGCCCTCCTGAATTTTCGATAGATATTCTAAAATGTTACAGTATAATTTTCCCATGTTTTTTTCCCCCAAAGCGTTAGGAGGCAGTGGCAGGTTGTGCGTGGTCGAAGAGTGATGTTGGGCGTCGCTGCCCTGTCCAAAAATAATTTGACCGGGGTCGATTAAGGAACTGTAAACGGACATAATTCCTTCATTAAAAGAGTATTCACTCGCTGAAAATTCGGCCGGGACATATACGTCGGTGGTGAGGGCCTTAGTAAAATAATTAAAGGCGACAAACACAAATTTGGTGTTTTCTAGATCTGCAAAGGCACGATAGGGAAAATATGTTAGTCACTAACTTTAAGGTGAATGTGAAGGAGGGACTTACCATGCGAGCGTTTGGCGTCCATAACGATGCGTTCGGTACAGCGCTTCATGTGTATTTTGCTCTCGGCCATTTGGCGCTCCTCCAGCTCAACCTGGGACAACACCTGCCCATGGCAATTGAGTCGCTCCTTCTTTACGCGAGGCAAAACGTCAGCGTTTTTCGCCCCCGAGTTGTACGGACCCCGTTGCTGTGCAGTCATTTTCTGCAACGACCGTATGTGCTTATTCCTCAGAAATAGCTGAGTTGTCAAAACTTACCTCCCAAATGGACCCACATCGGGATACAGCTTGGGCAATGCTTAAATTGCGACGTTCGGGGTTTTTTTCGCGCCATTCGTTGACGAACATCATAAATCCGTTGTGATTTTTCGACGGCATCTTGAATATCTAGGAGCAGTTTAGGGCGTGGAAACTGCTGGGTAATAAATACAATACCGCGGTGAGAATGGGCGCCGAAAACAGGTAAGAAAACTAGTGGTTCAGCAAGCGTAAACCAATCGAACACAGGCAACAAGGCAGGTAGAAGAAAAATGATTTTTGGACTCAAGGGCTCTTTGCTTGACGTTTTCCCTTTGTGCACACATACTCACTGAACCAATGCGAAAATAAACAATATCCACTACGAAACTCTCTTAAGACTGGTCACAAAAAATCAAGCAAGAAATTTAATTCCGCGAAAATGAAGAAATAAAGTATTAATCGAAAGTGAGTAATTCATTTTTGCGTTGCTCAACACTATAAAAGTGATTGGATTTTTTAAAACTATTTTTTATACTTTAAATAAATACTGAAAATATTTTTATTGCGGAGCTTTTATTTTTAATCACATTAAAATTTTTTTTGTAAATATCGCCAGTTAATATTATCGCTAGGAATCGCCGTTTCAAGATATTAAGTACAATACTTTTTTGTCTAAGGTATAAAATGAAAATGTATGATAATTAATTAATATATATTTATATTATTTTAATGTTAGCTTAATAATTTGATTTCGATATTCTCTGCACGTATGAGATTTGATATGTGATCATCTCTGTTTTTCAATATATACCTCTTTCTATAACTAACAAGATTGGAAAGCTAACTTCGGGCGGAGCCGAAGTTGATACACCCTTGCAGTATGTGGCAGCGTATATTATTAGATATATATCGGATCTTATATAGTCGGCCGAACCTTATAAAACTCGGCAGATCAAATTAGTTTGCCGAAAGTAGAATTCATACCAAGTCCCTGCCTTCTAACTTAAAAAACAACAAAGTTATGTCATTTCCGATCAATCAGTTATATGGCAGCTGACCGATATAGTTGACCGATCCCGGCCGTTCCGACTTATATACTGCCTGCAAAGAAGAGAAGGATGTGTTTGATAGCGTTTGATAGTCGATAGCTTTAAAACTGAGAGACTAGTTTGCCTAGATTGCCTAGATAGAGGTTACAGCTTCGGGAACAACACCTAATAAGCTGCTAGACTACTTTAAAGTGATAGGAATACCTGTGCTCGCTATGCAGAAAAATGTTTCACTACAAGTTGGCTGTGAAGGCCCACATGAAAAGATATAATCATATAATCCTTGGAATCGACTTGCGCTTTCTGGACGATATGTAACAACTATTGCGCAGCATAAAAATGGAACAGTAAGTGACTTCGGTTATCATAAAACTAACAAATCGAAAGTGATCCAGCAGCTGCAGGAGTTCGAACTGGAATCGTGATTGTATTCGATTTTCTGTTACTGTAACAATCGAATAAACTGCCATCTGTGTGTGGACAACTTTTGTTTGTTTCTGAACACTGGTTAATAGAAGTGTTTATCAATACGTGAAGCTTAAAACGCCTTTACTATTTTAATATCATTTCCATAGTTCCTATGTCATTATCCTTTGCCCTTTAAAAGGAAAACAAAGATGAACCGCAACCAGGACGAAGAGTTTCAGCACATCCAGATGCTTGGACCCCGCTTGACTGACCTGGACTTTAAGAAAAGACAGGAACCGGCTGAAACCGACTTCAGAATGAACGACGCGTTTGTGGCCATCATCCGTGCCAAATCTAGGTCACATTCCGATTCGGGAAATTTTGATTCCACTGCTATCAAGGAGGTCACGTCCCCACAATTTGACGATCCATATCCCTGGATGAAGTGCTGCGGGCGTAATTTCACGCGGTCAATATTCTCCTTGCAGCCGAGCCACCAACCACAACGTGGATTTTGGCGCTACCAACGTTCTCTCTCCAACAAACAAGAACACCAGCCAGTCTCATAAATAAATAAGCATATGAGATAAGTTAATTTTTATGTACAATGTATTAATCCACATAAATAAAAAGGTGTGTCTGACTACCATATTATATGTACATATGTATCTATTGTATGCTAACATATCCCAATAGAACCAGCCCCCATGAAACACCCAGGAATCACCCATGCGTCCGCCTGATCCCATGAATCCGTCCAGAAATGTAGAACAAGCTGCCATGAATTTTGTTCCGAAATTTTTGAAAATGTCCTCTAGGCCATGAATTCGATATTCAGGCATGAATCAGCCCATAATCCGCCCTGATTCCGAATCCGGATTCAGGAGTGAAAATCATCTCGAAATCAGTCCGGATTCAGATCAGAATTGCAAAGCTGGATTCAGCCCTGAAAAGGAAGCATGAATTCGGGCTGAAAAAGTTGAATAAATCAGGGCTCATTCATGGGCCAAAATCAAAGCAAAAAAAGTTTGAAACCGACCACCACCTTTAATCTCCCAATTTGATAATTATTATTTTTAATGAACTCCTTAACAGTTGATGTTAATTTATTTTTTACCATTTATAAACTAAATTAAACTTTTAAGTAACATTATAAATATTGAAAACTATATGTATGAATTACTTACCCTCCACTGGGAATATAACCTTCGTGCGCTTTTGTATACTGGACAAACTGGCAAACCTCTATGCTATCAAGGAATCGCGCGTAAGGTGGGACTGACAATGATATGGCCCTTCAATTTTGACGAGATAAATTGTCTCTTATCTCGGCCGGGCTAAAATTTAATGTTCGCCTCTATTTTCTAAGGGAAATATTCTTAGAATACTTTGTAGATTCCGATTTTGATGGACGCTTATAGTGACACAAAAATTATACGCTCTTTAGTTTTATATATTTTCATCAGTCTGTTCGTAACTCTGCTTCTAGCCACATCATTTTTCTTTACTTTTTATTTATTTTATTGATTACACTATAAAAAAGTTTACGTTTGGTTTATAAAATTTGTGACAATTACAACACAAATAGCAAAAATGGAACGTGCTAAACTGTAAAGCATCGAGAAAAGTATATTGCTTATAATGCTTATAATATACTAACATGTCTCTCTTTTAAGAGTTGTATGGGCTAGTTATTCCGGAGCACTTTGACGTTCATATGTTTTCATATGTGGTAAAGGAACAATAATAATAAATGATGTTACTGCAATGAGTTCAATTGAAAAACTGATTTCATGGAAGAAATCTCAAATTTGAGATGTTGGAACTACTTATCAGCTTCATGGAACGTATCAGATAGACCGCATCTGGCCTGCTATTTGACCCATTTGAGTGCGGCAAGTGGTGGTGTCAAATACACATTGTTATTTTAGGCTTCGAGGGATCGATCCTAAAATATAAAATGTATAACTTCGTGTGGGAAAAATCACTGGAAACTGTATCTTTATCTACACACAGAAATTTTTTTGTTTGTTATCATCCACTGTTCCACGGTGTGACGAACCGCATGCCTATGCGCCTATATTTTATATTAAACCTTCTTACAAATTTTAAAATCCTTTCTTTGCAGGATGTATGAAGTTATCCTATATAAAGGTAGTTCATTGTTCCATTGCTGCACTCATTGTTATTATTTCCCAAATATCCTATATATTTATGTGACCATATTTAAATATTTCTTATGTTCTTACTTCTTATTGTTCTTATTTCTTACATACCTTATTTTGGTCGTTTTGTTATACCCGGTACATGCAGAGTAAAATATATATTGTATTTGTGTGAATGTATGTAACGGAGAAGGAATCATCTCCGACCCCATAAAGTATACATATATATTCTTGATCGGCATCCACAGCCGAGTCAATAAAGCCTGTAAGAACGCGTGGAGCTCAAGTACTGAGCCTACTCAGCTGTCAGATTTGGCACATAGACACACATAGCACATAGAAGTTTTTGTCAAAATTTTGCACGCCCTTTTTTTTCCTACGTTTTTATTTTTACACAAATATTTTATTTCAAGCATACGGAATAAACTTATTTTTCCTTTAGTTTTGGAAAATTTACTAAGAAAAAGTTCCGTAAACCGAGACTTTATCGGGCGTATATAATAAATATATATATATTATTATATATCTAATAATATCTAACATATAATATACTATATCTAATAATATAAGCTGCCACATATCTGCAAGAGTATATCAACATCGGCTCCGCCCGCAGTTAGCTTTCATTCTTGTTTTTACATTGAACCCAAATTTACCTGCCAATTTCGATTAAAAGTTAAAATGTTTTTTTTGTACCTTTTTCCTGAATATAATGTAGTACCGGCCACCTTAGAATGTTCCAGCTAAAGTCTCGTTACCACTTTGCCAAAGTCAGTGGCAATTGTTACCTTTAATGATAAATAAAAAAAACATTTAACATTTAATATTTAAATAAAAATAGAACTTATCAAATGTTTCGTTGTAAAGCCACAAAAAAAATGTATAAAAGCTTCTTATACTAATATTGGGCAAAAATAATAGACATTCCTTTACTTTTAAGTATTAAAAACAATATAATTGTAATATAATGGTTTTATTTTGGGATTCCCTAACATGGCAGGGGGACTTTGATGAGTAATCTTTGGAATAAAATCGATCTTTGTTAGGGATTCAGGTGCTTTTCTGATAGCGCTAAGATAACTGAAACTTGGCGTTTACTTGATATTCCCCAAACCCTTATCATCTAGTCTTATCAAAGACTTTGCAAGCTGGGCGGTTGTATATAAGGCTCCATTGAGACACCTGTCGGGCAGTTAACCAAAATGTTGTGGCCCAAATTAGTCTGTTTCGCGTTGGTCAGCTTAGCTCTTTGCCAACTTCATCAGGCATCCAGCCAGGAGACCTTCTCCGCCTGTCCCGTCAACTTTACCCGAGTGGCGGACAAATGCCTTCTCGCTGATAGTTCCTGGAAGAACTGGTACGAATCGGATCGCCATTGTCGGTCCATCAACGCCGGACTGTTGAGCATCAAGAACCAAACCGAATTAAAGGCCATCAACGAGTGGCTGCCAGTGGCGGCGCCCTACCAATTGGAGTTCTGGACTGCTGGCAACAAGTTGGGTCAAGTCTCGACCATAATCGATTACTTCTGGCAGAGCACCGGGGATATGGCTCTCTATCTGCCCTGGGCGAAGGGTCAGCCCACTCCCGCCAGCGGGGATTGCCTGACCTTGCTTGCCAATTACTCCACGTCTACGGGAGAACTGGTAGTGGATGATCACCGTCTGGCCGTAAAGAATTGTACCCAGTGGGCTCCCCACATCTGCCAGATCGAGCCGGTGCAGTTTAGGACCCAGTTGTGCCTGAACCCCGATGCCTTCCACGAGGTTCAAGTGCCCCTGTGGGGATAGCTCTTCAGAGTAGTTAAAATAGGTAATAAATGTGGTTTGTACTTAGAATTCAATAATCAATAAAAAAAATAGCTAAATAAAGTATAATTACCTAATTAATTTTAATTAATTTGAATATCTTATCAATTACCTTCCCATCACAATTGTTTTCTGTTTAATTAAGCATTTAATTATAGTTCCATAATATAACTCTTATCAGTTCCCTTCACTTCAAGTATAATTTAAACGGCGTAGATAGTTCTGGTGCTTCTGAGTTGATTGGCTTTTATAGTGATTGATTTCCAAAAGTTGAAGTTCAAAGTTCGGCTGCTCCTTTGGTCGAAGACCCTTTTATGATTTGAATCCACTATTAATGTTCGAAATGGAAAGTTCCCCTATAGAAGCATTACGGGAAGCAGCCCACTCCTCGCCCCGGCCACTTGTTCCTGGGTATCCTATCCTACACCCCCCATCCAGCCACGCTCTTCAATCCCGCATACTTGGCAATGCGTCCCTATCAATTCAATTTGGCTCCATTGGCCCTCTTTCCCCGCTCTATCTCTATTGTGATACATATAAGTATTTACAATATTTCCTGTTCTATCTTTCATATTTTCTGAAGTGGGTGGCCGAGAGTACAGGGCCCATACCCAAGGACATCGCTGAGTGCCTGCCACGAGCTGGAGCTCATGCTCCGGAACCCTTCTTCGGGTTTTGGGCGGCACTTACCTGGGCAAACAAATATTTGCGGAGTGGGCTTTGAGGTTTCTTTTCCTCCGTCGTAATGGTCAAGTGAACATTGACCGAGACAACGGCGGACAGGACCCTTTCGCCAGCAATTACTAGACGTTTGATTGAATTTCACTCATCTGAGTCTCGATGTCGGCCACGGCGGAACGGTACTCCAGGATCTCTTGCAGTGACAGCGATGTTTGCCCAATCAATTGGTATAAATGGTATAATTATCATTTGCAAATGGATGCGCATGTCAATGAGAGCCAACTCTTACCAACGGTGTCTTGTGGGTTTAAAGAATCATGTTTTTAAAGAGTTAAATATATTTTCTTTTAAATAAATATATTATTAAGCTGCTTCATCTTTATATATATCTATAGGATAGTTTAATTTAGAAATGTATGTTTCTTTGGGCATCTTATTCCAACAATAATCTAAAATCAATAATCTTATCTTTATAAATATCTGCAAGAAAACCAACACAAAGAAACCAAAAAGGTAGAGGAAGGCGTGATTAGTCTTTATCGTGGACCGCTAATCGCAGCATTCATTAGACTCATTCTATGGGACTCCTTGCTGCCCGTGATTCTGACCAGTCGGACTAATTAAGATGCATGTGCCTCCGCCAATTTATGCTGCTCTAGAGTGTGTTTTTCGCACCTGTCCTTCCTCTAGCAGCCAACACCTCACCAACACCCCCGAATCCAAAAACAACTCACCTGCATCAGTTGAAGGCGCTGTCCCGTTTTTATAGCCGGAAAACGGGCAGCGACACTGCAGCATTTTTCATTCTCGCCACTCGATATATCCTCGGAACTAATCGACTGCACGGAAATTTTATCGAGCTACAGATTGTGATGTGTGTGCACTACCAGGAGCCCGGCACCACCACCCGTTGGCTCATGCTCCTCGGTGCCCATTACCACGATCATTGGATGATTCGATTGGCAAGTGCTAATGTCGATCTTAACGCAGGCGGCGGTCTTTCTGCTACTCTGCCCGCTACCGCTTCCGGCCCGCTTCCACTTCCGCCAGGCAAGGTTCAGGATTTTCTCCGGACTTGTGCGCTTTTCCATTTAGCATATGGCTGATTGTTCAGGTGGGCATATAGAGTGCCAGCGGCTTATAAACACTAATGCTTCATGGGATAAAGATCGGTCCCAAAAGATCGGCAACATAACAAAAAATTAAACAATCAGTCATAAAAATTATTATTACTTTTTAAATAGTTTTGAAAAGGTTTTGGACTCTTTTTATGAGTTAAGGATCAGTTAGGATCATATTTAAAAAAAAAAGGAAGAACTCAGACTTTTTCTCCAATCAAATAAATAAGAGTAATTCACATTTAAACACAATGATTTTCTCTCAGTGCTAGAGCTGCAATTGCAACTGTATCTGTGACTGTTCAATTTGTATCTGATGGTTTCACTCGTTGCAACACTTGTTGAGTTTCAATGAATAATTGCAAAGAATGGAAGATATGCACATATGGATGGCCGAGGTAATATGGGTAATTCCCGCGCTCCACACACCCACGCACTCGCATACAAAAAGGAAAGTCCAAACGTCAAGCAACGGAGCGTTGACCGGATGGGACAGGACACTGGGACGCTTGGAGGGGGAATGGAATCGAGAGTTTCGCAAAAAGGGGTTTGGACTTTGAGTTTAATTGAAAGCACATTTGATTGCTCCCGAAGGCAGGAGGCCCCCACTTATTTTGTCCAGTGTATGGGCAAAATTAACAATTTACGCGATGGAACCACTGTGTGTGTGGGTTTGTGAGTCGGTGGACACACATCCTTTGCCATTTGTTGTTCGTAGTGTCGGTAAGCCCGTTTGTTATTTTATTTTCATAATTATCAAGGGCACATTTATTGAATAAAGTTTTAATTGGCTTGAAAATGGTCTCCACACGAGGGAATATTCAACCAAATTCCACTTAATTAAATGATCTTACAACTTTTTGCAAAATAGAGTTTATAATTTTGTTTATTGTTTTTTCTTTAATTTTCGGTCCGATTCCCTTCGGATTGCCGCGATTGACCTCGAGGAGCGCACACAGCCGGCTGAGCTTGAACCTGTTGAGTTTCATCTGTTTATAGCGAAAGTCCTTTGGGAATGTCCACCCCGCTCAGGGAATCCTTTGCAGGACTCTGATACTGTAAGCTGCTTCTGTAATCCAACGCGATTACATCTTACTCTACATTTTCACCGGAGGCGCCACCTCGTGGTGAGTTTACATAAATCGTAACAGTTCTTAAAAAGTGACTCCACACTTTTTTTATATAGAAAAATTCGTCCCAAATTTCTAAAACCTTTTTCTCAGTGAAAACATTTTTTTTCTTAGGCTTGGCGTCTCAAGAGAGGCAAAAACATCAAAATCAATATTCTTATATTGGATTATAGGGAAATTAATATTTTTTTCGACTTTAATATCCAACATCCGTTGGCCTTTTTGATGGCGACGAACGGTAGCCACTAAGCAAAGGCGCAAACCAAGAAGCGAGAGCACAAACCATATGCAAAGGCACATGCTATTCAAGTTGAAAACATCGAATATAATATAAATATGAATACAAAAATTAACAGTATGTGAATATTTTTGGGTAGTTTTCGGTATGTAAAACAAAGTGTGAACGAAATTTTCAGGTAAAATACTTATTACGATAAAAGATATAATTTTCATTAAAAGAATATCGATATATTGACATATTGACAACCCTAAAACACACCGAAACATACGTCCACGTACGTACTCAAGATTTTGTTCCAAAGATTTTTCTGTTTGGAGCGCTAATTACTAAACGCCGCCCAATAAAAAATCTTTCAAAGTTATCGGTGAGGGTTTTGCAACGAGGGCAGTATAGATTTCGCATACAACAACCATCTACGTGGACAATTTTTTAATCCCAGCCACACAAAAGCGCGATGGCCACCCAAACTACGGGACCCACCAAGCAGGAAATTGAGTCCGTCTTTACTCGCCTGCGCGCCCAGCCAGCCAATAAGGTGAGTGTCCTACTTTTGGTATTTGGCCTTGGTACTTCAAATGATCCCAATCTCTTTACTTCACCCCATCGCCATAGTCCTGCTTCGACTGCGCGGCCAAAGCACCCACTTGGTCCTCCGTCACCTATGGCATCTTTATTTGCATCGATTGCTCGGCTGTGCACCGCAACCTGGGTGTTCACCTGACCTTCGTGCGCAGCACCAACTTGGATACCAACTGGACGTGGCTGCAGTTGAGGCAGATGCAGTTGGGTGGCAACGCCAACGCGGCTCAGTTCTTCAGGTCGCATAACTGCACCAACACCGACGCTCAAGTCAAGTATAACTCGCGAGCAGCTCAACTCTATCGGGACAAATTGAGCAGCCAGGCCCAACAAGCTATAAAGGTTCACGGCACCAAGGTTAGTTATTAAATCCCCCGTTTCAGTGGATTCTGCATGTTTATTGACACCGATCCAATAATAAACATTTGCTTCCGCTTCCCTGGCTCCCGCTTCCATTACCCACCTATTTCCACTCTCACGTCTTTCCACTCTCGAACGCCTCCAACACAGCTGCATCTGGAGCAGTCGGAGAAAAGCGAGGGTAATGAGTCTGCTAAGGAAGAAGACTTTTTTTCCCAATGCGATCACGAGCTGGACTTTAATGTGGAGAACAACAATTTTAAAAAGGTAGGGTGACACACGAAAACGACACGCATGCGGCTTGAAAGTATTTTATTTTTGCGATTACACTATGAAACCTATTTTTATGTTCGATCTTCTCCGAGCAGGAACACAAGCCAACTCCAGCATTAATCAAAGATTCTGAACCACAATTGGGAAATGGCCCCACCGTAGATCTTCTTAATTCTGTCGTACCCACAGCAGTTCCCTCCACAATAGGCGTACGCAAAATCCAGCCCAAGAAAGGAGGAGTAGGTAACATAACTAAATGTAAAAAACTTATCCTAATCCAAACGATCTTCAGCTAGGTGCTCGAAAGGTTGGTGGTCTTGGAGCCACTAAGGTGAAAGCTAACTTCGCGGATATAGAGGCGCGTGCTAATGCGGCTAATGAGATGAAGACGTCCGCGTCCTTGGCAAGTCAACCAGATAAGATACCGACTGCCGAAGAGGAGGTAGAGACGGTAGCCAGCATGCGGCTGGCATATCAAGAACTGTCACTTCAGAAGACTCGAGAGGAGGCCAAGCTTAAGAGCATGGATCCAGCTAAAGCCAAACAGATGGAGCGTCTTGGCATGGGTTTTAGCTTGCGCGGCTCCGACGTAGCCCACTCTGCTATCGGCGACATGGAGACCATCCAACAAACGGTCGCGCCCAAAAACAAACTCTCGTCGCTGGAAAATGATAGCTTCTTTACCGACTATTCCTTGTATGGCAACAGTACTGCAGCCAGCGGCAATGTAGGAGTTGGCGGTTCAAGCGATAAGCGAGAGAGTATTGAAACCAGCTCAAGCAAGCTGGACAAGTTTGAACTGGATGCTTTGGGCTACGAAACGATTGAACCAATTGGTGGAACCCATGGCAATATTACATCCATGTTTTCTAGCAATTACGATAGCGAAAAACCTAAATCTTCGCCGCCGGCAAAGAGCTCTGGTGGGTCTGCATCTTCCTTTTCCCAGACCACTGGAAAAAACAAAAACTCTAGCAATGATCCAGTTATAGCACAGCAAAAGTTTGGTAACTCTAAGGGTTTTGGCTCCGACCAATACTTTGCTAGCGAGCAGTCTGCAGCTGATATAAGTGCAAATCTTAATCGCTTCCAAGGCTCACGAGCAATATCTTCATCAGATTACTTCGGCGATGGCTCTCCTGCGGGAAGTTCAGGAAGCAGGGGTAAGTTTTTAGTGCACTAGAATAGAGTTTGATCAGTGTCTGAAATATATTTCTTACAGGTGGCTATTCGCCCTCGGTCAATTTTAGTGCACCCGATTTGGATGTCGAAAGTGTGAAAGAGAGCGTACGCCAGGGTGTGCATAAAGTGGCTGGCCGTCTTAGCAATCTCGCCAACGACGTTATGACCTCGTGGCAGGACAAGTACGGCTACTGATATCAGCGGGACTCTGAAACTGATCTGAGCACTTTCGATTGGAAGACCATTAGCGATAGTGATGGAGGATAGTCAACCTTTACCGTTTTTATAAATTAGTCAAACATCCAATATTTAGCGATTACGCAAAAAGTTTTAAGCAGATAGCCACTTAGTCGAGATACGGGTGGCAGTTGTTCAGCCTACTCATTCTCGTTAATGTATAAAAAAAAGGGAAACAAAATCCGTGCAGTGCAGTGAACTGTATTATACAGTAGTGTCTTTTAAATATAAATAAATATATAAGAAAGTCCGTGTGCTTTCCATTCCATGCACGTTGACCTTATCCTTGAGACCGTTGGCCACTTTTATTTTCTTATTTGGAATCTCGGGTCCGTTGGGAAACATTACTACAACCTCCGCTGTATTAAAAAAATAGGCCTATACAGATATTGTCCTGGAAAGACAACCAAGAAGGGTACTATTCAAGCAAGGAGATCTGTTGGGAATCCCGAAAGATTGAGCTTAATTAAACAGACGGAGGGGTTAACTTACTCTGTTAATGCTTCACTAAAAGTTTTCCTTTGAAAAGATTTAAAATTTTGTTTGGTACATATGCGTGTCAATAATGTTATGTATTTTGGTAATGGCAATGACAAACAAAATTTTAACTATACCCACAGAAAATGCATTTTAATCCACTTTCATTTATTTGATTCCCATAACTGGTTTAAAGAATTTTCTCATAAATCTACATGAATTGGTCTGTTTTCACACATCCGTCATTCCTTTGCACACAGTATATAGTATACACACAGGACTTCATTCTATGGCTTCAATACGGCTGATATGCATAAGGAACGGCCGACTATATCCTGTACCTACAATAAAACTCAACGATCTTATTTATTTTATTCTTACTAAGCAGCGTTCTTAAATGAGTCTCCCAAAAAATTGTAGCCAGGAACTTTACTTGGAAGAACTTTACTTGAAAACATTCAAAAGATGTACAATTTAGCTAATAGTTTACAGGTTAACTTCGAGAACTTTTTATAATCAAGTGCATTTTGCGAGATGCGGGCGCAAGCAAGACGGGACGGATGAAGATCGACACTTGGTGGTTTAATGACGGAACTTGCTGGGATTGGGACGCACTCGACGTGCGGCTGACTCGGGAGAACCGTAAGCGATGGCGTGGCTGGTGGCGGATCCGCCCTCCCCGGTACTGAAGGAATTCGCGATGGCAATTGCGCCTCCGTTGGTGCCTCCGAAGTCAATGGGAAAGAAAGTGCCGGCTGGCAGAGGAGCGGCTGGCTTTTTGGCGGGCTTACCTCCGGCCGGAGCAGCTTTTACGGGTTTTTTAGCTATAGGACGACGTGCGTTGGGCACGCGAACCGGGTTGACTGGCTTCACGGGAACGGACAGCTCCTCCTCGTCTTCTTCGGCATCGTCAGACACGGCGTTGCCAACTTCCTCTTCATCTTCAAAAGCCGCGGCCTGTGGCTCCACATCCTCCTCTGGTGACTGATCCAGCTCGACGATTACCTTCTTCTTGGCGGGGAGGTATCGGTTGGCGGGCACGACGCTGGCTACTGGAGCAATAGGCGCGGGCAGTTCGGATTCAACAGCAACAGGAGCAGCAATAGACTCCTCGTCGGCAACAGCGGGGACAGCGGCAGGAGCTACCTCATCAGTAAACACAAGATCCCGGGGCACCTTAGAGGCGTCATCGTTCTCTGACAGGTCCGATTCTGGGGCAGGTTCAGCCTCGGCTTCGACCTGTGGCGATACGTCGGTATTGATGGCAACCTCGACGACGGGCTCAGAGTCGGGATAAGCCTCGGCAACGGATGTTGCACTGTGGGCTCCAGCAGCGGCTAAGGCATCGTCGGCCTGAACTCCCTCGGCACTGACCTCAGATTCTGCGTGATTGCAATCTTTGGTTAGGAAGCGCATTGTTAGTGGCGAAGGTAAGTGAGTGGGTTGGGGCAGCCTTACCTCTTAAGTAGGTTCCGGTGGCGACCGTTTCGCCGGCCACAAGAGCGCTGGCCGCTTGGGTAGAGCGGGCGTGGGTGCGACCTGGCTGCACGTACTGCATGTACATGATCCGCTGCTGGGGGACGGCGCCATACCACTCGGCGGCGGCAGGCTGCTGGTAGTATACCATTCCTGGAATGAGGTATTGCCGGTCTTTATTTGAGTATCGAATGTATATGGAAACGCAAATGGGACGAGGATGTGTGTGTGATTAAAAGCCGTGAAAAATGAGTAATCCTCTAAATTGCTTAACTCACTCTTGCGTGCCGGGAGGGCGTCACCAGTGGCGGCGATGCCGGCGATCACCAGCAGAGCCAAGGCAGTACTGAACTTCATGTTTTCGGTTGGTGGTATTGGAGACGACTCTTGATTAAATCCACAAACTGGCGGCAGGGACGATATGAAAGGATATTTGTACTGATCACGACAGGAGCTAAACTTGACACTGAAGTTTCCACCAAAGAAGTGATGTCTGACCAGAGCAGCGCGTTAGATTTATATACGCGGCGCGACAGGCAAGAAGTGAAAAAAAAGACTAAATAAAGAGCATAATGAGGGGGCAGTTGCAAAAAATCGGATATACCCATAGTTGTGGCTGATTCCTGCTTAGTATGCGGCAGGGAATTTCGCTGAAACGTGCTAACCAAACGCCAGGTAACTCCGATCGCTATATAATGACGTTGCTCGCTTTTGTATGAAGCGGTAGCTGTACACCTTTGAAACATTTTTTGCCATGTGGGCTTAAGCGGGAGCTACATATGTACGTATGGGCCAAAGGGATCGGATATATTTTTGCAAGAGATATGGTAATAAACTTGATGAACGCATGTGGGTCTTAAAAGCTATATTTGCAATTTAGTGGAAGGTCAGTCCGATACACAGCAAAGAGACAATCACTTGGAATCAAGGTTTATGGGTGCGTGTGCGCCTTATCACCCCATTAAAAATCCCCGCTAAGAGTATTAACATGACCCCTAACAACATGAGGTGCATACGAAAATTAGTGAGAACTGCCGGGATTCAGAAAGTGATTCATAGGGCCATCGACGTCAGCAAAGGCTCAGGGAGTTGGATTCGCAACTGCCTAGAGGCATTAATTCACATTAATGTTGTCCTTTGCTGATTTAAAAAAAATAACTTTTCCCATTTGGTGCCATCTGATTGTTGTTGTATTGGCTGATACACCGGTGTAAATCGTAAAATAAATTGATTTTATTCATATTAAGTAATAAACATGACGTATTTTAAGCATTAACTATGCATGTGTGGACAAAAAATGTATTGCGTAGTATGAACTGATTTATTAAATTGAGAAGACTAGCATTCAATTGGTTTAAAATCATTCAATTGAGTTCGATCAAGCACTACCTGTCCCAGACCACCAAGGAACGTAATTAAATACATTGTATTTACGGATCCCACTTTACTATTTTGCTACATCGCCATTCTAATTATGTGAATTTTTTTTCAAATAACCCAAAAAATTCTCGAATAAAGCTTTGGCCAAGTCGTGTGCTTGGCATGACAATAACCAATATGGCATAGTTATACGCAATAGATTGCTTCTACAAATCTATAAACAAAAACATTGAGTACTCCGTAGTCTGTAGTCTTTTTTAGAATAATGGTATTCTTAATGGATATATTCAGATATATTATTCATATAAGAATACAATAAGCATTTTGCCTTTAAGAAGGTGATTTTTGACTAGCCTTTAATTTTTTTATTGTAGACATGGCCCAATAAAAAAATTTATTTTTTCTAATGTTGACAAAGTTATCCTTGAATTACTCAATAAATTATAAGCTTTAGTTAAATCAGCTCCCGGAGTTCGAACCGATCGTACGTTCACATGTAGAAACATACATATGTCAACATTGTATATATTTTTCGCATCATAACTTATATCTTTTGATCACATTATTATGTCTACATGTGGATACGAATGTTACGAGTTCTGTGTAAAAATGAATACATTAAGTTTGCCTTTAATGTTTTGGCCCTTAATTTTTTGTTGAAAATATGTACATAGATACATACATGACAATGTGTATGGAAAACCTTCTGCCATATTCTTCTCTTTGAATACAATACAACCTTTTTACTCAGCAGGCATGAAAAACGTAAATAAACGTAAAAAGCAATAGAATTTTATATCCTGTTCAACACCTTTTTATCTGTAGCCGCGGCTGCCTATTTATGCAAATGAAGAGGTCTCACTGGCTGCTTTCCAGTTTAATTTTATTTGGAACACCAAAGACTATTAAATCGAATGCTTGTGCGCCAGATAGTGACAGCCCAGTACAGCAATAGCTCGCAAACTGGACAGAGGGAAAAACAAACCACCCAATATTCGACATTATTGCTGGTACGCGAACAGAATCTTAATGGGGCCTGATTAAAAGGCTTATTTGAGCCGCTTGGCGACGCCAAAACTCAAGCACTTTTACATAAAAATAGATAGTTCAAAATTTCCAAATTAAAGAACATCATAGCATCGTTTTAATTTCAGCACATGTGTTGATTTAAATTGTCTTCAAATTTCTCTACTGACATTTACCACTTCGCTTGCGTTCTTTATGGCCCAGTGGATGAATTGGAAAATTTTTAAATTGACAATATTTACTTCAATGCAGAATTATATTATATACTTATTAAAGGTATCTAGATAAACACTTGATTATCATAATTGGTACACTTGCCCTCTTACATTTTTAAATAACTCAATTTTTTATTGACTGGTAAGAGTTCAATAACATGGTTTCTCGTGAGTGGCATCCCGTGCAATAACTTCTGGACGACCTGTCATATTTTTGGCTTATACGAAATGGTTATCTCATTACTTCTAGTCTAGTATTACTAAGATAGTATAAAATTTGGCAATATCAATTATTACTCCATGTCATTATATACGCCTTCTTAAGGGAAGCAACTCCCATAAGACTTTATTATAAATTTTACATTTTGATTGGATTTTGATAAACTGCGATTTTGTGTGAATTGTGTTTCATTGATCCTTGAATATTTCTCCACTTTATTGCACCCACGATGGCTTACTATGAGATACCTAGCACGTATTAAACACGTAATTACTAAATATATTAATCCTTAATAGAAACGTTCCGCATCGCAGTAACGATATATCGCATCAATAAATCCTTTCGCACATACGTATATTTTACAGACGGACATGCATATATCGACTCAGGATGTGATCCTGATCAAGAATATATATACTTTATAGGGTCGGAGATGTCTCCTTCACTGCGTTGCACACTTTTGACCAAAATTATAATACCCTCTGCAAGGGTATAAAAACAAGGATAAGGTTCTCTTATTAGTATCTTAGAATATTTTTTTTTCGCTTCGTAAGCAAGCAAGTCGAACCAGAGTTGAGTTTTTCGACCATATGATAAACTGGGATCTTCTTTTCCACCAACACTCTCTTCTTTTTAAAAGAAAGAATTATTTTAAAGGGTTTTTATAACTAAACTAAAATTTTTCAAAATATTTTCAAAATATCCTTGGCGGATTTTTTTTGTATAGTTGGGGCTTATAAAAGATTGGCTTCAGTTGAGTACTTCTATCAAAATTACCCTTTTTTAAAGGTAAATTAGATTGGGAAAGTACTGAATTTAAATTAAGATGGATTAAAGAGAGGAAACCGAGAAATGGGATCAAGAACTAAATAGCAACGCATTCCTGCATTTGCCTCTACAATAAGTTGGTACCTGCAGATCAAACAATGTATTCTTCTTTCCTCCTCTGGCATAAGGTGCCGGGTGGCCCCGGCAGTGATTAAGTGCCGCTAGCTTAGGGCATGTGACACCAGCTGGCCCAAAATTTCACGCTGACCTGACCAGTGTTCATTTTTCTTTCTGGCTGTCACTGACCAAGTTGGCAATTAAAGATATCTACATACATACGGTTTCGGACTAGACGAGCTTTTCCCCCTCATTCCGGGAAAATAAATTGTATAAATGGAAAAGCCATAGAACAGCTGTTTGGACCTTGCCGCCGCCCAACGGGCGCGGACTTTAAATAGCAATGTAGATAGAGTGCATGCAAAACAGTCACCATATTCACATTTGAAACTTTTTCAAATTTATCTTTCACACTCCCGAGGACAACATCCGCGGGTGGACGTAGGACGCCACATGGCCTCTAGCCCTATTGCCACTGCCTGCTCTCTCCTGTGTCCCTAACTTTTGTCTTGGGCTTCTGCTCTGGTTAAGTATGTGAGTGCCTCAGCGCCAAGATGTTGCCATGTTTCGCCTTGTCTGCCGCACTTTAATGGCTTCATATTTCCTGCAAAATTAGAGAAGTTACTTTTGCTTGCATTTCGAGTTCCTCTGGCTCCGGGCTTCAGGTCCACACAAAACCATCCCCTGCCTTAACAGGCAGAGGACCGAACTGTTGCGGCTGCTGGTGTCTTTGTTTTCAGTTGTGACTTGGCTTTGTTGCAAGTTTCTCGCTGCTCATTATGGCCAGGCCACGCACACTTCCCGAGTCTACTCCATTAAACTGTAATTTTTGGCAACATTTTGGAACGCATAAATCCTGACCCGACTGTTGTTTCCAGTGTTTTCAGTCTACATTCTGGACGGTCTCTGGTGTCCTTGTGGCTCACGCTCGCTCATGTTTCAAGTTTATTAAAAAGTCCTCAATGTATTATGGTTACTTAAACTATTAAAATAACAATGTCTGCCTCTGACTCCCAGTGAGGGTGCCCGTGTGTACGGCGGTGCGCATTGGGGACATTACGGACGCCTTTAGGAAGTGGCACGGGTAATGTTTAAATAATTTTAGAGTGCAGGAGTTCTTGACTGCAGGACTTAACCGATTGTAATATACTTGGTATAAAGGGACACCCTTCCCTAGTCCAATCGCAATACCTCTTGGGGAGGTCTATTGTCTAAGTCGACAATTATAACATCTCGTTCCAATTTCGACATTGTTCTGTGCAAAAGATACGGCAAAGCTATACGAGGCTTGTTTTGAAACTTTTTCGGTCAGTGGATGCAGTGGCCCGATCTCTTCCCTCAAAGGGACAGTAAAATAAATCGAGGTAGGATTAAAACATGACCACGTGAGATGCTCTTAGCTTAAAACGGAGGATAACGCCGCCTGCAAAAGAAAACAAGTGCAATGTGACAAACAATGGCAAAGTCGAAATCGGTTTGTGGCAACCTCGTGTCCAACTGCTGTGGGCTTGTGGTCAATAGTGAATGTGCCCCCATAGCTCCTGGCACACGGCTCGTGAGAAAACATCGCCGTGTGGAAATAGTGCCATAGAACAAATAATTTACAAGAAAACCGCAATGTCCACCGTCTCTGGGCAATGGGGTAACGGCAACGTAAGCAACCGCCAATGTTTAGCCGCATGTGGGAGAACGAAAACGACGGCTAAAGTTTCAGACCCTTGAAATTGCATTGTCAAAGTTACTGGTTAGTGGTATGTAAATTTCTCTAAAACAAGTTCGGAAAGTTATTGCATCCAAATTGTCCACATAAAATGTGTAGTTGGGTAACATCTAAATATTCCAATTTTTTTAAAAAAATTTTTAATCATCTTTTTTTAATTTTTAGTCATCTTTCAACCACACTATTGATTCACACTTTTGACCGAAATTATAATACCCTCTGCACGGGTATGTGACAAGATGGACATAAATTTCTATGTGGGAAAAAAATGAAAAGGGAATTTTTGCGCCAATAGAGAATACCTGTGTTCATAAAGATATGAAAGATGTAAAATTTAAAATTAAATCAAATAGTATTAGTTTATTTACTTTGGGAGAATATAAAATATATTTAATAGCGTAGTTATTTTAAATTATCTCGATACTCTGCGCCACTCTGCGAGCTTATTATTTTATTAGGCTTTTCACGTAGGTGACGAATTCGGAGTATAGGCTTATGAAATTTCTTTCAGAATTATTGGTATCAGGAACTCGATTATTCAGTTAATTATATCTAATATTAAGACTTGGACCGTTTTTTTTTCAAATCTTATGCGCGTTTTTATGCACTATTATTCAATACAATAATGGGATTGAATATTATGCCTCGTTAACAAAACAAAGTTATTTCTTTTATTATAATTCTAATTGTAAGTGTAAATGTAAAAAAATGTTTACATTTACTTTTATTTGGCCTGCCACTTTCTAGGAGTGAAAAACGCTAGTGGACCTCTTCTAGGCACTAATTGCCCGACTGGAATTGTCAATGCAAGTTACGATTATGGGCAGGAAAAGCAACCAAAGAACAGGATCTTGGAGCATTCACAAAGAGCCACGGCTCAACATGGCAAAGTGCCAATTAGCAAGCAAAATAGATTGTAGTAAATTTTAATGGCATACACGGCAGAGTTGCTTCCGCTACGGCATTGTGCTTTTTATGCTCGTCCTGGTGGTGGCTCTTTGCAGGACTGACTGACTCCCTGCAGACAGTCAAGGCGTTGACCGCCTGCTGCATCAATGAATTCAAAACGCCTGGCCAAGTGTTAGTCCGTCCAGAGTGTGTGCACTTCAATTAAAAAGACTTTCACCCAGCGCTTAGAAGCACAAAAAAATCTGGCAAAGTAAATCGGCAAAACACTTCCGTCTTGCTTTGCTTTACTTTTATTTGCGCCTTGGTAAACGTTGCAATTGCTTGGAAATTGTTCAGACGTGCACGGCGTCCTGGTCACGGCACAAGGATGTCTCCGGGGTCAGATCCGGGGCCGGCTTGGGTCGAAAAAAATGTCTGCTAGTAGACAGGCGGTTTCGTTGCAGCCCGGAACTTCCGCACAACCGGGGACTTAAGGGAAAGCTCGTTGGCGTGGCTTCTTTCCCGAGAAATCAATTCAATATCAAGAGGCAGAGCATTAACTTTAGCTTAATTGCCTTTTCGGCTATCAAGATCATGATCGCATGAACGCATAATGACCATTGTCGAGGGGAAAATTATGTATGGATTTTAAATTAAACCAGATGCGAAATATTCTAAGTAAAGTGTATCACAGCGGACGGCAGTCCGCTAGGTAGCTATACGCATGCTCTAGCTTGTAGATGGCGCATGAAGACACTATATATGGCCGAAGAATTAAAAATGTTCTATGTGCGTTCAATTTGAATGAGTGATATACCAAATGACAGGTATTGTTTTCATTAGCTCGATTTTATCCATACATTAGCCAAAAGTAGTTTGGCTTGGAGAAATTTGTGTAAATGTAATACACTTTTGATTCACCAAATTGGATATAGTGGGGACATTGGTATCAACAGACAAAATATTATATTATATACAGATACATTATGTACTGAATCTATATATTATACAGATTATATTATACAGGTACAGAGAATATATATATTATACAGATTCTGCTCCAAAATACGCTTCGATTTTTACCTCAACCTTCCCGATGCGACATTTCAAAAGTTATTCAGGAAAAACAATTTTTACAGAATTTTTTAACTGAACAAAATTTGTTCTAGTTTTTTCACTGAAAATGTACCGTCCGCGTTTGCCTTATTTCTTCTTTTTAAATTTTGAAAAAAATTGGGTATGTTTGTTATTAAAATTTGCACCAAATTTGTTCTAAGATTTTTTTAATTTACTTAAAAACAAGAAAGGAAAGCTATATCAATTAAGCGGAGACGCAGTTGATATACTCTTGCAGTAATGTGGCAGCTTATAATATTAGATGTATATGAAAGTCGTAATGGTTTAACGTGAGTACCTGCCATGTTGGCTTAATCTCACGGCCCCCTTGGGCTTGGGATATGAAACAATACGTCAATCAGCGCCCCTCCGCTGTTCCTCCGGATACCTAATGGAAGTCAATCTGTTCAGGTCATGATTAGATATATATCGGATCTTATATAGTCTTATATAGTCAGCAACTTTAAAGGGTCGGAGATGTCTCCTTCACAGCGTTGCACACTTTTGGCCAGAATTATAATACCCTCTGCAAGGGTATAATAATAGAATAAATTAAAAATTAAAATAAATTGAAAAATAAAAAATAATAATAGAATAAATAAATAGAATAAATAGAATTACAATTATTTTATAAGAAAAAGTTATTTGTTAAGAAATTCTTATATACTGGCCACCGGCAGCGACCGCACTCCGAAGAAAATACTCCCAAACCATTTTTAGTTTCTTTTTTTTCACTGCTGATGGCGCTTTGCACTGGCCGCTACTGCACTCCGAAAAAAATATTGTAAGAATGTGCATCTTATTTTACTCTGGAAGAGGGGCTTTTCAGACGACACGAACGCCAGGGATGGTCTGGCAGACCAAGATAGGTGGCTTGGTCTCTCATACCCTAGCTTCTAGATAGTATATAAATATACGAGGTGTGTTTAAAAAGTATGACGAATTTTGAATTTTCGCGGGTTAAATATATTCGAATTTCGATTTTTTTGTGGAGGTATGTTGCTACTCATGTCTCTTGGGAAGAACGGTCAATAAGGAATATTACCAGCAAGTTATGCGCAATTTTCGCGAAGCAATCCGCCAGAAACGTCGGGATTTGTGGAAGGACAAAAATTTTGCACCACGATACTCGTGGCTTTTGGTCAAAAAACTTTTTTTTGACTTTTTGGTCAAAAACAACACACTAATGATGCCGCAGCCACCGTATTCCCCAAATCTGGTCCCATGTGACTTTTTCTTGTTCCTTGAAGGGACGACGTTACGCTACGCTTGACGAGATAAAGACGGCATCGAAGGAAAAGCTGAACAAGATAAAAAGAAATGGTTTTTAAAAGTGCTTCGAAGATTGGAAAAACCGTATTTAATTCTCATGGAGATTACTATGAAGGGGAAAAAAGATATTCTTGAATAAATAAATATTTTTTGAAATAAACACAAAATTGGCGATACTTTTTGAACACTCCTTTAATAATTTAATTAAATTTTTAATTATTTAATTAAAATTTTTTTTAGTCATGTGATAATTACTTTATTCTCAGAGTGCCGAAAAATTTAAGTTTTCCATGGTTTTTTTTATATTACTTTGTTAAAGTAACGATTAATAAATATCGATTACAAATTTTCAGCAATCTATATTTTTTCTCCATAATAGTCAAACAGTAACATTTGGAAGTTATTTCAGATTAAAAGTGGAGAGGGTAATGTTACGTAATTTTGTATACATATACTGAATTTTTTTATAACCAAAATTGATATCAAATACTTTGGACCCACATGCAACGGGTTCGTCACCGTTATTTTACCTCGTCAAGAGGTTTTTTTTATATGGAAAATAAGTAAAATTATTTAAAATAACAATCGTAATTGTAGTAAATTGTAATTGTAGATTTATCTACAGGGACCGTAAATAATGTTATTTCCTTTTTTAACTAAAAAAAATCAAACACTTAAAGAAGACATATAATTTAATTAAATACACACAAATTTTTCTTTTTGGACCATGCATTTCTTCAATGATTTTAAAATTATAGTTTTAGTAGGGATTTTATCAAACATACAAATAAATTAGCCGTAAACATTATGTTTGGGCGTGGCAAAATTTTGACACAACATTTATCTGCGTGGTCTGCCAAATTAATATGGGAATTAATGTCTTTAACTCTTCTAAAATTGGACGATTTAGCTGAATAATTTAGATATAGAAATATACAGTACAAGTTTGTTTTACATTTTTGACACGCCTTCTTACTCCCCTACAAATGACATATTTCTTAAGGCACTTCGCGGAACTTAAAAAGCTTTGATGCGAAACTATTTCCATGAATAATATGTATCTGCTAAAAAAAAATCTGGAGGAGTTATAGAGTTTTTATTCTGCTTTCCTATTTAATTGTTTCAGGTTTTTGTTCCAAAATGTACGAAGGTATGCAACAAATTTTTTTTTAGAATCTTCATATATGTACATACTTTGAGGGCTTTAAGGATATTTATTTTAAAAACCTTTTATAGAAAGAAGAGTGTGGGTATAAGATGAGAGTACCGAGTATCATACAGTCGACTACAGCTGTCTTTTCTTGTTTTTATTTGGACGAGTATTTCAGTGTTGGCACTAAGCTTTCTTAGCTGCAATTATGGGTTCCTATGAAAGTACTAATGCCGATCATCAATTATTACGTGTTGGCAATGAAATGCGCAGCTACAAGCAATAACGAGTAGGCCGTTCCATCCAGGACAGTGCAGCAGCGCCAGTGGCTCCGTAACGGAGAGGGGATTTAATGATTGAAATGGCTGTGCTCCCTTGCCAGGGTACTCCATTGTTGTTGCAGGCAGCCCTTTACTCAACCAGGCTTCCAGCCAGCAGGCAACGCGGACGATAAAATAAATTTGCATATGAATTGAGAATTAAGAACATTTTGCACATCGTGCACTTCATCCCCACTGTCTGTTCTCTGCCCGTTTCCATGCCAATTTTTTCTTTCGGCTGCTTCGAAAATGTGTTCATGGATATAGATGTTGGTATCGTGGCCGTTGTTTGGCCTTTGAATTAGAGCCCTCACGTTCTGGACCTTTGGGTAGACAATTTTGCCTACTTTTCTCCCAGGCAATAGAGAAGAGCAGAGAACCCAATGAAATTCGTAAAGTTATTGAAATTAAAAACGTTTTCAGACGGATGTGATAAGAATAACTATCAATGTGGACCAGTTTAAAATTAATATATTTAAAGTTTATATTATAAGATAATATTATAAACCATCGAAATTTTATCCCAATACCTTAAAAACAGTAAAAACTGGTGAAAATATTTTAAATAACTAAATGCTTACTCAAAAAAGGCTTGCTTTTATTGTCAAACTTATAGAAGAAATTTGGTTTGCACAAGACTAAACTTTTGTGATTACGAGACTAATCATCCTTTATAATATATTGGATAGAATATCACCTTCACCTTGAAGGTGATAGAGGCTATGCCAAATTTAATTTAGAAAAGCACAATAACTAAATAGCTAATATATAAAATAAAAAATAGTGAGTAGAAATATACCGGACTATCAGCTCTCAAGACATGCAACATGTTAAACTGTTTCCAATTTGTGTCGGAATAAGTGACGTTATTGAGTATTTCAAATTGATTCTTTAGTGAAATCCGCCGAGCAGCTTTTTGGGACTCTATCAGCGAGAGGTGGTTGCTCCTTGGAAATGAATGTGGCGATGAGGGTAAAGTGGCTTCGCCTCTGCTGATGTCGACGAATTGTAGACTCAGTAACAAAAACCAGGTCAATGACATTCCGCGCTGCCAGTTGTATTTGGGGTCCAATAGTCTGAGATCAACTGAAATGTTTTTCTTGGGTTACCAGTGCCGTGCGTGATCTTTCAAGTCTATACTCGGAATCAGGTGTGTTTTTGTTTGTGCATCTTACAGGTGTTTCTTGAATGGTTTCTTGAGAAAAACTCTCTTCTAGTCTCTTATCCAGGTTTTAGCATTGAACATACTCTTGCCTAATGTTGATTTATGGAATGCTTGTTTTACTCAATGTAGTTGTTCTACATTTATTTTTTGATTTTCCACCGGTTCCTGATTTCGATAATTTTACTTATTATGATTGTTTGACCCCAAATATGGTGAGAGGTTGGAGAGAATTCTAGTCACTTTTGACGATTTTTGGCAAATTTTTCGATAAAAATTAAGAAAATCAGTACCTAACTTATTCATATAGAACGCTCACAGAACATTTTTAATTCTTCATCTGAAAACCGAAGTATTGTTTCTTTAACCTCCTAGGGCAATAATATAGAGGGTTTTCCCCATTTTTTATTTCCTATTTTTTGGGGCTTCATTCGCAAAACTTTAGCCATGCTCATAAAATTGCTCGTTTAATTCATTTAACTTTTTTGGCTTGGGGCTCGAGCTATTAGTGTTCGTGCCCGTGTGGGCGACTTAGCCATTTTATACTCTATTTCATTTTCAGGAACTCAAGTATTATGTTTCACAAAATTATCATAAGGAGTAAAACTAGACTCAATTTGATTTTGGCTGCATCGTTATTTTTGATATATTGGCCACGCCTTTTAATCTTTGCAACCAAAAGACAAATCGATAATAACAGTCAGAAAAAGACCGGTGAAAATATTTTAATAAATAGGATGAAACCGATACAAAATATTTTTAATACATGTTATTTTCAGAAATTGTTTCCATATAATGTTTATTGAGAGGCGGTTTCTCCTATCCGAAAAGGCACATACGCCGCTGCGGCAGAGTATATTAAATTCTTTTTTGGCAGAATTTCACTTTCCGTATTCGTTTTGTTTAGAAAGTTTGCATAAATTGTTACAACAAGAAAAGTTAATGCTGCCAGCGGCTAAAGTCGAGCTGGAGCGACAATGAAAATAATTCAATTAAAACACTTTTCCCACTTTTGGGTTGCACACCTCCGTTCTCGCATGCATGTCAATTTGCAATTACGTCGAACGAAATTAACACGTAGACCTGGAGGAGGCAGGACATGGAAAGTGTTGTGTATATTGGCCGCGAGGCATTCTGAGCACAAAGCTCTCGCCGTGTTGGTCCTCGGTGGCCGCGTCCTTCTATGTGTGCCTCTTCCCGGTCGTAGTACGCGGTCACTAGAGTCATATTTGGACTGCTTATTTTGCTACCTACCCCTTTTGTTTCAGTTTAATGCAGAAAAATGGCTTCGTTTGCTGTAAAATTATATTGGGCTAAGCTTTGTCCATAGCTATTGTGACAAAATAACCCCGTGACACAGAAATACTATTATTTTTTATTTAAATGGCTTATGTGAGAATTTAATCATGTTGATTTTGTATTTGACTAAGGTAAAAATTAATTTAAAATTAGCCAAAATTAATTTCTTAAATTTTTGTTTTATGAACAAACTCTGGGTGAACTAGTTTTGGAATATTAATTTCACATGGGACCGTGGGGCCAATTCATGTCTGAACTGATTAACTAATTCGACTAAAATATTGGACCATTATCATTACCATTTTTTATGATATCTGGTACTCTTCTTTCTACGCAAACCCTATAATAATAATCCTATTTCTATAAAGATATTTATTCCCTTGTGTATAAGTCTGCAAGAAATCTCCAATATATTTTTGATCAGCATAGTGTTTTAGATGTTTTAGATAGTGAAAGATTTGTGGTTTTTTAAAGCGATTTTCTAAAAATACGTACAAAAAACTGATGTTTTTTTAAATTCGCTGAAATTTGGATGAAATTATTATTTTGTATTTAACTATTAATGGGACTGAAATATACTAGTAATGTGTGTTCCATGTCACATGGGTGGAAGCAAAGTTACAGATAGTTTTCTAACGTACGTCTGTTAGGGATGGTTTTTTTTTTACAGCAGAGCATTTTGAGTCTTATAGAATTCTTCGGTTTTCGCATGGCGTAATTGCTTGCTTTTAGGGGTTTTCATATTGATTCCATAGTTTGATGGATTTGTTAACAAATGGCAAACATCAGTGCAACCCAGTGAATGAGACATCTTCGACCCTATATATACATATTTTTGATCAGCATCACCTCTTGAGTGGATATAAGCATTTCCGTCTGTTCGTCTATTTGCCCTTTTGCCTGTTTGATTCTACGTAAACTAGACTCTCAGTTGTGGAGCTATGCACATCACTGTGGATGGCAGTGCACGAGGAGACGACCCGCATGCCTTTGCTTGCACAAATTGAAAGGTTTTTTTTTTTTAAATTATTAGTAAAATATTCTTAATCGGCACGTGCAAAAAAATTAATAAAACAACACAGACACGTGTCAGGTGAAAATATTTTTAATGTGAGTTAATTTTGTATACAAGTTTTGAATTTTTTCGTTACCAAAATTGATATTAGATGTCGTCGGTATTTTACCTCGTCAAGAGTTTTTTTTTATTTCGTAGTGTATAAGTCGGAACAGCCGGGAATCCCGAAACTTTCAAAATTTGTGTTTTAAGAATTGGTTTATTTTTAGTCCTCTGTTTCTTAGCCATTGTAGTTCGACATATGCCCAGTATGACCCTTATAGGGTGTCCAAACTATAATGGCCTCTACCGCATAATATCGCTTAAATCTATCTAACTTGAATATATCCCCGCGATTCCAGCCATACGACATGCAGCGGTACCGACATTCGGTCGGATGGGCGGGATGTGCGAAAACAATAATAATGAAATTCTTACAAGGATATCCGATCCAACTAAAAAAAATGGTTCACATTGAACTCATGATGGATCTTTGGATTCGGATTTTTCATTATTTCTAACTACAATAAATAGCAATAAATAAAAATAGGCATGTATTATCAACTGTAAAGCTTCCATTTTTCCTTAATATTTTGTTTTAAACAAGTCTGATTGACAGGCATTTCAGATTCATGAATCGCGTTTTTAAGCCTCTGAAGGCGAAGATTGCTTATGCCCTATTATATTCTTCGAATTATAATAATTCTATAGTTTGATAACTTTACGCTTCTTGGCGGGGTCGGGGGAAATTTATTTTAGACCGCTACTTTCTTCGTGAAATATTCTTTGAATACTTTGCAGATTCCGATTTTTATGGACGCTTATAGTGAAAAATAACTATAGTATAATAAATAGTTAATAATTAAATAAAATTAATGAAAATTAAAATGTTAATGAATTAATTTATAAACAAACAAATAAATTTATAAATAAACTAAAATAAACTTATAAATAAGCTAAAAATAAATTTTTAGCGAAACATTGCGATAAAAAGGGGTTTAGGACCATAAGGGATCTTTTAAATCTCTTCTTAGATGTTCATGAATTTCCCAATCCGTGTTTATGTTGATCAGTTTACGAAGCAATCAAGTTGAAAAATGTCGAAAACTTTTTTGTGACGTACAGACATTGAAGAGGATGTGGTTCGGGGAATGTATACAACTTATCTGCTTTTTCGTATTTAGAATTGGCATTGATGGCAGATTGCCAAGGTCCGGGAAATATGACAACAATAAAAGATGCCTGCCCGCTATTCCCACCTCCTTTTACCTTTTGGCTAGCGGCATTTCTTTTTCTTGGCTCCCCCAATTCCTGCCCAGTAAGCGGACGAAGTTTGCAAAATGCAATTTTCTTACGAGCAAATCTGATAAGGATTGCAAAGGGTCACAAATGTGGGGTAATATAATTTGTGGGAGAGCTTTCTGCGGCGGAGTTCAGCAATTAACCAACACAAAGCCATCAATTTTGAGTACAATATTGTTAACTGAACTCAACTAAGGCACTTAACCCTAATGCTGAATCAATTTGGCAAGCCTTGCAATCTCCAGCATAGTCGGTATTCACCAATTTCACTCATGCCGAAGAAAACCATTTCCCCTTACCCCCTGTCGGCTTTGTTAGCTTATTCGGAGTAAAAAGACGATGATAAAGTGCCGTCCTCAAGCCACATTTGTGTAGGAATGCACACCCCAACATTTTTTTGCATTCAATACATATTTTTCATATGGGGTTGATAGGCGCTTGGCACTATACCATCCATGTCGTATACTTTCGCACAATTCAAAGATAAAATATTCATTTTTATTTTATTCGACTCTAGGTTGCCGACTACCGAGCCCGACTACAAGGAAATCAATTTTTAGGGCTCAATTTAAGGCAAAATATACTCTTGGAAGAGCGTCAATTGGCTGCTGAATTAAATATGTTCATGCACGTGTATGCCTTTGATAAAGATATAGAACCCGTTAATAGCTTCAGCTAAAAGTTAAGTAAATATCATTTTTAAACTATTTAAAACCTGCATTAAACTGAAATAAATTTAGCTTACAATTGCTTTAAAGTCGATGGCAATTCGCTTTAAATATTTTTTCTGATAGCAGCTTGTATGTTTTTTATTTGTGACTTTTAAAGGTTAAAAAAAACGGTTAAATACACGAATTGATAGCTGGACGGTTCATGCTCGTTAAAAATCAATCCCCAGTAGGCGGGGTCTGTGCGGCGCCGGTTCAGTATAGGTGTCGCTAGCTGTAGTCTCTGACCCATTACCACGCCACCTTCTCGCGGTCAATATGCGAGACCGTAACTCCATATAAGAGCCGATACTGGCATGGTAAACGTCACAATGCAAGGATATTTTCTGGTATTGTATTTGTATCTCCCTGTTGGGAAAAAGCGCTCGAGGTGTGCACAGTACAAACATTTTGTTTTGTTGTATCTATTTCGGGAGGCCCCTATGGGCAGGTATGAAACTTTTGATCACTTAGTAGAAAAAAAATTTCAATTGTCATGTATCACAACTACGAAACGATCATTTTGAATCCTTAGTGTACGGTATTTGTTAGTCCAAATGGCTGGAGATTTTAATGGGAAGCGCCACAATCTGAGGCGCAATGAAGCGCAACATACGCGCGACGTTCTCAATCTGCACGGCATCTATGTATGTACGATATATACATATATGGTTGTATTTTGGGATGTATGTATGTGGATCCGCAGTTTTGTCCTGCAGTTTGTGTATCCGAAATGTGTCCGATGTAACGCCACAACAAAGAACGTTAATTGAAGCCGAAATACAGTAGCGTAAAAAACAAAAAAGGAGATACCTCTGAGTGTAACCACCACGAAAAGAATGAATCGCCGGTGAAGCATGAGAAAAAAGCATTTGTCCAATGGACACAATTTGTGTATTGCTGGACACTATCCTCGTTCTTCGTATCTTGACAGGACTTGGCAAGTTTGAAGGTCCTCCGACCCGACTCAATTTGATCCAAGCAGGCCTGCGCCGGCCTCAACGTGAGGTTAAAGTGGCTTTATTAACCCCGTGAGGGGTCACGAAGGCCACAAACTCCTTTTCGGCTCGTCCAGTTCACGGAGTGGGCGTTGTTGAATCAGCACACGTGATTAATGGTCTTTAATTATGTCAAAGCGCGACGGAAGGGCTCTGACCAAGTCCCAAATGTAACGGTATGGCAGTTAAACGCTTGACATTAAAAAATTGACACAATCCAGGGTGAAATGTCGGCGACGTACAGTGGGTTCTTGCATATTGTCCATGAAAATGGAAGGATTTTTTAGCCAAATTGTACAAATGTATAAGTCGGTTCAAATATACTAACTAAACTCAGTCATATAAATAAATTGAATCTTATTTTTAACAAGAATTATAATTATGTCCGTCCGTTTCTCTGAAAATACTTGTTATTTTATTATAAAAATTATAAAATTTAAAATTATAAAATTTAAAATATAAAATTTTATATGCTATTAAACATTAGACGCTAATCTTTCCGGTTCTATCGTGAAGAAAATAAAAATGGTAAATTTCGTGACTTTTGAATGAGGTAAATGACATCGAGCAAAATTATATTTCAAATATTTATCGTATCGTACCATTTCCCGCTGCCAATATGTACAAAGTACAATAATTACATTAATATATAGAAATTGATCCTTTCTTTAAGGACCTATTATAAAAATAGCGTGTTTTTAAATTGACTTGCCGGTGGCTCTACTGTGCCTGGTTTCGACTCATCTCCCCATTTTCCGATCCCACCATGTCGTTTTTTTACTGACAACTGTCTGGCACCCGTAGTCGAGTACCCTGCGCTGTCTTTTCGGTCTGCTCGATACAAATTTAAAATATACACCCCCACCAAGGAGCGTGGTCCTAGAAACTCCTTTGGACATTTGTTTCCCAGCCGTGATTGTATGTGGGCGTTTGTCTCGCTTGTCGCTTTTAATGAAAGCGTCATAAATTATGTTGCAGTTGACGAAAGCAACAGCGAAACTCCCGTGTGCTAAACGACTTTTCCTGCCCAATAACCGGGACTGGGGTCGTGGGGTCATTTAACATATGTATGCATGTGCTAACGGGAATGTCTATCCTAGGGTAGTACTCAAGCTTCAGGCACTTTAATAGGTAAAAACTCTCTATTTTTTTATGTATGTAGGGATACATATTTTATAATATTGCATATATACACCATCCGAAATATTATGTAAAATACTTTCAACTCACTAAATTTGAGATAGTGTGTAATAAAAATGCAATAACTTGAAATTTAATTGAAACAATTATTTTTTTCTTTACCAAAAAAGGGCTTTTAAGCTAATAGTGACAACTTTTGATGAGTTAAAAAGTATACATATATATTTACATATTAACATTATTAATATATTTGGTATATTACTGCATTAATATATAGCGGAATAAATCCTTATTTCTTCTTTTAAAATAAATAAATATGAAAAATAAAGAAATGTGGACCTAACGGTGAACGTTCTAATTAGAACACATAAATAATGAGATTGAGAAATGTTGTCTAAAAGATGCACCAGTAAAAGTATTTCCAATTAAATATTTTATTTCGGCAATTTTAGGCAATGTATGCCTGGGTTGTCAGACAAATTCCACTGACTCAATCTTAAAGCCCTTCACCCTACTTCTGGTACCAAAATCATATTTGGGAACAAACTTGGTGCAGGCCCAGCGCCGGCGAAACTTTTTTGCTGATGCTTTGGGCCAAAACTTTCGGCCCGTTTAGGCTGAGGGCTTCCTGCCTGTCCCTCGCCTTTGTCCCTCCCGAACAACTGCCTTTGTGCCAATTCGAGTTTCAGAACTCCAGCGATGCGTATGAAATGCTTCACAGCCTGGTAGGGTCATAAAGCTGGCTCTGCTTTGAAGCATTTGATTGCTAAATGGTTTGAGGCAAAAGACACTATTCTAAGAACTTTCTAAAATTTTTAATAATTATTTCTATTTTGCTATTCGTCGTTGTGGTTTGTGGATTTATGGGAATGTTTAAGAAACGATTTTAAGCTAAGTCTATCAATAATAATAACTGGAAACAACCAGCAAACAGCTGAATTTATTGTACCCTTGCATTTTGTTTACGTTTCAGCAGGTAATGAACCAATTTTAAATGAAATTTTACTTTCTATAATATATAGGAGTTTTGATACTCTGCAAGGAGTTGACAAGATAAAACGCTTTGCAAGCCTAAAATATGTGATTTTGGAGACGTAAACATGAAATATTATGTAAAATACTTTCAATTCACTAAATTGGAGATCGTGGGGACATTGGTGTCAAAAGACAAAATATCTTTATATACACATTTTTTGCCCCAAAATACGCGTCGATGGGTACCTCAACCATCCCGATCCGACATTACTTTAAAAAGTTATTCAGGACAAACGATTTTTAAAGAATTTTCCAAATGAATATGTTTTTCAAATTTTACTCAGAAAAAATGTCCCGTCTGCGTTTTTCTTATTTTGTCTCTTAAAATTTTGAAAAAATTGAGTATGTTAGATACTAAAATCCAAGCAACGTTACTCTTAAATGTAAGTAACGCGTAACTTTACAAGCAATGCACCTAATTTGACCTGCTATATTTAGTTAGAAAGGTTTTTTAAATATATTTTTCATTTTCTTTAAGATCAAATTTCTAAATCGTAAGAAAAAAAAACATTTTTTTTTTTCAAAATTGGAGAGAAGAGAAGAGAGAGTACGAGAAGAATTTTTCACTTTAGGAAAAAAAAATCTTACTTAAATGAATAATTTTTTTCTTGAATTAAGTAAAGTTGTTCTTGGTGACAAACGTGCGGTGACAAACGTTCATGCAACGCCCAAAATATCTGATATCATATAAAAAAAGCATCTTGACGAGGTAAAATAAATGCAATATATGTATAAAAAAATTTTAATAGCTAAATGATTTTAAGCAGAATGAACAGATTTCTTGAAAATTTCAAATAATACAAAATGTATAAGCTCAGATTTCAATATTAAACAAAACAAGAAAGGAAAGATAACACCGGGCGGAGTCGAAGTTGATATACGGCAGCTTATATTATTAGATATATATTGGATTTTATATAGTGGGCCGATCCTTTGAAATTTGGCAGATCGGATAAGTTTCCCCAAAATGGAATGGGGCCAAAATGGCAGCTATAGGATATAGTTGACCGATCCCGGCCAACTACGGAGACATCTACGACCCTATAAAGTAAATATATTATTGATCTGGATCACCTCGTGAGTCGATATAAGCATGTCCGTCCGTCCGTATGTCTGTTTCTACGCAAACTAGTCTCTCAATTGTAAAGCTATCAACTTCAAACTTTGCACACATCCTTCATTCCTTTGCAGGCAGTATATATGTAAGTCGGAACGGCCGGGATCGGACGACTATATCCTAAAGCTGTCATATAACTGATTGATCGGAAATGCTATAACTTTTTTGTTTTTTATGTTGGAAAGATAAACTTTCAATAGATTCCATTTGGGCAAATTTATCCGATCTGCCAAATTTCATAAGGATCGGCCGACTATATAAGATCCGATATATATCTAATAATATAAGCTGCCACTTAACTGCAAGGATATATCAACTTCGGCTCCACCCGAAGTTAGCTTTCCTTTCTTGTTTTCGATTGTTTCGGGTTATTCGATATATTTCAATTTCTAGTGCGCAAACTACAAAAAGTATACAATGCTAAAATTTTTTCAATTTCTTCTCGTAGGTATCCGCGAAAACAGTGTGATGTGAAACTATCACACTAGACTTGTTCTAGACTATAATTCAAGGAAGCCTAAAGGTTTTGGAGAAAGTGAAATTGTGCGTGGAGTAAAAACGAAAATTGCATTTTGTCGGCCTGTTTTCGACTCGTTTTTCAAACTACATACATATTTTATATACGGTTATACCCTTGCAGAGAGTATTATAATTTTGGTCAATAATGTGCAACACAGTGAAGGTGGTGAATATTTATACTTTATAGGGTCGGAGATTTATCTTTAACTGCGTTGCACACGTTTAATTATACTATATCTAGGAAGGATATCTAAATGGCCGTTGGTAAACAGACATGGTCGATAATTTAAATTTTAATATAATGATATTTGCCAGTTTTTTATTTGTATGTCTGTTGTTTAGAAAATGTATAAATACATAATTATTACTTACAAAAAAATGCGCGTTGTCGTGAGAAGAAAAAATCATGCATCCAAAATGTATTTTAATTTGTTATTTCTGTTGAGAGGGAAAAACCTAGCGAGTAAATAAATTCAATATCAATCGAGAAGCTGTACAAATAATTCAGACGAAAACCAATTGCATCTGGTAATTGTTGCAGAGCACGAATTTTCTAGTTATGTTCATAATTTGGTATAAAACTACGTTTAGATTCCAGACAAAGCATATCACAATGCGCTTTTTTCAAATCGCTTTAAGCTTTGTGTTGCTCAGGTTCTTCCACCTAGCGGGTGCCTCTACATCCACGAATTCGACTACATCCAACTCCACTACTACCACCACCACTGCAGCCCCGTCAAGCGACACTACCACGATTTCCTCCTCTTCAAGCGCACCTACTTCCTCCCCATCCTCCTCCTCGAGTGAATTATATATTCAAATTTATCGATAATTATTGTATTTTCAAAAATATACTTAAGCATTTTAAAATGAAAAAATTAATTTCCCATGCTTCTATCTTTAAAAATTCCAGTTATGAGATTTTTAATCTTTGTGCAAATTTGATCCTTTAAAATAAATACCCTATTCAAGGGCTCAAATAATTTTAAGCGTTAACTTTAAAAGCTTAAGACTTAAAAATATAACATCGTCTGATTTAGTTTGGTCCTAATAAGATCTAGCGCAACACATATGCAACACTCCATAAAAAAACAAAAAAATCATTTAACCAGAGCTGGGTCACGATGCCTTTATGATTATCCTGTAGAATTTATAGGTAAAATGTATATCACAAGTTTACTTAATTCTCAAATTAATTCTTACTTATCACTATTCACTAGTCTTTATATTGCGTAAGCCGATTATTTCAAATAGTGAACAAGATTTAGGCATGAAATATTATCCAATTGGGATAATAGAATTAAGCTTAACATGTTTTGACAAGCGCTGGTCAAAAGAGTTTAATGATCCCTTTACCACTAGGACTCTGTTTGTCTCTTTGGTTCGACCTATCCTTGAATACTGTTCATGCGTTTGGAGAACGCAATGCACGGTTCATCAAATGAGTATTGAATCTGTGAAAAAGCAGTTTCTTTTATTTGCATTAAAACATTTAAGCTGGGACTCAGATGGGCGCCTTAAGGCGATTGAAAATAAATAGTATAAATTAAAATATTAATGAAAAAAATAAATATAACATTCAAATAGGGTTTTTAACGTAAAAACTATTAATAGCATCAAAACCTGCAATAAATTCGATCAATTGTGGCCACCTCCTCTGGCTGCCAAGAAACGCATGCTGCCGAAGCTGATTTCCTTCAAGACGTTCAAATTCCTACTTCTGCCAGAACTGAAAATATTTTCCATATTAACATTACTTAAATGATAATTTTAAAATAATTAAATGATAATTAAATTTTAATGACTATAAATTTTAAATTTAAGATAAAAAATACGTCGAATTAAAAGTTAAAAAAAAATTTATTAAGTTAAAAGTCCAACGCAAAAATTTTTGAGACAAAAAATTCCCAAGCGAGATGAAAATTTTCCAAGGCCCCTTTTTCAGAGCAATTGCTTTGAGCAGGGAACAAATTTCCTCGATGTCTGCATACAAGCGGAAAACGGGACGAAAAATCGCGCACCTGGCGACTGAAGTATGCTGCTTGCGCCGAAAAGTCCGACTGGTACTTTTAAGAGTCGGCAACACAAGCGCATCATCGGCACCGCTTACGGCGCGGATACCCGCTAGCTGTCCGGGGCTGTTTATTAGCGAGGAGAGTCCCCGAGGAGGGTCCTGCTATGGGATAATTCGCTTTATTCACAGTTAACCTTAACTGAAAAAGCCATTCGCTATCCGCACCCTGCGACCCGTTTGGTAGCCCTAAGCTAGGCGTCCTAGGAGTCATCTTACAAACTCTTTGGAACGAAGATCTAGTTAGATACATACATAAATTCATTGTCAGGCGGAAGCTGTGCAAACAATTCGTAACAATAATTAACACATCTGCATATGTATGTGGTAAAAATTAGTCGCTGGTTGTTGCTCAAAATGGTATAAAAGTGCGTTCTGCTCCTAGGCCAGAGGCCAGAAAGCGACGGCGCGCTCGCCGGCATAATTTCAACGTTGTCAAGAAAACCAAGAGGCGTAACCTTTTGGAAAAATGATATTGAAAACTACTATTTAAGTGACGAAAATATTGCTCACTAACGTTAATAAATAAAACAAAAAATATACGAGATTTTCCTACGATCAAATTGGATCTCTTTTCAATAAGCAAAACAAATAATACATACAAAAACTTTTTGGGAAAAATAGAAAAACAAAAATAAACTTATAAAATATTTAGTTGCTAGACGCCATTTTCACACCCTTGCAGAGGGTATTATAATTAACGACCGGAAATGAGACACCCTTGCTATTTTTAAAGATGCTTGGGGCTGTTTCCAACATTTTTATCAGAAAATTGTTTTGATTCTGTAATTCTTATACTTAACGGTATATAAACTTCCGCTCCACCCGACCTAAATTGCACTTCGGCTCCGTCCCGCCTATTTGTGCACCTACAGTGCGCAGCAAAATTGAGTACATGTTCAAAATTTAATGTTGAAGTGCTCACAACTCATAAATGCGAAAGTAAATGGTAACGCCTATTTTTCTAAGATTATGTATTTACTTCATACAAAAATGGATATTGCAAATTGTCGACACCAAAATTTGATCGGTTTTCTCAAAATATTTTCCAATTTGATTCTGCGAAGATATGGTTGAACATATGACAACTCAATGTTTTAGAAATTTATCAAGCTTTTTATTTTGGGCAGACACGCCCCAGAAATGGGCACAGTGTCCTTAACCACGCAGCTGGTTGATCAGGCGCCTCTGAGTCTCCAGTTGCACACGAAGTTTCTCCATTCTGCGCTGCCTCCTTCGCTCACGGCGCTGCCGCTGACGAGCCAGACGACGCCGGCGAGCGCGCCTTCGCCTTCTGGCCTCTGCATCCGAGGACGAGGACGAGGAGGAGGACGAGGAGGAGGACGGTGAGGTGGTCGTGGTGTCGCTGGAAGAGACTGTAGTCGTGGTGTCGCTTGACGATGCTGTGGTGGTGGTGGTGGTCGTGGGGGATGTAGTTGAAGACGAGGTGGTAGCGGCCTCCGCCAGGTAGATGCACCCGAGAACCACTAAGCTTAAGGCGATCGAGAAGCGCATTGTGATATGCCATGTCTGAGAGCTGTACGCCCTTTTATACGAAATTATGATCCAAAACCTGCAACTCAATTACGAAATGAACCAGAAGCGATTGGGGTTTCTCTGAATTGTTTGTGCAGCTTTTCGTCTGACATTGAATTTATCTAAACGCTTAACGTTCCTAACCGTTCTTCCGTGTTTGAAACCCCAACATTGTTCCTTATAACGCCAGCCATAAGTAACGCCAGGTGGCTGCACAAAATAAGTAAAGGCCTATATCTTGACTTAACGAATTATGCCGCGATATACGCGATACATCAAAAGTTGCGTCATCACAAGGGCTATCTCCACATGCAATATAAATAAAATCGTTCGAGCCAATTTTGAAAAAAACATTTTTTTCTTTAAAATTGTATTATTATTATTATTATAAAGAAATTAGCAACAATTATAAAGTGTAGGTAATTTTTGCTTTGTGTTAAGCAATAGCAACAAGGGCCTTCTGCTTAAAAATGACATATGTTGTAGTGCGTACTATTTAATATGTATCAATAATAAATTTTTTTAACGTAAACAGGTATTATAAGAGGTCTATATAAATGTGTTTCTGAGGCGTATGAGCCAAAAATTAAATAGCTTACAAAAGCTTAAAAGAAAATTTGATACTGATTCTCCAGAATGCAAATTCCAATATATTTACTTCACGTTGTTACACAGGCCGACAGCAAAAAATCTCCACGCATAATTTCAACGTTGTCAAGAAAACCAAGAGGCGTAACCTTTTGAAAAAATAAGATTGAAAACTACTATTTAAGTGACGAAAATATTGCTCACTAACGTTAATAAATAAAACAAAATATGTACGAGATTTTCCTACGATTAAAAAGAAAAATTTGGATCTCTTTCCAATAAGCAAAACAAATAATCCATAAAACAACTTTTTGGGAAAAATAGAAAAACAAAAATAAACATAAAATAAGAGATTTAGTTGCTAGACGCCATTTTCACACCCTTGCAGAGGGTATTATAATTAAGGACCGGAAATGAGACACCCTTGCTATATTTAAAGATGCTTGGGGCTGTTTCCAACATTTTTATCAGAAAATTGTTTTGATTCTGTAATTCTTATACTTAACGGTATATAAACTTCCGCTCCACCCGACCTAAATTGCACTTCGGCTCCGTCTATATATATTGCCCGCCTATTTGTGCACCTACAGTGCGCAGCAAAATTTGAAACATTTGAACATGTTCAAAATTTAATGTTGAAGTGCTCACAACTCATAAACGCGAAAGTAAATGGTAACGCCTATTTTTCTAAGATTATGTATTTAATTCATACAAAAATGGATATTGCAAATTGTCGACACCAAAATTTGATCGGTTTTCTCAAAATATTTTCCAATTTGATTCTGCGAAGATATGGTTGAACATATGACAACTCAATGTTTTAGAAATTTATCAAGCTTTTTATTTTGGGCAGACACGCCCCAGAAATGGGCACAGTGTCCTTAACCACGCAGCTGGTTGATCAGGCGCCTCTGAGTCTCCAGTTGCACACGAAGTTTCTCCATTCTGCGCTGCCTCCTTCGCTCACGGCGCTGCCGCTGACGAGCCAGACGACGCCGGCGAGCGCGCCTTCGCCTTCTGGCCTCTGCATCCGAGGACGAGGACGAGGAGGAGGACGAGGAGGAGGACGGTGAGGTGGTCGTGGTGTCGCTGGAAGAGACTGTAGTCGTGGTGTCGCTTGACGATGCTGTGGTGGTGGTGGTGGTCGTGGGGGATGTAGTTGAAGACGAGGTGGTAGCGGCCTCCGCCAGGTAGATGCACCCGAGAACCACTAAGCTTAAGGCGATCGAGAAGCGCATTGTGATATGCCATGTCTGAGAGCTGTACGCCCTTTTATACGAAATTATGATCCAAAACCTGCAACTCAATTACGAAATGAACCAGAAGCGATTGGGGTTTCTCTGAATTGTTTGTGCAGCTTTTCGTCTGACATTGAATTTATCTAAACGCTTAACGTTCCTAACCGTTCTTCCGTGTTTGGAACCCCAACTTTGTTCCTTATAACGCCAGCCATAAGTAACGCCAGGCTCGTAACGCCAGGCTCGGCAGGTGGCTGCACAAAATAAGTAATGGCCTATATCTTGACTTAACGAATTATGCCGCGATATATACGCGATACATCAAAAGTTGAGTCATCTCAAGGGTTATCTCCACATGCAATATAAATAAAATCGTTCGAGCCCAATTTAAAAAAAAAAAACATTTTTTTCTTTTAAATTCTATTATTATTATTGTTATAAAGCAATTAGCAACAATTATAAAGTGTAGGTAATTTTTGCTTTGTGTTAAGCAATAGCAACAAGGGCCTTCTGCTTGTGTACTTATTCTAGTTACATATGTATAGTGGGATTCAACTTTTATGGATTTAAGGTATTGGATTGTTGTGGCTATATTTGTGGGATCTACTATTTCTTCTAAGGTTTTTTTGGAGGAATTTCTTTCTGTGTTCAATGTATGTAGGGCATTCTAGGAAAATGTGTGATAGGGTTAGGTTTTGATTGTTGTTAGGTTTTGATCATTACATTGTTGTCATGTGGGTAGAGGTGTTTTATCGAATAGGTGGCTTTGTTTGGTCAGTTTGGTGTGTCCTATACGGATTCTCATAAATTTAATGGTGTCTATTCGCGATATAGTTGGGGATAAGAGTTCAGTGTTGTTCTGTTTTTTTTTTTTTTTTGTGTTAATAACTTTGTAGTATGTAGATGTGTTGTTCCAAATTAAGTCATTTTCGATTTATTAAGACTTTCATGTGATTACTGATGTATTTAAGTGTGGTAGTGTGTTGGGCAGCTTGGTCTGTAAGCTCGTTGCCCATAATGCCGCAGTGTCCTGGGACCCATATAACAGTGTATTTGTTTTTGTATTTTGTTATAATTTTTTTGATTTCTATTACATACTAGGAATAGTTATTCGGATTTTCCAGTGCTGTAAGGGCTGAGAGTGAGTCGGTGCATATAGCGAATTTGGCTTTTTGTTTTTCCGCATATCTACATTCGTGAAGGATTGCTGCTATTTCAGCAGTGAAAATGGATGAATAGGGTGGTAGTATTTGCTGGGTTATGATGTGTTGTGTGGAGGTTACGTTGTAGGCAACTCCATTGACGGATTTGGAGCCGTCTGTGTACAAGAATGTGTGCTGTTTGAGGGTATCTTTAATTTCTGGGAATTTTTTATTGTATACTATCGGTGGTGTGTTTGGTTTTGTTGATGTACATATGTAAGGATTTGATTATTTTAGAAAAGTTAAAGGACCACGTTGGTGTGGTTTTTTATTTATTTGTTATGGGGGCAGGATGTAGTAGTATTGTTTTGCAGTGGTCGATCGTATATGTATAAAAAATTACATATGAAAAATATTCTTACCCGGCACGTGTTTATATGGTATATTGGTATTGTTCCACGTGCCGAATAAGAATATTTAGAATGTATAATTTATTATACATATATTGCATTTATTCGTCACCAAAATTGATATCAGATATTTTGGGAGTAGCATGCGTCTTCGCCACTGTTATTTTACCTCGTCAAGAGGTTTTTTTTATATGATATCAGATATTTTGGGCGTTGCATGAACGTTTGTCACCGCACTCAGAAACCATCAAGAATTTCGTTTTTCGAATTTCAAATTACCCTTGGTGTTTCGTAAATATCAGATGTTTACAACAAAACTTAATAAAAACAAAAATTATTGAGTAAAAAAACAAAATAACAAAAATAGTTGTATTCTCGAACTCGGCTCGAACCCGGTACCCTTTACACATCAGCCGAGAACTCTACCGTTGGGCTACCCCTGACAAGGTTTCGAGCGAACATTTTCTAAAGTTTAGTTGTTGCTCTGTGCTACTCTAAAAATCTTCCAAACACACGAGCGCTCTCTGGGCACCATGGGTAGCCCTACTTATCGAACTATATCTTGAGTAAGCAACTTTTCCCAAATATGAATGATATATCAAAAGTTGCGTTGTCTCAAGGGCTATCTCTACATGCAATATGAATCGGATCGTTAGAGCCAATTTTGAAAAAAAAAGTTCTTTTCAGTGCATTTTTCTTTTCTTACGATTTAGACATTTGATCTTAAAGAAAGCGAAAAAGATATTAAAAAACCTTTCTAACTAAATATAGCATGTGATGTTAGGTGCATTGGTTGTAAAGTTACGCGTTTCTTACATTTAAGAGTCTTTTTAATTTTTTAAGGTAACTATGAGTAATTTAAAAAGATCGTAGAACAAACGTTGCTTTGATTTTAGTTCAAAGCTCAAATTGTTTCAAAATTTTAAGAGGCCTTAAAAAATAAGGCTAACGCGGACGGGACATTTTTCGGAGTAAAATTTTAAAAACATTTTAATTTGGGATATTCTTTAAATACAATCGACGCGACGGAGCAGAATCTGCGTTTATAAAAACATATTGTCTGGTGACACCAATGTCTCCACTATCTTCAATTTAGTGAATCGAAAGCGTTTTACATTTACGCAAATTTCTCCCAGGCCAAACTACTTTTGGCCAATGTTTGGTGTTGGGACTTGTGCCAGCATCAATTATTATAATTATCGCTAAATAGTTTCTCTCGGTGTAACTAGCCGCAGTAGTCCGCTAATTGCCCGTTATCAGTAGTTCTGTATTCTTTGATTATCCCAGCTTCGCATGCGCTTTGTTGTTCTTTTGTAGCGCATGTACTTTGGGAGCTTATGTAGAGCTTCTGCGCAAGCTCTTAGTGCCCTTGTTTTTCGGCTGGTAGCGTTACATTGGTAACCCCGACGCGCCCCGGTTTGATTTTGTGATCATTAAATTGGAACGGAAAACTTGTTGCTGTTGTTTCCATTGCCTTGCACTTGCAATTTGCAACCTGCACGATAACTTGCATAATAGACTCTGGAGACGTAGCTAGTGCCTCGGTTCCAACAAGCAGGGAAGGGCTTTTGCTGCGAAGAGCAGAGGTGACCTACCAGGAGATGGAAGCCCTGCATCAAAGAGTCGAGACTGCAGTGCAATAGAAGGATATCGCCATCATGGTACTGGAGCATTTGGAAATGTTGTTGCGTGATAAATTCACGTGAAATTGAGAGTGAACTATTCGGAAAGTTCTCCCAGCTTGCCGCTGGTGTGCGTGTTTACATCCAGGTGGGAATGGCCTAGCACTCCCTGAGGCTAGCTGCACACTCCACTCGTCTCGACGGCACCAATGGTCCCAGTGCTGCGTCAATGACCATGGAAAATCGTCGCTCATGCAGTCAGGATTCCCCGCTGGACCTGAACAAGATAACCAGAACGTGGCCAATTGCATCTCATCAATGCCCCCGCTATCCACCGCTCCCCCAGAGGTCGCTATTTCCACATCGCACCTGGCAGTCGTCTGCGATGGCTTTTTTGAAGCTGCTCTTCCGAATCCCTCATCTGACCTGGGATTTTGTTTATTGTCACCGCTGGCGACTAAGTCAGCGTCAAGGACTGATTCCATTCTGGAATATAAGCTGCACCCTTCCAATAAGGGGAGGTCAGCAGTTTCCAAGGTGGCTGCTGTTCCAGCCGTGAAGGCTCCCGATCCTGCAATCGCCCTTCCCCGTACTCCCGATGCTTATATTTCAACTGTCGACGGGAGAATAAATCCCTCTAATGAAAACAATACCTTTCATTTGGTATATCACTCATTCGGATTGAACGCACACAGACAATTTTTAATTCTTCGGCTACATATAGTGTCTTCTCGCGCCTGCTACAAGCAGGGCATGCATGTCGCCACCTAGCGGACGGCCGTCCGCTGTGATAGAGTCTCCTCGCGCACGCCAAGGCATGCAGTTCGTCACCTCGTGGCTTGCCGTCCACAGTGATGCATTCATCGTCAATGACGTGTTCGATAATCTGTATGATGTGTTCGATAATCTGAATTTCAATATTTTTTAAACTTGCTTAGGTATAGTTTTAACAGATCTTCTGCATAAAAAAGCGATGGTTGCAATAATCTGTGAACTACTGTACAACTGTACAATGATTAACCGGGTAAGTTATCCAACCCATGAAACAGTTCCACTTATGGAATTAATAAACAAATTTTAAAATTCAATCTCGGCTTATTGCCTTTGCCTTTGCTTATTCCACTTATGGAATTAATAAACAAATTTTAAAATTCAATCTCAGCAACTTCAAGAGCCGCGCTTGACCATCTGGCTAGATATAAACAAACCAATCGTAAAGTAAACACAAGCTTCCGTTCTGACGATCGAAGCCCAGAATATTGAGTTCCGATTTTCAATCAAATTGCATAGAATTAAGAAGTCAGTCGTTTCCTGGATGCAGTAGCGATCGGTCATAGGCAATCAGCAATAATAAGAGTCTTGATGTTTTAATACGTTTACGAATAAAAGTCTAACAACAAAAAATAAAATAAAAAATGTTCTATTTTTTTAAATAAATCAATAAGGACAAAGTTAATTTGCACCTACAGTGCGCAGCAAAATTGAGAACATGTTCAAAATTTAATGTTGAAGTGCTCACAACTCATAAACGCGAAAGTAAATGGTAACGCCTATTTTTCTAAGATTATGTATTTACTTCATACAAAAATGGATATTGCAAATTGTCGACACCAAAATTTGATCGGTTTTCTCAAAATATTTTCCAATTTGATTCTGCGAAGATATGGTTGAACATATGACAACTCAATGTTTTAGAAATTTATCAAGCTTTTTATTTTGGGCAGACACGCCCCAGAAATGGGCACAGTGTCCTTAACCACGCAGCTGGTTGATCAGGCGCCTCTGAGTCTCCAGTTGCACACGAAGTTTCTCCATTCTGCGCTGCCTCCTTCGCTCACGGCGCTGCCGCTGACGAGCCAGACGACGCCGGCGAGCGCGCCTTCGCCTTCTGGCCTCTGCATCCGAGGACGAGGACGAGGACGAGGAGGAGGAGGAGGACGGTGAGGTGGTCGTGGTGTCGCTGGAAGAGACTGTAGTCGTGGTGTCGCTTGACGATGCTGTGGTGGTGGTGGTGGTTGTGGGGGATGTAGTTGAAGACGAGGTGGTAGCGGCCTCCGCCAGGTAGATGCACCCGAGAACCACTAAGCTTAAGGCGATCGAGAAGCGCATTGTGATATGCCATGTCTGAGAGCTGTACGCCCTTTTATACGAAATTATGATCCAAAACCTGCAACTCAATTACGAAATGAACCAGAAGCGATTGGGGTTTCTCTGAATTGTTTGTGCAGCTTTTCGTCTGACATTGAATTTATCTAAACGCTTAACGTTCCTAACCGTTCTTCCGTGTTTGAAACCCCAACCTTGTTCCTTATAACGCCAGCCATAAGTAACGCCAGGCTCGTAACGCCAGGCTCGTAACGCCAGGCTCGGCAGGTGGCTGCACAAAATAAGTAATGGCCTATATCTTGACTTAACGAATTATGCCGCGATATATACGCGATTCATCAAAAGTTGAGTCATCTCAAGGGCTATCTCCACTTGCAATATAAATAAAATCGTTCGAGCCCAATTTAAAAAAAAAAAAAACATTTTTTTCTTTTAAATTCTATTATTATTATTGTTATAAAGCAATTAGCAACAATTATAAAGTGTAGGTAATTTTTGCTTTGTGTTAAGCAATAGCAAAAAGGGCCTTCTGCTTGTGTACTTATTCTAGTTACATATGTATAGTGGGATTCAACTTTTATGGATTTAAGGTATTGGATTGTTGTGGCTATATTTGTGGGATCTACTATTTCTTCTAAGGTTTTTTGGAGGAATTTCTTTCTGTGTTCAATGTATGTAGGGCATTCTAGGAAAATGTGTGATAGGGTTAGGTTTTGATTGTTGTTAGGTTTTGATCACTACATTGTTGGCATGTGGGTAGAGGTGTTTTATCGAATAGGTGGCTTTGTTTGGTCAGTTTGGTGTGTCCTATATGGAGTCTCATAAATTTAATGGTGTCTATTCGCGATATAGTTGGGTTTAAGAGTTCAGTGTTGTTCTGTTTTTTTTTTTTTTTGTGTGTTAATAACTTTGTAGTATGTAGATGTGTTGTTCCACATTGTCATTTTCGATTTATTAAGACTTTCCTGTGATTACTGATGTATTTAAGTGTGGTAGTGTGTTGGGCAGCTTGGTCTGTAAGCTCGTTGCCCATAATGCCGCAGTGTCCTGGGACCCATATAACAGTGTATTTGTTTTTGTATTTTGTTATAATTTTTTTGATTTCTATTACATACTAGGAATAGTTATTCGGATTTTCCAGTGCTGTAAGGGCTGAGAGTGAGTCGGTGCATATAGCGAATTTGGCTTTTTGTTTTTCCGCATATCTACATTCGTGAAGGATTGCTGCTATTTCAGCAGTGAAAATGGATGAATAGGGTGGTAGTATTTGCTGGGTTATGATGTGTTGTGTGGAGGTTACGTTGTAGGCAACTCCACTGACGGATTTGGAGCCGTCTGTGTACAAGAATGTGTGCTGTTTGAGGGTATCTTTAATTTCTGGGAATTTTTTATTGTATACTATCGGTGGTGTGTTTGGTTTTGTTGATGTACATATGTAAGGATTTGATTATTTTAGAAAAGTTAAAGGACCACGTTGGTGTGGTTTTTTATTTATTTGTTATGGGGGCAGGATGTAGTAGTATTGTTTTGCAGTGGTCGATCGTATATGTATAAAAAATAACATATGAAAAATATTCTTACCCGGCACGTGTTTATATGGTATATTGGTATTGTTCCACGTGCCGAATAAGAATATTTAGAATGTATAATTTATTATACATATATTGCATTTATTCGTCACCAAAATTGATATCAGATATTTTGGGAGTAGCATGCGTCTTCGCCACTGTTATTTTACCTCGTCAAGAGGTTTTTTTTATATGATATCAGATATTTTGGGCGTTGCATGAACGTTTGTCACCGCACTCAGAAACCATCAAGAATTTCGTTTTTCGAATTTCAAATTACCCTTGGTGTTTCGTAAATATCAGATGTTTACAACAAAACTTAATAAAAACAAAAATTATTGAGTAAAAAAACAAAATAACAAAAATAGTTGTATTCTCGAACTCGGCTCGAACCCGGTACCCTTTACACATCAGCCGAGAACTCTACCGTTGGGCTACCCCTGACAAGGTTTCGAGCGAACATTTTCTAAAGTTTAGTTGTTGCTCTGTGCTACTCTAAAACTCTTCCAAACACACGAGCGCTCTCTGGGCACCATGGGTAGCCCTACTTATCGAACTATATCTTGAGTAAGCAACTTTTCCCAAATATGAATGATATATCAAAAGTTGCGTTGTCTCAAGGGCTATCTCTACATGCAATATGAATCGGATCGTTAGAGCCAATTTTGAAAAAAAAAGTTCTTTTCAGTGCATTTTTCTTTTCTTACGATTTAGACATTTGATCTTAAAGAAAGCGAAAAAGATATTAAAAAACCTTTCTAACTAAATATAGCATGTGATGTTAGGTGCATTGGTTGTAAAGATACGCGTTTCTTACATTTAAGAGTCTTTTTAATTTTTTAAGGTAACTATGAGTAATTTAAAAAGATCGTAGAACAAACGTTGCTTTGATTTTAGTTCAAAGCTCAAATTGTTTCAAAATTTTAAGAGGCCTTAAAAAATAAGGCTAACGCGGACGGGACATTTTTCGGAGTAAAATTTTAAAAACATTTTAATTTGGGATATTCTTTAAATACAATCGACGCGACGGAGCAGAATCTGCGTTTATAAAAACATATTGTCTGGTGACACCAATGTCTCCACTATCTTCAATTTAGTGAATCGAAAGCGTTTTACATTTACGCAAATTTCTCCCAGGCCAAACTACTTTTGGCCAATGTTTGGTGTTGGGACTTGTGCCAGCATCAATTATTATAATTATCGCTAAATAGTTTCTCTCGGTGTAACTAGCCGCAGTAGTCCGCTAATTGCCCGTTATCAGTAGTTCTGTATTCTTTGATTATCCCAGCTTCGCATGCGCTTTGTTGTTCTTTTGTAGCGCATGTACTTTGGGAGCTTATGTAGAGCTTCTGCGCAAGCTCTTAGTGCCCTTGTTTTTCGGCTGGTAGCGTTACATTGGTAACCCCGACGCGCCCCGGTTTGATTTTGTGATCATTAAATTGGAACGGAAAACTTGTTGCTGTTGTTTCCATTGCCTTGCACTTGCAATTTGCAACCTGCACGATAACTTGCATAATAGACTCTGGAGACGTAGCTAGTGCCTCGGTTCCAACAAGCAGGGAAGGGCTTTTGCTGCGAAGAGCAGAGGTGACCTACCAGGAGATGGAAGCCCTGCATCATAGAGTCGAGACTGCAGTGCAATAGAAGGATATCGCCATCATGGTATTGGAGCATTTGGAAATGTTGTTGTGTGATAAATTCACGTGAAATTGAGAGTGAACTATTCGGAAAGTTCTCCCAGCTTGCCGCTGGTGTGCGTGTTTACATCCAGGTGGGAATGGCCTAGCACTCCCTGAGGCTAGCTGCACACTCCACTCGTCTCGACGGCACCAATGGTCCCAGTGCTGCGTCAATGACCATGGAAAATCGTCGCTCATGCAGTCAGGATTCCCCGCTGGACCTGAACAACGATCAAGATAACCAGAACGTGGCCAATTGCATCTTATCAATGCCCCCGCTATCCACCGCTCCCCCAGAATTCGTGAGTACAATGATACACAATTAATTGCGTCCGATTAAAATAATTAATGGAAATCAACCATTTTAGCATGATAATTATTTTTAAACAATTTGTACTAAACGACTTGAACGACTTGTTGAAAAACTTATGCTATTTGTCCCATAAGTTCCGTATGGAATGAAACTTCAAACCTCTCGCTTTATTTTGATTGGTATCATTATACCCTTACAGAGGGTATTATAATTTTGGTCAAAAGTGTGCAAGGCAGTGAAGGAGATATCTCCCACCCTATAAAGTAAATATATTCTTGATCAGGATCTCCTCCTGACTTGATATAAGCATGTCCGTCTGTCTGTTTCTATGCAAATTAGTCACTCAGTTTTAAAGGTATCGACTTCTTTCCTTTGCAGGCAGTATATAAGTCGGAACGGCCGGGATCGCTCAACTATATTCTGTAGCTGCCATATAACTGATTGATCGGAAATACCATAGCTTTGCTGTTTTTTAAGTAGGAAGAATGGGACTTTCTATGGGATCCACTTTGGGCAAACTTATTCAAACTGCTAAATTTTATAAGGATCGGCCGACTATATCCTATAGCTGTCATATAACTGATCGATCGGAAATGCTATAACTTTGTGGTTTTTTAGGTTTGAAGGATTGGACTTTCTATGGATTCTATTTTGGGAAAACTTATCCGATCTGCTAAATTTCATAAGGTACGGCTGACTATATAAGATCCAATATATATCTAATAATATAAGCTGCCACTTAACTGCAAGGGTATATCCACTTCGGCTCCACCTGAAGTCAGCTTTCCTTTCTTGTTTTTAGGTTGGTGTAATTTTGAAAAGTTTCTTAGAAAGTAATAATCATATTTCAAGAATAATGAACAATCATTAAGCGTTAAGGTACCACTACTTCCACTACTTCCTCCTCTACAAGCGCCAGTACTTCCTCCCCATCCTGTTTCTCGAGTTCGGATGCTGAGGCAAAACGCCGACAACGTGCCCGGCGCAGGCGACTAGCCCGCGAGCGCCGCCGGCGCCAGGAGAGTAGGCAGCGACAAGAAAAGCGAAGGCGCAGGATGGAACAGCTACTCGAGAGGCAGCGTCGATTGATCCTTCAGTTGCAGGGATGATGTCGACTGATGGTAGTGAATTTGAAAAAAGTTATACATCAATGTATCACTCATTATTGAGTGTCCCTTATAGAATTTTTAATAATATACTTAATTGTTTGACTTAAGCTGAAGAACCAATGATTTTATGTGTTTGCGCATACATGTATGAAGGCTGAAACGTCATCTCCTCCGAGTTACATTCGTACATGCATATGTATGTATGTACACTAGGGCGGGTACATTTTTTTTTTCTATTATTTCTATGTTAGGTCAACTGATCTGATGAACCAGATCCTTATGATATACATTTCATAAGGATCGTCCAACTATATCCTATATAACTATATCCTATATTCTATATAAGACGATAAAAAATTTCAAAACTTTTGTGTTTTTAAAAATAAATGCTTTTCAAAGTCGTTACGTTTAAAAATTACAAGAAAATTAGAATGGTAATGAAAATAACCGGACAACCGCATCCGATATGTATAATATATTATGAAATTAAATTCCTTTTAACTACATGGTATATTAAGTTTTCTCAGCTCGAATTTATGTGTATAATGGACAATAAATATAGAATATTCGTAATAATAATAAAATAAGATAATGTCTATTATTTGTTCCACAGGTCGACGCAAACTTTATTCAACAATCTGTTCATGGATTTATTAGCCAAATGCACGAATTTGACAGGCTTTGTCTGTTCGTCGACGGCATAGAGTCGTGGAGGAGCTTGGCACCGTGAAAAACTACCATTAGTTGTATTTAAATTGTGTTTTGAATATAAATGGATATAACGTATTATCATCAAAATATGTTTTAATAATTGGGCTATAATATCACTTCAATAAGAAACATAAATATGTCGTAAAACACACAAACAAACACAAGTAGTTTTAAGTTCCCAAAATAGTCTTGTTAGCTATTGTTTAGTTATATGGAAAAAAAAACTTTGAGAGTATTACTGTAGCTTACCTAATTACCATAAAGAAACAAAATTACGTTAAAGTATCTTGTCTAATATATCTTATATAAGACCAGGATTTTCTTTTCGTACACTTACCACAATATACAACCCTTATTGTTTAGATGGAACGAAAGCCAACTTCTTGATAAATGTTTTGCCTCAACAGAAGCCAGTATTTTATTAGCCCTTCCAGCCTTCATTGAAGGAAGAAAGCAAGTATATTCGTACAGGGTATGAAGTATTATAAGTATTATAAAGTATATTCGTACCTTTTGAGTTGATATAAACATATCCGTCTTTCTGTTTCTACGCGAACTAGTAGAAAGTAATAAAAGCTTTGTAAGCTATCAAATTTAAATTTTACCTTCAATACCTTATAAAATTTTTTAAATTCGATATTCGATTTAGTAAATATTACATAATATAAACGGGCACTTAGCTGCGAGGGTATATTTTCTCCGGTTTTCAACTGTATAACACCCAGTATTATAACTGTAGTCTACTGAATCACTTTTGCCTGTATGGACGCCTAGATCTTAGAGACAAAGCGATACAGATATAAGTTATTGAGGATGATGTAGCTTGTGGGTAGCTTGTGGGTGTGTGTTGGAAAGTACGTCTTAATTTTGTGCATTAGTCCATTGGGCCAAACTCGGTCGAAAGCTTGAGATACGTCGAGAAACATAGCGGTGCAGTATTGTCGCTGTTCGAAAGCTGAGCGTATTTCGGATGTTAATCTGTTTACTTGCTCGATGGTTCCGTGGTTTCTTCGGAAGCCAAATTGGTGTGCCGGGATAATATTGCAAGCTTCCAGATGTGGTATTATGCGAGTCAGCAAGCATTTTTCAAACAATTTAGACAAGCAAGATAGAAGGCTTATTGATCTGTACGATGACGGAATTGTGTGGTCTTTTCCAGGCTTCGGTATCATTATAATGATGGATTTCTTCTAATGATGGAAATAGCCAAGATTAATGATCCCATTAAATAGTTTGCTGATTACCTCTATAGCGCATTTTGGAAGTTCGATCAGCATCTTTGGCGTCAGTAGGTCACCACCGGGAGCCTTTTTTGGTTTTAGCCCTCTTATGACTTTTTCGATTTCGTTCGGTCGGAATGAAGATGCAGTTGGCTGAGGGGTAGCCTCTGGCTGAATTACTGTCAGGAGGAATGAATTTGAGGCAGGGTTTGGCTGGAAGACACTTTGGTGATGTTTAGCGAATGTTTCAGCTCAGTCTTCGCAGACCCTTGGTCTGCGAGCCCAGCATCCCGAAGAGTTTCTTATCGGGGTCGTCGTTACAATTGGGGCGCTAAGATTTTGGTGGGCCCTCCACAGGGGATACTTTGTGCTTGTTGGCGAAAGATTCTGGATGTACCTCAGCTGTGCGATTTGCTGATTGGATTTGTAGTATTTGTTTGTGTCTACGCCTTCCCTTGAGGGGTAGAGATTTTAGCTGCCGCAACGAGTTCTTCTTCCAGGGCGCTCGTAGTGTAGTCGATGTCCAATTCCATGTTCAGCTCCGGGGCGAGTTCTATGTGGGCACTCACGTACTTTTTGTATTTAAGCCAGTTCGATTTTTGGCGACGTTAGGCTGAAGGGGTAAAAGCACAGGCGAGTAATCTGATGATAAGTCCGAGACTGCTTTGGCACATATTAGATTGCAAGGTATGTTTTTTGTCACCGCAAAATCAATAAGGTCAGTATGTGGGACTTCCAGGGAAAACATAGTCCAGTTTATTTCTCACATTTATAATTGCATTGTACAATTGCTTTCTTTTGGGAGTCACTAGACGTGATCTCCAGTGCGTATGTTTGGCGTTGTAGTCTCCTGCGACAATAAAACGATCCCCAAGTGAATTGTAGAAGTCCATAAATTGTCCCTCCGAGATCGAGAAACGAGGAGCGCAGTAAACGGCAGCGATTGCAAGGCTTCTGTTAGTTGACTGAATTTGTATAGATGTGGCCTGCAAGTAGTTTGTTGCATACCTTGTGTGAAGATGGTGTTTAATGCGTTCTCTGATTAAACTCCAGTTCCGCCGTGGGCTTTCCCATCTGGATGATCTGTGCGGTAGATTGCATAGCCTCTTAATTGAAAGTTGTATTTGCTTGTAAGATGCGTTTCCGCCAGTAGCGGAGTAATTATGGTTTTCGGTCAAGAATTGTGACAATTCTAGTTTATGCCGTGAGACACCATTGGCGTTCCACATTGATATTCGTAAAGTCTGCATAGATTATTTGGACTGTTGTGCTACGAGCAGCTGTATTACCATGTTCTGGTTTTGAAAAAGTGTTTGCATGGTCGTTTTCATGAATGACATCAGCTCCATCAAAGTTTGTTGGAGGGTAAGCATCATAGTTTCCGTTTTGCTATGTGGCTGTTCTTGGGCCTGTTGGGCGCTTTTTGAGTTAGGCTGAATTGGATTTTCCATTCCAGATAGAAGAGCATCGGCATAGGAGAAGCCATTGGTGGTGTTTTGGGAACCGAATGAGGACCTCGCAGCTTTGGCGAAGAAGACGTCTGGCGAAGCTTTTGGCGCAATGCACACATTCTGTGGATTTTGGTTGCGCGTTGCGGTCGCTTAACGCATGCGACTCTTTAACTCCTTGTACACCATACATCCTCTATAGTTTGCCGTAAGGTTGCAGTTTCCACATTTCTTCACGGTACTGTCCTTGTTTGTAGTGCAGTGAGCGGAGTTGTGGGCGTCGCCGCAGACTACACAGACAGCCCGAAGTGTGCAGTATGATCTAGTGTGTCCACTCTTGGCAATTGGTGCATTGTACTGGACCGTTGCGTTTATGTAGCTCTTCAACAGTGATTCTCCGATGCAAAATATATTGCAGCTTGTAGATTGGGTGGACTCGTTCTTCTTCAGCGACTTGCTTTCTGGCTCAAGCTCGACCTTGAAGAGGGGTTGTGGCTTTTTATCTTTATTTAGAATGTTTATAACATTATTGGCGGAAGAATATTTATAATGTAAGATTTTGTATACATATATTGCATTTATTCGTCACCAAAATTGATATCATATATTTTGGGCGTGGCATGCGGGTTCGCCACCGTTATTTTACCTCGTCAAGAGGTTTTTTTATATGATTTATTAATTAAAAAAAAACATTTTATTTTATAATATTTTACAATAAATATACCCCTGCATATTAATTGGTATTATAATTTTGGTCAAAAATGTGCAACGCAGGGAAGGACTCATGTATATATGTATATTCTTATTCAGGATCCCCTCCCGAGTCGACATAAGCATGCATGTTTGTCTGTCCGGCTGTCTGTTTTAACGCGAACTAGTCGATCGTATCGACTTCAAACTTTGCACACATCCTTCTTTTCCTTGCAGGTAGTTTATCGGGGTCGGGGTCGATTTACTATATCCTATAGCTGCCATGTAGTCGGATCGGAAATTACACAACTTTGGTTTTTTTGAAGATATAATGTCCAGAGTTAATACAGACTCCATTTGGGGCAAAATAATGCGATCTTCCAAATTCCATAAGGATCGACCATAACTGTCACTTAAACGATCTAGAACGATCAAAAATTACACAACGTTGGTATTTTTGAAAATAAAAGTTTAGGACTTTTTCCCTCAAATTTTTTTGTATGCTACTTAATTGCAACGATATAGAAACTTTTTCTCTGCCCGAAGTTCGCTTTCCCGTCTGGTTTTATTATATACTTTCAAATATAAATAATCCTTTTGACGAGGTAAAATAACGGTGGCGAACAACGACCCACGCATGCCACACCCAAAATATCTGATATGAATTATCTAAACGAAAAAATGATAAATATTATATGTATAACAAATTAAACTTTAATAATATTCTTACCCGGCGCGAGTTTATATTGTTAATTGTTATTTTTCCAGGTTTCGAATAAGATTATTTTTAATGTGTAATTTTTTATACATATTTGGTATTTTTTCGTCACCATAATTGATATCAGATATTTTCAGATGATATCAGAATCTGTGCATATAAAAATATTTTGTCTGGTGACCAATGTCCTCGCTACCTCCAATTTGGTGAATCAAAAGTGTTTTATATTTTTACAAATTTCTACCTAGCCAAACTAGTTTTGACAAATTTTTGGATAAAATCACTCTAATGAAAACAATACCCTTCATTTGGTGTATCACTCATTCATATTGAACGCACACAGAAAATTTTTTATTCATACGTGTCGTCACCTAGCGGACTGCCGTCCGCTGTGATATCGCCGGAATGAGTCGATATGTGCTTACTTTTTTCGAGTTAAAGCCCCTTAAACGACGCGACTCATTATGATATACTTTTCTTAAAATTTTTAATAAAATATAATTTAATGTTAAAAAAAGGTCTTCGTATCTCTCTCCATTTTTCCTCAAACATTTTTCAAAAGTTTCTCCCCTAATAGTAAAAAGTTGCATTATAATGTTTCTTTATGCAACTCATTAGAATCTACTAACATGATGGGTTAGTAGGGATAAAATCTAAATATTCGAACTTATCTTAATTTTATAATCACCTAAGGATGTGACGCATTTTTTATAATTAAATGGTCGAAAAAGTAAAAAACTCAATTGGGAAAAAGTAAACTCAATTTTCCGAACATGTAATACCGTACATCGTTTGCGAAGAAGTTGACCACAGTTCATAGATATGCCATCTTGAATTTGCTGCTTTTGAGACAGATTTATTTGCCTGCTGGGGGTAACATAAAAGTTATACAAATACATTCATTAAACATTGAGACACGCGACGGAGCTGGAAAGCTCATCTTTCGGGCTAGGCGAGTGGACTCAACCATACTATGCCACCTTGGGAAGCATGGCGAAGATGCCCGGCTTAAGGTTGTTCACGTCCTGGACGACGAACTCCCCTCCGAAGTGGTCATTCATGACCATGGTGCGCTTCTTGCTAGCGTCTATGTGGAAGGCCTGCCAGATAATCTCGAACTCGAGTTCGGGCAGGATGGCGGTGGTCGGGTCCTCAGGCCACCAGAACTTGTTAATAAAGTAGGATCCCTGTAATTTACGATGTAAGTGAATACGGTGCCAATGGAACCGGCCCTAGAACGGACCAAAAAGGTGGGTTGTGAGGTGAAACCGTCAGCCTCGCGTGCTCCCCGGATGTCTTACTGACCTTGGCGATGGGGCAGTTTTCGATAATGTTGCCGTACTCGCGGATGAAGCCATGAACGAAGCGTCCCACAGGTGATTGGTTCGCGAAGCCCAGGATGCGGCATACGTTTAGGGTCGTGTTCAGAGTGGTGGTATACAGCGAGTCCTGCTTATTGGCGATGCGGACCTCCAGATGTATATCCAAGTCGTGCAATTCCTGGTGAACCTCCATGGAGAAGTTCAGATGCGGGTCGCTGTTGTCGTACACAACCTTATGGCTGAGCATCTTCTCCTCGCTCCATATCTTTATGTCCTTAAACTTGGGCCGCATCATTTTCTGCAGGAGTGATTCTTTTGGGTTAATAAAATCAAAACATCAATGTATATTGGTAAAACCCACTTCGGCCAGGGAGCCGTGGCATATGGCCAGAAGGACTTGCACCAGTAGAATAGAATATAGGAACATGGTGTAACAACGTTCACTGGCTTTCGCCTCCGGCAGGCTGCCTATTTATATGCTTCGAGAAGTACTGGTACTAGCTTGGGCAATTTCGGAGTGTGATTTTTATCGGAACCTATAGGTGAGCAATAAAATGCTTGAATGATTTTCCAAAGTCCATCCACTTATCTGATCTAGCTCAGCATGGCCGCTTTTCGGAATCATTGGGCACATCGATCGTGAATCAGCGCCTAATGTCCGGAGTACTTTGTCGTCCAGTGGGGCCTGACTAATAACAACTGCAGTTATATAAACAGTGCTTAATTGAAAAAGTGCCCAGTGAATAATTGCAACAAGATGCGTGAGGTACTCACCCGTAGCGTATGTGGCATGTGCCTGCTGCTTGTGATTTTGGTTCCCATGAGTGGGGCTTGGGTGAGTTTGGCTTGGTTTGGCGATGCGGCACTGAAAGCAATTAAGGAAATGATTAATCGGGAATAAAAGCGCTCTTTTAAGGTAATTCTCACCGGTGCTGAGTTCGAGGCCAATGATAAGATCGTAAACATCAAGGCGAAACTTCAAAATCATTCTGGCGATGCCAAACTAACTCTGAACATAATGGTCCTCGAGGACATAGAAGACGTGGAAATGGCAGTTGACGTGGCTCTTGAGACTGACAGGGGGAATTATTCCACCCAGATCACCCGCTCCATGAACTTTTGTAAGCTGATGAAGCAGCGTAACTCCGATCCTCTGATTCGTCTCATCTACGATGACTTGCTGAATCATGGACAATTTTTTAAAGAGTGTCCCATCCGGAGAGGACCCTTTAGCTTGACCGACTACATGGTAGACGAGGAAGCGCTCCCCAGCTTTCTGCCAGAGTCAAAGTTTCGGTTTGGTCTGCATATCCTAAAACCAAAGAAGGAAACGATCGTTCGAGGCACCATTTTCGGACGAGTCGACAAGTCCAAGGGCTTCGACAATCTGAAAAGATTTAGTTTGGGCTGACATCCTTCGGAAGGCTCCCAATAAAACTCCGCTGTGCTTCTTAGACCGCTGTGTTTTAGTATGCAAACTGCCTTTGTGAGACGGTTGGCGTCGTGATTGTCACCTCATGGCCGAAAGCATGTTGTCACCCGCACACACCACTTCCTCCCCCGCCCCTCTTCATCATCCTCATTGCGCCGTCACGTGTTTGCCCGCTCGACTGCGAAATTCCCATGTTTACCCGACGGTGACAAGCTGTCTGCAGGCAGCCAGTGGCTTAGCAATTGATGACGACGCTGACGATAATGGCGACATAGGAATGGGCGGCTGATGAGCAGCAGACGACGTTGATTTAGAGCATGGAGGTGCTGGGAGGAGCCTGCACATGCCTTGGAATGGATTGGTGTAGTGAAATTGTGTGTATTACTGTAGTTGCCTTATGGCCTTATGGTCTTAAGATTCCAATCAATATTGGTAACAATATGCCGAGCGTGGGAAATTATTTTACTTATAAGCTATTCAAAACATTAAATATTGCCAAATTGGGTCTAGAAGGCCTATGGATCGGAGCCGATCTTTTGAATCGCACATCATCACATTAAGGATGCATAGCACACCTCCGATTAAAGTCGTTGACAGCAGTTGAAGAAGCGTCAAGATCCATGAGTCACTCAATAAGCCCAAAGTATTTTTAACCCCGGTATGTATGTATGTATGTATCTAAACGGAGTTGACGGTGACAGCTATAAATCTTGTGTAGAAAATTAACTCAAAGGAGAGCGGCTTCTTTGAGACCTGCGAAGCGAGTAAAGCGATCTTAATTGCTCAATTGCACGTCAGGCCTTTGAATGATAAATACGGGCTTAGAAAGTGGCGCAATTGACGGTTGAACTCACAATAAGTTTTGTTTCAGATGTTCTATTAGTTTGTTTTTATATTCGCTCAAGACCATACTTCGCGATGTAACTACAATGTATGTTCCAAAGTAAATAGGACTTTTTGAATCTAGGGCCCACTGGCATCGCCATCTATATGTTGGTACGTTAGAATCTGCTTCTTTATCGGTTCAGTGAGAATATCAGGACATTTCATCGATTGCATCGATCAGTACTCGATTGCCGTGTAAGTATCAGTATGTTTGTGTTAGCGGTGCGAAAATGAGCTTCGAAGAAAGAGCCAACATTAAGTAAAACTTTTTTTTTTTTTAACTTTTTTTTGTAAGTTTATGATTGCCTATCCCGTACCAGAGTGCACAAAAGGTTTCAACGTTTTCAAAGTGGTCGTGGGGACATGTAGCCCCGGACGAGCCGAAATCTAAAAAATCGGACATGGAGAAGTTTAAAGTGCAGACAACGCTGATTTGTTTTTATGATTCCAAAGGTATTGGCCACAAAGAATTTTTCACACATTCCTCATTCCAACTTGGAGTTTTGAAGCGTTCGGTGAGCCGTATTTATAATTTTCGGCCCAAATGTCGCGAAGATAAAATTTGGCCTTTCTTGCGATAATGCACCGTCATCGATCGACGCTTGTGACCGATTTGACCAAAAATCACATTTTAGCCATTAGTCTATCGCCGTATTCACCTGATATGGCACCGTGCGACTTTTTCTTTTTGGGAAAATGAATTTGCCCATGAAATGAAAGTGTTATCCAGGCGTAGAGGCCATTAAAAAGACTTGCACAGGCATTCTGGCGGCCATACCGGCCAACGAGCTAAAACCAAAATTTGATTGCCGAAATTGATTTTACCGAAAAAACCATTTTTTTGGTTTTTTAAGTCCTGTTTACTTTGGAACGAACCTTGTATTCCTTCGCAGGTAAAAAAGGTTCTCCACTGATGATACTTTTAGAAAGTGCAATTGAGTAGTGCATGCAAAACGAAAGATAATAGTAAGCCTCGGGTGTCATAACTTTAATCGATGCATCCACTAGTGCCGAATCTAAGGATCAATCTGATTTGGATAACTTTCAAAATGAATATTTAGCAAATTAAAGCCTAATGGATCGAAATTTAAACTCTTGTTATTTTATTGATCTAACCCTCCCCAGGCTAAGTACTTTCGCTAAGGGTGGGCCGTAGAAAGATTAACTCAGGTTAAAGATCAGCTATTATATTAAAAATTTAAATTTTGTAATGAATTCAATGACCCCTAAACAAATAAAAATGTACAATTTTTAAAGAATTTCCCTGAAATTCCCTGAATTTTAAAGAATTTTTACTTGTTTTTTTTACTGTCCGCGTTTGCCTTATTTTTTCGTTTAAAATTTTGAACAAATTTGGGTATGTTTGTTATTAAAATTTGAACATGTTTCAACAATTTTTTTTAATTTTAAAAGTTACCTTAACAAAATAAAAATACTTTTAAATTTACAACCAACTTCACATGCTATACTTTGTTAAAAAGATTTTTTAAACATCTTTTTCACTTTCTTTAAGATCAAATGTCCAAATCGTGAGGAAAAAGAAATACACTGAAAGGAAAACTTCAAAACCCGTTCAAAATTTTTTTTTTTAAATTGACTCTTATATCACTGTGGACGGCAGTCCATGATGAACTGCATGCTTTGACGTGCGCGAGTAGAATCTATATATAGCCGAAGAATTAAAAATTTTCTGTATGCACCCGATCTGAATTAATTATACACCAATCGAAAAGTATTGTTTTATTTAGATAATTTTTGTCCGAACATTTTCCAATAGTCGTTTGATTTGGGAGAAATGAAGGTGAAAATAAAAAAATTTCTTTTGTTACTAAAATATGAGGAACTTTTGTTCTACAACTTTTTAAAATACCTTAAGTTTACGTTTAAAAATTAAAAAAAAAAAAACTATTAATTATAAAATGCATAACGTCATAGTCAATGAAAATATATGCTTTACGCCGTTGAAAAAGTTTTTGAAATATCTATTTCACATTCTTTAACACCAAACGTTGAAAAAAAAAAAATTCACTAAAAATAAAAATTTCTTAAAAAAAATAATTTTTTTTAAGAAAAAAATATTTTTTTTTTTAAATTGGTTCCAACGATTTTATTTATATTGCATGTGGAGAAAGTAATTGAGTTGACACCACTTTTGATATATCGCGTACATCTGGCATAATTCGTTAAGTCAAGATATAGTCCTATAAGTGGAGTTTTTGCAGTCACCTGTCGAGCTTTGCGTTACGCACACATGTCTGTGTATTTGATTGGTAATTTTTATTTTTAGAGTCTGTGCATATATTTTTGTAATACCCTAGAAAATATGGAGTATATATTTTCTGCTTTTAGTTTATTTAAATAAATTAAAATACAAAAAAAAGGGCTTAAAGTAAAAAAAAACAACTGGCTCAACTAGGACTCGAAAACAGAGCTCACCGGGTCAGGAACCTCAACGCTCTCCACTAGGCTAATCTCGAACTTTGTTGTTTGATGGCAAATTTTGTTGTAATTCTGCTTAGTGTTTCAGTTTTAATGCGAAGACTCAGAAATGCACAACTTTTACGAGCAAAAAGGTTTATAAGCAAATGAGCAAATAATGTATACAAATAAAACACTACATTACTTAAATTTCAGTCACCGCTGTTGTTGGACCGTAAAAACAAATTTTGCTTAATAATTATAAGCAAATCATGGATTAAAAGCTCAACAAACTAGGCGAACCGACTCGGCCGGCCGCAACTACAGATAAAATTCGTTTCTCATTTTCCGAATTATTTTACGCGGAAGACTTAAGCGTCATGGATCAATGATCGAGATGTCTGCCTGTGAATCTTCAGGTTATGCGTTCGATTCCCCGCAGAAAAGGTGTATTATAAGATATATATTTATACCCTTGCAGAGGGTATTATAATTTTGGTCAAAAGTGTGCAACGCAGAGAAGGAGACATCTTCGACCCTATAAACTATATATATTATTGATCAAGATCCCCTCCTGAGTCGATATAAGCTTGTCATAATCTTCGGCTCCGCCCGAAGTTAGCTTTCCTTTCTTGTATCCTTTCCTTCTCTTGCAGATAAGTGACAGTTTATATTATAAGATATATATCGGATCATATATAGTGGGCCGATTCTTATAAGAATTTTACTAATTAAAACAAGAATGGAAAGCTAACTTCGGACGGAGCCGAAGTTGATATACCCTTGCAGATATGTGGCAGCTTATATTATTAGATATATATCGGATCTTATATAGTCGGCCGATCCTTATTAAACTCGGCAGATCAAATTAGTTTGCCGAAAGTAGAATCCATACAAAGTCCCAGTCTTCTAACTTAAAAAACAACAGAGATATGGCATTTCCGATCAATCAGTTATATGGCAGCTATAGGATATAGTCGGCCGATCCTTATGAAATTTGGCAGATCGAATAAGTCTGCCAAAAGAGGAGTCCACAGCAAGTCCCATCCTTCTAACTTAAAAAACAACAAAGTTATGGCATTTCCGATCAATCAGTTATATGGCAGCTATAGGATATAGTCGGCCGATCCTTATGAAATTTGGCAGATCGAATAAATCTACCAAAAGAGGAATCCATAGCAAGTCCCATCCTTCTAACTTTAAAAACAACAAAGTTATGGCATTTCCGATCAATCAGTTATATAGCAGCTATAGGATATAGTCGGCCGATCCTTATGAAATTTGGCAGATCGAATAAGTCTGCTAAAAGAGGAGTCCACAGCAAGTCCCATCCTTCTAACTTAAAAAACAACAAAGTTATGGCATTTCCGATCAATCAGTTATATGGCAGCTATAGGATATAGTTGACCGATCCCGGCCGTTCCGACTTATATACTGCCTGCAAAGGAAAGAAGGATGTGTGCAAAGTTTGAAGTCGATAGCTTTAAAACTGAGAGACTAGTTTGCGTAGAAACAGACAGACAGACGGACAGACGGACAGACGGACAGACGGACATGCTTATATCGACTCAGGAGGTGATCCTGATCAAGAATATATATATACTTTATAGGGTCGGAGATGTCTCCTTCACTGCGTTGCACACTTTTGACCAAAATTATAATACCCTCTGCAAGGGTATAAATATTGGAAACAGTCCCAAACATCTTTAAAATAAGCAAGGTTTATTTATTTCCGATCGTTCAGTTATATGACAGCTAAAGGATATATCCGGCCGATCCTTATGAAACTTGGCAGATCGAATAAGTTTGCCAAATGTAGAATCCATAGCAAGTCTTATCGTTCTAACTTAAAAAACAACAAAGTTTTGGCATTTCCGATCAATCAGGTATATTGCAGCTATAGGATATAGTTAACCGATCCCGGCCATCCTTCCCCGAAGGATGTGTCCAAAGTTTGAAGTCGATAGCTTTAAAACTGAGAGACTAGTTTGCGTAGAAACAGACAGACGGACAGACGGACATGCTTATATCGACTCAGGAGGTGATCCTGATCAAGAATATATATACCTTTTAGGGTCGGAGATGTCTAATTCACTGCGTTGCACACTTTTGACCAAAATTATAATACCCTCTGCAAGGGTATAAAAATACTGCACTGCTGCATTTCTTGATGTTCAAAAAGCGTTCGATCGAGTCTGGCACAAATGTTTATTGTACATGATAAAGAAATTGCTACCTGCTCCGTATTACTTAATAATCAAATCATATCTTAATAATATATGTTTTTACGCAGACAAACGCAGCATCAAAGCTACTATTCCTTAACGCAGGCGTCCCACAGGGAAGCGTATTAGGACCAATCCTTTATACCCTATATACGGCCGACATGCCAGTCACAATCAACTGCACTGTTGCAACGTATGCTGATGAAACAGCCGTTTTGGCCACAAGTACATCTAGTAATGAAGCTTCCGATCTTCTGCAGCGTGAGCTAAGCCTAATTGAATACTGGTTCCTTCGATGGAAAATTAGAATTAACTCCCTAAAATCTATCCAAATCTACCTGTGTCAAGTATCTGGGCTTGCATCTCAACCGCAGATTAACATGGAAAAATCACCTAAAAGCCAAATGTCAGCCCTTCAGACTTAAACCACTAATAAATTACTGGTTGATAAGTCGAAAATCGGAAACCTCAATGGAAAACAAAATTCGCCTCTAAAAATCTATACTAAAGCATGATTGGACTTGGAACTATAAAATTTTTTCTAACAAAGAATTTTTAGACACTATTTATTGGAATTTTAAATACTGAATAATTTGCAAAATCAAAATAAAAGAATAAATTCTTTATTTTATAGAATAACTTCGTAATGATCAAAATGAATTTAAAAGCTTTGTATAAAAATTCAGCAGTCCGATGTCCTACAAAATTTTATGAAAAAAACTGCACTGCACTGAATGTAAAACATACCTGGCATAAAATCACTAAACACAAATAAATAGTTCCCGGTAATTCCACTAAGATTTAGTAAATTTCTTGGATTTCACATAGTTTTAAACGATATTAACATATTTATAATTCTTGGCTTTAAGTTGCAGCCTTATCGCTTAAAAGCTCGTCAGTTAATGTGCAAGCTTTCTATATAAATCTAGCCCTATTTATGCTAGAAGAAAAAGTTTTTGCATAACTGATGCTGCACTCTTATCTCGGTATGCAAAATCAGTAGATAAGAGTCGCATGATGTTTCGTTTTCTTATCCAAGGTAACCGGTAGATCATTGATATTAGATTGAAAGCTTTGTTCTCTGTCTATCTTATGACCTGCTCTTCGCATGAATACCCTGCTGGAAATCCACACACTAGAACTGTACTGTAAAAATGGAAAAAATTGTATTTCATGAATAACTTCTAGACGGAATTTCTTTTATCGGGATGCTGATTAATGAAAAATTAAATAAATCAACATTTTTTAAAGTTCCAAAATCATCTATTAAACTAAAATACTTTTAGCAATTGTTTCTATAAAAATTTTCTAATAAAAAAACGCACACAGAAAATTTTAAATTCTTTGTCTATATAGTTGCTTCCTCGTGCACACGAAAGCAATCTCGTGGATTGGAATTGTACAATTATCCATTAAGAAAAAAATACATGATGATTTTTTTGTTTGACATAAAAAATAATTATTATTTCAGTTCCTGTTATTTTGTATAGTCTGTGAGATCATATGGGCCAAGGTAGACAAAAAGCTAGACCTATTTGACACCTAAATGACACCTAAAAGTGAAAAGTTCGTAAGAAAATTAAGAATTGTGGGAAACTATACATAATTCAACTGATCCCCACTTTATTAGGAGAGTTCTCTGTTTTTAAGAAAAGACGGAATATTTATGAGAAGCGATTTCTAATTCGCATCAGGTGTTCAAATAATACTTCTTTAAATGGGATTTTATTAGATTTGGAAAGGAATAGCCGCTTATATAATAAAATGCGTTCGTGCAAACCAAAGACCTGATCAAACTAAAATCAGATCGAAGTAGGAATTGAAATGTTAATCAATCAATACGAAAAGGAAAGAATATTAATGAGTAGCAATGTGAGTGGAAATAATATTGTATGGTATTGCGCAGGGGTTTGTAGTTATAATAAAATACCACTCCTATTTATGAAATACTATACCTTAAAAAGGTTCGATAGTGTAAAAAACTATATATTAATTGCCTAAGAACGAACTGGACACATCTATATGTTGGAAGATTACCATTAACGGTAGAGACGCTTTCCAAATTTTAAATTAATCTTGCAAAACGCTTAGGAAACCATGAGGGGAAACGTATCCAGTGAATTGAGATTGGCAATCGAAGTCACAACTTCTAGTCGCACACAAATGGAATACAAATTGAAAGAAAGGCGAAATTGTGTTAAACTATATTTATAGTTTTCAGGGTTTGTACATGAATTTTGATAGCCATGGATGGGTTCAATGTCTTGAGAAGTTTTTTCTTTTCATTTGATTTATAATATAATTTAATTAATAATAATCATTTTTATAATTTAAAAATATTTGTGCAATTTCAAACTTTAACTTACAACCATTATATTATTTGCATATGGAAGAAACGGCCACAATTGAATATGAATACTTATTAAGTTATTAGGGTTCGGAATGACTTGAAGGGGAAAATAGATTAATTATGATTCTTGTGGAACAGGCAGACAATTGGTAAACAAAGAATGATAACCAAAAACATTTTTCGGCTTTTGGCTAAGAACTAAGAACTTAATTAAAAGCTTGCCTTCGTTCAAAAACTTTTCGAAAAAAAAGCCTTTAAGAAGCAATCAAGGAAATGGAGCGTTTTGCGGTACATTTTAAATTTTCCGCACACAAAGCGAAGACAAACGGAGAAGTTGAGTGAACCATTTCCTTGGGGACTAGCGAAGGATTTAGGCGAAGTATTGCTTGTACAAATTGCTGAAATTGGGGAAATTTATTCGTTCTTGTTCACGGTTGTTATATATTTTTTTTTTGCCTTCGGCGACGAAGAGCTTGTTTCAGTTGCTAAAAATTTTTACATAAATTCAAGCTTTATTCCTAGTTCTCCAAGTTTGCCGTCATTTCGATATCTTGACATTACGCCAGGGCTCTCAGTATTTGCTCAATTTGTGGATTTTTGACTTTTTATACCCTTGCAGAGAGTATTATATATGTGGTCAAAATTGTGCAACGCAGGGAAGGAGACATCTCCGACCCTATGACGTATATATATTCTTGATCTATATAGGATCACCTCCTGAGTCGATATAAGCGATATAACAGTCTGCGATATAACCGTCTGTCTGTCTGCTTCTACGCAAACTAGTCTCTCAGTTTTAAAGCTATCGACTTCAAACTTTGCACACAACTTTCTTTCCTTTGCAGGCAGTATATTAAACGGAATGGCCGGGATCAGTCTATATCTATATCCTATACTATACTATATCCTTTAGCTGCCATATAAAATATAGATCGGAATGCCATAACCTTTGTTGTTTTTTAAGTTAGAAAAGTGGGACTTTCTATGGATTCTACTTTGAGAAAAATAATCCGATCTGCCGAATTTCATAAGGATCGGCCGACTATATGTCTAAATATATCCGATGTATGTCAAAAAATTTATGAGGTGGCACTTAACAGCAAGGGTATATCAACTTCGGCTCCTCCCGAAGTCAGCTTTCCTTTCTTGTTCTTTATAATTCTTTTGTAGGCAAGAATCCACTTAAATTGTTTGAGTCTCTGCCTTTGACATTCTAAAATTTAACATATTTCTAATTCTGTGCCCCTGAGGGGCAAAGGATGAAGCAGGGGAGGACATCCGTTTTGCCGCTGGGTCCTGAATCATTTTCGCAGGTGTAAATAAAATCTAGTAAAAAGATGCTTTGCCATTGACTTCAGTTTTTTTTACTTCGGAAGTCTGCTAAGTGTTTGTCGTTGCGTGACTGTTTATTCCTTTCGCAAATCGGCACGGAATGTCAACAAATTTACACAAATAATCAGAATACTTTTAGACTAATAAAGAGCATGTGCTCTTGAGTCAGGCTTTATTTATATCCCAATAGCGCATAAGAAAACTGAAAATTGATATGCATAAACTTAAAACTCGAAAACAAATATTTACATAAATATTTATATTTAAATGCGACAAGTACCTTATACATAAAAGTCTCCACATATTAGTTAAAAAGTATATTGTTTTTTTGTCCGCCTGATAACTCAAAATGTGGCTTTTTTATCAGCATCTACAACCTCTTCCAAGAGGCTGAATATTTTACACATTTGCCTTAATAAAAAAAAGGTCTTAGAATATATAAGATATATTAGATATGTTATACATAACCTTATATGTAATAGAAGAACTCTACCCTAGAACCTTTGAGTGGTATTCAAACAATTCGGTCAGGCTCTACGCGTGAAGAAGATTCATTGTGTTAATTTCTCCTTAAATTTGCCGGGGAATAAAAGTGGTGTGGTTTTATTCCTTGCTATTTAATTATAATGTGAAATACGTACTTAAATGCTCCTGGCCAATTACTGAATACATAATTTCAAATTAAATGCTGTCACTGCCCTGAGGGCAGGCTCACAGAGTCCAGCACTCCGCCAACAGTGAAAACAGTGACAACAAAGTAAAAATGTGCCACAAGGGAGTGCATAAGCTTTAAAGCTCAAATGATACGAATTTATGATCGAATAATAGCAATCTCATTAGGACACTGTTCGGCAAACCGATGCGCAGACATGACACCAGCTCCGACCGAGCCAATTTTCCATGTTAAAATAAATATTCGCATTTTGTAAAATATTTAACAATAATTGAGCGTAAAATAATCGCTCAGCCACGAAGTCTTTCCCCCCATTGAAAATAAAGCCCGGAATCCACCCTATCATGCCTTTTCTATATGACGCCACGAGTGTGAAACATCCTGCATTTTACTGCCCACATGAACCAGGTCCAAAGGCCGTATGCGTTAATTGCAGTTGCCGCTGCACAGGACACGGATTGCGGCGACAACGACATTCGTAATTAAATAGACACCACACATGAGCCACCCACCCACCTGACTCCAGGAGACCCCGTCGGATTCGGAGCATGTCCGAGTTGCAAGGACCGATTGTGTTCTTCTCAATTATATAGAAAATAATTGGCAATCAAGGTATAGAAGTTTGTAAATGATGATTTTTAAATAATTTTCCTCGACCAGATTTTTTATTCCATTAAAACCCTCACCGAGGCATGTATTTACTACGTATACAGAGCATGAGATGGCTGTAGGTTCTAGTTAGGAAAAAGGCTCATACGCCTCCAAGAGACGAGGAAATCATATACTTATAGGTCTAAAGTCCCTTGGGTGTAATGATTGGGTCCCAATGTATTGATTAGCGTGCCATTGGCCGTTGCCTGGTGAGTTAAAGGTAGAAGCTAGCTTGATTGCCGCCCATGTTAGGTTCCTATCAATGAATAGGTATTTCAGTGATGTACGCCTTACTATGTTAACTTCGTCTTGATATTTCGGCTATTATTTGATGTTACGTCTTCCGTTTTTAAGGGTTCTGCATAGGGTTCGAAGGGTCCGAATGAATCTTGGACATTCAACATTCAACGAAAAACTGTTTTGTTGTAGGAGTTTTTATGAGGGTCGGCGGCTTATATATGTCGTATAACGTCGCAGTATAAACAGCAATATATGCTTTATTATTAGCTATCCTTTTTTTTTTTTATACATGCAAAACATATTAACAACTTTTTTAAAATGTTTTGTTGTGTATTATTTTATAAAGTATAGTATAAGTCAAACGCACATATAGTTTAAAAATATTCTACTCAAATGAAGCCAAAGCCAAATGGTTAGAAAAATGTTTTGTTTTTTGCATACATGCGGGCGGTTTATTTAAATAGTGTGCATACTTTTGGGCCAAATTAAGGCTTAGCATGAACGCAGTGAACTGGTCGCTTGGCGCTGGAACCGATTCTCGGTCGTCTCAGTAAATATTGAACAATATTTGCGGGGAATATTGAAATACTTTCACAGCAACTTGCGCGCTAGGATCTGCGGTCTCCACGTCGCAGTAGTTTTTGCCCGTTTATTTGACTTTTGTTTTTTGCTGCTTCGTCAGAGCGGGGTTGTGAACTGGCGGGACTCAACCCTTTTCCGTCGGTTCGTGATGTTATTTGTTTATCTTATGTGCAAACTCAGTCTTGCTTTTGGATCGGAAGCTGGCAAATTTATTGCAATCACGCACGGGATTTGTCGCTCAGTCTTTGGCAGTCTTGCATTCTGGAAAAAATGTATCGGGCCCAGGAAAGAGCGAGGAGCATAAAACCCACAAACCGCAAAATGTTTGCAACTAACAGGCTAAAAACGCACTGCGCATTAAATTTAAACTAATTGTTTGGCATTTGTAATGGCTGCCGCAGCGACAAACGTTTTAATTGCGGCGGCAGCCTCTGCGATTGCAGCAACAACTGTAGCTGCAGCATATTATTGGGAGGTTACGAGCCCAATGTCCGAGAAGAAAAAGCATTCGTAAAAAACGTGAATTTATTTGGGGCTTGGGTCTGATTCGGCAGCAATTATTTCGAACACGCGGCTCTTCCCTTACTTCCGGTTATGGTTTTGACTTTGCGGTTACCCTCAACACCCACCCCGTCCCTTTTATTTCGGCTAATGGCTTTATTGCGCTGCATTCAATGGCGGTGCATTTTTGTTGGAGCCTGTGTCCTGCCTGTCCCTTTGCTGACGTCTATCCTGATATATGTTTCTGCGGAGGGTCGGCTAGGCTGGACACTGGCCGTCCTAAGGTGCCGCCATTAGTTTTTGCTAAGGCAACAGTTGAACGACACTAATGCGGAAGGCAAAAGTATCTTCGTCTCCAGAAGGTCTTTCGTGACTGGGCATGTGTAAAAGCTTGTTTAAAGAGGACCCTCAATCTTTATTGGCTGAAATACAGAATTACTGTTTTTTCTACCTCAATCACCATTTCTCTAAAGAAGTACTTCATTTGGGCTTGGCTGTAACCTTCCCGTAAAGCTGTTCTGGTGTTGGGATATCGCTGACGAAATAGTTGGCCGGAATGAAATGAAATATTTTCTTCAGGACATCCAATAGGATGTCTTCGATGGTTTGGGTAATGACGGTGTATAAAGCGTCCGCCAACATGCGCCAATTGTCGTTGAAGAATTTATTGGTGCTGTCCTCTGCAATCAAAGATCAGTCACTGGGCAATGGGGTAATTGAATTGGTGAATTATATTACCCAATTGTTTGTTTCCGTTGAAGAGGTTGGAGAAATACGACTTAAGCCCGTCCATTTTAAAGTCCACTCGCAGGTTGGTCACATTGTAAAATGTGAACCCGCCCTTGGAGTACAGTCGGGTTTTCGTGTGCATAGTGACAGTCATGTTCTCGGCGTCCAGGAAAACCTGCCCCCGCCCGTTCAGCGGGATGAGAAGGATACGGCCAAACAGGCTGTAGTTTCCCTGCAGCTTCATTTCGGGCAAGGTGAATATGGTCTTCCAGCTGTAGTCTTTTTTAAACACCCTGAAAAGCATCATATTAGTTAGGCTTTTAGCGTAGTCTTGAAATTAAAGTCCAACTCACTGGCTCTCTAGAACGTTCGTGTGACCGAATCCAGTGATCTTGATGTTGGCCAACTCCACTTTGAGATTGATCGCATTACTATTGCCCTGTGAAATCCGGATACGATGCAAAAAAAAGGGATCGAAGCTCTTGATGCTTGTCAGCCCGGGTATTCCTGTAGATATGGTTTTGTGTCAATAAACAATTGTGTTCATGGGACACTGCTCTCACCGTCGTTGAGTTTGTCGAAAAGCTGCTGGATGCTGTGTGTTGAGCAGTTCACAAAATCCTTCTCCGCTATCCTACACTCTTTGATGTAATCTGCTGCGGTTCGAGTAGAATTTTATTTCAGTTCGGTACATAACAGTTTGGTGCGATTTCGAGTTCATTTCGTGTGCAAGGCAAAGCATAATTTACACGCAAAAAGTACAGAGAAACAAATTCTATTTAGTGGTAAATTATTTGTAAATGACCCTAAAGCTATGTTAGTTACATCTTAAATGTATTTCCATTCACCGATTTCAGTCAAGCTTCAAGCAGGCTGCACTTACGCGGCTCTGTCAAAAATCCATCGTCTCCTCGAACTAATCTTGAAGCCAATGCTCCAAACAACACAATATATACCACGATCACCCTCATAATACTTAACCCCGTGATTCTCTTGGGTATCCGTCTATTGTTTAGGAACTACCAATTCCTTCTCAATATCGACCGACATCAATGGGAAGCACTTAAAAACTGAATGAAAATCTACGATTTCCAAATTTTCGCGATAGCTTTCGGTTGGCGGGAAAACTGGATTTGAGTGGCTTGCGAAAATTTCGCAACTGACCAGTCAGACAAGTGCCTAGCGGTAAGAGAACAGTAGTCCACAGCTGAGTGCTTGCATGTGACTGTTGCAGTCACTTCTGTTTCGACATCGATCGCTCTCGTAGTTCGGTGGATGGCTATTGCGGCGGTCAACCCGACGAGCGATCTGTGCTGGATAGATTGCTGAACTATGTATCAGCTAATTTTGTTGCAACACGTGGTGGATAAACAGATGGCACTATGGGCGGTATCGCAAAAGCTATTGACCTATGCATGCAGTTGCGGGGTAACGAATTAAAAGTTCTTGTGTGTTTCTCCATTGATCCGTTTTATTTGAGTTTACGACTTGGTGTTTTTATAATATTATCAATTATTACAAAAATATTGTTGTTTTTTAGGTACATACATAGTTGTGTAATGAACCAAAAATCAAGATCTCATAAAAAAATTCTTAAAAATGCGCCAACTTCCATGACCCTCTCATTATCAAGTTAGTAGTATATAACATCTGTTGGATGTACTTACATATAACTATATATATATATATTTATACACAGTGGGATCCAAGTTTCATTCTATATTTAACATTTTCAGAAAGGTCTCAGATGACATTACAAAAAAGTAATTCAATGAAAAATGTCATTCATATGTGTTTAAAAATAGAATAGCCATACCTTAGATATAAATGAAAAGCTGAGAGTTTGTGTATTAGGGATACTTACCTTTTGTTGAACATTAAAATAATATCAAACGAGTCAAATAAACCCAACTATCTTGCGAAATGTTTGATTCTAGAATAAAACTTTTATCAAAAACAAAACGTTTTCAAAAGAAAATTCTCCAACATAAATATCCATATCGTTACTCCGCAAGAACAGTAAGTTGATTAAATATATAGTCTAATTTAAAAGTGTCAAAAAAGTTTAAAATATAAATTATCTTTATTGATGAATAAAAACTTCTGAAGTTAAATTAAGTGCTTAAAACACAATCAAGTCATTATATGTAATAATTATAATATGGGCACAGAGATTTTTGGGAAATGAGTTTATTGGGCACTTTAGAGAGTCAGTAAAAAACTCATAATGCAATTTTAAACCGAGCTTTAATTCCCTTCCTAAAGCGGGCTTCCCATCCGGCACACCCGAAAAATTTCTATGCAAGTTAATTTGCATGAAGTGGGGGAAAACCGGAAAAGGGCAGCGAGACAAATAAAAGCGTAACCAGTGAGAGGATTCCCAGGAACGGACAGAGCAAATATTAATCCGCAAAAAGGAATTGTCACAAATTGTGTGTCCGGGCTTTGCTTTTTGACTGCAGTCAAAAAAATATTCGTTTCAATATGTCGAATATTATGCGACTATATACCATTCGAGTATTTTAGATAATAGTATCCAAATATTCATATGATTTAAATGGATCAATGTCTTTCTGATCAAATATTCGAATAAACTATCTAAATACCGAAAGTAAATCCAATGGTGTTAGATTCATTACATAAAATATTTTATCAATAATGTAGTTTTCTGGTCGCTACGGAATTTTTTTATAGTGCCATGACGGCGAAAGCAGCGTAGCCATTGTCCTTTCCGCAGGGGTCTTAGAGCCAGTAAGCCAGCCAACCCCTTTAGCCAGGATGCTTCCCTGGCCCTTCTGTCCCTTATTGCTTTTGGGGCAAAAACAGCTACAGCTGCAAAATGGACAAAAGGTCTATGAAGTTGCAAACATGGGTTGGGCTGGGAGGTAGGTCGCTGATTGTTTCAAATCGCAAGTTTGGCTTACCTTTTTGGGAATTAATTTGCCAAATAAACGCTGACAAAATGCTGGCAACTGGACAAGGACAAAGCCAGGAGTGCTAGTCGTGGTCAGATATCCAACTAATAGGATTTTGATGATAGTTGGGCTGTTGTGCTCTTTGCAGGGTTTGCTGGTTTTTTCCACGAATTGCGGTGTCGCCATAATCAATTTTTGTCCCTCTTTCACTCTACCATCTACCATCGAGATGATTGCGGCTCATGACCCATGAAATGAGTTTCGCCATGTGTGAGAGCTGTGCTGTGCTTTGTGGGGTGCTTGCAAAATTAAAAGGCCAAAACGGGCTTACTGAGTCGCATAGCCAAAGCTGCCGCACATTTTGTATTCATGACTTTCTTCTCCGTAACCCTTGCCAGAAAAAATACAAGGGGTGTGACGTTTGTGGCACAGTTTTTGGTTTTTTACGCACAGATCACTGAAATAATTAAGAGAAACCTCTTAACAATAATTGTGGGAACGAGATTTTACCTACCTACGCTATCTATTACCTACGCTGATCAAGTTGCTTTCAAATGTTTGCCATGCCCCTACCGTACCCATAAATGCCATATTTCTGTAGCGCCAGTTCAGGAAAATATTTTGAAAAAGTTGGAATCTCCAATATATTTTATGTTTAATTTATATGATGAAAAAAATGTTCAGTTTAATCGAATTGGTTTATTGGCTATTCCTATATTGGCTTGCAGTATTTTTGAACGTGTCAGAGACTATATGACAGAATTATCCTATTTGGCACATAGACTCCTATGGTACCCCAGCAGATCAAGTTTGTGTCAACATTTTGGCACGGCCTTTCCCGCCGCCAAAAATGAAATATCGATGTAGCGCCACCTCAGACAAGTTTCTTATAAGATTATATATACATTATATATATATATACAAAAGTTGGCAATAAAATTTTTTTGTTTAAAAATGTATACTTCGAAATGTAATTTAAAGGTAATTATGTAGCCGGGAAACTTGACTCTAGCCGTCCTCCCTTGTTTTTCAGTATACATTTAACGAGGACTGGAACCCATAACCATTATTCGGAATAATTCGGGCTTGCGTTTAAATATTTTAAATTTTGACTGCAATTTTTGGGCTTAAAATTGTTTTCTTAAATTAAAAAATTGTGAGGTCTAAAGGGATTTCTCTGAGAATCTTTGATTTTTGGACGAGCTGATGAAGTTTCTCACGCCAGCTTGTAAACAAATTTAAATACTCTAAGCAAAAGAACGATTTGATCCCATGACTCCATGTGGGAGCACAACTTGAAATCAAAGTAAATTTACAAATATGTTTGTCTGTGCCCAAAGAAAACATATTAGTTGTGTGTTACATGAAACCGTCGTCCGTCAGCCGTCAACTGTCTGAGGAGCTGCCAAACTATGAATTTCAGGCCAAAATCGTGAAGGCGGACCGGGCCAAAGCAAACTCGGTTAGGCAAAGTTTGGAACTAACACAAACTACAGCTTAAGCTGCCGGCAGGACAGAAATGTGTATCTATATAGCTCCATGCGTATGCGTTTGTTTAGATTCTAGAGTACGGGACTTGTGGGGAAATGTTTCGCCGGAGCCATCTATGCCATCTTAAGATCGTCAGGGAGCTGGCAATGCATCAACATTATTTTTGGTGGACTCTGAAAAGTAATTTAAAAAAGCCAACAGCTGAGTTCAGACGACGCAGGACGACATTTTGAATCAAAAAGAAACCAAACATTTCTTCAAAGTTTGCTATGCGTAACACAGCTCACGCCGCCGTTGCGGTTGTTGTTGCAATCGCCCTTGAAAGTCAGGTTTAGAAAACATATTTACGCCATTTTCGAAAATCACACTACTAACACTGGCTTCCCTTGTTTGTGTATCAGACGGTTGTTGCTACTTGAGCCCTGAAGTAGATGAAAGGCTTTTGGCTTCTGGCAGCTCGTAGACCTTACCGCGATTCTGGGCCCTTGTTTACTTTAGAAGCCTGTGGCCTGTGCGGTGTCTTTTTCTCTTATTCTGCTCCGAGCCTGTGTAGCTCCACCAGCTCAAGTGTGTTTGCCAATTGAAATGCTAGACAAAGTATCTGTGTTAGGGCTTGGCCTGGGTTGATGATGATGTCGATGAGTGCCACAGATAGACGGTAGGATATAAATGGGGTGGCGTCGAATTGTGTCTTTAAGAGCATCTTGATGCGCTTTTCAAGAGTCGACAGAATAATCAGACAAAGGGGCTATGCAAAAAAAAAGCTTTTTATCTGCATAGTGGAAAATATTTTTGGGTGAATTAGAATGTTTGGTAGTGTATGATTCATCAGTCGTACATTTTAATTACCAATGAAATATTGAGTTGCTCGATTTTGAAAGATTTCAATTATTTTAGGATTCATTATTTTGGGGACCTTGTAGCGGCGACTGAAGAGTCATTTAAAAAAAAAAAAAAAAAAAAAAAAAAAAAAGAAAAAACGTACAACAAAATAATGATAAATAAAAAAAACTAAAATTGTAAACAAATACAATCGATATACATATCGGCTTTGTAAATTGGGTTTTTTTACCGATAGTTAAAGCGAAGCTTTACTTCGGGAGTTGCCAAATTGTTAAGGCGCGGGATCAGCTGCAGCAGGGAGGCTTAGGAAAGCTGCAATATCAGCTGTTCTGCACTTCCGGTAACCTAAATGGAATGTAGGTTGTTCCATGCTCGGTCTTTTCTTTCGAAACCACCCAGAAGTGCAGACGCCCAAGTAGTATCTCTCTGCAAGTGTAATTTTATCAGCGCAAGAGCAGCGCAAGTGCAGTGTTTATTTTTTTTATTTATCAACTACCAAGTAAGTTGCAGATCATGCGTATGTTTTTTTTATTTACATGCATACGCTTATCTAGATTTGCAACGGTGATAAGGGCAGCCTAAGCCTGTGTTTGTGGGTTTTTTTGTTTTTGTTTCGCGGCTTTATAAAAGCGCGACCTCGTGGTGGCCTTATCAAAATTTATCAGGTGAATATAAAATATGTTTTCTAATACCTCCAGGGTACTTATTGTGGCCGTTTTAAAAATTCAGGCGGTCCACATCAAAGCACCCCGGGAGCGCTCCTGGTGGAGGCTCCCAGTTCAGGAGCGGATTAACCTCGATCGGGTAATTCGTCTCCCCCCCATCATCATCACCATCTTCATCATCATCTTCATCTCCTAATACATTGGTGCCGGAAAATTAACACTCAGTGGCCGGAAAATTAACCGTAGGGATGGTGTAAGGGAATTTGCAGACCCAGCAAATTCAAGACCCGTTAAGTGAAAGGCCGTTGACCCCACCAGCCATGGAATAAGGAGCGAAAGAGAAATTATTAAAACCGCTAGCCAGCCGCCCAGCTCCAAACTCGTGGCGATCATTTTTTTTTTCTCTTTTCTCATCTACATTTCATCCCCCAAATCACATGCGTTATAAAATGTTTTAATTTTATTTTCTTTTTTACTCAATAGTTTTAGTTATAAATTTAAATTTAAATTAATTACAGGTTTTTTTGTGAAGTGAAGAAAATGGATTTGAAAATATGAAGATCTTTATTTTTTATTTTTTTTTGTAAACTTTCGCGAGCAAAAAAATTAATCATCAGTTTATTATAAATCGTTTAATTTTAATACTCGTGCGAAAATGAGTTTGTTTTAAAATTCTATGGTGTGCAAAAGCCTCATTCCACTCATTTACAGCAGCCCAAAGCAGAGATCGATCTTTCGCCGATGGATTTACAGTGAGTGGTTTATTTACCTTTTTCATATACACTGGAAAAAATTTATTTGAGTCCCACTGAATTTTAATATTATATTTAATGCATTCCTCCTTCATCTTAACAAAAAAAAAAAAAAAAAATAACAAGAGCACGAATTTCATTTAAATGATTTAACTGTTGACTAATGAATACTCTATCCTAATGAATTTTAAATATTATCATTTTTCTAATACCTTTATTTGAAATTTATTTATCCTTTTAAAAAAAAAAAAAAAAAAAAAAAGAAATATATTTACTCATACCAAAATTTTATTATATTATATATAAACCCATATCTCTTTAAACATTTACATTAATTTATATTGTTTTATAAATCTTACTTATAAGCTTTCCTCCCGTATTATTAGACTATTTGTTCATGCAAGCAAACAATTACGAATAATGTCACCATGCCATAATAATGCCAAATTTTTATTAGTTTTATTTTTGAATTAAATCCGTTTTATAATGAATTGAATACCTCCTGTTTGAACTGAGCTGATGACTCCACGGTTGTAGGCTGTTAAAGGGGTCACTAAAGCAATGCTTTATCGGACTGTGACCAAAGGTAGGGTGGGCAGTACGCGAGCCCATTTACATCTATGGCATCGCAAACTTTCTACTTCTCCCCTCTCTCTCTCTTTCTAACTCCATCTCTTCCGCGTCGAATTAATTCTTCCGCTCTTCCGGTTTAGCCTCTATCTGTCTATCTTGTCGCCAGCACGCTCAATTCTGGACTTAATTTAATATTAAATGTGGCCGTGTTAGGATTGGTACGAAGCAAGATCTCCATCCCCAAAGCCGACGAGTTAGAGCCGGACCCTATAGCGTGCCCTCGCAAGTACGAATCCTTCCTAAACAGCTCAGAATACCGTTACACGCTACAGTTATAATTAATTAATTATTAAATAAAGAAGAGTGGCGCCCAACGTGGGGCCTTAGTGGAACTGTTTTTTTTCATTAAGACTCCAGGATAAATTAATTCGATTTTTCAACCTTCTTTTTCTTTCTTTCTCAAAACTTCTCTTTGTGTATTAAATTTTTTTGGAAAGCAGTTAAATGCTTAGTAGTGTTCGTCACTGACCAGGATTTAAAAAAACAAACGAGAAATTTTTCTAAATTTGGCAGAAAGGTCCACAATGTGTTGGAACCTGAGGAAAACAGATATCGCGAGCTTAGGGTCGAGTTCTGGCCCGGGCTAAGACACAGTGTCACCACTCTATCAATCTCTATCATTCTAAAAGCGAAATGAATTTCACCGTACGGAATGTGGTGGTACTACTCCAGAGTAATGCCCCATCCAGAAGTTCATAAGCGTAGAATCCTTTGGGATTACTTGAGGCTTCCGTTATGGTCTTTTGGAATACATATGAATCTGTCGGAAACAGGTCGATGGCCAAGACCAAACTAGAAGCTGGGAGAAGTAATCTCTCTAGTCCTTGAAAGAAAGGAGTAATGACTTTACTACTTCTAACTAACTATCTACGTTTATTTTTCTGAGAAGTCGAAGAAAACAAATACCTTACAATACGTGTGACATCTAGCATCAGTTCAAACACTCTTTTGATTAGATTTTTTTCCTCTTTTGTTGGTTTAGTTGCTGAAGGCAACGTATCCTTAAGTAAAATATTTGGTTTGTTAGCAACAAGCTGAGCAGCGAGATTTTGATAATTCTTTTTTATTCCTTTTGTTGATACATTCGTTGTGGAAAAGTTAAGATTTTTGGGAAGATGGGGATAGACCGGTCTCCAGATAAAGGAACTGCAAACAGTTCCAATTCCTGTTGTCCGATTTGTAACGCCGAGGTAAACGCTGCCGAGGTCTACGTAACGGCATGCCAGCATGAGTTTCATAGGAAGTGCATAGAAGCTCACTGGAAGAAGAGTTTACAATGTCCGGTTTGCAAGGCGGTATGCAGACCCAAAGGAGTTAAAGTAACGGAGGAGCCGGAAAGACGAACTCGAAGTCAATCCAGGAATCAGCCCATCCCCGATAACGTCGGGAGACTAACGACAGACGACATAGCTACTACTTCAGGGTCCAATCCCATTAGCAGCAATGAAAGCAGCATTTCGGCGAACGCCACAACGCTACTAGCTATGGAGCGGAGATTGCTGGAGTCACTTTCAGGAAAGATGGCCGAGTTAATCCAAAACTCAGTAGCTGACGTTTTGACTAGGACATTAGCAACTCAGAATTCGGGAATGAGTCACCCGTGTTTACCTCCATCAGAAGAAAGTCTGCAAAACAGGATAGACCTAGAAAATAGCAGAATACCTGGGAGAGATCACACATTAAGTCCGCGTTCCCAAAATTCTCAGGGAAGCAATACGTCAGATTTGTTGAACCGCCCAGATAAGGTAGTGCATATCCTCAACGGGTGGAAAATTAAATATTCAGGAAAAGGAGTGTCTGTGGACAACTTCATATATAGAGTGGAAGCACTGACTAGGGAGACTTTAGGAAATAACTATACGGTACTTTGCAGAAATGCAAGCGTTCTTTTTGAGGGCAAGGCCAATGAATTTTATTGGCGATATCATAAAGCCCATGGCGAAGTCCAATGGGACAGTTTCTGTTCAGCTTTGCGGCTTCAGTTTCGTCAGGTTAGGGACGACGGCGACACTGAAGAGATTATAAGAAATACCAAACAAAAACCCAACGAATCGTTTGATTCATTTTACGACACCGTGTCAGGTCTGGTCGATCAGTTGGATCACCCGTGGACACAGCAGAAGCTAGTGAGAGTTATCAAAAATAACCTTCGTCCCGAGATAAGGCATGAGATTTTAAATCTCGATATCCAAACAGTCAGCGAGTTAAGAGGAATTTGTCGCAGACGCGAAGCTTTTATGGATGAGGTAAAGAGATCTCAAGGATACTCTCGAAGCACGCCTTTCAAACGCGATATCTCTGAGTTTGGTGAAGGTTACGATGTTCCGGAAACGGAGCAATCCGATGATGAAGCAGGAATAGAAGCTTTCGCCCTGTTGTGCTGGAATTGCCGCAAGGAAGGTCATAGATATCAGGATTGTATATCGGATAGGAGAGTTTTTTGTTACGGTTGTGGAGCACCGAATACTTACAAACCAAACTGTAGTAAGTGTTCAAAAAACTTCCAAGCCGGCACGTCGAAGTCGCAGTTCAGACCGAAAGCTCCGAGTGCCGTAAGAAGTCAGGCCACAATGACCGAGAAATAGAAGAGGTAGTGTTGGCAACCTCAACCCCTTCCATCGACAAACAGTGCACTGATCCAGGTCCTTTGCTTCACAGCAAAATACTGAGGTTACAGGAGGAGAATATTTCAGGATTGTATCACAACCCAAACTTTAAAATGCAGCGGTCCCGAAGTTCAAGGCGGGTAAGTCAGTTTTGGGGGCGAGTAAAGGAGGTTAAACAGGGCCTTCAGTACATTAATTCCTTGCCAGCAGGATCAAGCGATCCGCGACCTTTTGTACCAGTCAAGTTTCTGAATCGTACTGTCTATGGATTATTAGATTCAGGAGCCTCAATTAGTTGTGTTGGTGGTAATTTAGCTGAGGAATTAAAAACTAGCATTAAATATAAAGTATTAGCATGTAGTGCCTCAACAGCTGATGGAAGAGCGCAGCAGATCATAGGATATTGTAAAGTTGAAGTAGAATACGGGGAAGTTAAAAAGTTAATGAAAATTTATATAGTACCCTCTTTAAAACAAGATTTATATTTAGGGATTGATTTTTGGAAACTCTACGATTTATTACCCCGAAAGTTAATGATATCTGAACTAGGGTCAACAGAAGTAAACCCAAAGCTCAACGTTGATCAGCATATTTTGTCTGAAGTGGATAAGGCCAAGTTGATGAACGTCATCAATTGTTTTCCGTCGTTCGCGCAAGAAGGACTGGGTAGGACGAATTTAATAACTCATACCATCGAGGTGGGTAAGGCTAAACCCATCAAGCAAAGACACTTTCCAGTTTCACCCGCGGTGGAAAAGGCCATGTACTCCGAAATTAATAGGATGTTAGAGTTAGGCGTTATAGAAGAGTCGGAAAGCTCTTGGTCATCCCCTATCGTTATGGTTACTAAACCCGGAAAAGTTCGAATTTGTCTTGACTGCAGAAAAGTCAACAGTTTTACAGAAAAGGATGCATATCCTCTTCCTCAGATTAGCGGTATTTTAAGTCGATTGCCGAACGCGGAATATATATCGAGCCTCGATTTAAAGGACGCGTATTGGCAGGTGCCTTTAGATGTCGCTTCTCGGGACAAAACAGCGTTTACGGTACCGGGAAGACCTCTCTATCAATTTAAAGTAATGCCATTCGGGCTTTGTAATGCTACAAGTACCATGTCTCGACTCATGGATAAAGTAGTACCAGCACACCTCAGGAACGAAGTTTTCGTCTATCTCGACGATTTGTTGATAGTTTCTTCAAGCTTTGACAGGCATCTTGAAGTCCTGAGGGAAATAGCTTTGCAAATTAGACGAGCCGGGTTAACTATTAACATTGGGAAAAGTCATTCTTGCATGCACCGGGTACGATATTTGGGGCATATCATTGGAGACGGTGGTATACGTACAGACCCCGAAAAGGTGGCAGCAATCACCAATTTTCCTGTTCCGAAAAGTTTGCGAAATTTAAGGAGCTTTATGGGACTATGTGGGTGGTATCGCAAATTTGTGCCAAATTTTGCGACTCTTGCTGCTCCGTTAACTGACTTAATGACAACCAAACGTAAGTTCAGTTTGACCGACGAAGCGCTGAAAGCCTTCGAGGATCTAAAACGATCATTATCCGAAGCGCCCGTTTTGTGTAGTCCCGATTTCGAAAAACCTTTCGAGATACACTGTGACGCCAGTAAGACAGGGGTAGGAGCAGTGTTAGTACAAGTATCTGAGGAAGGAGACGAACGACCTATTTGCTTTATTTCAAAGAAGTTGAATAAGGCGCAACGGAACTATACAGTAACGGAACAAGAATGTTTGGCTGCAATAGTGGCACTAAAGAATTTTAGGGCTTATGTCGAAGGTCAGATCTTTAAAATTATCACCGATCATGCCTCATTAAAATGGCTGATGTCCAATCAGGATTTGAGTACACGCTTGGCTCGATGGGCGTTATCATTGCAAAGGTACAAGTTCAAGATTGAACATCGGAAGGGTGCCCTCAATCTGGTTCCCGACGTGTTGTCTCGGGTTAATGAAGAAGTGATAGCCGCGTTGGACTTGCGAGACGGACTACTTTTGGATTTGAGCTCGGAGCATTTTAGATCGGGGGAATACACAGATTTAGTGAATAAAGTGAAGGCGAACGAAACTAATTTTCCTGACCTTAAGACTGAGGAAGGTTTCGTTTATCGTAAGGCCGAACACCTAACAGGAGATCGCATGCACGACGAATTCGCGTGGAAACTTTGGGTTCCAAAGGAGTTAGTTCCCGAAATACTAGCGAAAGCACACGACAGTCCTTTGTCGTCTCATGGGGGCATCCATAAGACCATCGAAAGAGTTAGGCGTTACTATTTTTGGCCTGGGCTAGTGCCTGATGTAAAGGCTTATGTGAATGATTGCGAGGTATGCAGGACCACAAAGCCATCAAATTGCGTTTTACGTCCGCCCTTAGGGAAAGCTCCAGGAAGCCATCGATTTTTCCAACGGTTATTTATGGATTTTCTCGGGCCTTATCCTAGATCAAGAAGCGGCCATGTGGGTATTTTCATTGTCTTGGACCATTTTTCGAAATACGTTTTCCTGAAACCTGTTAGGAAAATTGACACAAGTACTGTGGTTAAATATTTGGAAGAAGAATTGTTCTTAACGTATGGAGTGCCAGAAACCGTAGTGTCCGACAATGGCTCTCAGTTCCGTTCCCATGCGTTTGGCAAATTATTGGAACAGTATCGCGTAACTCACACCTTTACCGCGGTACATTCTCCCCAAGCCAACGCTTCCGAACGCGTAAATCGATCGGTGATATCGGCGATAAGAGCATACATACGGCCTGATCAGAGGGATTGGGACGAAAATTTAAGTAAAATATGCTGCTCGTTGAGATCAGCGAGGCATTCAAGTTTAGGGACCTCGCCTTACTATATGGTGTTCGGGCAACACATGATCACTTCCGGGACCACGTATTCTTTGTTAAGAAAGTTAAATTTATTAGACGATCGAGCGCTGAAGTTAGACCGTCAGGATTCTTTGGAAGTTGCACGAGAAAATGCGAGTCGGCTAATGCAGAGAAAGCACGACGAAAACGAGAAGAGTTACAATTTGCGGTCTCGGAACGTGACTTTTAAGGAAGGACAAGAAGTGTATAGGAGAAATTTTAGGCAGAGCTGTTTCCAGTCTGGCTACAACGCTAAATTTGGACCGTCCTTTGTTAAGTGTAGGGTTCGAAAGAAGCTGGGAAGCGTGTATTACGAACTAGAGGATTTGCAAGGGAAATTGATAGGCACTTATCACGCGAAGGACATAAAACAATAGCGCCTCTTCACTCGGGATCAGTCTAGGGTACCAGGATTAGAATACCCTAGCCTGAATGTTTCGGGGGGGCTTTGTAGCGGCGACTGAAGAGTCATTTAAAAAAAAAAAAAAAAAAAAAAAAAAAAAAGAAAAAACAAACAACAAAATAATGATAAATAAAAAAAACTAAAATTGTAAACAAATACAATCGATATACATATCGGCTTTGTAAATTGGGTTTTTTTTACCGATAGTTAAAGCGAAGCTTTACTTCGGGAGTTGCCAAATTGTTAAGGCGCGGGATCAGCTGCAGCAGGGAGGCTTAGGAAAGCTGCAATATCAGCTGTTCTGCACTTCCGGTAACCTAAATGGAATGTAGGTTGTTCCATGCTCGGTCTTTTCTTTCGAAACCACCCAGAAGTGCAGACGCCCAAGTAGTATCTCTCTGCAAGTGTAATTTTATCAGCGCAAGAGCAGCGCAAGTGCAGTGTTTATTTTTTTTATTTATCAACTACCAAGTAAGTTGCAGATCATGCGTATGTTTTTTTTTATTTACATGCATACGCTTATCTAGATTTGCAACGGTGATAAGGGCAGCCTAAGCCTGTGTTTGTGGGTTTTTTTGTTTTTGTTTCGCGGCTTTATAAAAGCGCGACCTCGTGGTGGCCTTATCAAAATTTATCAGGTGAATATAAAATATGTTTTCTAATACCTCCAGGGTACTTATTGTGGCCGTTTTAAAAATTCAGGCGGTCCACATCAAAGCACCCCGGGAGCGCTCCTGGTGGAGGCTCCCAGTTCAGGAGCGGATTAACCTCGATCGGGTAATTCGTCTCCCCCCCATCATCATCACCATCTTCATCATCATCTTCATCTCCTAATACATTGGTGCCGGAAAATTAACACTCAGTGGCCGGAAAATTAACCGTAGGGATGGTGTAAGGGAATTTGCAGACCCAGCAAATTCAAGACCCGTTAAGTGAAAGGCCGTTGACCCCACCAGCCATGGAATAAGGAGCGAAAGAGAAATTATTAAAACCGCTAGCCAGCCGCCCAGCTCCAAACTCGTGGCGATCATTTTTTTTTTCTCTTTTCTCATCTACATTTCATCCCCCAAATCACATGCGTTATAAAATGTTTTAATTTTATTTTCTTTTTTACTCAATAGTTTTAGTTATAAATTTAAATTTAAATTAATTACAGGTTTTTTTGTGAAGTGAAGAAAATGGATTTGAAAATATGAAGATCTTTATTTTTTATTTTTTTTTGTAAACTTTCGCGAGCAAAAAAATTAATCATCAGTTTATTATAAATCGTTTAATTTTAATACTCGTGCGAAAATGAGTTTGTTTTAAAATTCTATGGTGTGCAAAAGCCTCATTCCACTCATTTACAGCAGCCCAAAGCAGAGATCGATCTTTCGCCGATGGATTTACAGTGAGTGGTTTATTTACCTTTTTCATATACACTGGAAAAAATTTATTTGAGTCCCACTGAATTTTAATATTATATTTAATGCATTCCTCCTTCATCTTAACAAAAAAAAAAAAAAAATAACAAGAGCACGAATTTCATTTAAATGATTTAACTGTTGACTAATGAATACTCTATCCTAATGAATTTTAAATATTATCATTTTTCTAATACCTTTATTTGAAATTTATTTATCCTTTTAAAAAAAAAAAAAAAAAAAAAAGAAATATATTTACTCATACCAAAATTTTATTATATTATATATAAACCCATATCTCTTTAAACATTTACATTAATTTATATTGTTTTATAAATCTTACTTATAAGCTTTCCTCCCGTATTATTAGACTATTTGTTCATGCAAGCAAACAATTACGAATAATGTCACCATGCCATAATAATGCCAAATTTTTATTAGTTTTATTTTTGAATTAAATCCGTTTTATAATGAATTGAATACCTCCTGTTTGAACTGAGCTGATGACTCCACGGTTGTAGGCTGTTAAAGGGGTCACTAAAGCAATGCTTTATCGGACTGTGACCAAAGGTAGGGTGGGCAGTACGCGAGCCCATTTACATCTATGGCATCGCAAACTTTCTACTTCTCCCCTCTCTCTCTCTTTCTAACTCCATCTCTTCCGCGTCGAATTAATTCTTCCGCTCTTCCGGTTTAGCCTCTATCTGTCTATCTTGTCGCCAGCACGCTCAATTCTGGACTTTATTTAATATTAAATGTGGCCGTGTTAGGATTGGTACGAAGCAAGATCTCCATCCCCAAAGCCGACGAGTTAGAGCCGGACCCTATAGCGTGCCCTCGCAAGTACGAATCCTTCCTAAACAGCTCAGAATACCGTTACACGCTACAACCTTGACTAAAATCCATCCTAATTTTATCCTAATGGATTGAGATATTGAATCACTGTGGAGAGCAGTCCACGAAGTGTTGAACCGCATTGCCTTAGCGTGCGCGAAAATACACTATATGTAACCAAAGAATTAAAAATGAATATCATACCCAAAGATAGGTATTGTTTTAATTAGATAGTTTTTATTCAGACATTTGCCGAAAGTGGTTAGGTTTGGGTGAAATTTGGGTGAAAGTAAAAGAATGTTGATTCACTTAATTGGTGATAATGGGGACATTGGGGTCACCAGACTAAAATGTTTTTTTTTATCGCATTCTACTCCTAAATACGAGTCAATTGGATCATCAACCATCTCATTCTGAAGTTATTAAAGAAATCAGATTTTTACAGATCTTCCCTTTGTTTGTGTGTTTGTATTATTTGTTTCTTAGCAATTTTCAATAAAATTGAAGATATTTGTTTTTTATACCCTTGCAGAGGGTATTATAATTTTGGTCAAAAGTGTGAAACGCAGTGAAGGAGACATATCCGACCCTATAAAGTATATATGTATATATATTCTTGATCAGGATCACCTCCTGAGTCGATATAAGCATGTCCGACTGTGTGTCTGTTTCTACGCAAAGTAGTCTCTCAGTTTTAAAGCTATCGGCTTCAAACTTTGCACACATCCTTCTTTGCAGGCAGTATATAAGTCGGAACGGCCGGGATCGGTCAACTATATCCTATACTGATTGATCGGAAATGGCATATCTCTGTTGTTTTTTAAGTTAGAAGACTGGGACTTTGTATGGATTCTACTTTCGGCAAACTAATTTGATCTGCCGAGTTTTATAAGAATCGGCCGACTATGTAAGATCCGATATATGTCTAATAATACACGCTGCCAAATATTTGCAAGTTTTTTCAAAATTCGGCTCCGCCCGAAGTTAGATTTTCCCAAACTAAAGTAACGGTTTCTTTTACGACCTGTGTTGTGTACATTTTTTGGGTTTCCCCATAACAGGTACAAGTTAAAACTTTTCCTACAATGAAGGGCATACATTTTTTTTGTAAAATTTTTAAGTTTTAAAGGATGGGCAATGTTGGGCATAGATTTTATTGTGAAAATTTTGAGTTTTAAGATGTGGGCAGTGTTGGGCATACATATTTTTGTAAAATTTTTAAGTTTTAAAGGATGGGCAATGTTGGGCATAGATTTTATTGTGAAAATTTTGAGTTTTAAGATGTGGGCAATGTTGGGCATAGGTTTTATTATGAAAATTTTAAGTATTAAGATGTGGGCAATGATGGGCATAGGTTTTATGTTAAATTTGTAAGTTTTAAAGGATGGGCAATGATGGGCACCATTTGGTTTTTTAATTTTTTTATTTTTAAGACTTTGAGAGTTAAGTATATCGAAAAGTAAATGTTATTTTAAAATTCTAAAAGATGGGCATTGGTGAAAATAGGGCTTGTATTTAATTTCAGAAAATAAAAAAATTCGAAATCTAAAATTTTCATTTTTTGAATATTTTCAATTTTAAATAATTTCAAAACGGGAGGTGGACATTTGAAAATATTGATGGGCATTGTTCATTACACTATTGGAAAACGATTTCAGTTGTTTTTATACTCTTGCAGAGGGTATTATAATTTTGGCAAACTAGACTCTCAGTTTTAAAGCTATCGACTTCAAACTTTGCACACATCCTTCTTTCCTTTGCAGGCAGTACATAAGTCGGAACCGGGATCGGTCAACTATATCCTATAGCTGCCATATAGCTGATTGATCGGAAATGCCATAACTTCGTTGTTTTTTAAGTTAGAAGGATGGGACTTACTGTGGACTCTTCTTTTAGCAGACTATATCCTATAGCTGCCATATAACTGATTGATCGGAAATGCCATAACTTCGTTGTAGTTTTAAGTTAGAAGGATGGGACTTGCTGTGGACTCCTCTTTCAGCAGACTTATTCGATCTGCCAAATTTCATAAGGATCGGCCGACTATATCCTATAGCTGCCATATAACTGATTGATCGGAAATGCCATATCTCTGTTGTTTTTTAAGTTAGAAGACTGGGACTTTGTATGGATTCTTCTTTCGGCAAACTAAGTTGATCTGCCGAGTTTTATAAGGATCGGCCGACTATATAAGATCCGGTATATATCTAATAAAATAAGCTGCCACAAATCTGCAAGGGTATATCAACTTCGGCTCCGCCCGAAGTTAGCTTTCCATTCTTGTTTAGAGAAGATATATTCTGCTTCGCATTGACACATTCTTCATTTGAGTTGTTTATTCCAAAACTTATAAAAGTATGCAAACATTTTGTTTTTTGGGAAAACTATACTTTGAAATGTTAAATAAACTATGGGTGGAAAATATGAGTTTCGGGTATAACAGCGGACGGCAGTCCGCTAGTTGTAGAAACGCATGCCCTAGCTGTAGGTGGCGCGTGAGCCGAATTAAAAATTTTCTCTTTCATTAGAGGGATTTTATCCAAACATTTGCCAAAAGAAGTTTGGCTTTGGAGAAATTTGGTGTAATTTGTAAAAAATTTGTTTTGAAGTTTTGGAGAAATTTGGGTGAAAGTAAAAAAATTCTGGAGCCACCAGACAAACCTTTTTCCTCTGATTTTTTTTCCTCTGAAATTTACTAATCACTAATCCTAATTCTCTTGAATACAAGTCGAATGATGACCTAACTTTCACGAGCAGGGAATGCCTGAATCAGAAATTATTCAAGAAATAAATTTTTCCGCGTTTTTATATCCTAGTAGAGGGTATTATAATGCTGGTCAAAAGTGTGCAACGAAGTGAAGGAGTCTCCGACCCTATAAAGTATATATTTTATTGATCGGGATCACCTCCTGAGTCGATATAAGCATGGCCGTCTGTCTGTTTCTACGCAAACTAGTCTCTCAGTTTTGAAGCTATCGACTTCAAACTTTGCACACATCCTTCTTTCCTTTGCAGGCAGTATATAAGTGGGAACGGCCGGGATCGGTCAACTATAACCTAAAGCTGCCATATAACTGATTGATCGGAAATGCCATAACTTTTTTGTTTTTAAAGTAAGAAGGATGGGACCTGCTATGGATTCTACTTTTACAGACTTATTCGATCTGACAAACTTCATAAGGATCGGCCGACTATATCCTATAGCTGCCATATAACTGATTGATCGGAAATGCCATAACTTTGTTGTTTTTGATGTTAGAAGGATGGGACTTTATATGCGTCTCATTTTGGGCAAACTAATTTGATCTGCCAAATTTCATAAGGATCGGCCGACTATATAAGATTCGATATATATCTAATAAAATAAGCTGCCACTTAACTGCAAGGGTATATCAACTTCGGCTTCGCCCGAAGTTAGCTTTCCATTCTTGTTTTAACTTAGAAAATGTTTATAATTTATATATTTATTTATATATTTATTAGCTTCTATATTTTAGTTCAAGTGATAACTTTAAGCTTATCTAAATTTTGAATTATTACTCTATAATAATATAGATAAAACAAATATAATGATTTTATGCTGTAAGATTTTTATGCGACAGCTTTTTGGTCTAGCATATGCTGGATTCCATTCAATATAACTTATATAAGTAATAAAAATGAAATTATGCTGACATCGGAAAATATTTAAAAAATGACATTCAAATTCGTTTAGTCTGCAGTTCAAATGCGCACAAAATACCTCTAAATTGAATTTTGAACAAGACCGCAGTTGCGTGAAATTTTCGTTTGGCCAACAAACGTTTTGTGCTGAGCGCGGGAAATTTAATTAAAATATTCTCCTGTTTCTGCCAAGCGCCGTCGGAGCATAACTGAATTTTAATTGAACATAATCAATGCGAATTTATGAAGGCTCAGAGACCTCCCCTCCGAAAACGAACCCGTCCAACTCGCCCACCTGAAGGCATTCGACTCCAAATGTTCTAAATGTCTTTGGCCATGGTCGTTAATTTATTTGAAGGGAAAATATGAAATTGAAAAATGGAGCTCTGCCCTCGAGTTTCAATCGAACTATCAACTGCTCAAGGGAGGAGGACAAAGGATAATTAAAGGCAAGGGGTTGGATATTCGATAGAAAAGCTTTCGCATTTCGGCAATCCCGTCGAATAATTGTGCATAATAAAGTACTTTAAATTGCCGTAGAGTCTATTGGCGGAACAGAATGGTACACTCTGAGTCATTGCATGTAAAGTGCAAGTAAATACATTTGAACGCCATCCCTGCCTCCTTGAAGGACCATTGAAAGGAGTATTTATTCAGATTTCGGAGTCACAAAGTTCAGGGCTTAAAAATAAATTCAGAGTCCACAGCCCAGAGAGCAGGGAGTAAGGACTAGTGGCGGCGCCAGCGGCAAAGGCAGCCAGGTCGGAATGATATAAATCAAGTAAAATCAGTGTGACAGGAAGAAACAATTTAACCATGTTGGACAGGATAAGCCTTCGAAGGTGCGGGGCAATTTGCCTGTGACACTGCTGTACTCCAGATACTCGGGTCATATGATGGGCCTGGTGCAATGCAGTTTACACACAGTTTGCAGCGATACATTGTCGTAGATATTCCGGCAAAAAGGATTTGCTGAGCCAAACGAAGCGGAAAGCGGACACGACGTGCGCCAGATGAGCGGCGGGGTATGAAATGTTCTAATGCAATTGTTGCTCGAGTAAGTGAGTGCGTGTAGTTCAGCCTCTGTCTCTGTTCCTGTCGCTGTCGCTATCCCTGTCTCTCTATCTGCATCCGTGCCTGTGACTGCATGAGTATCTGTATCTCGCACATGCAGACGGAATGTCTTGCGAGTGTGTGTGCGTCGGTGAGTGTAATTGATTTTATCGGTCATGTTAATTTTGATTAAATATGCAAATCGACGTTACAAATTCTCGTTTGTCGCCCAAGAGTAGGGGAGTGGCGTTCAGGTTAGTCCGGATTAACTTGATTGAGGGCCACCGCCCACCGCCCCCATCCGCCCATGGCTCAGTTGTTTTTTTGTTTTGGCTGGACCTTCTAAAAAAAAATTAAGAATATTAAGTCCATTCAAAACTTTTATTTTCCGTTAATTTTTTACTATCTTGAACTTATTTTTTCAATTTATGCATTAGTTAGTTTAGTTCCTAGTTTAGATTTTTTGTTTAATTCTTTGTCCTTAGGAAGGGTACAGTTTATTTTATAAAAATATCCTTATATTGTATCCTTATATAAAATATATTGAGATTCCTTTTTTTTTCAATAATAAAAAATTTTCAAATTTGCAAATATGTACACTTAGATCTTACTTTTGTATTTGGACAAAAAATAACTAGAATTAGCTGGAAAAATTATTTTAGTTTTATGTTCTCTTATTTTAGTTATATTGATAAGTTTTTTTTTATTTTTAAAGATTTTGTGTAATTTGTTACTGCTAGAAACCGGATAAAACATTTTCAATGCTTTCAATTTTTGGGGAAGCTTATTCTGTGAAGCTGGGATATTAAAATACCCATTTCGGCAACCCTTCGTGCTGCACGATTCTGGATTCACGGCTCCATTCGTGGCACTGACAGTTATTATGTTACGGTATTATCTCGTTATTTATGCAGCAGATGACAAATGCAATTTGTTGTTTGCTCACCAAACCTGGACCGTGGAGCACAGAGCCCTGCAAGAGGCAGCTCCGAAAATGGATGCAAGCACATGATAATTTCCAATCATTTGAATAATCTCCAACCGGTGGAGTTGCCACCTTCCATTCCCCGATCGGCATTTGCCGATGTCCGTGCTTGCTGTGAAAATATTAGCTTAAGAAAATGTCTAACGAGCTCTACGTGCTGCGGCATTCAAAAGGGTGTGTGTCTCTTGCCACTATGCCTCCAAGCCCCTGGGTGGCTGCAGGACTTACATACATAGATGAGGAGGGCTGGGCGGTCCCATAAGCTTCGGCGTGGACGCTGGTTGACTCTTGTGTGGTTTTTGTTTATTGAATAAAACTGTCAAATGCGGAATTGACACATGAGCTGCATGGATAATTAGCCGGATCGTGGAGTGGGCCAGACTTTGATATCCTGCCCGCATGTTTGGCCTGGAATTAATTGAAGCGATTGCTCATTGTTACTTTTTCTCGGCCCATAATATAGGCACCAAGTTGCCTTTGGGCACCTGAGTTGTTTTTTCTTGTTTAAATGCTTAATCAAAAATAGAATGACTCGCTTAAAAGTAGGACACACAATAGTGTTTTAAAGTATTGGTATTTGTGCGCGGATATCTAATCGCGTGCTTTGGACGGCTGTAAATTAAAACAACATTCTGGCGACCGCACATAACACAATTTTGGGCGGTATATGTATAAGCAACTACCTGAGGAGAGTACAGTCCCACAAGGGAGAGCCTTAGCCAATTTGTAAAATACCTTTTTTCTAGAGGAAATCTTATCAATGTTTTCAATAAGAACATAGTAAGTTTTTACTCCACCCATAATCAGCAAGTTATATATTTATGTATTATTATATACGAATTTTTGCCTATTTATTATCTTTGTGTCAATTAAAAAGTGTCTTCGGTTTTTTTTTGTAAACGCTTATTCATTTAGTTAATATAGACAGAGCAACAGCAAAAAATAGGCACGCATGCTTTTTACGAAACCCCTGAACCCTTGCGCTACCCCGATTCACATATATGTATGGATGTACATGGGTTAAAGTCCTGTATATGTAGCAAATACCAATTACCATATCTTTGGATTAACCATTCAAAACTTAAAATTGTAACTTCGCAAAATTAGTTTAAGCTATGACTTGACATTTAACATTTATTTTATTGTTGTGACGCAATTTTTGTACAGAACTTTGCGTGTTAACATAATAGTTTAAAGGAAAGTCAAGAAAAGATCTAAGTTCCTAAACAAAATAATTCGATTTTTATGGCCTGTCTTATAAGAAGCAGCTAACTTTAAAATAACTATTTTCCCAAAAAAAAATTCATTTATTGAAAAAGTAAGTTCGCTTACGCTTTCAAAGATATAGATATATTGCTAATATCGGGTAAAGTTCGGGGATTATTATGCAAATTTTAGTATCATAATACTAATTAATAATTTTCTAAGCTATGAATTTTTATAAAATCTCCAGCAGCTATAAGTCAATTATAGGGCTACATGAATGTAATCCATAGAAAGTCCCAAGCTTCAAGGTTATGAGATTCTCCCCGTCAATACGGATCTCGTCCCTGCGTTGATACTTTTGACCAAAGTGTAAGAGAAATGTACGCGTAATAATAAAAATTATGTAGTTGAAAAACTCTTTTGCATCTTAAATTGTCTGTTATATAATGACCTAAAACATTTTTTTAAATATTTATTTTTTTGAATTTTAAATTTAAATACATTACATTTTTTTGCATTAAATTATTAAATAACTGTATAAATCTAGAATGGATTTTCAGTACAACATTTTTTTCCGATGCTGGATTGAAATGGTACTAGGAATAGGCATAATTGCGCACGAGATCTAATTGCCGCGACTGAGTCTGACAAATGATAGTGACTCCCAGTGACTGTTTCCCTTTGTGGCAGCTTCACCTGCCTGCGCCACACACCCCAATGTTGATGGTGTTTCCTGTTGCAATAGTTGCCTGCAGCCATTTTCTGTCTGTTGCCGTGCCACACCAGTTAAAAGGTGTTGGTAGTGGGACTGTTCCCCCTTGGGTCCCTCCTCAGACCAGCCTTCAAATGCCTCAGGACTGAGCCAAACTGACTGTGCGAATGTGGCCATTAAACGATTTTTCATTGCAAGCTGCCGCAGGTGAATGGGACTCGATCTGTGTGTGACTTTTTAGTAGTCCACGACTTTCGAACTTTAATCTCGTGAATGGCGTGTCATGCTGCAGATGTGGGCGATTCTGGGACTTTACCTGCCCGGAAATTGAAAATCAGCTCACCAGGAGCGGAAATTATTATTTCTTTATTGACGAGCTCCCCATTCCAATAGCTCGAGCCACGCCTATTACTGGCAGCTTATTCCTCATAAAACTTTCATTGTTTGGTTTCCTTGTCAGGGATCTCTCTTTTTGCCAGCAAGTGCAAATTTATGCAATCTTTATGCAATCAAGACACGACGTCCTTAATAAATTTTACGTGCTAATATTGCCAAAAGAAGGTTGATGGATATATAAGTCTTTTTAGGTTCTTACTCTTTTGAAAAATGGAATGCTTTGAATGGCTGATCAAAATTAATTTTTATTTGCATAATTTTTCAGGAATTTATTTTATGTTGCGAAAGCTGAGTTTAGTTCAATTCGAAAACAATGACATAGGACTTTCCAAATCCTTGATGACCAAGACGATATAATATACAAAAAAGGGATTTGTCTCGTCGTTTACGATTTAAAGCATAGAGACTATGTATTTCACTAAATTGAACAATGGCCATTGCAATTTAGTTTGCGTTGTACAATGAATGTTTAGTATCGGAGTCTTGAAAATTCTTTCGTAAGCAATCGAGGAAGCTTTAACTACACACGGAAAAACGGTAAAAAAGTGTATTAAATGCGTAGAGTACCTGGCGGTCTATCAATGAGGAAGTACTTATAAAATTACAGAGCTCTGGCGCAAGCGTCACAAAATAAAAATGTCGCCGAAAATAAAGCACCCATATAAAGTAAAGTAGAGTGTTTAACAGCGTGAAGAAAGCGTCTAAATATACTTGGGCAGGGAACACTGACGGTGCACATAAGCAGTCACTTAGGCCCCTCCCTTTTGAAGAATGCCCCGATTTTGGGGCTTATGATCCGGACAGGTTGCACCTAGTCGTGAAGTTTACTTGACGCTTATCGAGTCGTGGAAGTTTGGCGGGAAGCCCAAGGGGACATTTTAGTGTGAGTATATATTTTTACTTTGAATCGAGATAAGATATGGCCGCATGCTTATAGTACAATCAGAGCGCAACGCAATCGTAAATGGAGAAGTTTCATCGGGTGCTTACCAATACTTCATATTTATGGCCATGTGGCCAAAGATGGTTTATATAACGACGTAGACACATTCTATGTTGGTCGGGCGGAAATGACCAAGCCGTCTATCGATAAGACAAGCAAAATGTTTTAATATCTTCGAAGTTTGGGGACTTTGGGGACATCTGGCTTTCACAACAGTAAGATACCTGTTAAATATCGAACTTTCCTTGTCGACCCGAATCGGAGACATGGAAAATGTCTTAATATTTGATTATCCCACGAAATGAAATTTGTAGTCCCAGAACTTTGTAATATATTATATTTGGCTATCGGTATTCATCGAAGGTGCTATCATATATCTTATCTCGAATTTGTGCCAGGTAGGTGACTAGAAAATGTTTCAGTGGAAGCATGTACACCATCGATCCACAAAACATCGTCAACTACATGGCGACTGTGTGTTTTTTCCGAGGTCTGGGGTACTTTTATCAACAACCTTTTTAAACAGTTTCTATCGCCTTAGAGCTCCCTTCCTCCCACCACAGTAGTGGCTTGTTTGCCAGCTGCCGACCACAAATCCATATCTAGATGGAGCTCTCTGTTTCGGACCTTTCTTATCAGTCGGTTCCCGAGCAGATATCGAAGCCTATCAATATACATGGGAATACGCAGCATATTCTGGAGTCGTCTCTACCCTTGCAGCATGCTACTGCATGGAATTGGGCATAGCCCAACCAGCATGTCATGTAGGTCGAGCGAATTAGACGTGTTTATTCTCCGGCGAGTCGCCAGAGTCCGTCATATACCAACCGCTCTACTTACTCACTCGGCGCGATATCGACAAGAGTTCCCAATCCAAATCCAGTTATCTGCCTGAACTCACACTATCTCACCCAAAGGTAAAGCAAATAAAAAACGTTCACCAGATAAGACGTATCGTATAAAAAGCAATATCTATGAAAATATGTCATTATTTCGTTATTGAACTCCAAGGTGTGTAGTGCGTTCTATACGATAGTCGTCGGCTAATTCTCGGATTGATTCGAGTTGAATATAATGCAGTTGTTGCGAGTTATGTGCACCAAGGATATTTCAACGACCGGTGTGTTTTTAGCAAGTAGAATAGCAGGCTTATCACAGGTTCCTTTAACCCACTGTGAGATTCTTCTATTCTACTTTCGAGAATCACCCGATAGCACCGTTCTACTGGGACGAAATCCCAATTAACTGGAGAATAGCAGTACTTCCAAAACTATTTAAATGAGTCATATACGTCGCATCGTAAGTATTTTATCTGTCATCGAATTGTGGCCCGTATTTCCATTATCTGTCAAACGAACCTCTGAATCATCGCATTCTTTTTAAGGGTGCGGTTGTAGTTTATGAAACTCAGCTGAGTTATGCGAAACCGCAGAGCCGCATTGGTTTCTGGGCTGATCTTTCGGCCGCCACATGGCATAACCTTGTTTAGGAACCATGTGATATCAAGATAGCTTAGGAATGATTTATTTATTGCTTCGAAACGGGCGGTGGTGAAATCAGGTTGGCACTATCGCTGCCCATATAGAGATAAGAAGAGGGATTTCTTTGTGAGTTTGGAGGATGATTAAACCAAATATGCCGACAATAAGGTGGCGTTCGATGTTCAAGCTTCTTACTTAAGTCCTTTATATATAGGCCTTATATAATGGCTTATGCCAGATATTTTGCGCATTTAACCTGAACTTTTGTTTCATAATAGATGAAAGTCTAATCTTGGATGATTCCCATTCCCAAAGTCCACTTTCGTTTACCCAGGGGCATAAGCCAAATTGAACTTAACGACAGCTTACTCCACCCTCACGTTGGATAAAAAATAAGCGCCTATATCCATGTCATTTGTCTGTCTGCTCTTCAACTGCGCTGCTCCCCTTTGACTTTGCCAGTCAACATAATGAAAATGCAATTAATTTTTTCCAGCAATTTCTTTCTGCCAGTTCCAATCCTCGTGGCAGCCCTCAGTTCTAGCCCGGGCAAAGTCAAAGCTGACGCCTCGTCTGCGCTCGTCTCCATCGCCCGCCACTTCTCTGCCACCCATTACCCTCCACTCTGCCATCCTGGTTTGCCCCAGTGATGCTGGTGCAATATTATGACTCCTGCTGTTTGTTGCGACTGCCGACTGGGCTGAAAAGGGGGAAGCTGGAAAGAAATGTTTATTGTGAAGCATTTTCTATGGCGATTGCACCGCCCCTCTTTCCCACTCCGGTCTTGGATAGCTCCAGCCATTCGCATTAAATGAGGAAACCAATTATTCGCGCTTATAAAGATTTACCGCCATGGACCCGTGCTCACCCTTGGCAGTTAGGCAGTTTGAGATACAGATGTGAATGCTCCAACTCCGTCTGCTACGTTCCAGCCCGTCCTCTGACTATTGTCCGTTCTTTCAATAGAACACTCCAGTTGGCCTCAGGCGTGCTGATTAAAGCTGGGTTGGATAGCTGCATCGGATAAATTCTGCTGAGAATGGGAATACATCGGGAATCGGGCCGTGTTTCGGAATCAAATCTCTCACAAGCCGGTTCAGGGTCGATCATAAATGAAAAACCGGCAGTTTCTGGTGGCCCTATCCAGAGGTGCTCCTATTCTCTCCTTGGGATTTCATTTATCTCTAATTTCGCCACAATTTCCTGTTATGCGAAATACATTTTTGCAATAATTTTCCCCTTTTTGGCGAGCATTTTAGCCGCAGCCAATTTGGACATACTTGGTCGTCCAGCGAGACAAAGGCCTACTCGAGCGACCCATCCAGTGTCCCGAACCAATTTTGTTTGGAAACCTGCCTCTGGCACTGACACTGGCCCTGGCGAGAGAAAAATCAGAAGAGAATTTAGCTGAAATTACCTTACATTTAGTCATCAAAAAGCACTTGAATGGCGACGATGTGAAGGCGGAAGCGAGCGTCAGAAGCCGTTTAGCCCGGTCGGGTGTCCGGTCGCTGGGGAGTCTGGAGACCGGAGTCTGGCCTAGCCGCAGCAATTAGACCGGTCCACAACTTGTGAGTCTGGCAGGACTTTCGGATTTGTCTTAAAGTCTTTTAGTAGTGTCTTCCGGTTCGCCAAGCCCCGAATTCGACTCCCTTTTGGCTCGGTTTTTTACGGCGCTTTGGGTTGCACTTTTGGGCTGAATTTGGGAAAGAACATTGGACGGTGGCAGAGTTGCCGAACAGAAGGAAAAAATCTGCGATGAAGCAGAAGCGTTAAATTAAAACGTAAATAGCACTTAGCTGGCCACCTTCCTGTAATCAGTGGGTAATTAAGCGGACGAACGAAAAGTGAGCAGGGCACCTTGAAATTGCTTAATTTGTGCATCCTGATTTAATGACTGCTCTGAGCTGTTTGCAAGTGGAGGAGGCGCCATCTTCACTTCACTTCTCGTAAAAACTTCATTTCATGGTACGCTTATCACGATCCGAACTATAAATAAGCTTCTAAACATTAGTTTTGACAGCTTCATCTACCCTCACCCACATCGGGGATGGCCGATGCATCGCAGCCAAAGTTTTTGTTTCCTTTCGCCATTTTTTGGGTCGATGTTGTTGGTGTAGGTCCTGGGGTATGGGAATGGGTTAGAAGGACGATATGGCGACTGCTGTAAAATGTGCAAAAAATTCTAAACTGCAATAAATTCATCAAATGTGCAATGGAACATGCTGTAATGTCACGCCCACAGTCCCGTGCACCGAGCTCGGCAAGTCTCCCCTTAGGGTTGCTCTTCGGCTAGGAATTGGGTGATATTTTGTAGGCAAATGTGCAATAAATTGTAAACGTTTGTGACCCGGGTGCTGGGGGTACTGGAACACAGGGGTTTGGCGTCAAGCCCATCCCATTTCTCGCTATCCCAAATGTCCCCTGCGAATTTGAGAGGCGAGGCCTCCAACGAGTTTGTTCGTCGTAAAATTTGTCCGCTGCACGCCTGTCAACTTTTATAAGTGTTTTTGCAGATTGTTTTTTTTTACTTTTCCAGGGAACATTTTCGGTTAGAGCGAAAGCAGCGATAGAAAAATGGATAGCTGCGATAACGGTGGCATGCAGCGAATGCAATTTAGTGGGTGAATAGGGGACGTAATGAAACATGGAAGAGACAAGTTGGGGGCAGGAGCTGATGGTTGGCTATAGACCTTCATAATTCTTCCAAAACGCTGCGTCGTTTTCCTTAAATTTCTCCCAATATTTTCTCAGACATCCAATCAGGTATCATGACATTTAAATAGGGCGGACACGGCCTTCTGTCCCTAAGTATTTTTCAGCAAAACGATATAAAAGTAAATAAGTTCGCTATAATGCAAAGAACTAAAAAAAAATTGTTCGCCAGTACGGTTTTCAATACTACAAAGGGTTTCTTATGTTGCCTTCTGATACCAGTAAAAAAATTGTAAATACTTAAAGAAAATATTTCCAAACGTGGATGATAATTAATGTCCATTTACTCAGTAATGGCTAATGAAATTTCACTTTTGTGTGAGATGTTTGATTGATACGTACAGACTGTTTAATTTGTGAATTTGATTAACAGTGATTTCAAATTACTGTTCCCCAATTCGGAGTGGAGTTTTTATAATCAATTTATTGAATTAGGTTAAACAAATTGGATTTCCTAATTAATTTTTTTCTTCATTAAATATTACAAATTAATGAAAAGTTTTTGTCTTATTTTAAGCACTCTGAATTCTGTGGCATGGCATTAATTTTTCAGTGATTTTATGGTTTTGGTGATTTACAAATAGAAGATTTGACTTCAAATAGAAGAATATAGAAGTAAGGTTTTTTTCAATTAATAATTTTCAATAATTCAATACATTAAAAATATTCGTACCCGTCGCGTGTTTATATCGTTTATTCCACGGGCCGAATAAGAATATTTTGAACAAAACCACCACAAAATTTATTCACCGCATTTAATATAAATGGTTATAGCCAATTTCGAAAAAGAGATTTTAACGGGTTTTTTAGTTTTCTTTTCAGTGTATTTCTTTTTCCATACGATTTATACATTTGATCTTAAAGAAAGTGAACAAGATATTTCTAACGAAGGATGGCATGTGAAGTTAGCTTCATTGGTTGTAAAGTTACGCGTTTTTTCAATTTAAAAGTATTTTTAATTATTAAGGTAACCTTATATACTTAAAAAAAAAGCCGTAAAACCAATGTTTGCATATTGTTAATGAACATACCCAAAATTTTAAAAGACAAAATAGGCAAACGCAGATGGTACTTTTTCTGTGAAAAACTGGAACAATTTTTTTTCATTTGGGAAATTCTTTCAACATCGTTTTTCCTGTATATAAAAATATTTTTTCTGGTGCCACCAATGTCCCCACTATCTCCATTTTGGTGAATCAAAAGTGTTTTACATATACAAAAATTTTTCCCAAGCCAAACTACTTTTGGCAAATGTTTGGATAAAATCGAACAATACCTTTCATTTGGTATATCACTCATTATGATTTAACGCACTCAGAAAATTTTTAGTTTTTCGGCTATATACAGTGTCTTCACGCGCCAGCTACAGGCTACAAGCATGCGTGTCGCCTAGCAGACGGCCCGCTGTGAAATATGTATACATATATACTAAAGTAAATAAAATAAAGAGAAGACGACTTGACTGCAAATGCTTAACGCAGCAGGTTTGATACTAAACCAATGGTGATGAATGGCATTCTGCGTCTCCCATCCTCTATCGAAATTTATCTATTAAATCGTATTTTTATTTGTTGCAGACGAGAGGTGCCCGGGTTCTGGTAGGAGGTCACCGCAATTGAAATCCCTCGGAACGAAACTTGGACGACGAGGCGCGATTTTGGGGAACAATTTCTGCCAACGCATCGGAAACGGGAAGTGTGCTATTGGTTAGCCCACAAGTGCACACAATCTGAAATGCAGCCCCACAAACCCAAAGCCCCATCCGAAAATCTACATACTGCGTTCAATTCGAACTGGAAGCCTACATTCAGAAAAATTACATACAGAAAAATTATTTTCCGTAACAATTCTTTAAGATTCTTTAAGATAAATATTAACTTTAAGAATAACTATTTAATTTATATAATGTAAATTATTGTGTGAATATTTGCTATTCATATTTCTGCATTTTTTCCCTGTAGGACATCAGCAATGGATCCGAAACGAGGAACAGCCTGATACAGCGGAGCGTGAAATTAATCATGGCAGCATCCGGAAGAGGGGGAGCATAGGTGGGATAAGCTGAGCTTGGTTTTTTTATACCCTTGCAGAGGGTATTATAATTTTGGTCAAAAGTGTGCAACGTGAAGGAGACATCTCCCATAAAGTAAATATATTCTCGTTCAGGATTTTCTCCTGAGTCGCTATAAGCATGCCCGTATGTATGTCTAGTCTCTCAGTTTCAAAGCTATCGACTTCAAACTTTGCACATATCCTCTTTTCCCTTGCACGCAGTATATAAGTCTGAACGGCTGAGATCGGTCGACTATATTATAAAGCTCCCATATAACGGATTGTTCGGGAATGCCATATAATTCCATTCAGAATGCCATTCAGAAAATAATTAATTGGGTAACTAATCCGATCTGTCAAATTGTATAAGGATCAGCCGACTATATCCTATAGCAGCCATATAACTGAACAATCGGAAATGATACAGCCTCGCTATTTTTAGAGTTGCTTGGGGCTGTTTCCCCAATGATATAAGCTTCTACTTAACTGCAAGTGTATATGAACTTCGGCTCCGCCCGAATTTAGATTTTCTTTCTTGTTTTATATTAGTTTTAATTTCACGGTTTTTACTGCAAGCAAGACTAAACTACATAGTTATTGTATCGTCGGGGTTTCTTTTTAGATCGAGGTTATTCTGTTCAGATAAAAAAATAACCGATTTTTTGCTGGTTTGGGAATGGTTTATCGCTTCAAGTTTTCTTCAACCCTTTGTAGGTATTTTACTTACGTCAAATAGCAGTGTCACAAATCGAGGTTGACTTTTGAGGATTGTTTGGGGGTACTTTAAGGAGGACATATTTGATTTTTCCTCGAGTGATTCGATAATTATTTAAAAATATGCCCTTTAAAATTAAAAAAAAATATTTTTACAGGGTCTTTTTGATGGACTTTAAAATTCTGCCCGTTATAAAAATTTAAAAATAGTACATTTCAACAATCCGTTTCCATCCACTTCCAAACTGCAAGCCTTACCCATTTCGAATGTAATTACCAATATGGTGCGGGCCCTCGACTGCAGCGTTTTAATCTCAGAATCGCAATGGTGAGAACGGAGGGAGATGGTACCATAGAGCACCAGACACTGACAATTAATATTCAAATTTATTAGCCACCTATGAACCGAGTGTGTGCATTATCAGCCAGCACTTGCAGGGTGGCACGGGTTCGGACCGCAGACTGTACTGGTCCTGTTCCCTATCTCGTCGGCTTGGTCGGATGCGCTGCAGAAAGTATAGGCGGCAATGGCACGTTGGGGACCTGGGGGATATATTTTACTGGCGAACAGGACTCGGCCTGGCAGGGCCTTTCCCGTCTTTTAGAGCCCCGTTTCCGTGTCACACTGAGCTTAATTATTTGCATATGACCGAATCTAATGGTCGAGTGAGAGACGACCCTCACGCACAGTCTAATCACCCGAGACAGCTTCGTTGTGTAATTGTTAATGATGATTAGATTCAATTTAGGGCATCATTAGTTCCCTGACGAGGCTGCAGCCACATTGGCTTTTATCTGCTCTTTAAATTTATGCCAAAGCCGCAGCCCAGATGCGGGCGGGACGACCGGGGGCATGGCGTCCCCGGTGACTTACGTGGACGTTGCAACGTGACCTGAGGCCGTTGCGGAGTTTGAGGTTAATTCTGGAAAATTGTCGAGTCAACGGGTTAACCCCGTCCAGAAAAGCAAAAGCCCCTCTCCGCTGTTTCCTCCTTCATGCTGAGACCCTCCGTCTGATATGAACTGACCGGTTGAATGGTTCAAAGTGGTATGCAAATGCGAGGCATTGTGTGGTTTAACTTTTGCCGGAAGGCGTTCTCTGCACTCGGCAGTCATCAGAGCTCGCTGGTCATCTTGTGGCCTTCCATTGTGCGATTTTAATCATTCTGAAAGCATCGGGGCAAGAGTCAACTAATCACTCTTGGCGACCTCCGTGCTAATAGCTGCCGATGTGTAATTGGGTTTTCTCCAGGCGCTTGAAGGCGTTTGTTTCCGATGGTGAAGAAAGGGTCTAATGGTGAGTTGCAATCAATTTCTATTAGTTTATTCAAGAGTTGGTTATCGAAAACACCAAAAAAATTTGAAAAAATGTCCACAGAAAGAATTGACATTTTCTGTTTTACACGAAAATTAAATACCCGGAGAAGAGAGTTTGGAAAATCATTAAAAGTTAAATATACTCGGAAATGTTTTAATATGCAATGAAAAGAAATTAAAATGTTTATTGAGTAATTCTTTAGAAAATGACCATTTTCCATCTTTATAATAAGCTTTACTAAAGCTGGGAGCGCTTAATTAAAAATGTATGGCTTACGGCACACTGAAATAACAAACTTGTAACTTTCTGGTGTTTTTTATTAGCAAATTTTTCCAGGATTGGGTTTCCTTTTCAGTTTCAGCTTATTTAAAATTGAATACTTATTATTAGGAGGATAAAGTGAAAAATAAATATCATCGCTAACAAAAAGTTTTTAATTCTTCTGAAGCTCATTATCTTTACCCCGACAGCCCTCAAGCAAAGGCATGGAAAATAATAAAAAAGTTTCAGAAGAATTAAAAATTGTGCATGCAAAGTTATTCAGCCAAATTAAAATATCCTTCGTTCTTACATTTAGAATCCAGACCCACGAGTTCGACACGGTGCTTAAATTCGGTCTAGGATTGAGTTTGGTCTTTGAAGAAAAATAACGGTTTTGATATATTTATGTTATCAACATTCCTATATGTTTTGGAAAGATCAGCGCAATAAATTATATGAAATCAAATCATATATAAAATATTTAAATCAAATCATATATATTTGAAGCGGAGAAAATGTAAAATCATTATTTATTTCAGCAACAGGGCATTAACTGGGGGTTAGTTCATGCAAGGAAATTGTGTGGCGAGTGGCAAAAAAATGGACTGTTTAGAAAACCAGCCAACCCCCGAGATGATTTCATTATTCCTTTTTATTTGCCAAGTGCTCCTCCTTTGGGGAAAATTTCAAATTGTAGTGGCTTGCATTGTTGCACGACTGTTGTGCAGCGGTCAAGCTGGTACACTTGAGTGCTCACTTCATGCAACATATTCGAAAAAATCGACCGCCATTGCAATGGCTTGAATAGGACCCTTGACCAGGCTGGCCCAGTAACAATGATGTCGCTAAGCAGCTCGTGAAATGAAGTAGTTTAAGAAAAAGTTCTGGCAATGATGAAAAAACTATGTTTATTGCAAATAAAATCATACCTTCCAACATATTTGCAACTGCAACTGACCATAATTGACTTTATAAGTATTTAGGTAAATGTTTTAAAATAGGCATCGTTTTTTATAAGACGGTGAATAAAAACTTTTTATATTGTTAAAGTCGTTCTGTATTGTACCTTTTTAAACAATACAACTTAAAACACCACACGTGATTCGATAAGATCATGGATAATTAAATTTTCCCAAGCCATCAATCAGAAAAAGTGAAGTCCTTGTGATGAGAAACATCTGCACATAAGCTTTGTCACTTTAATCCGAACTAAGTTCAATAACATTGCAACGGTTGATCAGGAACAGGCCGAAAGGCTCCAGCTCTGTGAGGAACTGCCATTGTTTTTTCCGATTTTTTTTTCTGCTGAGAATGGAAATAAGTCCGCATTCGAACATTTTTTCCCAGACATTACCCTGGCTTAGGTGATGGGCAGGGAGAACTTTGGAAAGGTGTGAAAACATTTTGATTCATTAAAAATTGAACGACCTCTAAGTGTTTTGCAGACGATGTGAATGTGGGGAATGTATCGGGAAAGTGGTCCCACACCCAGGTCTCCAGTCTTCAGTGCCTGCTTCTGAGTTGAGGTGAAACGTGAGCTTGGGGTACCGGCGCATCCTTGACTGGACTCCTGCTCCTGGAGTAGTCATTGAATCACAATCCACATCCAATTCGCTTACAGTTATCGCCTCAGTGCACTGTGAAACATGCAAATCACCGAAGAATAAGGACGAGGCGAACCAGGACCCAAGGGTCGATGCTTCCGCACAACTGTGACCGAGCCAGCCAAGACTTGCGCCAAAGAGGATTTTTGAGGGCCGGAAAATATTAAAACGTTGCCTTTCACCAGCTACGCAAAAGGGCAAATAAGTTTTGGAAGTGTCTTTTGGCTTTGATCTGGATGCCTCCGATTTTCGGCTTGCCCTCAAACGAAACTCAGCCGAGCGTCGATAAGCGCACCTGCGTACGCAAGGACCTTCGCTCCAAGCAAGGCAGAGTGATGCGGCCCCCAACTGCTCAGTTGTGGTGTGCCGCCCACTGGGTCCTGTCGTCGTCGTGCTCGATGAGCGTGTAAGCAACGAGTGAGCGAATGAATGAATAGCTGGCAGGGCGGGACCTATCTTCTTGCCACTGCAGTCGGCAGGGGGAGTGGAGCAGCGAAGCATGTGACAAAACGATAAACACACTGCGGTCCCCCATTGTAATCACTTTGACATTTACGCATATCAAGCAAAACGATGAATCGACTTTAGCAGCGTCCTCGCCCATATTCGTTCAAATGTGGCATTTTTAATGATGTCCAAATACATTGGATCAGATTGTATATATTTTATCCCGGTCTGATTTTCGTTTCATTTTAAATGCAAATGAAATAAATACAAATTCAAAAGCGTGCCATTCAGAATGCCATGTGTATTGGATGAGCATTTTTTCCTACTTTTCTTTACTTTTGGCTTGCAAATTGAAAACTTCAAAGGAGCTCAAAACAGAAAGAAACGGGCTGTTCTTTTGGTTATTAGTGAGTTCTTAAAATGCGTTAAATGACATAGAAACAAATCGGCTTCAAGAAGAAGTTTCATTTGAGCGAACAGGGTGATCAATAGTTTCTAAGTTATGCATAAACAGTGACAATTAATTGAAAATGGGGGGCCCGCCATACTTAACAAAATACTTAAATCGAATGTGTACATTAAATATATTTATATCGTCTTCCACCGAATAAAATGTTTTTCTTTTTGTAGGCATTCAAATCGCACTTTCTAAAGCACTTTCAAAACAATTGTAACTTAACATGTTTTACATTATTGCAAATGGTCCCAGTTGTTAGATTTTATATACAAATATCAACATCGTGACTAACAGCAGATTTTCCATTCCTGGGCGGAAAGCCTCCTGGAACCAACAGCGGGTGCTGGCTGCCACTTACGCGGAAGACTAGGATTAGTGCCCCTTTTGTTTTTAGGAGAAGTTAGCCGACCGCGGAAGTCTAGTCATTTATTTTGGTTTTCATTTTCTGGCTAGATATAAGACAAAGTATGATTTTATAAAATATAAAGGTCGACATGAAAAAACGACACGCCACTTCACACACATCACAAATGACGGTTAAGCCTTTTTCTAAGTGGCACTCGCCATTCTGAACACGTTGGGATTCCTTTTCATTTTTATTGCAAAACTTTGTTGTCGATGAACTTTGCACATAAAACAAGTCGTCGTGGCTTTCCATTTGTAATGCTGTCCGAACTCATTAGGCCACGTAAATTCATTAATTTTGCCTTGACCAGAAATCCCATTTTCTCAACACTGCCTTAACTCTAATGGCCATTTTAATGCGGCTTTTTAAGAGAGCAAGGAGGGGTGGTTGTTGGATGAACAACCGAATTCATCTCTTGAAAGTCGCGTCGGATGCAGAAGCTAAGGCTCCAGAGAACTGCTTCGGTAAGGATTGCTATGTGCCACTTCACTTCTGACTTTTTTCTGGCCATTTCTCTTTATACTTCACAGTGCAGTTCGGCATAATTTTTAAATATTTTTAAAAATATCCTATAAATCTTAAAAACATAAAAAAATTCTGAAATGAATAAGAAATGCTTGAATTTAAAGTTAAGTTTATAAAAAAAAAAAATACATTTACTTTACTCTTTTGAATTATATATGGATATGGGAAATTTTCGAGGCCCAAAGCGCAAAACTCTTCAATAAATTCCCATCGTTAGGATAAACATTTTCGGTTCCGTTTCGTTATCATTTGTTACCACTGCATGCTTGGAGTATCGCAAATAATCATGAAACAACTGCGGCCCGATTTCTATCGGGGCGTCGACATGCAAAATGGTCCTTAAGTTGTGTGCAAATTGAAAGCGAAATGCGAGTGCATTTTAATAAAACATATGCGGCGCCCCAACCATTGGGCACCATAAAGGAGCTCGCATGCCTATAACTCTTGCACTATCTTGAGCAGGACGAGCGACATTTCCAGCAGGCGACCTCATTGCCGGTTGAAAAAGAGCAGACAAAGCCACAGTCAGAGTTCGCTATTGCGGTTAAGTTATGGAAGGATGGAAGGGTCGGGTCGCATGGGTCGTTCGTAGTACCACGCCCCCCCACTCAGCCACATCTCACTGGGGAAATGTGCAAGCGGCACAAAACATCTCGAAATATGTAGAAGGCTCTTTGGCGGCCCAGTGCTCGAGCCCTAGCAAGAAAAACAACATTTTGCTAGCCGCAAAAGGAGTGGGCGGCAGGAAGAACACCGACAATGAACAGAAATGAAATGAACTAAAACAGAATGGAATAGAATAACTTGGCCAAAATGCGACAAGAAAATTGTATTACAACAATGGAAAGCGATTGTGGTGAAAAGTACAATAAAATGTCGCTAAATTAGACATGAAGGATACCGCAGCCGAAGAGGCGAGAGTAGGGCAAATGGAGTCTGCGGAAATGAGGGGACGCAATTGTTCAAGCGGACAGTATTTGGCGTGGAGTGGCCAACTAATTGAGGTCTGAGGATGCGAACAAAGATAAGCGTGTGGGTTTTAGTTTTAAGGAGCTAACTTTGGCATAACGCATCATGTCACAGTTAAATTTAGTGTTGGGCTTGCCTTTTGTCCTTCACTAGGCAGACTAGTGCCTCAACTTATAATACCCCTATATGTACTTGATGTAAATCAAAAATCCTATTCAGGCTGCATTGATTAGCATTTGTACAACTGTATTCTAGACATGTGTGTCTATTCTTTCCGGGTCGAATAAAGCCTCTCGCGAATATTTATAATAATACAAATTCTATTTTCTAAACAGGGCTTCCTTTTGCCAAAAAATGTTTGAACGAAACCTTCTGCTGATAAAATAAAAATGCAATGCAGTAAAAATACGATATGGAACTTAACATTTATAAATATGGTAACTTTAAAATATGAACTAATAGATTTCTGCTTTTAGTTTTAAAACCGAACATTTTTCGAAAAGAAGATCCACGCTTTCATATAGACAGGCGGACATGGCAATATCAACTCGTCTGTTGATGCTCATCAAGAATATATATTCGGAGATGATTACATACTTGTTACATATGTATATTCGCATAAATACAATAAACCCTTCTACTCTTTAAGTACCCGGTGAAAGCACGGGTATCAAGATATCAAGGCCAAGCTTGAATATATTGGTATCTCAAAAGGTATCTTTTTATTTAAATAAATAGGTTTTATATATCTCTATCATTTTCTCCTCGGACTCGAATCTCAATTCATATTAATAAAATGAAAACAGCATGAACACAATATCCCCTCCACGGAAATTAAACTCGAAGTCACGTGCGCCATTTCATAAAACAATTTAATATCATAATTTGGGGGAAAATATTCAATAGGGCAGAAGAAGCGGAACTGGCCGTTAGCGGCCTTATTAGTCAAGATTAAAGCAACTCGAGGAAAGTCAACCCTCTCGCAGGTCCAGGGGGATTGAAAATTATACGATTATCGTGACATTAAGGCGAGAGAATAAAACCCACGCAAGCCGCTTAAAATTCTATCAATGCTATCCTGGTCGAGAGCTTCCGTCTGGGTCCACCTCCTCCTATTGCTTCGCGCCCGTATCCTGCCATTTAATTTGCCGAACTGACAACGCAGAGCTCAATGACGACGGAGAAGTCTCTGAGTCAGACTACAGGAGAGGCTACAGGACACGCTACAACCTTCCGACACCGACTCCGTACATTGTGTGAAATAATTGCAAGGAATTTTCACGCGTATTTCCGCCTTCGCTTTCCGCCGAGTTGAAGGCAGTTCTGGAGTCGACTTCCTCCGCCTGGGTACTAAAAATTTCTTAGCAATTTTCAGCTCACCTGGGCGCTAAGTATTTCCACAGCTCGTTTCGTTCCTCTTTGCGATTTTAACAATTTTATTAAATTGAATTTATATCATTTACACGCTTGTAGACTTCAAGTCTTCCAAGCAGAATGCTGAACCCCCTTCTGATGCCTTTGGTTTTGATTGGGTGTGCCCTATACAGTCGCACCTCCATACCTCCAACGACCAGACTTACTGACATTTTTCGCTACATTGCTAAAGTTTAATGGAAACAGCTTTAAAATAGTTACTTTATGTGAATTAAAGACAAAAACACCTATAAGAAAATGTTATGAATAAAGATAAGACATGGGAGTGGTTACGTGTCCAGTCATGATCTTTATTTATATATTGTCAGTTTTTAGTGGTTTCCTTACGGAAGCTCTTCTGTTTGGGTAAGGATAAAAATATGATACACTTTACTTTATGGATGCTTAGACTTCTATAAATATTTGCTTTCAGGATTATTGAAGCAAGGAAATTTAATTGGCAGCCTCTTCTGTATTTGAATTTCTTTCATATATCTGCTTCTTGGAATATCAACCAAGTTACAAATTCTACTCTGGCAGACTGATTTTAAGGACTTCAGATGCAGTGGTGATTATATAATCTTAATAGCTTAGTATAGATCATAAAACCTACAGATATTTACAAATATTGATGTTTGAAATTTTGGCGATCAAAAACAAACAAGAAAGAGAAGCTTCGGGTGGAGCCGAAGTTGATATACCCTTACGGTTCTGTTACACATAGATTAGGTAGACTTCGAAGTGAATATACGAATATAGTTCATCTATATACATGGGCATTTCGATATTAAATATATTTCTTATAATATGAATTTTAAATAGATCCCATTCTTCTATCTTACAAGAATGGACGATTATCGTCGAGTTTGCCTACTATATGATCAAATAAAAAAACCTCTTCACATAAAAGTAAAAAAAAAAAACGTAAAAAAACGACCGTACATGCAATGATCAAAATGCCTGATATCAATTTTGGTGACGAAAAAACTCAAAATATGTATAAAAAATTATACATTAACACAATTCTTACACGGCACGTGTCGCTTGATTGACCGTGCCGAATTTTTTCTTAAAAAAAAATTCTTTTCATTGTATTATTTTTGTCTACTATTAAGACGTTTTGTCTTAAAGAAAGTGAAATAGATGTTTTCAAAACCTTTGCAACGATTTGCAACTAAAACGTTTGGATATCTTCATTGGTTAAGTTATGCATTTAAAAATTTTTATTTTTTAATTTTTTTTATCTAAGCCAAAGGTATTTTAAAAATTTGTGGAACAAAAATTGCTCATATTTTAGTAACAAACATCTCCATTTTTTTCAGGATTGCCAAGAAACAAATGGTGCAAAAAGACAAACAGAGGGACAAGCTGCTTTCATTTGGAAAGAGCTGTAAAAATCGAATTTCTTGAATAACTTCTGAACGAAGTGTCGGATCGGGATGGTTGAGGTATAAATCGACGCGTCTTTAGGAGAAAACGAATAAAGATATTATATCTGGGGACTAAAATGCCTCCACCAGCCCCAATTTAGTGATTCAAAATTTTTTTACTTTCACCCTAATTTCTCCCAAACCAAACGACTTTTGGAAAATTTATTGGTAAATTAAAAAAAAACAACAAAAAAGTATCTATTTTAATCAATACCTTTCAATTGGTATGTAATTCATTCAGATCGGATGCATACAGAAGGCATGCAGTTCGTCACCTCCTGGACTGCCATCGACAGTGATACCCAGTACGCATCTTTTCCACTCAAACTTTAATTAACCTTTCAAAGTACAGATTCTCAAAAAAAATTTAGTTGTATAAAAAAAATTTGTGGATGGTAGGGGCATGAAAAAAATTTGAAATAAAACTCTGTTATATATTTTAATAATATATTATATCAAATATTTCAAATATACTAAATATTTTATCAAATATTTCAAAACTCTAATTCATACAAGTCTTGGTGCTATATCTTTTACACTCTCAGAGATTCACGCGCTCATACAGACAGACGGACATGGCTATATCAACTCGGTTGTTGATGTTGATCAAGACTTTATGGGATAGGCGATGATTCCTTCTCCCTATTATATACATTCACACGACCCGTCATATACCCGTACCCGTATATACGGGTATAAAAACAGAAAAGTTTTGTCTTTTCTAATCATTCCATTCGTTTGTTATATGGCAGTTATAGTATGTTAAATAAAGCAAGAAAGGAAAGCTAGGTTCGAGCGGACAATTTTTGTTTTCCTGTTTTCTAGGACAGTCAAATAATTTTTTAAGAAAAAAAAAATTTTAGTGAATAATGAGTTATGGGAAAGGCATTGACCACAAGCAATAGTATTGAGGAATGAAACCCACAGACATATCGCCATCAACAAGATTTGTCTTAAGATTGCAAATAGTTAAACGGCCGAGAACGCCTTCTTCTGGTCTTCCCAAAAAAAACTTCTGCAGATATAAAAAGTTAAAAGAACTGCCTTGCATGTCTGCTTCGAAAATTTGTTTAAATAAAAGAAAAACTTTTCTTATTTCGCGCAAAGCTCTCGCGGGAAAGGAGTGGGATGTGGGTGCAACTACAAACAAATATGCAGCAAATAAAACTTCGACGCCGATACAATTTCGCAAAAGTGTCGAAAACTGTGATTCTCTTGCAAGAGAAGCACTTTCCCCTTACTACGCTTTTACCAGTCTAGCTCCGGTTGACTGGCGGCCACATCCCTATCCCAGGCGTAGGCGGCTCGAGCTACCAACTTTGAGTCAAATGTAAACACCTCCCTGCAAATATTATCACAATTCCACGCGGCTGCCGCCAGAGATACTGAACAAACTGTTGGCTGGATCGAAGAGAAAGCGAAGGGGGGCGGTGGATAAAGTGGTAAGAAATATCCAGTGATGCCAATCAGTGGTGCGGCCTGTTAATGGCGCCTTATAATCCGTCTTGGAAAAATCATCACTGTGAATGGCCAAATGCACGACAGGTTATATTACGGCATTCGATTTGATGACGCCAATGGTTGCAGAGCTGCGCGAGCTCTAATCCCCGCCGCTTTGGACTCATCCAGCCCACTGCGTAGCCTCGCCCATTTCCACGCACAATTAGCCATGCCAATGTGTCGGACAAATTAGCCAAAAAGCCCCCCTCCAATGGAGGCACATAAAAATTGATGTCCTCGGACATTTCACATTCGCCGCGTGGTGCAGCGCTGCAGTTTCAAAGCGATAAACTTCAAGTGCCCTGCAATGCCAGACCACATGGCCATTGTTTGGCCGACCCGTGGGCCTCATCCACTTCCACGTCCTCGGCCACATCGATATAGATGCGATGGGTGGAAGTGGGCTTCGGGTTCCTCAGATTGGAGGGCTGTCAGAGGCCACGCCTAGCCGTATTAATCTAGTTAATGATGAAACTGAATCAGCTTTTTAAACGACTCGTTGCACAATGAAGTGCTTGGTACTGGTGTTGGTTTTGGGGCTTGTTCGGGTGTTGCTCTGGTCCTTGGTCGATACCGTGTCGCATAAGTGGTCGGGCCTGAAAATAAATTAGTTGCGGCTTCCTTTCCGCTCTCGACGACTGACCAAAAAGTTGACGCTTTTCTGTTTGCTTTATAGGCTTCGGCGGCTGCTCGGGCTTAAACTTTATCACGTGGTTAGTTAAGTTTCAGGCCTATGTTGTCACATTTAAAGATTCCCTGAACGTGCGGGCTCACGGGAGCTTTTAAAGCCCAACGGCCCGAAGCATCACATATTCTTGACCATTCTTCCCGCCCAGTACCAAGCAGAGCTCGAAAAATTGCTCAATTATTCAAACGAATTTCACGCATTTAATTGTATAAATTTAGCCAGGCATGACAGAAACACGCCCCACGCCTGCCTACCGCTCATCGAGCCACTCTCCTACCATACGATGACCTCTGACCAAATTGGGCCTGCTGTGCGTCGGCTAACGGTACGTAACGTCATAATCACCCCGAAGCGCACGTAATTGGCCAATCAATTGTGTCATTGTTCGCATTTATTACGCGGCCGCTCGAACTCTGACTCCGACTCTGATTCCGGATCGAAATCTGTCTGGGCCTGCATTGGGCTTGGTCCTGTGCCTGTGTCTGTTATTTATGGGCAAGGTTGGGCTTGGACAGCTGCCCAAGGACTGGGTCTAGTGGAGAGAAGAAGAAAAAGAAAACGGCCGTAAATGAGATCCTGCAACAGAAGTTGTCATGCACTTTATATTTCGCAGTGCTGCGGTTTTGTTTTCGTTTCTTTTCTCTGTTTTCAGCTGTAACATTTTAACAAATGCACAAAACGAATGACAACTTCCGGTTCCGGTGAGAATCTTGGGAGAGGGGAGTCGGGTCTACGGCCGGCTGTCACAGCGAAAAATTACATGCCTTGCGCAAAAGTTTTGCCTCTTCATTATTCTAACATCAAGTCGACACGAGTTGCGGTTTTTGCAATTTTTCTTCGACTTCCCCCACAACGCCGCCGCATTCTTCTCCAAAGAATTTCTGCACAGTCAGACAAAGTGCGAAGCGTGGTACAAAACTTCTTCCGGGACTCCCGCCCGGCGCACATGGTGCCAACTCGGAGACAGCCGCACAGACACTCCACATCACAGGGCAGGCAATCCGGCCTGGGTGTCCGGAGTTGGAGACGGCTGAGGGGCTTGGGTTGGCGTGCTGAAATTATACGCTGCATTTTAATCACAATTCAAATCAACGGAATCTTCGTCATTATTCTGAGCAGCAGGCGCTTCAATTCGCCTGCGAAAGTCTCTCTCGCACAATCAACTCATGGCGTTTTCTGCATATTCGAGTGGAAGAACGTTCTTAACTTGAAAGCGGCGGAGGCATTTGGTCATGTACATATGTACATACTCGTAGGAGTTGTCCGTAACACTCAATCCTTAATTACTTTGAAGAGTTTCTGAATAATGAGGGGACTTGGCCAATGAAACCGATTTAAGACTAAGTCAAAACACATCTGAATCTAAGCTCACATTCTAAGCTTAGAAGAATGCTAGAGAACCTTCTAAATGTATCTTCCCTGACCTTCAATTTTGAAAGGCTTAACTTGAATTGTTGTGCGTTTTTAAGTTTTTATGTTAAACATACATAGTTGAGGAGATTCCAGCAATCTTGAATTCCAAGGAAGGGAGCTTATTTAATATATTGGGATAGTCTTACGTGTCGATTATATAATTTCAGGTCGATCTTACATGATGGAATTCGGTTTCCTGCTTATCAACAATCTTTAAAAATTAGACACCCAAGTTTACCTGGGGCACGAAGCTAAGTTTACTCGGAAATATTGGGATTGATTTATTAAGGTTCCAGCCAGTGCCAGGCCGGCAAGAGAAAAAGGAAAACTGTCAAATGAGAGAAAATCAATGGCAGTTGCCATTTGAAAAAGTTGCAAAGTCTCGAGCCAGACGAGACGGAAACCAAGTCGCTGCGATCGTATCTGGAGAGGCAATTAGCATTTTGTTGTAATTCTACAATCAAAAAATTGTACGAACCAGCAGGACCAAAGCGAAAAATATCGCAAAAAACGCTGAAGCTCTACAAGGAAAGGAAGAGAAAAAATTATTTGATTATCCTGCGGCCATGCACTGTCACAATTTTTCAGACTGCCCACCGAGCGTGTCGGCTGTCCGGCCGGGGATGGCCCTGTGTCCGCGTGTCTTGCCATCCTGGCAGAGTCCTGCAGCAGCCGTAACAGCTGCAACCCCATGAAAAGTGCCACATCAGCGAAAGTCTGTTAACTTCCGGTTTATGGTTGCAGCAGCTTATGAAGTCATTTCCGCCATCCCTCCCAATGCTCCTTGAAACCCATTCATTCGGCTCTGTCGAGCGGTGGCAGCCAGCTGGCGGTGCCCGCAGACCATTCTATTAAATCATCATTTCATTCGGACCCCGGCCTCCGCCGCGCTTCCTTCGGCGCACTGCGTTTGCGGTAATTTTTTTCCCATTTTTTGGTTGCAAGTGCTTCCTTTAGATTTATAATTAAGATTTGGCTCGCAGCGAACATCGGATCATTTATACCCTTGCAAAAACGACATTTTGTGAGAATGTTTTAAGATAAAATATTTTTATTTCAAAGACTTTTGGAGTATAATTCATTATGCGAACAAAATGGTATCACTCGCTTACTAATAAAAAATACAACATGCATGTTTTATAATTATGTTTTTATTAATTTTTGTAGTGATTCTAACATTTTAAAAAACTTTTATAAATTGAATAATAATTCTATGCTACCTTACAAATTTGTTATTGTTTAAAAATATTTTATGTTGCATACTTTTAAATGTTTTGAAATAAACAACTCAATTCTAGTAGGAAAGCAGTATGAAAGCAGACTCCTCTCAAAAGGGTCCGATTTTGCTTAGTTTTGAGTTATAGTTAATGGAGAAAAATATATTGGAACTGGAATATATGTGGGCAATGGAATAGTTGGCTTTAAAACTTTTCTTAGAAGTATAGTATCATATATAAAATAAATTGGACTCTATGTGTAGCCTTGTAATCTACGAGTACCGGTAAAAAAAATGATCGAAAAAAATTTTATAAAAAAGAAAACAAACTCATCAATGCACAGTAACAATCCACATGATTAATATTAAAATTTCTTATATTAAGCTATACAATTTGCTGAATTTTTTGTTAAGAAAGTATCCGTCACAAAGAAAAGGTTGCAATCTTTTGTCAATAATATAAAGATATTCATATTTTTAATATATTTACTAAAATAATATTTGCATTGAGTTATCAAAATTAGCCAGAGCCTAAGTTTATAAAATCCTATAAATATTTTCCCCCTTTAGCCTGATGAACAAACCTTAAGGTTACTTTTTAATCAGTATGTAACTATCTAACAGGTTGTAAGGGTACAAAGAGTGCGACCTATTAATAGTGGAAAGCTGGCCGTCGCGTCGAATAAAGCCGTTCTCGTCGGGCCGGCAACTGCAGCTGCCCGTTATGTGATAATTTATCATATTTTTAGCTTCAGCCTCTAACAAATTATACCAGGGAGCTCGGAGCTTGGGAGGGCCAAGGAGAGCGAGATTTGTCGCTTGGGTAAACTTTGGAACAGAGCAATTTAATTACACCGAGAGGCTACATCCGAGAAGCACCTGGGTGGAGTAAAGTCCCATCAGAGCTTGACGCAGATTGGAGTTTGAAGTTGTAATAATAGAGGCACTGATTCCTTGCTACTGATATTGACGAATTTAGTGAAAATGGGAAATTGATGGTGTTATAATGAATGGGTCGGCTTAACCCGGATGGGGGAACGCAACCAATCCTATTCAACTAGTCGAGAAAACGGGACAGACGCGATGCAGATCCGTAGAGCTATCCTCTTCGGGTTGATAATTTTCTCGGCTTGGCCACGTCATGAGGGTCACAAGGTATGTTTAAATGGTATTCTAACGAGATAAAATCTGAACTCCTCCACCTACAGACGCTAAACTCTTTGCTATTTCGAAAAATTGTCACCGGCTTTAACACAAAATATATCTCCCTGTATGAATCGGAAATCAGCCAAGACCACTCCATGATAAACTTCACTTTAAACTTTTCGCGGAACATTACTGTGGACCTGTGGCTGAGGGTTTCGATTGGACAGCAGTTGTCCAAAAGGGAGGACACCTACCGAGATGTTTTTTCGTACAACGTCAACCTGTGCCAGGTTATGGGCAGAGGCAAGGGCAACAGCCTTATCAACTACTGGATGAATAATATTCTACGGCAGTCCAATATGCCACGGAGGTGTCCTATTCCGGAGGTACTATCACCCCCAGACTCAAAATCAATAGTCGCATGCTTGAATTATGTATGTTTCAGGGAAACTACTACATGCGAAACATTCGATCAGAAAAAGAAACTATTCCCCGATTAATCCGCTCGGGCAGCTTTCGGATAGACTCGAATGTTTACGTCAGGCAATGGAACAACGACAACCTAACAAACACGGTCTTCTTCATCGACATAAAAATGAAGTGACTGGGAACCAGTTTCCGGGAAAAGGGTTCAACCTCAAATTCACACCAAATGTCACTTTAAAAATCAATGAATTATTGAGGGGATCAAATCTCCCCTGACTAACACAACTTCTCACTTCCATTCGCGCAAATCGTTGCACGTGCAATTCGCATAAATAAATTAATGGCGAAGAGGACAAGGGTACGGATGCGTCCTCTTACACGGACACCGGCGGGGTTTGAAGTCCGGAACCAGATTGGGGCGAGCTGCAAGCTGCGATTTATGCGAGAGCGCAAACTAGTGCGAAATAATTTAAACACTGTCAATAATTGTTTGTGGACAAAGTATTTCCCCATCGAAAAGTTCTTCTCCTTGGGTCCTGGTGCTTGGAGCCGTCGTCCGGCTTCTCTCGACACGTTTGCACGCGCTCCCAAGGATGCCACGAATTTCTTTTCTTTGCATTGCCATCAATTGCACTTCCGATGGCGGAGTGATGGAGCAGATAGCAATTTCTTGTACTTTGTTGGCGCCTTGGATGAGGCTGGAGCTGCCCCCACCTGCCTTTGTTGCGCCCTAACCATTTTGAGCATCTTTCAAATAAATGCGCTGGGAAGCCGGAGAGCCGAAGGACTTGGGGCAGGATGTAGGAGTGCCGTCGTGTACTCAAGGAAATTGCCATCATTATGCTTGTCGCAGTTGCTGTGCTTTGTGTTCAATAAAGTTTAATGTTTGTTTGGCGTGAAATTGATTTACAAACGTATTCTCTAAGCTGTCCGATCGGACAAAGTCCACGCTCCCATCTCCCCCCTTACGTGGGAGGTTTCCTATAAAATAGTTAGTACAAAACCGTATTTGGAATTATTTCAAAGGCCTCCAATTACATGGTTGGGTGGGCATTTGAACCAATTAAGCAGAGCTTACCTGATTAACCCTCATTCTCTAACCGACTCTCATTAGCAGTCGCACATGTCCAAAGGTGATGCTGGAGCCAGAAGTCGAATGTGAGTGAATTACTTTCGATTCTCGATGGGGATCTTTAGTCACACAATCTATAATTATACCAGCGGGAAACAAAAGGCCTACTGCGAATTGTTGGGAATCGAACTTGAATGTGCCATTAGGCAAAGAACGCTGAATGTGCGAACGCAGATTTCCTGAAGGCATCACACGACAATTAGGAAGCGATAATGTTAACAGCATCCTCGAGCCCGCATTCGAAATAAAAGTCTGCAAGTTTTCATTTTCTTTGCCTCCTGCGACAGCTGTGAATCCTGCCAGACACCTAGAACAAGAAAAAGGACATTGGCGCGAAATTGAATGTTTCATTCCTTTTGCCCTCTGCATTCATAAGGAGTGCCGATGTCGTGCAACATGTAGCAGCTTTATACAGGATATTATTATTTTATGCTGTCAAATTGCTAATGTCATGCGATGGAGACGCTTTTAATGCATTTGTGGAAAGGGGCGGAAATGAATTTATTTTCACTGCTTTATTGCGATTACGGCACCACTATTATATGTTGATTAGATTTTAACTGCAGGTTACACTTGTCTTTTGTTTTTACGCCTTTTGTGTGCCTAGTTGGAGAGATGGGCATCAATTGTGACAGATAATGTTTCTTCGTGAGACTTAGTCCCATATTTTCCATAAAAGAAGTGAAGGTCTCCGCGGTATGATCCTGGTATGAGGAACTTATGGATCAATGAGCTTCCCATTTTCCAGTTGTGCAAGTAATAGTGGCCCACTTCCACCGGACAATTGTACATAAAGTTGCTGTGCTTGGTCATGTCTTTGAACCAAGACTTCAGCATACTGTTCTTCACACTGGACGTCAAAGCACACACGTCACTTTTCTGGTTGAACACTGATTGGAAGTGCTTGGCGTTCGCCAAACGCAGCTGGATGTCCAGCTTGCACTTGAATCCACGCTGGATGGGACGGTTGAGGTACATATCCATGTTCATTAGGTTCTCGACTATTGTAATCGAAAAATTCCTAAAATATTTATTATTAAAGGTGCTGTTGCTGGATAGAAACTTTACAACCCGTTCCTGAAAAGGTGTTAAATGTAGGCGTTTCTAATGATTTTCGGATATTTTCTCACCCCTTTCACACAATATATCTGAAAAGGATGTAGAATGATCGCGGAGAAAAGTAAATATTTCCACATTTTAATTTCCTCTAACTACAAAACAAGAATGAGTTCGAAGGGCCGCAAAACTAAATCATTGAAAGGTGGACACGGGCTCGAATTATTTATTTTCTATCATTAGTATGGGGTATAGGTAATTAGATATTAATGACTGCATCGGCCGTACAACTCATAATGAAATCCTCGTTTTTACCCTTGTACTTGCCGTAGAAATTGTAGGTCTCTAGTCGGTATGACCCACTTGTAATAAAAGGCGGCACCAGTCCCTCCCCGAACTGCCACCCTTTCAGGTAGTAGTGGCTCGCATTCAGTGGACACTGGCGGAGGAAGTTGCCATACTTGAGCAGGTTTCGGTACCACTTCTTGAACAGGGTGATCTTCCCCGCATTTACAATGCTGCACACATCAACGTTGGTGGAGAAAAGGCTCTGAAAGCTCTTTGAGTTCCCTACGCGCAACTGAAAGTCTAGCCTGGCCCGCCAGCCCCTTTGAAGCGGCTTTCGTAGATACATGTCTAGGAAAACCTGATCGTTTCGAATGGTAAACGTAAAGTTTTCAAAGTAATCGCGGTTGAACCTGCTTTCACCAGCTAGGAACTTTATATTGCGGTCCTAGGGAGAGTTTTCAAAGATAAAACCGATGATCACATCATACATGGCCTACTCACCGCACCGATGGAGAGCAGAAAGGCGACCACACCCAGTATCTCCGGTCTCATAAGCTGCGGAATCCACATCACCCGATTCATTGCTATTCAGAAACACAACGAGACTGTAAATATTTGCTTTGCGTACAAAATATATTAATTATTTTATGCACTAGACCATAAAGACCCTGCCGACAATGATAGGCGTCCGTTAGCCTCAGTTTAGCACAGCTTCGACAGAGCACTCCAGCATTGGATTTATCATATTCTTCTTGAACCTGCCATAAAAGAAACTTCCGCTAATTCGGTAGTCGCCTACATAGAAAAACGAGGGCACATAGTTGGCGTCCAGGGTCCACCCGTGCATGTAGTAGTACCCCTGCTTGACGGGACAGCTCGTTGCAAAGTTTCCCACCTTCAGCATCGACGTGAACCAGCGCCGGTAGATCGACTCCTGGGCTCCTTTGATGAGAGCACAGTAGTTTATGTCGTGCTGGTAGACACTTTGGTAAGGCTTGCTCTTCGAAAGGCGAAACTCAAAGCTCAAATGTGCCTTCAAGCCCGGCGGAAGGGTCGATACCAGAATCATGTCCATCATTAGTTTGGTGTTGACGATTTGAATGGTGAAGTTAGAAAAAACCGTCTTGTCGTACTTACACTCTCCGGTTCTGAACGTCATTTTGGGCGCCTGTGCAACGGGGGATTTCTCAAAAGATTCATTCAGGGAAGTATAGTGACTTACCACACAACTTTCAATAAGAATAGCTACGACAAGAGAATCTCGAACCATCATTACCGTTTTTGGGACAAACATCACTAGTCAGTATCAACGAGCTTTTCACCTGGTACACCGATTAGTAAACAAAAACATTTATGCCGTATAATGGGTTTATTATTCAGTTCAAGTTGCGTGGTGGTTTGATTGATTGCCGGGTCTGATACCGTTTCATTTTCCATGTATTCCCGCCCGCATCAAGATGAACCCGAGCTAATTTATTTATTGTGCATTGTGGCCTCGACAATGCAATCGACGAGGACCAATTGCTTTTTGGTGCGGTACTTCCCGTAGTAAACTAAAGCCTTCAGGCGATAATCGCCGCTCAGAAGATATGAGGGCACCAAACCCATGTCGATGTGCCAGTTCTTGAGGACGTAGTGACTGGCAGGCACCGGGCAGTTCTCCATGAAGTTGCTGTGCTTTGACACGCTCTTGATCCATCGCCGAAAGAGAGAGTCCTTTAGGGTCGAGAGTAGATCGCAGTAGTCGGTATCGGTCTGAACCAGGCTTTGAAACTTTTTGGCATTGCTCAGGCGTAGCTGCACATCTATGTGGCCCCGAAACCCCCTCTTCAAGGTCTGCAGCAAGTCCACATCCGCTGAGATGGTGTCATTGACAAGTGAGACATTAAGGACCCTGAAGTATCGAGGGTTTTTGTCGCACTTAACGCGATCCAGACTAATCGAATTGGGCTAGCAGACTGCTTTGTTACTACATTAATTACCTACTTCAGGATTTTATTTACCTTTGACAGCTTGATAAGCGCAAGAACTAGAATAAGACCTTTCATTGACATCTGTACTTCCGATTTCACCTCCGAATGCAATGGTGCTTTACTGCGAATAGTCGTTTTGACACGATGCACACGAGTTTCATCGGCTAATTGGTTTTAAATTGCTAAAAAATGGCGCAGTGGCTATTTTTAGATGCGTATTTAAATTTTTATTTCAGTTTAGAAGACATCGATTGATGTAGCTTTTTTAGCCTAAGCTTTCAAAGCGGCATAGACATTCAAATCTAAAACAAAGTCCTCCTGCTTCGACTTGAGCTTCCCATAGAAAAAGTGGGCTGACACGCAGTAGTTTCCCGGGAGCATGTAGTGCGGCACTTGTGTTGAATCCATCTTCCAGCCCTGTAGGAAGTAATGCCCTTTAGGCACAGGACAGTTGTACATGAAGTTTCCGTGCCGCAGCATGCTATCAAACCAGCTTTTAAAGATGTTCGTTCGTACAGAAGAAACTACGGCACATGGGTCTAGGATGTGAGCAAAGAGGCGTTGATAGCTTGTGCCCTTCTCGAACCTCATTTGAAAGTCGAGGAGGACCTTGAAGCCCCGGTGTATAGGCCTGGTTGTTACCATATCCATAGACAAGGTGTTGTTAATAATGTCCAACGTAAAGTTGTCGAAGTGCTTTCTGCTAAATCGGGACTGACCAGTCTGAAAGGCAAAGAAGGACTTCAAACAAAAATAATATTAAAGTCCTGTTTAAATAAACCTGAAACACTTACTGCATTCGTGATCGCAAAATATTGGAAACCAAACAGGGAAATAATAACGCACAATTTAAACATTTTCCCACTGATGCCAGTTCAATACTGAGAGTCGGATTACATTTTTAGCTAGTAGATGGGACTAATTATTAAAAACTGAAATCTGCAGAGCGAAAAGAGAATTCGTGTCATACATCGGTTACTTTATTTCTACTTCGAAAGAGCAGTACAGCACGAAATCCTTAAACTGGTTCATTGTAAATTTCACTTGATATTTGCCTGCATACAGAAACTTTGGGATAAAGAGTGTGTTGTAGTTATAATTCCTCAAATAGTAGCAGTTCGGCTCTACAGGGCACTGCCTCTTAAAATTTCCCGAATTGAAAAATGTGGCAAACCATCTTTTAAACATGTTATTCCTTTTTAGAGCCAACATATTGCACATGTCAAGGGAGTACTGAAAAATCTTTTGGTACTTCATGGAATTCTGCATTCTTATGAGGAACTCCATTTCCATCATAACACCCGGAACCAGGTCTTTGATTAGGTAAAACTCCAAGAAAAGCCTTGAATTTTTCATTAGCATTGTCACGTTGGATAGGTAACTCCGATTATAGTTTCCACACGCGCTATCCTGCATTATTATTGTTCCCATCTGCAATTATATTGTTGGAAGAAAACGCAAAACATATTTTTACGTCATATTTACCAAGGGACTTGGTAAAAAACCAGCTAAGCCTATAACTAAAATTAAAATACATGAAACTTTCATTGAAATTTTGAAGGAACTTCTGATTTCTACTAAGCTTGACACTCCATATTTCGGTGTTTAAATGTCGGCTATTTCCCAGCCGCTCCAAAATGAAAGGCTATTTGTTTTAAACGGTCATTTCAGCCTGCTTATATATAATTGATGTATTGAAAAACAATTTTTCTGCAAAAATTGATTGTATCTTCTCGAATGAAGTTATTGAACCGATCACAAATGTGGAGCCACCAAATATGTGGAACTGTTGAAAGTCTGTATTTGAGAACGAAATTACTAAATACGTATAATTTATATCAATGGCAATAGTTCATAGACCACAAACTGAAAGACTTTTGGCGGAATTTTGTTTAACAAGAATGGAAAGCTAACTTCGGGAGGAGCCGAAGTTGATATACCCTTGCAGATATGTGGCAGCTTATATTATTAGATATATATCGGATCTTATATAGTCGGCCGATCCTTATGAAACTCGGCAGATTAAATTAGTTTGCCGAAAGTAGAATCCATACAAAGTCTTCTAACTTAAAAAACAACAGAGATATGGCATTTCCGATGAATGGGTTATATGGCAGCTATAGGATATAGTTGACCGATCCCGGCCGTTCCGACTTATATACTGCCTGCAAAGAAAAGAAGGATGTGTGCAAAGTTTGAAGACGATAGCTTCAAAACTGAGAGACTAGTTTGCGTAGAAACAGACAGACAGACGGATATGCTTATATCGACTCAGGAGGTGATCCTGATCAAGAATATATATACTTTATAGGGTCGGAGATGTCTCCTTCACTGCGTTGCACACTTTTGACTAAAATTGTAATACCCTCTGCAAGGGTATACAAATACCATGAAATACTTGTTACTACTTCGTTTAGAAATAGACTGATTAACGGTTTTACATACCTATATCGAATCAGGAGGTGATCCTAATAAAGAATATTTATTATTTATAAGAATAGCTGCCTCCTTTACTATTGTCCAAAGTTATAATACCCTCTGCAAAGATTTACATACATAAATATGCAAGGAAACGACTCTATGTTATCAGCATTTCTTTCTTTTGGATGTCCAGCTTATGCGATAATTTTTGGGGCAATACTTTCTTGAAGTATCCCCCATTGGAGCCTTGAATGGCACCATTGGATTAAAGTGCCTCCACAGCCCATTGCCCCTGCAGCATTCTAAAAGGAAGTCAGGAATTCGTGGAGCTCATCCCGAATGCAGGGAACGTGTCTATGTTTACCCAGCGTAGTGCCCAGCCGGCTCTACAATGCCGCGTTTATGTGCACGAACCACTGCAGAAAACAATTGCACGTAATTCTGCTTACGCTGTTACATTGCTACAATGCACGGCAAAAAAAAAACAGACGAAAGCGTTGTCAGCCTTGCCGTTGGATAGGATTTTTTCGTTTCTAGGTTTTTCATTGTCCCCCTTCCTGCGGTTGCGACAGTCTGTTGGCCAGCCATAGTGACAGTCGGACAAATGGATGGGCCGACCAAGAGGGTCGAAGCTGTCAGCCTGGCCAGACGACCTGGGCGCTTAATCAAAATCGGGGCTGTCGAAGCTATGGCGTTGTGGAGGGCGCCAATCGCCCTCCGAGCCTCCAGGCAGCGCCTACGTCCTAGATTCTAGTGTTGGCTAAATAAATATCTTGCTCTTATTCTCCCCTTTGTTGTTTATTTGTCTCTCTTCCTGCTTTCACTCCATGACTAACCGGCATCCACGTTTTAGGGCCATCCTGCATATTGCATTTATTTACATAGGCCCGGTTTGACTTTTGATTTTAAGCTCTTTGGCCGTTCTAACTCAATTCTCGTTCAGGGCTTTAGCCGTTGCAGCTGTCATAGCGACGGGCCGTGGAGGTGTCCATGACTATGTGGGTGACTGCTTCTTTAGGACGACTTATACCTGTGTGTGTCTGCGGATGCATTTGCGTGATCTGGCGTCACGGGGACGCAAGTGCTACTTTAAAAATAGCTTTGGTTCTTAAATGTAGTTCTTGGAGTATTAAGCAGTGGAAGTGGTCAGGATTTCTGGGATAAATGAGTACACTCCAACATTAGCCTTCCCTTCCTTCCGATCGGTCTGTGCTTTAAATGACTTTTAGTGGTTTTGGACTTATTTACCCTTTCCTGAAGCTTTCAAACTGCCTCGTCAACAAATTTATCCACATTGCTCTGATTTAGCCTGAAAATATTTCTCAGCTCATGCCCGGAGACCCCTGCCACTTCAATTTGAAATGGCAATCAAAAGTGCAACAGGGAAAGACAATTTCACACTTGGAACGAAAGAAATATATTTTGCTTGACAAATATGCTGACCTTACCTCTCCTGGTAAACAGTGCAGGGCACTCGTGCAAGCCAGAGGAAAATGTCATCATAAATGCCGAAAAAGAGATTCGAAGGTGCCAGAGGCAGAGGCAATCAGAGGCGCCTGGAAATATGCAATACGAAAAATCAACAAGGATAACTGCAGCAAGGAAGATGCGAACGACCCCAATTACCCTAGACTTGGGGAAGACTTAGCAGTAAGAATGGAAAAGAATGGGAAAATCAACCAAAGAAGGACAACATATTCACAGGCGTCGGCATTTGTCACCTAGTAGAGCAAACACCTCCATATGCACCCGCCCCGGGTGTGAGTATGCCTCTGTAATTGAGCCTACAGATAGGCCACCAAGCCAAAGTATCCTCAGTAATCGACACTATAGGGAGAGGTAAGTCAGAACTCGAAGCCTTCGACGGCTGCTCCTTCGAGCCGCGTTTGCGCCTGCCGGCCTCCGATTGTAGGGGCACTTGTGCACCTCCAGCCTGGAGGCCTGGAAATGTGCAACACCGCCATTGGTCGTCGCCAGACATGCTCATAAAAATTGCAGGGGGCCTTTGGATTGGTTAGCAGCCTGGTTAAGGGCAGCTGGCTGTGCGCCTGCGCGCAGAGCGAACCTTCGGCTCAGCAAATAGAAGGAGCGCCCCCCGGTATGCAACGTGTTTTGCTTTTTGCTTCTCCATGTGTGTTTGTGTGACTGTCCAAGTGTATGAGTGTGCATTAGTGAGCGGCTAAAGCTCTGCGCGTGGTGAAAACGGACAGGATATTGCTCTCGAGTGGTGGTGGTTTTTCCGCTCATTCAGGTTTATGTGCGCACTAATTGCATTGGAATGTTTCTGTCTCGCCGCTGTGGTTATTATTGTTACTGGCTGTCTGTATTTGCATTCGCTTTCAAGTATGTCGGTTTGATTGCATTTTCGTTAGTAGGGCAACAGGAAGTGATTGCTTTCATCGGCTTTGCCACTTCTTATGTCAGTATTATTATTTGCTTCGAATTTTAAATACATTGTTTTTCTAAAGGCCGTGTTGTGCATTTCCGTTGCACAATATTTATAGGTTATGTTTAGATTACTGCCACTAATAATCAATTGCAACAATCCACTACCAAATACCCTTTGGAACAGCTTTCGTGTAGACTTTGGGAGTTGTCTCTTTTACTCAGCCACATAGTCTAGTTCTATCTCTCTCCATTAACCATGTTACTCTTTGCTACAGCCAACAACATTTTACATCGAATTCGCCGTGAGTTTCGCAAAGGGATGAGCTTTTCTGCAGTGAAAAAATATTTGAAGATTTTGTTGGCACTATTTTTTAGAGTTCCCAAAATTTCAGTTTTATTAGAAATAATTTTTTTAATACTAATGTATTTTGATTTCGTTTCCAAACAGGAGGAGCGGTCAGTAAATATGTGAAGTGCCAGTTTCTCTTTTTAGCCAATGACACTGAAACTGACTCACTGTATCGCAAAAGCTCCCAGTAAACGTCTGCGAACGATTCTTACTTCGTGCAGAAGTGTGGAGAGTTTTCAGGGGGAGGCTTTTACTTGTTGCCAATGTTGTTGTTTGAAGCGAATTCCAAGCGCAACATGTTTGAGGTGTTGAGGCAGAGTGGCCTCAGCCGTCATACTGTTGCATTACGGCCAGAAAAGATTTAATCGACAATATTAATTCATTGTCCTTCAAAACATAATTTATCGTTGTTTACTGGGAGCCTTTTATAGCGTAATGAATTGGGCGATTCCTTAGGGTCTTACAGAGTAGGGATGCCTTACGATAGCGCCAATGACTGCTCGGTTGGCTCCTTATTTGCCGGCTGTCTTGGGTCCTCGGGCATCATCGGCATCCACAGCTTCGTTTCGTCCTGTCGTCGAAGGCACCGCTGCCTCGTTTGCAGGTGCTCTCGGCTGGCACAACGCCTCGTGCATTTGGATAGGTTCGTGTTCGTTGCACCATTCGCCAGCCAAGGCGAGCTTCACATTTTTTCGGAATGCGTTAAGGATCAGTTTTGCGCGAATTACGGTAACGAGAGGTTGCTGACGACACAGAGCCGGCATCGGGCAGAAATATTTTCTGTTGTTCAGCTTGTTTAAGCTCCAAGGACTCGTTGTGTGCGTGTTTATTTTCTGCGTGATTTGGAAACTTCGTACTCGAAAACTTCAAAGTTCGAAAGTCGATTCGAACCGGCGATGCCACATACCTCAAGGGGTACTGACCTATGCCAAGAAACCCTCGGAACGAGACGACTCACTTAATCGAAGAGCTGGTCAACTTTGAAGACCGCATATACTTTTTACCATTTTTTATATCGACGTGTACAGTAGATGCAATAACAGATACAGTAACCTAGTGCTTAAAATTATAGATTGTAGGAAACAAATCTTCCGTTGAAAATATCATATCCTCAGGCTAATCAAATTTCCTAGAAATTCAATAAACGCTTTGAAACTGGAAAATAAAGTAGTCGCCGAACATTTCCCAAGATCGCTCGCTTAAATCTGAAATGGTTGTGAACTGTTGCAATTAATTGCAATATCAGTAGAATTCCTTATACTTAGCCGTATTCTATATTCTATAGATCTATAAAAATTAAAAACTAAGAGTCAAGGTGCCAGTAATCCCTTATTCCTTAGATGTCCTGTGAGGGGTGTATTATGCAAACTACCCACATTATAAGTGAATCGTCGAACCATACTTAAAAATTCGCAAGCGGTTCATAAAAACAAAACAAAAAAAAATTGTCAGTGAAAACTTTAAATAAAATTTAGTTTTATTCGAAACTAGGAGACTAGGTAAGCCAATAGTTCTTAAAAAACAGTAAATTTTATATTTCTTAGATATTTTATTTTTATACAAAACTTATGTATAGATAATTGCTTTATATTTGCTTGGAAATTCCCTACTGCTTTTGGAATATTCAATTACTTATCCGCTTACCTTTTCTATTTCGGTAATTTGGAAATTAATCGTTGGTAATTAGGAAAAAAATTAAAATTTTCCCGCAGTTAACAGGGTTAACTGGTATGGTTTTTATAAGGTACATCTTCCGAGTCGGTATAAAGAAGCTAGTTTTTCTGTGTTCTGTGTATATCAAATTAATTTTTTTTAAATGTTGGGAAAAGCCCCAAGCATATTTAAAAATACCAAGATTGTGTAATTTCCGATCGTTCAGTTGTATGACAGCTATAGGATATAGTCGGCCGATCTTTATTTTGCAGATTGAATAAGTGTGCCCAAAATAAAATGTCTGTTTCCACGCAAAGTGGTCTTTCAGTTTTGGTTTCATGGTAACTCGTTCTTTCTTTATTTTTTTTAAAGCATCCGAGGACTGTATTCTGGAACGGCCTTTTAACTAAACCATTGTAAATACCAATTATTAGGTATTCTACAGGTAGACACAGCAAAATGTATATCATAAGAGGCTGATACTGAAATTTCAAAAACGATCGGAAAACTATTCCGGATTTTCTGTTTCGCCCAAACTTCAATTTACCTTTGCTTTAGGTAGATCTAGTCTCTGACAATAAGACCTTTTCGCCCCATTACGATTTTATTTAACATTTAGATTGATAACGTACTGAGATTACTAACTTGCAAAAATATTTTTCAACATTTAAAATAAAATCAAGAGAAGAAAGCTAACTTCGGGAGGAACAAAGTTGATATACCCTTGTTAAGTAGCAGCATATTGTTAGATATATATCGGATTGTGTTTTGGTGGCGGATCTTTATGAAAATTTCACTATCAAATCAATTTAAACAAAAATATTGGGAAAAGCACCAAGCATCTTTAAAAATATCAAGATTGTGTCATTTCCGATCGTTCATATGACAGCTATAAGATATAGTCGGTCGATCCTTAATTGGCAGATTGGATAAGGGTGCCCAAAATAAAATCTCTATAAAATCCCAAAACAAGATAACTTCAAGAAGCAACGAAGATATGTACTGCCATTGCGTTGCACACTTTTGACAAAAATTAACAGCGAAGCTCAACAGATGTTTTAATTTTAGATAGAACGCTGGAAATTCAATACTTCTATCAGCCTCTCCTAATTTTTAGATGCCATTAAATTTTTTGAGCATAAACTATGAGTGGGTGAAATTGAAGAAGATTCAACGGCTTCGGTGGGAAAAGCAGCCAGGCCCTGATCAAATCCCGAGTTGAGTGAAGTGAGTTTAATTAATGTGCAATCTGTGGAAGTGTTTTTAATTGAAGCATATTAAATGAAAAATTGTGGCTTCGTCAGGGATGGAATTTTTATTTGCAAAAATTTCTAATTTTGTTCCAATTGAAACCTCATTATTAAGCCCGAAGTATTAGTATTAATGCAAATAGTCAATAAATAAATTTAAGATTAAGAAAGGACGGCGATAGTCGAGTTTCTATATAATATACAATACCCGGTACTAAACTTTTCACCCATACTTTAATTCATCTTTAAGAGATTTTCAAAAAAAAGTACTAGCAAAGATTTGCAAAGATTGTTCAAACATTTCTGTAGGGAAGTGGAATACAAATATTATGCTCCTCTAAAAAACGTCTGCATAGGCATTGTTTTGTAGTTATAAATTAGGCATTGGAATAGTATGGCATTCAAACCATTTCAAAAAATTTTTTTAGCAGAACTTTTGCCAAACTTTTGACCCAAACTTTATCTGCATAATAGAACATAGGAGTGAGTCAAATCGGATAGCTCTGCCTCATATAGTGTCTTAAAATACTTGGGTATGTATGTACATAAGGTAAACATTTTGTTTGAATTCTCTCAATTTTAAAGTTATCGACTATCAATCTTTACACACATCCTTCTTTTCTTTGCACGCCGTATATAAGTCGAAACGGCCGTGATCGATCGACTATATGCATGTATATGCCATATAACTGATTGATCGGTAATGGCATCATTTTGGTGTTTTTCAAGATAAATGGTTAGGACCTTATACAGATTCTCATTTTGGCAACCTTATAGAATGTACCAAATTTCATATATTGTCATGTACTCGTATCTAAACGATCGAAATTCAACCAACCTTGGTATTTTTGAAGATACTTGGAGCTTTAAAGAAAATTTTTTTTTAGGAAATTGATTTAATAGCGAACATCTAAGAAATAAAGACGAAGCATCAATTGGACAATCCTGTAACATTTAATAGCGCTGACAGATCGACAAATGTCATACTGCGTTGGAAGCGTCATTCGAAGAAAATTTTGATCATGGAACATACACACCAAAAGAACGCACTAAAGTTGTTCAGCATTATGTTCAAAATAACTTCTCAATTGTGAAAACCAAGCGTGCGTTTCGTGAAAAGAATACAGTTAAAAGTGCTCCCAGTGACAACACCATAAGAGGTTTTTACGCAAAGTTCATGAACTCCAGCAGTGTTAATAATGCAAATCACTCATCCAGACACCGAACATGACGTTCCGACAAAAACATTGATGCCGTACGAATCAGTGTTGAGGTCGATCCAAAAACGATCCTTACAGAGCCACGATTACGGATTTTGTGATAACAATTGTTCGTGAAAATGGTTTGGATGAATTCTGGTTTCAACGGATGGCGCTACATGCCATAAAGCCATCGGTCATTGTTCCCTGGACGACTTATATCGAAAGGTTTTTTTTTGACTGGCACCATGGTCACCAGATTTAACTCCACCAGACTTTTTTTTGTGGGGCTATTTGAAATCCAAGGCTTAGCAAGCAAAGGACACTAGCTTAACTCAGAGCCGACATACGCCGCAAAATCAGAGCCATATCGATCGATACATTGGCAAAAGTGACGGAAAATGACGAAAAAGGCCAGTTGCGCTTAAAATTATTTTTAACAAGAATAGGAAGCTAACTTCGGGCGGAGCCGAAGCTGATATATGCACCCATGCAGTTATGTGGAAGCTTATATAATTAGATATATATCGGATCTTAAATAGTCAGCCGATCCTTATTAAATTTGGCAGGTTGAATTAGTTTGCCCAAAGTGAAACCCGTATAAAGTCCATCCTTCTAACTTAAAAAACAACAAAGTGATGGCATTTCCGATCAATCAGTTATATGACAGCTATAGGATATAGTTGACCGATACCGGTCGTTCCGACCTTTATACTACCTGCAAAGGAAAGAAGGATGTGTGCAATGTTTGAAGTCGATAGCTTTAAAACTGAGAGACTAGTTTGCGTAGAAACAGACAGACAGACGGACAGACGGACATGCTTATATCGACTCAGGAGGTGATCCTGATCTAGAATATATATACTTTATAGGGTCGGATAGGGACTCCTTCACTGCGTTGCACACTTTTGACCAAAATTATTATACCCTCTGCAAGGGTGAAAATTTTATATACCAGTTACCATGTCTTTGGAATACTCAAAGTGGAAATCTCTTATTTTATGAGAGATTTTTTGCTATGCAGCATTAGGCTTTAAATCGTTTTGCATTGAACACTACATAAACCGTTTAAGGTAGCTATGTCTTGAAAAAAAAAATATAAAAATTCTATTTAATTGAACAAACATATTATTAACCCAACAATAAAAAATTGAGTCAAGTAAAATATTAATAAGATATATGAATCGTATTGTTAATTAATTTAAGTAAATATATTTAACCTGAGTATTTGTAAATTACGACGCATATTTTGGCGTGATAGAGCAAAATTGTGCCAATAAAAAATGATTAAAATAAATCCCTTTAAAATGCTTTAAAGCATTTCTATGATTTTTCAGCATTCTATTAAGGAAGTTAGTGGAGAGGGATTGAGTCAAAACATTTCATTAAAGGCAGTTGCGAGCGCAGTGAAAAAATATACAACAGCAGCTGGAAACAAAATGTTGACAAAAAGCGTAAAACACACTGCTCAATAGTGCACAAAAGGAAAATGACACAACATGCAAAGAGGAGAAACAAAACAAAAAGAGGAGCAGCTCAAAAAATGTTTCCCAAACTGACCAGTGGACTAAAAAACACACCGACAGACAGACCCGACCATACAAATAAATACGCAGTCAAAGGCAATCAACGTCCGCTAGGAAGGCAAATCCCTTCCCCTTGACAACCACCGATATTTGATTTGAAAACATTCCGAAAAACGCTGTCTGAATGCGTTCCCCATTTCTTTTGAATACTCGACAGCATCATCAGTCGCATTTGGCCACAAGGATCGTTGCAAATAAATAAGTGCAGCAATCGGCACAGCAATTACAACGCTGTCCAGTCATTTGAAACTTTTCCAAGTAATTTCTTTCTATTGTTTTGTTACCTTCATTGGCGTCATGTTATTTTGCAGTTTGTTCTTATGGAGTGATAACTTTTCACTGAAACCGTTATTTTACTATGAACAGTGTTTTTTAATTTATCAAGGTGACTGTGCCATCGTAACCTTGTTTATTAGTATAGTAAAATGTTTATACGTATAACGTAAATATGTATTTAAATTTTCATTTTTGTACTTGTTCTGATTTGCCTGTCTTTTTTACGATGCAGAATGTGGGAATTAAAGTAGAGATCGTTTTTTGATATTTTAAATATTTATTAAATCAAATCTACGAGATATAAGATATATTGATAGGTGTTTTTCATTCTTCAGAATTTGTAAGAAATAGAGTTGGCCAACCGTAATATTGACTATATCTTTACTCTTTTTTGGTGCAATTTAAATTTAAAGAGGGAGAGGGTTTCTTTACTGACCACTAAAGATCAGTGACCACTGAGCACCACTGTGCAATGTGTAAATGGTTCCTGTACTAGTATTTTAAAACCACTGAATACATTTTATTCAAATTATACAAGTTTCTATTAATATGTATAAATGTATTAAGATTTAATGTACTATAGTACTATACTATATAAAGCCGCAAAATTTATGAACAAAATAATGGAAACACTTTTTGAAACTTAATTCTTAGCTAGAGGAACAATTTAACAATATTAAACTAAACTAAAACTATAAACTATAAACTAAAACTAAACTAAAACTATTAAATCGATATTAAGTAGCGCATCCTTTATTAACAACGAAGTAATGACAAAGTTCTTTAAATTAAAATGTTTCAAAATATTTCATTGACGTCTTCAAGATATGCATGTATTTCCGCTGATCCATGATGGGGTTTATGCCGTTTATAGAACCTACTTTCTAATAGGCAAAGCACGCCCACACCATTGCACTGTATTCTCAGTGCTTAATTGGGTGTAAGTAGGTTTGCATTCTAAGTTATTTGGAGCTCTAAATAATATACGATATACCTGCTTTCTTGCAGACATAAGCAAGAATCTTCCTTACCATAATCTACCTTACCATGACACAGTACTATATTAACTTAAAGAGAGGACAGCGATTATTATTCCCTTGCAGAGGGTATTATAACTTTGGTCTAAAAAGACAAAACGCAGAGAAGTAGCTGTCTCCGACCCCATACAGTATATATATTCTCGCTCACGATCACCTCCTGAATCAATATAGCCGAACCATTTTTAGAGGGAACCATTCTGCTTCCCTACTATTTTTTTTATTTTTTTTTTTTATTTATTTATTAAAAATTAACAGGTATACTGCTACCTATGTGGCAGCTTGAGCAGGTTGTAAATTACTAACAATGTATGGTAGAAGCTACGCGAATTATATTAATTTTATCCTGTTATATTACAATACTATTATTGTAATTTATATAAACCGCAAAGGAAGATCATGCGGGTGGAATGTTTTTAATCTTCTTTTTCTAGGCCTCCGTAACAATCTTTTTGCCAGGGTGTTGGGATGACTTCCAAGGCGTCTAAAATAGTGTTCAGCATGTGTCCGGCAAACATCCCCGACTTTTGGGATCTTGAGGACCTTCTCTATGTCCCTCGTCCTCATGTACTAGGGGGCATTGCACATTTTCCGAATCACCTTGCTTTGGGCCACTCTTATTTTGTTCATGTTGGTTTTTGCCGTAATTCCATAAATTTGTAAGGCATACTTCCAAACAGGGCTCTGTATAGACTTATAAATCTGTACTTTGTTGGACAAGGAGAACTTATTTCTCGGCGAAAGAAGCCAAGACATCTTTCCGGCCTTCGAAAGTACAGTCTGCTTTAGCATGGTTGTGTGCTTTTGGAAGTTAAGTCTCCTGTCTAAAATCACCCCGAGGTATTTATAGGTGTTCTCGTGACGAAGCGCGGTACCTTGCATGGAAATTCCTGGGCAGAGCTTGTGCCTTGTTGCAAATGTGACACAAGCACATTTGCTGCAATTGATGCCGATGTTCCAATCTGTGGTCCATTTTTCAAAGCGAGAAACATATTCCTGGAGGCCTAGGGTTGCAGCGTCTATGCAAGGACTTCGGACGAGCACGGCTGTGTCGTCAGCATACGTTGCAATGAGCATGTTATCATCGTCAACATGAGTGCAACCCCAGGAATCTGACGTGTCAGATGTATACAGCGAATATAGTGTTGGTCCCACCTGCCTTGTGGTACTCTAGCTGAGACGTGACGTTTTGAAGACTCTTCGACATCGAAGACAGCGCTAAATGTCCTCTCAGAAAGAAAGCTTTTGATTAAAAGGAAAAGCTGTGGCGTCAGAGGTGTCTTTAGCTTGCATAAAGGGCAATCATGCCATACTCGATCAAACGCTTGTTTAATGTCCATAAAGACAGTTACTGCATACATTTTCCTCTCCAAAGCTTCCAGAGCGAAGTTAACCACTCGGTGTAACTGTTCGGGAGTACCATGACCCTTTCTGAGGCCAAACTGCCACTTAGGAATTGCCCTGCTCACACTTTCCAGTTTAAGGATTCGATCCAAAATGACTCGTTCCATAATTTTTCCAAGTGCTGGAAGCAGACTACTTGGTCTGTATGCATCAACATCTGTAGGCTGCTTTCCAGGTTTGGGGATCATTGTAATGGAAGCAGATTTCCATGCAATTGGGAAATAGCTTAGTCTCAACACGCCATTGAATAATAGGACAATAAAAAGCCGAGCTGCTTCTCTATTAGATTTGGGATATATTAATATATAGACTATAGCAGCCCTTTTTTGTTTATTCTGCTGCCTTACTGGATTGATGCTAAGAAGCCAAAAGTATGCAACAACCAATTTTTTTTTGAGAATCTTTACTTTGATATGTTAATTTAAATTTAGGAGGAAGAGATGAGTACCGAGAAAAATTAGTTTTATAAAGTTGGAACACTCGACCATCCTTTTTGTTTAAGTTTAAAGGTTGTGAGTTTCTATGGTTTCTGTTTTTTGCCAACAGATCCGATATACCAAAAATTCGATTTCATTAAGATATGCGACTGTTTCATATAGCTGCCATATAACTGAGCGATCAGAAGTGCCAAAACTTTCGATGTTTTGAAGATGGAAGCTTGTGACTTTTTCAAAACATAGTACCAAAAAATGTAAATAGTATTAAAAATTATTTTGAAGTGATCCTGTATAATCCAATCCGGTATATAACCATAATCTCCCTTTTTTAACTGCAAGGGTAAATAATTTTTGGCACGAAGCTAGATTTTTTTCTAGGTAATATTATAAGACACATGTTTCGAATAAGCGTATTTTTTTTCTTTCTTCATAATACAAGACAAAACTCAATATAAAATAGAACTGAAGTACACCTTCGTTTTGAAATGAGATTTAACGATTCGAGGATTTTACGAAAAATTCGGTCACAATATTCCCCGAGGACGCATCCTGATCAATTTGTCATTGCGATTGGCTTTCCTAATTAACAATTCAAATAAATCGTTTCCATCGGACCAAAATGTTGCAAAGTGAATGAAATTTAATTGGAAATTTAATTGCTTTTGTGGTCGGAATGTGACATAAGCGCCCTTTTACCTGTAAACTCCTCGGTTCGGTAAACTCCATTTCCCCACCAAGCCACTTTTTTATTACAGCTCTTAATTTAGACGTGTCCATCTATCGCCGACGTTGTTCGTTGGCTTTTGTTATTTTAATTATTTGCGGTTATATTTATTTAAATATTTACCAATTCAATTAGGATGGCCGAAAAAGAATTTACTTCGAACAGTGGTCTGCAATTTACGCCGCTAAATAATTTCAATTAATCTAATGTCATATCAGAGATATACTATCTGCAGACATCATCAGGGGATCTGGCTGCAGACGTTTTCAGCACGTCCTTTTCGTTTTCTATATTTTTTCGGTTTTTTCTTGGCTGCGTGCCAATTATAAAAGTGATTTTACTGTAAGCTGCACCCAAGACCCCAGAGCAGACTCTATTCCGGACTCCTAACTGCACTCACGGGCGACTCACACATGGAGCTCGCTACCGTCGACGGGAAGTCATAAGACGTATGAACTTGTCGCCATTGCCAGCCAAAGGAAGCCGGAGACGAAGACGGAGACGGAGACAGAGCCACAGCCAAAGCCAACGAAAGCCAAAAGCCGGGAAAAGTCGAAGAAGTTGACGGCGAGCTCTCTGACAGATTCCTCTGTTTGGCTTGGTTTGGCGTGGGCTAAAGAAATGCGATAAATTGAATGACTGACGACGTAGTAAATACTTTTCAGACAGCGGTGGAGTGGGTTGGGAAATCACTTGGATCAATTTCCACAGACACATACGACAAATTGCGCGTGGTTAGATTTTTCTTTCGTGGCCTGTCGTTTATTCTTTTGGCTTGACATGTGTATGGAATCCATACTATAGAGTATCACAGCGGCAATGTGGGGAGAGCTACTAGGTGGCGAAGTCAGGTTGTGGTCCTAGTCCTCATTTCATATTTTCGATATTCGCGTTTTAGATTATTTTTCCCCGTGTCGTCTTCATCTGCCTAAACTTGGATCTATGGAGCCAGGCCCTACGCCGCAATGCTAATGCGCTTCCCGCACAAGGAGCACGCTAATTTAAATGCACAAAAACTTTTGCAAGCTGATTGTGTTTGCCTAAAGTCTCGTTTCATAATTTTGCACAAATTGCGGTTTTCCAGGCAACGAACTGCAAGCAAAACTGGCAACAACAGCGACAACCGCCAATCGCTTTGGCAACTAATAAAAATGTGCAGTTTTCCCCCGGTTGTCCCTCTGGCTTTGCTCTCGACTCCATACATGTGTAAAAATTTACACCACCGGTCGGGGGGCGGTGGGAGGCGGCGCGCCAAAGGATTCGTTAGCCGCTGTGGAGGCAGCCGGTCACCGGCCACCACCAGCCGGGCTGCCATTTTTGTTGCCAACTCGACATATTTCAATCACGTAAATTTATTACGTAAACATTTGCTTTGCTTTTCGCACACAATTACGAAGAGAAGCTGTGAGCAGACGTTGGTTAGGGGCATGGTGAGGGACTCTACCGCAGGGAGGGTGCATTTACGGTGGCAAGCGCAAAAGGCCAGCGGATCTCCAATGCAGCAGCACGCAAATTTCATTTTAAATCTTTTCATGCCGCACCCAGTACAACACGGCCCAGGGCAGTCTCTGGCCATCCTGACCAGCACATCCACCTCCCCACATCGCTACTGCGAGGGGTAGGCTGCCTGCCCTTTGCTCGCTGGTAATATCCATAATGGTTTTACCAATATGGTGAGCAATTTTTATTAATGCATTCGTGTGGGATGGCGGGAACTGGGTGGCCAAGCGGGTCAGCCGCTCCTCCCCCATCCAAAGTATCCGCCCCAAGCAGCTGCCGCTGCCCCTGGGGGTGCTATGTGCGTCTCCTGCGGGCGGGTTAAATGGACTTTTGGCTTTTTGATCTTTAAATATTTATATAACGCTTTGATGTCCATGTAGTGACCTTCTGTCATGAGCTTCGTTTTTCATTCCCGCCTTTCCTTTCGGTCTTTCCGTATTTTTCTCTACTGCGGAGCACCAACATTCCAAGACTCACTTAGGATGGGGCGTAATGAATCCAAAGGATTCGAAACATATGCGTATTCTGGCATGGCGAACCAGCTGGCGACAAACTGAGTAATGATCAATTGACAGGTGAGAGGGACAGGCTGGAAAGAAAATTAAGTGGGCTTCTTGGATTTGCCGACAGCCAGACTTCATAATAATCAGATGGAAGACCGGATAATACTCTGCGCGCGCTGGCGGGCATGGGAAAATCACCTTTTTAAGATTGATGCGTAGTGGCGGCCTCTGAAAGTTGCGAGGAAGCGCTTTAAGGGAAAGAAACTTGCTGGCGTTCTATAATTGAAATATTTGCATAATTATTAACCGTGTTTTCGAACGGAAATTTCATTAATGGCGCAAAAGCTTAGCGGCGGACTTGATCCGCTAAAGTCTAGAAAATGCAAATGGCATGAAATCCAGAGGCAGAATGAAAAAGTTTTTAGATGGAAAACCGAGAACTATGAAGAGAACGCCTAAAACGGTGCTTTGTGAAGTAGCCAAGTGGGGGGAGTAGCACCAGTCCTTCCCCACTGGCTGTCCCCTCGTCTTTTCTGACTCCTCGGAATCGGGAGTCAAGAGCGACGTCGGCAAGGCATATGAACATACAAAATATCGCTACAAAGGAGTTGATTACACAAAGGAAAATTACGACGAATCATTTCCGCTGCTTGGCTGCTTACACGACCGGCGAGTCCAGACCCCGGCTCCTTTCCATTTCCGCTCTGCTCCAGTCGGGGGCAGACCGTCGGGTAAACTGCTCGTGTAAAAAGCTGCAAAAACAAAGCCTTTCGCTCTCGAGTGAGATAGCAAAAAAAGGGAAACAGGTCCGTTTGGCGTAACTCTGCTAGAAACTACTAACGAGCAACGAACGACTTTGCTCCGAAATGAGTTCGAGGGGACAGGCCTTAAAGGTCTCCACCTTCATTTAAGATTCTGGTACCTCGCATCAAGTTGACATCTTTTTGGGCCACATAAATTATATTTAATTGAAATTCTTTCGCGAGCGGCAGCAGCAGAAAATTAGGCAGAGGTCGAAGCAGACAACAACTTGCTCGCCCTCATAAATCGCTCGGGTGTCAGAGCTTCAGCCCAAAACCCAAAGCCCATAGCGCAAGGACCTCAAGGCTGGGGCTTAGTGCTAGGTGGGCTACGAAGGACTTGTAAACGTCAGCGATCGCCTAATGTTTCCATGCATCATAAATTTCATTGAAAAGCGCTTCCGTTGCGCCATTTCCAGACGTTTCGGATGGCGGGCACCTGGCGCACCACCTTCTTGGCCTGTTTGGCTTGCCTTCTTGGCCGCCTTGCCGACTGACTTGCACATACAAAATGCATAAGGGAAATGAATTGCTTTACGAGCAACCGCAGTAGCTCCGCAGCGACTGCGAGGATATGCAAGTGTAAATCAACACCCGACACACACAAGCGCCGCAGACAGCGACAGAGCATAGTGTGGGGGCGTCCCATTTTATAAGCTGTCGAAAGTAGTTAACCGTTTTTCATAATTTATTTATGGGTGCCACGGAGGGAGTCGCATTTAAACGTGCTTTATATTAAGTGCGCACAGTTTATGGCTCATTCGGCCATAAAAAAGGATTAGGACCGCAGCCCAGTATGCAAATCGGTTCTGTGAGGAGCCCGCTTGCACTGCGAGGTATGTTTCCGGGCCATTGTGAGCCCTTGGATTGGCGAACTTTGCCACAATTAGAGCGCTCCAGCTCACTCATTGGCAAACAGTTATCCGCAAGTTAGGCTACTAACACGATTAAAGCATTTGCTGCAAATAAAACTTGCAACTTTTCCAAAAACTTTCACTAAGGAGGCACCCCCACACAGGGCGTAACAGTCGGAAACCGAAGAGTGGGAAACTTCCACCTAACGACTGCCAATTGATGTTGTTAATGAAATAATTTCTTATAACGGGTGGAAAAGTTTCACTAGCTGGTTGGGAAAGCGAAACTCAGCGCTTAAGTTTTGCGGTTGCCTGGCCGATAATTTGGCATAGATTCTTCTCCTGGGCCCTGAACATTTCTTACCCTTACCCATCGACTGTCCCCCACCCTCACTAGCACACCCACTTCCATAGAGGGAGGTAGTAGAAAAGAGCAGCTCATAGCTCCGGGAATGGCTACATTTATAAAATGTATCCCGGGTCTAGCCCCAAGTTCTTGGAGTCCTTTGTGCATTTGTGCTTCATTATGCGCAACTCGTTTTTGTTTGACTTGGCAGGGCCAGAAAGTCTAAACAAATTTTGTTTTCTTGCCTGCACTTGGTGTGAGCCCCTGCCCCGAACACCCCATCGACTGTCCGTCCTTTCGCACTCATCAGCAAGAGTCTCAAGTCTGCTTTCGTGCCATTGTGCGCTTTGTTTAATGTTATGTAAACTTTTGCTCCTTGGCTACTTTCCTTGTCCTGCCGCACTCGCTTCGACTATCTATTCAGCCATTCATTTGCCGTTTTCAAATGTTTTGTTGCCCGTTTTTTGAGGCTCTGGCGAAGAACAGGCCCACTTAAAGGCTCTTAAAGTCGCCTGCAAATTGAGTCGTCGCGCAACGGACGAGAATCCTTCGGCACAAGTCCACAATCTCTTCGTCAGGATTCTGCGAGGCTGACAAATTTTTTGCTCCGCTGACTGTGAGAAGTCAATTGATTGATGACTTTTCAATATGGCAACCGCATCAGCCACAAATGTAAATACTTTCCGCTCGTCCTTATCGCTGCGCAACCTGATTCATCCCCTCGATTGGCAATCGACTGGCTCCGCTTCCAGCCCGGCACTCAGCTCTGGATTACATGCGATTTATTTATGATTTTGTACGCTGGTATTACCGAATGTTTGGCTTATTTTTATTGTCAGTGGCTCTGCTCCTCTGGGGGGATGGCAGCTCGATTCATGCCTCTGCTCTCCCCGACTGCAAGACGAGTTTCCTGCGCTACAACTTTTGGACGGACAAGTTTCCTACGCCCAACTTTAGCAGCCAAGTGGCAACATTTAATTGCTCCAAAAAATATTTCCCAAAAAATCAAACTCGTCGGAGACCAAACAATAAAAATGTTGCCGATTGTTGTATTTTATGATGTTGCTCAAAAGTTGCCAACTACGCTGCAACGTGGGAGGAATTCGGACGCAAGGCCCAAACGATTTGTTGGATTTTATTTAACGTTGTCAACAGAAGTTTAGTTGTAAACTTTCAGTACCTTCAAGGCTGGAGTAGTGATGTTTGGTAGAACGGGAGGCAGTGACCTTTAAAACGACGACAATTCGCTTAAAAATTGTAAAAAGATGTGAAAAATGTTGAAAAATTAAAACTGAAAAAATGTGGAAAATTTCACTAAATGCTCTCATTTCATCAATTCACGGTGTATGAAGGTTGGGAATTACAAATAAAATGTTAACTAAATGTTGGAAATGGCAAAAGTTTGTTTAAATAAAAAAAATTTTCTCATTTTGGTCAGCATAACCCAGTGGCAACATAACAAATTCCACCGAAACGAGGAAAGCAGTTTCCGATCTAAAAAACGCCCAACTCCAAAAAAATTAGGTCTTTCGAGTCCCGGACAAATTACTCACAGCAAGAGTAGCAAATATGTGCTAAATTATGAAAGATATAGACATTTTAGGTTTCCGGGCAGCCAGTCGATTAAAGTGCATTAGTGCTACAACTAGCGAGCTCACTCCGTAGAATTCTTTTTGCTTGTGTCTTGTCGGGCTCCTACTTTTTGTAAGGCTTTTTCATTTAACGTTCCCGGTTTCTCGTTGGCGATTGCGGATTTCTACGCTGATGTTTGTTGTTTGCTCGCTGCACTTAATGTAATTAATTTTAATTAAAATCCAACGGGGGCGCGAACAAAAAATTTGCCACAGTAATGAGCACAAAAGTCCGTCTATACGACTGACTGAGTGTCGAATGGTGAACTTGCCGCATCTGCCCCGCATCTCTCGACCCACGTGCTTCCATCCACGACTGCCATCGCATATCTTTTCGCGCCTGCAGAGCACGGAATAAAAAGGTAGCCTGCTTTTCAGCGCCCTCCTCTCGGTGGGTTAAGCGCAAATAGAAGCGATGGGGCACAAGTGAAGGTGGCAGTGTGGGTGCGGATGTGTTTGGCTAGCTGCTGGCCCGTAAATTCAAGTTACAACTGCGATGAAGCGTTTGGCAAACATTTTAAAGTTGCCATTTAAGTTATGTACTCGTTGTCGGATGTTGCACTTTTCGAACTGGCTCAGCTCCGCAGGACTCCAAGGGTCGGGCAAATGTTTGCAAATCGTTACGTAAATATAATTGTGGATCATGGAGAATAACAATTGAAGTTAATGGCTTTGTGCTATGAAGAGATAAGCCAATAAGCATTATGAAAAATGCTATCAAATTCTCGTATAATCACGAAAACTAAATGGCGAACTAGATAGTTGTAGTTTTTTGCCCACTTTTTGTCGAGGCCTCTGACTCGAAAGTCCCTCGACTTCATCCATACCCATATGGGGCATCCAGACAATAGACATTTGCGCAGGGCGTGGAGGAATAATCTTTCCACGCCCCATATTGACAGTGGGAGATTGTGTGCATCTTTTGCACCTGCCGGCTCCTAAAAGTCCCCGTTCGTTCTTTTACCGGCAGCTGCGTTGCACTTTTGTGTGCCGCATTCTGTGCTATAAACAAATAAAACTCGGGCCCCACCGCCTGCCACTTCTATACCCATACAATATATTTTATTTCCCCTCCTTCACTAGCTTTCTCCGCATTTGCCAGACATTGCATTTTTACCTCCTATGCCGATTCACGCGCTGTTGCACAAAGCAAAGTCGGCGTTTCCCGCCCCCATGCCAGGCATCAAGCTCCCATGCTTCCACCTTCTACCAAGGCTCAATTGCTAGGCTATGTTTCACTGGCTCCTCTGGCATTCATGCCGGAGACTGCGAAATGCGAGCTGCAAAATGCGGCGCGTCAAACAAATAGAAAAATGTTGCACGTGGCTGGGAAGATTTAAATAAATCAGAGCTGAAGCGGCGGCGGGCTTTTAGAGTTGCCAAGAAAGGCTTTTAGGTTGCAGGCACGAAATTATTTACATCCAGTCCGACTTAAAGTCTTTTTTAAAGCTACGCGGCCTGAACTGCAACCGCAACCTGGGCGACAGCTCCAGCGGCTCCTGAAAGCCTGTTAGCCAGGCGGGAGACATAGACAAACACTTGCTTCGCACATTCGTTGCACTCCGAACAAGAACCCATGCCAGGAGCGACTAGTGTGTGAGTACGCAGGACTGGCACACAGGAAACAATTTGGCATAATTATGCTTAGGATTTGGCATAAATGGGAACATTCGACTCCAAAATAGTTGTTTGTCCTAAGACTAGAATTCGAAGCTTCAAACCGATAGATCATTAGTCTGATATGTAAATCGAATCATTACTATAAATATAGTGGCATTTGAATATAATAGAATATAATAAATATATTCTTCAATAAAGTCCTTTATTATATATAGAATAAAATCAATTAAAATATATATATTCTTATTATTAGAGTCCATTTATTATCTCACTGCAGGGACATAGGAATTGTTTTAAGGTAGTGAAAGGTTGCATCAAAATTTAAGAGTTTATAAAATTAACATCGTCATGGCATTCAAGCAGACCCCGACTCTGCATTCGCATCTCCATCCAGGACTGCAAATATCCTTTGAGCCCGTGGCTGCTTTGCATTTGTATGGAGTTAGTCTGATCTGTGGCAGAAAGTGTGTGTGTTTGCGCCTCGTGTCGTGTTGGCATTTGTCGTTACAAACTTAATTAATGTTATACCGAGGAGGGGCCTTCCCTGTCGCCCCGCTTGGCTTGGAGCTCTTGACTTTTGCCAAGCCCGGTAGAAGTGTACACCAGTCCGGGGTCGCCTGCCGACGGTTTTGAGGACACGCTGTCAGTTTCAGCTGACGTTTCATGTCTCGGCCAGCGTGTCATGTGGAAGAGAAGTCATTCTTTAAGTAGCCTTAGCAGGCCTTTCGATTGATAGGGAGCCGTTCTTAATCGAATGGTTTAAGTTTTACACAATCTTTTATGCCATAAAATAACATTTAGAAGTTAGTAAGGATTTAAGGATCCAGGACTATAAAAAAACAAGAATGGAAAGCAAACTTCGGGCGGAGCCGAAGTTGATATACCCTTGCAGATATGTGGCAGCTTATATTATTAGATATATATCGGATCTTATATAGTCGGCCGATCCTTATAAAACTCGGCAGATCAAATTAGTTTGCCGAAAGTAGAATCCATACAAAGTCTCAGTCTTCTAACTTAAAAAACAACAGAGATATGGCATTTCCGATCAATCAGGTCTATGGCAGCTATAGGATATAGTCACCCGATCTTTATGAAATTTGGCAGATCGAATAAGTCTGCCAAAAGAGGAGTCCACAGCAAGTCCCACCCTTCTAACTTTAAAAGGCATTTCCGATCAATCAGTTATATGGCAGCTATAGGATATAGTTGACCGATCCCGGCCGTTCCGACTTATATATTGCCTGCAAAGGAAAGAAGGATGTGTGCAAAGTTTGAAGTCAATAGCTTTAAAACTGAGAGACTAGTTTGCGTAGAAACAGACAGACGGACATGCTTATATCGACTCAGGAGGTGATCCTGATCAAGAATATATATACTTTATAGGGTCGGAGATGTCTCCTTCACTGCGTTGCACACTTTTGACCAAAATTATAATACCCTCTGCAAGGGTATAAAAACCATGAACGGCATTAGCAGTAGTAATTAAAGCCTCTCAATAGCATTTGTGAGTTGTCCCACTCCTTAGGCGGCATCTTGGGCATTTGCAAGCGATATTTTGGAAATCCTCAAAACGCATCGCCTGGCAACGGTGTATTTTCTTTTGCGGATCCTCTGGTAATATGACAACTTCGGTCCCCTCCTCTTGCTAATTTCGGTAATGCTCAGCTGCCAACCCAGCCGGCAGTTAACGGATATTGTTTACAGAACTCTCTGCAGGACCTAAAAGTCCTGATTGTTTGTCTGCGCCGTGCCGAGCTCCTATACCCTTGTTTGCTATTTGACTTAATTTAATGAAAATGTTGCAACCTGCAATTTACAAAACTAACGCCAACAAAACTTGAGATTGTTTACTCGAGAAGAGCTGGGTCCCTTTCCGTTTCGAGCGTCTTGGGCTCTTCGAGCGTCTTTGCAGAGACTTTGAGATGCGGGCTCAGTTCTAAGTTCACATTCAGAACACAGTCATCTTTTTGCGGGGGTGGAGAAGTCAAACAACCGAATGCTAACGGTTCTTACCGCCTCCAGTAGACGCATAAGTAAAAATGTTCTACAGTGGCAGACGATGATGATAAAATGGTGTGTTTGCCAATGGGAAGGTTGGAGCTTGCTTTTTATCATGGTGATTGCGTAAAAACTCCGACTGAAATATAGACTTTGAAAGCTCAATAATATTTCTCTCTTTGCAGAAATAAATGTTGGCCTTGCAGTGTTGAAAATATATCTCATTAATCCCATCTATGTGCCGGTAATCTGAAATGATGAGTTATCAAAAAGGTAAGTGACTTAGTAGTACTCCATGTTATTTAAGATACTTCCATTACAATTGGCAATAAATCAGCTTAGGAAAAGCTCCGGGTCGTTACAGTTCACACCACAGGAGATAAAAATCCGATTCAGCAATAAAAGGACCAGAAGCCCAAATTTGTAGTTGCCTATCTAAAAACATGGACAAAGGACCGGCTGCATACTTTCAACTGCTGGCTCGCCAACTAATGAGCTTCCATGAGTCGGCATGAATGGTATATTCCATTGAGCTCCAGGGGCCGTTGGGTGCTCTTCCTGCCAGTTTCAAAATTAATTGCCACCAGTTTTTGTGCTGCCGCCCAAACGCGGACCGCCGCCTGAATGGCTTAGGCGGCGACTGGGCAGTCAGTGTGGGGGAGGACCCTCCCAGTTAACTCGGCGATGCTGCGCCGTTCAATTAACTTGTGCGACAATCCAATCAAAAGTGTATTAAAGGCCGTTTACGAGGCATTGTCATTCGCTATCCGGGATGTGGCAGCAATGCCATTTTGCAGAGCCAGACGCTGTCGATAACAGCTATTACAAAAATGTTTATGCCAATCGCGTGGGTGGTGGTCGCCTAAAATGCACTAAAAATTAAGGAACGAAGCCTACATAATAACACAGAGCATAGAGGAAGTCGGGTTTTGGGTAATAGGAATCATTTCGGAAATACATTTAATGGTACGAAAAAATGGTAGAGGGCCATTGTACAATAGTTATAATAAACTGTGGACTTGTATCAAACAAATTTATATTTAAAGCTTGGCATATATACAAAAATACGATAAATAATAGTTACGTTGGAATTGGTAACTAAATAAATTTAGAAATTTTGGAAAGGGACCGAAACATTCTTTTTCCAACTGAAATTTACTCTTTATTTCTCAAGTATTTTTATTTAGTAAGAAATATAATCCAGTATCCAGTAAATATAATCCTAATAGTCTAAAGACCAAATTCTTGTATATTAAAATTGTGTAGAGCGATAAAGGCCATTGAGTATAGTTTGATTTCGAATCCAGAATAGATAAAAAAGGTGTAATTGATAAGACGCATGTTAATCGTATGATTCGAAACTTAACCAATTCAATAAATTAAGAAAAGATTTTGCGTTATTGTTTTATTCCTCGATTATTTCCTCTAATCGGGACCCCTCAAAGAATTCGATGAATCAGAGAGTACGTATTTTTATAGCTCATCGGAATCAACCGGCAGGACCTACTCTCCCCAGGACGTGCGTTCCATTCACCCGACACGAGCTACATAAATAAGCAAGCCAGGACGACAAAGGACCTCCCGCATGAGTGTGGGTTTGAGACTGGGAAAAACTTTTCCAATTTTCCCCTTTTTATCGTAAATTACGCACAATTCAATATTTGGCCTTTTTACTGCTTTTTCCTTGTCTCTGCGTTGTCTGCCTTTTTTCTGCCTGACTTGCTCGAGGAAGGGTGTTGGGAGATTGGCTAGGAAAGCCATTTCTTCTTTATTGGTCCTTTATATTTTTCTATTTATCCTGTGTCTCCTTATCGTAAATAAGAAATATCATACGTGCGTAGGCCTCGTCCAAAATACACCCTAGGACCAGGGTCCACACCTCCCCGCTTATTCTGGGCGTCTCTGTGTCCAAAAGATTGTTTCGGTCCCGAGCGGGATTCGTTCCACTAATCGCAATATACCATGGTCTTCCAAATGTAATGATTGTTTTTGTGAACATGGTAATTTATTTTCCTTTATTTACAACAAGCCCAGTTCTGAAAAATGTTTAGGAGCACGTAGCTGTCTACTATTTTATCCATTATTATAAGGAACTGAATAGCAGAATAATTTCCATCTATAACTATACGGTGAAAATTGTATTCATTGTTTGCTCCGTTGCATTTGTAAAATTGGAAATATTAAAATATAGTTTGCCGACGCGTCCTGAAAATTATATACATTTTAAAAAATAGTTTATTATTTTTTCCTAGCAACAAAAAGTTACATTTAAATACAAATAAATTCAATAAACAATTAATTTTAAAATGTAAAGTCAAATAAAACAAGAAAGGAAAGCTAACTTGGGGGGGGGGGAGCCGCAGGTTATACCCTTTCAGTTAATCGAACCCATGACCTTACGATTTACAAACACCCTTCGCGACCCATGGTGCTTGAGCCATGGTGCTTAAGTTTACCGTGCAAAATATTTGGAATGCGTAGAAAATATTACAGATTAATAACGAAAATTGAGAAACGAATTTCAGCTGAGGTACCGACCGGCAGATTCGGTTCTCCTAGTTTGTTTAGCTTTTAATCCACGATTTGGTTGTAATTTTCAAGCAAAATGTGTTGTTACGGCCCAAAAACAGCGATGACTGTAATTTAAGTAATGCAATGTTTTATTTATCATTTAAAAAATCCTCTTGACTAGGTATAATAACGGTGGCGAACCCGCATGTCACTCCCAAAATATCTTATATCGATTTTGGTAACGAATAAATGCAATATATGTATACAAAAATTATACATTAAAAATACGACGTTTTAGCCGAATGGCTGAATAGCTATTGCCCTTTACACAACAGCTGAGAACTCTGCCGTTGGGCTATCCCTGACAAGGTTTCGCGCGAAAATTTTCTAAATTTCAGTTGTTGCTCCGTGCTACTCCAAGAATCTTCCAAAAACATGAGCGCTCCCTGGATGTCGTGTCGATTGAAAAGCGCTTCTAGTGGCGAAAACAAGAAACTGCAAATTGTTTGTAATATTCTTTCGGAATGCATTCGCCGCCATCAGCTGTTTGTGAATTGTTTGGGAGTATATTTTTCAGAGAGCGAAAAAAGGCAAACGCGGTTGGGAAATTATTTGGAGTAAAATTTGAAAAACTTTTTCATGTGTGAAATTCTTTAAAAATCGTTTTTCCTGAATAGCTTTTGAAAGAATGTCTGATTGGGATGGTACCAATGTCGGATTGAGGTACCAATCGATGCGTATTTCGGAGCAGAATCTGTGTATATAAATATTTTGTCTGGTGACACCAATGTTCCCACTATCTGCGATTTAGTGAATCAAAAGTATTTGATATTTACACAAATTTCTACCAAGCCAAACTAGTGTTGACAAATTTTTGGATAAAATCACTCTAATGAAAACAATACCTTTCATTTGGTATATCACTCATTCAGATTGAAAGCACACAGACAATTGTTTATTCTTTGGCTATATATAGTCTCTTCACAAATATATGCACAGACTCCAAAAAGCAAAATTTTCAATCAAATACACACACATGTATTCGTAACCCCAAGCTCGACAAGTGGCTGTACAAAATTGGAAGCTCCACTTACATATAGGACTATATCTTGACACAAGATTCTTGAGTTAACGAACTATGCCAGATATAAGCGGTATATGAAAAGTTGCGTCATCTCAAGGCCAATTTTGAAAAAAAAAATTTTTTTCTTTAAAAAAATTATTTTCAGTGTATTTTTTGTTGTCTACTATTAAGACGTTTGGTCTTAAAGTAAGTGAAATAGATATTTTAAAAACATTTACAACGGCGTAAAGCACGTTTTGGTATCTTCTTTGATTATGCAGTTATGCAATTTTCAATTAACAAAGATTTTTTTAATTCTTTAACGTAAACTTGAGGTATTTTAAAAATTTGTAGAACAAAAGTTGCCCATATTTTCACGCAAACAAGTCTATCAGTTTAATCCGACCTGCAACTATTTAAGATCCTATATATATCTAATAATATAAGCTGCCTCTTTACTTCAAGGGTATGTCAACTTCGGCTTCGCCCGAAGTAAGCTTTCCTTTCTTGTTTAAGGTAACGTTAAGTAATTAGAAAAAATCGTAGAACAAATGTTGCTAAAATTTTAGGAAAAAACATACCAAAATTTTTTAAATTCAATTTTTAAATGAAAAAATAAGGCAAACGCGCATAGGAAAAAAAAAGTCAGTGAAAAAACTGGATACACTTTTTTTCGAAGTTTGAATAACTTTTATAAGAAATGTTGGATCGGTTGGTTGGACGGATCGGGACGAATCTGCAATATTTTGTCTGGTGACACCAATGTCCGCACTATCTTCAATTTGTTGAATGAAAAGTGTTTTACATTTACATAAATTTCTCCCAAGTCAAACTACTTTGTGCAAATGTTTGGGTAAAATCGATCTAATGAAAACAATACCTTTCATTTGGTACATTACTCATTCAGATTGAAAGCATTCAGATAATTTTTAATTTTTAGCCTCTATATAGTGTCTTCTCGCGCCAGCTACGCTAGGGCATGCCTGTCCCACCTAGCGGACTGCCGTCCGCTGTGATATTAACATTATTCTCCAAATTATTCTTAAATATTATAGTTTTATAAAAATATTTGTTTTAAATACTGTTAAGTTATTTTATAAAGGGTATTTCCCGCACTTAAAAAAATACAACTCCATCTAACTTTATGAGGAACGACGAAAGGTATCTCAGAAGAAGGGATTCGAAATTAAGTTTCAAGCCTTACGAGACAATTGAGAAAAGGCATTCGGAAAGATTTTGTTCTCTGTTGCATACGAAATCAGTGCATTCGTGGCTTCCAAACACGTCTGATCGTCGTTTGCAGCGCTCCCCCAAGGTTGCTCCTTGCCAGGCCCGAGGACACACAAAGGACAGGCTGGCGGCGTGCAGCTCTGCTCTGCGTCCAATTACATGCAGCGGCTTTTGTGTCACAATTTTTATGCCGAGCATGGCACGCAAACGTGTGCAAAAAAGTGAAAAGATGGGTCCTAGAGGGGTGCAGTGAATAGTCGGACGTAGACCTAAAAATACACAAAAACAACAATGCCAGGGAAGTAAATTCGGAGGCCGAAGACTCGGGGCCGTTGGGCAGAGAGGGCGGCTGACTACTGTCTACCAAACTGATTCAATTAAATCAGTCCAATTGAAGGGGATGCTGAAATGTGTGGGGAATGTGTGTGCACGGAATATTTAAGCTGCCGCAGAGGATGCCCAAAGACATCTGCAATTCGGGCTTGTTTAAATTTCGACTTAAAGCCACTCCCAGACCAGGCTGATGGGCTTTTCCGGTCGGACGAAACTTCATCATTATGGCGGGTTCAACTCTTGCAGCCAAATGTTGCCTGCCGAAAAGTGGCGTCGATTTTAATACAAATAACTGAACAGTTTGTTTGCACCACAGTTGCGCGCCATTTTTTAATGTCTCGTGTTTTTTGTCGCATTGTGACATCAGAGAAACAGTTTGGATGTTGGGTGGGGGTCCTGCCGGATGCCGTGACTTCTGCCGCGTATCGTATTAATATCTCAATTTATAGCAATTTATAAAAATATGAAAAACGCTTAAATGGGTGGAAAACTCTGTAGCAGTGGGGTCAGCCCCGAATAAAATTTAAACGTGCTTTTTTTGCAGTCGAATGCCATGACCCTGCATTTCCGAAAATTTGCATAGCCGGCGGGACCGCAAGTGAAGCTTCGATTTTGTCCACTCAGTCGACGACCTGCGCCTGCCAACCATTAAAATAGATTTCGACAAATCCCCCGATTCGGCCCACTGTGCGGGGTGCCCAGAAAGGGAAAACTTTTTGGCTCCCAGGCTTTGGGCTCTGTGTGAAAATCACTCAAAATTGTGTTTAACTAAGCGTAAAAATTATAAGCAAATTAATTTGCACAAATCACAACAACAGCAACAACCAACAATAGTGGCTGGGCTTGCAGCAGAAAGTTTTATGAAACAATCAGGCGAAGCAGCTCCTCCGACACCCTCTGGTCCGTTGGGCGTGGATCCCAGGACCCAGGACCCAGCCAGATCCCAGTTCCCAGAGCCTGTCCTAAGCCCCAGCCAGAAACAACTGACGCGGCAGGAAAGGCTGCCAAACGGAGTGGGGACTGTTCTGGTGTCCTGGGGCGGGACGAGGTGGGCATAACCGACAATTTATCTGCATAAAAGCGCAGAGTGCAACTTTGACGGGGATGTCTGTCGTGATGGGGATTGATGAGTGTGGGCTCGGAAAAACTTTGCTGCCTCTGCTGTGAATTTAATTCCGAACGAGATGTTTGGGAGAGCCCGAAGATTAAAGATTGAGGCAAAATGTTATGGGGAAGAAATATTCGATTCAATGGCAGTGCATCCAATTATTTTGATAAACCAATTAACTGCCATCTCAAATAATTCACCTACACCTGCGTCTCTGATTCCTCAATTCCCACTTTACGGATTCCTGGTTAACAAGGACAATTAAAACTTTTACACAAAAGTATTTGAAGACCAAAACAATTTAAACACCCCCAAGAGAACTTCACAAATCATTGCCTTCATTAATTTGCATGCAACGAAATGAGCTAACTGGAAATGTCCCTTTTTGGTCGTGACAAGGGTCGGTCAACCAACAGCTCTGGCTGATTCATTGTCCGGGCTAAGCGGGGAATAATTTGGCGATTTTTAATTGCCTTTAATTCGGAAGTATTCTGGGGGAAACCTGTCCATTTCCCCTGTTGATTTTTCAAATGGAAAATCAACAATGCTGCGAATCGGGGTGAAAGCCGCGGAAGGAGTCTCACCCACTTTAGCCACATGTGGCAAGGATTTCAAGCGCGCCCGAAGCGCCAAGGCCACCATCCGTAATTTCCAAAATGTATGCCTTGACTTGGCAACAGCTCATTAAAGACCAGGGTAAGGAAGGCGTCGCCCATTTGCATTTTGTAAACTGTTGCCATCGCCGGCCTGAAATATTTGACAAGTCAGTCCGCACCCCAACATTATTCGGTGGCATTGTCTGTGTTTAATTATGGGCGCAAATAAATGTCTGTCATATTGGGTTGTGTGGTCCAAGGGCTCCTTCCCTAGCCTTGAGCAATGTGCCGATTTTTGGGGAGGTATTTCCATCGCTTAGAGGCTCGGCGTCTGTGGCTGCTGGGGGCTATTCGGTTACAAGACCTCCCGCGATAGAACAACTAATCTCGACATAGTGTTTGGCTGTAGAACCTGCTAGAGTTTATATAGTTTTAACGAGGTCGGGTCTTTTTCCACCCACGCCTATTGATCATTACCACTCCATACGCTGACTGAGAACGCATTCCACCCTCGGTTCAAGGCGAAGCGCACTCATCTTCCGTTAACACCCCAATAATTAAACTCAATTAATTGCCAAATGACCAATGAACTGGACGTCCGGAACACATCAAAGACAATAGGGAATCGGCAATCGCCAGTCAACAGTCTTCAAATCTCCCTTCGTAGCTGTCTATAGAGCTACTACATCGACCAAGATCCCCGATAATAACTTCATTTGTCTCCGTTAAGTCCCGTCTTGGCTTAGCGGCCCAAACTCATGACAAACTCCTTTCCTTCCGCGAAGCACCCCTGTTTGGCGACGCATCGATGGAGGGTGGTAGTGTGGCGTCGGTGCGAATCAGACCAAACCACATGCTGTGTTGTGCTTATCTTGACAGCAAACATTTACAAAAAGAAAACACCAAGGATGGATGAGGTCGGGTGGGAGTCAAAAACGTCTCTATCGCAGTCGACCAACGCAGTTTCCAATTTTCCTTTTTAGCTGTTTCTCCTTTCTGGCTTTTAAATACCCTGGCTCCTGGCTACCTGGTCGCTCCTCCGACAACTTCCTCCAAATCCAATTATAATTGCGCTTATCAAAAATAAGTTTCGATGCTTCTTGGCTCGACCTCTTTGGGGAGGTCGGGGGAATTGACGCCGTCTCTGCCAATTCCACCAATATTTAATCCATACAGATATCCCAATGACTAGAAAGGGGCCGGGTAGAATTGGGGATTGCCTGTATTACTTTTTCCCCAACCCATGGACTTTTTCCTACGGCATCGCAGTCAATTACCTAAAGTTTAATTGAAGGTGAAATTGTGTCAGAACAGATAGGAAAAGTTGATGTGGTCAAACGTTCTGGGTATGGTTTTCGCACAAAATCATAGAATGAAAAATTATATTCCTTATCCTGGGGGTGGTTTAGTTACTTAATTCGGAATAGTGCGGAAATGATGCCAATTTATCAGCTTAAACGAATTAAAGAGCTCACCCGTCACATGATATCGCTATGAATGGCGCATTGCGTAACACAAATACACACATACACTGCGCTTTGGTATTCCCCTGAGTTGAAACTATGTTTAATACTACACGATGTTCTACCTGCTCATAAGGTAGGTATAGGGGAACTTTTTCCCCAGAAAAAGGGGACTTTGAGCATTTAGCTGCTGAAAGTCCTTAAAGTTAGCCTGTAGCCACTTTAGCCAAAACCTGTATTAAGGCTTTAAATTAATTTTTCTAATGAACCTAACTCTTACAGAAAAGAGATTCGCTTAACTTTGTCAAAATGGCAAGAGCTTGGTCTAAGTCCGTTTTAGATTTAAAATCGAGTTGAATTCATATTTGCAGAATGACGATATTAAATAGCATCTTTTTTCATTTTATAATCTTAGAATGAGAAATCAACCCATCCTCTGATGGGTGCCTTGTACTTTCCATTTCGTTTTATGGCAAAATAATAATCTCGCCTTAAATTATGTTCATTAAACAGTCGCCATGAGCTACTAACCCACCCAGGGATGGGACAAAGGCGCACTGCCAGGAAGTCTTTTGTTTATACTCGAGTTCCGTACCTCGCCAGGACGCGGGCAAATTAAGCGAGCTGAAAATGTCCCCTGTCTAAACAGCACAACAACTTAATGAGCCAGCATAACTTTGCAACAACGCGGAGATGTCTGAGGCGCGATGGCTGGCAGGGAAGGGCGGCTAAAGTCAAGGACCTCCCAAAACCGAGGGGGAAACAGATAAAAAAAAGCCCAAATATGGCCCGGAGGAAGCTCGTTCCGGGCGCGGTGGCAAAAGTCATTATTCACTGTACTAGCGGCGAGCTCAGTCTCCGGACTCGGCAGCGCTGCTAAAAAATAATCAACTTTTACACGAATGTCACACGCCACCCTGGCGCGACGGCAAGTTGGTTGCAAAGTTCCTGAGCCAGCGTGGAGACAACTTCCGGATTGCCGCAGGACCTGCCCTGCACATGGTATATGGTGTATTGTGCGAGGCATGGTCGTGCCTGGCTCCCTGGTCTGCCTGGCTCCCTTACAAATGATACGTTAATGAATTGTCATTCGGCATCATTCGAGTTTCCATCAGGAAGTAAGAAGTATGGGCACGGACAAGGGAGCTAGGCGCTGAGAACGTGACACGATCAATTACGGAGTTGGTGCTGCGGAAGTCTACAAAACCCTTGGGCAGTGACATGCTCCCATCTTTGGGCTAGCTCTCATTAACTTCCTCATTCCATTCGCTGTTTGTCGCTTTATGCAAATGTTGTCTTGTGCTTATTGCCTGGCCGCGATTCCCGCCGCCTTGTTGTCTTGTTGCCTTGTTGATGTTTGGAGCCTTAGTGTTGCCTTTGGTTTTATAGAAAAACACGCTGAGCAAACAAAGTTCTCTCTCGGGCTGTTTTCTTACACGAGACTTTCCCCACTCTGTTTGTACATATTTTAATTACGCGACTCTGATTGGGAAGTATTTAACATCCTTGTGGGGAGTGCCGACGTTCGCCGTGCCGTCCCCCTGCTGGCGTCACCCTAGGAGCAGTTTTTTGGTTAAAGCAGTTGACATTGGGTGAATGCGGGTCAAAGGGTGCGGACGTATTTGCTTTGTGGGCATAGCCACGATTTTTTTTTGGATACGGAGGCCAGATGTCGGCGCTGGAAGAAAGTAATTGTTAGAAACGAATTAGCATTTCGATTTCCAGTCCTAAACTGAACAGCACTGAGCGCTCCCAAGTGCACAGTTGCTACAACCCTATGTTCGAAATTTGGCATTCATATGAGGCAATAAAGCGTCGTAAGAAAGAACATTGAATAAAAATTGTATACTACACTGTACCGTTCGCATTGTATATCATATTTCGCCAACTGCGTCCGGAAGAACTTGGCAACATGTTGACTTGACAGTCTAGAGTTACCAGGCAATTGACACCCTTTTTGCAACACGCAGAGCAACCCTCCAGCCCACTCTGGAGCTGGCTTCATAAGGGTAATTTCAATAAATCCGGGTGGACCCCAACATTCGGGATGCACATTATATTTCTTTTTTCGTAACACACGGAACTAGATTACTTTTTTTCATATGTTTGGAAGACGGCAGTCGTCGTGGAAAAGGGTGGGTAATATGCGGCAAAATCAAACCCCAATCAATAAATCGATGGGCGAAAGTCATCAGCATAAATCGGCAGCCCCAGACAATTAACAATCGACTAGCAATCATCATTAACATTGGTCCATAATCCACTCAGCGTCCGGCGAATTGCCTCGTTTTAAATTGTAAATATAAATTTTGATGGCATTAAATGTTATTAAGCCCGCAAATTTATTGCTGCGACCGAAGAGGAGCCTTTCAGCCCTCGACGTGCCCTCTCCTTCCCACTCGATAATTGCGTGAGCTTAATTAAATTTTCATGCAGGTGCCATAAAAGATTTTCGCCCTGACGACTAATTAGATTGGCATTTTTATGAGCCACTGCATCAGCGCCCCTCGCCATTGATCGGGCTTAGGTAATAAATATGTCAAATGTTAATGCAAAGTAGAATAAAACGGAAAACTGGTCAAATCATTTTCGTAAGTTAATCTGGACCTTCCCAGGAGTGATAGTTTCCGGGGGTGGGTAACGGCTTCTTCCTGGCCTTGTGCTTCACGGGTTCCTTTCCATCACAAGTCTTTTTGGGCTCCGCAATTTTCTGGGCAGCCTCCTTGGCTGCCAGGAGCCGTTTGTGCTCCTCCACCAAGTCGATAGGCTGCCGGACGACCCGGCGGGGATCCCTAGTGAAGTAGCTCTGGGAAAAAGAGTCCAGTTGCCCTCGAGGAATGTCGGGGTGCGGCTGGGTCCGACGGGAAACGGTGTCAGCGAACCGGTGGGCTGTCTTGTGAGAGCGGCCCAGGAAGAAGTCCCGCACCCGGCTGAGGAACGGGGCTACGTCGCGATGGTTGGGTGTGGGTGGCATTTCGGGTTTTGAGCTGTTGACCGGTTTAGATGTTGGAAATTTTGACAGTGCCGAGGTGATTACAATTCCAATGCCGCCTACCCTCGCCCCCGTTCCATGTAATTCCGTGCAACAGTTGCTGCGTCACACTCGAGGGTGCCTGGCGTGGGTGCCGCGTCGGATGAGTCAATTCAATAAGCGTCAATCTCTCGGAGAGAACAGCTGTCAATCAGCTTGGCAATGAAATCTGCCAGCGATAAATTTCAATTATGGCCACAGAAATGAAACAAAGCTGCGGAAATCCACTGCTTTTATAGGAAACCCTGGCAACTTGACCGAACAAGGCACTCGCATTCGCAATATCTTCTCACTGTCGTCGATGATGTCGAAAAATGCGACTTTGGAATTAATAAAAACACTTCAATTTCCGATGCCAATCAGGACGCCGATTTCAGTCTCTGCACACGAGTCGAGTGTGACAGAGGCACGCGTCGGGCTTTACTGTACTTAGAGGCGGCCCTGCACGTAGTCCTGTCACAGTGACAGTTGGAGCAGCCCACGCCGGATGTCTGCCGTTCGAACAAGAGCTGGAGATGAGATGTTAATCGGGAATACGAGAATACGGACTTGGCACTCCGCTCACATTTCATCAGATAAGCAGCTTGTCGAGATTTACGAAATCGAGCTGATTATGCCTTCCGAGGCCCAGAGGTCCATCGCCGCTTTTCAAAGGGTGGCCCCGTGCGCTGATGTGTTTATTTACCTTTTGGCTTTCCCGGAATAGCGTCGATTCGCAGGGACGGGAATCATTCCGGCCGTCAGAGAGCACTATGGGATCTGGGAAAGGCATAAATCAGATTGACTACGCGCTCCATTTGATTACAATATGCGGCGCATGGAGGAAGCGGTCCGGATAAGGGGCGGCGCTGAAAATAAATAAGGTAAATACCGATTTATACGGGTTGAAAAAAACTGAAATAATTAGTGTGAGAAAAAAACTGATTCCTTTCAATCAGAAAGATCATGTAAAGTCCCTTTAGTTGTCTCCCAACTATTCATTCAGCTTAGACATACATATAATACGTATCAAGAAAACATTCATATCTTTTAAAATGTCTCTAAATGTTTTGGAGAAGTGCAAGTTTAGGGCAATGTTTTGAGTCATTCTTAGGGTTAGGCTTTTAGTACCTCATTTGACTACCTAATTATTATTTAACATTTATTTATTTAAGCGCTTATATGGAGTCGGGCGATCATCGTGAATCTTTCCACATCAAAGCAATTTTTCCTTGAATGTCTATTTCTTCGGGATTCTATCTTATTATTGACAAAAATGTCGGGCTCACAAGGTTATTACTCTGGCGACTTCCCTGGATGGCTCTCTGTACCTCTGAGCAAAAGGGGCTAAAAATGCGGTCAACGTCCACCTCTTGATTGAACTAATTGACACATATGGGAGGAAATTTTCTAAAATATCGTTTTGGGAATTTGTAACTCAAGCCAAGGTTAGACAAGACGTGGCAAGCTCCCTGAACTGCGGGTCGGTCGGCTTTTCTGCCCTCCTCCTGACGGTTGTAATGCGATATGGCAAACATTTTCTAAGGCCCAAGAAAACTTTAAAAGAAGACAAGCATAAGTTGTGGGGTGAAAGTAAAAGTAGCGAAGGTCACCAGCATCAGAGCGTCCGTCTATTCTCCAAAAAGACTTTTGGCGAAGCAGACCAGCTTTTAGCACACATGCCCCAGGACTTGCCAGTGTCCTAGGTGGAGCACTCCTTGTCTTGGTCTCATCGTTGTGAAAATGATAATGTTAAAGTTTTACAACTTAAGTCGTCAAAGTCAAACACACTCTAGGGAAATTACAAACACATTCGAGACACGATTCTGAAGCACGAAAATCGTCGGACGCCGGCTGAAGGGCAGGAACAGCATGCTGGATCGACATTGGCGGGGAGGACGGTGGCAAGAACACGGACCCTGCCATGGAGGTCAAAACTTGGGGGTGGGATCTTAACTGATGAAACGCACCCACACCGAACTTCTTGCTTGGCGCCGAACTCACCTGCTCAAATCTTAAGTTCGCCTCCCCGTTGTTTGGCTTTCAAGCTTTACAAGGCTTCGGGGTGGAATTAGTGGCAAGTACCTCCATTCCCTCATCTACTCAGCCATTAGCATAAATAAACGCTTCTAAGTACGTCCCATAAAGGTGTAAATGCTCCAGTATTATTAGCCAAAGGCGAGCCCAAGGACACCGCTGACCAGGGGAGGGCTGAGGAGCTGCGGGGCCAACCGCTAGATGCCCTTCCGAGACTTTTGCTAGCGCTAAAATTTTATGTTTGCCAGCACACATAAAACTCCTCTCCAAGTATTTCATAAAATTTTTTTGCACATCAAAACTGTGCGGCTGGCGGACATCTCTAGCTCGAATCGGACTCGGGCCCACTGACTCTGGCTGCTAAGGATGCGGCGGATGGGTGGAAATGAAATTTTATTAAATGACTGTCAAGTTCTTGGATGCCAAACTTGACTCTGAAATTAACAGAGTGGGGTGGGATGGGGCTTCAGTAGCTTTGGCTGACTAAGCAAATGGGTCATCCAAAATGAGAGCACCAAGTGAGGTCCAAAAGTGTTGACTGGACTGAAAAAGGGCTGGGTGGAAGCGCGAGGAGGCAGCTCATATTTCAGCCCCAAACTTTTTGCAGATTTCTAATGAAACTTTTTATCTTTTCAGTGAGCGAAGTGATTTTCACCTTCAGGCCACCCGCACGCTGGCTTCCTATCAAAGACTCCGGGCCACTCATTAAAATTTCGAAAACGTCCTGTTTATGTATCGGGAGCACCGAGCCAGTCTCGTCAGAGGCCCATCCCTTCCTTGATCACCTCCTTCCCACCCACGGAATCGGTTCCGCGGGAAGTGAAGGCGGCGCTTCATTTCATGCCCCGTTTATTGTTTTCGAAGTCATTCCCGGTGTCTTATCAATTTGGCCAACAGGCACGGGGCACGCACAAAAAGAGTAACCATTGTCTTCCGTTCCAGCCTCCTCTTATTGATAATGAAGACAGCAGCAACGTTGTCTTACCTCCTCCCTTGTCGGAACGTGACTCTCTTATCAATGCGACTTGCTGCAGCCTCTTGCCACGCTCCTTGTCTCGAAGTACCCAACGCAATTAAATTTTTAGCTATTGGCGGGGCGGCATTCGATTGCTTTACCTCGTCGTTTGCAAATCATTTGGCAGACGATTCCCCTGTGGGTACTCCTCGTGCCGCAGTCCCCTGTTCCCCACACCCAGTCCTCAGCTCTATCGCTCATTTTTCATACTGACAGCCCAATGGGCGTTAATTGCATGGGTTCGGTTAAGTTTATGGCGCCAGATAAGCGCGCGTGATTTTTCTACAAATTTTATGCCCAGCGGGCACTCAGTCCCACCTCTCTCGTCCTTCTGAGGGGGATGAAACTGTGACTTGTTGTATGGCGCTTCTTGTTTCCCCCTTGCTTGAAGATTCAAATGCGTCCTGTTCTTGCCGCATCTCGTTTAGCGGCAGGCGGCGATAAGACGTGGATACCCAAGCCCAAGGGTAAATGCGGCTCCAAGATCATACATTTGAATTGGCGAATCGTGCATCCAAGAGCGTAATTACTCTTGAATAGACGAACTTTGATCCCGACTGATGTGGATTGGTTTTGAGAAAAATGAAATAACCCTTGAAGTAATTAGGGAAAAATTATGATCAGATGCACATTTGATTCTACATGTGTATGGAATAATATTAATATGACTTGGATTTCATATTTTGCTTTTTTCGCTTTCCCAGCCTCGTATAAATAAAAGATGTTCATTATGGAATCACAGCGGACGGCAGTTTGCTCGTTGACGACACGAATGCGGTAGCCTTGAAGCTGTCGTGTGAAAACACTTTATATAGCCGAAGAATTCAAAATGAGTAATATACCAATTGAAATGTATTGTTTTCATTTTATCCAAACATCCATACAAAAGTAGTTTGACTTGGGAGAAATTTGCGTAAATGTAAAACACATTCGATTCATTAAATTGGAGATAGTGGGGACATTGGTGTCACCAGACAAAACACAGATTCTGCTCCAAAATAAGCGTCGATTGGTACCCCAACCATCCGATCCGAAATATATTTCAACAGTTATTCAGGAAAAACGATTTTTAAAGAATTTCCCAATTAAAAATGTTTTTCAAATTTTACTCCGAAAAAATGTCGCGTCCGCGTTTGCCTTTTTTTGTCTCTTAAAGTTTTGAAAAAATTTGAGTTTGTGAGTAACTAAAATCTAAGCTAATCTAAGCAACGTTTGTTTTACGAATTTTTTAAATTACTTATACTAATATAATTATACTTATATACTTATACTTATATAATTACTTACCTTAAAAAATTAAAAAGACTTTTAAATGAAAGAAACGCGTAACTTTACAAACAATGCACTTAACTTCACATGCTATATTTAGTTAGAAAGGTTTTTTAAATATCTTTTTCGCTTTTTTTAAGATCAAATTTCTAAATCGTAAGAAAAAAAAAATACACTAAAAAGAAATTTTTTCCAAAATTGCAATCACCAAAAACACCAAAATTGATATCAGATATATTGGTCGTGGCATGCGGGTTCGCCACCGTTATTTTACCTCGTCAAGAGGTTTTTTATATGATATTGATAAACATCAAAACTTAAATCATTTTTCTAACAAGGCCATGATTTCCGCTCTCAACGAATTTTGTAACACTAAAGAAAGTTCCTTTTATCGTCTACCTGAAGCCCCGACCATTTGCTCGTCTAGTACGTTTGGTGTCGACTTAATTTCCCTAACAGGGGCGGGGAAAACATTGAGCACGGGAATGAAGGAAGCGGAAACAGCGATCAATTGTCGGATTGTTCCTGCGAGCAGGAAACAGTTGGTCGCGCTTTAAACTTTCAAAAGAGACGTGTCGGCGGCAGAGGAGGGGCAGGAGCGGAGGACGAACACCAGGCACCCAGCATATTGCGCAGGTGGAAATTTATAATTTGCGAAATTGCCACACTCGCACCCACACGCACGTTGGCAGCATGTTAAATGGGCAGTCACCGGCCCGTCCCGCTCTCACCGCCAGCTGCCTTAAATTATGTTAACCTCAAACGAGACGTTCCGACCTCCGACCTAGGAGCAAGCACAACACGTAAACAAAGTTCGATTTAAGGCCTCGTTTATTCTGCCATCCATGGAAAGGTGGCAACTGGGCGGGGTAAGTTGGGGAAGTCGTCTGGTTGCATGTAGCAGAAGTTGTTGCCGTTGCACAACCGCATGCCACAACATGCAGCCTGGCTGGACGACCTGTGGGGCAAGAATGGGACTGGGGGTCACGTCTGAAATGGCCCACTTGGCAATTGCCAAAACTATTTGTTTACATATTTGGAGCAACCCAGAAGGAAGCCGACAAGCCATGAGCCAACTCGTGTTAACTGTGAAATATGTGCATTTAAATGGGAGAGACCGGAAGGGGCAAAAACAACGACAGAGACCCCACTTTACCAACTCAGGTGAGGGGAAAATCAGGTGCACAGAAAAAAAAATTAAAGAAAAAAGGATTTAATAATATAAAATATATGTTTTTCAATTCTTTTAATTTTTTAATATGTTAATATAATACAAGTATATTAGACCATTTGGTTAAATATATAATAAAGTTATTAAAAGTAACTTTTCCCGGCGATAAAGCCCATACTGAACCTTCTTTAACTTTTCTTATAAAAATGTATCCTTAAAAAAATTTCAATTATCATATAAAACAACCTCTTGACGATGTAAAATAACGGTGGCGAACATGCATGCCATGCCCAAAATATCTGATATCAATTTTGGTGACGAAAAAATGCCATATATGTAAAAAAAATTTTCATTAAAAATATTCTTATCCGGCACGTGTTTATATAATCTATTGTTATTGTACCACATGCCGAATAAAAATATTTGTAATGTATATTTTTTAATACCCGGTACCCTTTACCCATCCGCCGAGAACTCTACCGTTGGGCTATCATGGGTAGCTCTACTTATCAAACTACATATATCTTGAGCAAGCGACTTTTCCCAGATATGACTGATATATCAAAAGTTGCGTTGTCTCAAGGGCTATCTCTACATGCAATATGAATCGGATCGTTAGAGCCAATATTGAAAAAACATTTTTTTCTTAAACAGAAGATTTAGACATTTGATCTTAAAGAAAGCGAAAAAAAAATTTTTAAAAACCCTTTCTAACTGAATACAGCATGTGAAGTTAGGTGCATTGGTTGTAAAGATACGCGTTTATTACATTTAAGAGTCTTTTTAGTTTTTTAAGGTAACCTAAAGTAATTTAAAAAAATCGTAGAACAAACGTTGCTTAGATTTTAGTAACTAACATATTGAAATTTTTTGAAAATTTTAAAAGAAAAAATAAGGCAATATATAGTGTCTTCACGTACCTGCTACAAGGCTAGGGCGTGTCGTCACCTAGCGTACTGCTGTCCGCTGTGATACCGATGTGGTATTTTGCCGGAAACGAAGAATAAGTAATTAAGACTACGAAACTCCATCTTGACGACTTGAAAGTGGCCATCTGTTCCCGCTCTCTAAGCCAAAGTAATATTCACTAGAGTTGATTTGGGATATTTGCTGTGCAGGCACTAGCAGCTGGATCGAACACGAGTCCTATTCCAATAGGATTCGAAAAATTCGAAGCAATTGCAGCGTCCGTCCCAAGCATATAAAATATATGGGCACCATGTTGCGTGGCACCAAGTAATAGATAATTTGCATAGTGAAATGCATAAAAGGAAACAATTGGCTTAAGGGCAAATTAAATATTGATAAATACATGTAAACTGCACTCCGGAAGCGAGATGGAGTCCGTGCCGATGCTATATTCTTCCTGCAACACTCCTGCATATGCAAGGCAGGAGCAGAAATAAAAACACCATCTTGCACACATTTATACAGCAAGGAAACAGAGGACAATAAACAATATGCAAAACACGACCGGACTCAGGAGTCATCCGAGAAGTTCGAGTTGTGACTGCGCTACATGTCTTTGCATACTGCGGAGCCGATCGAAAAAGGGAAGGGGGCGCTGCAACAAGGTCAACCTGCCCCATTCGACATCAAACGTCCATAAATCTGGACTAATACAGAGCACGGAGTTGACTTTCTATTCTGCATAAATGTTCAATAAATGTCGCACCATAAATATTTAATAAATATAAGCGATGGGAAGGCAGGGACGCGGGACGCCGGCTGCCAGGCTTGGTATCGAGGCAATAAAAGCACGCCGCCGGATACCCTCTACGCTCCGCCGGGGTTTATGTCTCAATTGCGTCATCAATTTGAATTTGATGGAAATGCGGATGCGGATTGGAATTGGAGCGACGAGCTGTGTTTGAGTTTGCTTGCTTATTGATCGCCCGATTGACATTGCATCAATTTCGGGCCAAAGTTAACAAGCGGCAGCAATACACGAGCATATAATACAGTCGCTATAAGATTTAAAAGCTTTTCCCTGCTTTACTTCCCGACTGTTTGTCTTTCACGTTCTGTTTGTCTCTGCGTCTCGTCTGCTAGTGGATATTTTGCATTATTGGGGGGTCGGGGCGGAAAGTGACAGCGTTCTTCGCTGACAGCGGAGTTGCTCTTCAGGCGGGTTGTGCTCGAGAGTCCTGCACCAGACATTTATTATTTACGTAATTAATATCCAATTAAAATTCGATATTTTGTGCAACTTTTCTATACAATTAATTAAATGTCCGCCCTGCTTGTCCGGGGTAACACATTTTTATGTCACATCAGCAAATTGCAGGCCGCCGCATATCGCCCATTGAACGAGGCACATTGAATGTTGCACGTTCACATCCATTGGAGCTGCCTATGCACACTCATTAACACAACAATAAAACACAAACGCAGCACCACCCCTCGGTGGGCGTGGACAATTAATTTGACTGACACACATGCAGATTTTGCCGCCGCTCGCGTTGTCATATTTGATTTACAGTTGCAATTTACGCACTTTCCGAAGGAGGAGGCTCAGGAACTGTAGCAGGAGCAGGATCTAGAGATGGGGCTGGAGGCGAAGAGGCCTCCGATGTGGCAGTCCTGGTGCCCTGGCCGACAGCTGTCCACGTCAGCATCCGGCTTGTGTTTGATGTTGTTAATTGATTTTCAAAGTCAACTTGCGTATGCCATAGTAGTCAAGGGCGGGCGGATGAGATGATGCTGCGCGGGAGTTAGTGGACGGAGGAGGAGCTTTGGTGCGGGAGGGACGAGCCTGCTTTCGCTTTCGCCACACTCCGAGATTAGCAGAGCAGTGTAAAATGCATCTCCATTGAGGCGCAAGCGACATAAAACCAATTCCCAAACCGCATTCGCTGGACAATTTACAGACTGTGGACCCTGCACCCCTTTCACCACTTCACCCTTTCACCGCTTCAAGCCTCAGTGTGCATTGTAAGTGCAGTGAAGCGCATTTGCAGCTGCAATTGCCAAGTGGATTTTGGAGTTTCTGCCGCCGCTGAGTGGCGAAGGGGCTTGCGGGGAGCGGCGGTGTGAGTGTTTGCTTTATGTGTGGCCATTGTCCTGCGCCCCACGGACATGCGACTGTGACTGTTGTCTGCCCTGGCATGCGGTTCAATCAAAGCGATTTTCAGTGTCCACAAAATTGCGCAAAAGGACATTTCGGTTATTTTAACACTGGCACTCCGGACAGGAGCGGACTTCAATTGTTTAGGGCAGGCATATCCAAAGTGCAGCATTGTAAAACAGTAAAGAAACCCCATGAAATATAAATTTCCCCATAACTTTAAGATTCTGGACTGGACTTCCCTAATCCTCTTCTCCCCAGTGTATTATTCAGTGCCTCATCATATCGTGTGACCTTATACATACAGTTTTGGGCCCAATTTCCTGCGCCCTGACCTGCAACCTGCTGCGCGCGCTTCTGGTTGTCAAACCTGCGCTTGTTATTGGCAATGAGCTAGGTTTTACTGTTTAAATTGAAACATGTTTAACGGGGGGGTGCCGATACCACGGGCTGAACTGCGGTTGTCTACAGTTCTAAGTGTATTGGCATTTAACGGCGAGTGCGTTCCGAAGGGTCGTCAGACGACTAGGGGCTGAAAGACAGGACTCCTGCCTGGGGGAGAAAAAACATGACAGTTGCATTAATTTTGATGTGCATTTTTCAAGTGCGGGGATTGCGATCGCTGTCGCAAAAATGTTTGTTAAAGCCGTGGTGCTCCGGGTACGGACAGCCGGCGGAAGTTAAGCCATTACAATTGAGATGAGCTGATTACGGAATCGGGGGAACACCACTCGCTAGGTATACGCGTATTTAAAGTTTGTTCAAGGGCTGGCAGCTAATTGTGACCCTCCTGATGCTCTCATAGTTCGGTGAACCCCTACACTGACTACGAGCAACTTTTCTAATTAAACCAACAAAAGTAGCCCTTCAATCTCGATTCTAATTTCGCTTCCAGCAAACTCCGTAGCTATAAGTTTACCAAATCGAAGAGCACATAACTATTAAAAAACATTTTGCAGATTATTGTTAGAAGTAAAATTTATGTTACATAAAGCATTATGAATATTCTGCAAGAGAGATATTAAAGTGACGAATATATAATTATTGAATTGAATAAAAAAATTTAAATTTGACTTTAATGGACTATTTTCCATTTCGTTGCATTTTTAGTTTGAAGAGAGTCTGTAGACAAAAGACTAAAAACACAATGGCAAGGGTCACAATACCAGTGATGGCGTTTCCTTTTAGTATCTGAAATAATACAGAAAAATTGCAACTTTCGACTTCCGCATTGAAAGTTTAAGTTCATTTCCTCCGGAGCGCAGATCCGAGGCGAGAAATTAATTAGAACTTTTCCTAGACACGCGAGGGCCATCAGTGGTTTTATTTGTTCCCGGTCCTCGTTTGTCCGCACTTCTTTGTTTGTCTTTCAGTCCTGCAGTTCTCATGTAGTACTTACTTGCTAATTCAAAATTTGGCGAATCCGACCCGAATTTTTTCAGTAACAAGGGATATCACAGATGGCGTTCAAGAGACGCAAGTTTGGGGCTCCCGTCTGTAGTCGCTCTTTGAGTTAGATTAATGGTGCTAGTAACTGAAGTTATCTTCTCTTGCAGGCCTGAAGGACCCAAGCCTGGATAGGCACGTTGGCAAAGGTGAGTTTCGGTGTCGTAATCACTTTCCCTCTGATCAAAAATTAAAATTAATTAAGAAGCCACTGAAGACGTAAATTGTCTGTAATAGTTACAGACCAAAGTCCCGCCGCACAAAGAGTAGGAAACTAAAACAAAACCCAAGACTCCTTCGCCCCCTCATGGCACTCGCCACAATAACTATAAATTCCCAGCCCGGAGCAACCACAAGACATCCCCACAACCGCCCTAGAACATAAACCAAGCGGCTCTTTAAAACGCAATCAAGCTGAAAATTAATTAAAATTTTCAAATGGGATATGAAATTAATGCGCAGGCGGAATGAAATTATTTTTCCCCTCCGAAGCCAAGGTAAAACCAAGGTTTAAATTAAAACACACTTGCTACTGTCTAAGGCGGCACTGCCGCCGTTGGAAGTCGTCGTCTCGATTTCATTAAAAATGTTTTTATGCCCGCATTACCCTTTCACTTTGGCGCCGTCGCACCATTACACCGACCCCCTCTGCAAGGACCAATTTAATTTGACTATGAAGCGCTTGTCGCATCCTTGACACTTTCACTTTTCCCACCCCTCCGTCCTCTTCCCAGTCCCATTTCACGCAATTCCTTGTTTTAAGCAGCTTAAGCTTGTCGTTGACATTCGTCTGTGATGTTGTTTGTGCTGTAAAAGCGCTCATAATTTCACGCTAAACGAGCTCACAAGCATCCTTTTTGGCCCCGCACCTGCACTGGGCTTTGGCATGAGCGTTTCCGCCACGAATCCTCCCCCAGGTGGCTTGTTGGTTGTATTAAAGTCGGTTCGGCCATTAGACCATCTTGTGAGGTCCACTCAAGATACACAACAACACAAGAAAACGTTAGATGGCTTGCTGTATTTAAATTTCTAAAATAGCAGGGGCCAAGCCATTAGATGTCTGAATAACACCCACTTTAAGCTTCATGCTCTCACGCCATTCTCTTGCGCAGCATAGTTGGAAATCAATCGATTCGTACGCGGCCAAAGAGATTGGATCAGCTCTGTCCAGTTCAAGTGCCTTCCATGTGTTGGCTGATGCTATCACATTTGATGATTGTAGCAATGAGACTTTCGGTAGCAGCAGCAAAGAAAAATGTATAGCATGCCTGGGAGCCTTTGAATGCATTCATCTTGGTGTATTCATATGCTTTTAAGCGAATTAGTCTGGCCAGCTAATGTGATAAGGCCTGCCGGACCTTTCATAATTATCGTTGGAATAAGCTGCAAGTCATTGCTAGGCATAAAGACCCGTCTCTGCAGCTTCTTTTGGCAGCCTCTCCCCCTCTTGGAGGCAATGTCACTACAGCCCCATAAATCAACCGGGATAGAGGACCCGGGCCAGGGGGAACCGCACATATCATAACATTAAACATATTTCACTTAGGCAAACGTTTAATCCGACAACTTGTCTGGCTTCCTCCTCCCACCTGAGCATATGAAGTGCTACGAATACGTTTTCATTTCCGCTGGCGTTTTTATTTTTATTTCATAATGCGCGTTATCAAATAATGAATATCAAATGTAATGCTTATCATTTATTTGCCAAGCCGAAACCGAACCGACCGGGCTGCGAGCGCGAAAGCCGGGGAGGAATGGAGCTTGCTCCCTGTCAGGCGGTAGCACATTATATTTACTTAATTTTCATTTCAAATTTGGTTTCCCCCACTCGCTGCATAGGTAAATTGTGCCGGGGAGGACCGGGAGTGGCCAGGACCTTGTCATTGGCAGCGCGCGGCAGGGTAAATAGGAAAAGCAGCATAATAAGCAAGTCGTATAGCCAAACTTCCTTGTTTGTGGACGCCAAGTCAAGTGTTGGGGTGTGATTGGGCAGCGGGGTGGCTTGGAGAAGCCACAGAGAGGTATGTTGATTCTTGCAGGTGGCTTAAGCTGCGTCTAAAGCGATAACGCAAAGTATTTGAAATTTTAATAAAACGAAATGCGACGCCCCACTCACCCCCATTCGTCTTCCGCTGCCTGCGCACACACTGTACGGAAAAGCACTTTGGCGGATCCCAGATTCTCCGGTCCGTAGGTTTACCGCTCAGTCGCCTCCCGCCCCTCTATCCCGGCTTCAGGGTTCGGAAAATGTTCGGCTGATGTATTCAAATAAGATTCGTGGCCGCCATTTTCCTGTCACTGACTGTGAAAATTCACAGCTTTTCCTCTTTTCTGAATTCCCCGGCTAATCTTTTGGTCAGCAAGGACTCGCCCCAGCCGCAGCTTTCCCTCCCAGACGCCTGTCGCCTTGTTGTCTGTTCGGTTTTTTAAATTCCAATTTGAATGCTTCGTGGTTTGGAGAGACGTTCTCCCTGGCAACCAATATTATATTATTCAAGCCATCGCATTGGACTGATTCCCCCGCCTGTCCTTGGTGCTGACTGTTCTTGAAAACCGTAATTAGAATTGGTAATGTATTCAAATTGACTTTCATTTCCGTTTGCTCGTCGGATGCTTCGTTTGTTTTACTTTTGGCATTCTTCATCAAGATTTTTGCACTTTCCCAGTGACGCTCTTTTCGTCGAGAGATAAGAGGCGATTTGGCCATTATTATATCCGACGTTGGCAGCCCTCACTAGCACTCCTATGCTTCCGCCATGGCAAAATAATCATCTGCCTAGCCAAGAGGCCAGACAAAATAACTTTCTATTATCGAACCCAAATGATTCTCTAGCCATATTTCAAATTCTCTGAACGTAGAAGTTTCCCTCGCAGACGAAAGGAAAGAAATGAAAATGAAACTTTTCTGTGGCAGGAAACCGTAAAGAATTCAACTAATAAAAATCAAGCATTCAAGTGCGAAAAAATCGCGAAAAGCATCATCAAATAATGTGCCACTCAAGCCGAATCACCATCCTGCGAATCGCAGTTGATTCCACCGAAAGACAAATAGAAAACCAAAGAAAGTAAAAGGCAACTTTGGAACAAAATAAAACTATGCTGCCAGCAGAGAGTGAAAAAGCTCCCTCCCTTCCGAGAAACCCGCCAAAGAATCCGACGATGGCATCGTGAGGACGTCCTCCGTGAGTCCAGCGCGACTGTTACGAGCTCAATGGAGAATCTTGGCTCACGAGTACATTTCTGGTTCCGGATATGCAGCACAGTCATACGTCATCTGGAAAAATTTCGATGGCTAGTCCACAGCGCGTGTCCCTGCATTATCCTTGAGGGTGGGAGGGACCACATATTTTCTCTGCCACTAAGTGTGCGAAGTATTTTCCCTCATGGCCGGATGTGGATGCGCTTGAGGATGCTACTGCGTCCATGTCTGTGTCCTGTGCCCTTTTCTGCGTGGCGGAAAAGCAATTTTCTTTTGTGTCGTGCACAGGTTTCAGTTGGCATTGTCTTCCACTTTCGTGGCACTGAGCTGGCAAATTTGTTGCAACCGAAATAAACACTTTATTAAATGCATCGGAATAAGCACCGCCCGAAACGCCCAAGATGCCGGGGATCAGAAGAGTAAAAAACTACCTCCTGAATCCCACATGCGGCTGCATCGGAAGGATCAACTTTGAGCCAAGTGAATTTGGTGCTAAGCTCGGATAAGGTATTCAGTGCCAGGGAAAAGTGAATTGCTAATGCACTCTGGCAGAATGAACGTGGACGTGGCAAGAGGAACAAACCAATCTCTCGAAGTGAAAACCATTCGCCGTCTAAATAACTTTCCCGATTAGCAAAGCCCTTTGAAATTATTACTTATTTATCTGCCGATTTCTTTATATGCCTTTCAGGGACTGGGATGGGCTCCATGACTCCATCGACCCAATAATCGAAGGCAGGAATCAAATTATGCTAGAATTGAGATTGATTTTTTATTCAATTTTAATGCGACAAACGCAGGCAGATAAACAGACGCCATCGCCGAGGACACACATGGCCCGGAGCCCCTGGTTTTTGGTCGAACTCGGGTCGAAGCTTGCCTGCCTCTGGAACACGTGGTCTGGAAGGGGAGTGGCTGGGAGGAGGAATCACGCCGACGTCGGCACAAAAGGGAGTCGCTCTGGATCAGGTCGTCCTCCGGGCCAGGTCCTTATGGGAAACATTTTGAATATTACAACATAAATCGATTAGCTTCTATCAGCTTGTGCCTTAGCCCTCTCGACCCATGTGTGTATGCGGGGGTGTGTCTGTCTGTGCTGGCTCTGATTGACACTTGAAGCGAAATTTTTTGTTTGCCTCGCTAGCTGCTGTTTGCTGAGCCAACTCCTCCATTGATATGCGCCCTGCCACTCGAACCTGCCCCATCGGCCCGAGCTCCATCTACTCTTAATAAGACCCGCACATAGCTCCACTCCCGGCGGAGCGACTGCCGAGTTGGCAGCTCATCAATGCAGACTTGTCGTTCTTTGGCCGTTTGGCCGACAACGGGACCCGATACCTGCCTTGTTTGGAGAGACGCGACCTCGATTTCTAACAAAAATTGAAAGGAAATTAAAGATTGAGTGGAAGCCCGCATTGAGCAGAAGGAAATTGTTGTGCGATAATTGGGGATTGGATTTTTATCGATTTACACGAAAATACTAGCACGCAAACGAGGTCAGAGCTTATCCCATGCTTTTTCTATTTCCCGTTTGTCTTAATTTACATTTTTAAACTACTTGTTCATTCATCCTGTTTGCATATAAATATTTAAATATTTTACCTACAAATATTTTATCTACAAATATTTAAATATTTTACCCACAAATATTGAAATATTTTACCTACAAATATTTAAATATTTTGTTAAGTATTCAGATTAAGTTCTAACTTGTGATCTACAAAGTATACTAAAAAAAAGTAAAAAAGAAAGCCATCAAGACAACAAAGACATGAAAAGATGCCTTTTTTGTGTCGATGGCTTTCTTTTTTCGATTGACAGTTGGCTGTCCTGCTTCTGTCTGTCCATATTCAAATTCTTTGCTGCAAAGGAATCTAAGGTTTAGCACCATCTCTCTTTTGTAGTCAAATTAAAAAGGTTCCCTGCTGAAAGGATTCTCTTTATTGCTGCGTGGCGTGAGGGTTGGGGGATGGTCTTTCGTAATTTCCCTACCATAAGTCCTCTTCACCTGAAAATGCTGCGGCAATTTGTTGTCGCGGCAGTTGACTTTGTCGATTCCCTTTCGCCTCGGAAACGCTCAACGCGGAACTTTAATTCTTCGGCTGTCTTCAAATTGTTGACATTATTTTTGGCCATTCTGCTTTCTACCTTTCTACCACCACAAAAGCATGCGATGCTCCAGCTTGGTTGTCGATGCTTCACGTGGGAAAGTTCCCTCTAAAACTGTCAAGTTCTCATCAGCCTACCCAGACTGCGTGGTCTGGTCGTAATTATCACGCTAATGAATCAAGTGTACTCGCTCGTTACTAATTGATATGAGAAAGTAACACTGCTCTGCCGTCGATTCTAATGGAAAAATCCTAGGCAGTAAGCAAATGTGCCAGGGGTAGTTCAGTGATTTCCATGTGAACTCCCATCCCGTTCTGCATTTTCGGTGTGTCCATATTTATCCTGCTGAGGATATTCAAGTTTTCCTTATTAGAACAAATACTCTGCGGCAATTGCTCGCATAATTTGTAAACTTTTATAAATGAATTTCTCTGATTTCCCTCATGCGTTTTGGGTTTACTTTGCTTCTCGGCTTGGCTTCGGTCTTTTAAGTCCAAACTCATATCCAAAGCCAAACTGGGCAACTATCCCCAGGGAGTTCGCGAAAGCTTGTTAAGCGGTGTTTCTGCCCCCTCAGGTGATGATGACAATGAATCTGTTTTGTCGCTGATGACTTTCGGCTCCCCAGGGTATTCAGCCAGTAATAACTGCGATTGTATTTATATTTATTGTTATTTAGCTTAGAGAAAGCGAGGTTTCTAATCGAGCTTCGGGAAGAGCGAAGGGCAAGGCGAGAAGGCGTGGAAAACTTTGCATAAGCTGAAGTGAGCTGCGACGGCAATCAATTTCAATTTTAAGCCCTTTGCGAAGGACAACGTTTTTAATTAATCGTCGGATTACCAGGAACAGCAGGCTCGGGACGTGGCTGCTGGCAAGGGTCGCGGTTTATGCTCTTCCCGCACCACCCAGCTGTCCATTTTTTCCATTATCTGTGCCATTTATTCTATTTTTGTCGCACAACTCAACTAAACGAGCGACAAATGGCTGATGACCATCGGCAAAGTGCCCGGCATCGTCCCTGTGGCGGCTTAATCCTTCCACGCTTTGTGACATCGGGAGAGGAATGCGTCCACCACTTGTGATGGATTTCGTAGCCATAGTTAGCCATGAGGCATCGAGCATCGAGCAACGGGCATTCTGGCCATATGGCCACAAATACCATGACAACTTTCGGGACAGAAAAAACGATTGCAGTCGGATCTTTTTACTCATATTGTGGTTTTGTCCTGCTACGCCTCTCCAATCTGTTTTGAAAACCAATAAATCAGATTAATTGACCGGGTCTTTCCGTTTTCCCAGGGAGCTTTCTGCCCATTCACTTGCACTTTAATTTCGAAGTCCTTTCATCACTCCTCCGAGGACCCTGCTTAATTGTTATGCGCTGTTGGGGCAGGTCTTCGGGATGTGTTGATATAAATTAAAGAAATCCTACAAAAATAGTGTAAGCAAGAAAAGAAAGTTAACTTCGGGCGGATCCGAAGTTGTTATACCCTTGCAGTTAAGTGGTAGCTGAAGGATGGGACTTTCTATGTATTCCACTTTCGGCAAACTAGTTCGATCGGCCGAATATATAAGATCCGATATACTCCTATATCTAATAATTTAAGCTGATATTTAACTGCGAGGGTATGTATATCAACTTCGGCTTCGCCCGAAGTTAGCTTTCCTTTCTTGTTATACCCTCTCAGAGGGTATTATAATTTTGGTCAAAAGTGTGCAACGCAATGAAGGAGACATCTCCGACCCCATAAAGTATATATATTCTTGACCAGGATCACCTCCTGAGTCGATATAAGCATGTCCGTCTGTCTGTCTGTTTCTACGAAAACTAGTCTCTCAATTTTAAAGCTATCGACTTAAAACACATCCTTCTTTCCTTTGCAGTCACGGCCGGGATCGGTCATCTATATCCTATAGCTGCCATATAACTGATTGATCGGAAATGCCATAACTTCCCCTAATAAATAAACTAATAAATTCCAATTTGGGCAAATTAATTCGATATGCCAAATTTCATTACATCGGCCAACTGTTTTTATTTGTCATCTTTCGGTGCTGTAACTAATGGAGATAATCATCATGAGTACGTTTTTTTTAGAAGTTGTTGTTCATTTGTATGAAATTGTAGATCAGTGGATAGAATGGGCTAAGATCTTGAGGTTCAAGTTCTGACATTTATTTTATTAATTTTATTTTGCATAATTCAAATAATCTAAATAAGAAATCTTGTTATGTTATGTTATATAATTAGATGTGGATGAGGATGGAACATATTTGTAAAAAAAAGTTAACAACGCACTTTAATGAAACCCCGACCAACCAAATATAAAATATTTTTAGTACGTCAATTTAAATTTAAAAATTTAATTCAATTTGTTTAAAATTCTGGGATCAATTAACTATGTTTTCTATCTTTTTTATTTGAAATTTTTAAACTAATAAATTTTGATTTTTGAAGTGTTAGTTCCTCTTCTGATTGTAAATTGCCCAGTTAGCCACCAAACTCTTTGCCGGTTCGATTTGATGGGGCCATCATACATTTCGGTTCTCATCAATGCAAACAGGTTATAAATTCCAGAGGGTGCTAAGAGCCGCTTAGAAGCACAGCCAATGGGTAAAAGTAAAAGTAAAAGTAACGACACAGTTCGCGCATTTCCGATACTCTATCACTGGACAGTAGCCCGGCAGACGACGTGTCATCATCGTTAGAGCGCAAATCTGCGCCCGGGGCCATGTTATTGCAACAATCGACACCCGACGCGTTGGGAACACACATCCACACACGTCCAAAATGATTTCGGTCCGGGTGCCAGAGCGGAGTAACCCCTGGAGTATTTCTATTCTGACCACCACTACACCACCTCCTCTTACGTTCCCAATGCCATCACTCCACGGGGGTGTTGACAATTCTAACGCAATAATTGCGACTGCGGACCGCACGACGCTCCACAGGACTCGGGTCTGCGATTTGGATTGGAATGGAATTACCGAAAGGTGTGGCCTTGACTCTCCCCACGCCCCGCGGCTCTTACTGGCGCACCACCTCACTCGTTACATCGTGTTTGACACAATGTCAACTTTGTAATAAGTTTCAACGCGGCACTATGGTGCCGTAAAAAGTATACGAGTCCCGGTCATGTTAATGGCAGTGGCTGTGGCAGCTCGCTTTGATCTCCGCTCCGGGGTAGTTTTCTGGGCTTGCAGCCCGCAGTCCAGAGTCGGCAATCCGCAATCCGCACCCCGTGTCAGACGAGACGCACTTTTAATGAACGGTCCCCCTGCCGGCTTCTCCTTTTGCTGATTTTTGATCCTGTTACGCATTGTGGCCATTGTTCTCGCACTCGCGCATTCATCATTTGCCCGGACTCGGTTTTTTCTTACGTTTTTTTTCGGTTGGGTGTTTATTATTAGCCTGGCAAATACATCCGGTCGCCGCCGAGGCTTCTCTCCCTTTCTAGGTATTTATTCGAATTCTCTTCCATTGTGTCGACTATTGGCGGCAGTTCGTTTAATGAGTTGAATATGTCATTGGGCGGCTGCTGTGCGGCTGACAGTGGCAGAAGTTGTCAACAATAATGACTATGGTCATTAGCATCTAAAAATGTTGCCTTTTATTCGAAAAAGAGAAATGAAACACAGCTAAGCATCTATTTAATGGCGAAAGGAAACGGCACGTACTATTGCTTGTGAGAAAAACACAGAGCTTTGATTATAAAGTGTTCATTATGTTTTCTTATTTTTCATCATATGAATATTATTTCTTTGTCGATTGTCGATTATACAACCTATTGAATTAATTTAAATAATATATTTTTTATGGCTCATTGTTTTCTAAGAATTTCCTGGAATGCCTTCCTTTCCAAGTGACTGGTCCAATCTTGTTTCTATACAAAAACTGACAAAGTCTTGGGATTGTGTTATCTGTTGAAATTAAGTGCAGGGGACTATTAGGGAATAAAAATAGTGTTACTCTTGTTTAAAATTACGTTCAAAGTTATAGAATTTGCACTTTTTAAATTTATACAAATTTTTTAAAACATCTCTGGATGAAATGAAAAAATTTTGCTGGTTAATGGATTTTAAAAAAAAAGTTTTGACTTTGTAACATTAAGCTAGTTTGTATATCTGTGTCCATCCATGTGTATGCAGATAAGGCCAACCTTTCATATGTGTGGGACATCAACTCCTGTAAAGTTACAGAAATCGCTACTTCAATTCAGTAAATAATCGCCACTGAAAATTACTTACTTTTTCAAAAAACAGATGCTTGGAAGATGTGACATTAATTTGTGACACATGCTCAGGGACCTCGCCATGGCTTACCGTGAATCCCTGAAGACCCATCGAATGGAAGCTAAGGAACTCATTAACATAACACTGCCTCGAAATTCACAAAGGCCGCGAACGAAAAGGATGAGCTGCCTCCGCAGGAGCGTTATCTTCCCGCTACTGGTGCTCACTAAACCGCAAAATCGAATCCATAGATCAAGCGCACTAGTGAAAAAATGAAACTGATTGGGCAAGCGCTGATAAATGAAAACCAGACCAATTGTTTGCGTTGCTTTGACATGTTTGATAACAATTGCGGCAAAGTCGGGCAGGGGCAGAATACAAGGGACAGGAGCCAATGGGCAGGGGACAAGGGACAGGGGTGCGACCTAAGCCGCCGACATTTGCGAATGCCTATAGAAATTTAAAAATGCGGAAACAGAGCACAGCAACCCTTAAGCCGGGTCCTGCGTGTCCTGTTTTGGGCATTTGCATCGATTTCAATTAATTTGCTTGTTGTGTTGTCCTCGATCCTTTGCCAAAGTTGTTCACGTTGCGCGATTGTAATTGATATTTGGCTTAGGTTTAAGGCCTGGTCGTTCGAGTCAAGTGCCTTCAACCCTCTCGACCCCCACCCCAGTCCGATGGGAATTATGTAAATGCATTAGAGGCTGACGGGACTGCCGGTGCTGCCGGGGCCCGGGCGCTTTCTTTCGTCATTCACCTCGCAACCGACGGTCTGCGCCGGAATTATTCACGCAGAAAACTCTATGTCTTCTTCTGCTCAGCTGTGCGGATTTTCCCTGCCACAGAGAATTCGCGGGTGACACAGCCAACTGTCATTGGCAGGGGAGAGACAACAGGACAAGGACAAGGACACCTTGTGGGTGCAGCCCCCACCCTAGGATGCCCTGAATGAGTCACAGGCTTTCGCACTTAGAATTTGGGATTCCACACTCAACATTTGCTTTTAGTTTTGTGAATTTCAAATGCCACGACATCTGTTCAAGTTCTTCGGGGATCAACCCGATTGTGAGATTTTCAAGCAGTGCTAATGCGTCTAGCCGGGGTGAAGTCCAGAAGGGGCAATGCAAATGACAGGGCCTTCAAAACTGGCATTCAAAACACTTTGTTTTCCGTAATTGCTCCAATTTGAATGTCTAATTTAAGCCAATTTATGAACGTGTTACTATTATTAGTTGCCTTCAATGAGAGCGTGCATGTGAGGGTCTTAGGCATCCATTACCCCGAAATCAAATATTGATGAGGATCAATCGATGTCCTGCCCTTGGAATGTATTTCGGAAGGCATTCAAAATGTATGAGGAATTTGGGAATTTATTTTTAAAATGTATTATGGGTAAATCGGTTTAAAAACTTTTCCTCCTCACTGAGCTTTATTTTGTTTGAAACTTTTACCCCAGAAACTTTCTGTTAATTGTTAATTGGCTGCATCGATTGTTAATTGTTCGCGTTGTTGTTGGTGGAGACCTGATTGGGGGCATTGTAAGTAAAAAGTTTCGAGTGCTTTCGTCTGGCTAAAGTTTGCAGCGAAACAAAGGAAACTTCGATTGATTGGTGGCTGAATTAATTACGCGAATTGCGCAAGATTACATAATCCCCTCTAGCCACTCTTCCCACGTTCTTGGAAACTTAAAGCTGTCAGATATGCCTTCTCTGGTGTGTGTTCCGAAAAGACGAATTTTTTGACAGCTAGGAATTTAGTATAATAAAAAAAGTTCCTGAACCATTTCTTTAAGTTTACACAGTGTCATTTATATATTTAAATTCTCATGCTCATGAGATGAAGTTCATTAATGCTTGCGAGTAGTTTATGTAAATTCAATCCAAAAATCGTTTCATGTTGGCTCTAAAAGGAACTTTTACTGTACTGGAACTGTAAGTTTCATTTTTCAATATATTTAAGTAAAAGATTCTGTAATTTTTTCAAGATTATTTAAAAGGCACTTCTCACCAAATCGTGAGAAAATTCTGTCCATAAACTCGTAAGTTCCACATCGCATAGACGCAGAAAAAATAATCAATACTGGTTTACACCAAAAAGAGGTCTTCCTGATCCCAATCCCCTTAGGATATTGCCATTTCACTTTTTCCAGCCATTTTGAACGCCAATTTTTTCTTTTCACAAAATTTGGCAAATTTACACTTCCGCAACAAAGCGTCCAACAGTAGCAGCGCTTCGACGGAATCCGAAGTCCCAACTAGCAACACACCCCCAGATTCCAATTCCCAGTCGCCACCCGCCCCATTTTCGGGATGGCCTGATTGCGCAAGAGCCACATAAATAAAAGCTACATTCAATGCAAATTGGACTATTTACGCAAATTTTATTGCCACACAATTTTTGTACATTTATTTTGTTTTTGTTGTCGCTAGTTTTCCTTTCGCCACATAAAGAGCAAATGCTTTATTCCTTTGTTGATGCTAATATTTTGATGCCTCTGCGGAGTTGGTCGCCCCAAGCGCCTTCTAAATCAGGCCATTTGAGCGTTGGTTCCTCCAGCCCTACTTACCCCCCAATTTTGACTTTGCCGTACTTCATCTGCGACCCGGTCCCAGTCTGATGTAGAACCCTTTCTGCCTCATCGAATTATGTGATTTTTCCGTTATTATTTCCTCGCAAAACGATTCTAACGTCCCCCATTCTCCGCCGAAAGTGGCTGGGTAGCCGAATGTGCTTTTTATTGACATTAAGACGCGACGCAGATTTTCCCGGCATCAATCCAGTCGGCCTGTGGGCCGAATGTGTGTAGCCTGTGTGTCATAAAGCCGCGTGCGATGGAGATTTACCAATAAATTCGTTCTAGTGAAAATTTATGGCCATTGCTTTTTAAACCGCGGCGCTTGCTGGCCCTGAAATTTTGATCGTCCGGAAATTGACTTGGGGCTTATCTCCGTCCTGTTAGGACTGGCCCGTGGAGCGGAAAGGGTTCGTGCTAAGCAAAGTTAATTGAGCCATATGTGTACAAAAGTGTGTGGGATAAAGGTGACTTAGGTGGCATGAACATTCTTGGGATGAAGTTGCACAAACTAAAGCCTAAAATATGAAAGTCAATGGAGTTGTACGTAATCAAACATGAAGTAAAGGCCGTTCAAGACTTCTTCCCGATGGCATCCTTAAAATCATACCGTTTTATCAACTCACATGCGATGGGACAAATTAACAGAGTTATTAGCTCGTTATCTTTTACACTTTATATTTACACAGTTGGGCACCAAACGCCGAACAAATCAGCGCAAAAGCCAACCGACAGGAAACTCCCGGCAGGAGCGCGATGCCCGCCCGTCCACAGTTTACCCTAATTTTGTCGTTTGTGTTGCTTAAAATTCAAACAATGTGTTGATGCCTTCACACCAACCAAAACATGCATAATTAATATGCAAAAAGCAGTAGCAACAGCAGCCGCAGCAGCATCCGGCAAAGGAGAAACTTTTCCGAACGGGTTGCTTGTGGAAAATTGAAAGGGTTACCATAATTTTTTTTGTGGCTAGCGGGAAAAGCTGGAGCGGGTGGGCTGGGTTGGGCAGGAACAAAGTCTGAAGCTGAGGCCGAGGCGACACTTTGCTTTTTGCCCGCTTCATTATCACAGCTTCCGCGTCAACATTATTTCCGCACAACACAGTAGGAAGGTGTGGTAGGGGTGCGAGTTGTTGTTTTTGGTATTGCCATGCATAATTCATATGAGAAAGGCAACAATAGGCGTCACGATGAACAGAGCAAAAGTGAAAACCCCAAACCCTTGCAAGTTGACAACGCAAATGCTTTAATTGAAGCGCACCCAGCCTCACAATTACCCACACACTAATTTGCATATTTCAATGCATGCAATTAGGCGTGTGAAGAGGTGGGGTGGTGAGGAGGTGGACAGTCCAAAGCCGGCGGAGAAAGCATCAACTGTCATGACACGGAAAAAGTTTCCGTTCTTTCAAACAACTTTCATTTGTTCCACCTCAGCTGGAAAGCCAACCTTTTTAACGCTTGCCTTCTGCTTTCTTTCCAGCCAAATCACGGCATTTTACGGTGAACGGTCTAAGTGCCAATAACACGCTTCAGCAGCAACAGTACAACCTGCCGCCGTCGAATGACACTCGCAATATCTACAACAATCCCTATATTCCGCCGCAGCAACAGCAACAAACGCAGCAGACACAGCAGCAACGAACAGCCCATTTGTTTAAGGCCCTGGCTGCTTCGGCGACTGGGAGCAACAGTCTGACCCATCCGTACGACTTTTCCAACTCATCATCCTCCTCGAACGCCAACAACGAGCTTCAGGGATCATCCTCTTCGGAAGCCGACAACGCTTTTCTAACTCATAATAACGGTGGGTACTTTTATTCAAATGTAAAGCCTAACTCACGGGAGTTTATTCAATAAGCTCCTGTTTTCTTATATGATGATTTCCTTGCGGAGCTGATTGATCCTTGATCTGGTGCGGATCCTATTAACAAACAACAAAACAAATAATAATTGCAGTATAAATTGCAGACAGTCTATAATTCAGAATTAAATATTAGATTTCTAAAATAGCTAATCCAGGCAAATAACACCACAAGCAATAAAAAAAATTTTCTTATCTAATATTTTACACCCTTAAAGAGGGCACTTCAAACGAATGAAGAAAATATCTGGTCATGTAAAGAATTGGGAAGTATCACCTCCAAAATGGACATTTTTTTCCATCATATTGGCACCTTTATGTGTATAATTAGACAGAGTTTATTTGATAACTCCATATATCAAAATAAAATAAATGTTAATTTAACGAGGTATTGGATAATTCCATATATCGGAATAAAATAAAAGATAACATTAATGATATAATCTTTATAAAACATGAGACGTATAAAATTTATAAATCTTATAGAAGATTTAAAAAAATGGTTGATGAAGATTAATTTGTTTCCTAAAAAGTTCACCCTTAATAAGCGACGACAATGTGAATACAATCATAAGTGAATACTGTATCTGTTGAAAGCTTTTTTATTTCCCAGGAAAGAATATACATTTTTTATTACAAAATAAATTACAATTTGAATCGTACTTCTGATTTCCAATGAAAAAAAATTAATCAATCTAGAAATCTTCTGGTAATAGCTGTGTGAATAACGCAATAAGCAAACAGAACTTTTGTCTCGCTTACTATAAGCTATATACTGAGGATGGTGTCGTCATGTCTGCCTAATTTTTATGGACGGAGAGAGATATAATCATAAGGATCATTAATAGAAATTTAAGAATTTCCCTTGTTTAACTACGAAACTTTAAATAAAATATCTTCGCCTTTGCATAGACTTGCAAGCGAATAATTTCTTTGTAATTAAACACTGGTCTGGAGGGAATCTCAATCAAATCAGGATCCGAGCAATTAAAATCATAACTTTCTGCGATTCACAGACTTACATCCTCTGCTTGCACTTCCCTTGGCCAGGATTGAAAAAGAAGGGTCTGCCAAATTGGGAGAGTTTTACCCTGTTGGCAGGCAGGTTGCCATAATTTGCACGCAATTTGCATTTGAAGTGGCCAATTCCCGTCCCAATCCCTCCCTGCTGATGAAGTTGGCCAGCAGCCTAGCTTCCCTTCTAATTACGGCTTACAAAAAGGAGCTCATAGCTCAGATCCATCTTCAGTCTGTGTCCTAGAACAAGGCACGAGCAACTCGGCACCCTGTGCGGCAGCAGTAAGTGAAATTTATGTGAGTGTTTATAATTTGTAAAAGTAAACGGTCCAAGGGCCAGACCAGGCAGGCCAGAGGTAAATGAGACTTTGTTTAGCAACAAATTGCACAGAGAAGGGCTTGAGAACGGGAGTGGTCCTGAGATTTATGGGACGGGACTTAGACAAGGCGAGGGGCCAGGTGAAATCAGCGGGGAAACTTAGGTCACGGCTACATGCGTACACGGTTATCCTGGTGGAATTAAGTCATCACAGTGAATCCAACAGTATCTAATAATCGGATGTTTGACTCTTCGACTTGGTGTCGTTCCTAAAACTACAGCACGTCCGCCTCTCCCCGAACCGACGTCGAATCATGACTATGGGCTGCCTCTCCCATTGTCGGCTTTCCTACTGGGGTAGCCATAAAATGTGGCAAAGTGCAATTGCTTGGCCGGGCCACTGAATGGTCGTAGTTCGTTCAGGCGCCGCCAGTTATGCAATAAAAATCATTAAAAATATAAAAATGAAAGCGCAGCCCTAACAGGCAACAGGCTTCTTATCCACGACCCGACCACGCCAACGAAGAAGAGAGGCTGATAAAGCCATGCAAAGGGGATTGAAAAAATCCTGCCAGACGCAGGGAGATGCTGTAACAAGTATCAAGTAACAGGAAACTAAACGAGCGCCCAGCGCCATAAACTTAAATCACGATTAAAAGTGTGATTATCCTTGTGGCTCTACAAATCGCGGCTGCTGCAGCTGACAGCTCAGAGAACGAGGACGTAGGACGCAGTCGCCGTCTGTCCTGTCTCATGTCCTGGCTGCTTCCTTTCCTTGTATCTGTTGTTGCAGTTGTTTGATTTTATATCTTTACAACCAGGCGCGGCTGTGGATGAGCAAGAGCAGTCTCCATCCATGTTGTGTCCTTCGCGTAGGGAAAGACGCCTCAAGAGTATGGCCGGAGTTGTTTGCTCGGTGCCGACTCTGTTGTGTTTTGTTTCGACTTGAATGGTGCTCGGGGCTGGCTGTTTCCGCCCAAGGATATCAGCATAGATCAGGGAGTAAACCCATTTTAAGTGCCTTAAAGTTGTGGATAGAAAACACAATATGGTCGCAAGTTTGAAAGCATAGCCTGTACAACTTTGGCTTTAAATTTGAATTCTGGACACCATCAATGATATTTTGTTTATTGACTATAAAAGTTAGACTGGAGGTCCAAAAATGGGGTCGGCAGTAAATCCGGATCCGCTCTCCCAAAATCTTGGCATTATTGAACGCTCAAATTGCACGTAATCAAAGAAAGGACAGTCCCTTTCGCATATGTCCAAATGCAGCCCGTCAATTGCCGGTCTCTTTACCGGAACCGCCCCTAAACTGTCAATTGTTCAATAGGTATTTGCCAATTTTACATTCGTCCTGGCTCTTCGGGCTCTTTCTGCTCGTAGTGTTTTGATTTCACTGCAAATACAAACAAAGCCAAATGCAAATAACGCCGGTCGGTAGGGGGGCCTAAAACAATGAAACAGTCAGGGTGGGTCGGGATGGACATTCAGCTTATCACATCCGACCCATCGTCCGTCCGTACGGCCGACTGTCTGACATTGGCTTACGCCCCCACCCCCACTTGCCCCGTCCGGTCAGAACAGAACGGAACAATTGACTCTCGTATTTCACTGATGAACTTAACTTATGTCAAAATATGCGATAAGTAATCCTTTTTAGATCCGACATTCGGCTTCCCGAATCGTTCGGGTCGGCCAACACTTGTCAGTCTGGGCCGTGGCACTCGAACCCTTCGCCTGTGTAAATATTTTCTTACCAGCGATAATTCAGAGCCATGACTCCGAGGGTTGAAGCCTGAGACTTGATGGAAATGGTCATTTTACAAAATCCAAAACAAAAAGTTTATTTATGTTTTCTTTGGCCCCGTATTGAAGGCTTCTATTAATTTGTGGCGGATGACTGGCAGATGGGGTGGGTCAAGCCTCGTCTTTATTTGATTTTCATTTGACAGAAAAAGATGCGAAAGCCACTGAAGACAGAAGATTCAAGAGCCCTCTCTTCAATTAAGCAGAGTCTGACGAAGTATCTGATTTTCTTAGTGTACTCCAGTTTTATTTGTAGTTATCCCCCGCTTCCGCTACATGAACGAGATAGATCCGATGGGAGTATACAGGCCGGGTCACCACTGGCAAGTCAACAACCGACAACCCCCAAGTTCAACGCCGAGATTCTCAATTAGGATTATCTCCAAATGACTACGCAAATATTGGCAAAATTCGAAAATTCGATGCGGACTATGCCATGGTCAAACCGAATTGGTCACGAGGTGAAGTCCGGGCGATGTGTTGGAACGACTATCTCGGCCTAGACCTGGTGCTTATTTCCAATTGCAGACTGTGTTTTCTACGGACTCATAAAATGTTCCGTATTGTCAGATGGACGCGTCTCTGGGGGAGTTCCATGTGTGATTGTGCGTGCGTGGGGTTGCAGCCCTCCATTATATGCACATAAAAATAAATTCTAAGACTTTATTATGCCCATGTACTTGTCATTGTCATTGCCGATGTGTGCAATGGACTGTGTTCTGTACAATTTTCTGTCCGGGTTCGAAGGACCTGTGCCTGCAATTGCAACTGTTGTTGCCCTGTAGTCCTCTTGTCCTGTCCAGGGGGTCCGGAATGGACGAATTTTGCATTTGGGAGTACACCAAATTTCAGACTTTGCCTAATTTTTCGAAAATGTTCAATTGATTAAAATTGGATAAACGTTTCGTCGGCATTCGCCTCGGAACTTCATGTTGTTCTGGCCAATTCGAAGTGCGAGAGCGATAGCTAGGGTCAAAGTTTCTTGAAAAATTGAATTTGAAACAAAACCCGATTTCTTTTGGCTAAACTTTCGCAAAGTTTCTAGTCTTTCCCGTTCAACCGCAGCCATATTCAATCGTGTGTTACTTTACAGCGTTTTTGCAAAGTTCGCTGGAGCGTGGCGCACATGCCGCCGCCGCCCAAACAAAATGACAGTTTGATGCACTAAAGGTAATAGACAAAAACTGCAGGCGCCTTGTAGGCGCTGCTGCCAAATGCCCGCCAACCGGGCGGCCATTGAAAAGTTGCCGCTTCGAAAGTGGCTGTGTGCTGGCCGGCCCTAGATGGTTATTGATAACCCGAAAGTGACTTTAGCTCTAAGTGCCTGAGTGCGCCTAAGTGAATGTCTTGAATGTTGTTCAGCTGCAACTGTAATTTGGGCAACTCAAGTACATGAAACTCGGGACAAAGGGGCGGGCCTTGATCGAGAGAGAGGGAGGAGAGATGCACCTGCACAAAGTGAGTTTTCAATCTCCATTGAGACGACAAAATTTTGCTTTTAACTGCTGCTGCTGAAGCACTTGAGCATGTCTTTTGGTCATTGTCAAGTGGGAAGTTGTGGTCATGCCATTATAACTTATAACTGGGTCTGTGCTCCAATCCACTCTCCAGTCACTTCACTTTGCAAATGAAATTCCAGCTGACTTCGAATCGATTTAAGTCAAATTAAGAGCACTTTTTGCCTCCCACCTAGCCACTTTGCAGGGATGAGATGCTGAAGAAGAGCTCTCGGCTAAAGCGGAATAATCGAAAACTTAAGCACAGTTTTCGGGCCTGGCTACTGCCAGTTCTTGGGCAGTAGTTCCGTCAAAAAAGTTGACATAGTTACGACCCGACAGAGCACGTGCAAGTGCGAAAGTTGTCGCTCATTACGTGGCCAGCAGCTCAAACGATCCGAAAAGTGGCCAGATAGTGTTGTGACCAAATTAGAATCCTTACGGCTGATATACTTTAAGCATGCAACAAAGGGGAAGCCCGCCCCGCCCATCCGCCAAGCATCTCGGGGCACAGAAGCACACCTGGCCAATTTGCGCTTTTGACCCTCGACTGGTGAAAACGATGCCAGCATTTAATGAGCCATTTATATAAAGAGCAGCCAAGTAGCCTAGTGGCGACAGCAATGTGGGGAAGGGCCGAATGTAAGCCAATATTTAGCAGCGTTGGCGGTCTTCCCTCCGGCAAAGTACTCAGGGCACAGGGCACTCACATGTCCTTACCTTCAGTCCTCAGTCCCGACTGTGATTCATGCATAGCAGCAAGAGCAGCATCTGGCCATAAAAATGGCTTAAAATGATCATCATAAACGTTGAGTGAGCAAATATTGCAATAAAAGTAAATGACTGAAGGACGTCGTAAAATATTTATACGTGAGCTGCTCACACGGCGGCAATCTGCGAAAATGTGGAAAGGCACACAGCTCAGTCGAGCGGGAACTCCAAGGGTCATGAATACCATAAAAGTGTTGGGCGAAGGTGAAGACGAAGCTAGGAAATTAAGTCTCAGAAAAAGAAATGTGCTCAGTGTGCAAGGCGATGGATTTGACCCAATGTGGTACTCAGGTAAGCAGCAGTCCCCCATTACCAGCTCCCTGAGGAGACCTAAGGTCGCCAGTCGCTCCGATAAAAAGAATCAAATATACATAGTTCAGAGGCCACTTTATTATAGTGCATTTTATGGTGCAAGTTTCGGTTATAAAACGGGCCTTGTGCGATAGTTTCTTGGTCCCCTCCGCTAAAGCTCAGCTCGGGCTGGTGTTGTTGAAAAGCTGGAGGGCCTAAAGTCGGGAGTCTGATAGTATTTTGTACCCAGTCTATTTACAGATGTAATTCATATTGCAGTATGCACCAAAATGGTTACATGTTAATTTATGTCAGAGCACGGAAATGATTCATATCTGAATTAACTTCAAAAGTCAACATCTCGCGGCTCGCGTTTTGAAAATCAATGCTGACAGTTTTTACCCCAAATTCATAACAGCTCTGTTTTCTGGGTTTGGATTCTCTGGTTATCTGAAACTACCCCTTCATCCCCTTTAAAAGGAGAAATATTCGTCAAGTTGCTATTCTCCTTGCAATCAGGGGCGGTAGATAATGTAACTACCCCTGGCTATTATGTTAAGGTCCTTGGAGCTTTGTGTTAAGTGAATGTTAAAAATGTCGTTACTATCTTAACAGAGGTAGGATAGATAGAATCTAAAACTCCAACGATGTTATATTTCGAAGAACATACACTTTCGTTGTATATTTTAACTGCTTATTTACTTGGGAATTTAAACAACTTTCCACGGTGTCCACGGTGATTTTGAAAACCTGCAACTGATCTGGTAATACCACTATTCCTTTTAGGAATCTGTTAAATATAGCTGCATTCTACATTAACATTTCATTGTTGTAATTGGCGACTCCACCGGAAGCTTCCAAGTTTCACCAACACCTCAAAAGCTTTCGTTCGCTGTTAGGGAACAGTGCTCCTATCACAAAAGTAACTAGAGGGGTAAGAGCTTCCCTATAGCTCTAGACTGTAGAGCTTCTCGAAAGCTCTCGAAAGAGGAGTCCATCCGAGAGAGACTCTGCTCCGTACGGCTGCTGCGACGCAGACGCCTGGCCCGATGGCTGTTACACTCGGGCTGCATACTTTTAGGCGCTGCGCCGCTATTTCGTGCTTGCATAACATTTATTGTGGCAAAGCATCTGGCCGATTCGGCTGCTGCCCGAACTCGAGTGGAGAGCACCGAGGAGAGTCCACCAAGCCGACGAGAACTGGACGCGGAACGTAAGTTCGTTTGTCCTGGTGCTCCCTGCATCGGTAGGGACTGTTGCTCATCTCCCGACGACACCGCCATTGTCCTGCTCGCGTGTGCATGTGTGTGGGTGCATTGCGCTGGTGTGCGTGTATCTACGGCGTGTAGTGAACGCTGGAGCTGACGATGCGGCCGGTAGTCGCATCGTCGCATCTGGCTAACGCCGCCGTAAAACGCAACGCATTCAATGTGGCAAGCGCAACAATGAGTTGCTGTTGCTGCCGCTCATTGCCTTAGCCATCGACTTCGACATCAGCTCCGACATCGACATCGCCATCGGCATCTGCTCCGGAATCGGCATCCGCATCCGCACAATCAGGACCTGCTCCGCCGTAGTCGCTAGCTCGTCGGGTCGTGTGTATGCAATTTGCGTTAATTTTTGTTTTCTGCACGGCCGTCGAACTAAACTGCAGTTTGGCCAGCCTATCCAGCCAGGACATTTCGGAAACTTTAAGGACCTGTGCTGACTTTGCAAGGCTAATTCGATTGCGTCTGCTGTCGTGAAGTGTGAAAACAAAGGCAATTATCATATTTTTGGCGCCAAAAACGGACTCGCGTCTGATTCAGTACGACTGTGCAAGTGTGTGTAACATGTTCGCCAGCATGTGGCCACTGGAACTCACTGTGCTGGCCAAGTGGCACAGCTGATAAGTGGAGTCCCGCGTTACCCAATAAGTTATATAGTGGGCTGCGTAATCTTGACTATTCATTTCCCGAATGAAGTACTCAGAGCGAGAGCTCAATAATCCGATACAGCTAAATAACTAAACAATCAGTGTAAATTAAATCGACGCACAACGCACTACCAACAATTTGAGTGTTCATAATAAAACAATCCGCCTATGGCAACGGGGAAGAGGCAGTTAGACAGCCGCAGAATCTGACACTGCTTGGCGGCCAAATACTTGAAAACTAAAACAACACTAGTGTTGTGCCAAACAGCCGACGGCGCAACGCGAATATCTGCCAAAATTCGAGTTGTCCGCTCTCTTCCTGCGTAGCGATTGGCATATTTATGCGAGTTGGCCTGTTGGAGCGGTAAACAAAGATGCGTGAATGGCAGCCATTGCCGGGTAATTGCCAGCAAATGCATACCGAATAAACGAATCGATAAACGCCATACGCCGTAAACTAATCAACTTTTAAGTGCGCCAGCAGCAAGCTATTAATTATCAACGCCACTAAAGTAATTAACAATTAAACCTTCGCTACGTAAAATCGATAGAGCCTCAACGATTCTAACTCAACCCCAACTAAATGTACAATGAAATTGACTGTCCCAAAGGTGAGCGATATGTCTGAATAACTCTTAGCTCGTTGAAGTTATCCGAATTAAAATTTTAGTGTAATTATTAATACTGTAGTTCACTTGTTGCACCTGAAGCAACAATTTTAATTTTAAACAAACTTACAAACTACTAAAGAACATTTTTATTCATTTTATTGATAATTTTATCTGATGTAACTGTATTTTAATTGTAATTTCAATGATATTTTCAATGGGGGAATGATATAATTATTATGATATAATATAATTATGTAGAAATCGTTTTTGATTTTTTGGCTTTCGATCCTAGAGAAGAGTTAAAGAAGGTTAGTTTAAAGTTTTCACGGACATACTCCAGTAGATTATACACAGAACGTCTGTCTTCAAAGTCATTAGTTTGAATATCCAAATACAAGAAAATATTTCATTTCAAGGGTACAATGGTGTATTGAATTTGTGCGAATGTATGGGAAAAAATCATGTTGAAGCCCATAAAGTATATACATATATTCTTGATCAGCACCAAGTTTCCGGCCGTCTGTCAGTCTGTCTGAAGCGACAATCTAAGACACTATATACACGTAGATTTATAGAATACCTTGGTTGAGAAATTTTGTTATTGTCAAATTGTGGGGCGACCTATTTTATATGTTTAAGGAGACGAGTGACGAGTAATGGACTTCCAGTTCTGCTTCCCTTACTGCTTACAAGTACCTCGGTGTCACTTTTAGCAGGCACATTACTTGCATCCAAAACTCCAACAGGACCAAAGTAGCTCGGATGGCTTGGCTTTTCGCACCACGCAACAAGCTCGCACTTGGATGTAAGGTCCAAATATATAAGTCCATATTAGCACCAATTTTTTTCTACGGACTCCAGGTTTAAGGCATCGCTGCAAAAACAAACCTCAACAAAATCCGGGTTTTGCAAGAGAAAACTCTTCGAAGGATTTCTGGAGCTCCGTCTTTTATACGAACCACGGTGATCTCAACGTTCCCAAACTTGGAGACAAGCTGCAGAAACTGGCTCAGAAATACATGGAAAGACTAAATGAGCACCCCAACAGCCTAGCCAAAAAACTTGGCACCGCTGCTATTAGTAGCGCTGATCCAAGTAATCGAGCTAAGAGAAGACTAAAACGACATCACCCTCAAGACCTACCAGGCCGGATCTTGACCTAGTAAATTTTACTATCTGCATTATTTTAACATCCTCAATCAATATCATCTATTCACTTCTTGCCCTAAGTAGCACTTAGACAAAGTATTGTATCCAATTGTAAAAACTGATTAGATTAAGCTGCCAATTGGGTAGCAGTGCGCTAATCCTAAGAATAAAATTCCACATTTATAAAGTTAAAAAAAAAAAAAAAAAAAAAAAGTTTACTTAAAATGAACCCATTATAGAGAGAAATGACGGTGGAAGAGAAGAGTACCACGTATCATATAGTCGAGATACTCCTTAACGATCTATCCTCACTTGTTCAGTTTACACTCTAGAAAACGCTTCATAGATTCTAAGGCATAATTTTATACCCCCAAATAGGAAATAGAAAAGGCCTTGGTACATGAAAATGCGAATTCGGATTTGACAAGATGAAGCGAGACTTTTGGCGAAATCAGCGGGTATTGAGATCATGGCCTAGTCCGTCCATTATCCCCTATAAAAAAATGTTACCGCATTTCAATGTAGGACCTTCTGTCTATAGTCGCCAGGAATTTGCAATTTCTTGGCTCGCACATACCTTTTTATATCACTCTGCTCGAGCGCGATTACGTTTACACAACATTCATGAAGATATATTCATACGCACGCCTAAGTCTCGGCCAGAGGTAGGGAATCCAGGGCAAGGCACATACGATTTGCATAGGGAAAAGAAAAAGCTATAGCTATCCTTCGCCAGGCAAAGGCGAAGACGGCCACAACCACGAAAGAGATGTTGCTTTAGTGATTGTCTCTTCTTCCCACTGCCATTTGCCGTTTCTTTGTCTGGGCCTTGTCGTCTGCTGGCAAGGCCTCCCGCCTCTCCCCTCCCTGTAACGCATAGCCCCACATCCCCCACAGGGGTACAAAAGTGAGCACACCGCATCCTCCGCATTTAAAAATACATTTGAATTCCGTTTCAAGTTAGCGGGAAAAGTAAAGTAAAGCCAAGGCGGGAGGGCGGCAAAATTATTTTTTTAAATGTAGAGAAAATATGTAAAAATGATATCCCTTCCCCTTTGTGTGGTACACATGTGTGTGCGTATGCGATGGAAGGAATAAAAAATTTAAAAAGCAGCCGCTAAGGCGTGGCTCGAGCCGAGGCCAAGAGACGCTTACAAAAGGCGTCGAGCAAATAAAATAAAACGCCACGGCACAAAAAGGTAGAACTAAAGGAATAGCCAGCAACAGGAGGAGAAAAAGCGCAGCTGCCGCCAGGCAAAAGGATTTGCATGCGTGTGTCTGAGTTGCGGAGTGGGTAAGCTCCATTTGCCTTTTGCTCCCAAAGGAACTATTGTTCTTATTGTTGCCTTGGATATTTTCTACCCTGTTAAGTTGACGCAAAAGGATCTCCAGGATCTGCCCGCAGGCGGGCGTATGTGAGAGTGCGAGGAAAGGTACTAAGTCGGAAAAAGCTCCAAATTATGCAACATATATACAAATGTATGTTTTATTTCGTCCTTTGGCTCAATTCAGACCCTGGTACTTCCTCCTGTAAATTCTCGATGCTGTTTGATAGTCAGTCCTTTGTTTCTCTGAAACATGCTCGCCTTATCTCATAATTTTCACCCACGGACTAGTGGAATAAAGAACATTCCGCTAAAACATCAGGCTCATTAAGGCAAACCAAAGAGGGCCAATTTTTTGTTTCACAGGTGTAGCCTTTGTGCTCGAAACTTATAGTATTTCTATCTGCAGCTTCGGTGGTTTCTTGGAATTCTTGCTTTCGTCTAAATTAAAATGTCTCCAAAATTAAATTAAAATAGTCAACTTAATTTAGTTCACAAATCAAAGGAGCTCAAAGGAGCGTAAAATATCCAAATATTCATGCTGGATTAACGGGACGGATGAGTCCTGACCAATCCTCTAACCCAAAGTCCAACTTTTGATGTTGGGCAAGGGGGGAAACTGGCTGAGAACGGTGAAAGTATGTGGACGGACTGTGTGGACTGCAGGAAAAGTTTATTTTCGGAGACTTTGCATGGCGTTTTGAAATAAATTTAATTCAATGTCTCTTCAGTCATTCCTACAATAGACACCAGCACACACCCAGGCACTCTAGCCTCGGCATTGTCCAGGCAAGGTTGAGCTGGGTTCCATGTGGGAGCTATTCAAGCATATCTTCTTTGGCTTTCATTGGCTTTTCATGGGAGCGGAAACTTCGCCTCTCGATGTATGCAAATTGAAAAAAATAGAGCTCCGAAACTGAACATGCCGAGCGATGTCCATAGGCAAAACTTTCCGACACTTAATGAATAGCTCGAAAGGCGCCGGCTGGGAAGGAAGATCCTTGGCTTAGGGCCGTTCTTGATTGGCCGCTCTGCGCGCTGAAAGTAGAAGTGGCGACCGCTTAATATGCGAGTACATGTTTACTTTGACGTTCTTCTAATTGGGGTTGACTCATTGAGTTGCAGCGGCAGGAACTTTTGGAAAAGAGCTTCTTTGGACGGACAGACCAGCCTAGTCCGATTCCCGTCAAGGCATGTGGCACGCATAATAACAACCTACTTTCACGGTATCTCAGACGGACCCAACCGACCGGAACCTGGATATGGAAATACCAGCTCCGGCCGCCCAACTGGTAACCAACCGAAATGGATAGTTCCAGGATGGCTCGCACGGGGAAGACCAGGAAACCCGTGGTCTTTACGAAGCCCGAATTTCGTCTCAAGTGGCCGGGAATTTAAATTCAATAGTACCGTTACTTATGTTTTTCCTTTTCCTTATTAACTTACTAGTTACACTCGACATATCTCTTAGCTCTTGTTCCTCGTCTCGCATGTGTAGGCCTTCCTCTGTCTGGACCTGACCAGTACCATTCGAGAGGGTATCGTAGTTGTTGTTAGCAGCGATTGCTAAAATTGCTGGTATCTGGAATAGCAAAGTGAATTTTATGCTAATACAATCGATGCGCCTCGCCCTTGTGAAAATCGAAAATTCCAGTAGTTTTTTTCTTGCAAATTTCGACGCACTAGCAACACGCAACATAGCGTTGTGAGCCAGATCTTGCGCTCCGGGTAGTACAGGGGGGGCGGTTCGATTATCGGTTCTACTAATCGCATTGCCGCAGCCCTTTGTTCGCTGCTCGCTTCTAATTAAGTCGCAACTCCTTCAACTATCGTCCTTCTGCCGTTCTGCCCAATGCCCCGCACATAAAATTACCGGCTGTCAATTAACCAACCCACCGCAAAGCACACAAACACAGTAATTGCAAGCACACCAGATACTGACGCCCGGCAGCGGCAGAAGCAGCCGGCAGCAGCACCCACACAAACGAGCGCATTTAAAAACATTACCGCGACGAGCGCGACAGAAGCAAAAACAACAAAAGCAGCAACATCAGCAGCAACAAGAACAAAAGTGGATGGCCGGGGCGGGCGACAAAAGTGCTGGGACCAAAGGGGTAAAAATTGCACGACATGACAGCAAAATGCATATTATGCATAATTAACTGTTTATGCGAATGAGTGACAAGTGAAAGGACATGGGGCGTCGAGGGGCGCTGCTAGCGTAAGCGATAATCACGGCGGAGATGATGAGGATTTCGATGGTGATATGGTGGCAGAGGAAGACGAAGAGGGCGCTAGGACTCGGACGAGGATGCCGCCTGAAAGTGAAATAAGTTAGCAGCGCCCGTCTCGAGCCCGGCTGCTAATTTAAGCTTTTGTGCTGCGACTTTTAATAATTCACACCCGGAATGAGGGGCGTCAGTGGCGAAAATGGGTTACAAAAACTCGGAACAGTGGGAGTGGGCGTAGCCGACCATCGGGCCTTTTGTCATCGGGGCTGGCTGCCTACGCTTTCACTTCATATGCCGTCAATTTGACATGTTTACCATGTGTCTAGGGCATCTCGTGTAACAAAGGCTTGTTTGCTATTCGCATGGCAGCAGGCGGAAGCGGGTGGCCGAAGGGGCAGGAGGCGACAGATTCCCAGGGAAACTTTTTAGACTCTGTGGAAACTATTTTTGCCCTGTTTTGTGGTCGCTGCCATCACCCAAAAAATGAAGCAAACTGAGCAAAGATTTTTTGGAATGTGTGTGGAGCAAGTTTTGATGACATGACAACAGCGATCATTGTCTGGAGATGACAACAATGTGACTTAATAGGCTGCCGGCGTTCAATAGGTGAGAAAGCCTGGTGCAGGGCAAGGCAGGACATTAACTTAGCAACTCCAGTTTTACCTTCGGGATGGGATTCTCAATTACGAAGAGCAGCACACCGCAATGCAATGCGCAGTCGGCGTAAAAAACAACTCCTGTACAACCCCGAAATGCACGGGTTGGTGGGACGGGCGGCGCCATGGCGATCGCAAATTATTCACAACTGCAGCCAAACCAGCAAGAAACTATTCAATTTCATTCATGTGCAAATATTTCATTACCCACACATACAAACGGAAAAGTAGTCAGCCAAATTAATTAATAATCGCAATGACAATGACCAATTTTCCGCTTGAAAAAGTCAAACCAGTTCATTTAACCAAACAAAAAGCAAATTTGATAACAGAGTTAGATAATCATTGTAGACAAGCTCCTTCCTTAAATACCTTTTTGGGCTGAGAAAAATTGTTTTATTCCAATTTTCAAGAGCGGACTTCTGGCCTTCTGACCTTTGGTCTGTAGCCGAATACATGTAATAATGGCAATGTTAATAATGCATTTATTCTGACTCACAGACTGTGCGCCCAGGATAGAGCGATGTGTGTAACCTTTAAAGTCGATATCTTTAAAACTGAGAAACAAGTTGGAACTGAGAAAACTATGAATTTTCTGACCATTGGACGTGGTTGATCGCCCCCATTCCGACTTGTGCCTGGGATAAACAGGCGGACATGCTTACATGTATCGACCCAGGAGGTGATCATAATCAGGCCTACTGAACAGACGAGAGATATAGAGAAATGCCTCCTTCAGTACATTGCACATTTTTGTTCGAGAATATAAATATTTTGAGTCTAATTATTAGCTAGTATATTGATTTAACCTATCTCATTAAGATATTCTTAATGATATGACTTATCCCTTTCCTTAAAAATACCGTTTTGTTCTCGCTAACCTTCAAAAAGCTTCTTTTAGCAACTTTAAATTGCTTGCTGCAGTTTTTAATTTAATTCAAAAATGCTTAAAAGGCGAAATTCTTTTTATTTCTTTCTGTAGGAATGCTTTGAGAATACATTGTGAACTCATTGCATTGCAGTGCACTGTGGGCAAAAGTAAAATACTTCTCTCTGAGAAAGCAAACATACTTGTTTTCTTCGGAAAAGTTCTGATATGAAACTAAATGTAAAAAACGGCTTACAGTTAGTTGCAAGCTCTGTCTTAATTGTAACCCAACAAGTCACATAAATACAAGTGTCAACTTTTTAGAAAACCTAAGCGTCGTATTCTTTCAATTTTGAAGAATGTTACCCATAGTGCATTGTATAAGGGGTTGTGGGAAAATCTTATTCAGACTGCCAACCAAGAACTAAGCAAACTGAGCAGACAAGTGGAAAGACAGCCGAAAGTCGCGACTCTTTCATTTGTTGTAAGCAAAGTTGGCAACGATTGTGCATAAATGATAGGTCTGCCCTAGGAGCTCAAGTGTTTCCATTGTATTTGCCACACGTTGCACATACGCTGCTTGTTACAAAAAAATAAAAAAATAAAAAGCGAGGCAACTCTACGCATACACAAAAGCGCAAAGTAAACATTCGCAATTATGTGCCACAGTCAGCGAGTGTCCTGGCAGGCTTGCAGGCCGGTTGGGCAGAGTTGCCAGCCATTTGTGATATTTTGGCTGGCACGCTATCAGAGCGCACACCACTCCAATGTCAAATATGCGACTCCCGGCTGTCGACGTTGGCAAACAAGACTATGAAAATACTTTCCCATCTGTCTCTTCTTCGTTGTGCACTGCCCGCTGTCCGCTGCCCAATGTCTGTTTGGCTTGTCTGTTGGAGTGTGGCGAGACTTGCCGGTGAACTTAAAAACGAAATCCAAAATAAACTCTGAATTTTGCTAGAGATGACAGCAAGATACAATCTTCATCTTAAAAGTACACCAGCTGCGATCCGAATAAGCATTAAACATATCAATTAGAGATAGTTTTCTCTATTGCTAATTCTCTTTCCCAGAAGGTATTGTATAAGTACTTTAATTTATTGTTTTATATATTTTATGTTCAGGTGGCGACATGCATACCCTGCTTGTAGCAGGCGCGTGAATACACTATATATAGCCGAAGAATTAAAAATTTTTTGTGTGCGTTCAATTTGAATGAGTGATATACCAAATGAAAGGTAATGTTTTCATTAAAGAGATTTTATCAAAACATTTGCCAAAAGAAGTTTGGTTTGGGAGAAATTTGCGTAAATGTAAAAAGCTTTCGATTCACTAAATTGGAGATAGTGGGGTACTTGGTGTCACCAAGAAAAAACTTTGTTTTTTAAGAAAAAGCTTTGTTATTCAAAATTGGCTCTAACGATCCGATTTATCTTGCATGTAGAGATAGCCCTTGATATAACGCATCTTTCAATATATCATATCAGGGAAAAGTCGCTTACTCAAGATATAGTTCGATAAGTAGAGCTACCCATGGTGCTGAAAAAAGTGCATATTCATAGCAAAACATAAACAAATGTGGTTGCCGATTGGCTTTTTGTAGTTTGCGAACATAAAAAACAAAGCAATAAATATAAAAAAGGCATTTAATTTAAATAAAAATTTGTTTAATAAGATCTGGCCACTGGCCGCAACAGCTGATGGCGTTTTGCCTGTCAAGCAATTTGCAATTTCTTGTTTTCACCACTAGAAGCTCTTTTCAATCGACACGACATCCAGAGAGCGCTTATGTTTTTGGAAGATTTTTAGAGTAGCACGGAGCAATAACTGAACAACAATAAGTCGCGCATTTTCGCGCGAAACATTGTCCAACAAGGTTTCGCGTAGCCCAACGCGTAGCGTAGCTCAACGCTAAAGTTCTCGGCTAATGTGTCAAGGGTACCGGGTTCGAGCCGAGTTCTAGAATTCAACTACTTTTGTTATTTTGTTTTTTTACTCATTAGTTTTTATAATTAATATTAAGAATTGTTGTAAAAACAACTGGTATTTACGAAACACTAAGGGTAATTTGTACAGTGGAATTGCGATTTGGACATAATTGACCCGGAAGGCTCTCTGTCGCGACTCCTAGCACATTCAATCACTTCAATAAAAGACTTAAAAATAAAAAGTTTAACTAATAAAATAAAAAAATAGTAGTAATTATTAGTATATAAAATGCTACTTTTTTTATAATTGATGTATTTTTCTTCTGTACGAGATGCATTTTTCACACTTAAATCATGAATTTTCGTTATTAAATTCGAACTTTAGGAAAAAAATTCGTACTTAAATTAATAATTTTTTTCTTGAACTAAGTAAAGTAGTTGTTGGTCGACTTCCAAGTGCGTTTGTACTTGGTTTAAGTACGAAATTCTAGGTTTTTCTTTGAGTGATATCATATAAAAAAAAAACCTCTTCGCGAGGTAAAATAACGGTGGCGAACTCGCATGCTACTCCCAAAATACCTGATATCAATTTTGGTGACGAATAAATACAATATATGTACAATAAAAATTATACATTAAAAATATTCTTATTCAGCATAACAATAAACAATATAAACACCGGTAAGAACATTTTTAATGTATAATTTTTAATACATGTATTGTATTTATTGGTTTTTTTTATTTGATTCTATATAATGTTAATACATAATATTTTCAACAATATTCTCTTATTTTATATAAATATTAACAATTAATGTTGCGGTCACCTGATCCCTAATTCACGAAAAATTTTTTGACATACGTACATATGTATGAACAGAATTATCTCTTTCCATAAATTTGGGTTCTTTTAAACCTATTATCACTCATTGTATGGTTAGTGTTATTATATACAATAGACTTCTATAAATAATATTTAATCACTAAATATTTCACCCAATATTGGTACAATTGGTTGTCTGCTAGAAATTGCAATGAAATTTTAGGCTGTCCTTTAAAAGTGCTATTTACGAGTCCATAAATTCTTTTTCACTGAGGAATGGGTCGTCACAATTTAAATATTTTCCTCTATTGATGAAAATATTTCATTCAGTCATGCATTCTCGTGCCTTCTGATTTTTGATTGATATTCTTTTGACGTAAGATGATTTACGAGAGCTTACCGCAAGACACAATGGGCACATGCCTAAATTAGAGTTTTAAATGTAATTAAATAATTGCAATTAAACATGAGGAACAAAAGCGCAGGAAGAACTTGAAAATTACAGAAATACCTCAAATAATCAACACATTATCAACTTTTACGTAATTACGCATTCAGGCCCACGCAAACAGAACTGCATGTGCAGATATCTGCAACTGGGAGCCGCAGATACAGATACACATGCAATGGCAGTGGCAAATGCAGATACTCGCAAAGTAAGATCTGGGTAGACCACTTAAAAGGGCTCAACAATGGGAATCGACAAACACGACTGACAGACGGAAGACAGATGCTCAACAATTGCGACGTAATTTGGTAAATGGAAATGGATACATTTAATAACTAAACTAAACAGAAAGCTATTCCTGTTCATCCTGTGCGTCCTGCCCGTTCTGTTCTTCCTGCCCCTCCTTCTATCTTCAAATGCGTCTCTAATGGATATTTGTTTATTTGCATGGAAATTTGAAATTAAACTATTGAATCATTGAAAGCCCTTTGACTTGGGCTGTGTATGGAACGTGTCTCGGATCGATTCTGCCGACCGTGTCCCTTTCCAGCAGTCCTTTTGGCAAACAAATCAAGCAGTGATTGTTAAATTTAATAGGATTTAAAAATTCTAAATTGCTAAACAAGACAAAAGCTTCTCTCTTGTTATCGAAGGTGGTTCTGATTGCGCAGGTGTGTGTGCTGAATGAACGCCTCCTGCTATATCCCACACCCAGGCAACCACAAGTTGGTGTGGCTGCGTGCCTAAAGTGGAATTGTTTGTAATGCGTTGATGAGAGCGACAGCGGCAGAGTGACAGGGGAGAAGGATGTGTGCGGCTGTGATGGGACGCAAGGAGAGGACGTGGAGTCGCAAGAGCCCTCAATGGGGATTAATTTAAATGAGATTTTTAATTTACTTTGGTCCGCAGAGACAACGGGGAGCGAAAGCGAATGGCGAGGGCAAGCGGGAGTCGAGTCGAGCAGCTTTTGTTTTTGTGCCTGCGCTGATTGCGCAATTTCGCAAACAATTTGTGTGGACCTTTGTGGCCCAAATGATGTCTTGTGCTAGGGACAGTCCATCCAAATTGACTTTCTCCTACTCTCTAGCTGCACCCACGGAACCAAAACCATTCGCTTGGCGATTCCACTCGAAAGCACAAAATCAGCATGTCACCCAGCACCCCACAGTGAGCTATGACCCCTGGTCCAGACAGTCGGACGTGCAATTGGAAGAAACTTTATGCCACAGCTCTCTCCTGCAGATCAAGACTTTCTCCGCCTTTCCCCCAAGTAGGTCACCCGAAGAACCGTAGAACAATAATAACAGCGTAGCAGTTGCCGAATGGCAGGCCATCGGAGAGTGGAGCTGCGAAGCAGCTAGAGGATGAAAATAGTTTAAGTGCAAAATTTTATGCTATATCGAATTACCCGCGGGTGCTTTAACTTGCAACAGAACTTTTGGATGGCCAAAACTTTTGCCAGCCCGGCCACTAGCGCCACTGCAACTGGGTGGCAAGGTGGTAGGGTCATAATTTATGATTCCAAGGTGTTGCAATAAAAACATTCCACCATCAGCTGCGATTTCTCTGGTAAATTTGTTATATTTTCTTTCTGTCACCCAGACCATTTGTTAAATGAGTTGGCAAAGCTAATCGAAAAGTTATGGGCAAGATTTTTGGAGCGGGAGGGAGCACGTTTACCAGTGCATCGCCTTTATCCCGATTGCTACTTTCGTACAATGGTCCTCGGAAAAAGTAAATAACTTTAAGGACAACAGGACCAATGAAAAGAAAATTACAAGGAACGAGGAAAAAAAAGTGAAGGAAAGACGAAGTGAATATTGAAGCAAGATTTATGCAAATAGGAAGTAACCAATAATCAAATTGTATTACACGCGGTACTCGTAGAGTAAATGGGTATATTCGCTCATCTCCGATCAAATAGTGTACCTATTTTGTATCAGTATTAACATCCAAGTCGCTCTCATGTCTTGTATGTGCTTGCGAAGTCCCTTGTGTATAAAAACCTTCAAATAGTGGATTACTGATCCGAAGACTGAGCAAATTATTTTTATACAATTGGTGAACAGGAACACTTTTAAAAAAATTGTTTTGAAATATTAATCAAGAAAGCGTATCAATATATACAGACCAATAAGTTTAAAACACAGTTCGGACAACATCAGCATTATTGTAACGTATAAACTCCTGAATTCGGTGGCGAATTAGCGCACATAAGGTTTGCTTTTAATGGGAGTGCCCACATTTCAGTTCTAAACATATTCTAATTCTGACAACTTCGCAGCTGGACTGCAAATTAAAAGTCTTCCTGTCTCGAACTTAACCAATCTTGTGCACTGGTCTCCTATTGAGGGCGCGAAATGCTGCTGCGACATTCCGGACCAAGCCGCACTCGTATCTTCTCGCTGCTCCACCAATGCCGACTGGCGAGCTCAAAGCCTTGCTTCGACTACGATCTGGTAGTGCTTGGTGGCGGGTCGGCGGGATTGGCCTGCGCCAAGGAGGCCGTCGACTGCGGTGCCCGTGTGCTCTGTTTTGACTATGTGAAGCCCACGCCAGTCGGCACCAAGTGGGGCCTGGGAGGCACCTGCGTGAACGTGGGCTGCATCCCAAAGAAACTGATGCATCAGGCCTCGCTGCTGGGCGAGGCGGTGCACGAGGCTGTGGCCTACGGCTGGAACGTGAACGACAAAAACATCAGGCCCGACTGGTGTAAGTTGGTTCGCTCTGTGCAAAACCATATCAAGTCCGTCAATTGGGTGACCAGAGTGGACCTGCGGGACAAGAAGGTGGAGTACGTTAACTCCATGGGAGCGTTCGTCGATGGGCACACCATAGAGTATGTGCCCAAGTCCGGCCAGACTAAGAGCAGAGTGACCGCCAAGAACGTGGTGGTGGCAGTGGGTGGGCGTCCCCGGTATCCCTCCATTCCCGGGGCCACCGAGTTCGGTATAACCAGTGACGACATATTCAGCTATGACCGCGAGCCGGGCCGTACCTTGGTTGTGGGTGCGGGCTATGTGGGGCTGGAGTGTGCCTGTTTCCTGAAGGGACTGGGCTACGACCCAACAGTTATGGTGCGCTCGATCGTCCTCCGCGGCTTCGACCGCCAGATGTCCGAGCTACTAGCCGCCATGATGTCGGAGCGTGGCATCTCGTTTTTAGAGACCACTATCCCGAGCTCCGTGGAGCGGCAGTCAGATGGACGGCTGCTAGTGCGGTTCCGGAATACGACCACACAATCAGATGGCACCGATGTGTTTGACACGGTTCTATGGGCTATCGGACGGCGAGGTTTGATCGAAGATCTGAATCTAGAGGCGGCTGGAGTAAAGACACAGAACGACAAAATTGTGGTAGACCGATCTGAGGCCACAAATGTACCGCACATCTTCGCCGTTGGTGACATTGTTTATGGACGGCCGGAGCTTACTCCGGTGGCCATCTTAGCCGGCCGACTCTTGGCGCGACGGCTCTTCGCTGGGTCCACCCAGCTCATGGACTACGCGGATGTGGCCACCACAGTGTTCACTCCATTGGAGTACGCATGCGTCGGCATGTCAGAGGAGACGGCCATCGAGAAGCACGGTGCCGACAACATTGAGGTTTTTCACGGCTATTACAAGCCCACTGAGTTTTTCATTCCTCAGAAGAGTGTTAGGTTCTGCTACCTCAAGGCCGTGGCCGAGATCGCTGGAGACCAGAAGATTCTGGGACTGCACTATATGGGTCCGGTGGCCGGCGAGGTCATTCAGGGTTTTGCTGCGGCCCTGAAGTCCGGCTTGACTGTAAAGACCTTGCTTAATACGGTTGGCATCCATCCCACCACTGCCGAGGAGTTCACTCGCCTCTCTATCACCAAGCGATCTGGTCGTGACCCTACTCCTGCCTCTTGTTGCAGTTAGAAGTTTGTAGGTGTTTTTAGTGTGTAAAATAAATCAATGTGGTTTATGTTTACAAAAGGCCTTTTTTCTCTTCTTTAAACCTATTCACCTTTTGACACTCTCAGATGCATCATACGCGTAGCATGGATTATTTAATTCGATATGATGAGTAATATAAAAAATTAAGTTGTTTTGGAACTTAAAATTGAAAGTATTTTAAATTAAACTGCTTATCCAATAAAATCTGATGACCCACTTTAGTTTTGGCACTTTAGTTCAATGTGGACTTTTTTGTATTCATTGCCAAATGATTTATGAAGCTCCGTTTTTGCACTGGACTGGACGGTGTCGTATATTTCTTCCGTTGGGAACTAGTTGTAGGAAACTAATAGATCACATGGACCGCTCTCGTCAAGATGCTCGCTTGGCCAGTCCATGAAGAAATCGACAAATATTTTACGCAAATTTCGTTAGCCTACTGAAACACTTTTCTCTCCGAAGCAGAACCTTTTTGTATGTGTATATCCAAGGAAATGGTAAAATGTCAGTTCCAATGATTTATGCTCTTCGGCCACGGACCATTTGGAATTTTTGGCAGGCCGGTGGAAGCCAACTTCATGCTCAACCATCCCCTTTCCTTGTGAACGGCATTCTAGTCTGCTGCTGCTTTGATACTACTCCCACTCCCACTCCCAGCCCCAGTCCCAGTCGCCGTGCCAGGCCCACTTCCAATTCAAGCCAAAGTCCAAGTCCATGCCTATGGCTATCCTAATTTCTAATCTAATATTTTTTGCTGTACGCGGCGAGTGAAAGGCGAGAAGCAAGGAAAATTCCTTTCCTTGGATGCTTGGCCATGTCCGATGTCTGCTCTGGATATGATTTACTTGTGCGGTTTGTTTTGGTGCGTTTAACCGCAAATATTTAATGGTTTTATTTCCCCGTTGCTTGGGTGGCCCTCAGCTGCGATTCATTTGTACATGTCCTGGGGAGCGGGTTTGTGGAGGGATGGGTGGGTGCGATGGACCGATGTTTACGTGCTTAGTGTGTGTGTCTGGGGTTTTCTGGCATATTTATTAGTTGAGCCAACGAGCCAGTATTTGTAGCTGCGGGAAGGTTAAGTCCTTGACTAATGGCGACCCAGTTAAAAAGGGCGGCTGCCATCCGAGACTTGCTTCCTGTTCAAAGAACGGCCCCAATAATTTTGATGGCCTTCGCCTTTCGAGATTTCTTGGAAACCTTGGCCGGAGTCTGCATCTGCGGTAAGCACTCCTTCCACGGGCAGTTCGACTGCCATTTTAGAGTGCCGCCGATCGCCGTCAAGTGCACTGCGTTCATAAACACTCCGAAGAAGGCCAGAGTGGCGTAGTGAGTCGCGTTCATATCGCTTCTCCACAGGACCCACAAGAGGTACCCGAAGAAAACGACCAAGTGCTCGAAGACATAAATGTTGCAAATGAGGATCACGCTCACTAGCAAGTTGAAATGGCGCCGCTAAAAGGCGACTGGTTAGAGTTCGAAAAGCCCAATTTTATAAGAAGGTATTAACCTGAAACATTGCTGGCAGCAGCAACAGAAAGTTTAAAAAGAAGTTGATCTTCCACGGGACATCGTTGATATTCCGTGTTTCGTCCACGGCCTGTGGGCTAGCCAAAATATAGCTGGCGATGGGAACAAGCTGCCAGAAACTAAACTCTGCGTTAGGAGCTGGGAAGATGGACTGGGTTAAATGACGATAGTGAAGATTCGTACTGCTTACTCTCAATGGTGCGCTTGATATGCGTGACTAGGTAGCACACCAGTCCGTTGTATAAAAATAAGTTGATGGCTGCAAGGGAATTCATCCTAGCATTCGAAAATATATCAGTCCTAGCTCGACGAAGGTTGACAAAAAAAACAAAAAATCAAATATACGAGGATCACTGAAATTGATTTTGGCACGTTTTGAATTAGGGGTTCCCGTTCCATACATGATAAGTTTATATGTGGACTGTTTTTCCAATTTCTACACAAATCTCCCAATTATTTCATTACTTTCCTTACGTTCTTTTCATTGCAGGTAAGTGAGTCCCATTCGAGTGAATATTATCGCGTTTATTAGCATTATCTCGGGCTCTTGGTCCAATTTAAATAAAGGAATTAATATCCAACAATAAAACTTTGCCAAGGCAACAGGAATTGATGCGATAAAAGTTTAATTCCCGGTAAGGTATCGTCGTCCTCCCTGCCCTAATGTGCTGACAATTGTTGGATTCCAGGCACTCAGAACCAAACCCTCTGTCCGTGGTATAATTTAAACTTTAAAATGACCAGCGGGCCTAGGCAACAACTGGAAGGATCGAGTGTGAGGACTATGGGGCTGAGAGTTACGGAAAAAACTTTGTTAAAAGTTGTAAAAAATGAAAAAGTTTTGCCAATAAACATAAAAATAAACTTTTGCCCCTCGTCTCACCTCACCGTCATATTATTCGTGTATTTTCTATGTAAGTTCCATCCCAAAACTCGTCCCAAAGACTGTTTTTTTTGTGGTGGTACCGGCATGGCGACAAGTTTATTAAAGGGGCTCCTCACAGCTAAATGAAGCCCCATTTTGGAAAAATCCATAAAGTTATCTATTTGTTTGTTGTCAGGCAAATGTCGAGAGCTTAGGAGTCCGAGAAGATGCCTTTTGCTGCTTGGGGTTTTATTTTAGGCGTCATGGTAATCAGACAAAAGGTCAAATAATACATCAAATATTAATTAAGTTTTCACCTAATTAGTTGGATTCAGTGGCGGATAGCCGCGTTTCGCCCAGAGTCTGACATCAAAAAGGTGTTGGCTTTCAGCTCGGGGTACCACTCCCCCGAAGCGTAAATAAAGAGCCCCCTTTCCCCCTGACTGGGTTACAATTGAACAATTAGGAACTAATGAAGGGGCACTTTGGGCAAGGAACTGCTTGGGTGCTGGCCCAAACCAGCTTTATAAGGAAAACACGATATAAGCATTTACAATGTGAATGTTTTTACAAAAATCCTTCCAAGCTTAAAATAACAATAAAGTTTTTCATTTTATTTATCCAATAGCATATATGCTGTTGAAAATGTTTTTGCAGCAAGAATTTTATTTATTGTCCAAAGTGTTCAATTCTTTTCAGCTTCTCTTCCGACCCCTCCTGTTATTCAACATCTGAACAAAATGTTTCATTCTATTTACAAATATTTAATTTCGTTTGCTGGAGTATTTGCTGTTTGGGTTGCATTCGACCAATCCGTAATGTTGGCTAAGAAGGGAAGTGGTTAGTCTGACCACACACGTGCACATGGCACACGCAACTTCTTACTACAGATTCCTCATGAACCCGATTTTTCAACTTGAAGGCCTGCCGGGATTTGGTTGTGTTTTCCGTTTCTTGTTTATTGACCAAGTTGGTTTTAGTTAACAACAAATTTTATTAATTAATTTTAAATTCCTTCTCTTGGTCCACGTGGCGAGATGGAAATTCGTCTAAATCAGTGCTCCTGTAAACAAAAGTTCTAATCGATTAAGCACGAAGCCGAAGTTCATATACCATTGAATCGTTGGCCGATTCTCTTTATTATTAAAATAAATAAATTTTTAAAATTAATAATTCAAATAAGAAGTTGATTATTAAATCAATTTAAAAAACAAGAATGGAAAGCTAACTTCGGGCGAAGCCGAAGTTGATATACCCTTGCAGATATTTGGCAGCGTATATTATTAGATATCTATCGGATCTTATATAGTCGGGCGATCATTATAAAATTCGGCAGATCAAATTAGTTTGCCGAAAGTAGAATTCATACAAAGTACAAGTCTTCTAACTTAAAAAACAACAGAGATATGGCATTTCCGATCAATCAGTTATATGGCAGCTATAGGATATAGTCGGCCGATCCTTATGAAATTTGGCAGATCGAATAGGTCTGCTAAAAGAGGAGCCCACAGCAAGTCCCATCCTTCTAACTTTAAAAAAAAACAAAGTTATGGCATGAAATGGATGTAAACTCCTGTAATTTTAACGATCTAACGATTCGCTTATTTATATAGCAAAGTTGGTCGATCCCTATAAGAATTTTACTATCAAATCAATTTTTTATTAAAAATGTTGGAAACAGCCACAACCATCTTTAAAAAAGAAAGGTTGTGTCATTTTCGATCGTTCAGTTATATGGCAGCAATAGGGTATAGTAGGCCGATCCTTATGAAATTTGGAAGATCGGATTAGTTTATATGGCTGATCACCTATTGATCGGAAATGCCTTTGGTTAGATAGAAAGATGGGACTTTCTATGGATTCCATTTTTGGCAAACTAATCAGATTAGTGCTAATTATCCGATATGCCGACGATATCCTATAGCTGCCACATACCTGAACGATATGAAATGACACAACCTTGCAATTTTTAGAGATGCTTGGGGCTGTTTCTAACCTTTATATTAGAAGATTTATTACATAGTGAAATTGTCATATGGATCGCCAAACTATATACGATCCGATATAGATTTAATAATAAAAGGTGGTACCTAACTGAAACGGTATATCAACCTCGGCTCCGCCCCAAGTTAGCTTTTCTTTCTTCTTTTCTTTTCGACTTCTAGTTTATAACTTTAGTTATTAGAATTTTAACAAGGTATGCCCCGTGCAAAAAATGAGCAATGATGAGAACAATCTTAGAATTTTTAAAAGTTCAATTTCAAAAGGGTGGTCTTCCTCAATGCATATTGGTCTAATCCGTCTGAAGCTCATTCCTTCTCTTTCCTTCTCTTTTTGTGCCGGAACGCGCTTGTGACGGAAGCATGATTTTCTCCAACCAGGTGTTCAATTACATTTGTAGGAAAAGTTTAAATGCTTTTTACATGTTTTGTGGCTTGCCTATTTTGTTGCCAAATCTATGCGAAGGTTTGTGCAATAATCGGTCCTTGGTAATGTACCTTGCCTAATGCTCCTTGGTATTTCCGTAGGAAGATTCAAGATGTAGAGTTAAATTGTTTTTTTTTTCCAGAATCATTTGCTGCATAAGTAATATTTTTCTTTACTTTCTAATTTCAATTTTTATTAAAATCATTGTGAATTTATTAAAAATCCACCAGTTTGAGGAGCTCTGCGCTCTAAATACAATAGTTTAAATCACTGTGGGCGGCAGTCCACGAGGTGACGAACTGCATGCCTCGGCGTGCGCGAGGAGACTATATATAGCCAAAGAATTAAAAATTTTCTGTGTGAATCCGATCTGAATGAATTATATACCAATATTAAGGTATTGTTACAATATATTCCAATAGTTTATATTTTTTGCAAAGTCGTTAATGAATCAAAAACATCAGAAAATTATTTACGATGCGTTTAATAATAATTTGGGAGCCCATTCAGTGTTTGGATAGCAATCACAGTGAGGACATCCACTTAGTCTTGAATAAAATTTGGTCATCACTTTCATGAAAATAGATAATCTGGAACGCGCAAATGCTCATTTATTCATCTCGAAAGGGGCTTCCATGGAGTCGCTTTACCTTCATAGAAGGTCCTGGACTTCAGGTTTTTAATCATGCTTGGGCGGCCAGTTAGCCTTTGATTTGGTTTTCCTCGTCATTTGATGAGAGCCCCCTCGACATACCGTCCGGTTTTCAGAGGAATCTGGGTGCGCTCATTTTGGGCCACATCATTTATGGCTTCTTTATCCTTTGCCAGCCAAAGTCGGAAACTTTTCCAATCAACTTGATGGTGTGCTTGCGCATGTGTGTGAGTCCCTTTCCCTGCCCTTTTTCCTGCTGATATGGACTTTGTGCCGATTTAATATTTTTCATTTGGCAAAATAGATATTCTTTATGCTTTTTATTAAATCGGCTTAGATTCATGCATCATGTGTATGATGAAGTGAACACTTCCATCCGAGTATTTCTTTGAGTGACTGTGTTGGTTTTGGGACCTTTTTTTCTCAGTAGGAAAAGAGCTATCGCCTGAAAAGGCTAAATTCCTTTACGGGTCTTAAAGCACATTCTGGCCTATGAAAGTGAATCCTCCAAAATAAGGACTTTTGGGATGTTAGATAATCATCTGCAAACCCTAAAAGCGTGGAAAACGGTATTGATTCGAAATTCATATGCACAATTTAATGGCTTTTCCAATTGACAGTTACAAAGTACTTCAAAGCTTGACACGATTGCCCATTTCTGTTTTCCTTTTGGTGTCCCCGATTTAACTAGCGGCAGGACTTGCAGACTTGTATGAAGACAGGCCGGTCAGTAATTGTGATTGATGCACTTTAAAATTGTCGGAAAATTATTACTGCCGAGAGGCACGAATGGACCACACCCACTCCAAAACCCGCAACCACAGCACCTCCGTCTACACCCCCCTGGCCTAAGTCAATTAGTGACTGTGCCTGCCGCTGATGCTGCTCCTGACGTTGACGCTCCCCGACGTCGAAGGCTGCCGTCCTGTAGTCCTGGCCAACTGTTGCAACGAAATTACCGCAAAGTTTTGTGTTTGCTGCATAATTAAAAAGTTTGAAAAGCTTTTGCCGAAACTAGGCAACTGCCAATCCCCCTTCAGCTCCCAGTACTCCCCCACTGCGTACCGCTGGCTAACTATTATAAACCAACGGTTATGCGGCGGTTGCAGTTTTTGCATGATTGACAACCCAACAGTCAGGAACGGAGAGAAGGAAGGACGCTGAAGCCACCAAAAGCTAGTCAAGGACATGCCGACGCATGTTCCTCACTCGTCCCGCTATTCCTCTTCGGGTGAAGGTTTCGCATATTTCTGGGAGGCTTCCCTTGGATCCAAAAATCTACCGAGTTTTGGGTAATTAATTTAATTCAAAAAGCATGAAGATTCTATCTTAAAATTTTTGAGGTCGGTTTTTATAGGAAAGGAACACACAGGCGTCAAAACCATCTTCTAAGATCACCTTTGCCAAATTTTCGTGTCTGAATTGTGCTTCGACAATGAAAGGTCATTAGGATTTAGGGCCAGAAAGTATTAGACTGAAAAATCATTCTGCGGGCCTCCCCTCGCAACATTTTCAAGTTCAGCGCATGGGGTCACATAGCTTCTGTCTACTAGTTCTCCCACCTTCGGCTAGGTGCTACGAGGTTCAATATTTTGAAGACACACTGTAATTCATTAATCATTTGATGCAATCAAACAAACCCAGAGGCGAAATGCCCATCACTGTCCAACGAGGAATGCCCTTTGCACAGATTTTTCGCCCCAACACCCCGCAATTGTATGCGTGGCCGCATGACATTAAACAATTAAAATAATTACAAAGACATCTCATAGGATTTGCGTGACTTCCTCCGGCGGTCGGTTGGGTATCCGATGTAGGTAGGTATTTTTAAACTTTTGTGAAAGTTTTTGCATCGAAACTTCGTTTGAAAATTCCTCAGTACTTTAAGATTATAAGTGATTTCCGAAAAACGTTTGAGTAAAAAAATAGTTTTGGGTCCATTGGCAAGAAATGTCTTAGTGGAAACTTTCAATATCTTTCCTTAGTATTTACTATTGACCATTAGAAATAAAGTGTTGTCACAATAAAACCAACAAAAATTAGCCTAATATTTGTTTGATTTGTCTGACTGCATTCTGCTGTATATTTTTTGCCTCTTTTTTTACCTACAAACCATTTGCTTTCTGTGTCGGAATTGTTTAAATTGCAAATGAATTAAAGTTTTAATTGACGCACCATTCGTTACACCCCGTGTCATCCCGCAGCTCCCAAAGTTGCATCCTTCTTTTGGAGGGAGGTGGACATTTTTTCTTACTTTTCGGTTTCTGACTCAAATTAATGTAATTAATAAAACGATTGTTTGTCTAATGACTTATATATTGAATCTATTGTCTAAGTAAAGGTACTGATGGTTCCAGTGATAGTAACATTGTAAGTCCTAGCAAGCGAGCAGAAGTTATTTTCTAGAATAAAGGGATGGTTATACGTCCTACTTAGTGTATATGGCTTCAAAGTTATGAAAGTTGGCTTTTCTTATTCGATTATTTATTCGATGTTCCATTCTATCCTTTCTTCCTGCACACTTTAAACGTCTTAATCCCCGCTCAGAATCGAGTTGAGGGCGAATTAATCTGCAGCCTCGAGCCACTTTTAAAGGCTCAACGACTCCACCTCAAGCCTGGACCTGATCCAATCCTTGCCGTTTCGCCTTCCTTGCCGGTTTAGCACGCTGCTGCATTACTTGCCAAGGCAACCTGCAAAATGCCTGATAATGGATTATTCCATGCCATAAATGCAAATGCAAGCCAGAGCGCCTAGCCTCCCCCTCACCAACCAGACCGTCCAGTAGAGTTAGGGCCAACAGCTAACAGCCACCAGCCAAGAGCCGAGCTACCAACGGTGGCGCCATTTTGTGTAGCAACAGTTTCATGGCTACAAAATGGAAGCAACAAAGAGCAGCAGGACCAACAGAACTCCCTCGGAAGGGGAAGGTGAGGCTTTGCTTTGCTGGGCGAGACATCGAGCAGGGTGGCAGGTTTTTATGGCCACGGCAACTGCAGTCAACAAAGACGCGTAAATTATTTTAGATTTACATTTCTGCATTTCATTTGTGCCGGCTGTCTCTTGGCCACACTTCCCTTTCACTCCTTCTCCTCCTCGCCGTCGAAAGGCCCTGCGCCATTTTTGTCCTCTGGTGCCGCCGCAGGCAGGCGTTAAGTAAGACGGTGCCGGCACATAATTTATGCAATTTTTATGATTATTCATTATGAGACGGAAAGTGCCGGACCCGCACAGTGGGCCATTCATGAAACTTTTGTAGGAGCCGATAGTAAGGCACCCTATTACCCTTATTTGCTACGTAAGTATTTGCCTTTTAAAATCGACATCGATTCTCTATGTTAGGGTGATTCATTTTTGATAAGGTCTGTTTATTCACGTAAGACCTAAGTTTTTTAGTGAATAATATTCGACCATTTCTTGACTAGCTTCCAAATCGATGTTTGTGATTATTACGTAATTATAATATCTAGATAGGTATAATAGAGTAACAGGTAGTTAGGCAGGTAAGTAATCCGGTTCCATGTAACCATCATATTAAGTGTCATAGAAGCCGAGATCTCAGAAGCTCACATCACATCGGACGGTAGTCCACTAGGAGGCGACGTGCATGCACTGCTTGTAGCAGGCGCGTGAAGACACTATATATAGCCGAAGAATTAAAAATTTTCTGTGTGCGTTAAATCTGAATGAATGATATACCAAATTAAAGGTATTGTTTTCATTATCAGGGATTTTATCCAAACATTTGCCAAAAGTACTTTGGCTTGTGAGAAATTTGCGTAAATGTTCAACCCTTTTGATTCACTCAATTGGAGGTAGTGGGGACATTGGTGTCAACAGACAAAATATTTTTTGCTCCTATACACTACTACTCCTATATATACTACACGCGTCAAATACGCGTCGATTGGTACCTCAACAATCCCGATCCGACATTTATTTCAAAAGTTATTTAGGAAAAAACTATTTTTAAAGAATTTTCCAAGTGAAACAGTTTTTAAAGTTTTACTCCGAAAAAAATTTCCCGTCCGCGTTTGCCTAATTTTTACTTTTAAAATTTTGAAAAAATTTGAGTATGTTAGTTACTAAAATCTAATCTACTTAATGTAACCTTAAAAAATTTAATAGACTCTTAAATGTAAGAAACTCGTAACTTTACAACCAATGCTCCTAATTCACATGCTATATTTAGTTAAAAAGGGTTTTTAGGTAAAAGAAAAGCGAAAAAGACGCTTTCTTTAAGTTAAAATGTTTTAATCGTAACAAAAATACACTAAAAGGAATATTTTTCAAAATTTTTTTTTCAAAATTCGCTCGAACGATCCGATTCATATTGTATGTAGAGATAGCCCTTGAGACAACGCAAATTTTAATATATCATTTATATTTTTTGGAAAAGTCGCTTACTCAAGATATTGTTCGATAAGTAGAGCGTCGTCCGCACTCTCCCAAACAATTCACAAACAGCTAATGGCGCACTCCGAAAAAAATTTCCCAAGCAATTTGCAGTTTCTTGTTTTCACCACCAGAGAGCGCTCGTGTGTTTGGAAGATTTTTAGAGTAGCACGGAGCATCAACGGAACTTTAGAAAATTTTCGCGCGAAACCTTGTCAGGGGTAGCCCAACGGTAGAGTTCTCGGCTGATGTGTAAAGGGTGCCGGGTTCGAGCCGAGTTCGAGAATACAACTATTTTTTTTATTTTGTTATTTTACTCAATAATTTTTGTTTTTCTTAAGTTTTGTTGTGAACACCTGGTATTTACGAAACACCAAGGGTAATTTGAAATTCGAAATTCACGATGGTTTCTGAGTGCGGTGAAAAACGTTCATGCAACGCCCAAAATATCTAATATCATGTAAAAAAACCTCTTGACGAGGTAAAATAACGGTGGCGAACACGCATGCTATTCCCAAAATATCTGATATCAATTTTGGTGACGAATAAATGCAATATATGTATAAAAAATTACATATGAAATATATTCTTACCGAATAAGAATATTTTTCATATGTAATTCTTGTTTAAGGTAGTAACCATAACCAAATGTATAAATTAACACATCAATTTAATTGAAATTCTAGACAAAATCTTCCCCGAATTACTTTCAATGACAAAAACATCTAATCCCCGATCCAGAAACTTTGTTGTGTGTTGCTCCCTTTGGCCGGCAACCGGATCCTTCCAGTAGCGGATTCTTATTTCTGAAGCAGGAAATATTCTTAAAATAAAGCCATAGCATCAGCAGGAGCGGAAGTGCAGCAAGTAGCAAGTAGAAGGTGGTTCTAATGTTTCGGGGTAGGAGGGCAATTGGAATACAGGTGGATCTGCCCCGCCCCGTTATGCCTTATCCGGGAGTGAGAAGCTAAGAGAAATAAGTAAATACTTTGTGGTATTCGCCCTGTCGTCTTTTGTCGCCATCGCGCCGAGCACAGTCACTCTGTCCCAAAGGGAATTTAGCGACGAGCATGTGGAAGGGATGGGAAGGGCCGTCGTCTCTCCGCAGGTTTTCTCGGATGCATTTTTCATAGCCTGCAGCAGCTTTAGCGATTTAATTTAATCAACTGAAAGCGCATTTTCAGCTTTTCCAACCGCCCACACATACATGGGATTGAAAGGAGCCGACTCGCACTCCCACTTCGCAGCTCCTCCACATGCTCCTACATCTGGATAGTATTATCCCTCCGCAGCTGGGGCACTGCTCCCTGCATGTCTTCGTTTGGAGCATCGCTATGATTCACCTTTCTCCATTCTGCGACTGCAATTCCGTTCTTAGAACCGGTTCAGGGCTCCCGTCGCAGCGCATCTTTTTGTCCAGCCCCCATTCCACCAACCTCCCCAGTAAGTCCGGGGATAAGTAAAAGAAAATGAACGTTGGTGGTTCTACAGCAGAGTTGAGTCTTGAACAAAATTTCCTCTAAGCCAAGAATTTCCCTTATAGCCACAAACTGTGTGAATAACAAGCCCTTCTGCAGGCGCTAATCGTTTGATCCAGGGAGCAGGTATCAAGTGTATTTTCCATCTCTATAAAAATATAGATTGATATATAGATAAATAAAGATAACGTTCCATATGTGGATACAGAAAATAAAAATATTACGAATTGTTTTTAAGAAAATAAGGTATAGATTAAAAAAAAATGTTTAAGGTTTAAAACTGGTTCTAGATTAAACTAACTTTCGGTTATATAAATTCTTTTTTTCCTTAATTCTCATTATTTGAACTCTTAGACTCAACATTGTGATAGCATACTACCAATTCATGTAGAATAATTGTAAAATCATACAATGAGCGTCTTTTTAAATCCATTCATTTGAAAGTCTTATATTAAGACTTGTCTGACTTTATTGCAGTTCGCGATGCTGCCTTTTTACAGAACTCAGTCCAACGGTTAAACAATCATAGTCAAATTTATTCAAAAATCCAAACTCCCCACCGAAGAAAGAAAAATATTGGCTAAATGCTGTCAATATCGAGGAGAATGGAAGGTCAGGCCGTGCCCAAAGAATTTTAAACAATGAAGCTCAGCTATGGTCAAAGGCAAATACCACTGATTGTGACAATCCGCGTGACGATAAAATTGGCGCTCAGGAGTTGGATTTGGCAGGATTCGAAAGAGGATCGGGATTGGCTGCAGTAATCGGGGATTGTGGTGGGGGATTGCCAGAGAGCTGGCAACAGCTGCCATAGCGGGGAAGGAGGCAGCTGAATCTCCATCGACTTTAAAACTTTGACAATTTCCATGCCCACGCAGGGCGACAAAGGCATTTTAAAGCATGCCAGACTACCGGCTTGGGTGGGGCAGAGGCGGTCTTGCCAAGAGAGGCGGTGCGGCAAAATGACAGCCCGGTGACACGCACAGACCAACTGTCACTCCTGCTGAGTATGTGTGTGAGGAGAGCTAACCCTTGCAAAATCGTTCCCAAAATAAAATGTTCCGGAATTGCCAAGGCAAAAAGGATGAAAGCACTGCAAAGGCAAACATTAAAGGAACACACAGCAAGACGATGGATACCCCGGGCACCCCTCGGGGAGCCCCCTTCCCTACGCAGATGCTTGCAACATTATCTAAGCTAACAAATTGTCAACACGTACAAATGCGTTCACTCAAACGTAAACGGGGTAATAACCATTTTTCGTAATAATTTTATGTCACAACAAATCTAGGTTATATAAGCGATTCTGCCCGTTCACCTACATTCCGAGCAGTTCTTTTCCTCCTCCGCAAGAGTGGCAGATGGGTCCTGTCTGAGGATGGGGCAATGAGGAGTGGAAAGGATATGTGGTCCATGTCATGCTAATGCGACATTGAACACCCCGGGCAAGGAGAAGTTAAATGGTTCGGCCAGTCCTGGGACAGACTGTGGGAAGAAAAGTATTCTGGAAGAACTCATCTGAAACAGACGAAGCGGAAAACCCGAAAATAGCTCAAATTTAATCAAGCTTTATTGTAAATTTTCGAAAGACGCATAAACTATACATACTGGTATAATAGGAACAATAAGAACACATATGTGGAATGATCACATGCAGATCCTCACTTTCGTTGAGAATTTTGAAATTTATAAACACAGGCTTCCGCTCAACGGGCGTTAATTTTGAGATTTCCTTCGGCCCCGGCAGCTGGGCTTTTCCAGCTTATCCTTCGTGTTGCGGCAAAAAAGTCCCGCCTTCTGTCGCTGGAGCTCGCCAGAGTATAAACTAAGGTTGTCACGTAAGCAAAGTTTATGGCCAAAAGGCAAAAGAAAAGGCGAGAACCAAAAGAAGTTAGAGTCACAGAGAACGATTCGTATCCCGGCGATTTTCCATCTGCTTTTGGCAAATGACAGCGTTTTGCTGGGCACGCGCCATGCCACCAAATCATCTGCAGTCCGCCCCTTCTCTGGTCCGCCGCGCCGTTTAAAGGAATTGCGTCAAACATTTGGGAGATCCGCAGAGCTGGTGAGGCACTAGGCGCGGTGGGAGGTGGCCCTGCCACTGATTGACCAAATGATAGACAGGCGGCATGATAAACGAATTTACCGACTGTCCCCCTTCCCCTTCGCGTGGCCGGCTTCTTGCAGTTTTGCTCTGATTGCAACTTTCTTTTTGTCTATTTAGCACGTCCTGGCATTCTGCGCTCTGGTGATGGCCTTCATCGCTGCCTTCCACGTCCACCGCTCGCGTTTAAACATTTCAATGGTGCCTGGCAAACGCGCAATTTGTATCTTCTCCTGCAGTATTCACCCATTAGCGCTTTTGCAATGCTGGAATTCGCGGAAAGTAGGTCAAATCGCGACGCCAACTAACGCGTTGTTAATAATTCCGTAATTGTTCATTAATACTTAATGACCTCACAGTGGATTGATGGGTGAGGCATCGACGGACATGCTTTTTATATATGTATGCTTTTTTCGAAAAGGAACTCTATAATCTGGCAGGTTTCCTAGAAAATTCTATATTTAACAAGAAAGGACGGTTATATTTTTTTGTGAGCTGGCAACATAAATATTTTATTTTTGGGAGCGAGTACCACAAATTCTATTTTTGTTTCTTCCGCCTCAATTCATATTGTTTAGTAACTTATTCAATAGTTAGTTCTAATCATTTTACTCTTGAGTTCCAAGCGTTTTAAACTTAGACTAAATTAATCTCAAACATTCCTAACTAATAGGATGGGTGTGGACAAGTGTGAGCTTGTTTAAAAACCGTGACATGAAAGGCAGCGACATGGCCCAAATTCGAACATTTTCCCTTTCTACCCTTGGCCCTTCTGCATTTTGCATTTATGTGCAAAAGAAAATGTGCAATTTGGCAAATTAATCACAGATTCGCAAAATAGGGACAAAATGCGACGAAACGGGAAATTGGGCAAAGTAAGTTTTACTAATTAAGCGGCCTTTCAATTAAAACTGATTGGCAAGGACACGAGTTCCCCAGAGCCTTGATCCGCATTAATTTAGGAGCGCCGAGCAGTTCCCAGTTTCTACTTGAGGCTCATTAAGGTAGCGAAAGGTCCCAGGCGATTTCATAATTGAAGGCCTGCGCTCGAATGTTCAAATTTTAAGAAACTCGATTTGTTGGCATCAATTATTAAGAATTGGACTGATGAGGTTCCCGTCCCACGAAAGCTTGGAAAATGTTTGTGAACAGCCTCGTGACCTGGGTAAACAGAGGACTCGAGGACGACTTGATTGTATGTATTTTCCTATTTGCGTGGGCACGTGTGTGTTTTCCAGTTCAGTTTCAGACTTGTTTCCTCAAGTCCTGTATGCCGTACGACCCTCCCACACTAAACGCTTTACGAAAACAAACACTTGTTACGCAATCACGAAACACTCCGCAACTGGAGGGAGGACACACCTGTCTCGCGTGAACGAGACATTACATTTCTTACAATTAAAACCTAATTTGAGCTAATTTGGCGCATTTGTCTCGCATCACCCGACCGGTCATGTATTCTGCCAGCTCCGACCCGAGAAACCATCGCGAGCGTTGACAAATTTTTCAGCTGAAAGCGAATTTGTTTGAAGAAATAGAGCCATATAGAAACAACTAATTACGGGCCTAGAGACACCTCCGGGGCATCTCGAAACACGGACAGCGCGCGAAGAAAGAGAAGCTGCGACTCGGATAATTAATTAAAACGCTTAGACGAAAGTTGGATGCGACAGGCACTTTATGCATTTTCTAAAACTCCGAGGTGGGATTAAGTGGAGACCTGGGGAGGAGTATGAGAGGATGGAGTAACCGGAAGCAATTTAAATCTTCCTTATTTCTTCGGCGACAAATTACGCAGACGACAGGCTGACAAGAGACTGGGGAGAGCCGACCCTGAGATACCGAAAAGCAGGTGTTGGGCCTCGTTGAAAATTGTGTGCCTTTCGGGTGCCTCAGGTTCATTGTCCTCCGTATGTGTGCGGGGTGAAAGTTTAATCTTCAGGAACTGTACGCTAGGTCACCTGTCGGATATAAAAGTAAGGACAGGAAGGAGAGGCAAGCACTCTATTGTAAATCAGTTTGTCCGCTGTATTAATTCCAGACATTTCTTTAATTGTTACATGACAACATACATTGCTTTAAGACCCTCAACATTTAATCAAACAATCAATCTAATCTGTTGGCTGATATATGTACCTCCTAATAAGAATAAAGGCCATGTGTTACGTGCTACTTTTAAAATTAGGAACCCTCATAGCTTATTTATGAGTAAATGAATTTTCTATATAAATGCTAAAATAATGCCTTCCTAATTGTTATCCAGTCTTGGAAATGGATATAGCTACAGTCCTAAGCTGAAAAATTTTTGATTTATTATTAAAGAGTCGTGCGAGTGGTTTAAAACTAGAATGAGTTCTGTGAGTTTTTCGGATAGGAATAACTTATTTAGAAACCTGATTGGCGCGGATCCTGCCTGCTTTGCTGTCCCTAAATTTTCCACCATCAGTGTTAGAACTTTGTCTGGTCTGTCTCCGGGCAGTCTCCCTCAGCCTGCCATAAATTTGTAGTTTGTCGCAGCCAAAGTTCATTATTCTTGCCGTCTTGGGCAGCCGAAAATAAACAGCACCCGTTGCAGAGCTGCCTGCGAGAACAATTGAAAATCTTTTTAAGTAATTTCCACACGTAATCCAACATTATTGCAGTTTTTATAGTCTTGGCTCAGACGGAGAAACGCCACTGAAGCCAGAAAATACGGCTTCGGTGGAATGGGAATGGGAAATGCAATCTTGCAACCGACTCTCCCGTTCCAGTTTCCCCGCTATGCTCGTTGTCGTAACAAATTGCAGATGGCGCATGTTTTTAATTCATTTCCACATCCTTTCTTTACCATCGCAGTAAAACAATAAGAGCAGTAGCAGCCAGGACGATTGGGGATAAGCCAGACATTCATATTGAGTAATATGTGTGCTTATGCAAGTGAATATTGAGAATTGCTTAATGGGAGCCGCTCGCAGGACGTTAAAAGCTCCACCTTAACAGAATGCAATAAGGAAACTATTTGAAAATAACTCTCCCAGGTGTAAGACCAATCATTGTAAATTTTCATACGGAATGTTATGAGTAGCCCGATCGCATTGGCATTTTGTGGCAAATTGAATTTGTAGGCCGATTTCGGTAGCCTTTCTGGCTCGCAAAGTTATTGGGTTGGAAAGCGATTTAACTGCCTCATTATGAGGTGCTTCATGCTTCCCGCGAACTCCGGAATGGTTTGAAATAGCTCTGCCCTGCACCAGCCCGAACATTTTTTAATTATGCTCAAAAATCCGCGAAAATTAAAACATAAATCCAACGAGTTCTCGCAAACGCGAGCTAAGCAAACGCATAGCAATGGGAATTGGGGGTGGGTTGTTGAGTAAACTGCAAACAACGGCAAATGTGTCGGGTGAGGGTTAAAAGCTCGTGCTTGCCAGCTCATTTTAGCCAAGTTAAGCTGCACTCATTATATTCTAAACTATGCTTTATTTGCTGAGCTTCGCCCGCCCAGCCCCCAGCTCCTATCCTCAAGCCCATGCCGCAACCCCTTCAGATACTGCTGTTCTGGGTTGTATAACATTTATTGATGCTTGGCTTGGCAATATGGCACAACAAAAACCTCGTCGGCTGGGAGGGGATTTGCTTCGAAGGATTAACATGCAGGCGGGCCCTCCTAGCCGGATCCCGAGTCCTGAACTCGAATTTCGAACCCAACTGCAGTGCAACTGGGATGATGATGTCGACGACCACTTGCAACTTTATTAGTTGCACTTTATACCTTTATAATGCTCTGCGGCGTGCGGGGCAGACCACTCCATGGGCTTATTAGTTTTGGCCCTATTGCTTAAGATGCAGCCTGCGCTCGTTCGACTGCATCGCCAAGTGGTTTAAGCGCAGCTGAAGGAACCTTCCCGTCATCCAGTGTGCCGTCCTCCCATCCTTTCCCTTCTCGTTCCGAGTCCGATTCCGTTTTGTCAATAGCCAAAAAACGGGAAAAGAGAAAACTTTTACCGCTTGTTTGCTCGCTGGCTGGCTGTTTGTCGTTTATTATTGTTATTTCGGTTTTCAGTCCCATCTTAAACATTTCTTCTAGTTTCCACTCTCCACTCTCCAACCTCCGACCGCCACTCTCCCCTCTCTTCGTGGCCCTGGATGCCTTTATTTAACTTTGGGCAGTTGATGGCAGGAAATAGAATTTTAATGGATTTTGTAATATCCTCGGCAAAGGCAACGGCAGTGGCAACGGCAATGGCAGCGGCTATGGCCCCGAAACTTTGACTCTTCCGCTCCGCTTTAGTTTTCGCACATTTTTCTGCCGTTTGCTTCGGCAAAAGTCGCGGATTTTGAGTAATTGACATTTTCTTTCTTGTCGTGCAAAGAAAGTGGAATCTCTGCAAGGGGGAATTATTTAAGTTTTGAATGGAATTGGCTCAAGGGAAATGCTTTGCATTTGGCGCTTCTCCGCGTCTGACTAAGTTGGCTAAGTTGGTCCGAGCTGGTCCTACCCATAGTATGGCTGTCGACATCCTCACTCATCATTCCTCTTGTCCCAGTCACACACACATGCCCCATCGTCTCTGGGAGCTGACCAGGCTTAATGTTTCATTAAATTGCACTTCTATCAAAGTGATAGCCGCTTGACGCTGTTTATCGGCTGTCTGCGGGCCAAGCAAATATAAACCGGAGAGACGAAGACAGGAATTCAATTTCGTTGGCGCAATTTCTCAAGTTTTTACTGACCGAGCGCCACCGGAAGTAGGAAGCGTTGACAGCCGGCATGTAAGGAAGCAACTGGCAACCGGCAACTGACAATGAACAGTTAATATTTTGTGATGACGCGCCATACATCAATGACAGGCTGAAGTGTACTGGTATTTGATTTCCTGCGATATCTTGCGCCTCCCAAAGAACGCCCCGCAGGCCGCAATTTAGTTATAAATGGCCCGACGCTCTCCTGTCAAAGGTTTCCTGACCCAGCACTTTCTGCGGACTCGGCTCACTAATCGTCTCAATTAGGTATGGATTTCTCGGGCGACTGCCTCGCCAGACCTAAAAAATGATCAATAAATGTGAAATTCGAAGTAGTAGGTAGTGGGAGTAAAAAGTCGTGAGTGGAGAACGAGGACTTGGGACAGGGGACGGGGTTCTGGGACGTGGGGAATCTGAGCTGCGTGTGGATCTGCAAATGCGGGGACTAGATAAAATTGGCAAAATACCCGCAGCAAATTTTCCGGTTTCAATGTCGGCATTGACATTGTCATCGTCGCTCCGTTCATGTCTCTGTAATCCATCAAGGCGTGGGGGGGCGTGGCAGGAAGGCAGGACGGCAGACCGGGGGGTGAGCCCGCAGCTTGTGGGTTGCCTTTGATCAGTTGTCTTTTTTTCTGCTCATATTTTGTCGTTTCTGTCCTTGTTCTTAACAAAAAAACAAAAACAAAAAAACTGAAAAAAGAGAAAATGCCTTCCCACCCCAGACGCATTGTCAGCAGCTTCAACTCCTCAGCTTCCTAAGAAACATTTTTGTCACTGTTCCTTATATATTTTTTATATTCCCCTGAAAACGGCCCGCCGGGACGGACACGGGTGGGTTTTGGTGGGCTGACGTTGATGATTTTTCATTGCTCGAGTTTTAATTTTACACTTGAGTTGAGGCCAACGCCACAACTGCTCCAAATCACGCCGGTTTGGGCTCTGGGGTCTGGGGCCAGAAGTTAAATTCAGCAAAGTTCTCCCAGATGAGGCGACCAGAAATCAGTGAATTAAAACGGGTAAATATCTGGCCATGTGCATCGCCATCTAATCGATATGGGATCTCTGGAGGCTTAAAGTTGCCACTTTAGAGTTTACTGAACCTTAAAGCTCCGGCGCTCCTCCTGGCGCTTTAAACTTTCCCGTCCTGGCAGGGCTGTCTGGTGATTTATGGCCACATCGCGAGCTGCTTTGACACCATCCGACATTTGACAAGAGTTCTGCGAGAACAACTCGGTAGGATGGAAGCCCTGCGGACATTCCCGCTCCTTTCCCCACGCCTTCTGTCTCCTCTGGCAGCCACGTTATGTAAATGGCTCAAAGGCTGCCGACTCTTTGCGGCGCTTGTTTAGCAGGTTGCAGATAATTCATCGCTGACATTGCGTACCAATTTAAGGGTTGAATGATTCGCTCAGCAGGAGCAGACTGCCCGAACGGGCAAGGGTCTCTCGGGCGCGGGAAAGGGATTCGAGGTAGGGGCGTGGCTGTCTGCGACTAGCTGTGACCGCTCCCAGTCTGGCCCTTGCGGCCATGGCCCTGAGAGCCATGCCTGTCGGGCTAGTGGCTTAGAAAAAAAGGTCATCCGGAAAAGTTGGTGGGCGAGCTTCGCCTGTAACATGTGTGCCACCTTTGACCTCCCCGCCGCTTGGCTGCTTAATTAGACACGTGAGTGGGGCTGAAGGTTGGGGGGCCTTTTTTCAGGGCTCGGGTTGAACTCTTTAAGGCATATTTATGGGCGCTAACCACTCATGTGGGCTGCTCTTAATTGCTGCAATTGAAATTAAGTGCTCATCCCTTTCGGACAACTTTGACAGGACTCTAGAGCTTTATTAGTTGGCAGATAATTGCTCGTTCTCGTTTCATCCTGACCCAGACTTTCCACGTTAATTTAAATGCCATTGATAAATAAAATCAAACCTGACTTTCAGTTGATTTCAAAATGAATTCCACAAGGTTCACGCTATCCTGATCAGTTTGGCAAGTGGAGAATAGTTGTGAATCTTGCATTAATTTTAGGTTAAAGTATCCACAAGTGAATACAACTAGCAATTATAAGCAGCATTGAGAACTTAGTTCCATTTTAAAATTTCCTATGGACGCTTTTTTGATTTTAAGGTAAAAAGTATAAACTTCTCCACTTATGTCCGTCAATTTGTTTATATGGACTCGGGAGGGGTAGATACTTAGAAGTACTGACCACTTTATTGACTAATTTAATTAAGCAAAAGTAGTGCCTTTATAAAAAGCTTCCAAATGGAAAATGTGCGCACACTATACCGCAAATTACCGAAAAGTAGTTCAAATTGATTTCTGGCACTCTCCCCATTGTCTTTCATTTTAAAGTTTCGCCGTCGCTTCCTCGCTTGTCGGATGCCGCAAAAGTTTTCACATATCAGCTGCAATATTTCCGTGCTCTGCTAAGCACAGGTAATCGCCTGGCCCCTTTCAGCTGCCGCCATGCCCGCCGGGGTCGTCCTGGCATGTCTTGTTGGTTTTGTCCATTCAGGCTGGTCCATGGCAGGCTGGTTTATGCAGGAAGCCAGATACGACTGCCAAGTCAAATGGCTACCAGGGTCTGTCAACCCCAAAGTCCGAGCTAAGAAGGGAGGGGTGGGGGACTGCTGGCCATTAAAGATTGACACGTGACCGTGCAATGATTTTCAGTTTAACGTTGTCACATGCGTTGCCAAAGACGTTCTCCCCTTCGAGTGACATAACCCGGCTCATGCGAGGATGCGTCGCTTCGTTGGTCATTCGGGGAAGGAAATGCTTCTCGTTCTGGATAAGCTTCTGTGTATTTGTTGTTTCATCCAACGTGCAAAGCTACGTTGATCCTTTTTGCTCCTTAACGTTTTCCTAGCTGCTGCTGGAGCTGTTCTGTCCTGCTGTCCCTCCACCGCCCGGATGCCCGAGCTGTGGCATTTGTTGTGTGGCTCGGATTACGCGCTTCACTTAAGTGTGTTCAGTTGCCTCCGATTTCTTTGTCTTCGGCAAGAGATGTGCCACAGAATCCGTAGTCTAAGTGAGTATGTGCCGAGCTTCTTGGGTTTCCTCTGCGGGCGTATGGATTTCCAAGGAGCAGTCTTTTCGGGGAATGAGTACTGGTTAATGCAGTAATCGCCTGGCTGCTTCTCATAAATTGTGTATGACAAGTGAATTCGCCCAACTGGTCCAGGTTTCAGGTGCGAGACTGAGGATCGGGAAGGTTTCTTCAGCACTTCCCCGCCCAATCCACAGAGCCATGTCTCTAATCACCCTCTAATCACGTTTAATCCACAGCCCCCGCATATGGTTAACAAGGCCCGTGGCACTCGTCGGACATGTGCGACTCATTAAATGGGTGCTGGCGGGAAAAATGTGCGAATCCGGCATCCGCCGCCTGGGTGCAGTAGCTATTTTTGGGGTTGCAGCGTAATTTTGTGCCGAGAGAAAGAAAACTAATTTCAGCGCAAATTAGTTTCGCACCTCATAGAAGGACATGACAAAGAGATTGAATTGCAAACTGAATGCCCCGGTTTGGGCAGTAGGTGGGCGGCAACTGGTTGGTGGGTGGTGGATGGTTACCAGTGCCAGAGGGTGGGGACTGCCAGGGGTTCTCATTCGCCTTCCGCCATCCGCTTTGTATGCGTGTGTGCACTTAATAACGTGATCGAATCGGCAACACACAAAAACCCATTGAAATGCCAAAATCAACAAGGCAACTCTACTCACCATTCCCATGGAGTGGCCTCCTCTCCATCTGCCAGTCCCATCTAGTGTGGCCCACTTCAGCGTCTGAGCTGGGGAAAGAGCAAAATCAGTGAATCACAATAATGCCTCAATTTCCGTTGGTCCGAGGCTGCGAATTCTCGAGTGCAGGCGAGTCGACCGTCCAACGATAAAGGGCGGAGCTGCACGATGCTGGCCGGCATGGGACGGTACGTAATGAAATCCCATTCAATTAAACATAACGCCGGCGGAGGAGGGCGCAGGATGGGTGAGCTGGAATCAACTTGACTGAACGGCTAGTCACTGCAGCTTTGAAACCTTTCGCCAGGCCCAGGGACCAGGCACCAGGACCAGCATCTTGTTCTATCCCCTACAGTCTCTTCATCGCTCCTGTGCGTGCATTCCCTGCATTTGTCCGAAGAGTCAGTCTGGCTATTGCCAGTGCCATGGCCACTGATGGGGAAGTGACTTTTTATTTTCGCACGTTTACTTTAAATTCTTTCGTTGCGCATTACTTCTTGGCCTGGCCGAAAGGAAGTCAGGATATGAAAGCAAGATCTAAAGCAGTGCCCAAAAAGGCCACTTGTTTGTCTTCTCTTCTCAGCCGCCGCAATGGATTAATATGAATCCAACAGCATCGAGCTCTCCTTGTGGGATTCCTGAAAGAGTAGACAACCGAAAGGTGCAATTGTGCGAAAATGTCTCAGGTTTGTCTGCGTGTATTGATGTGTTAGTCCTAATACCATTTGTAAATTACCACAATCATGAAAAATATTACTATCTGAGTAAAATGGTGTATATAAACGGGAAACTCGACTTGTATTTGAGTTAAGGGCTGATTGCCTTTGCAGCACAAAAATGTCTTTCTGAAAATGTTTTCTGAAAAATGTTCTGAGGCAAATCGCAAATCTCATAAATATTAAAATGGAAAATTTTACGTTTTATTAATTTAACGGTAGCAATAGAGGGCCAGTGGCCTGGAGCCCCTGAAAAGTGTAATGGTAGTTTGCCAGTCAGTCATCTTCTTTGGCTTCCGCTTCCGCTTCTGCCGCTCGGCTCCTCCATGGTGCAAATTATGCAAGAAACAATGACACAAAATGGCGTCGTATGCCCCGCCGCCGCTCGCCACCATGGCTCCTTGAAACCGCTGGTGGCAACTGTACGCGCTATGTCCAGGTTCCATACGGATGTTGGTTAGTTTTTGGCAAGGGATTTGCATAAATTTGCATTTGTGCCGCCCTAATTGAAAAACAGTCGAGCGCTCCCTAGACTTGTGACACTTTAAAGCGAAACGCATAAATTATGCAGCTATCGAGGAGGGGTATGGCCCTGCCAGGCTTATGATTTACTCGGGCTCTACCTACAGCTAAATAATCGGCAAATCTGTTGTACGAGTGCTTCTTGGGGCGAGAATCTAGTGTCTGGAACGAGGAGCGCTCTTCTCCTCCGACTAGATGTCATCCGACGTTAATGAGCTGCTTTTACGGTCCTATTGGATCTAAAAGACCACAATTTTATACTTTCCGAATCTCTCCGTCTGCGAAAGGGGTTCACACGTGCTTCCCATTAAATGAAACGATTACAGTGCCATTTGGAGTTGCGCATAAAATTTATTTCCCTGTCTTCCCGCGTCTTACCCCTCGGATGTGGAAATATTATGTGAAGTTTGAATGTTCTCCCCACCGGAATGAATCGGTCCTTGTCTTTGACACTTCGCATAAAGAAGTTTGGCATAACTCACTAATGAGCTCTGGGTGCAGTCGTAAAGCATCTGCCCCATCTTAGATGCATACATGGTGGCTGACGGAAGGCGCTCTCAGAAATCCAGTAAAATTTTAATTGGCCGTGGATGCCAGGGTATATTTATGAGCTTCAGAAGAATTGGTTAATGCGAGCTACTTCTTGCCTGATTTGCTCAGCTGTGACCTTTGTGATTCTATTGAAGGGCTCAGCTAGAGCCCCAACAAAGTCGGGAAAAGACAATCACCGGACCTCTGGACCACAGAAAGCCAAATTAATTATGAAACAAGAATGGAAAGCTAACTTCGGGCGGAGCCGAAGTTGATATACCCTTGCAGATATGTGGCAGCTTATATTATTAGATATATATCGGATCTTATATAGTCGGCCGATCCTTATTAAACTCGGCAGATCAAATTAGTTTGCCGAAAGTAGAATCCATACAAAGTCCCAGTCTTCTAACTTAAAAAACAACAAAGTTATGGCATTTCCGATCAATCAGTTATATGGCAGCTATAGGATATAGTCGGCCGATCCTTATGAAATTTGGCAGATCGAATAAGTCTGCTAAAAGAGGAGTCCACAGCAAGTCCCATCCTTCTAACTTAAAAAACAACGAAGATATGGCATTTCGGATCAATCAGTTATATGGCAGCTATAGGATATAGTCGGCCGATCCTTATGAAATTTCGCAGATCGAATAAGTCTGCTAAAAGAGGAGTCCACAGCAAGTCCCATCCTTCTAACTTTAAAAACAACAAAGTTATGGCATTTCCGATCAATCAGTTATATGGCAGCTATAGGATATAGTTGACCGATCCCGGCCGTTCCGACTTATATACTGCCTGCAAAGGAAAGAAGGATGTGTGCAAAGTTTGAAGTCGATAGCTTTAAAACTGAGAGACTAGTTTGCGTAGAAACAGACAGACAGACGGACAGACGGACAGACGGACAGACGGACAGACGGACATGCTTATATCGACTCAGGAGGTGATCCTGATCAAGAATATATATACTTTATAGGGTCGGAGATGTCTCCTTCACTGCGTTGCACACTTTTGACCAAAATTATAATACCCTCTGCAAGGGTATAATTATGTCACTGCAACATGTTTCCTACAAATGCACACAAGAGCCCAGAGTTACAGCAAAGGGGTCAACGGCCAAGCCGCAACTTCGAAAGACACCGGACGGCACATTTGACCGCAAACAATAAATGCTTGCAACTAAATGCACTTTAGGGGGCCACCTATCCTACATGTTGGTGGGGGGGAAAGTGGGGATGCATGGCAAGCATTGCACACACACAAAGTGGGCGTCCTCCGGCCGGAAATCGCCACTTCCCCCTCCCGAGCCTCTCGAATTGAAACATCAGCCCAACCAAAACGTGTCATGAGTGATGTTGTTCCAATTGCTGATTTAATGCGGCGCCCCAAAGGAGTCGAATGGATTGGGAGGCGATGGGGCTGCCCGTCTGCCGGGCTGCTGGGGTAGTAGGAGCAGTGGGAGATCTGTACTTTTGGCAAGGCAAACTACATGCATCTTCTTGACAATGCGACAAACAATGACGACGACGACAAGGACAAGAAACATGGACGCAACCAGCTCCCAACCCCTGGCAACCTTCTCCCTCCGCCCAACAAGAGTCAAACAAACAAGCAACCAAGCGACATATATCAACGGAGCATCGCCCCAGAAGCAACAGCATTGCATCAGCAGCGATGCACTGGAGCCATGCAAGGCGGCAGACCACCGTTCCTCGGGCCATTTGCTCGTCTGTCATTGTTGACTGCACTTGTTGTGCCTCGGGCATGGGGCGACCACCATGCTTCCACCGTGTGGCTGTGGGGCTTTGTGGGTGCGGGGACCTGGTGCACCTTGATAGAGTTCTGGTATCGATTATTTTGATTATATCGCCTAAATGTATAAAAGCGATTTCGATCGGGCCCAAAGTCTATTCAAGAAGCAAAAATAATATGAGGAGAAAGACTGAAGACCTAAAGGTACTTCCGTCCCTAAACAAATTTATTCCCTTGCAAGCAATATTAAGTCACGATCAGTATAAACCGCATCATTCGGAGTTCTCAGATCCGCACTCTACCCACTGTGCTGACTTCAAAGTTACCGATAGTTTAGCATCGTCGCAAAGGGTTAACCTGATGTTTATGTTTTGCTGATGCCGAAGTTGTTGCTGTGGCAGTCTTGGCCTTTGTTTAAAGATGATTAATAGCCAATGCCGGCTGCAGGTCTGAATGCACTTTCATCGGTTTCATCAGCGCATCACCCCATCGGCGGGGCAAGGACCAGCATCTTTATCTCCATCGTCAGCTTTTGGGAAAATTACTCAGCATTTGCCCAAACACTGTACAAAGTGTTTTTGCAGCAACGGAATGGTTCGGGCCCTTCAAAAGTGCCTTGCTATTCATTAATACTTCTAGTGGCCACTCCCACCCCTTTTCATAGTCGGGGCTTCCTGAAGAATTCGCAGAGCTACACTGGCTGATGATAATTAGCTCCACTGTCTGTTGTTTCCCCTGCCCTGACGGCCAAGGTCCTCCAGCACTGGTCTGGATCCGCTTCTCCGGGAACTTGTTTTATATATTTTGTGGCTGCATTACTTCCGTTGATGTTTATTCTTGGAGCTGTTTGTATTTGACAAATGACATTTTATACATGGCACACTGACAATGCTGGGTTGCTGCAATCTTTCCTTGGCTCGCTTCTTGAGCGAGTAATTATTCTTGAGTAATTAAACTAAGCAGCGTAAACATTATTTTTGGTAATAGCACATTGTGACGGTACGTTAGTACACTGCTTCTAAATATTAAAAAAATTAGGCTAAATAATAGCGCGTATATTACAGCACAGCTCTTGCCGCCTTCCTTCAGTTTCGAGTGCATATCCGAACATCATCAAAAAATATTTATTAAGCAATACAACCGAAAAGTTCCTCCAACTACTCGCCCAATTACTTGTTCTTCTACTTCGGGAAACTTAACTCATAATTTGGTGTTATTTAAAACCATTCATTTCCGCTCATTTTACTATGACTTTCCCCCAAGTCCTTCTCCCACGACGAATCACAAATTGGTCTATATTTTGAGGCGCTTCTGCCTTTTTCCCATCGAACTTCGAGGTGTGGGTCGGCGGTGCTGTCAGGCTCTGCTGAATTCCATTAAAAGTTTTACACGAAAAATAGTTGCACCCGAAAAGCTATAACTGTAAAGTTATAGTGCCGCTCCAAAGTTCCCAGATAGCCGGAGTGGGTCCAAACAGTAAGTGCAATAAACTACTAAATGGGCGACGAGTTTTAGGTCCGCGCCAGCGAACTTATTAATAATTTTTACTCTCCTTGATGACTTCAAAGTTATTAGCAACTGCAATGGACAGAAGACGTTAATTAGTTTCGCCTACAATTTTGGATAGTGTGTAGTTATGCAGTTGAATCACCATCCGAGCTTTTCACTGGCCCTTCTACAAGTCATTATTAAGAAATAATAAATTATTGGGAGTTGTATTGAAGACTTAACCTGGTAGATAGATATTTAAATATTTTTAGAATGAAGTAAAGTATTATATTGTAGCAACTCTACTATTATGATGTATGTTATTATTATTCAGTTTGGTGGATGAGTGTGGACGTTTATCCTAACGGAAGCAGAAACTCAACCCATAGCCGTCGGCGCAACTGATGAAGTAAATAAAATGCAGTTAATAAATAAACAAGTAAATTTAAAATAAACAAACGGCTGTCCCTTCCCAAAACAGGCTGGAAAATGGGCTACATATTTGACCCAATAGTTTCTCCGGAGCCGAATAAAGAAAATCGTGGGCTCTGGACGAAGGCAAAGGTGACGCTTGGGAGATGTGTGGATGGCAACTCCAGGGGAGAGAGACTTGTTTGTACTCCGTCGGTCTATAGCTCGCGGAAATGTTTATTTTTGCAAAATATGTTGGGCACATATTTGCCCACACAGCCGCATATCCGCGTACAGAGCCATCATTTTCATTCCGGGGCGACCTTTCCTTCCTATTCACCCTGTCTGTGCCCCCCCCCCCCCCACCTGCGTGGCAAGTTCGTTTCGGCATTTTGGACTCGGTTTTAAATTGCTTTGGCACTTAAGTGGCTCCCCAAACCACTAACCACCACGCCCCCCTGCGACCAAGATCACGTGTCATCATTTTACTGTTAAACGAGAATTACAAAATGTTTGTTTAATTAGAACGTGTGCGTCTGCACAATAAATCCTCTCCAAACACACTTCGAGTGATTATTACAAGCCCTAAAATATGAGTGAGCGCCGTGCTTCTTGCCCATACTCCCAGTACCCACCCACGCCAGATTCTCAATCGAAGGGGTCTGCCAGCCGAACCCATTCAATACGGTCAACTTAACCGGAGAGTGGCTCTTGTGCGGTTTTCCACGTGCATATTTCAGGCGAGGTACGCATTTTGTGTTTCCGTGCCGTGCACTTGTATTTGTTTATTCCAATTCGAGTTTTAATTGAGTCCGATGCTTGGGGTCGAGGGGTCGACGGATGGCGAAGTCATGGGGTTTCGGTCCGGATAGAAGTGCTGTGCGGCTTTTCAAGTGCTGTGAGCCACTGGCACGACACTGCAAAGTACTGGCCTCGACCAGAAAACCGCACTCGGATGGATCTGAAGCGGGAAAACTGTTTTTAATTAATTAATCCGCTTGAAGAGCATGAATAAGAGTTACTTCATAGCTGTGGTATTCTTAATATCGCTGGATACGAGCAAATTAATGAGTCGGTCAAACAACTCACTAAATAAGTATATTAAAGTTAAAAACAAAAAATTGGTAAATTAGAAATGTTAGCTAGGAGAAAGCTATACCCAAAACTGTGTACAATCCAACTTTGAGCATCTGATTTCCGTAATTAAAATAAAAATTAAAAAAGAATTCTTCAATATTCCGTATATGCTTCTTATAATCGAGAGTTTATAAATCCTGGTAATAGAATATAAAATTTCAGAATCGGCTGAAAATTATTCTCATTACGAAAACTAATCTAACATAAAACGTTAATATCTTAATATAAAATTTATGCCAAAAGTTCTCCACAATTGGATTGGAAACTAACTATCATATATTTTTTCCATTGCAGGTGAGTTCATCCGATACGAGTGCCTAAAATGTTTGGTGGTAAAGTAGTTTCAAAATATTTTTCCGTTTTATAAAGGGAAATATTTTTCACCTGCTTGTACAAATATGATCGTTTCGCTTTTGGTTGCATGTCTCCCTCACCCATATTTATTTTAACATTGCTTAGAAAATAAAAAATGAGCTTAGTGAACAAATAAAGTGTTTTTTCCGCAAACATGTATGATTCGTATTGTAATATATACTGCCCACAATGGTCCTTAGTTTTCGACGTGTTTTGGTGTGCAGTGGAGTTTTATTCCGATTGAAACCGTCCAAAACTGAGGCCAACTGTGAGGCGTGAGCATCTAACCAAACTGCGACAAAATTAGCGCGATATTTTCCATTCCTACTTAAATTACTCATATAACACCCACAATTACTTTTTGTTGCATTGGTTTAGTGCTCTTCTTTAACATCTACTTGGTTTTACGCTAATCACAATACTGTTCACAACTCAAAAACTGAAATAAAACCAGATGTACGTAAATTGCCATACAGTGTTTTAATCATTTAATTTTTTATTTAATATTGAGCTTTTTTTTATGATTTTCTTAATACATGCCTAAATAAATGCCGGAAAGTGCTTCAAGTGTTGGTGCAAAGTGAAAAATTGGTAGAGCTATGGTCTCCCCAAAAGTGCGAAATCGATAGAGATCAAAACAAAGTTATCAATCTATATATCATTTTATTCATCGTTAATTAGGTACCAAGTTTGTTTTTATTTTTAAATGCAATCTTTTATAAATATAAGCACGCAATAATGTTTTGGATTATTTTCTTAAAAATATAAATATTTTACAGAACAGAAAAAAAAAATAAACAGGATGTACTATACAGTGTAAATATTAAAATTCGAGTTTCTACTTAATAAGGACTTATTATTCAGAAATAAAATATTGATATATCAATAAAAATATCGATAACAAATAAGCTTTCAAAAATGCCGTTATTTTGTGCCAAAGAATGAAGAAAGGAAAATTGTATACAATTTTCGTGCTCTGCCGTTATTAATTATACGCAAGTAATAAAATAAACAATTCAGGCTAATGTCGGTTTCCGAAAATTTACGATTCGGACTAATTTTGAATTTATCTGTGAATTTTCTGTTAACTCGCCTTTCCATGAGTTATGGAAGAATTCCCGATGCAAATGAGTTCTGAATGGGTGGTTGTGGCGAAGGGACGCACTTTCCCCAGATTCGCAATCGATTCGGTTCGATCTGTGTGGGTTAACCTTATGTAATCCGGCATTTGCGGGGCTGCAGAAAAAGGGTTTGAAATTATGGCATAAAGGAAAATGTAAATGCATTTTTCTTTGTGAAGTTTATTGCCCAAATAAATTATCGCAATAATATCAAATGAAAGGATGGGAAGAACGAGTGGGGCTCACTGGGGGCGGAGGAATGGAGCACTCACCGGGCCAAAGCTACGGTTATTAACATATGGTTGGGCCATAAGATAGGCCAACGTGCGTCTGAGCGAAAGGGAAGAAGGACGGTGGGTGGGGGACGAAAGGCGCAAGCTCACAGGCTTCCCATTGAGGAAATTCGCAGGCGTCTAACCGACAGGGCTGAGGAGACGGAGGGAAAGGTGGTGGAACATGGGATGTGCTGTTCTGGAACAAAAATCCTCTGCATGCACAATTTAAGCAGGATTTATGGCTGGCAATATTGCGAAAAGAAAGATTTTCCCCAAGCATCTCCCGGCCTTCTGAATGTGACTCCCCCTCCGAGGAGAGGAATCCGAGGGCACTGAAGCGACCAGTCGTCGATTGTGCGTGCGAGAAATTAAATTGCCAAGTGGCCATTACCATAGCGCACAAGGGTTAAGGAAGCTTTTGAGGTTATGAAAATTACTTTTCTTGTATTTGAGCCCCCGAGGATGCAAGTGCGAATATTGGGAGAGCGTTTACCGTCTATTCCCAGCTTTAATACACGGGTTCCACATTTTTTGGGCCATCTTAGGTCCTCAGCTCTGCCTATTATCATTATGTCCGCTGTCCTCGAAATTGATTGAGGAATTGCCGAGCGGTTCAGAGGGCCGCATGTGCCGCACAAGTCAGAGAAGAAAACCCGATAGGGAAGAGGGCTTCCGGCCTAGCCGAATACATTACACCCTATGATAATAGGAAAGGTGAAGCAAGGTGGAAAACTGAATAACATGAATAATATAAGGAACAGCGGCGTCCGTATGGTTATGCCGACGTCTGCAGGTCCGGAAGTTGCCAGCTCTCCATTGCGACTCAAACTTGGGAGCCAAGTTATAATACCTTCTGAAAGGGAATAATAAAGGCCCGAAGTCTTCCTGTAACTCGATTTAGGCCGAGGCCACCTGTCTTTGTTCGGTGACCCCTTTCTGTCCCGGGCTCATGCAAAAGTTATTGCTTCAGACACAACAATGGCAGCCCGGTAGAGACAACGGCATACGTGGGCATTGTGACTCTCGGCGTTGTGTTGTGCAACTAAATATTTAATATATATCGTTGCCATTGGCACTTGGCCGGGGGTGCGGAGGTAACACTAAGAAGGCTTAGTCTGGTCGGGCCCGCTCGATTGAGTTTTGTCGGCTTTAGCTCAGATTTATCACTTATTGCGAAGAGGTCGATTAAGAGTGGAATCCGATTTGGAGCTCACTAGTCCCACTCTGACATTAGTTCATGAGCAGTATGCTAAACAAGTTCTGCAGAAAAGCCAAAGTCGTAGACAATCTCTGACTTTTCAAGCCCAAAGCCGCCACTATTAGTTACACAATCAATAACTTCTCCATAATATGCTCTTCTTTTACAAAGGCCAGCTGCCCAAACTTGTTCCTGAAGGAAAGGCGTTCAATTGAAAGACATCCCGTCCGACAGTTCGTCCGCAGTGGAAGGGTCTTCCATTATTATGATAAACACAAAGGCTGCCGACTTACTCGGACATACTTTGATCCTTTGCCCATTTCCCATTCTCTGTTTGCCACTTGGCGCTTTCCGTTTCCAACTTGTTCGCCCGTCGTTTAGGCCATTGAAAAGTTAAGTCGCGTAATCGATTGATTTGCCTGGGCGGTAATTCCATATTACATTTCCAAGGTGCGTTCGGGCCATAAAGTTTTTCTGTTCTTCTTAACACCACCCTTGCCCTCCCCGGCGTTTGTCCGGAGCCCTCGCCCTTTGTGCCTGAAATTGAGATTTATTGCAGAATTTGAATTATAATGCAATTTATAATATAAAATGGCAGACGCCTCGGAGATATTGAGCATGATAATGATGATGAAGCTGTGCAAGGGTTTCATCGCCGTTGCCATTGCCATTGGCGAGCTTACTAAGGCCGGTGCTTGGGGCTGGGGCAAAAAAAGGACGAGGTGGAGTGTCCTTTGTTGCTAATATTGTTGATTCAATTTGACTTCTGTTGCAAGGATGCTTTTCCTTTTCGTTGCCGTCATCTGCTTCACAACAGCCGTGGAAAATCGTCCGGATTTGAAGACGTATTAAAATGACAAGAACTTGGAATTAATTTTGCATTGTGGGGCGAAATTCCCGGCTTATGCCTTGACACTATTTGAACGATTGCTGGCAGGATCAACTGGGCACAAGCACCCAAGTATGCGCAAAAGTGCAGGAGTCACAATGCCTCCCTGGAAACCCTGTCCCAGTATCCTGGTAACGATAAAAAGTGGCAGAAAAATACAGCTGTAAACACTAATTTCCTGTAGTTAATTGCACATTTTCTAAACACTCCTTTCAGCCCGTACAGAAACAACCAACTTTCAAACAACAACAACGGCAACTGAAAACAAAAACAGCTCTTAGAGCAAGAAGTTTTCTCTGGGTCGGAGTTTTTCGGTCGGTTGCTGTGAGATTTCAATATGTAATTTTGATTGAAATATGCCTGTTTGAGGAGCGCCTGCACACATACAACGGACCCACAGGAAAACACAAACACGATGAGACAGGCTGATCCTGTAGCGGAGTGCATGCAGTGGCAGGGGCACAGAGGAGAAGTTCCAGGAGTACCTGGGAAAACGAATAACTTTTTAGTTGATTCCTAAGCACCGGCAAAAACGGGTTGGCCCGGAGCGGGCTTTCTCTAGCTCCAGGCCTCTCACAGTTTTTCCCAGTGTACGACGGCGTGTAATGAAGTGTATACATTTGACAGACAGCCTGACACTGCCTCTGCCTGCCCCTACCCTTTCCCCAGCTCGACCACCCCTCCCGTACTACCTACGTTGCGTATTGGCCAAGTCTTGCTTGCAGCCCCAGTGTATGTTTGCTTGTAAAGCAATATTTCAATCAAAACAAGAAATAAATTACAGGCTTCGCTTACAGAGAGAGAGAGGAACTAACGCAAAGTTAAAGTCGTAGAGACAGTTTGGCGAAAAGGGTGGACAGGGGCGGGGTGGCAGGCAGGAAGGGGCCGCATGGGCTGCAGTCAAAAACAATGCAGGCAAAAAAGTTGCGGCAGCATTTTTGTGCCCTTCCAGGAAGCACAGAGCGATGGCGGGGCTGCGCCGGCCAGAAGAAACCCCACTGAAAAGTTCAAGCAGAAGTAAGTACAAAACTATTTGGTTAACACACGAACACACCGAGACCCATGCATGCAACACTTGAAAGTTGCAAATGAAGTGCACCGAAGGCGGGGCAAGGCAAGTCGGGGCTCTAGTCCGGGATTCCAAACTCCTGCAGCCCTTTGGAGTCTTTGAGCCTAAAAGAAGATCGCTTTCTGAATGTCAGTCCTTTATGCGCAAAAATATTCAATACAATATGAAAGTAGGAAAGTATACAAGCCCTGACCGCATCTACCCAGATGGTTAACAAGAAGCACTCAAAACCATGATTCTTTAAGCACCACATTTATATTAAACAGTTTTACAGATTCAGATATTGCTTAGGCTTGATAATTCTCTAAATGTGGGCCATGGAATTTAATTCTCCTATGGACTTACTTCCGTGCAGATGACACATTTGTATCCAACCCAAAGTTCTATAATTCCTTCATTAAAATACAATTCAGCTTCAGTGTATGCTTTTGGCTTTAAATAGTTAGCTTTTAACCTTTAAATTCAGATGCGGATTTCATGAGTCTTCTTATGGAAATGACTTTCACTCAGTCCGTTTCCGAGGGAATAAATATCAATTTGTACCTGGACCCAAAAATCGAATAAAAATGAAGCCCACGAGCTTCATAAATAACTACATGTGAGCATGTGGGGTGGCAATTTCGGTGGTGGCGCTGGGGCGTTGCGGAATGTCCTGGTAAGGCATATAAACCCCATAAATCGGTAAAAATCCATTTTAAATGTTATTAATAATAACTTAGTATTCCTTTCAGACAGCTGCTTCATTTATCCTGCTTTTAATGGTAAAAGCATGGTTAATGTTGACCGGAAAGCGGATCTCTTAAGTTCAAACCGTTAAACTGTCATGAAAATCTAAAAGAAATAAGGTTTTCAAGCACTTGGATTTGTCCCGCACATCTGCACATCGGCAGACAAAAGAGTCTTTAAATGCATTCATAATCTCCATCTTGGCTGCGCATTGATTCCAGACTCTCAAGAGACACGGCTCCCTACATCCCTCAATAAAGGTCCATGTCGGAGATTTTCTTATAATTCATAAAGCATTTGCATGATGCAAAAAGGGCTTCCTCTTGACAGAGAAGGGAAGAACAAGCCAGTCTGCCGCAAGCTAGGAGAGAAATAAAAAATTGGAAAATTGTAAACTTTTTATCAAGTCAATTTTCTACGTTGACTGCCAACCACAACGGCAAAATTTACAGACAGGCCGATGACATGGGCAGGGAACTACGCGAAACTTTTCTGCCTTTTCTTGTCCTGTCTCGGAGCTGCCCAATCAGATGCCGCTTCAGACCAGACGGCGACCCTAGACTTTCGGCATGGCACACTGTCTGGATTTTTATTCAATTTTTGCAGCGGCCGCCTAATATGCTGCAGCTTATTATTGACTGCCCTTGTCGCAAATTATTATTCATTGCTGGGATTTTCATAAATCTTGTTCAAGCCGACCACCGCCCCGCGGTGCTCTTTTTGAAACAATACTCTGGCCGGAGCAGACTCTAGCTGCATCTGACATGCCAGTTAGCCAGATCCATGACCCGAGAGCCTGTCAGTTGTTCACTTGGCAGTTAGAAGTCAACATTTAGCCACTGCAAGCAGGTGCCGAGGTGCTGAGGTGGCAACTGGCGGAGCCGGGCACTTTGGGGCGGGATGCGGAGCTGTCATCTCGAACAGCTGCATGCTTACTGGTCAGCACAGTCAGAACTTCAAGTGTTGCGTCTGACAATGGCCTCCAGGTGTCTTTTTTACCCTGGCTCGGAAACACTCAGCATTTAGCCGGTCAAAAGGGAACGCCAGAAATTTAACAGTGAATGCCGAGAAACTCCTTTGGCCCGACATTGCATCTTTTCCGCCGTGATGGCTTCTGACCAGCAACGCCCTCCGCTGATGCCGGCCTCTTGGCCAAGAGCATTAACTTCCTATAAGAGCAAAGGGCGGGAGGCGCGGAGTGGCTTAAACGAAATCCGTAGAGTGTGTCGCCGAGGTCGCGTACGCTCTGTTGACAACTTGTTTGACATAATTCAACACTCAGTTGTCGGAACCACCCATTCTGACAGCAATTAAAAACACATTTCCATCGCATTGCGATATCCCGGTGCAGCTCTTCAGCCTCTTCCAGCTTCCAGCTCCCTGCTCCCAGAAGGGCTTAAAGTAATTTACCCTGAAAAGTTCGGCAGACAGTCGGCAGCTCCTTTGTGACGGTTTCCTTCCGCCCGTCACAGCCCTCAGCACTGTGAACGCTTAAACAAATAATTGCAAATAAATGTTGTTCATCGGAGGGAATAATGAGATGTATTGACAGTGGAGCGCTCCGTCAGCTCCATCTCGTCATCGTCCGGGGCTGGCTGGCTCCGCCGCTTTAAATATGAAAATTAAAATTACAAAATGCACAAATTGCACTGAAGCGAAATGAAGTGCAAGGAAAATCATATTAATAAAAATAATGAGTTTGGGCTTCCGTCCTCCGATGCCTCTCCGGCCCTTGAAAAGGCGGCTTGAAAAGCCCGATTAAAAATTGAGAAGCGAAAAAGTATGTTAAGTAGATGTGTCACTACAATAACAGCTGCTGTGGATTAAAAATAGCTATTTGGTGCATACATCACTCCCCATAGATTTACCAATTCTTCCAGTCTTCGGCCATTCAAAATAACTCGTAAGCTCAGTCTTCTCACCGTTTAAGCCAATGATTAGCTTAGTAGTTGGCTAGTTGGATTGCTAATGAAAAATGAAATAGATTCCGTTAAAGAATTTTGCGTCTAAGAGGTTTGTCAAGTTTCCAAAATCATTACACCTTGTGCCCTCAAAGGCACTCCCCCTACACGCCCATCAATTTATGACATCCAATAAATTACAGAAACCAAAAGAAAATTGTTTCCTAACTTCACCGGGGCACGCATCGCCTCTATCTGGCCAAGTCTGAGCTCGTATATCTGTGTCGCCGGCGCGGAAAAATTATCGGACATACGACGTTGATTAGTTTTATTTTATTTTTCTTTCTGAAGCTTTAACAAATTGTCGTTCGAGATGGCGTTTAGAGAATTGTCTGGATTTAGTTCGGAAAGCAGCCCATTAAAGTTTCACGCTTCATTTACCCACTTCGTCCACTAGCATAATATCAATTTCGTGACATTTTTTGGCTGCCACAGACGACTCGTATACACGCACGGTTTCTTTGAATGCTGGCTCTAAATAATCTTCGTCCTTTGAAATATGCTTCTATCCCTGTCAGACCTTCATTCCAGTGAGGGCAGACCAACTATTTGAAAGCCTTTATTAAACTGTGCAACATATCACTGCAAGTGCTTTCAGTTCAATTTTTGTCAAGGCTTATGGTTTTCTCAGATATTTCAATTAAAAAACCTACCTTAGAGGTAACCTAGAAAATAATTTGGTTTATTTCGACTATTTCATTTGAGAAATTATTGTAGCTTGAATATTGACAATTTTCCATGCTTCACAAACTTTAAATACGAAACCTTTTTAATAAAAAAAACATCGATTCCAAATTAAATTTCAAGGAGACATTGACACTATTAGACGCTTTCAACTACCATTGTGGTTTGTAAAAGTGGTCTGCCTATAAGTGGGTCTGAAACACTGCTTTTGGCGAAAGTGCTTGCGAAAGTTATGAGTCGTACAAATACTTCCAACGACAGAGCAATTTAATTAATCAAAAGTTCTAGTCGATTCTTCCATTAGGCCATATTGCGGTGTTTGGGCCCGGCTCTAATGCGCCTTAACCAGCATTCCTGGAACTATTTGCATTTCGCCGGACTCAGCCCAACCCCAGCTAAAAGCCCCGCTCAATCTGCGAGCCAAATCAAATAAGGCAATATCAAATATTTGGTGTACCCGGCACGCACTTAAGTGCCACACAGACGCCACACCGAGATGGGAGCTGTCCATTGAGGCCAGGGATCTCGGTCCGAGGGATGCTAATACAATTAAAAATCCACCGGCCTCCCCTTGCCGCGTTCGTCGTCATCGACGTGGCTCAAGTGGGCCGAAGCCGTGTCCTCGGTGTGGCCGTTGTCAAGACAGGATCTCCGGTGGCACCCACCCACCGACGTCAGCCTGCCAGGATGCCTGGATGCCATTAGGAGTAAGTGGCATTTTCCTTTTGATTTTGGTGGCATTTGACTTTATTAACCAAAACTACTCACATGCCCCTCTGACCAGGTGGCGACTCAGAGTCAGTGGCTCTGCCGTGTGTGGGAGTGGAATGGGAATGCTACGTTGGAGTGGGTCAATGTGAGCGCGGGCTCATGTAATATGTATTCAGTCGGCCGCAGTAGAGTGACGTCTTTGGAGACCTCAGCAGGCCCGAACCAAGGAGATGAGGGTGTTTGCATTTCGTCGCACGCGATGGTCCAGCCCAGTTTTGTTCGGCATCCCTGGCAGTGACAGGACTGAGGCGCAATCAAGGACATTCACATAGTCCTCTGCTAGTCGGCTCTCCTGATGCTGCTCAATCATTTATTTGGCCTTTGATTATTTATTTTACTAATGGAATTATTTCTTCAGGTGCCCTTTAGTTTCAGAAACTTACTTGCTTTTCAAGTCCAAACTACGTAGGATTCAATACCAAAGCATTGCCTTTGTTTTTTTAATTTATTGCGAGTGCTTCTGCTAATGAAAGGTGTCTCCAAAGGCACCCAAATTTCAAAAATGCATCAAGGACAACACAATTTGTGAGCCGCGACTGAAATTCTTCAAATTTTTAGTCAATAAGAGCTAAAAGCACCAAGAGCAACCTCAGTTGTGACACATAACAGATTAAGAATTATAAAGTGAAATAAGGGGTGTGTTATGGTGAAATTCTAATTTTATTTTTGAAGAATGTGCCATAAAGGGTGTGGCTCTCGGAAAGGCTATTGTTGGTGGTTCTTCACTTCTCCTTTTATTGAAGCCAGCAGTACACCTGCTCCACATACTCTGAAGTCGGAGATTTTATTCAGTCGTTCTCGATGGCACCACCTGATTCAATCAGTACACACACATAATGCAATTTAGCAAACTAACTCAGTAGCAGAATGAAAAGAAGGAACAAGGGACAGCCTCTAAAAAGAGTTAAATCAGCAAATTCTTGTTTAGCATAAGTGTAAAAAATTGAGTTACTCGTTATTTCTTTTCTCAATTCGCCTTTTTGTTTTCGTCGAGCTTACAATTTGTACATTCCTGGCACTCCAAGTGCAAATCAATTTATTGCATACTTATTATTATTATTAAGGATGTTTTTCGAATATTTTATGCAGCACACCGATTCTGCATTGGTTAATGTCAAAAGAGGGTGAATTAAACATGCACTGAGCTTAATTTGTTTAAGTTTACAGAGCTCGATTAAATTCAAAAATTGGATAATTACGCGTGAAAAGGATATCAAATCCTTGTGTCAATAAGATTTTTCATTTTCTTCTTGTCTAGCTATTTTACGTTATCTAAAATTATATAAGTATTTCAAATAATCTGTGTAGGAGAAATATGTAACAAGTAAAGAATATCTTATTCAAGAGCTGAGAAGATTTGAAGGAAATGATTTTTTGTAACATTATAAGGAAAGACCAAAAATTAAATTAATAACTACTTTAGCTTCATATACATTTAAAGACTAAGATGAAACCCAGATTTCCGAGAGACTGCACTACTGCCTTTCTTTTGATTTTCTTAAAAATTTTTTCTTTTTATAGCAAGCCAATGAACAAATTTCTTTGCGTTGGAATAATATTTTGAAATAAAAATAAAAAAAAAACTAGTGAGTTCCTAGCCAAGGACGTTGAGTTTCTTTGGTTTCATTGGAACTATGACACCGGTTGGGGGTCACTTATTTTGGGTGATTCCATGTACAATATACATGTATATATGCAATATGAAAAAAGTTGCTTGGGAGCTAGTCACAAAGCAAGTTGGTTCAAGCCCGACCTGAGCAATCACAGATAGCTTCTGTCAAAAGTAGTGTCCGGGATCCGGACTGTTCGAAAGAGAGAAATTCACAAGTAAATTCATTGTAATGCACCAGGGGTGGGCAGTCGTTTTTTTACTCACTTTTATCCCATGGACGTTTGTGGCATCATTAAGATTTCGCAGCACTGGCAACTGCACGTTTATCAAAGATGTATCGATGAATTTCGTTTGCAAAGGCTCAGTGTCAAAGGATATGTTTGCGCTTTATAAGGACCGACGGGCCCCCGAGTATTCGCACTTCAGCATTTGGCAAGGATCTGGCGACGAGGACCAAATCGTCCTTGCCTCGTTTCACGCGTCTCCCTTAGCGGATTTCCTTAACCTCAAGATCGTGCCAAATCCCGATTCTCCTGACAGGCACACATTTATAGTACAGAATCAGAACCAGTCTCTTGAGCTGCAATTCGCACCGTCCACTATTCACTGTTTCGACTTCAGTCTGCGCTACCCCATGGAACTGAGAAGGGAATGTCTTGGTCAGAGCCGGGAGACAAGTGGAGATGAAGTAGCCAAGCAGCCAATCCTTCACTACGGCTCTTTTGATATCCAGAAAGTACCAGGGGATACTTCATCAAGGACGATAAAGCTTCAACGAGTTCTAATAATGGTTGCAACTGTCACTACAATATTGTGCCATTGAATTTGAGATAATAAACATATATCAGATCAAATTTCTTTTTTTTAAGTGCTCAATTCCTTTCATTATATTCATGTGTCAGTTCGATTATCTTTTTTAAAGAACTGGATGCTGATTAGGATCTGCTTCACACATTTTTACTAGCGAGTTTTACGTCAAAGCTTTTCCGAAACACTCTACTCAGTCAGCCATGAGTTCCAAGCTGCTACTCACTCTGCAATTGCTCCTGGCCTCCTCCGCGATATCCTTCAACGATTGCGAGTTCATGCTGGAGAACGAGTATCCGTTTACACTGGCCTGTAAGGCTCAGGTAGGTGCTGAAATAAAACAGAGCTTTCGAGACAGGTGGATCAAGGCAAACACGCCGTACTGGATCTGGATGAGGCACCGTCCTGTGCCTCAAATACTTATATCTTTTCACCATTCGGCCATCTCGCCGTGCGTAAATGTCACCCTCAGCCTAAACTGTCTGCACTGTTCCCAAAGCGACGCTCCAGGGGAACACATCGATTCGGATAGAATCCACTGCTACAATGTTAGATTCGCCTACATCTTAGCCCTTCAAAAGACCTGCGGTATGGATTATGAATTGAGAGTGGAAAACGTCGCCATTCATTATGCAAAGAGAGGTCCGGAGCAGACATCGGGTGTCGCTCGAGCAGTTCCCTGGGGGAGGGGTTGGCCTTGGGCCAGCTGGTTGTTGCCGGAGTAAGAACGAGAAAAACGCTTGTCAAGCAGGGGGCGTGGGGATCGTTCAGTCAGTTTGCCGTTCTTAGTTTCCTGGAAATTCCCATCAAATTTTTCGAAAATGATCAAAGAATCATTTGCCTATAAGCAATGCCAGTGCGCCTCTCAAGCGCACGAAGTCTGAATATCAAGTGGATCGACTGCCCGCCGCTCCATCCTCCTCAGAACTCTCGGCATGCTCTGCGTTCGCTCCGCCCGCCTCCATCTCCGAACCCGAAAAATAGTCAGAACCAGAATTCGTCTTTGCTCCCGATTCCACTCCCGTTGTTGCTGCTGCTCCTGCTCCTGCTCGGACCAGTGCCGGCCCTCTGTACACCCGACAACTGCTCCTTTATCGAGGGCCACATCCTCCAGTTTGTCTGCCAGAGCACGTACAAGAAAGAAACCCGCCTGCAGCACAAGGACCGCATTCCGGCCATCGGTGCTCCGTACGCCATTTGGAAGCGAACGGACACCGAGGACGTCTCCTATATCCTCATATCATTCTACGAGTCGCCGCTCTTTCGCTGCTTCAGCGTGGTCATGAGCGAGGGCAAGTTCTACTGCGACGGCCGCAACTACGAGGAGCCCCTAACGCGACCCACCCAGCTGCACTGCCTCAACTTTCCGTTCCACTATACCACTGAGCTCTTCGACCGATGCAGCAAGACACATCGTGACGAGAACTCGCAGCCCATCGCGGTGGCCATCATGTACATGCAGGAGAATATCAAGCGGACGAATAAAGCGGGACCTCGTCTGGCCTGCTCTGCGGCAGCCCTTTTGCTTGTTTCTGTGATCGTTTCGCGACTTTTTGGTATTTTACTATCTGAATAAAATGGTTGTGAAAAGTTATTCTTTCGAATGTTGCTGGCAGTGGTGGCAGTTTCATTGGCTCTCCTTTCATAATCCCCTTAGCCTTTCTTGTTCCGCTCTCCCACTACCCAGACTGTGATTGAATGCATTACTCCAAATCTGCTTATGTTGCCCGGCCAAACAAAAACGAACACAGGTTACGGGAGTTCATTGTAGTTGGGAAACTACAATGCTTGACATTGCCGCTGTGCGGCACCAAATTTTGGACACCCGAACAATGGCCGACAAGTGCAGGGGCATGGACAGGCGAATACAGGCCCGACTAACTGTCATTCTCAAACACAGACACGGGGGTGGTCGGAGTCACATTTCATTGTCATCATTGTCATTGGCGTTGGCGTAATTTATGTCCTTATAGGGACCACCACCATATTGGTGTGTGTTCACCATACAAAGTGTGCTGCTTATGGTTGGTTCAGCTCACACCAAGCCGAATGTTTGGCTCCTTATTTTCCTTATTTTCAGTAATCTACAGAACTATACATTCTAAACGTAACAAAGACTTTATTAGTTAAGGTTCAAATACAAGTAGAAGTAGACGTCGATACAGAGGGCTGAGACTAAGCTAGCATTAATCACTTTGGCAATATTTTAAGTAAATTCCGGCACATCTTCCTTCTCGGCAGGCCCCGGGGTATGTCCGGCGTGGAAAGATGCACAGCGGATCCCTCTAGCAGCATTTTGTCCTTGAGCTCACGCCCTTCTTTTCGGTTCTCCAGTGTTGTCACTATGTAAAGAAGCACAAACACGGAACAGAAACGCATATTTTTTTGAATATTTAAAGAGAATTTTGAATTTAACTGACCTGAAAGATGACCGATTCCTGACACCAAGCTCAGCACGAGAACGATCTCATTTTAATTGTCTGAGAAGCTAAAAAGCTTTAGCCAAAATGCTGAAAATCATAGAATTGCTTTTCCAGCTTGGGTCGCCTTTGTGTATCAGCGCTTATCCGTTATCAAAAGATTCACACTCTAATGCCGATGCACACCTATTGTCAGTCTTGGTGCGCTCCTCGAGTGATGACTATCATAATAATCATTAGTTGGTGGCACCGCGTGAACAAAGCCTTTCTGCCACGCGAACGTCCTGATTTCCACGCATGGCTGATAATGCATACACACGGCAAGGCACGCTCGAAAGGAGCCTGGAAGGACACACAAGGTAAAGTGCGCATTTGCGTGCGCTTTTTGGGATTTCCTCTTTATTTAGATGCAGAAGAGCTTCACTTTCCCCATTCCACAGTGAGTCGAAAATAAAATGTGAAAATGGGCACAAGTGTGGGCAAGGGCATTTCGCACCTGGCACTAGAGCCGCTCCTGCAGAGCTTCTTTTGGTGTGGAAAAGGATTTTTTTTCGCGCTGCTCCCACTGCATTCGTACAAGCCACCTTTCGCCCAACCGACCGAAGGGCGCTGCTGCATAACGAACGGCTTGATCCGCGGGGATAGATCCGAGTTAATAGAAGATGTTATGAGAAAGCCAGTGAGCAAGTGAGAACATAATAGCCAAAGAGGATCATGATGGGCATATGCCGAACTACAACAGCTAAGGAATAGAGGGCTATAATTTCTAGTCTTTAAGAAACTTTAGTGTAAGCGTTTTAGTAAATGCTGAGCCCTTAATGAGGCTATGAGGAAACAGACACCCAGCATCGTTCTACGATTTGTTAAGGATATCTTCTGCTATGGTAAGAAGAAAGGTGAAGATTTACATCCCAGTTGAGTCACCTTAAAGCAAATAGTAAGAAATTAATTTGAACAGATTCAATGTGGTCTTGAGGAACCTCATATTAGGTTCCTCAAGGCTTGTGCCAAACAACCGCGAAAATATATCTTCGAGTGAATAGTAAACATTGTTATGGGTCATGTTATATGTAAGCCTTTAGATATATAAAGTCATTGACCCAAAGTCCAAGGGGTCTTTGGACCATATTTTAATGGAGTCAAGAACACCCATAGCTTTACAATCTTTACTTTTCTCTCGAACGTATATTTTCGCGGTTTTGGCATAAGCCAAAAGGCATCTTTTGTAATTTGGTTTCAATTTGTTTGAATTAACTATCATAAAATAAAATTTTCCCATAAGTTATTTAGTTTGTGCTTGTATGTTCTTCAAATTGACATTTTTTTTGGATATCCATACACTGAGAATATTTTCAAAATGCCTTAAAATCTCAAATACTGCAAGGTGAATAAGGTCTGAATAAATGAACCCCAAGCTGAGTTTTTGTAATCCCATCTGAAATAGCTGCAATAAAAATAAAGACAATGTATACTACATGTGTTGATATGACCACGTTTGATAATCCTATAAATACATTTCGACATACATTTTATATAATTACTCTAATCCTAAATTAATGGAATAAATCGAATTCCTTTAACGATAAATCGGTATTGGCTATAGGAAATTTCTTTCTGTATAGTCTTTTATGAATGCTTTTTGAGCAATTAAAATTGCTCTGTGCTCTGCGTCCCATTTTTGTTATTGCAGGATAGCTGAATGCATTTTGCAGAGTTGGATGTTTTCTGCTTTCTTCGTTTTATTTTTCGTTTTTGTTTGCTCGTAAAATAAAAATTACGTATACACCAAAGCTTTAAGTGGCGCAACATGGCGTATGCGTGATGTCGTTGCTCTTGCTGTTATATTTTGCAACACACCGGCTGCCATTTCCGCACCAAAAACAGGCAAACAGAGCGAATGGTAGATACAACAACCCCCCTCCGCTTCTCCTTGAAAGGGCCGCGCATATCTATAAAATACGCAATTACATGTTGCCGCAGTCGCCGGTCTTCATTTCCAATCCCATTGCCGCGCCCGATGTTGGCGGGGCCTTCTTTATGAATTCATGCACAGCCCGCCGCAGCTGCACCCACTAGCCCCACCCAACACTGTTCGTCTTTACCGTCTCTTGTCCCATGTACCCTTCGAAGAGCACACGCTTTGTTGCATCCACTCAACAGTTGCCATTAGCGAAGAGCGCAAGGCGCGACCTGAGTAAGGGTTATGCGGAACTATGTATCACTGTGTGAAGCTCAACCCGTAGGTGACGAATGGCACCGCAGGCCCAGAACACAGCTTACGCCTAGTATTTACTATTTTAGTATGTATTATAAGTAGTATAGTTGATTAGTACTCTGAACAATACTACTAGTATAGTATTATTTTAGTATGTAGAATGCCAAGTATTTAAAATCTATCCGATTTTCGATCGAAATATTCAACTACTGTAAGGGGGGATACATTGAAAACTTGTAAGTATCCTTAGTAACTGTGTGATATCATAGCAATTATACTAGATTTGATTTGGTCAAAATATGAATGGTTTAATATCGGTATAGTTCGTGTATAAAAATTAGAATGGCTTCTCTGGGGAAGCGCTGGATAAAAGATCTGAAAAGTTTTTCGGTCAAATGGGGCGTTCTAGAGGCCCTTTAAAGTGTCGACACCAAGCTCCATTGGACAAATTGAAGACCAAGGAATACTTGCAGGGTGCTCCTCCGCTCTATTTTATTGTCACTTCTTTTGTTCTTGTGCAGTCAGATATAAAATGGCAAGTGGCACACGGCCAGTGGGCGTGGCGGTGGTAGGAGGGGACGCGTAAAGGAGGACGCAAAGTAGGGTGCTTTTGAGTTAAGCTATGCCCTGCGATAAGTTAGTTTTGTATATTTTATGTGCATTTAAGCGTTTAGCCTTCAGAACAATGATGGTTGGAGGAACTAAAGAATAGGCAAATGGGTAACATTGTCCTTAAATAAAATCAAAAAGCTGTTGGCAGAAACAGGTTATCTCTACAGGGTGACGAAAGCAATAGAGGATGATTCATATGTAGTGGGCTTTAAATCTAAGTCACACTTAAGCAAACATTTGTCATATGTTTTACCATGGGAGCTTCAGATAAGTAATATGTATTGATTTCTGCTCTTTAAAATTAAAGGATCCTTTCTCAAAAAAGGATAAGAAGATCGGGCTAGATTAATTAGCCGTTGTAGCTGATCAATTTACCACTTACAAAAAGACACGTCTTGTCCAAATGAAGAAACTAAGTTAGCTTCCAAAGCATATTCAAGACAACAATAATTGCAAAAATCTGACTAAAGATTAAATTCTTTCTGAATTTATAAATTTTTACCTTACTCAAAAATCCAATAATTCAATTGACCTTTTAAAAGCGATCATCGTCAGGGATTGCCTCAACTTTAGAATAATTTACTGCGGAGATTCGGGCAGAAAAAAATAAGTTCACTTGGGAAAACTTCAAAATAGAATAATCAATTTTTAATAAATGGTTCGAATTTTTACTAATTGTTGAACTCAAAGAACAAAGTTGCTTGCATAAAATCAACTGTAGTTGGTAATTTACACTCTCCGATCTCCGCAAACATTTATATCGAATCTGGGGAAAAGTATGAAAACACGATAAATAAAAGAGTAAAATGAAAGCCCAAGCGGAGTACCAGGAAGGAAAATATTAAATATACTCGAGTGCCACGCTGTGAAAGGAGGAGAAGGGGATCCCGAGTAGTACATGAAGTAATTGGAGCAATAAAACCAGAAAACCGTGTGAATAAAAATAAAGGAGAACTTCGACGATGGCAATGCACTGGGTGCAGTGTGTGGGGGATGGCGAAGGAATGCTAGTCCTGGCTACACCCTGCAGGTAGCGAAGTAACAGGAATCAAAATAATAAATCAGAATTGTATGACTGAGCTGCAGTAGCAGCATCCGGAAGCTTTTGTTCCTTCCTGCTCCACCCCAGCTTCCTACCCTGCGCCAAGTGGACGGGCCAAGGCAGACTCCTATCCCCAACATGGCGCTCCAGGAGTGTGGTCGTGACATATTCGATGCCCCGAACCCCAGGCTCTTAGCCAGCGTGTTCGCGTAAGGCAATTGCCGGCCAGGAGACCTTCTCTAGGATGGCGTTTCGCCTGGCTGCATCCTAAGTTTCAAATATAAAAAAATGGAAATAAAGCAAGTGCTGGAGCTGCCTCGGCTGCCAGTGCGGCATGTGGCATTTGATTTACGCTCGCAATTGCTCGAAGCTGTTAAATAGCGCCGCTCGGTGTCGTGCTTTACTCGCGGTTCTTTGTTTCGTTAAACAATCCCAGGTTCGAGGACGCACTCTTCGATTGGCTAATGGGGTGTGGAAATCAATGAGAGTTGAAACAAATTTTGTAATTATTTGCAAAAATTTACAAAATGATGCGTGTTTGCGAAGTACTGGATGCGCTAAAATTACAAAAGGGAAGCTCAGAAAGGTGTCATCGGTGCCATATCAAATATCACATTTTTGAAATCAAAACAAATATGCTGTCCCGGAAATATTTCCGTTTTAAATACATTGTACATTTACATATTTGTTTCCGAACAATATCATAAACTGATTTAATGTCAAACTCCATAAAGGTTACTGATTTAATAAATTAGTTATTTAGCAAACGCTTTAAAATTTGTTTTGCATGCGTTCAGTCTGAATTAGTGATACACTAAATGAAGGGTATTTTTCTCATTATTCGATTTTTATAGCATTTCCACAGTTTGTTTTTTCGCCCATTTTTCTGTTTGACAATTTGTGTGTTTTGCTTAACTTTGTCTTTAAAAATTCCGAAATAATTACGGATGTTTCTTAAAAAATGTGAAAAAGTTTGAAATAAAAGAAAATAAAAACTTAACCTTCCCTTTTTTTATGAATACAGAATAAAACAAAATAAAAAAAAAAATTAAAATACGAAATACGAATGCCACGCCCAAAATATCAGATTCGTACGAGTGCTCACTACAACACGACATGTTGTCACAAAATGTAATCCCATATTAATAGTCAAAAAACACTTTTTATTAAGTATCTATTTTTTTTTTTTAACAATTAAAACACCAAATAAAATCAAGAAAAATTACTCAAGGGCGTCAGGAAAAAATTTTGCAATACTTCCTCATAAGATAGTACACATATTTATGTTTCGTAAAGAACACACTTTGACTTTGAACCTGGCTTACGACACGCCGTAGGACTACGTTAACAATTCACATATTTGTGAATTTTCGAATCAAATTCAAAAAAATCATATTTTCGAATGAAAAAATAATTTTTGTCTTTCCATAGATGATACTCTGTTTTTGGAAACTCCTGATTTATCCTACCATTAGGGTATAAATATACAATAATTCTTAATACAAAAATATTTGAAAGTTGTATGCCACATAGATAAATATGCGTCCCCCAAGGCAACAACAGCCAGGAAAAAGTCGAACGAATTTTAATATCCTCTGTTTGAATATAATAAAAATTGTTGTGTTTCACTGCCAATAAAAAGAAGGCAGTAAAGTCGTTTAACAATATTTCCAAACTCAATTTAATTAAAAACGTTTATAACCAGCTTTGGTTAAAGTTTTATGGTCAAACAAATGTTGCGCCTGGCATATACAATCCTGACGGATCCGTCGCCTTTGAGGTGCGACGGCAAGTTCCAAAGCAAGTCCAGGCCCATCTGCAGTCATCGCCAAGCCGGGGGGAGAGCTCTTAGCTCTGCCTAAACTTGACGCTATTTGTGGCTTCAATAATTGTGGCAAAAAAAATGTTCCTCCAAAAACAGCAATAAATATTTTTTTGGATGGGGATTCACGCATAAGAGCTTATTCTTGAGAAGCCTCCCTTAGTAAATGGCATCTAGTTGGGAGTGGTGGCCTCGAGCGTTTGTTGGTCATTGATTTGAAACTAATTAACTGGATGTTGCCCTCTCTGATTGGAGAGGCACTAGCTGACCGGGCCCAACGATTGGAGTCGGGTTTGTGGGAAGGTGCAGGTATTGCCACTCCATTTTGGCAGCCTGCAGCTAAAGGTCCCTGGGTGGCACTCAGCTAGAATCCCTGCAATTGCAGCAGACACATAAATAGCCATCTGCAATAAAGTGCGAGCTACGAGTTGCGAGCAGGAGCTCCAGTGAAAGCAACGAGAACCCAGGGAACGGTCTGGGCCACCATTCAAAAAGTTGATAGCAGCTTTTTTGGCATAAAATAAAAGCAAAATGTTGTAAAACGATTGCGAATTGAGATTGGAAATTACCAACACACACTGCTTCGCACACAGTGTACGCTATACAGTGTCTGCTATAAAGTTAGCGAACATGCAGGCCCTCTAGCATAGATGAACGTGCAAAAATTAAAACAACCCGACATGCAAGCCCTTTACAAGGGGTTGGGCTGCCAGTGCCTTGGCTGGAAGGGGGGCCTGGGTGGCTGACACTTTGCACATTACAATGCAATTATTTCGGGCTGCTTGAACAACACCCGACCACCAGTGCATGACGGGCACTGATTGGCACTGTTGTGAAGTAGCAGCCTTCGCCAGCTCCGGACTCCGAGCGGCCAACCCAAGAACAGCATTCAGAGGCGAGGGGTTAACGATCGCCGTGGCAGCAACGGGAGCCCTCCCTCTGCCCCCTCCGAGTGCTAAAAACTTGCAGAAAACACGATAGTACCAGCTACAAGCTACCTTTTCGCCCTCTTCTGCACTTTGAACTTGACTGACTGACTGACTGACTGACGTGCTGGAGAGCGGACCTACTTTGCCATCGCGTGCCCGAAATAATTTTCCGAAAATGTCTCGTTAATGTTTCTATTAACGGATTAGAGAGCGCAACGAACGTTGGCCACGTCAATCAGTAAGAAGAGACCCTATTCCAGGACTAAGAGCCAGCCCGGTCCTATAGACTTGCGGCAGTCAGCCAGTCACGCTGCGGGGATTTGGATTGTTTTTTGCCTTTCGTTTTTTTTAGCTTTCTCTGCTTCAGTCACACTTTGGCAAGACTTAGGTTTATTTTGGTTGTTAGCACATTGACACGTTTCGCATAAATTTGCATTCAAATATGTCCAGGCCTAAGACCATGCAGGCAGGTGAAGATATCCGTGTCCAATGGCAGGCCTTTTGACTGAGGACAAAAGAAATAACGATTTCGAAATTTGAATAAGTGCCATTAGCGCAAATTACTGGTATAGAACTTGCCACAATGATCCAAGGTTGGGTAAAGCGAAGAGCCAACGTTTTCCCGACTCGTATGTAACAACTGATCTTGTCTTTCATGGGGGAATTCCATAAAAAAGTAGGCCAAAAAAGCGTAACAACTGGGCCAGAACCAGATTTGGGCGTCGAGCGTGCAGAAACGGACGTGAAATGGAAACATTTGCATACTCTTTGGTAGCTTTAAATTATTCAAAGAAAGAACACAGAAGCCGGACAAAAGGGGCAGGTCAAATGTGAGCTGGAAACCGGGAAATGGGAGCCGGGTCAAAAGCCGCCAGTACCAAGCCGCCCGGTGGGAGGGACAATTAAGCTGCACTCAAATTGCCCTACGGCTGCCGCTCTCATCTGTCGCTTCGTTTCGTTGACGCTTGTGCGCCAGTAAATATGCAACAAGATTTTTATTTAAATGCCACTCCATTTTTAAATCAAATCCCGACACCACGCAGCCAGGCCGCCAGTCCTTCCTCTGAGAGCCTCTGAGCCCCTCTCATCCACAGCCTGTTCTTATTTTGCCGCTTTTCCCCTGTTGTTCCTGTTCCCTGGGCCCCATTCCGGCGCTTTTAATTTTCATCTTGTTTACTTTATCGTCATTTTCAACTCTTCGGTGTTTTCTTGAGCACTTTTCGCGCGTCCTTTAGCCCCGTGTTACCCCGGAAAGCCATTGTCCTATCTTGGCCCTCGTCAGGGTCGCTCGTGTGTGTCCTGTTAGTCTTTCTTGTCCTCCTGCATACGGTGAATCCTTCGCCTTGGCTGGCTCCTTACGTCGCTCGTGAAGTGGCACTCATCCACACTTTTAAGCCCTACTGAATTCCTTTTATCCCTAAAATAAATATCTTCATCCACGGCGAGCTCCCACCGAGCACCCAGGAGCGCACGACTCTTCCGGAGTCCCTCCAGTCTCTGGCGAACTCAAAAGCCGACATTGTCTGCCCGCATATTGCCACCTCTTCAGGAGCAGCTCTGTTGGCTGCACTCCATCATCTTCTTCATCCTTGAGCTCTCTAAAAGATTTTTAATAGAGTTCTACGGCGACACTTTCGATTGTCTCTGCGTGTAAACTGTGCGAAAATTAAGCATGGAGTGAACGATTTTGGAAATTAATGGACCACTCCTAGGTTCCACCAATTGGTTTCTTAGCGTTTGTTATCGCCCTGCAGGCTTCTGGACAGACCTTCACCACTTTCCCAACCAGCAATTCTCCAAACTTCTCCAAAACCCTCCAAACTTCTCATCCTCCAGGATGATAATGTCCGCTAAGTCCTTTCATCTTATTAATCATTTTTCCACATTCATTACACATAACATCGATCTTATAATGATGAAAATTCGAAATAACACCAAAAAGGGGGTATATTCGAATTTATTTGATTTCGGGTCTAGTCGTCTTCAGGGGAATCAGGAGAGCACAAAATGGCAATGAAGAAACAAAGCGAAATAAGCATTGTGCAGTACAAATCAAATGAACCGCAAAACTGAATGAAGTCAACAAAGGATGCCAACTCCGGACAATTGGGTTGAAAGAACTGGAGGCCGAGGGCAGGAGGTTTGGTTGTTCAAACGGGTTGTTCAAGTGAGAGTGACAAATAAATTGGCGAGTCCCATGGGAGCGTGCCCGGGGGCCATAGCAGATGCAATCGGTGGAGAGGGTCCTGGATTGTCAAATGCTAACTTTTCATTGTGCTTGATCCCGGGTGAGTGGGTGTTACGAGACTGTTAAGCATATAAGTTGAAATATTCCGATTCAGTGACTTTCATTATTTGAAAAACAACTGAAACAACAGAAACAAAGTGCATATTTTGTAGAAATAAAACAATGACATCGATATTACTTCATTTAAATGCAGAATTATAATGCTTTTGCCTACAAGGACATGAGCTGTCTCGCAACACAATCACACTTTGCTTGCAGACTACATTTTCAATTTTAAATGATTTGGCAACAGTTTCTTATGGGAGCGTTTTGAAGCTAGTTGACCACATAAAGCAATCATTCCACCTTTAAATTCTCTAAATGGTCCCTTTGAACTATTTAAAGAGAGCATCCCTTGGTCCATTATTGAAAACTAGACTATTTTCGTTTGCCATCAAAGAATTCATCCTCACGCAGTCTAACTAAAGGACTTAAAATGCAATCTGCATGTTGCTTTATTGTTCAGTGGATGCCGCAAGGACGTCAGGACCATGAGACTTGGGTTCTTGGGGGCTGGGGAGAAAGCAGTGATGCTTGCTGTGATTTAATTAATTTCAATGCAAAACGTCAACTGTGAAACCGGAACCCAAGCTCAAAACCTAAACCCCTAGAGCCCGGACCAGGAGCCAGTTAAACTTGACACCAAACCAACCCGTGCTCGACAAAAAGGGAGATTGCAGAACAGCGGGAATTATGGAGGAAAACGAGAAAGCTAGCTGGGAAATGACAGTTCGAAGGCAACACCGGACCATACGAGAACTGAACTGGAAAATTAAACTCAGTAACATTTTTTGGGTAACTCTGCTTTAAAATATTATTCAAAAACTAATTGATGTCGATACATACTATCCTTAAAGCTTTATTCCTTCGACCAGCAAGGGCTGAAACCCATTTTTCTGCTACATTGCGTTCTGACTTTAATTAGCATTTTGTAAGGCCGAAGAGAAAAGGGTACGGATGGTTGCTGGTCATTGTTCCGTAGCCTTAAATAAATCACGAAACTACATTTCAAATACTGGCATTAGCATAGGAATGGAAAATTTTACAGCGTTATTAAATAGATTAAATTCTTAACTGGAAGGATTTAATTTTATGAAGTTGTTTGGAAACCATTTGTAAGTTTATATGTCTATGAAACTTTTATATTTGGAAAGTAATTGGTAAAGTATTTAATAATATTAGTAAGTCGCCTCTGAGGTGTAGACTTGATTTATCTTCATTTTCTGTAACCTGGTTTGATTAAAACAAAATACAAGAATTAGTCAATATACGCTCCTCCCGAAGTAAGAACTATGGTCCATTTTTTCCTACAACTCCAATAACTTCCTATAATTCCATCTCCTATAAATGACCATCTACTACTTACACTTAGTATAAATCTCAATTATTATTAGGGAAAGAATCTCAGTTTATACTTAAGATAAACTGAGCTAGCTCGATTCGACAAATGTTAGATTCGAGGGTGTTCTCCAGCTAGGATTTGAAAGTCAAAAATTACAGAAAACAACAATACTGGCTGGGTTACACGAACTCCATGCCCTCACAGGCACGCGACTTTTGTCGAAATTTGACAAAAGCCAAAACCGTAACAAATCGCATTTAAATTTACCTGCCAAGGGGGAACTGAAGGAAAATTTTACGTATGAACAGCACCAACCACCAAAAAGGATGCGATAATTTATTGCGTTTCATTTGCTCGCTCGACCTCTCCGGTGCCATTGTAAATTCTAATTTAAATTGCGTAGCGTGCCAGTGGCAATGAAAGCGGAGCTGAATCAGGACTGGCAGGGGAAGGACAGTCTTACAAAAAATAAAGAATATACTTTTATTTATGTCGTTAATTTGCAGAGCGTGCAGAGCTTCTACAGCCACAACCTCTGCTTGCTCATTTCAAATTCATTTTCCTGCAGTCCTCCATGAATACCAAAAAAGAGCACCAAGTGCAATTGCCCCATGCAAGAATTTTTCAAATGTTTTACACACAAAAATGTTTAGTCCCTGTTTTTTGTTGCGTACAATTAGTTTGACAACAACAATAACAATCGCACGGCGAGTGGCAAACTGCAGTCACATAAAACAAAGGACAATGACAATTGAAACAGGGAACGACTCCGAGAAATCGGGCCAGGCCGCACCACCAAAGGTGACTTTTACATGCTTAGTGTTGCTGTTGTGATTGTCGCTGGTTTGTCACACACAACAAGAAACAACAAAAAACATGTAAACGGAAGGGGTAAACGGGTAAAGGGTGACGAATTTAACCCCGCAGTCGCGTCCCTCAGCTGTAATATTCGCTTTGTCATGCCCTCGATCCGTGTTTTTGTTTCCGCATTTCAATTTAATTGCGAGCTTAATGCTGGTTCTGCGCAGCAACAAGGGTGTGAAAAGGGCAATAGAAAGGGCAAGAGCTCACTTTAGCTTCTCCCAGAAATGTATAGTTTTCAGCTAACCATTTCTAAAAAAAAAGGTGTTTTGAGACACCTCAGATGTGTTCTATGTAAAGAGGTTACAGATTTGTAAGTTTTTTGGTTTAGTGGGTGATGTTTATATTATTTTGGTCAATTAATTGCCAAGATAGATGATTTTATAATTGATAAGATTTTCTTAAATAATAATAACTAATAAATGAATGGAACAAAATAAATATTTTGAAAGCTGACGTACAGTGGGGAGCCAAATCGAAAATGCCAAAATTAAACATATCCAAAATTAAACACGATGTTAAAAGGTAACGACTTTTTATACCCTTGCAGAGGGTATTATAATTTTGGTCAAAAGTGTGCAACGCAGTGAAGGAGACATCTCCGACCCTATAAAGTATATATATTCTTGATCAGGATCACCTCCTGAGTCGATATAAGCATGTCCGTCCTTCCGTCTGTCTGTTTCGACGCAAACTAGTCTCTCAGTTTTAAAGCTACTTTGCACACATCCTTCTTTCCTTTACAGGTAGTATAAAAGTCAGAACGGCCGAGATCGGTCAACTAACTATAACTGATTTATCGGAAATGCCATAACTTTGTTCTTTTTTAATTAGAGGGATGGGACTTTCTATGGATTCCACTTTGGTGAAACTAATCCGATCTGCAGAATTTCATAAGAAAACGATCGGAAATTAAAAAACCTTGCTTATTTAAAAGATGCTTGAGGCTGTTTCCAAAATATTATTAGAATTTATTTGATAGTGAAATTCCTATAAGGATTGGCCCACTATATACTATCCGATATGTAAAACCTGTTATATTAATTTTGGAAAAAATCGTAGCATAGAATGCCCAAGAATATTTAAGCTATACCACTTCTAAATAGCCTCAAACGACAACTTCCATGTCGATTACCTTGGCTCATACTCACTGAAAGCTTAGCTAAAACGGGTTGTGCTCGTTCAATCGCCATCTGTTGTAATAACAGAACTTTTCTAATGAACATATCGGTCGCACAATGGCGGCTCAGTCTCCTGGCCCAGGAACTGATGCCATGTAAGTCTAATAAAATGATGTCCTGCAGATATTTGCAGACACTCGTCACCAAGCGATGGAAACTTCTGCTGTAGTCCCGGCTTCGGGCAAATGAATGGCTAATGTCCGAGGTGACAATGGAAGCGGAGAGCATTAAGAAGCTAAGCCGTGCTGGCGACGACGGGTAGGGGTGGACGTAAGTGGGGACTGTCAAGGCGAACGAATGAAAGCTGTAATGGGAAAAGGGGTGTGATGGGGAATGGGCCCTTTGAAAGGATTGTGGCGGATAAAGGACTCGGGGGCGTGAAGTTGACAAATCAAGCGGAGTGAAGAGTAGGTCTGTCTCCTCCTCGGCTCCATTCGAATGAAAACGTATTTATTTTAAAAGCAAACGAGGAGCACCCAGGAACCAGGACAGGACAGAAAAATGATTGTATCGCCATTTCTGTCCGTACATGTGCCGGAGATTGTATCCGCCTTGCTCTCCGTCCGTCCGCCAGAGTATTCGCATCGCGCTCATGGAACAAATGCAAATCTGCATTTGCGATGGCTGTCTAACTAGTTACCTATTGGCAGGACACACGCAGCCCTTGGGTTGGTATGCAGTTGTTGGCAATTTTATTGACAACCCAGGCATCGTCGGGGTGGAGATGCTGGCCCTTTTCTCATTTCCCACCAACTGATGCTGATGCTAATGCTGACTGGAGGGTTTGGTTGCATTTTGTGACAATGTTTATTTAGATTTTGCTGCTGCCAATTGCTGACATTGCAATTTCTATTCCTTTCGGGCACACACTCTCGCACATAGGTAAGCACTCTTTCGCATATCCACACAGCTGCAATGTGCTACGTGTGCAGTGTGCAGCGTTGCATTTCATTACACACTTGCAGAAAACTCTGAGCACTTTGGCCCTTGATTAGGGCTCTGGGGCGAGGACGCGGAGACTGGAAAGAATCACAGGAACTCGTCTTCCTTGAACACTGCATATCTGACATGCGAGCTCTCTGTCTGCAGGGCCGGCAAGCGTCTTTAAGTGCCCGTGCGTTTTCTTGGGGCACAATATCCCTTTCCTGTGTATCAGTTTATATCAGATCCTTTCCGTACACATTTATCGGTGTTTTGCTTTTCGGCATTTTAATTTCAAATGCCTAATTGGATTTAAGTACTCTCGGAAGACATAACAGGCCAGAAACCGAACAGCAGAGCACGAGAGCACTCCAGGTTGTTGAAGCCAGGGCTGTGATTTCACCCTTCACTTCCCAGCACAAATTATTAAAAGAACGAAATGTTGGGACTCAGGAGAGTCGAATTGTGCCTACCCTTTTCATTATAGTTTGAGTAGTAGTATTCTGAAGTATATAAATATTCTTATACTAATAGATTAAAAGGGATTATATTACTGGTGAGCCAGCCATAGGGTTGATGTCCCGCCGAGATGTAAGGTAGAGCACTATCAATCAATACGCGGAGTTTCAATAATGTTAGACACTATTTTGTTGACCATGCATTGTTTTCACATGCTCTTTCAATAGTTTGCTAATCAAGCGACGCCGAGTCATAATTTTGATGCAGCTCACAATGGCCATCGATCTACCGATTTGAGTGAAATTTTTCAGCTGCTGTGGATTTACAGTTCCTATTTCGAATTGATTGGTGTTGCAACATGGGTGGCCCGTAATTGAAGCTCCACTGCCGATTTTGTTGCAATTACTCGCACCAAATGTTTTTCAGTTGCGAGCTCTGTCTATTCACTCTGTGTTGGGCGAAAGAGTTTGTGCAATTAGTGTCAATTAGTGTAGGTTTTCAGTTATTGCACTAACTGTTTGTGCAGTTGGTAAGTGCACAATGAATGAGTAAATGAATGCAGCTCCCCGGCCAATCGTTGATTTTTGTAAGCTGGATGGAGGCCGGCGATCGCAGTGTTCGTTATTATTTTCATTTCCGCAGAATTTTGATTTGTGCTTTGGTCTAAACTATTTTCGTCGTTTATGGTAATTTCTTCAAAAATCGAGTGAGGCATAAGCCATTCCCCCAGTGCATTCATTATACACGCAGGAAGCGTCCTGCACAGCTGACGCAGAAAGGAGTGGTAAGAAATCGCATTATTGCCATCTTCCCGAACCCTTGGACGGGAATTGCGCAAAATATGAGTGGCAGGATTTGCCCTCTTGTACTGAGTTACTTCACCATTTGCCACGCAATTTAAAAACTTGTTAAGCCCAGGGGATGGGAGATGAGACCTGGGCTCGCCTGAGGACAACAGCAAGGATATTTTGCAAACAAATAATAAAAATCCAATTTTACATTTAATCACGCGCTCAGTCAAACAAAAAAGATGGGACTGAAAAGGGCAGGAATAAACTTTCGACAACAGCTGGAGTGATGTTGCCCAGAAGAGGACGCTTGAGCTTCAACCCTCTTCTCATCCTTCATTCAGGAGCCACTGCCGAGCTAATTCAAGGATCAGGGATTCTAGGTGTCTCGAATATATTCTTTAATTTATTGCATTTTCTACGCTGAAATGCTCGGCAGCTTTGGCTGCTCCGAATATAAGGTAGGTCGACTTAGCGGAACTGAGACCCCGAATCCTAAATCCTTCACCCCGCGTTATTACACATTTTCAAAGCGTGCCCGAAGGGGTGCAGATCCTCGCCTCATGAAGGCATGTGACTCACCACCCTACCTTCGCCGGGACACAAAAAAATTTCATTTTTCAACATTGCAATTTGTGCGCGTAATTTTTCGTACATGTCGCACATAATTCATTCCCAGGGCTGGGATGTCGCCTGCGACATATGGATTAAGTGCCGTGAAATGCTTTCCTTTATACAGCCTCTGTTCCCATACCCAGCAGTAATGGTAAAAAATTAATGCTGAAGTGTTATGCGACTCGCTGGTCGGCATGCCACCTTCGTCTTTATGCCCCCGATTCCACGAGGAAGTCGCTCTTTCGTTGCATTTTTCCCCAATGACGGAGGGGTGCCAGTGCGACTAGTCTTAAAGAACCTTAAAATTAATTTTTGTGAACACTTTCTTACCCATAAGACGTCTCTTAATTCGCATAGGTGTTCCTGGTACCCTGCACTTTCGAACATATTCCATGACGACCATGCAAATGTCATCACAGTCTGTTGAATGAGTGACTGACGTCACAAAAAGAAATCATGGTGCACATGATAATGACAATGATGGCTCTGCTGGAGAAGACCGTTCCACCTTTTACCCACTCCCACTGCTCACCCCACTCCTCCCCAGAATATGCTTCTTGGTGTGACAACAGTTCGTGAGGGTCGGGCTGTGGCAGGCTGTGCGGAAAAATCATGTGTGATGACTGTGAATGGAAATAGACAGACTGTGAAGACTGGGCAGACCCAGGCAAAAGAGCATCTGAAGCCAGGCAAACGAGACAGGGAATTTACTTTTTACTGTCAGTCCCAGTCGCAGCCCAGTTCCGGCTTCGGCTTCCGCTCCGGCCCCAGACCCACACGGGTCCCGGCGACAGTTGTACAAGAAATACAAATTTGCAAAATAAGCAGAGGACCAGGCCCGAACAGACCATTGTGAGATAAATGACGACATGCTAAGGGAAGTGTCAACTGATTACGCTGAGCTAGGCAGGCGTAAAAAACACAACGACGACTCGACTTTGGTTCGACTGCTGCGCGTGACGTATACGCCTCGTTGTACTTATGATGATCGACGGGTGGCTGGGGTGGCAGAAGGGCGACAAAGTCTGGCAATAAAACAAAATAAAAAGAAGTTATGAATAAATAATGGCAAAAGTAGTATCAGACACAGTATTGATAAAAAGAGAAAATATTTAATGCGTGCTTCGTCATCTGTTTGTGATTTATATTATTTTAATACTTGGCTGAGAAACAGTTGAAAAGCACACGCGTGATTCAGGCCGGATTTATTCCAGCGAAAAAGAAGGTAGATTTTTCTTTGCGTTATCGAAACATTTGTTACCCGATTTCTGACTCGGATCTATCCATCTCTATCCATCCACCTTCTTCCATCTACCTTCGATTCCGCTTTTCTTGCCGTGCTTCTGCAAAATTTAATTAATTTTCACGCCATTTCCGCAATGCCCACTCTGAAAGGATTCTCACGCCAGCCCAGAAATTTCTCATTAGCAGCGGCTCACTAGGAGAAAAATCTTTCGAAGTCGCTCTAATGAAATATTTGCTCGCCACTTGTGTCACTCGCGCATCCATTTGTCCAGGCGGTAAGCGGCGAGAAAAGAGTGAATCGGAAAGCCGGAAGTGGTGTTGACTGGAGCCCGTGCTCGCTCTAACCGAATGCTGTCCCGTAATTAATCTTAATTAAATTTTACCTGGCTCCCTGGCTAAATCGAATTCGTTAAATTTACTCTGCCGAATAGAAATCCTCTGGCAGAGCTTACTAAACTCGGTAAAACATTTTCAACAGTAGTTCAACCATTTTAGTAGTTCTCTGGGATGATTTCAAACATGAAGTTTCACGCATTTTCTGAAAACCAAATATTATGGCTTTATTTAAAAATAATTGACTATAATCCACATTCACTTCCAATAGGCTTTAATTTCCACAAGAAATGCAGCAGTTGAATCGTGGTAAATGGCAAATTGCAGTAAAGTGTAAACAAATACCCAATCTGGATTTGATAATTCTGCCCACCTGTATTTGTATTATTTTACACCAGAAATGACTGGAGCCGGCTGCCATTAGCAGGGGGCCGACCGTGTGCTCATCGATTCTGGCTTTTGTTTCAAATTTCAGTGCCAGCACCATGCAGCTACCGCTCTGTTTGCTCTGGGTAGCATCTGGAGCTGTATGCCTCGCCAGGGGACAGTTCTTGAAGGAAAGCACCATCACCTCCATCTACATGGCCAGGGAGGCCTTTCACGGTGAAGTGATTGAGGAGCCGTATATGATGGCCCTGTATTTCCGAAGTCGCACCCTCGGGTGGTTCTGCGTCGGCTCGATCATCGATTCGCGATGGGTTATTAGTGCAGCCCACTGCACCAACGGCAGTCGGACAGTGCAGCTGGAAAGGCTGCTGCCTAGATTGCGGTATACCCTAACACAACGAAACATCTTCCAGCACCCAAGCTTCAATGAGAGACTAAACCACGACGTGGCCCTCATCCGGATACCGCAGCTGCGACTCTCTCCTTTGCTCAACCGGGTGAAGCTCCCGGCTCTGAGTTCGAAGTCGAACCTCTTCGTGGGTGCCAACACGTGGGGCTTTGAGTGGCCGCGGGACAAGGGAACCAAGGCCACCGAGCGGATGGTCATGAAGAACGAGGACTGCATCGGCGCCGGCTACAGCAGGAAGGTCGTGATCGCCAGCACCTTGTGTGTCGATGTTCCACCGGGCGAATCTGTATGTATTGTGGACGATGGAGGAGCCCTGCTTCACAACCCTAGTAAAATCCTCATCGGAGTGGTCTCCTTTGCCAGTGTCGGTGGATGTCTAGCGGGCGAACCAGAAGGATTCTCACGCATCACCAGCTACTTGACCTGGATAAGCCAAGTAACGGGAATAGAGCTCGAATAAACTTGTGGAGCTAGCATCGGGTTCATTGGGACGGGGCAATTAGTTTATCCTTGTTGTGAGCAATTTTAATCAAAACATACACGTGTTACATAAATACTTCCTGTTGAACGACGAAACCGTTTGCCGCAAGTTATGAGCTTCAAATTAAATTTTCCGCTGATGCTGCGTCATGGTTTATGAAGTGTTGCACAAATATCTGCAGATAACACCAAATAAAAGCACGTTAAGTCAAAACATCAGCGCAGGATGCTGCATCAGCAGGATAGAATCGCGAGGAATGGAAACAAAAGAGTGCAAAGGAAGAGTCCTCTTTGCGTGCGAACATGCAAAGGGAATTTTGTCCATTTTCGAGTGCTGTATCTATGCTTGTGCCACATGTGGTGCGCGGATTATTCCTCCGGCGCGTTCTTGCCTTGAAAAAACACTGCTCCGTCCTACCCGTGTGTCCTGTTGTTTTCCAAGGCTACTTTACTGTGCACTTGGCACTTGCGTTTTTTCTATTTTGTGTTTTTCTTGGCACACATGCTTTCTCCGTGTCGCTGTAGTGGCAGGGATGTTGCCGCAGTTGTTGCAATTTAAAACCATGCCCCGTTCATTCTACTTCAACCAATATTTTTCGACCCCTGAACTTGAAACAAGGGCTTGCAACTCAAATGTTATGGTTAATCTCTGAAACTAAATAATGAATCCATGTGAGCCTTGGCGTAGTTAAGACGTGCTTAGCGGGAGTATATTTATTGAGTTTTTGGTAACAATTCCACGCAAAAGGAATCAACGGGTACCACGCCACTTGAAGGTGAAGTATCCAGGAGCTATCCCAAAAAAAAAAGGAATTGGGAGAGGAAGCGGGCGCGAAACCAACCAGAAAGACACACACAACAACTGGCAAATCATATTCGCATAAAATGCTTCGCTTACACAAATGTTTCAAAAGCTAAAACAACAAGGCAGGGAGCAGCAATAAATCCGAACAAAATCCTCGAACAATTACATGAAAAGGACGGCACGATGAAGTGGCCATAGAAACAGGAGCACAGCGGGATCGGAAAAGTCAAACTGCAAGCGCAGCAAAGCAAATACCGAAGAATCGTAGCACAATTAACAAAGCGAAAGAGGAAAGACTAATACATCGGAAAGCGAGACAGGCAGGGGCAAGCGTTTATGCCGGGGGGTATGCTTCATTTAACGAGCTTTTGATATGCAGCTCAAGAGCGGCAGCTGGAGTGGGAGTGAGACTGAGAGTGAGAGTGAGAGTGGGCATGGGAGTGGGAGAGGGAGCTTGGTGGCTATACGAATTTTTTGCGCACCACTGGCATGCGAAAAGTATGCTGGGAATAGCTTACACATGGCACCAGAATTCTGCAGAAGGGGCGGGCGGCCCTGCCGCAGAAAGTATGCAACAATCATCTGCACTCTTACGCTCCTCCTATCTCTATTGACCACTCTGACCTGCCACTCCTGTGCGTCTAAGAGGAGGTATTTTTTCATTCAGCATATTTTTCGCCGAATTCGACTGCCATTTATGACCGCTGACCCCACGCCCATTCTGCCACGCTAGCCCCACCCCAGACTCCTTTGGCTATATTGCGGAGAATATTTTATATGCGTTGCATTGCCGGGAATCCTTGGCCTGCCTTTGGTCGGTTTTATTGCCGTTGCAGATGATGGACACTTGGCGTTTGCGATTGCCGACTTCCTTCCCCTTGCCCATTCACCCTTCTCCCTCCCTGCCTCACATACATACGTTGGCTTCTGACGAACTGATTGGAAGTCAGCGATTTCCTTTCCTTTGCGCTGTTTGCCTTTCCCGAATTCCTCCGTTTTATGCCATGTCCTGGCAGCGAGCACTTCACCAACAGCTCTGATTGTAGAGTGTGCGGGGGTAGGCGCAGGAGTCTGGCGGGACGCGTGGTTGGCATCTTGAAATGCCCAGTTGGAACTGACGAATTTTCGTGTACTGCTGATGCAGCAATTGGAAGGAAAAGCAGGCTCTGCCGGCTTTCGAGCGGGCCGCAGTATTTCTTCATTTAAGTGCCTAGGCATGTCCGGTACGCTGTCTGAACCGTGATTAGGCCCTGTAGTACTCAAGCTGGTCTGTATAACGCATTAGTAAGCTGGAAGAAGTAAATATTAAATGCGAGTTTTCAGTTCATCACCCTCAAGCCCCATCTTGCACCAGTTCGTTGGCAACATCCCCTCTTCCCATGAACTTCCTGCCGACACCACCGAAAATGACATTCCAAAGCTAAACCAAACACATTTTACGCCCACAACATTTTCGCGTATTTTAATGAGTATTTTCGTGCTGCAATGGGCGCGGGAAGGCACCGTACGGGAGTTGCTGGTGGGGACAGTGTGCAAATTATGCATATGGCCATGACGACACATGGGTCGAGTGTGCGATAAAAGCCCCCAGGCGTTTCTAGTGCGGTAAGGCTTGCCGCAACTCCCCGTCCTCTGTGAGGCGTGGGGGTCCGAGTGGAACTCGCGGGGTCTACGGGGCACAGCATCATCTCATTAACAATCAGGCGAAGCGGCCAGGAAGGGCTAGGATGCCTAGATTTCGGTCCCTGTTTGTGTCGGTTCACATTTCAAACACTAAGTTGCCGTGCCTTCGCGGATGCCTGCTGTGCCACCATTATTTAAATTCAAGCTAGTAGTGACTGAGTGTCGCAATTATAGATACCTGGTACTTTTATGAAAACTGCTTGTGGCATCGGAACCGAAGAGAAAAGTCTTGTTTTTGGACTGCAATTCATCCAGTTATGATTCTCTATTGAAGCTTCTCTAAAAAAGAGCCCTTATTTGTGTTTAGGTACCCGGTATATAGGCGATAACGACCGGGTAATGATGAAGTTTCCTCAAACTCCTATAGTCAAAAACTGGTGATGGACATTGTATCCTGCAAACCATCGAACTATTCCAGGTGTTGACCAAAATGGGTTACGCGTTTGGGTCAACAGATGCCAAAGCCCCGAGGCTGCAAATCGGATGGGAAGGTGGACTCTTTTAGTTTTAGGATAGGGCGTCATATTGGAGCCCCAATCAGACAGGCATCAGATAGGCTGGCAGCATTGAACATACTTCGTGTTGCCAGTCAGGTCAGTTTGACTATGAACAGGTGCTGTATTTTTCCCACCGTGGAATAATGTGATTTAAAAAGAACTTAATTTTCGATGATTGTTTAAACAAATGTTTATAGAATCTTCAATTATTGAAAGCATAGACATTTCTATTACATTCTACCCAGACAAATCCTCGCGTCCGGCGGTTAAATAAAATTTGTAAAAATATGCTTGCACACACACTGCGTTTCCCTTTCCCCCGGCGCCACTAAATAACAGATTTAGCAACCTCTACCGTATTCGTATTTTGTTTGCTTTCGGCTCAGAGCCTTTCGGCAATACCCCACAGAGAACAGCTAATAGCCAGGCCCAGAGCCCAGACCCACCAGATGATAACGCGCTCGCATTTGTTGGCCGGGAACCGACTAGGCGTTGTCGCTGTCCTGGTCAGATGCTTTTTATGTGCCATAACGACGGGGGCAGTGTGAGGAGAACCGGTCCCGGGCCCTGTTGACATTGTTGGCGGCCTTTAATGGCTGGCCGAACGGGTGCAAAAAGCAGGACGAGACAACAGCAAACAATGGCCGTGCCATCATTGACTGCGTTAATTGCTGTCATTCATTTGAAAAGTCATACGCGAGATTTTCGGGTCTCGGAGTGAAGCCTTCCTTGGTCTCCCTCTCAGAACTTCTGCTCATCTTTCTGCCGTTAAAAGTGATGATTATGGGTTCACTCTCTCGCTTTCGTTGTGCCATGCTGAATTTGGCTTCCATTGCGTTTTCGGGACACACTTTAATGTCTGGCTGGTTACTTTCCCCTTTGAGTCATCATCGAATGGCGCTTTCCATAGATCTTAATCCCCAGGGCAAACCCGAAAACAAAGTGCCGTTTACTTTTATACCCCTGTCTTTCACTTCGACCATACCATTTGTTTACCCAAAACCGGACTCAGATTGGGTCTGCTATTTCCAATCCCTTCCAAATCCAATTTGCCTGCTAAGCCATCGAAAATTTTTCAGAATTCGTTCATTATAGACCCAAAAGATCCTCTGAGGATTGGGGAAGCTACTCGCATAGAAGCTCAGCATAAAGGGTTATATGTTTGTTCGCCTTAAAAAGCACTTGGACGTTTGCCGTTTTATAAGCGCTTTTTAAACGTTACATTTTCTCCGGGGTTGCAATTTACAGATGGCATGAGCCCCTGAACCTTCGCAGTTATTCCCCTTAAAAACACCATCATCCGCTCGGCACTTAGCTTTAACGCGACATAAAACAAGAACTCGTATATTGAAATTTAATTCAACGTTCTTCGCCAGGAGCACCCTTGCCTGGACGGACAGGATGTGCATACATAAATTCCGCTCGTGTGGTTTTCAAAATGCATTACAGGCAACAGCTTCCTCCGGTGCTTCTACCGGCCCCGCAGCTCCGGCTCCCAATTCTATTCCCGTTTCCAATACCCCCACTGCCGCATCGTTCTAGCCAGGGAACCCCCTCTTTGAACTCGGCTAAGCTAATCAAGGGCTGAGCCAACAATTTACTTAGCCCGGCACTCATGACCCCGGCCCTTTGGCCTCTTTGGGACTTTCGACGGTGCCCCATCATATCAGCAACGGGTATGGTTTCGGCTGGTTTTAGTGTGTGAAGCTCCTTACGGCCCAGGGAGAGGTTACCTTACCGCGTGGACTACGAGGTTAGGGTCCGTTTCGTCTGCCCGCCGCCTCATGCATAAACCAATTTGCTTTGCATAAGCAGGACTTAGGGTGGGCAGTTGGAAACGCCGCACCGCCTCCAATTGCAGCCATTTCCTAACCCTAGTTTCAGCATTTATGCACCTTTGTCTACTGCCACTCGTCTTCTTTTTGTCCGCGTTCAGTATTTGTTTGCGGCGCCGGGTCATTAATTTGGCAGCAGCTACCTCGCACGCCACTCCACGTCGCTCCCAGACAGTCCGGCCAGTCGACCGGACCATCCAGAGCTCCAACGGACAGCAGCCCCTGCTACTTTCTTGGCACCATTTCCCCAGTGCGAAATTAGGAAATTGCATTTGCCGGCAAACGAGCGGGCCACCACGGATTGTGCACGGTGCAGCCGGCTCCAATTCAACTGCACCTCCGTGCCCTGAGTCCGCCGAAGATTTGCTATCGGCATTTCAGCCGAAGAGTTCGACAGCTGGAAATTGCCAAAATGTAAATTCTCATGTGCCCAGCACGCAAGAGCCAGGCACATAAATTTATTGCCTGCGTGGGCAAGGACTGCCTCTTCTTCTCCCTCCCCATCCAAATCCCTACACCCATACCATTCCAATTCCCATCATCTTCACTGCGGCCATTCGAAGCCCTAAAATATTCATAATCAACGCGGCATTAGCAACGGCTGTGTTTTCATTCGTTTTTCGGCTTCTGCTCGAGCTCATCAATGAATCAGGATCGGAGCTTGCGGCATAATTGGAGCTATGTTTTAGTGATGAGCTGGCCGAAGGGTCTGCGCTTGGGTGGGAAGCTAAGAAAAAACTTTTCTATTCATTTTCCGTTGGCAGCTAGCTTCGATTTTAAATCAATATATCCGAAAACGACATCCCGGAGCCGGATACTGCGCACTGACTTGCTCCGGCACCGCGACTCCTGTGTTCTGGCTCCTGGATCCGCGGTGTATGCGATGTCAGACGGAGACAATAACGGGCATTAAGCAAGGCCAACACGTAACCGGGCAATAAACAAGCGAGACAAATGAAGCTGCTAAATGAAAGTTGATTGCCAGTTGACGACCACACCTGTTTCGACTGCTGTCTGGGTCCTGCGTCCTGTTTCGGGGGTCCTGGGTGCAAGCGAAGGTACGGGAAATTCCCGATTCCAGGCAGGACAGCAATCAAAATTGTCAAAGCCATCGAAAAAGAAGGAACGGAATGTCGGAAAGCTATGAAAAAAACATAGCACGAATGCCACGCAACGGAAGTTAGCATCACCGTGCTTCCCGTCCTCGTCCCGCATCACACCTATTAATAATAATGGCGGACACAAATTCCCCGCTGTGCCATCGACCAGGGCACACCCCTTTGTCACCCCTTCTGTCACGTATCAAGGCTGCATGTGATTACTGCAACAGGACATCACAACGGAAGGGAACCCGAGAGCGAAAACGATTTGTTGCTCTGGCAAGGGATACATTTCTCTACGAGTTGCAATATTGAAGGTGGCCGTAGCTGATAAATGATCGACAACGGCACTGCATGCGCAAAACAAATTCACGCACCGCCATATGTCAATGAAATCCATTTAATCAAATTGATCAGATAAACAAAATAAGACAATAAGAAGAAGCTAAATCGCACTGGTTCAAAATCATCAAGAGCCAATCTACTGTTTTTTCCATACTTGTTTTTGTATTCCATACTTGCATCTATGGAAAATAGCTTTATTGAAAAATTAAGGAATTTTATGAAATAAAATTAATATTATTTTTAAAATATTAAAAAAATAATAATCCTTTAAAGCTACCTTCTGTGAACTTTTAAAAATCGTTTGACTTAATAATTACTTAATGCTAATATTGACCCAATCCTTTATAAAATTTAATTTTGTTTTATGAAATATAAAATTAACTTTTTAAAATTGCAATAGAGAACAGGTTTAGATAGTAATTTTTGCGTCCAGAAAAACGCACCTGAAGGTTCTGAGCCCATAGTGCGTATGAGACATTTTTATACCCTTGCAGAAGGTATTATAATTTTGGTCAAAAGTGTGCAACGCAGTGAAGGAGAAATCTCCGACCCTATAAAGTGAATATATTCTTGATCAGGATCACCTCCTGAGTCGATATAAGCATGTCCGTCTGTCCGTCTGTCTGTCTGTTTCTACGCAAACTGGTCTCTCAGTTTTAAAGCTATCGACTTCAAACTTTGCACACATCCTTCTTTCCTTTGCAGGCAGTATATAAGTCGGAACGGCCAGAGTCGGTCAACTATATCCTATAGCTGCCATATAACTGATTGATCGGAAATTCCATAACTTTGTTGTTTTTAAAGTTAGAAGAATGGAACTTGCTGTGGACCCTCTTTTGGGAGACTTATTCGATCTGCAAAAAAAATGCATGATACATTAGGAAAATTCTTACGCGGCACGTGTTTATATCGTCTATTTTTATTGCTCCACGTTCCGAATAAGAATATTATTAATGTATAATTTTTAATACATATATTGCATTTATTCGCCCCCCAAATTGATATCAGATATTTTGGGCTTGGCATGCAAGTGGCACCGTTATTTTACCTCGTTAAGAGGTGTTTTTATATGATATCAGATATTTTGGGAGTTGCATGAACGTTTGTCACCGCACTCAGAGAAAAAGGAAAAATTTCGAATGCGCTTGGAAGTCTACCAAGAACTACTTTACTTAATTCAAGGAAAAAAAATCTCATTTAGGTACGATTTTTTTTTCCTTCGATTTTAAGAACGAAAATTGTGGATTTAAAGTACCAAAAATACCTAATTATAAAAAAAAAAAACTTTTTCATTTTTAATTCTTTAAATTCGATTAAAAAATTTGAAAGAAATGTCGGATCGGGATGGCTTAGGTACCAATTGTCGCGTATTTTAGAGCAGAATCCGTGTATATATTTTGTCTGCTGACACCAATGTTCCCACTATCTCCGATTGAGTGAATCAAAAGAGTTTTACATTTACGAAAATTTTTCCCAAACTACTTTTTGCAAATGTTTGGATAAAATCCCTCTAATGAAGACAATACCTTTCATTTGGTTTATCACTCATTAAGATTGAACGCTCACAGAAAATGTTTAATTCTTCGGCTATATATAGTGTTTTCACGCTGAGATAAATGGTAATTTAATATAATTTATTTAAATTTAAAAGAAATTTTTACAAATCTTTGATTTAAAGAGCACTGTTAATCATTTTAATCTTCTTGTCACTGATCTTATTTACAGAATATGATTCAAACTGCCGCAAATTTGATATTAAAGCTTCGCTAATTGACCAGCAATTAAACGAGCTTTAGTTGGTTTCCTTCCAGTTTTGGTCTTTAGCCCTCAACTCGAGCAATTTAAAACTCCCCAAGGTTGTCATGGACAGTCTGGTCTGGTCTGGTCGGAAAAACCATTCCCAGGCCGGCAACAAGCAAATTACTAATTGGCAAGCAAAATGCTCCGCTTGTTGTCCTGCAAACGACGATAGCTACAACGACAATGCCAAAGGATAAGCCAGAACTGCAGAGGGATGCCACCCAAAGGTGGTACACATAGCACACAAGCTTCATTAACTCAAACTATGCTGCTTTTTGCGATTATCAAATTGTCTTTACACACATGAAGCCAACGATTGAAGCTAGAGCTGAGTGAGATTGGGTGGAGACTGGAGGGGGTGGAACGGTGCTGATGGTCACTGGCAAGTGGAAAAACTGGTCGGGAGTGAGCTGGGAGCTGGACCAGGACAGCAACCGCAGAAATATGAAGCGCATGTTGCAGCAACATCACAGCAATGGCAACGGCTACGGAAACGACAACGGCTACACCAGGATAGGTGAAATCCCCTAACTGCTTTGGGATATTTTGTTGAGCAAACAACCATGCAAAAATGCAGCAGACGGTGCGAGAACGAAGTTTTCGGACTGGAAACGACGGAGTTCTGACGGAAAGATGGACAAGCGGCGGCAGAGATAATGCAGAGTGACAAACTGCCAGAGAGGACACTGCCGGACACAGCGCCACCTGGACTGGGACTGGCCGCATTATCACACCTGACGGTGATTAGAGATATGTCGACAACGCTGCTCTTAAATTTCAAGAGCGAGAGGGAACTGATTCGGGTGCGGGTTTGGCAGAAGCTTAGATTGATGATGGCTCTAGTGGGTTAAATCCAGACATATCTGGGGTAACATCTTCCAGATTGCATACTTTCAATTAGCTTTCGATGGGGAGAACTTCCTCCCGATGCCGCCATTAATGAACTTACTAAGAACTTTGCCAGAAGTTGCACAGGCTTCTCGATCCGGATCTAAATGGGAAGTCGCCGGAAACTTTCGCTTGTTCCGAATGTGGGTCATTTTTCTCGGCTGCAAGCAAACTGTCCAAGCTCAATCTAGTTGCCTCCGGTGTGGCCGAACATGCAAATATTTTCCATTTAATTAATGCGTGGAATCCCACTGTCGGGGATGAACCCGGAAGGAGCCATGGGCGGCGGGCGGCAGTAACTGTCGCAGCAGATTAAAATAAATTGCATAGAAATTTATCATTCGAATCTGGAGCCAGTCAAATACAAAGCCAGCTGGAACGGCGCCAGTAAGAGTCCGACAGGGCTGTGAAAAGTTGGTAAGAGAGTGTGACTATGGGTCAGTTTTCCAGTGTAGGCGGGTCATAATTAATCATAATAAAATCAGCGTGAAGAGAAGGAATAAGGAGCCAAGATTAGGAGAAGCTGCGAGGATAAAATAACAACAATTTCCAAGCGTTTTCTTGCCCATCAAAATAAATGAGCCAATTAAGCGGCTGCCAATGCGACCCTTGCCTCACCTGGGGGTTTTAGGAATGGGTCTGAGAACTGCGAGGTCCCGGATAGCAGTGAGTTCAGGTGTTCATCCTTGGATACCTTTTGAAAGAACAGGTTATTTTTGCCATATTTTCTATGCTTATATTTATTTATTTCTGAATTTCTTTGAGTACTTTCCAATAGTTTGGTCCTCATTTGCTTTGTTGACATGTTAAGTTGACCAAAAATGTTAAGCTATTAAGAGTGAAAGAGCCGTAAATGGTTCTCTGTTATCATGGAAACAGACCCGAACACAAGGCATTCCATTTTTTACTTATTTGCTAAACGCGCAATGTCATCTTATATTAACAATAACAAATATTTGATGGAGTGCTAAATAGAAATTCGAGGAACTCCGTACATGACAAGGGGATTTTTAAACGAATAAAAACTTTGAAGTGGTGCGTCGAAAATTCCCCTAGCTTATTATACATTGTTCAATGGCACGTACATATAAATCCAAAATATGTCTGTATTAACATATATTAACAAAATATATGCATAGCATCAAAATATTGTAGCACTATCTATGAATATACAAATATTTTAAGTTTATTTCAAACTTACAAGCCACTATTGACATTTTAATTCGGATGAATTTTGTGAGGAAGTGACTTTGTAATTAATTTAATACAATAAAGGCAAATTAAAAAAATTGAAACTGTGTACATAATAAACTATATTAAATGTGATCATTCAAGTTCTAAGGGAATATATATAAAATTCAGATGTGGAAAATCTTTATCTTTAAAGGGAAACTTT